>OY288269.1:5341205-6789141 GCA_958450335.1 Hibiscus tridactylites
TTTTGCGAGTCGAGCAGAGTTTTACACACTACTGACTATGCCTTTCATGATTTTATTTAGTTATTTCCCCCGACTATTTCCCTTAGATCTAAGGGTAGGATAGGTTGGACCGAGTTATTTAAATTTAATTTATAAATATCAATATCAAAATATATATTTCTCATTGTAATTATAGGTTTTCGAGTCTGGATAAAAAAAGTTTGATCAATTTAATCTGACCTGTGAACAAACTAACTAGCAACAAAATACGTTTTTTCCATGTAAGTTTTTTTTAAGTAGAGATGTAATTATATTTTAAGGTAAATATCGGGATTTGAACTCATACAAAATAAATAAAATAAGTATTTTTAATCACTTAGTCAATTAATGAATCTCATAAGTTTTTAACTCGACCAATTGACATTCAATCGATTCGAAATTTGAATCTAAGCAATTTTTTATTCCCAAATTACGATATTGAAGGTCGACAAAATATTGACTGAGTTGGCCAGGTTGAAGCTCTAAATTTGTGAGTGTCCAGGTTCTAGTTTCATCATGCATATATCATACGTGGACTCTATCTAATCCAATCACATATAGATAATTTCTAGTTTGTAGTGATTCAGGTGTAGTTTAAATCTCGTCCGGCGTAGATACTGTCTAGAGTTATTCTAGTTTTTTTTTGTCCAAAATAACTTTCATTAAAAGACAAAGGGATACAACATAGAAAAGGGCCCGACCCCATGCACATGGTGTGCAGAAAACAAAGAGACAACAACAAACATAAAGCGCGAGACAACCAAACGGCAAGAAACAGTATCCATGCAAAGCTGAGCAATGCAGAGGGAGTACAAACCAACATAGGCACAAAGCCTAACCATAACCGGGGCCCCAAGGCCCAAAAAGCGAAAAAACGCATGTCAAGGCAAACAAAAAACCCGCCACAAGAAAACCTTGGATCCGAAAGGACGTAAGCGAAATTCCTGTTGTTCTGGGAGAGCTCCATTCGGAGGCAGGCTCCCAATCTCATAGAGAGATTGGGTCTTGTCACCAAAATCGCGGAATAACACACCCCTAACTGATCTGTCTGCACTAATATGCCTGCCAAATGTGAAACCGATAAGCTTGAGAGGAAAGCAAGAACTACTGAGAACTGAATCCGCATCAACCGGATCTCAACAGGATTGGTAGATCCGCCCGGATCCCATCCTAATATAATAACCTTCCATTTTCGGATATCGATAAAATACCCAATTCCAAAAGATTTCCAAATCCCATGAAATAAGGGATTGTTTGACCATTTATGGAAAATCTTGAAAGAAACATCTGGACAAGAACTGTTGTAGTAAGAAAATAAGTGAAGGACGAAAATGCCCTCACCCCTAAGCTCCAGCTTGAACAAGTCAACTTTTATGGTTTCTCCACCGTACATCAAATTACCGGCGAAAAGCCAACCCTTTTGCAACAGTCGGGGTCGAAGGAAAAGCAACCCGACAGTAATGTGCAGAAACTTCCCCGATGGCGGTGAAAGTCAGGCACCGCGCAACAAAACTCCACAAGGAAACGACGATCCCCAACACAAAAGGAACTCAACAAAGAAAAATCCAGCAGGGAACAAGGGTAGAATTTGTAATCGAACCTCCCTAAGAACAGAGATTTCAAAACAAACAGGGAGAGGAAGAAGATCAACCAAAACCAGTCTCGGAGTAGTTTACTGGTGCCACAACGGCGGTCGGACAGCCGCAGAAGGAGACAGCACGGCAGCAAAGCCCACTGGTCGACCACGTTGGGTAACAAGAGTCGTTCGCTAGACCCACGCCCACGTTTTCCTCTCCGCTGGAGCCCCTTCGAGCAAACCACCAGCTGACAACGTCTCCCTAGATCTGGCGATCTGATGACCCACTGATGAGGACCGACCGCCCGTACTGAGGCCAAACAAAAAGGCTGAAACCAGAAGGAAACAATATGGTCGCCTGAGGCTCGGGAAGCTAAGGTCAGGGAAGAAATTTAAGGTTACCAAACTAATTGTTGGGAAGACTACATTAGGAAAGAGAGATGAGTTGAAATGTATGATAATAATATACAAAGTTGTTCTGTTCAGTTATTCTAGTTTAAGTTGCATCTGAATTGTGATTTTTAATAATTGATTATTTTGATGAAGTAGTGTTATAAATAATATTCTCAAGGTATATATTGGGATTCAAACTCACATAAAGGATGAAGCGGATGAGCGTCCACGATCATCAAGAGAATCTCTTTAATAATTGATTATTGTTTGTAGTGATTCATATCTAAAAACTTTGTAATTGTCAAATTCATATATGTTAAAAGAAATACTTGACTTTTTATTCATTCACATCAGAATAATAATAATTGTTATGTACAAGCCTTAATATATAGTGGTATCTACAACAAACTAACAAATCTAACTATTTTGCTAATAGCTCAACCATTACTAACTTCAACACTCCCCCTCAAGTTGGGTCCGGCTGAAAGACATTCTTGATACCCAACTTGGATGTCAAGTAGTAGTGTTGCTGATTGCCCAGTGCTTTGGTCATGATATCTGCCAATTATTCATGTGTTGAAACATGACCTGCTTGTAATATCCCTTGTTGCAGCTTTTCCCTTATGAAGTGGTAGTCAATTTCTATATGTTTTGTCCTTTCGTGAAACACTGGATTTGTAGCTATCTGTAGTGCTGCTTTGCTGTCACAGGTTTTAACTTCTTCAAAGTTAGTTCTTCTAGCAGACCTCGAAGCCAAATTATCTCTGAGGTGACAACAGTCATTGCTATGTATTATGCTTTTGCAGAAGATCTTGCAACTACATTTTGTTTCTTTGATTTTCATGAGATTAAAGATTCCCTAAGCTTGATGCAAAAGCCTGTAATTGATTTTCTGGACATTGGGCATGGAGCCCAATCTGAATCACAATATGATGTCATCTTGCAATCAATAGAAGCTTTCAATAAAATTCATATGCCATGTTCTTTCTTGATATACCTAACTACCCTTAGAGCAGCTTCCATGTGAGACTTCTTTGGCTGATGCATGAACTGGCTTAAAGTATTGACTGCAAAGGTGATACCAGGCCTTGTATAAGTCAAATATATCAATCTTTCTATGAGCCTTTGATAAATTGACTTGTCCTCCATTAACCCATCTTCAACATCAGGCTACAAATCCTGATAAAAAACCACTAAAGTTAACTTCAAATTTTGCTCCAGTGGAGTCAATGCACACTTAGCATTTTCCAATCCAACATCCTTGATCAATTCAAGAGCATACTTTCTTTGATTCAATAGTATGCCTTCTTCTGACCGAAGTACTTCAATACCTAAGAAATACTTTAGGCGTCCCAAATCCTTCATCTTAAAATGTTTATTCAAAATTTGTTTCAACTCTTTAATCAGAACTTCATCATTTCCAGTAATTAGCAGATCATCAACATAAACTAGAATTATCACAATCTTATTCTGCTGCTTTTTGATGAACAGAGAATAATCATGTTTACTCTGCATGTAACCAGTAGAAGTGAGGGCTTCAGTAAGTTTTAGATTACGTTGCCTTGAAGCTTGTTTGAGACCATACAAGAGTTTTTGCAGTCTGCATACCAATTCTCCCCTGGCTGCAAAATCCAGGAGGTAAGTCTATGTAGACCTCTTCAAACAGGTTACCTTGGAGGAAGGCATTGAAAACATCCATCTGATAGATATGCCACTAAAAATAGAAGCAAGGGACAAAATGGTTCGAATAGCGACCATCTTCACCACAGGAGAAAATTTCAACAAAGTCAATACCCTCCTTCTGATTATACCCCTTGGCAACAAGCCGGACTTTGTACCTCTGAACCTTACATGTTGCCTTGTACATAATCCGATATACCCACTTGCATTCAATTGCAATTTTTTCAGGAGGCAAGGGAACATGAGATCATGTATTGTTTGATTGCAATGCTTGAATTTCATCAGCCATTGCCTTGACCCAAATAGGATTTTGACTGGCCTCAGAAAAGGATTGAGGCTCAGAGGATACAAAAATGGAAGTCAAGAAGGCTTGAGAGTGAGATCGTAAATGAGAAAAAAAAAACAAGGAAGAAGGATAATGAAGCATTGAAGAAGAAGAAGAAGATGAATGACAAAGATTTGTGTAATTATTTAACCACTGGGGAGGTTTAGAGACACGAGCATATCTTCTAGGAGCAACAGAAGGTGCACTTACTGAGTCAAAAGGTGATGCAACATGAACATGTTCAGGTATAAGTGCAGGGTCAGGTTCAAGTTCAGATGCAGTTTCAGGTGTAGAGTCAGGCTCAGAATTAAGGGAAGAGTCAGGGCAAGATCAGATTCAAAATGAATAGAAATATGTGTAGGATCAACGGGGTCAGAAACAAATGTAGATGTAGGGGTAGATGCAGATGTAGACGCAGGAAAATCCAAGACTAAAAAATCAGAATCAGGAATAGAAACAGATTGAGGAAAAAAAGAAGAAACAGTGGGAAAGAAAGGGGAAGAGGAGTGAAAAGGAAATTGAGTTTCAAAAAATCTGACATCACGACTAACAAACAAAAGTTTAGAGACAAGATTAAAAAGAAGAAATAGTGGGGACGAAAAGGGAAGATGAGTGAAGATGAGTGAGTATTTGATCGAGTCGAGTTAAAAATTTCTGAGTTAGTCGAGTTGACGAGTTCTATTTTATAACTCAAACTTAATTTAAAATTTTTTCGAGTCAAGCTTATTAAATTCGAGTCAAGTTGTTCGAGTGTCTGTTCAAATTTAATTGTAAATATTTATAATGTTATGATACTAATTGATTTTAATTTAATTGACTTTCTACAACCATATACAATATACATATATATTTCTTCATATTTTTCATATGTGATATATATACATATATCGAGAAGAGTTGAGGGACTTGACTCAAACTTGAAAACCGATCCACTAATTACTAAAAGTTTTGAATCACATTTTTTCACATTGAGTCAAATTAAAAAATTCATTTTTTAGTTGAGTCGAGTTTTACTCCCCTGAATCCATATACCCTTCAAAACCGATCCACTAATTGACTTTCTACAACCATATCCGTTTCTTTCTTGGGTTTCGGTTTGCCCATTGATTCTCTGAGTTGTTTGGCCTAGTCGGATGTATGGCCTATTTCATCTTAATGAAACTTTATTATTTGTTCCAAAAAAAAAAAAATAACAGTTTGCTTTATAGCAACTTTATCAAAGGATTGCTAGTGCTAAACTGCTAATCAATAGCCCTAATTACTCAACTACGGAGCTTTATCAATGTTGACTTTACCACGAAATTAATGAGCATATTAGTGACGAATTCTCTATGTATACGCAATTGTTAGAATGGATTATGAGGTCCAATTATGCTCATTAACTGAAGCAAGTCGTGTTTTGGTGCAGCGTTATGCATCCCTCTTCTTCAGTCGTTATCTTCTTTTGTAGAAAGGAGACAAGGCAAGGTCATCAATGGTCCAGACATTTAGCGACGCTGTTCTTTCACAAAACTATCTCAATCACCACGGAATGCCTTTTCTAGGAATGTTTCTAAAACAAGCAGCTCGACAAAAACAGATTTCTAGCGACAACTTTCTTATTGTCGTTATTTACAGGTGTGTTATAAATGTCGTCGCTAAAAAGGATATGTATCAACCCTCCACTAATTTTAAGTTTCACATTCTGCTTTATATAAAAAAAAACCTGGGCTTGATTTTCTGCCATAAAAGGGACGGTTGGGGATCTAAAAGGTGACGAAATAATGGTGTCGGTTAAGCCATTTTGCATATACACATGATCTAAAGGAAACTCAAGCCACTCATGTTGTGGATAAAGAGCCAATCACATAGGACGACATTAGTGTCGTGATGTTATCGGAAAGAACCCTGGACATCTAAGGTTACAACACCAACAAACTGGTCACTAGGAAGACGATCACACCAATTATCGTCGGCTACTCTAGAAATTAGGTATAAGGCTAAAGTTCAAATTAGGCCGTAGGGTCTACCATTTTAAGGTGGTTCACATAAGCAGGGACAAAGTCCGGATTGAATATCTCGAGGAGGTTAAGTATTAAACTTAAAAATATAAGTGTTTATTAAGTATTTATATTTTAAATTGAGTGACAATGCCTACTTTATCTAATATTTAAAAGGCTTAACTATAAAATAAGTGTCCAAATTATGTCTCTTTTTTGCAATAATTGCCTAAAGTATTTTTTGACTGAAATAGGTGCCTAAAGTTTCATTTTGGATGAAATAAGTGCCTAAAGTTTCATTTTTGGATGAAATAGGTGTCTAAAGTATTTTTTGGATGAAATAGGTGCATAAAGTTTCATTTTTGACTTGTTTTAAAGTCAGTTGAGGCACTTACTTTGGCACACATTTCAACCAAAAATGAAACTTTAGACACCTATTGCATCCAAAAAATGAAGCTTTAGGCACTTTTTTAACTAAAAAAATACTTTAGGCACCTATTGCAAAAAAGAGACATAGTTTGAGCACTTATTTTGTAGTTAAGCCATATTTAAATGGCTTAGTAGTCAAAAAGTGCCCAAACTATACTTTTTTGGAGATATGTGCCTAAAGTATTTTTCGACCCAAGTAGGTGCGTAACGCTTTCACCACTATTGGCCGTTACTAACCCCTGGGTGCCTCGAGGATGCCCAACAACGCTCCCCCCTAAAGAGCTAAAAAAGCTTTCCCACTATGCTCCCAGTAGACATTGACATGTCTGAAATGCGGACACAACCGAGGAGTCCCGATGGTGTGCGGGGCTCCCGCCCGATGGTGTGCGGGGCTCACCCGATGGTGTGCGGGGCTCACCCGATGGTGTGCGGGGCTCCCGCCCGATGGTGTGCGGGGCTCCCGCCCGATGGTGTGCGGGAATCGGGTGTGCCTCGGTCACCATCGGACGGGAGCCTCGCACACCATCGGGTGAGCCTCGGCCACCATCGGGCGGGAGCCCCGCACACCATCGTTACTATATTAGGTGCCTTGTCGTTAAAGGACTTTTAAAAAAAATTAGCCAATAAAAACATGACACATGGTATGTTTTATTTTATTTAAAAAAAAATCAGAAATTTCAAAAATATCCTAAAGTTCTCAAGAATCCCCAAAATAGTCCTAAAATCTCTAGTCCCAGATCCCGATTCTAGTCGTTGCCATCGCCAATCGCCGACGGTGTGCCCATCACTTTCGTCACGGATTCTCATGACCATTTCCCTCACCCTCATGTCGCAAAAGTCAACGGTCGACGTGCCTAACGTCGAAACAAAGCCGAACAATGAGAAGAGGAAAAAAAGAAATGATGGGCGACAAACTGCGACTGATTAGACGACGAACGAAGTACGAGTCTTGTGGTGAGAGGAGGAGGCTTCATTTCGTCGCTGAAAGTGTGATGAACAACGACGACAGTGGCTAGACACCTAAAATGATAACAATGATAACATTAGACACCTACTTGGGCCGAAAAATACTTTAGGCACCTATCTGGAATAATGCATAGTTTGAGCATTTTTTGACTATTAAGCCTATTTAAATTTATAAAGACCTACCAATATTTGCTTCCACTTTCACATTTTCTCTACAACGATTATCATTTTGGTTGGGAGTTTCTAAGTAGTTTTTTTAGTGTTTTCAAGCCAATGGTGGCGGCTTTAACCATCTACCGACAATGATTTCTTATATTTGTTTCTTTGTTTTTTACTTTTGTTCCTTTCTTTGTTTTAGTTTTTTGTTTTTCATCGGCTATTTTGGCATGTTCTTCATCTGCCGTTATGGCACGTTCTTTGTCTGCCTTTATGGCACGTTGATATTGAAGACGTTTACAACTTGGTGCATGTTACAATTGAATCTTGCCGCACAATGTTGTGTGGGTTGGTTGTTCGTTTCTCTCTTTTTGTTGGTTGGAGTAATTTAATGACATGTGCTCTTTCAGTGAGCAGTCCAAGATTTGGCTATGGTGTTAGATTTAAAGAACATTGATGAATATTTCATGAGAAGATTTGAGTTTGCTATTCATGTTTGCATACTCTTTGCTTTTTACGTTTATTTTTTTATTTGAGGGTATGCTTGATGACTTATACAAAGAAATGAAAAAGAACTTTAAGTGACAAAGATTAAGAGAGAAGAACAAAACTCGGAACTATTGAATTCTTGAATCTCAGATATCAAAGTTGTATATAGAAGTCAAGTTACAAAAGCATGGAGCTTCCTTTTATAGCCTAGCTTTAATAGATAGTACAACGGCTTAACCAAAAACCTTAACAGACTAGCAGCTTAACCGCCAGCTAACTGTTTAACCACCAGTCTTATCCATATGTTATCTTAGGTAGCCTCAATATTCACCCTACTTTCTTCACTCCTTTTTTCTTCTTCGATCGAGCAAACATTCAACTTTTTCTTGAACATAATGAAATATGGACTTGATAGAGGCTTGGTAAGTCCATCAGCTGTTTGATATGCTCTTGGTATATAGTTTACTCTTAGGGTTTTATCTGTAACCTTTTCTCTTACAAAATGGATGTCTATTCTACGTGTTTCGACCGTGCATGAAATACTAGATTAGCACTCATGGCCACCGCACTGGTATTGTCACTCCATACCACAGGGCTTTCTTTCAACACAACTCTCATGTCATTCAGAAGTGCATTCAACCAAGTGATTTCTGCCACAACGTTTTCAATACTTCGATATTCTACCTATGTGGTGAATCTAGAGACAAATTTTTGTTTCTTGGAACACCACGACACTAGATTATTTCCAAGGAACACACAATACCCAGATACAAACCTTCTGTCATCAAGACTACTCCCCCAATCTGCGTATGCAAATGCAGTCAATTCATTCCCCATCTTAGAGAGTGTAAATACCAGCCCATAGTCGAGTGTACCATTCAAATACTTGACAATTCGTTTCACTGCATCCCAATAAGCTTCATGAGGAGAATGCATGAACTAAGCTACTTTGCCCACATTAAAGACAATGTTCGGCCTTGTATGGCTTAAGTACAGTAAAGCTCCTACTATGCTTCTATACCCTTGAACATCCTCAATAGGACTCCATTGATTCTGAGTTAACTTGCTGGTTGTGGTCATAGAGGTTGATGTAGGTTTTGCTTAAGTCATCTTTGCCCTTTCTAGTAATTCCAACACATATTTTCTTTGACTTAGCTTTAGCACATTGCCACACCTTAGCACCTCAATACCAAGAAAACATCCCAACTCACCAAGATCTTTTAAGGCAAACTCCTTGCTAAGCATCCCAATGACTTCTTCTACTTTGGCTTGTGACCCTTCTATAACCAAAATATCATCCACATATACAAGGGTATAAACATATGTACCTCCACAATTCTGAATGAACAAAGATGGATCTGCTGCAGTTTCCTGGAACCCAAACTGAAGTAGAGCTAGTTTGAGTCGTATATGTCAATTCCTTGGAGCTTGTTTAAGCCCATCAAGAGCTTTTTTTAGCTTGCATACAAGCTTTGTTTCTTCTGATGATGTTTCTTCAAACCTTAGAGGTTGCTCCATGTAGACATCCTCACTTAGACCCTTATTCAAAAATACATTGTTCACATCAACCTGCCTTATCTTCCATATGTTTGACACTGCTAAAGCAATGATCACATTAACAGTTGAAGCCTTAACAACTGGACTAAAGGTGTCAGTGTAGTCTTGGCCTAGTATTTGAGAGAATCCTTTTGCGACCAGTCTAGCTTTATACCTAGACACAATGCCATTGGCATTCCTTTTAATTTTGAAGAGCCATTTGTAGCCTATAGCACGTCAGCCTTCTGGGATATCAACCAGCTTCCACGCTTCATTCTTGACTAGAGCCTCATACTCTGCCATGACAACCTCTTTCCATGCATGCTGTGCAAGGGCTTGATGAATAGTTGTAGGTTCATCAGAAAGTTCAGTGCTCATGTAATAAATCTTTGGTTTGAACACCCATGCCTTGCTTCTTGTTACCATGGGGTGTATGTTTAGTGAGACATTGGTAACTTCTTCAGTTTCTTCAACACCTCCTAAACCAGCATTAATGAGAGTCTCATGACTGAAAGCTTCACCTTCTTCTTCTTCAATGAAATCTGCACCTTCTTCTTCTTCTTTAATAAATCCAAGAGCTCCTTCTTTAGTAGCCAACATATTTGGTAGAGTCAAATTTGCAAGATCTTCCCTCTGTCTCCCTTCAGTCATATTGTCCAGTTCAGGTTCACCTAGACCAACTTCTTCTTCTAGAAGACTTTCATTGCTTGTAGGTCTCTCTTCCGAGACATTGCTCATGTTAGGTTCACCTAGTCCAACCTCTGGAAAGTTTTCATTACTTGTAGTACTAATTCCAACATCCTGATGTTCAACAATTCGAGGAGGGCTGATAGCTGAGAACCAACATTCGAACCGGTTGATCTCCACTTGTGTTTGTCAGGTACAATATGTAGCACTCCAGACTTGACACTTGTGTCACAAGGCATATAAGTATCACTAGCTATCATTCTTTTTTGATTTGACTGAGTGTTACCTAAAAAAGGAAATATACTTTCATCAAATAAAACATTTCTAGAGACATAAATTTTTCCATTGGGCACAAGGCACTGATATCCTTTGTGATGTGGACAATATCTAAGAAACACACATGGTAATGATCTGAACTCTAGTTTATGCCTGTTGAATGACCTTAAGTGTGGGTAACATCGACACCCAAATACTTTCATGAACTCATATTGTGGTTTTCTTTTGTACAATTTCTCAAAAGGTGACAGTCCCTCTAGAACTTTTGTTGGTAGACAATTGATGAGATACACAGTTGTGACCACGACATGTGACCAGAATTTCAATGGCAAGCTGGCTTGAGCCAGAAGAGTTAAACCAAGCTCAGTCACATGTCTATGCGTCCTCTCTACTACCCCATTGTTGGGAAGTATGAGGACAAGTGATCTTGTGATTGATTCCCATATCTTGAAGCTTTAAAGACAGATTGTGGAATTCACCACCCCAATCAATTTGTAATTCCTTGATCGATACTTGTTGCGTGTAAAATACTCTATCGCTGTAACACCCCGAAAACCGGTCTAGCCAGAAATAGGTTCCAATGATCGAAATTTCGTTATTAAAATATTGAAATTTTGAAATCTTGCTATAGAAAATGTCCCAAGACTTTAAGAAGCCAAGTCCTTAGCAAAGATTGTTTGAATGCCCAAGTTAATGTTTTGAACTAGGTGTTTCGATATGTTTAGGCTCGTATCGAAACGACCTAGGTGAAGCGTACCGAAACAAGAATAGGCGTTCTGATATGGTTCAACGGTAATAACTGACCTTTTGGAATTATACATGACCATATCGAAACGGCCTCGGGCGTTTCGAAACGGGACTCTACAGAAAACATGGTAAGTGCCCCAAAGTCAAAAATTTCGGCCCTTAAGTGACTCACCTCCTTGCTTGACATCTTTTCACATGCTTTAAAGCTGAGAAGATGGTTTTGAACAACAATCATGATGATATGTGAGAGAGAAACAATATAGTAAGTAAACCCTCCAATTAAGGAAATGTTCTTATTGGTTTTTAAGGAGGTGTGTTGGGTTTAGCAAACCCTTAGGCAGGGGAAATTCATTCATTGGCTGGTTGTTGAGGTGGGAATTAAATAATAATTCCTTAGTTCTCTATAAATAAGATAAGGTTGATGAAGGGTGGGACTTTTGAGTTTCCTACGAGCCTAAATTTTCTTTAGGAAAACAAGCAAACACCACCATCTTCATCTTCAACCACAAGCTTCAAGAAAGCACCTCCATTGAAGTTAAACCAAAGCTTTGTCTTCCTTTATTTAAGAGTCTCTTTTAATCCGAACAATCACGAGAGCATCGAACAAGGTATTAGCGATTCTAGAAGCCTTAATCGAGCAAGGTGAGTGTAGTAGCGTCTTGAGTTAGGCAAGGGCCTACTCGAATTTGTTGTTACATTTGTTAATACTAACCTTTGAGTTAAAAGCTTTACATCATCGATCGTATGTTGGTAAGTGTACGATAACCTTTGCATTGATTCCATGATTCATAGTATGTTTATTGTTGTCATGAACATCATTGAAAGCATTGACATATGATAAGTATGACATGAACCATTGATATTGTTATTGCTATGAAATAAGTTATGAATTATGAATAATGGACCTTGGATTCGAAGTATTGGATACAATTGGCATGCCATAGAATTTATGAGCTCAGTATACGGGTGGACTACGGTCCTAGGGCTACGACCTATATAATTTGGCGAGGTGGAGGGATGTATTGTGTTTGGTCTTTGGCGATGTCGGTGGGGTGACCATTTATGTTTTGGCGAGGAGGTGGAATTCGAGTATCCATATACCATGATTCGATCCAAGGGAAATAAGAACTCAAGATATTGTTTTGTTATGAAATCATGACATTGACATATGCTTTGTTATGAATATGAAACATTCCATGTCATTGCATATTTAGTTCCATGATCCTTGAAGCTTGTTATAAGACATGATATGTATGTTCATTGTTATGTGACTACCTTACTAGGCAAAGTATGCCTAATGCATTCCATGTATCCATTTCAGGATAAGCAAGTATCGGGATCGAGATCGGAGAGGTTGGAGCATTGCGCAAGTCACAATCAAGTCTTAAGTAATGTATTTTTGTCCTCTCGAACTCCTAGTATGGTGACAAGGTCTATGTACAAGTTTATTTTGTTTCCTTTGGTATGCCTATGATATGTTTAAGTACTTTGAATGGCTACTAAGAATAGAGCCTTTATGTAGCATGTTTGGCCCTTAAATGCAAGTCTTATTCCTAAAATGGTAAAATCGAGTAAATGAATTCGAATGGCTTTAAAATTTGGCTTGACAGTTATTTATACTCTTAAAATGTTGTTAGTAAAGTTTTATTACATTTGAACCATGTTTACTAAGTTAAATTGATTAAAAACCAGCTAGAATCTGTCATCACATGCCTAATCGTACCGAAACAGGTGATGGCGTTTCGATACGGGTAAGTGTAAATTGAACATGGGAAACAGAGTGTACCGAAACAGATCAAGGTCGTTTCGAAACCTTTTTGCTTCTAGAGGCCTCTGTTTCGATACAGGTTTCGAAACGGGTCAAGTCAAAGTCAAGGGCAGTCAACCCGTATCGATATGAGTCAAGCCGTATCGATACGGTTATGAAAGAAAGTCAATTAAGTTGCCCATAGTCTGTTAGAGTATGCCCAAAGACCAATCATATGATGATTGAATAGACATACTATTTTACTAGATTTATCAAGTAATGGCATTGCCGTTATTATCATTTGGTATGTTTCTGTGCATCAAACTAACCATTGGATAATAATGTCCATACAATAATACGATTATTGTTAAATAGAATCCTTAGTCGAATATTATTACGGGTATGGACAATGATAATATATAAAGACTAATATGTGGTTGATTGATAACAAGTGTTGTAATTGACATAAAGATGTCAAAATCAACACATAAGTATTTGTTAGAGAACAACATACTGGATTGACCCGCTATGAGCATGTTTCTTGGGTAATTATGTGACAGTCACAACATTGCTCATGATAAACATATGTATGATCCTCAGACTTGAGATCAACATGATTTTAACGTAAAGATTTACGTATTTTGACATAGTCAAACGTGTGTCGTAACTGAATACATTATAAAGACTGATGATTGGATACGTGATGACCTATGTAGTGAAATATGGTTGATCAAGAAAGGATTTGTCCCTCCTACATAATGGGAGAAATATCTTCGGCCACTTGATTGAGTGAGATTAGAAAATGCATAGTCATGCTCGAATATTATGATATGAGATATCATAGAGATTCGTTTATAATAATCTACTCAAGACATCAAGAAACACTAGATGGACAACGCAAGTGTGACTAACCTATGACTTGTGTTCATCTAAGATATAAAGGACAAAAGGATAAAATACATAAAGAAAGTTTATTCAGGAATTAGGAAAGTCAAACCATGACTTCATGCAACTTAGGTAGCAATGATGTATTGCTAGATGCCACTCATTGTTTGTAAAATTAGAACATTTCTAATTTTACTGCTAACGTTGCATGAACCTACAAAGGTCACACCCTTCGAATGAAACGAACAAAAATTGGAAACCATACTCCCTATTTTAGGGAGGTTTTCGAAAATCCCCTATGGGATAGGGGAAATCGACAACTCCCTTAAATGAGAATAATATTGGATAAATATTGTATTTATCAAATATTATTTAGAGCATGAAAAATATTTAGAGACTTAAATATTATAGAATATGATTCTAGAAATTAAATATATATTTGGAATTTATATAATGTATATTTAATTCCAAGTTTACGTAGAATTAGATTCTACATAATTAAAAATATATATTTAAATATATTTAAATCCAAGTAAAGATAGAATGAGATTCTATATAATAAAAATATATATTTGGATTAAATATAATGTATATTTAAATCTATGTTTTATGTAGAATAAGATTTTACATAATTAAATATATATATTCCATTTAATATTATTAAATATAATGTGTATTTAATATAAACCAATTTCAAGTAGAATTAGATTCTATGAATTTTGGTTGAACTTGGATTTAAGGAATTCAACTATAATTAAGTCTCTGAATACTATTTAAAGGGACAAGGGCTAGCAACCAAATCGTCCCTTTTCCTCCTCTTGAAGATTTCGACAACACCCCTAGGGATTCCCCATTAGAATTCGACATATCCCAAAAAGCTCTCTGAGAAGCTGTTTGATATTTTTCTGGTGTTCTACTTGCCCCTGGCAAATCCTTGAAGGTTCCCTTGCTCGATTGCAAGTCCCGGTTGAACTCCTGGTCGATTTTAGACTCCCTCAGGAATCCCTGGAGGGATTTTGACTTCTCCCTAGAAGGTGTTCAAACCTGTCGAAATTTATCCCTAAGTGTTAGGGAGGCGGAAACTTTGTTCGTTTTGTTCGGGTGGACTCCATAGTGGTCGTTGTGAACTTGTGACGATTCCGGTTTTACTTGACGTGGTTATTCTGACATACCGTCGGTTTTCCAGTTTCCAGAGTTTTAAAAGGTAACTCTTCATCTTTTCACCCCGAATTCGTTCTTGTACATGGATCCTGGTTGGATTACGTCGGATTAATTTTTTCACTGCGCCACGGGGCGTACCGACGTGACCCAACAGTGGTATCAGAGCCACTTGTATCATATGAATTTAGACTTAAATTTTTGGGTGATGTTTATGTATGAGATGCATGCTGTTTGATTCGATTTAGATATTTATCGTTTATCGTATCACACCTAATAAAGACTTATTTCGATTATCACTGAATGATTAAGAGTTAATCATAACTATGTTAGGTTGCTTCAATGTTAAATGTTAACATGTTGAGACTAATAGTTAGTCTAGAGAACAAGTAGTTGTTCGTAGTTTCATAGATTTATGAAATCCCTGAAAGGGCTTCTAATTTGATAAAAGTTATCAAACTATCTTTCACGGTGAATCCATAAGAGTTATGGTTAGACGTTATGAAAAATGCATGTCTATGATTGGCATCATCAAAGACCTGGTACTTAAGTGTGCCTAGTGCACCACCTCTCTTTCATGTTGACCTACCTGGTGCATTTGTTCGTTAACGCAAATGGTTTATGAAACCTCGTGATCCTTCTTTGGCCCATTAACCGCAACATAGGGATAATCAGTTTAAAACTCCGTAAACACGTCGTTACTTTGTTCGCACGATGTTTGAAATGCATGTTAGATTGCACGGTGTTTGTTTTGCATGGTTATATAGCCCATAGCCTTTATAGTTTTGTTTTTATAAATACAACCTGCGTGTCGTGCCTTTCTCTATCTTTTATTGTACTTCTCTTCTCATCTCACTCCCTCGCATGTAACGCGAGTTTCTGAAAATTGTAAATACTCATGGAGATAAAGCAATGACCAAGGTAGTAGTGTGGTGGGCTTTCCCTGGTGAACCGGACATTTCAGAAGCAGATTCTATCTTTAGTAGAATGGTCCTCCCATTGGATTGGGACGGGTCGCCTTAGGTTAAGAAGGGCTATAATCATTGCATATTTATTTACCACTTATATTTACCTTGTATGTGATGCAATGGATGTTTTATAAGCATGATTAAACATAGTTCTATTGATAGGATCAATGTTAAAATGATGAGATAATTGAGTAAATCCCTCGCTATAATTCTAAGTCTGTTTTAACCATCCAATATTTACCCTCGTTAAAGCTTCGATCGATATAATGCGAGCTTTGCCAAAGCAATGTCACATTTATTTATCTTAGTTAAATGCGAAGAATAAGCTAGTGATATTCGCCGGTTGAGATATTGGTATTGACTTAGCTGGGTTGTTCTAATAGGATTAGAAAACCTAGTGGTTAAAAGTTTTGGTTAATCATAAGATGATTTAAAGAACAAGAGTTGTTCGTCAAAAGATGAGGAATTACATGAGATGTAATTAGTAAGGTGTTACTTACCTAAATAACCATTTCCTAAAAGACTGTCCAAAGCTGATTTAGGAATGGTGAAATACGGATCCTCACTCACTAGAAAAAACTATCGAAACGTTTTTCCGAAATTAAAACTAGAGGGTTTTTAATTTTGAAGAAAATAGTGGGAGTAAATTTATAGTAAAGATCTATCTATAAATTTTAAAATTTAGTAAAACTTATATAGCATATTTTCTTTGTTGTAGAATTAATGGCAAATAATACTCTATCTCTGCGATCTATCCTTGAGAAGGATAAGCTCAATGGCATAAACTTCCTTGACTGGTTCCGCAATTTGAGAATTGTTCTCAAACATGAAAAGAAGAATTATGTCATTGAAGAACCTATTCCTGATGAACCGGTTGCCACTGCTTCTAGAGCTGACAAAGACAAGTTTAAGAAACACATGGACAACATGTTGGATGTCGGTTGTCTTATGCTTGCCTCCATGACCCCTGAGCTTCAGAAGCAACATGAGGACATGGTAGCTTATGATATGATTCAAAATCTCAAGGAGATTTATGAAGGGCAAGCTTGTCAAGAGAGGTACGAGACCTCTAAAGCTCTGTTTCAATGCAAGATGAGTGAGGGATCTCCCGTAGGAGCTCATGTCATCAAAATGATGGGCTACATCCAAACGTTGGAGAAGCTCGGCTTTCCGCTGAAAGACAAATTAGCTACTGATGTCATTCTGCAATCGTTGCCGGATAGTTTCAATCAGTTCGTCCTTAATTTCAATATGAATGAAATTAACAAGACGCTGCCACAGTTGGTCGGCATGTTGAGAACTGCTGAAATCAACCTGAAGAAGGTAAGACCTAAACCTGTTCTGATGGTCCGCAAGGGCAAGAAGAAAGGTAAATCAGCAACAAAGTCTAAAGGTGATGGTAAGACCAAAACCGATGGAAAGGAGGCATTGAAACCTAAGAAGGGAATCAAGAAGGATGGAAAATGTTTCCATTGCGGTAAGACCGGACATTGGAAGAGAAACTGCCCCACACACCTACAAGAAGTCAAGAAAGCAAAAACGAGTGAGGCATCAACCTCAGAGGCTTCTAAAAAGAAGGCATCAGAATAGACATGAACCTGCGAATGGAAATAAAGCAAGAGTTGCTACATCATCGATTAGGACATGTGTTTTTGCTTAAATAGATTTGTTTTAGTTTTTAAGATTATTATTTTGTGCCTAAGTTTTAGTTATCTTGTAAGGACAAGATATTTTAATTTTGAGATTATTTAAATAAATGTTATTCTTTTAATCTCTTATGGCACAACGAATCAATGATCTTTAAATTAATCAAATCAATAATATTTATAAGATAAATAAAACAAATGACTAATCTCAAACACGTAAAAAGTATTAAGGTAATTTGATGAGATCAAATTCAAGAATACTTAAAGTTTGATGAACTTTCAAAGAATATGGGATTGTCCCATAATTAAATCCCATAAGTGGAACGAAAAGTCTTTGAAAGAGAATCAAATATGTTAGACATGTTTTGATTCAGAACAAGTCATTTTCGACTTCTTTACACAATAGAAAAACAACTCTCATACTTAATCGTTTTTTTAAACTTGGTTCGAAACGCCATATAAGATATGGACTAAGAATTGTTCTAGAATACCTTTGAAGTTTTAAGGTTACTTACATGTTAAAATGTTTACAAAGTTCGAACCTTAAAAACTCCATTTGTTGTTTATCCTAACGAGAACAAAGCGTTTGTTTCTCAAACGATAGTTTATCTTGAAAGAGAATAATTCTCAGAAAGGGATTTATTTCTTCAACTTTAACGAGAACAAAATATTTGTTGCTCAAACGATAGTTTATCTCGAAAGAGAATACTTATCACTAAGGGATTTCATTTTTCAACGAGAACAAACTGTTTGTTGCTCAAACGAGAGTTTCTCTCGAAAGAGATTACCTCTCACAAAAGAAAAAAATGGAATTTGGAATTTGAAGAAATTTTAGACAACAAATTTATGAACCAAAGATTGAGAATGTTCCACAAATGATTAAGGAACATTGGAACAAAACACAACCATTGTGTTGATCCTTAAGAGAATACCATCTACTTGAGAAATATGGATTTCTCACTATCCGTACATGGAAACACTCTTCTTTTCGGATCAAGATGAAGACTAGGTCTTATCAGAAAACAATGGTGAAGCCCAAAATTCGAGAAATGGCTAAGAGCCATGAGAGATGAGATGAAATCCATGTCTAAAACCAAGTATAGACTTTGGTTACCTAAAAGGGTAAAACCTAAGAGGTATGAATGAGTTTTTTTTCTTTTAAAAAGGAAAAACCGACATGGATGATAAAACATACAAATGATGATTCGTCGCTAAAAGTTTTCGACAAACTTCATAGTATAGACTATGATAAAGCATATTCCTTGTAGCTATGTTTAATCCATCTTAATCTCACTTGCAAGTAGTTACATACCGTGATTATGGAATCAAATAAAGGAATGTCAAAACCGCTTTCCTAAGGGAAAAATTTAAAACAGATGTGTACATGACACGTACAGAAGGTTTTGTCACTCCAGTAAAACACTTGGAAGGTATGTAAGCTACAAAGGTCTATCCGTAGACTAAGGAAAGCTCCTCGAAGTTGGGATATTCGTTTTAGAAGATACAATCAAAAGCTTTGGTTTATCTAGAAACAAAGGGGAGTCTTGTTTTCAAAAGAGCTAGAGAGAGCATTGTTACTTTTCTAAGTATTGTATGTAGATGACATACTCATCAAAATGAACTAAAGATCGCAATCCGTTTTGCATTAATAAAAGATACTGCGAGTTAGCACCATGAGACAATATCTAACTCTACAACATAGGTTGAATGTATTACAATCGACATAGCAATAAAGAAGGATGTTTGGATCTAAAGGGTTCACTTCTAAACTAAGGGTTTTTCCCAGCATATTAGATGCTACATAACTCTGTCATGATAGAACCTTTGCGTAAGCAAATAAAACCCAGATCTCATCAATAAATCCAAACATATTCTAAAGTGCTTACATCTTGGAGATGTGAAAGTATGCAACATACGCACAAAGTTGATAACTTTATCAACTCCCTGACAAAGCTTTTGACACAACATAAGCATGTCAGTTACACTAAGCCATATCGTATTAGATACGAGAATGATTGGTCTTAGTGCTAGTGGGAGATTGTTGGAGTATGCCCAAAGACCAATCATATGATGATTGAATAGACATACTATTTTACTAGATTTATCAAGTAATGGCATTGCCGTTATTATCATTTGGTATGTTTCTCTGCATCAAACTAACCATTGGATAATAATTTCCATACAATAATACGATTGTTGTTAAATAGAATCCTTAGTCGAATATTATTAACGGGTATGGACAGTGATAATATATAAAGACTAATATGTGGTTGATTGATAACAAGTGTTGTAATTGACATAGAGATGTCAAAATCAACACATAAGTATTTGTTAGAGAACAACATACTGGATTGACCCGCTATGAGCATGTTTCTTGGGTAATTATGTGACAGTCACAACATTGCTCATGGTAAACATATGTATGATCCTCAGACTTGAGATCAACATGATTTTAACATAAAGATTTATGTATTTTGACATAGTCAAACGTGTGTCGTAACTGACTACATTATAAAGACTGATGATTGGATACGTGATGACCTATGTAGTGAAATATGGTTGATCAAGAAAGGATTTGCCCCTCCTACATAATGGGAGAAATATCTTCGGCCACTTGATTGAGTGAGATTAGAAAATGCATGGCCATGCTCGAATATTATGATATGAAATATCATAGAGATTCGTTTATAATAATCTACTCAAGACATCAAGAAACACTAGATGGACAACGCAAGTGCGACTAACCCATGACTTGTGTTCATTTAAGATATAAAGGACAAAAGGATAAAATACATAAAGAAAGTTTATTCAAGAATTAGGAAAGTCAAACCATGACTTCATGCAACTTAGGTAGCAATGGTGTATTGCTAGATGCCACTCATTGTTTGTAAAGTTAGAACAATTCTAATTTTATTGCTAACGTTGCATGAACCTACAAGGGTCACACCCTTCTAATGAAACGAACAAAAATTGGAAACCATACTCCCTATTTTAGGGAGGTTGCCGAAAATCCCCTATGGGATAGGGGAAATAGACAACTCCCTTAAATGGGAATAATATTGGATAAATATTGTATTTATCAAATATTATTTAGAGCATGGAAAATATTTAGAGACTTAAATATTATAGAATAAGATCCTAGAAATTTAAATATATATTTGTGATGAGAGTGGCAATCGATCGAACAAAACCAAGAGGGGGGTGAATTGGATTTTTGAAGGAATGGTGGACACTAATTGCAAAGGTAAAAATTGCAAAGAGATTTAGAGTGGTTCAACTCCCCTAATTGGAGTCTACATCCACTACCTTAGTGACCACACTAAGGATTTTCCAAAAATTCACTAAATTGTCTTTCCTTTAAGGATAAGGAGTAACCTTACACAATTCAATAGACTTATACCCCAAAGTCTATTGAATCCTATCCAAAAAATGAATACAAATAAGCAAACTAGGAAATCCTCACTAGGAATGTGTTTGCAAAGTTTAAGCTCTCTCACACACCCAAAGAAACACTAGGAAAATAAAATACAATGAAGAACTCTTTAGTGTTTACAAGAAAGATGAGAAAATTGAGTACAAATTGGAATTTGATTGCTTGGAAGTTTGGATTGACTTTCTTGTTACTTCATTACTGTTTGGAGACCCCTTTTATATACTCTTGATCTTTTCTAACCGTTGGGAGACTTTGGAGGGAGTTTGGAGCCGTTGGGAGCCATTAAAACCAAGCATTAAATGCTCACATGCACAGAGGTTTCGAAACCTTTATCAGAGGTTTTGAAACCTTAAGAAGGGATTTGTAAAAACTAGCCGTTACAGGGCCAAGGTTCCGAAACCTTCATAGAGGTTTAAACCTTTGTTAGGGTTTCAAAAACAGTAGCTTACTGCCCAGAGAGGTTTCGAAACCTTAACGAAGGTTTCGAAACTTTTCTTTAAAGCCCAGAGAGGTTTCGAAACCTTAATGAAGGTTTTGAAACTTTTCTTTAAATATTTAATTTTTGGCCATTTATTGACTTTTAAAAATATAGTTTGATATAGATACAAAGTCAAACTTTTTCAAAACATTTTAGCAAGATTAAATCGAGTTTTTGACAAATTTATTTCTTGAAATTTACTTTACAAATTTTTTACAAATTAGTCCTTGAAAATTAATTTTAAGTTATATCAAAATCAAAACAAGTCTAACAATCTCCCCCTTTTTGATATAACAAAACCTTTTGTAAAAATTTGTTTTTGAATAATTTGTCAAACTTACAAATCTCCTTCATAAGCTCCCCCTTAATAAATGTCTTTGTGTAATTTTTGAAAAACATAAGTTTTAAAGACATGATTAAAATTTTTGAGAAAACAAATTGTTTAAAGTGAATTTTCTCCCCTTTTTGTTATAGCAAAAAGGATAAATAGCTACAACAAGAACAAACGTTAATAGAGCAATAAGGTATAACCCAAAAAGCAATAGCAAAATAACCACAATATTCATATTAAGCATAACATCCATCCAATAAAAGGATCCAAGATATAAAATCCAACAAAAAGATCCATAGGCAAAAGATATCCAACAAAGAACATAACAAAAGTCTAAAAACAAAGACCGAAGCCTAAATCAAAATAAGTCCAAAAGTGCTATAATAAAACCATAAAGTTATACTAGAATGCATACAAGACTAAGTATCCGGTGCGTCATGAGGCAATGTAGGTGGGAAAAAGTGACTATGAACATCATGCATATCATGCTCCAATGATGCCACACGACCGTCTAAGCCACGAAGATGGGCATCAATGCTATCAAAGCGTGTGACAATGGTCGCAAACATGGTCTCCAAAGTCAAAGGTACCGGTGCATCCTCTTCTACCGGAGCCTCACGATCCTCCATGTCAATCTCCTCTACTCCTCCTCGATGAACCCAACCATGAACTCCATGATACCATTGAGATTTATGACAAGATTTTATATCAATGAAGCTTTTGTTCTTAACTTGTGGATCAAGGGAAGTGTCAATGTTGAGCTTCCTAAAAATGTGGCTGAAAACATTTCCAAAGGATAGGGAGAATGAAGTGGGGTTGGTGATGACTTTGATGAGGTTGAGGAAAATGATGGTAGCTATATCGGGACGAGTCCTATCACGATATTGGCGTAGCCACCAATAGTCAATTACTCGCATACTAGTGGCCTTTCCGCCGGAGGGACGAAAGAACCATGTAGTAAGGAGTAAGAAAAGACGTTCCTCAAGAGGAAGTTGGGTGGGGCTATCATCCGGAAAGGCAGGAATATTATGTGCCTCATTCTCATTGAATTTTCCACCAAGTGGAACACCTAAATGATTGGCAATTATTTGAGGTGTTAAAACAAATTCGGTACCCATGAGATAGGAACGGATACCAACAATAGAATTTTGCTCACTGGGGGACCGGATAAATTCGACATTTGCATGAAATGCACGAACTAACCTACGATGGGTGTAAGGAGGGATATTCAAGTAATCGAGCCATTCCCATTCGGCAAAGAGTTCAAAGAGGTCAAAATTATATTCTTGAGACATAAGAAAATTGAAATCTATTGTTCGCTCTTCTCTAACCTTTTTAGGTTCATAAATATTACGATATCTATCTCGGTTTTCGGCATCTCTAAAACAAACATCCTCAAATTGAGGATTAGGATTAGAACCGGAATTTTGACCAATTTCAGTACGAGAACGTTTTGCTCTAGGAGGGTTGGTTCTATGAAGGATTGTTCTAGGAGGCATGATTAAAAAAAAATTGGCTTTAAAAATTGGTTGAGGAATTTTATCAAACACTTTGTGGGCAAGAACCTAAAAGAATTTAGACAAGAGTTCTAGATAGATTGGGTGATACCTCCTGCAAAATCATGATATATATAGCAATTTAAGCAACCCACAATAAATGTAATTATCATAAAAATTGATTTTTATAAGAAAATTTTGATTACCCAAAAAAAATTCGGAATATTTAAGAATTAAAAGATTTAAAGTGAGATTACCTAAAAAGATTTGATGAAGATGATGATGAAACCACAAAAGCTTGATTTAAACTTGCAATGGAGGGTCAAGGATTTGAGGATTTTGAAAGAATTTTGGGTTATGGCCGTTTGGTGTTTGAAGAAATAGGTTGGGGTTTGAAAAATTTTGATTTTACGCTTAAAAGCCCGTGCGAAAACGACCAGGTTTAATGAAGGTTTCGAGACCTTAGGTACGGTTTCGAAACTTTTGAGCAGCAGGTTTCGAAACTTTTATGAAAGGTTTCGAAACGTCTCATTCCAGTAAGCTCCTAAAAACTAGAAAACCCAGAAGGTTTCGAAACTTTATGAAAGGTGTCGAAACGTCTCATTCCAGTAAGCTCCTAAAAACTGGAAAACCCAGAAGGTTTCGAAACCTTCAATAAGGTTTCGAAACATAGGTCCAGAATTGACAAATTTTGTCAAATTTTTGCCTCAAAAAAGTCCGGAAAAGCATTCTAATAAATTTATGATTATTACTGGCATTAAAGACCCTTTTGAACTAAGATCAAACATATATGACAAAAAAATCACAAGCTAAAGATACACATTTTAAAACTAAAGAATTTATGCTAAGAGTTGGACCCTAAAAGGTTCAAATTGAGCCAAAAGTGACTAACTTAACTAAGGTCACTTAACCAACAAATGATTAAAAAAAACATGTAAGCACACAAAATTGCTAATTTTAAGGCCAAAAGACATACAAAAACACATAGGGCCAAAAATTAAGCAAACATGCAACACATAACACCCCCTTACTAAAAGCATTCAAACAACATATGGGGAACCTCAAACATGCTTTAAAACAAATAACCATATATAAAGCAACATGAAAGAGTAAATATTGCATGTAAAGGAAAATGTTACCACTTGAGCCAAGATAGATTGATTAGGCTTTATCCTCTTCAAGTGTCCTTCCATTTAGTGTGTCTAGAGCTTTCAAGTTTCTTCAATTTGCTTATCATGGCTCCAACACACCTACAAAAAGGGAATTATGCATGTTTTGGTACCCAAACTCTTTTGGGTCCATAAGAGTTAGTTCCTACAATTTTAGTCCCTTTTGGTATCCACTTAGACAATAGATCATATTCTTTGTTAGCAATGAGTTCTTTTGGAACCCAAATGCTTCTAATTATCTTTCTATTAAATGATCTTTGATGACCTCCTTGTCTATACCCATAAAAGTTCTTCCTAACATAGTTGGGTCTTGAATTTTCACCTTTTTTAAAATTTTTAGTTCCAACTTTATTGAAAGAAACTTTAAGATCATTAATTTCCTTTTGATGATCATCATGGACCTTTGAAAGTAAGTTGTGCAAATCTTGATTTTTCTTTTCAAATTCTTTTATTTTAACTTGCATTTCCTCAATTTTACTTTCAAATTCCTTATTAGACTTAGAGAGAGAGCCATTTTCATTTTTCAATTTTAAAATGATTTTTCTATTTTTAAAAATTGACTCTTCAAACTCCGAGGCTAATTCATCATAAGCCTCTTGCAATTCATCAAAAGTATAATCAATTGGAAAAGATGAATTAGAGGTTACCATAGAGTCATCATCGATAGCCATGAGACACAAGTTGGCTACTTCATTCTCGTCCTCATCGGATGATTCATCATCGCTCCAAGTAGCTACATGAGCCTTGTGTTTCTTTTTCTCATAGCTTTTTTTCTTCAATTGAGGACAATCGAACTTGATATGTCCCGGTTTATTGCACTCATAGCAAATAATTTGATCTTTCACTTTGTTGTCATTCTTGAAGCCCTCTTCTCTTTGAAATCTTCTTCCTTTGTTGGATCTCATGAATCTTTTGAATCTCTTGGCAAACATAGTCATCTCTTTATCTTCATCCTTTCCACTAGATATATATCTTCTTTTGATGCTTTGAGAGCAACACCAAATTTCTTCTTTTCCACTTCCTTCTTCTTTTCTTCCTTACCCTTTGACATCATCTCATGTGTAAGCAAGGAACCAATGAGCTCATCCAACTTGAGAGTCTTGAGGTCCTTTGCTTCTATAATCGCCGTTTTCTTTGAATCCCATGAATTGGGAAGAGAGTAGATCATCTTCCTCACAAGTTTATCTTCCGGGATCACTTCTCCATAGCCCTTCAAACCATTAACAATCACGGAGAATCGATCGGACATGGTTTTGATGTCTTCCTCGGGGTCCATCTTGAAGTTTTCATAATTTAGATTGAGAAGCCCGATTTTGGTCTCCTTCACTTGATTCGTTCATTCACGTGTAACTTCAAGTTTGTCCCAAATCTCTTTAGCATTGGAACAAGATGACACCCTTCCATACTCATCTGGGCCAAGGGCACAAAATATGAGATGCATTGCCTTAGCATTTATGGAGAATCTATTGTTTTCTTTATTGCTCCATGTCTCCATATTACTAGTCGGTGCGGTGTAACCACTCATGATGATCTTCCAAGCTTCAAGATCAAAAGCTTGAATGAAAAGCTTCATGTGGTTCTTCCAATAAGCATAATTAACTCCATTGAAGAAAGGAGGCTTGTTGGTGGGTTGAGAATCGCCCCAAGCTTCAATGGTGGAGGTAGAAGCCATGGATGACCTTGTAGATGATTACACACTTCTTGGATCTTCTCAAGAGGTTGTAAGACCTTCCAATGAGCCAAGCTCTGATACCAATTGACGAGAGTGGCAATCGATCGAACAAAACCAAGAGGGGGTGAATTGGATTTTTGAAGGAATGGTGGACACTAATTGCAAAGGTAAAAATTGCAAAGAGATTTAGAGTGGTTCAACTCCCCTAATTGGAGTTTACATCCACTACCTTAGTGACCACACTAAGGATTTTCCACAAATTCACTAAATTGTCTTTCCTTTAAGAATAATGAGTAACCTTACACAATTCAATAGACTTATACCCCAAAGTCTATTGAATCCTATCCCGAAAATGAATACAAATAAGCAAACTAGGAAATCCTCACTAGGAATGTGTTTGCAAAGTTTAAGCTCTCTCACACACCCAAAGAAACACTAGGAAAATAAAATACAATGAAGAACTCTCTAGTGTTTACAAGAAAGATGAGAAAATTGAGTACAAATTGGAATTTGATTGCTTGGAAGTTTGGATTGACTTTCTTGTTACTTCATTACTGTTTGGAGACCCCTTTTATATGCTCTTGATCTTTTCTAACTGTTGGGAGACTTTGGAGGGAGTTTGGAGCCGTTGGGAGCCATTAAAACCAAGCATTAAATGCTCACCTGCACAGAGGTTTAGAAACCTTTACCAGAGGTTTCGAAACCTTAAGAAGGGATTTGTAAAAACTAGCCGTTACAGGGCCAAGGTTTCGAAACCTTTATAGAGGTTTTGAAACCTTTGTTAGGGTTTCAAAAACAGTAGCTTACTGCCCAGAGAGGTTTCGAAACCTTAATGAAGGTTTCGAAACTTTTCTTTAAATATTTAATTTTTGGCCATTTATTGACTTTTAAAAATATAGTTTGATATAGATACAAAGTCAAACTTTTTCAAAACATTTTAGCAAGATTAAATCGAGTTTTTGACAAATTTATTTCTTGAAATTTACTTTACAAATTAGTCCTTGAAAATTAATTTTAAGTTATATCAAAATCAAAATAAGTCTAACAATTTTGAACTTATATAATGTATATTTAATTCCAAGTTTATGTAGAATTAGATTCTACATAATTAAAAATATTTATTTAAATATATTTAAATCCAAGTAAAGATAGAATGAGATTCTATATAATAAAAATATATATTTGGATTAAATATAATGTATATTTAAATCCATGTTTTATGTAGAATAAGATTCTACATAATTAAATATATATATTTCATTTAATATTATTAAATATAATGTATATTTAATATAAACCAATTTCAAGTAGAATTAGATTTTATGAATTTTGGTTGAACTTGGATTCAAGGAATTCAACTAGAATTAAGTCTCTGAATATTATTTAAAGGGACAAGGGCTAGCAACCAAATCATCCCTCTTCCTCCTTTTGAAGATTTCGACAACACCCACAAGGATTCCCTACTGGAATTCGACATATCCCAGAAAGCTCTCTGAGAAGTTGTTCGATATTTTTCTGGTGTTCTACTTGCCCCTAGCAAATCCCTGAAGGTTCCCTTGCTCGATTGCAAGTCCCGGTTGAACTCCTGGTCGATTTCAGACTCCCTCAGGAATCCTTGGAGGGATTTCGACTTCTCCCTAGAAGGTATTCAAACCTGTCGATATTTATCCCTAAGTGCTAGGGAGGCGGAAACTTTGTTCGTTTTGTTCGGGTGGACTCCGTAGAGGTCGTTGCGAACCTGTGACAATTCCGGTTTTACTTGACGTGGTTATTCCGACATACCATCGGTTTTCCAATTTCTAGAGTTTTAAAAGGTAACTCTTCATCTTTTCACCCCGGATTCGTTCTTGTAAATGGATCCTGGTTGGATTACGTCGGATTAATTTTTCCGCTGCGCCACAGGGCGTACCGACGTGACCCAACATAGTCAAGTCGTACCGAAACAGATCCAAGCGTTTCGATACGGGGTAGATTTACCCAAATTTCTATAAGAATAAATGAATTAATACGTATACTCGGTAACCTCTTTGTCGTGTAAAATTTTATGATGTTCTAATAATTAGTTTAATAAATTTATTTGATGAAATGTTAATTGAAAGTTAAAAGTTTTTATGTCTTCAATTTTTGTTTGGTTTTCGGTAACGCTCTCCGACTCGGTTCTCTACCAGGCTGGGAAGAGGGTGTTACAATCGCAAATAGTGCAAGTGTACACGTCAGAAGTAATAAAGTGATACTAAGTATCAGATATCGTCTCCACAGGGACTGGAAATAATTTTATCCTTGAATCTCTGCACAAGAAAAGAAATAAATTTAATAAAATGTTTTGAGTAATATTGAGAATAAACTAAAATAGAAAATGAATTTAGTTTGATAAAATAGGCTGGTATTGATTTGCTCAGTAGTGCAGCTATTGCACTGCTCAATGCTTTCTGTTGCGGCTGTCGTCGGACCTGTCGCGACAGCACCTGTCGCGGCAGAGGTATGTTGTTGTCGCGGCCATGATCAACAACTCTGTACTTCAAGTTCAGCAAGAATCTCTGTTGTGACTTTTCCTATCCCTAGGCCCAAGTTCTGTCGATGAACATGTCTTTGATTATACCTCCTGGCGTGAATCGAAGGATGAACGACGATGTTGTGAATTCTTCCTTAGCTTCTTAACCCCGTACCTATCCTTAGGCCAATATGGTTTAACCATAAACTGGAAAACTCGTATTTACTCCTTTCATATACTTAACTCTCCCGATATTAAGTAAATGGCTAACCTCACAACGCTCTCCCGAAACTCTTATGAGATGTTTAAACCAGAGTAAATAAACTTGAAGCTTTTATTGAATTGAATAGAAAAATCCTAAAAACAGTACAACCCTTACAACTACTTTACAAGATCAACCTCTTGCCTTAGGGGGAGTTTAGGACATGGTGAAGAGAGAGAAACGACTAGGGTTTTTTAGGGGAAGATGACTAGGAGCTAGATATCCTTTGCCTTGTCGAATTACAAGCATATATATAGGCCTTGGTCTTGAGTTTTCTTAATGGCGAAGACTACAAGTTTGAATTAAAGTACAACTTTATTAAAGACTAAATCTCTGAGTAGATGTCTTTTAATTCGCCCTATCTTCTTGCTTTGACTTTTTCCTCAAACTTAGGTCCAAGCCTTCCTTGTGCTTCTGGGCTCCGACAGTTATGCAAGTGGTCCACGAAAATTAGGCTTTAAATTCTCTGTCGATCGAACTCCACTTTGCATTTTCCCTCATCATGGTCTTCACTGTCGTCACTTCTGTCACGACAGATGTGACGACATCATTGTAATTGACAGTCTCCTTCACTCCTTTGCTCCAGCTCTACAACTAACTTCTGATCCTTTGTTGCCCTGGATGCTGCCACGACAAGCACCTGCAAAACCAAAATCAGCAGCATCTGTGCAATATTTTCCATTTGTGATGTTTATGTAAAATCTATCCTAAAATGCAACTAAACATGCTTGAGTGCATCAATAATATGGAAAAATGAAGGCTAAAATAGAGAACATTTATGCACTCAACACACCCCCAAACTCAAGTTATTGCTTGTCCTCAAGCAAATGCAACCTAACTAAGAATGAAAGGTTTGGCTTAACTCAGTGAACAGTCATTACCTTCAGCACCTTCACTATCAAGAGCAGTACCTTTTCGGGTGTTTATGGACTTATTCGGAACAATGTTATAATTCTCGTGCAAGTGTGTGCAGGTTTTGTGAACATATATGTGCCTAGACTCTTTAGCAAGTAGAATAGTTATGCTGCTCACTTGAGTTTTATTTCACAATAATTTTTAATTGGAGGCAATTCTTATACTCCTTTAAATTTTTTTATTTTTTTTTCTAACTTAAACCTAAGTTTTTCTTATTTTTTTTACTAAAGTCGGTTTTGGGCACCTTTAGCTATCTTCCTATAGCCAGTTTTTGGCACCTCTAGGGGCAACTGTGTCTAACTTTTTCTTTTCCCTTTTTTCTTTTCCTAGAGCCGGTGTTAGGCATCTTTAGGGGAAACTCAAGTGGTTAAGCTTGCTATTCTAAGTTTACTAACAGTAGTCTAAACAACATATAAGTCACAAAGGTGTTTTTAAAGTTCAAAACTATAGCAAGGCTCTAAATAATTCCTAAAACATCCTAAAGATATTGTCATGACAGAGAATGTCGCGGCAGGCAAGTGCAGTTCAAAGACTTAAGCCAATTTTTTTACACAAAAAAAACTAGAAATGAGACACAAATTAAATTAAGTTTATTAATTGAGGAGGACTGCCTACCCCCAAACTCAAGGGTTGCATTATCCTCAATGCATGACACACAAACATAAATAAAAAGAAACATCACAAATATCAAATAAAAGCAAAGACGACAAAAGAGTAAAATAAATTAAGTTGAAGAGTTGTCATCGCTGCTGCTAATGCGGAGCTGCCGACGGGCAATTACTTTGGTGGCAGAGGCTAGCTTGGGAGTGCGAGATGGGGAGGCTACCTTCTTTTTGGCCTCTCGAGGTGGCTAGACTCGGGTAGGTGAGATCTTTGGGGCCTTCTCCAGGACCTCGAGTTCGTTGTCACTGCTACTGCTGCTGCTGTCGTCTGCGTTGTCGCGGCAGGGTCCCTCAACATCAATAGCAAGCTTTTTCTTTTTCATCGGAAGGAAGTCATTGGCTATCTCCCGGACGACAAAGGGCTCCGAGTCAAAGTCATCCTGCCAGACTGAGGATGAGGAGAAACCTTCGAAGTATTTGGGATCAATTTCTGGCAGTTGTTCCTTCTGTTTGGTTCCTCGGGGGTGGCGGATCGCCTGTCGCCGTTTCCAGCCATGACAGAGGGTGAAACAGAGGCAGTCGTCGATGTGGGTGTCTTAGGGGTGGCAGCAGGTGCTTGGGCATGTAGAAGGTTTTCTGGAAAGGAGGGAAACTGCACGTTTGGATAAATAGGATCAACTTTAATGAAATTTACTGTGGCAGTGGTGAGATCCCTCATGAATTCCATGAATCTCATCTGTCGTGCCTCCATCTTTTTCAATAGTTGAAGGAGTTGGTTGGAGAAGGTGTCTGCTGGTTGTGCGGGCTCTGTCTGCTCAGGCTCTACCGTGACAGGTTCCGTGGAATCTAGTTCTGTCGTTGGGTCTTTCATGGCAGAGGGGTCAACATATGCTACTGGGGTGGCTGCCTTTAGCTCCATCAGGCTGTATATGTTCTACTGCATCCACCCCTTGCCCTGGATCTTCACGTCTTCATCAATCTCGGGCACATTGTTGGCTTGGCAAAGGGACGTGATTAAGTAGGGGAAGAAAAAAGGGCTCATTCCTCTTAGTGCACACCCATAGATGCCATCAAAGATGTATTTACCCACGTTTATCGCCTGTTCATTGATGATAGAGTGCACGAGGGCAAGTCTCTGCCAGTCCACTGTTGTGTTGTGTGATGTTGGCATAAGACGCTTCTTCACAAAGTGGTTCTAGAGTTTGGCAGCCGGTGTGAGTTGGGTCCTTCGCACCGTCCATCTATGCTTTGGATCATCGTTCCAACTGGTGCCTTCCTCAGTCAGATCTGCCATTATTCTGTCGTAATCTACCAGCGACATGTTACTGATGAACCTGCCGTGTGCATCGTCATTCCTGTCCACATATATGCCATAAGGAGTATTGATGTAGGCTGGGTCGAGAGTGATTTCTTTACCCCTAACAGTGACTGTCGTGGCATCCTTGGATGAGATGGCAACATAAAATTCACGGACCAAGATGACATTCATCTCTTCTGGTTGGACCGCAAACATCTGCCACTTTAACGCGATGATCCTTTTGGAGATGAACCCTTCAAGCCTTATATATTCTGTCTTCTTTGTGTAGGTGAAGCCTCGTTCCTCCCACATCTCATGTTTCTTAAAAGAGTCGTAATATCTCTTCTCTAGGTCTGCCGAGGCAAACCTCCTATGAATGCGGCTGTGGCTGGGAGTGGAGACTGTCGCGGCAGTTGTGGAGGCAGCACTCATTCTGGTTGATCGTGTAGTCATTGTAAGGAAACTGTGGAAATGAAAGAAAAATCTTGAAAAGCTAAAATTATCGAAAACAAAGTAGAGAGAAGAGAATGAGGTGAAAAATGAAATGGAAGTAGAGGTTTATATAGAACGGGATTTTCTGCCCGTTGGACCAGTAACAGGTGGCGTGAATGACGGAGCCAACTGTCACGCGGTTTCCTGACGTGTCTGTCACGCATTTTCGTGTCTGTTGCACGTTTGTTACACATTTCTATGTTTGTCGTGACATGCTGTATTTTGCGCGTCTGTCGCGATAGCTGGGTGAGTGTGGTGGGCTGGTTCATTCCTTCTCTTTACTCTACTTCCCTTATTTTCCTGAAAACTAAAATAAGTAAAATATTAAATTCTTATTTCCTAAAACAATAAAAATAAATAAAATAAATAAAATAAAATAAAACTAAGTTAAATTAGGGATGCTTTGAGGGGCATCTCCTAAAGTAACTACTTCTTGCACTCTTGAGGCTTCAGTCCCCTGATAGTGCTTTAGCCTTTGTCCATTGACTTTGAATTGATGCCCGTCCTTGATTGATCTGATTGTGATGGCACCATGAGAAAAAACTTGGACTACTTGGAAAGGTCCAGACCATCTAGATTTTAGCTTTCCTGGAAAAAGCTTCAACCTAGAGTTGAGTAACAACACCTTCTGCCCTGGGCTAAACTGTCGTGGCAGCAGTTTTCTGTCGTGCCACTTCTTTGTTTTGTCCTTATAAATCATGGTGTTGTCACAGGTCATGGCTCGTCTGCCATCTCTAGTTCAAAACCATTATTTATGTTATTTTTTAAAGTTCATTTTTCCTAGAAAATATATTTCCAGCTTTACCAAAATGATAGTTGATAAATGATTGCATTAATTAATTTAATTAGTTGATTGTATTAACTGAATGTATAATAATATTTTCTAAAACTAACTTACAGTTGTTTGCTTATTGAAACAAACAAAATGACAATTTCTTGATCACATACTAAGCAAATGATGTATATATTAATTTTTTATTTATAAATTATTTATAATATAATTTTATTAATTTTTTTGAAAGAATAATTTTATTAATTATTAAATTTAAATGTGTATATTAATTTATATTATTTTTATTTTTAAAATTATCTTTTCAATTTTATTAGTTATTCAAATTTAGATTATTTGGAGAATCCTCTTTGTAATTGTTAAGGACAAAAGAGTTTTTTTAACTCTTATATTCAATCTTCTAACTCAAACAATTTAAAATTTAGAGAATTCACCCAATTCACTCTTGCAAAACTTTGTTTATCAAACAACTAAATTAATAAATTTGACTGATCAAATTTTTAAAAATGATTAAATCTCTAATTTTGACTCAAAACTCTGGTTACTAAACATGGATTATATTTATTGATGCATTTAACAACTTTTTGGACAGTGAGAGCAAAACAATCCAAATTCATGTGATTTTGATTTGATTTTACTTTATAAGCATTTTCTTTTAAGAAATGTATTTCAAAAGTTGATTAGTCAATGTCACAATCGAGTTTTGATTTATACATAACAAATAGATTATTAGTTAAACAAATTTGATATATAAACCGTGTAAAACTTTAGTTTATAGATTATATAAGTTTGTCAGATTTAGGGTTTAGAGTTTATGAGTTATATTGTATGATTTAGAATTTAAAGTTTTAAGTTTAGTAATTTAGAATTTAGATTTTAAAGGACTATGTAATATTTTTTATACACCTTGTGTATCAAAATATAACTCTTACAAAAATTTAATTTTGATATTTTAAATTCGAATCTGATTATAAATGTATTCATATTTATTTAAATTTTATCGTATATTAATAATGTACATATATTTTTGTGGAATAAATTTATTTATATATTGATATCCAATTGGATCATTGGTTAGGTGTAGTGACTAGTGAACAAAGGTGATGAATCATTGTTTCATGAATTAGGAATAGTAGGCCAAAATTAACTTGTTTATTGGGATTTTCCATTTAAAGAAGAAATGTGACCTTCAACTTATCACCAATGTAATTATGATTTCTCCTTTTTTAGAGAATTGATCATTCACAACCAACCATATTATTTTGGCTTTAGTCCCTAATCAAATACAAATACAGAAATTTATTCGACATTTGGTCCTCCAATTTTGGATAAACAACAAAGACAAGGGCTTCACATCATACTTGGATTTTAGATTGATGTCTAAAAGACCTTTTAAATGCTTAATTTTGCACTATAACTATTTTTTTGCCGAAACCACAATCCGAATTGAATTAGAAGTCCATCATTTTCGTATAAATGAAAATTTTAAGTATCGAAAATCCAATTTTATAAAATTCTATATATATATATATTTTTAAAAAGGTGAGTCATTTTTTTAAGAATAAAATACACTTTAATTCGGAAGTTCAAACTTTGAACTTCCTTTGTTGCCTTTTAGGTTCTTCAAAACTTTGTCTTGACTAATTTTTTGACCAAACTATTTTGTACACATAATTTTAATGGATGAGTTTCTTAAACTTTTTTTTTGCATACACAAAATTTCATACTCGAAACCTACTTAAACAATATTAACATGCTTCTCATTTGGACCAACCTTAGTTAGTTAAAACCTCAAATCTATTAAACATCGTCTTTTTGAAACGATTGTAAGAACTAACTGAAGTAGTTCAGGTTAATGAGAGCCGTTGAAATTAATCTTTCTAGAAGTTCATTTCTTAAGCTTTCCTCTTATAGCATTGAATCAAGTCCTTGCAACCAAATAATAATAATAATAATAATAATAATAATATACACCTATTATCTTGTAAGTTATGATTTCATAATCACAAGTGTAATTTTTTTACATAATCATGTTTATTTAAATTCTAAATCATATCATCTAAATTTTTATACCCTTAAACTAAATTTTTAAACCCTAAAATAATTTTATTTGTAAAATATTTTTCACCACCAATATTTAAAATATTAGCGATCTTATTACTTTTAGTCATAGGACTTAAAATTTTATTATGAAGAAAGAAAAGAAAAAGAAAAACCCATTATTTTCAGTAAAATATCCTAATCTGTAACATAACTTAAAAGTTGTCCCAAGTCCATGAGAAGTCTCAATTGAAAAGTTTGAGCACTCAATTACCTGTCACGTCAGTATTGTTCGTATAATCTTATTTTGGTAATTTTAAATATTTACTTTGGCCAAAATATGGTTTTAATTTTTTTGAATATATTAGTATGATGCAAGGGTAGCATCTGTTTAATTTTTTTAGTCTTTTTAAAGGCGGTACACACAATATGCATTACTGGTGCTCGAACCTAGGTCCCAAAAGACGATGAACATCTACCTTTGCCACCAGGACATGATGATTTTGATCCTTTTACTATCCTCAAATTTAAAATTTAGGTTCTAGACTTTAATTAGATATAATTTAATTATCATTTTTACTAATATTTTTCATTAGTCCAAATAGTTATTAATTATTATTGCTAGCAATTTCGGTTAAAATGCTGGCGTGTTTTTTTTTAAAGATATACGTACATGTATCTATGTGTGATTATATAATTTCACATCATATTACATTTTTATTTGTACCTTCAAAGCAATATAAATTTATGTATAATATTTTATATAAGTTAATCATTCGTTTTATATAGATTTTGACATATTTATGCATATATGTCGTGTTTATATTATTTTGGAGGTCGTGTCATGCTTGCAAAATATATCATCATTATTCAATTTCAAAAAAATAATATGTGTGTTCGTATCACGTTCGTGTTATGTTTTAATCGTATCTTATTTTGCATACCTTGTATGTAACCCCCTCGTCCCGGTCCGGACGCTTGACCGATCCGAGTGGGCTACACGGGGATAACCGAGATGAAACCCGTTAAGGCTCCACTTTGGTTACCGACCCTAGGAAATTTTTTTCATTTATTATCTTATCTAGAATGCATTAATTAAACCTAAGCGGAAGCCCAACAACAAACAAGGCCTAAGCCCAAACCTTGAAACCCTTTGGAGATGTCACAAAGCCCAATTACAAGCCTGTGTTTCGAAACACGAGCTCCAGTTTTAAAAGCCACACACCCGTTTCGAAACACATCCACCCCGTTTCGGAATATGGTCTCCTTTTGCCTAGCCGTTTCAATACCCGTTTCGACAGACAATTCCGGTAGCCAAAGTGTTTCGAAACTGGTTTCGAAACAGGGGCTCAAAGTAGCCAAAACGTATCGAAACATGTTTCGATACGGGGCCCTGGAACCACACCCGTTTCGAAATAGGGCTACCCGTTTCGAAACACCTGCTGTCTGTGAATTCCCAAAATCGGTTTTAAACACCTCCAAATGATCCCAAACGTCCGTAACGACTCCAATAAGCATACTTAACATGCAAACACATTCTAGAGGCATACACCCTATAGCAACATACTCAAGATACATAAGATATAAGATAGGCATCCATTCAAAAGATCATTCAAGACATTTAAGGTGACAAGATAGACATGGCTTACAAGCAACATGGCATCCAAAGCCAAACCAACAAAACATATAAAAGGAGTTTAGCATGCTCCTAACAACCAACATCAACATACTTCAAAAGGCTTAAACAACATATACATGTCTCATTGCTTGACCATTACATCATAACTAAAATACCTATACTTGATAGCTAAGCTAGCACCACAAAGCACACACACTTGGAGGCCCCTTCTTGCACTAGCAACCCACGAACTACGGATCTGCATTGTCGAACAAAAGAGACCGTAAGCATAAAGCTTAGTGAGGGTAAGCTCATTTAAAACAAACCTCGACAATGCAGGGTCCAAGCACGAGCACAACCAAGGTAGAATGCATGATCTTACCTTCAATCCACATGAGCCAAAATATACATGATGCATGAACAATTATCCAATAATATGACATTCTCAACAAGCTCAAATCCACATCATATGTAAACACATATAATAATCCACATAGGAATCACATTCCATATCATATTGATACACATATCAACTCATATTGGCACCTAGCTATGACTCGAATACGCGGATAAACACGTTGGAACTCACATCCAACACAACCATTACCTTACGGTGGGATTACACTCATCACCGTTCACGCGGAGGGGATTTCACTCATCCTTACGCCCCGTCGATGGGATTACACTCATCATCAACTAATATATATAAGAAGGTTTTTCGGGGGAACCCGTACTCCATCTTGATGACTACCATCATCAAGACCATGCGTGCATTTGACTCACGTGTGCACACTAACATCCTAATGATCGATCATTTGTACCCAAGCATACTAGTGCCAACATTTAACTCAATCCACAACATCATTTAATATCAACTTCCGTGCTTAGAACGTACTCACCATGATTAATATCATGCTCATGCCTCATGCATATAACAATGCATCACAACCATGCCTCAACATACAAGTATAACACATTTATACATAACCATCATATACACATATCATCATGAGGCATAAACAACAATTAAAGAGTTCAACCAATGTCTCTAACTAAAGCTTGGGATTAGGCTACCACTCTAATCCCAACTCTAGGTGGGTCTACCAAGCCCAACCTAGTCTACATGCTTGAACCAAATACTCAAAACCATTTAAAAAACATTAAACCACTCACCTTCACTTCCAAGCTCAACTACCAAGCAACCAAAACCTTCAAGCTCCCGGATTCACTCCCGATGCTTCACCAACACAAACTCTTGCCTCTAATCATCCCAACACAATTAAAATAATCCCAAATTAGCTTATACAACAATGTAGAAAACCCGGAATACTATTCAAGCATCAAACACAAGAATTCAAGACATGGACAACCCCCAAAACAAAAAACTCGAGCAACCACCAAACCCCAACCAAAACACATGATTTCAACACATTTAACACATTCAAATGCTTCCAAAACAAACCTTAACTAACATATTAACATTAGCCTTCCCTTTCCAACATAAAACAACCCCAAAATCCATTCCAGAACCCTTCAAAAACCCCTCATTAAACCCAAATCCGGGAATGTTTATAAAACCAAGTAAAAATCACATATGTTGGACCATTTGGGTTGCTAATAACATAAATACTAATAAGGAATCAAAAACTTCAACATAGAACAACAAAGTTTGGATTTTTAACTTAAAAGCTCAAAAACTCAAATTCTAAAAACATGGACCAAAATGAAAACTAATCGTACTTTCAAGGAGAGGAAGATGAGAGCAAGATGGGGATGTATTTACCTTTCAAGACCAAGCCAAAATGAAGGTGCTAGGTAATGGAATAGTAAAATGGTTAGAAAAGCTCTCTCTTGTCGTTAGGTTTGAAAAATGGGAAGGAGGAAGAAGATGAGCACATGCTATCATCTTTTGTTTTATTTTAATTCATCCAAACGTCATAATTACCATTATGCCATTAACGAATGGCCAAAATTCTCATCTCCTAAAGTCCATGGATTTTGGACTTAGAAGATAGGCCCAACATAACCTTAAATATTTTGAAATCATGAGGCCCATGAAAAATATTTTATTATTTAATTACAACCCGAAACCCAAAACATTATTTTATTATTATTTTCACCCGACCTCTAAACTCGGGTGTTACATTGTAATATTAATTCATTTAGAGAATAAGTTATATGTTTATGTTGTGTTTTTTTTCTCAGCAATGCAATTTATTAATATGAGGCAAGAACGCTTGAACCTAAGCTGAGAGCCTCGTTAAAAACCTCCTTAAGTCTAAGTGGAGGAAAAAAAGTACTCTCAACTAGGTAGGAAAACAAAAAAGTACAAAATAAAAATAACACCTTAGTAGAGTTCAGTGTACCCAAAACAAAGGACACCATCAAAATGTTAAACAAGTCAGCCTACCCAAACTGGAAGCACCCAAAACCAAAACTTACAAACACAAAAAAAAAAACACCCTAGGACTCACGCAAAATACACATAACAATCCAAACCACCCCATTATAGCATTCACATTTTCACCACCAAGTTTAAGCATCACATGTCTAGTTAGTCCATTAAATTAATAAATTACATCAATTTATGCACATTAATAATTTATTTTACGTAAATTTTGTTTGAGATAATTTTATTTTATTTAAAAACCAATACTTAAATTACCATAGTAATATTAGTTAAATGTTATATTAAAACTTTAATATAATTTTTCGAAGCACAGTGAGAAGCATATTCTGGTTGACATCAAAATTTTCATGTCAATTGGATTGCACGTATGTTTTATTGGGAAATTATCATTTATTCGTTTTTATCATTACTTATTTCTTTAAAAAAATAACATATAACGGTTGATTAATATTGCTTGTTTTTAAAACGCTATTATTAATATATCAAATAATGTGGGTAGGACTTCATATTGGGGGTAAGACTTCATATTGGAGATAGTGGAGAAAAGATGGAGTGAAAAAAAATGTTGCAAAAGAGACGAAAATAAGAGATACAGTTCTAGTGGATAGATCGATAATGAGAAAGTTTCATGGTGTAATGGATCAAGACTAGGTCCGTCTCGGACATTTTTTGCCATGAGCGAAAATTAAAAAATTGATATTTATATAATAAAAGTATATTTTATTAATTTGAACAATCAAAGTATTTTTTTTAAGTCTTAACTATAAAATAAGTGTCTAAACTATACACGTTTTTTTTTTTTTTTGCTTTAAGTGCCTAAAGTTTATTTCGTTATCATTTTGAGGTACCGATCATTATTTTTTATATAAAAAATGAAACTTTAGACACCTAAAGCAAAAACAAAACGACATAATTTGGGCACTATTTTTTTAAAAAATAGACACCTAAAACAAAAGGCGGCATAATTTGAGCATTTGTTTTTAATTTTTTAACGGTCGTTATCTAAAAATGGTCACAGAGTAAACTTAAAACACTTATTTTGACCCAAAAAATATTTTAGTGTCTAAAAATAAAATAAAAAAGTATAATTTGTACACTTATTTTGTAGCTAAGCCTTTCTTTAATAAATCATGAAAATATGATTAAATTTTTATCAAACACATTATTTTCATTGTTAGATTAATTAATTTATTTATCTAAAAAAGAAAATTAATTTTTTACCATTAAATTAATTATTTAATTAATTAAAAAAAATTAGGGGCCCTAGGCTGGTTGGGGACCCTGAGCGGTCGCTCAGGGTACTCCCTGTAACACCCGACTAATATTAATAAAAGTAATAAAATAAAATAAAATAAACATAGAGGATGAAGGTTGTTGGTCGTGGGTTCGAAAGGTAGACATGACTGAGACCCAGCCATCTGAGCTAATAGCTCTTAGTATCTCAAGTTACCATTTATTGTTTTGAAACTTTCTAATAGTGCAGAGGTAATTAAAGACTGATCAGCTTTTCACCTACTCAAATTGAATGCCCGGTCTTTCCCCTTTCGAGAACCGTCTCCTCTCCAAACGTTCCAACCATTTTTTCGTCCGGCCACTCTCAGATTTCAGTCACCACCGCGCCGTGAGCTTCATCGTCGATGTCATCGTCATCCTCTCGTCGGCCTGAGCTCATCCTCGTTAGCCACTCGCTTACCTCGCCGCCATCGTCGAGATTTGATGGTTGAGGATTCGACGAACCCTTATTTTTTTTGCCGATTTTCTTTCGTCATTTTAGTCTCCGTCTGCCATCCGTCTGATGTGCTGCTACCACAACTGTGTTCCCCGCTTCAAGCCGAACAAAACCCAACTGTTTAGTCGTCCGTCCGCCGCCGGGAGATCCCTTGTCGAACTTACGTGGTTTTCGGTGGTTTTAAATCGTTTTGGGGTAAATCTGTTCATATTCCAGCTTAAATCGATGTGTTTTTTAGCTTGAATGCACCGTTTAACTTTTGGGCTTTGTTTTCCGGTTGAACATGTGCTAAATAGCTCTCCGGCGAGTTTTCTGGTCACCGTCCGACGACACTCGATATTCCAAGGGTAAGAACCGGTCTGAACCGGCCGACCCAAGTAGCCCGAACCGAACCGGTCCAACCCGACCCGAGTCCAAGTCCGACCAGCCTCTAACCCGCATCAAACCTGACTGAGTTAACTCGTTGAGTAAACTCAGTTGACCTTGACCAATGATGTCATGCTGACGTCAGCGTTGACTTGACTGCTGACGTTGGAATTGACTTTGACCAAAAAGTTAAAATTTCTATAAAAAAGCCCTATTTTATGTTTTTCGACGTTCTAAGTTCTATTATGAAGCCCGTTTTGCGAAATTCTGACTCTAAGACCTCCGAATCTAACCTTAAAACCAAAACATGCATATTTTAACTTGAGCAATTTAATTTGAGACTGAATCGACCAAAGGACTAATATAATGTATTATTTGTGTAAAGGTACTCGAGACTCGTGTGACCACTCTCCAGCTCAGCCTAGCTCCTCTCAATCCGCTCACCCTCACGCTTCAGTGAATATCAGTATGAATTTAAACTTTGTGTATAAGAACAAGCTTAACTCTTATCTCACATTATGACCGTTACTCTTTCATGATCTAGGATCCGACTCTGTATCTGAACGTACTAAGGCAGGTGTCCGATAGACCCTTCTCCGACCAGCTTTTGAGATGTGTTCCATGTGTGCTACTTTCAGTTGTATGTGTTGTGTGATTATTACACATTAATAAACAATCTAATGATTTAATTATGAAGCGATGATATGCTTGATGAAATGATGAACTAGATAGATGATATCATACTCTGCCTACTTGTTGTATGTCCGCTCGATCTATATACATGATATGTAATTGTGCTATGTGGTTGCTTGATTTTTGATAATATTGTTTGCATGTCTGATATAATCGGTAGTGTAATCTATTAGCTTGATATATGATGGTACACTCTGTTTGCATGATGAATGATGATATTGTCTACTCTGCTCAATGGTATGCTCATTTAATTGTCAAAAGAATGAATCTTCCATTTCTGATACTTTGATTAGAATATGCCTGTCATATGTATTCTATTACTCATGTCTGGAATCTGAATACCGATTGTTATCTCAAGATACTGTTGGGTTATATTATGAATTCTCTATCGGTACAGCCCTGATCCAGCTGATAAATTCTTATGGACTCAAGGTCTCCCCTTGGGTAGGTTCCGATGCTTTAGCACGAGTAAATCCTTATGGACCTAAGGCAGTTCCTTAGGTGGCACCTATGCCCATCGGGCCTAGGGTAAGTCCCTATGGATGTAGTTTTGGGGGACTGCATATTGGTGTAAGGTTGGAGAGTAGTTACTAGTAAACTCTTGTATGCACTCGAGCATTTGTATTGAACTGTTACGTATCCTTATGATATGATTGATATGAATTTATGCTTGTTTGATCTGCACTTATTGGAACACATTGAGCTCCCTAGTTCATGCCCTTCTCTTCTTCCCTTTCAGATACTTGTGATAGGCTACCCTTTTGGACCCGAGAACTGGAGGATCGACACATTTAACATTTAGTCTGTTGTAATGTTCTTATCTTCCAAACTGTCTGTATTTGGGTGACTTGTGCCTATATTTTGATATGATATATCTTATGGATTTGGTCATATGTTGGCTTTAGTTTATAACTAAACACTTTATGCTTTCATATCATCTATTTTGTAACCACATGTTACTAAACTATTACTTACTGTTTTGGAATGGATTTGAAAGCAATACTAATAGATTTTATAAGCGTTCTGAGAATTATATTTGATACATCTTCGTTAACAGGTTTTTAAGGTATAGATCGTAAATCTCTCGTAGGGGGAACTATATTGGCTTTGATATTTTAACTAAGATATTTCACAGGAAGTTTGATTATAGGTTGTGACCGCCATAGTCAGGTGAAACGCATAATCGGGTCCAGGTGGTTACATTTAGTGGTATCAGAGCTTTTGGTTTTAAAAACCTCAGACTGTGTATGAGTCCATTTTACGCTATATTTAAAAAGTTTTATAAAAAGGTGTTTTGAAATGAGCTAAGTCACCCACTTTTGTCTGCTTAATTGTGTTCGATTCTCCATTGCTATGAACTGACCCTAAGCTTATTCCTTGTAGAGATCCTCTGTTATGAGTGCTGTAAGAGGACATCGACCTATTCGGAGACGGGATAGACCTGTCCGGTTTGCCGATGCTATGAATGATTCGGTGGTTGAGCCACCTACTCCAGCTTCTGTCCCTGGTCCTACCGAGCCTCCCGCACCACCTGGTCCTATTGTAGTGACTGCTCCTCAGTCTGCCTCTGGGATCGATATGTCTACTCTGGTTAGAGGAGCACCGTCTTTTTCTGAGCCTCCCACATCTGTTACTACGAAGCTCTTAGTAGACAGTTTCTGCAGTTGATTTTTGGTGCAATTGGAGCAGCTGGTATTATCCCTGAGGTTCCCATCTCTCAGACTCTAATTACGAATGGGGCGAGAACTTTTGATGGCCCTATTGGTGGATCCCCGACCGAGGCAGAGGAATGGCTCCACGATCTGGAGAGGCGTATGGATTCTTTGGGTCTTGAGCCACCCAAGAGATACTTAGGAGCCATCTCTATGTTGTATGGGAATGCCCGCACTTGGTGAGAATATGTGGTTAGTAGTGTTCCTGAAGCCCGTTTAACTTGGGACTTCTTCAAGCAGCGCTTCAAGAGCCGCTTTGTTGGCGAGCGCTACATGAGGAAGATGCAAGAGCGATTCAGGACCTTGACCCAGGGAGATATGTTCGTATCCGAGTATGAGACAGAATTATTGGGCTTGCTTAGATTTGGGGCTAGTTTGGTGCGTACCGAGAGGGAAAAGTGTCGTAAATTTGTGATGGGACTGAGATATGAGCTATGTGTACATGTTGTTGGTCATCTAGATAAGGACTTCGATACTATAGTTGAGAAAGCTAAAGACCTGGAAGAAGTTGAGCTAGCCGCCACTGGTGGAGGTAGAGTTGATCGAGAGCGGTCTAAAAGGCCTCCCATTCCTGAGCCTTCCTCACGTCCTGGTAAGAGGAATCGCACTTCTGGTCATCATAGAGGTAATTTTGGATCCAGGCCTGATGCTTCTTCGACCCCAGCTACTAGTAGATGTGATTCTTCTGGTTTCATCCCTATACCCATTTGTGTGCACTATGACAAACGACATGGGGGCGAGTGTAGAAGGAAGAACGGTACGTGTTTTTGATGTGGGTCCGTAGACCATTTTCTGAAGAATTGCCCTGTTCCATCTTATGCACCTCGGGCATCCTCCCAGACCCCTGCACGCTCACAGACTCCTGTCAGGGGTCGTAGTCAGAGTAGGCCCTCTACATCTGCTGCTAGGACAGACTTTAGAGCATGGTTCTATCTGAGGCTAGACAATCAGCACTTATATATGCCATCAGGCGACGTGATGATAGAGATGAGCCAGATGTTATAACAGGTACTTTTACCATCTTTTATGTCCCATACTTTGCATTGCTCGATAATGGTTCTACCCACTCCTATATTTCAAGATCTATTTCCCGAGACCTTCCATTTTCGATAGAAGCCACAGAGAATGTTGTTACAATTATGAGCCTAGTGGGTCAATCAGTGACCGTGGATAAGGTGTTTAGGCGTTGTTCTCTTGAGGTTCAAGGGGAAATATTTCTAGTTGATCTTATGGAGCTTTCAATGGAAGAGTTCGACTTGATCTTGGGTATGGATTGGTTGACTGAGCACCGGGTTAACCTTGATTGTGAGTTGAAAAGGGCAACCCTGAAGACTTCTGATGGTCAATCAATGGTTCTAATCGGTGAACGTCGAGGTTATCTGTCTAATGTAGTATTTGCACTGACCGTCGACAGAATAATTTAGAAAGGATACAAGACCTTCATCGTTTGTCTCCTGAATACGAAGGGTTCTCTATCCAAGATTGAAGAAATTCGCACTGTCAGCAAATTTCCTAATGTCTTTCCCGAAGAGTTGCCCGGGTTACCTTCGGATAGGGATGTTTAGTTTGAGATTGAGACTTATCCAATGTCTACACATGTATCCATGAATCCCTTTCGTATGGCCCTAAGGAACTTAAGGAGTTGAAAATTCAGTTGCAGGAGCTGCTTGACCAAGGTTTCAGTCGACCCAACTCCTCTCCTTGGGGAGCTCTAGTCTTCTTCGTTAAGAAGAAAGATGGTTCACTCTGATTATGCATTGATTATAGGAAGTTAAACTCCTCTCCTAAAAATCTGGAGGCACTATCTCTACAGAGAGAAGTGCTATATCTTTACTGATCACAAGAGCTTGAAGTATATCCTCACTCAGAGTGATTTAAATATGAGGCAACGTCGTTGGGTTGAGCTTCTAAAGGACTATGATTGTGTGATTGAGTACCACCTGGGAAAAGACAACGTTGTTGCCGATGCCTTGAGTCGTAAGACCATATTCGACCTTAGATCCCTGTTTCCCAGAATGAGCATTTATAGTGATGACAGTTTGCTAGCAGAGTTGCAAATTAAACCAACTTTGGCCGAAGAGATTAAGGCCAAGCAACTCTTAGATAGTTCCTTACTTCCAGTCATGTAGCAAGTTGAGCAGGGATCCACATCTGTTTATGCCTTCGATCAGGATGGCGTCCTGTGCTTCAAGGGTCGTTATTGTGTCCCCAGTGATACCGACCTGAAGCGAGCCATACTTAGTGAGGCTCATAGCAGCTATTATGTTATGCATTCTGATGGAGACAAGATGTACTAGAATCTGAAGCAAAGGTACCGTTGGGAGGGTATGAAGAAGGATATACCTGATTATGTATCGAAGTGTATGACTTGTCAGCAAGTCAAAGCGGTACATCAGCATCCTTCTGGTTTATTACAACCCATTAAGATTCCCGAGTGGAAATGGGAGCGTATCACGATGGATTTCATTACCGGATTGCCTCTAACTCCTTCTAAAAAGGATTCTGTCTGGGTTGTTGTTGATCGACTCACCAAGTCAGCTCACTTTATTCCTGTACGAGTTACTTATTCTCTGGAGAAGCTGGCTAGATTGTATATCTCAGAGATCGTCAGATTGCATGGTGTACCCTTATATATCATATCTGATCGAGATCCGAGGTCCACTTCTCATTTCTGGTCGGCCTTTCAGAATGCTTTGGGTATACGTTTGAATTTTAGTACATTCTTTCATCCTTAGACCGATGGTCAGTCTAAGAGAGTAATTCAGATTCTAGAAGATATGTTAAAGGGATGCGTGATAGACTTTCGCGGTAGTTGGGAAGATTTCTTGCCCTTGGCCGAGTTTGCATATAATAACAGTTATTAGGCTAGTATCCGCATGGCATCATATGAAGCTCTGTATGGTCGTAAGTGTCGAACTCTTATCTGTTGGACTGAGTTGTATGATAAGAAGACCTTGGATCCGGAATTAGTTCAAGAGACCGAGGAGACTGTCAGATTAATCCGTGATCACCTGAAAAATGCCTTTGACAGACAAAAATCTTATGCTGATTGGAGAAGAAAGGATATTGAGTTTGAGGTCGGTGATCAAGTCTTTCTAAAAGTATCCTAGTGGAAGAAAGTTCTGAGATTTGGGCGCAAGGGTAAGATGAGTCCGAGATTCATTGGGTCGTATCGTATCGTGAAGAGAGTTGGGCCAGTTGCCTATCATCTTGAGTTACCTTCTCAGCTCAGTTGTATCCATAATGTTTTTCATGTGTCCATGTTAAGGCAATACCATCCAGTTTCGAGTCATGTCATTCAGGTTCAGGATGTGAAGTTGAGGCCAGACTTGTTCTATGAAGAGGAACCAATACAGATTATAGATTTTGACGAGAAAGTTTTGAGGAACATACGTATTCCAATGGTCAAAGTTCAGTGGAGAAATCATAGCCCTACAGAGGCTACATGGGAGATCGAAGGATCCATGAGAAAGCAGTTTCCACATCTATTTGATTCAGGTAAATTTCGAGGATAAAATTTTTCTTAAGGAGTGGAGAGTTGTAACACCTGACTAATACTAATAAAAGTAAAAAAAATAAAAATAGAGGATGAAGGTTTCTGGTCGTGGGAATCAAACTCATGACCTAAGGTAGGCATGACCGAGACCCAGCCATCTGAGCTAATAGCTCTTAGTGTCTCAGGTTACCATTTATTGTTTTGAACCTTTCTAATAGTGCAGCGGTAATTAAAGTCTGATCAACTTTTCAACTACCTAAATAGAATGCCTGATCTTTCCCCTTTCGAGAACCATCTCATCTCCAAACGTCTCTACCATTTTTCCATCCGGCCACCCTCGGATTTTAGTCACTGTCGCACTGTGAGCTTCACCGCCGATGTCACTATCGTCCTCTCGTCGGCCTGAGCTCGTCCCTGTTAGCCACTCACTCACCCTCGCCGCCATTATCGATATTTGAGGGTTGAAAGTTCGACGAACCCTTATATTTTTCACTAGTTTTCTTTTATCATTTTACTCTCCGTCAGCCATCTGTTCGGTGTGCTGCTACCACCACCATGTTCCCCGCTTCGAGCCGAACAAAACCCAACCGTTTAGCCATCTGTCTGCCGCCAGGAGAGCCTTTGTCAGACTTACGTGGTTTATGGTCATTTTAAATCATTTTGGGGTAAATCCGTTCATATTTCGGCTTAAATCAATGTGTTTTTTAGCTTGAATGCATCGTTTAACTTTTGGGCTTTGTTTTCCGGTTGAACATGTACTAAATAACTCTTCGGTGAGTTTTCCGGTCACCGTCCGGTGACGTTATATATTCCAAGGGTAAGAACTGGTCTGAACCGGCCGGCCCAAGTAGACTGAAATGAACCGGTCCAACCCGACCCGAGTCCGACCCAACCCGTCTCTAACCTGCATCCGACCCGGCCGAGTAAACTCAGTTGACCTTGACCGATGACATCATGCTGACGTCAGCGTTGACTTGACTATTGATGTCAGCGTTGACTTTGACCAAAAATTGTAACTCTAAGACCTCTGAATATAACCTTAAAACCAAAACGTGTATATTTTGACTTGAGCAATTTAATTTGAGACTGAATCGACCAAAGGACTAATATAATGTAATATTTGTGTAAAGGTACTCAAGACTCGTGTGACCACTCTCCAGCTTAGCCTAGCTCCTCTCGATCCGCTCACCCTCACGCTTCAGTGAATATCAGTATGAATTTAAACTCTGTGTATAAGAACAAGCTTAACTCTTATTTCACATTATGACTATTACTCTTTCATGATCTAGGATCCGACTCTGTATCTGAACGTACTAAGGCAGATGTCCGATAGACCCTTCTCCAACCAGCTTTTGACATGTGTTCCATGTGTGCTACATTCAGTTGTATCTGTTGTATGATTATTACACATTAATAAACAATTTAATGATTTAATTAGGAATGATAATATGCTTGATGAAATGATGAACTAGATAGATGATATCATATTCTGCCTACTTGTTGTATGTCTGCTCGATCTATATACATAATATGTAATTGTGCTATGTGGTTGCTTGATCTTTGATAATATTGTTTGTCTGTCTGATATAATCGGTAGAGTAATCTATTAGCTTGATCTATGATGGTACACTTTGTTTGCATGATGAATGATGATATTGTCTACTCTTCTCAATGGTATGCCCATTTAATTGTCAAAAGCATGAATCTTTCGTTTTTGATACTTTGAATAGAATATGTCTATCATATGTACTCTATTACTCATGTCTGGAATCTGAATACCGATTGTTATCTCGGTATACTGTTGGGTTATATTATGACGTCTATGTCGGTACATCTCTGATCAAGCTGGTAAATCCTTATGGACTCAAGGTCTCCCCTTGGGTAGGTTCCGATGCTTTAGCACGGGTAAATCCTTAAGGACCTAAGGCAGCCCCTTAGGTAGCACCTATACCCATCAGGCCTAGGGTAAGTCCCTATGGATGCAGTTTTGGGGCACTGCATATTGGTGTAAGGTTGGAGGGTAGTTACTAGTAAACCCTTGTATGCACTCGAGCATTTGTATTGAACTGTTATGTGTCCTTATGATATGATTGATATGTATTTATGCTTGTTTGATCTGAACTTATTGGAACACACTGAGCTCCCTAGCTCATTCCCTTCTCTTCTCCCCTTTTAGATACTTGTGATAGGCTACCCTTTTGGACCCGACAACTAGAGCATCGACACATTTAGCATTTAGTCTGTTGTAATGTTCTTATCTTCCGAACTGTCTGTATTTTGGTGACTTATGCCTATATTTTGATACGATATATCTTATGGATTTTGTCGGATGTTGGCTTTAGTTTATAACTAAACATTTTATGCTTTCATATCACCTATTTTGTAACCACATGTTACTAAACTATTACTTACTGTTTTGGGCTGGATTTGAAAGTAATACAAATAGATTTGATAACCGTTCTGAGAATTGTATTTGATACATCTTCGTTAAAATGTTTTTAAGGTATGGATCGTAAATCTCCCGTAGGGGGAACTATATTGGCTTTGATATTTTAACTGAGATATTTCATAGGAAGTTTGATTATCGGTTGTGACCGCCCGGAGTCAGGTGAAACACATTAGCGGGTCCGGGTGGTTACACTCCCCTTCACAGCCGGCTCTGATCAAGACAAAGTTGAGATATTGCAGCGTTGTGCAATTGGATGGTGTCGAAAACTGATATCAATAGAAGATTTAGCGAAAGAAATGTCTATGGAAAACCTCAAGGATCTCTCGATCATGCGAGTTGGGGATTCAAAAGTGTTGTTGATGTTTGATGATGTTGAGAAACATAGAGAGACAATGGCTCTAGCAGCATTGGAGAAATGGTTTGTTTAAGTTAAAGAATGGTTAACGAAAATAGAGAGTATTTCCCGAAGGATATGGCTGGTGATCGGTGGTTATCCAATTCATGTGTAGATGAGAGAATCATTTGAAAATTTGGCAAAGGAATGGAGATACTTTGTGAGAATTGATGACGCGACTAATGCACCAACATCATTTGAAAGAGCAAGACTATTGATTGAATCAAAGTGTTGGCTGAATATGGATGATGTGGTTGAGATAGAGATTGAAGATAATTTTTTTCTCGTTAGAGTTAGAGGAACAGAAATTATACCAGAGGATAGTTTCATATGTCCATGTATAGAGGAAGAGGATAATCTACCTGGGGACGTTAAGGGCAAGGAGGTAGTTGAAGATTACTTTATAAAAAAACACTTGATAAAACAAACAAAGACAACCAATGATGGATATATATGAGTGAGGCCCCGAAAACACAAACAAGGGCAATTGAATGCAATGCCATAACAGTGTGGAGACAGAATCCAATGTAGGAAGATGACAATAGGGATGAGGTAGGGGAAAACAACAATGCTCTGGTTGGTGAGGGTTGATTGTCAGATGAGGAGGTGAGTAAGGTTGATCGTGAAGAGAGATCACGTATATGGACTTGATATTTCGATGTATGAACTACATAAGGACATACCCGAGAGCCTAATGTTGGTGTTGAAAGGAAATTTGTCGCTTCTAGTATGTACAAAGATTGTTAAGACTGTATCGGCTAAAGAATGTGCAGTAATAGAGATTCAGCAAAAAAAAGAGATAGTGGAAGGCCTAGAAAAAAATACGGATTCAAAAAAGGAAGCATCATCTGAGGCGCTACATAATAGAAGACAGGTGATACTTCGCGAAGCAAATGAGACTTTAAAATTTAGTAAACTCATAGGGGTGAGTACTATTGACAGAGAAAAAGATGTCATAAAGAATATCGCAAAGATTATTGAAGGAATGGATTGTAGTCGATAGGTGTGGAGAGGATGCGAATGCTGTCGTAAAAGATACAAAAATTGGATTTGGCATAAAAAATGAAGTCGTTTCAATTTTATTGTTGCTATTTGTGCTATGCAAGAAGGGTGGAGCAGATTTAGAGACTGATTTTCTTGAGTAGGTTTGGTATGTTGGTGCGTGTGTGCAGGGTCCGTGTGTGCTTGGGGATGTTATGTTGATACTAATTGGTGTTGTTTATGTGATACCTGGTTTAATCTGGATTTTTTTATTTAACCCGTTTGTGGGCGTTGTTTTGAGATTTTATTTCGATTCAGTTCGTGGTGTCTTGTTTCATTTATATGTGTTGTTTTCCTCTGTTTATGGTCATGTTGTACTCTTTCCTCCATTTAGGATTATGGAGGTTTTTAATGAGGCGCATGATCATGTTATAGTATTTATGATGTTCTATCAATAAAATCGTACTATTTTGCCGATCAAAAAATATATCAAATAATTAACAATATGATTTAAATTCTTATATTATGAATAGAGTAAATTGGATTGAGTGATCTCCCTTGTAATAAACTTCTAGAGTACTCGATCTGAATTAATTGTTTAATGAGTTGAATGATAGTGATCATACAAAAAAATTTATAATAAAAAGGGTAAATATAACTTTTGGTACCTGACTTTGGTATTTATGTGCAATATGATACCCAATTTTTTTGGGAACAATTAGGTACTCAACTCTTTTTTTGCATTTAGGTGCATAACATTTTTTTAAATATCATGTGTTAATACCTAGAATATTAACACATAACTTTTTGTAACGTATATGATCCCTTTAACTAACCAGCGTTAAAATTATAAGCATGATCCAATTAGAATTCAGAACTGAACATGATTAAAAAAACATTAGATACCTAATTGTACCGAAGAAAAGAAGAAAAAAAATTAGATACCTAATCACACAATTATAAGAAAAATTAGGTATCTAATTACACCACATTATATATAAAAATGTCAAAAATAAATAGAAGAAATTATATTTACTAAAATAAATACTCACGGACAACATCAACCATCCAATTTTGCAACAAAGACCAAAATGGTGGCAAAACTAAATGATAATAAAGCTATGCCAAAATAAAGCACAAATTAATGTGCCCCAAAAGAAAAGGCAAAACTAAGAGTTAGGTTTAAAAGATGAAGGATAATTGTAAAGGATAATAAAGCTAGTGGGTCTCTAACCTATAGCATTCAATGTGGGAATAGGAGGATGATAACTTAATTTTGGACATAAAACATAGAAAAGTATTATATAAATTTGACACGTTTCAATAAAATCAATAAACTATTAATATGACAATAATATATTTGATACAATACCTGAAAATTGAATGAGAGAAACATCACTTAAAAATGTGTTTCTAAGAGATTCATCAATCGACTTTGTAGTTAAAGATATTTATGTTGTCTCATGTTATGAAAATAAATTTTATACTTAATAAAAAATGTGTTTTGAAAAGTTAGTATTCAAGACACGTGTGACATATGTATGTGTACGAACAATATATTTTATATAACGAAACATATAATTTTTAAAAGAACTTATCATTTTTAATTAAAATGTCTTTTTTATTTTTTGAAATAGTTTATTTTATTAGAAAAATAATTTATCTTTTACATAAATTAATTATTTTCAATGATATTTATTTATTAGTACAAATAAAATTGAATTATCAATTAAACATTTTAAATCTATACTTTTTTATGTTTTACTTTGGTTTAAATATACTTTTCGAACTGAGTTCGTATAATTGAGTAATTAAGTGACACCAAATTAAGACAAACAGTTTTAAAAATATACATTAAAAATTATGTATGAAAAAACTAATTTTGTAATACCCTAATTCGAGACATTCAAAACATGCTCATAGAAAAGACATAACAAATAAAAGTTAAGCACATGTTTAAATCAATTTACAAAACCAGAGCTTTGGAGTATAAAACAATGTATATCAAAACAATAAAAGTAATAATAGAGTTACAAACAAAAATATTGTACGATACTATCAATACATAAGTCCAATCTAAAAACTAAGGTAATATATAGAAAAAGTGGTAATGTGAATTCTTTGTCGACGCGCTCCTCGTACATAAATTGGGTCTACTAACTTGCGAACGAAAACAATCCAAACGCTAAATTTTACAAGTTTCATGATACATTTTTACTCCATTATACTTCATATGTTTCATAAACATAAGCATGTAACAAAAATATGAGCAATTAAGAAAACAATATAGCTTAATTGTCTATGATATATATATATATATATCATTACCAACATATTCAATATAACAAGAACCACAACATGCTATTCACAATATACTTGAGATCATACAAAATCAAATATATTGCAACTTATCATGCTATACAAAATTATTATGCAAAAGAGAATAAAATCTTTATGTACAATATATATATGAAAGATAAGGCCCACTTTGAAGGGTGGTGTTTCCACTTGGGGGAGACAGCCTCTTGAAACCAAAAGCATCGTCCCACTTCCATTATAGGAAGGTTTCCTTTTTCTTTTTGCTTGCATCACCCCCATTTTCACCCACTCAAACAAACGGTAACGATTAGATTGAATGGACAAATTGAGAGATGAAACAGGTAAAGAATGATGAAGAGTCTTAAAACACGGCCGCTTAATTTAATTTTTCTCTAACAATTACATCTGAATTTTATTAATCACTATAAAAAAATAATACAATATAATGCATTAAAAAGAGAAAAAAAAATGATAAGTCCACTAAAAGTCTTTTATAATGGTGCAAAAAAATATTTTCATCGAGATTAGCATACTAAAATTCAGAACCTTCCTGAATCTCGTTGTCTCTATCCAAACGACACGCTTTACGGGTAAAAAAAGGAGTGGTGAACGAACCAAGCTATCAAGTAGATTGTTTCGCTACCCAGATCTGATTACATCGACAACCAACCATCAACCGAGTGGGGATCCATCTTTCTAAGACCACCGACAGAACCATAATAAGAGATTAGTGTCGTGAAGATCTCTGTACGAGCACCATCCGACCGCTAAGGTATGCTGAAATCATGCCACAAGGACAGATGAAACGAACCACCAAAAATCAAAGAAAAATGTGTCACGAGAACAGAGGAAACACGTGCCACAAAGGCGGAGATTCTTATTAAAATATGAAAAAACAAAAAAGATAATAGACTCGGTGGTCGACAATCAATACTAAGAATAGTTGTCGGCCACCAATCAAAGGAAGAAAAACATTGTTGCAGGTGGCAGAGATTTGAGAGAGCGCGGCTAGGTTTATTCTGAATTCCAATCTATCGATAATTATTTAAGGTATGTTTTAAAATCTAATACCGCAACCTAATTTAAGGTTAAAAGACAACAAGTTTCGAAACTTGCCTAAGCAATTTTAAATGTTATCAAACAAACCAAGTTTCGAAACTTGTCAAAAATCACAAAAAAATCAACTTAAATATTATCAAAAAGTAAAATATTTTAAATTTTTTTGACAAGTTTCAAAAACTTTGACAATTTTTAACTGCGCTCTAAACATATTATACCCTAAACTCACACTGAAAATGATCATTCAAACTTTGAATAAATTTTTGTTTTTGCTACTATTATTTCAAAAAAGATGTACTCATCGTTAACATCACACGTTTCTTTATATGAAGGGGTTTTTTTTCGCATGGATCAGCCTATTTTCACCCACTCAAACAAACAAATGGCAACACAATGTTTTTGCTACTAATATTGAATGACAACCCTCTTCACTTTAACTTGGAAGTCTCTCGTTACGCTAAGGCTACCAACAGAGGAAAAAACTTCCAAACATAACAAAATAATTAGTATGAAAGTTCATGGTAGATTAATTGTACTGTTTAATTTAAATAGTCGATTAATTGTTATAGCAGTTATTGAATGGTAATTTAATCGTTGATAAATGGTTAACCGTTAACGGTTAATTTTTTTAACGGTTCGGTTACAACTTAACATGTAACCTATTATATTTATTTCACATGTTCACCCTTTCTTTTGAGAATAATGAAATTATCTATTCGATAAATATTATATTAATATTATATTATAAGAGGACCTCGAGCTTAACGTAGTTAATCTTGTGAACAAAGTATATGTACAAATAATTTAATAATAATTAACGGTTAACCATTAACCATCGTTTTTAATAGTTCAGTTATCTGAAACCGAAAAACTAGTTGTTTCTAATAATTTAATAAAAGTTGAGAAAGAGTGAACGAGTGTGATGGAGGAAAAAATATTAGATGAACATGACTTACATCGTCATCTATGGTTTCATCCAATAATATTTTTCCATATCATTTTTTGTAAAATAAATCTTCACCTCTTTATGAGTCGAATTCAACTAATAATTTCTCCTCCGGAGACAATGAGTTGATGCTACAGTGCCCAACTATTTGTTCCTAAGAATTCGCGTCCAAAAAACTCAAAATTAGCCAATTTACCTTCAAGTCCAATTGTTGTCCTAGTCCCTCAACTTTCACATGACAACCAAAAACATCAATTTTACCATTTACTTGGAAACGAAACCCAACAACTTAAGCTTAATATATTATCCAATAAACCCAAAGACTCTCTTAAATGGGTCAACGAGTGTTGTCCCCAAATTTAGGTAGTTACAAGAAAGTTTTTCGAATATTATAATAAAATAATTTTAACAAACTAAAATTTTTTCAAAAAATTTAAAAGGCTTCAACATTAGAAAATTCTAAAAGAAATTTAAAATACAAAAAGTCAAAATTATAAGCACACCCCCAATAAATTGTAACAAGGTAATATAAAAATATATAAAAAAGAGGAATTAAAAAACTAATTTAATGTACTTTTAAAAATGTTTTATTGTAATTTTCATAAATTTTTATTTTTTTATTTTTTGAAAATCTAATGTTTTTCGGTTGAAATTTTTTATTTTTAAGTTTATGCCATTTAAAAAATAACATAAATGATATTTTTCAAAAAAGTTTATTTGTTATGAATTTTTATCTATGTAGATGTCTATCATGATAAGGACTTTATCAAGGATATTTGACTTACTTTATCATTAGGAATATTTTTTTTTTGATAAGAAATTGGCCTCGTTAAAAACCCCCCTCATATCATCCATCACATAGACGGATAATAGCGGAAGGGGGAAAAGAGTGCCATCGAATTATTATTTCCACAAAGTTCGAAAAGTTCAGTACAAACCAGACTTAAGAAAACATGATAAACTTCACCTACATACCCATCTATTGCTAATACAATTAAACTTTACCCTATGCCTGCTTTAGCCAAGACATCAGCCTCTATGTTGAACAACTTTGGAATAGCTTTGAACACACATCCAACCAAGTCGCCTAGCGATACGATGCTGCAAACCAGGTCTTTGAAAATTTCTGGGCATGAATTCTGATTCTTCAACCATTTAACCGCAATTTCCGAGTCGGTTTCCACAATTGCCCGCGACATCCTACACGCTGAGTTTGAAGTAAACTTAACAAGACCCATTTTGATAGCCAGCAATTCCATTAATATCGGAGGCCCCGGGCCTGCTGATTCTGAGAATGAGAAGACGCAAGTTCCGGTTGAATTTCGTGCTAAACCGCCAATGCCACCAGTCCGCCGTTCTCTAGATGAAGCACCGTCCGTGTTGATAGTGATGAAACCCAAAGGTGGAGGAGACCAACCCTCGATTTTCGCCGTCTTCTTTTTAGGTAAGCCAGCCTTATCCACTATGGTCGGATCTGCCATAAGGTCATCGAAGGATACCATGCAGTCTTCGTTTGCGGCTTTGAACCAGGACACCAGTCGGAACTTAGCAACAAAACAGAGTTTCAGAAAATCCATCTTACCTTCACGAAAAATCAAGTCATTTCTCTGCAGCCAAACGGACCATAGCACCACAGCTGAAACTAAAGAGCCAGGGGAAGCTTTATGTTTAGCTGGGAAGAAACTATCCCACATCATGATACTCGCTGATACACATTCCGGCATTATCCAATCAATCTTCCACATAGCAGCAAAGAACATCCAGAGCCTCCAAAAAATCCTGCAATACAGAAGTAAATGATTCGGGGACTCTAGTGCGTCCCGACACAGAGGGCAGCAAGTATCAATCGAAGGAGGGACCCCTCTGCTAATGAGAAGTGCTCTAACAGGGATTTTCTGATGCGAAGCTTGCCAAAGGAAGAAGCTCACCCGAGGGGGCACTCTATTATTCCAGATCAGATTCTTCCAAAAGGTGGAAGTGTTAACCTGCTGAATGAGGTAATTATATCCTTCCTTTGCTGTGTAAATGCCTTCGCTAGATTCCTTCCAAGTGTAACAGTCTCGACTAAAACCTTTATCAACATATGAGTCTAAAACCGCCAAAAAAGCTTCCCATTGATACCATTCCCAATCGAACAACTCACGCCGGAGAGAGATATTCCAGTTCCAGTGAGCACCCAATTTCTGTCCAAAATCAGTAACCACGCCCTCTTTGTTGTTAGAAAGAGCGTAAATCCTCGGAAAAGCTGTTTTAAGAGGAGCCTCCCCTATCCAATGATCCGTCCAAAATTTAATGGATGATCCATCTCCCAAGTGCAAAATTAAGTTGTCTTCGAGAGACCTTCCCCGAGAGTTTTTCTCATAAAAAGAATTCGACATATCCCTCCAAATCCACGAAGAGAGACGATGGTTATGTCTAGCAGGGGTGATAGCAGTCGTGTCCCAATTCAGTTTACTGCAGACGATCGTTTTCCACATACTTTCCTTGACGTTTACAAAATTCCAGACCCATTTCCCTAAAAGTGCTTGGTTTTGTACCCGGAGGTTGTGTATCCCTAAACCGCCACAGTTCAAAGGAAGGCTCAGATCACTCCATTTCTTCCAATGTATAGCCTTGCGACTCTCCGAAGATCCCCAAAGGAAGTTAGCCATTAAACTGTTAAGTTTATTTGCAATTGACACCGGCATCTGAAAAATAGACAGGTAGTATAGAGGGAGGGCAGTGAGCACTGACCTTATTAGCACCAGCCTTCCACTAAAAGACAAGCAACTAGACTTCCAAGATGCTAAGGCTTTATAGAATTTCTCTACCACAGGTTCCCAAAGCGATAACGAATTTCTTTTCGCTCCAAGAGGGAGGCCTAAATACTGCGATGGGAGTTGAGCATTAATGCATCCGATTTGAGTAGCCCAGTTTGCCACAACATGATCCTCCACATTAATTCCAAAGAGTCTACTCTTACTTAGATTAAGTTGTAGACCCGCAGCCAATTCAAAGATCCGTAAAATCCGCTTCACATTCTTTATCTCTCCAATAAATGGGGCACAAAAAATTATCAAATCATCTGCATATTGGAGGTGAGATAGATGAAATATATTTTCCTCACGCCCAATCGAAAAACCTCTGAATAACCCAACGGATGTAGCTTTCTCAAGCATGAGATGTAGGGCTTCCCCAATAAGGTTAAACAGCAAAGGGGAGAGGGAACAACCCTGCCGTAGCCCTCTAGATATACGGAATTGTTTGGTTGGGAGGCCATTTACTAGAACGGATATAGACGCAGAAGTAACACATTGATGTATCCATTTGCACCAGCGTTCACCGAAACCCATCTCTCGTAAGACTCTAAGAAGGAAAGACCAATCTACAGAATCGTACGCCCCTTTGAAATCTATTTTGAATATCGAACCCTTCCGACCCTGCTTGCGTATGTAGTCAATCCCCTCATTTGCTACTAGGGAACATTCAAGAATACTCCGACCAGGAATAAAAGTGAATTGTGCTTTACTTACCACAGCATCCATGCACAAGCTAAGTCTTCTGGATAAAACTTTGGAGATGATTTTGTATATGCCGCCTACTAGACTTATAGGTCTGAAGTCCTCCGGGCACATCGGCCCCAATTTCTTTGGAATGAGGGAGATAAAAGAATGGTTGATGCCATTGTCCCACTTACGATGTACATAGAAGTCATTAAAGACTTTAAGTAGCTCTTCCTTTAAATATGACCAGAATTTTTTAAAATATCCCATCGTGTATCCGTCTGGACCGGGTGCTCTAGAGCTATCTGTGGAGGCTATTGCAGCCCAAACTTCATCTTCGGAAAACTGCTTTTCTAAACTTTTACTTTGCTCAGGAGATAATTTCGCAAAGTTCAAGTTTAGCTCATCAATTGGGAGGGTATTAGACTGGTTATACACTTTGTGAAAGTGCTCAAAGAAACCATTCCTTATCATCTCTTGATCCGAGGTGGTCTGATCTTCAATCACAAGTGAGTTAATAGTGTTCGTGCGACGTCTATTAGAAGCAACCATGTGAAAATAGCGAGTATTTCTGTCACCTTCCTTGAACCACTTCAAACGCGAGTTTTGTAGCCAAATACTTTCTTCCTTTCGCAAATAACCCCACAGCTTTTTCCTAAGGACCTGGAGATCTGGACTTGCACTGCCATGTTGGATATTCTTCTCTGCGATCTCAATTTGATCTTCCAGTATACGAATTTGTTGCCTTAAATCCGCAGGTTTCGAAGAGGACCACTGCTTAATATCCTTCTTAAGCCCTTTCAGAGTTACGAACAAACCCTTACTTCTTTTGTTTGTAGAGAAAGCAGCTTCCACAAGCTTATCGAACCCTTCTTCCTTCATCAAATATTGGAACAATTTAAACGGTCTCGCCTTCGAAATCAACTCAGCATTCTCCAAACACACCGGGTTATGGTCCGAAATAGATTTCGCCAACAAAAGCTGTTGCGTATTGGGGAATAATGCCAGAATCTGCCTATCTACTAGGAATCGATCCAGTCTAATAAAAGTTGGCGGATCCCTATTATTAGACCAGGTGAACGAACCTCCACTCATCGGCAAATCAACAAGTGCTACTCTCTGAATAAAAGTTCTGAATAAGTTAACAGTATGGGAGTTTACCGAAAAGCCGATTTTCTCCTCTGCCCCTATGTATGCGTTGAAATCCCCTCTGATGCACCATATGACCTTGTGCGTCATTATGAATTCTGATAATTCATCGAAAAAACCTTCTCTATCAGCTTCAACCGCCGGGCCATACACATTTACGAATCCACAGCTCTGTTGGCTTCCTTTTACTACCCCCAGGACGGCAATGAATCTAGGAAAAGTAAATACCTGAGATACCTTCAGAAAATCCGAGTCCCACACTGATAATAAGCCTCCAGCCGTACCACTTGAAGGTACATAAACTTTCTCAAAATTCTGGGTAATTCCAAGTCTTCTAAACATTGATACACTGAAATTACCGACTTTAGTCTCCTGTAGAAACATCAATTTTGGTTTTTTCCTGGAAAATAAAGTTCTCACCGCGCGAAGTTTTTCCGCTTTTCCTAACCCTCTTATGTTCCATGTAATGATTGACCACTCCATTGACATTTATGTAAAACCTATAGCTACAGAAGAAATTCACAGAGTATCTAGGAAGATTTAGGTTTACCTTCATCGCCCCTTTTCTCTAATTCCACAATTTTCTCAATCATTGCTTCCTTTCCACCAACGAACGACACGCCCAGAAGGTTGCTAACCCCCCAAACTGCCAGAGCTTCCTCCACATAACTAATATGATCCGATTTCTGGCTTGATTCTGAGTTTGACGAGATTTTCCCCAAAAAGATGTTATCCGCCGAATCTCGAGCCTTGCTTCGAATTGTTCTTCTGAAGTTTGTATTGAAGAAATTATCTGTTCCATTAAAGGATGTTGGGAGACTCCTAGCTTGACGCCGATCGCACGGGTTGCTTCTAACCAGACTCACTCCGACACCATTAAGCTCTATAGACAAACTGACAGAGGAGCTCAAACTATTACCCAAGCTGTCTGGAACCACTTCCTTCAGCAAATGGACATTATCTAAAGATTGGGACGAGCCCACCGATATAACCGGGCCCAAGTTTATATCATTCACTTGGCCCAAGTGTAGATTCTCCGTAGGCCCTACTGATAACATAACTTTCTCTGCATATGCCGTCTGAGTATTTGAACGATCATTATCCTTCTCTAAATCCATGCATCGACTTAACCCCACAACAGGTGGGCCCACCAGAACCACGTCAGCCACCATGTTGGAATTAAGGAATGTATCCTAAGCGTCTGACTGTTCGAAAACCACACCTTCCCTGTCATCAATGATTGGCACTTGATTGCATTGTTCCCCAAAAGTTTCTGGATGATTGGGAATCCCCGCCGCCGGGACAGGGATATGAGGCGGCAACACCATGTCATCGGCCAACGGAGGATCTACATGGCCCTCTGTAGAGCTATCCACTCCGAAATCATCCAAATTACCATCCTCCTCCACTTCCCACCCCGACGACACGCCTCCACACTTGACGATTACCAAAAACGATCTACCATTAACGCCGATACTTAAAGACTTTGGTATCACAAACTGACTAGGCACCCGAAGAAGGAACCTAGCTGCGGACAGGTCTAACTTCTCCACCGTCTCCTTCCTAATAAGAACCAGCTTGCCCCACCTTTGTACCACTTTAACGAAAAAATCTTCATGCCAACAAGTAAGCGGAACCCCTATTAATTCAATGGAACAATAACAGTGAGGGCAATCCTCAATGACGATCTCCTCTTCAAGGAAATCAAACCAGAAGCTCATTTCGTTTTTTTTGTTACGCCATGCAGCCTCCTTGGCAGACAAAGAGTCGAAAGTTATAAGACAGGCGTTCTCCGCGCAACCCCACTTGGCTATTTTAGCGACAATACCATCACTACTTAACGCTCGTTGAATAAACTCTAAATCGAAGTTCCTCTTTACGACCCCTGTGGAAGAGTTCTTAATCCAGGACAGTGTTTCTTGTGGGATAGGAAAATCGAATAAGTTTTTTGGACCATCACTTGAAACTTCCTCCGTTCCCACTGGATTCACCGGGGGAGTGTAGTTAGCTTTGTCATTATTATTGACCAAGACTTCTTTGAAAGAACGACCATCCCGTGCTTGATTGTTGTTTGTAGCCGGTGCCCCCGCTCCACGATAAATCTTAGCCTGAGTCTTGTCAACATCTTGCTCACCCGGTTGAGATCTGGAGTTAGCCTGGTCAAGATCGGTTTTTGGAAACTTAGCCTTCGATACGAACACCTTCCTTCTATCAATCCAAGTATCGTTAACCTTTGCAATGGCATTGTTCATATCTGCTTCCGAAGCAAAATGAACTAACGCAAACGTACTGAATCGGTACTTTGGTTTCTTGTTCATTGCCGGAATATACACCCTGGTTACACGGCCATGAAAGTCGAAGAGTTCTCTAAGTGCACCCCTCGAAACCCTTTTACTAAGATTATCTACAAAGATGACCCAACTCTTCTTTGTAGTATTTGTGGGCTGCCGTTTATCGACCCTCGACCACTCCCAGTGCACCGGCTGGCGATGGCGCACCCCTTCACTGTACCTCTGCTCCCTCTCTCTCCCTCTTCCTCTCACTCTCTCTCTCCCTCTCTCTCTCTCCATTATATCATTAGGAATATTATCTAGATTAATTAGAGTTTAATGTATTATGTACTTCTTATGTCTATAAATAGATGATTTATTGAAGACATTGAACACAATTTTATTTTTGAGAATAATACAAATCTCTCTCTTTTTCTCATCTCTTTGTTCTTCTTGTTCTTCGTTTTATTCTTGTTCTTCTTTATTTTATTCGCAACACGTTATCAGCACGACACTCTAATCAACTGAGGTCTTCATCGTTCGAATCCAAAAAAAGTTACTGGAAAGAATTCGAGTATAGAATGAACCAAAGATAAGTTTCTTTTCCCCCTTATTTTTTAGTTATTGATTATCTGTATGTTTATATTTTAACTTGGTTTTTAATTTTTTTTTTACAAGGAAGCATGTTTGATTGTATTTGAATTTTGACAATTGGGCAGAGATGACTTTGCGATTTCTCACAATTTTCGAATGCCGTGGAAGCATAATTTAACTCAAAACACGATCTCGCTCAATTGTCGTGGTTTTGTTGGTGATTCTCGGAAAGATTTCAGTATGATATTGAAGAATGTATTCAAACTATCTTGGAAATTTTGGTATGTTTTTTTAATCGTTCTTAAATTAAGGTCAGTATATCTTGATCTATTATTTGGTTATTGTCTTGTTTTAATAATTTTGATTAAGGGTTTGACCATTTTTTTATTGAAGTTAATAATGACGACATTCAGGTATGATTCGTCGATTTATGGATCATCTCAGGTGGGAAATAACACGTAGTCTATTAACATGATTTTGATAATTAGAAATCCAATCATACGAATTACAATTATGAATCCTATTTTCTTTATATATATTATTTTATCGTTGAGAATTTATATTTTAACTGTGTTTTAAGTTTTACATGTCTTTAAACGACTTGGAAAGAGATATGACATAAAGAGATTACGAGGAGCTGTCTTGGTTATTTAAATCTCTATTGTCCTCAAGAGGAAAATCAATATCGGTAAATTCTGATTTTATTTTTATTCTTTATATTATTATTTTAAAATACGATAAATCATGGTGATTTTGCTCGAAAGTAATATTTCTCCTACATCGAAAAACTCAACTATAGACTTCTCCCAAAGTCATATTACAAAAATTCATCTTGACAAGAATTTTGTAGGAGGCATTCCTTAAAGTGAATGCAAGCATAATGTTTATTCCATGCGATTACCAATGATGAGGCATTTCCTGAAGTGAATGCAAGCATGATGCTTATTCCATGTAATTATTAGATCCGTTTCATTCCCTGAAGAGAATGCAAACATGGTAAATCACTATTTAATTGGTAACATAACTTCGATATAATCCAAGTATATTAGCTGGACATCCCGTTCTGCGAGGTCATTGGTCTCAAATGAGGTTTTTAAAGAACCTTGTGGACTGGTTTAACAATACCGCGTACGAGGATTAAATCTTTATTCTCTGTGATAAGGATATGTGAACCTCAAAATTTCCAGTCCACTCCCTTTTAGCCTCTTTGAACATAAATATGATGTCCATTTCATCATAAAAATATCTCAAATTCAACAAATTAATCTAATCTAAAACTCTTAGACTCCCATTAAAATTAAATTACAATAAAAAAGTATAATTAATATTCATTTAAAAATAAGGACACCAAAAATCTAAAATTATAGCATAATCAAATCCATAATTTTTATTATGTTTTTTGTTATAATAATAATAATAATAATAATAATAATACTTTTTCAACATTTATAAATTAAGATTATACATTTATAATGTTTATAATTATTATATATATTTAATGTCAAATTCTTCGATTATAAATGAAGCCCTAGAAGACTACTAATTGATATTTCTTTCTCTTATGTTTATAAATTTTTATTCTTATAGATCGACTTAATTGAAAATGTTAAATTGTAGTTTATTCTCAATGTAATAAGAAAATATTACAGTTGGAACTTATATGTAAACATAATTACATTATCCACATACGTGATTGAATTAATTACTAAACCAGAGACATACATGTATGCAGGGGAGCTAGAGGTTGAGGGATAAAATATAAATGTATGAAATAATGTCGGATTCATAAATTTAAAAAAATGAGGGTCTAAAATATTTTTCCTCAAAATGGCCGGTATGCAATTTTTTTTCCCTTTACACACTAAACTAAACATTTTTTTTGTCTTTTGAGAATACACATTTAACTAAGACTTCACTCTTAAAAAATAGGATGTAATTGCTCCCCTAGATGCTTTATTGAGGACTAATTTATAATTAATTTATTTATAAAAAACATATATAAATGAAAGAATAAAAAAATTTATGCCTTGAGAGACAATCGTCCCTTCCACTTAACGAAGGACTCCGTCCCTGTACGAGACCATGGGGAATAGGAAAGGTAAATGTTTCTCGTGAACGAAATTTTAGTTGTTAATTTATTTAAAAATAATTATTATTTTCACAAATCTTAAGAGATCAACTAGGAATTGGTCGTTTGGATGTGAACAAACTATTGTTTTTATATTGCTAATTTATTTGTAGTAAAATTTTCAGTCTTGTTAGCATTAAATAATTTATATCATAATTATAAACATTATAAATGTATAAACTTAATTTGAAAATATTTTAAAACATAATTAATATTATAAAAGAACAAAAAAATTATAACATAATAATATTATAAACAAAAAATTTATGGATTTGATTATAATCTAGATTTAGATTGTTAGTGTCCTTACTTTTAAAGGAATATTAATGATAAACTTTTTATTATTATTTTATTTTAAAGGAAATCTAATATTCTATATTAAATTCGTTGAATTCGAGTAACATAATCAAGTAACAAGAGTTAACGACCAATAACTAAAATGTAACAAATTGATAATATAAGTGACTGAAATGTAATAAATCGATAATATAAGTAATTAAAATATAAAATTTTCAGGTTTACGGTACTTCTCTAGTCCTTTTATTTCTCGGGTTGCAAGTCTCATAGAATTGTTTGTGGACGATTAAGGGTTTATGGTACTTCTCTAGTCTTTTTGCTTCTCGGGTTACAAATCTCATATGATTTTTGAGTTCTTTATGTTGTCTGTTTCGTGTTTGCCTTCTTACTCAAATAACATTTCTGATGACAAGATATTTATTTATTTTTTAAAAAATTCTATCTTCGGAGCTCTCGCAAGAATATCACCTGATTGAGTGTTGGATGAGCTACTTGTATATGACTTGTAGCTTCTTCTGTACACGTTATATGATCTTTGTTTTTGCTCTATGTTTTTTCTTGCGCTTTCTCGTTGTTTCCCCATTTTCTTGTGTAATGGATTTGAGATTGACTATTTAAAATTTTAGGCATCAAATCGGAAGAAAAATCTCTAAATACTATAAAATAATTAAATTATTTTGGAGATAACCTTTTTACTTATTTCAATTGATTTTTTAATGGTTTAAAGCTGGTTACAAGATAATATCTATTTATAAATATTTTTAACTTTTTAATAATGCACATACACCTTGTAAATGAATTGATTTTAACCCGTGTTTCATAGAATGAACATCATCCGTTTTTCCACTAGAACACTTGGGTTCTGTTTCATTGAATCTTTAATCTTTGGGATCGGCTGAACCGGTCATATCATTGATTTAATGATCAATCTAATTTTCCAACGCTGTAAAATGTAAAAGATAGTACTATTTAGAAATAAAATAAAAGCATCCGCCATTTAGGATCACTTGTTAAATTTAAAAGTAGGAAGCATGAGTTTTTTTAATAGTCTAAAGGTAATTATAAGTTAGTATTTGTTTATAGATATTTTAAAACTTTTGATAATGTGCATACACCATACACCATATAGACATAACGATCTGAACATGTGTTTTTTAAAATGAACATTATCCACTTTTCTACCAAAACATACTTTTCTACTAGGTCACTTGTTGAATTTAGGAAACATTTAAGTTAAAGATGAGATGAATAGTTGTACTAAATAATGCAACATTGATGTATTTTTAGAGACATGTACGTAGGTGGTAGTAATTTATTGTAAAAGAAGGAAGCATAGATTTAAAAAGCAACAAAATAACCTAGAAATAACGAAAGAGAGAAGCAAAGATTTGAACAGGGAAGCAGATGAGACTTCATTTCATTCACCATTATTATTCATCTTCAAAACCCTGCCCAACAAGAAACTAGATCAAACCCCACCCTTCATAGCTTTAGCTAACTCTTTAAACCCAACCCCTTCATTTATGTTTTGCTTTATATACGGAGAGAAAGTAAGCTTTTTTTAGCTCTCTTTCTCAGTTGATTTCTTTTCTTTTTTGGTTTTTGATTCTTGAGAGAAGTTTTGATTCTTGGATTTTGGATTGTTTTGGTTGAGTTGAGAGGATTTCGAAAAGGAGAAGATAAGGAATGTGGGATCTTAATGACTCTGTCGATGAATCCGGGGGGTGTCCGTCGCGGAAAACTTCCAACGACGGAGATGGAGATAAGGGTAAACGGGTCGGATCCATGTCGAATTCGAGCTCGTCGGCCGTGGTGGTCGAGGATGGATCGGAGGAAGATGATGGGGAGAGAGTTAAAACGGGTTTGAATAAGAAACAAAACAAGATTTTTGGATTCTCGATTCTTCACCGTGAAGGAGAAGAGGAGGAGGAGGAGGAGGAGGATCCCATGGAGAGCGATGATCCGGCTCCGGTAACCCGGCAGTTGTTCCCGCTCGAAGAAGAAGAAGAAGAAGACCCGGAAATCGTGGGGGGGACCGAACCCGGGTTCCCTCGGGCTCACTGGGTCGGTGTCAAATTCTGCCAATCGGATCCTCATGTCCCCGGCGGAAAATCCGTTGAATCTTCACGGCCGATGAAGAAAAACCGGCGAGGACCGAGGTCGAGAAGTTCTGAGTATAGAGGCGTTACCTTTTATAGAAGAACCGGCCGATGGGAGTCTCATATTTGGTTAGTTCTTAGATTCTCATTTTTTTTTATTACAATAAAAGCCTTCCCCTGAAACCAATCAGAATTTTTTTAAGGTTGTTCTTTTGTTTTGTCATTTAACGTACAGGGATTGTGGAAAACAAGTTTATTTAGGTATGTCTGAATGTCTGATTGTCTTTTTTTTATTATTTTATTTCATTTTTCAGTTAATCTTTTTAAAATTTTTATTTTTATTTATTTTATTTTCTGATGGATGTGATTCTATAGGTGGATTCGACGCAGCCCATGCAGCTGCTCGGTAATAATTATTTTCATTGCGAAAATGGTTAAACAAAGTAGAATTAAACAAGTTTTTTTAAGAAGAAAAATTCCCTTTTCAATTTGTTTCAGAGCATACGATAGAGCAGCCATAAAGTTTAGGGGAGTTGAAGCTGACATTAATTTCAGTATTGAAGATTACGAGGAAGACTTGAAACAGGTTTGAGACTAAAATTCGACTAGGTTTGGTTAGAATGATCAGCCGAATTTTAATATGTTTTGTTGTGGTGTAACAGATGAAAAATCTAACGAAGGAAGAATTTGTACACGTACTTCGCCGACAAAGCACTGGATCTCCTAGAGGAAGCTCCAAATACAGAGGAGTCACCTTGCACAAGTGTGGAAGATGGGAAGCTAGGCTCGGCCAATTTCTAGGCAAAAAGTAACATTATTCCAACCTCGGATTATTAATCAACTGGAAACTGAATACCAAAGACTTTACTTTTGTTTGAGATCGATTAATTCGTCGAATGATCCATGATGCTTATGTTGTCCCATCAATTCTCTTTTACAGGCACGTTTATTTAGGCTTGTTCGACACCGAGATGGAAGCAGCAAGGTGTGTGTTTTTACATTTTTCTGGTCTTCTTATAGTTTTGATTTTTGAATTTGATGCAAATGGTGGATTTTCATTTCATTTCATTTTTTTTGCAGGGCTTACGACAAAGCTGCAATTAAGTGCAATGGCAAAGATGCCGTCACCAACTTTGATCCCAGCATTTACGACAACGAGCTCAACAATGGTGGTCAGTAAAATTTTCCCATTCAATCCCAGAATATGAATTTTTCATAATTTTCCTGTGTATTCTTAATGTTTAGAAACTCCTGGCAATGCTGGAGACCACAATCTTGATTTGAGCTTGGGGAATTCAATCTCAAAGCCGAATAATCCGGAATCCGGTAACAATAAACAAAATTTGCCACCCGAAACCGATCAGCGCTCTCAGGGATTTAGGCTTAAGGTACATATATCTTAGTACGTTACTCGGACTCGCGTATAAGTGTTTGAAATAGACATGTTTACTTTTTATTTTTGTTGATTGTGTAGCAGCCAATTCTGCAGCAAGAACAGGCTTGTAGAAGCGACGATCCTCATCGAAGATCGGATAGACGATTTCAATCTCCGGTCTCGATTACGTCCAATGAAATGCTAAGATATGGACAGTTGAGAAGAGCTGAAGAGAGCCCCAGGTTTCATATTCGTCCTCCGACCATTGTTAATCCATCGACTTATCAGGTTTGTGTACATAACTATTTTACTCTGTCGGGATATAAGTGTCAGATACGAACTAAACTTGTGTAACTGTTTTAGAATCAATTTGCAAGCAACAGCAACGGAGTCCGAATCGGGAGCGATCTTTCGCTTTCGACGGGTTCTCAACAACGGCAACCGGGTCCTCACCGATTGATTGCAAATGCAGCAGCATCATCAGGATTCCCTATGCAGATCAAACCAACTCACCAAACATGGCAGCAGAGAAATAGGCTCCATTCTTTCATGACACCCTCCCGACATATCTAATACAAACATGTTGCCAATACATTCTCATTAATTCAAATCTCGTTTGTCTGTCTTTTTAGAAGTATGCAAAGATCTGTGTTCACACACTGGTGTTTTTCAATACATTTACCGAAACGAATTCAATGACTAATTTTTCACATTCTAAAAGTTACTTCATATCCAAAACATTCGAAGAAAAAAAAACAGTGAACCAAAGGGAAAGGCAAGACAGAAATTCCTGGAAATAAAGTTAAAATCTTGGGAATATGAATGTTAACACCATCATTTGGTATTGCTTTGTATTAGCTTTCTCGAACAAAATCAATCAGCAGACATGGGCAATAATGGTGAGAGGGACTTCTCATCTTCACCTCATTGCTTTCAAAAGACTTTTATATGATATAAAATAAATAAATAATTAAAATAAATTGAACGGTTTAGAAGTTTCAATATTTTAAATTTGGGTCCTACCTTATATAAAATTATGTGTTTTTAGTCTAAATTTATAGTGGTTTAAGTAAGTATCATAATTCCGATATATTCTAATTATTAGTCCAGTCATGCAAATTAGAGACTAATCATTCGACTATTAGTAAGTTTATATAAATTTGGATCCTACCTTATATCGCGATTATAGCATCAATAATTCGTAACTTATAATAACTGGAATGACCAATTAGTAATATTTTAAACTCAAGTAACCCAACTAAAATCAAATTAATAATCGGTTGACAACCTATAAAATAAAATAATTCACCCTAATTGTTATAAAATTTAAATCTAATTAAGTATCTAAAGTATACTTTCTAAAAGTTCATACCCTAACATAAAATCTTTTTGAAAAGAACAATAAATTATAAAATTAAAATCTCTAACACTAAATTTATAAATTCTAAACTATAAATTTTAATTCTTAACATTAAACTATAAACTCTAAAACCTAAACATTAAATTTTAAGTCCTAAATTAAACCCTATAAACGCTAAAATAGACAAAAACTAAAGTTTACATTGTAAATTGAAATAATTTGTATTTGTTTTTTAAAAAGTATAATAAATCAATCTCATGCGATATTAAAAAAAAGTGTATATTCACTAATTGGTCCAATGACTAAAAATGTTCATATTATCTCCTCTTGTATATATTTGAATCTGGTATGATAATGTAATATCTCTTTATTTAATAAAAAAATGTATATGAGTAAGTACATTTGGTCAGTTGGCCAAGCTGTACAACTTTGTTCCCTCGTATTCCCTTAGGGTGCGCTTGGTTCACGGAAAAGATGATTACCAGAGGTAATAATCTTTTTCATACCTGCATTCCTATGTTTGGTTTAGGAGGATTCTCACTATGAGGTATTATTCTTTTTCCAATAGTGGCTTCTTTTCCCCCAAATGGTAGGAATGCTATTTCCCTCATTTTCTTAGGTATCACACAATTCCTTTTCTTTTGGACAACATTGCCCTTAAAATAATGAATTATGTTAATGTTTATCCTTTATTATATTTTTAATTAGGTGGCTAATTATTTATAGTGTAAATTTATTAAATATTTTTATTTAATATATAAACAGTGTTGCATATATTTAAATAATGTGGTACTATTTAATATAGTTTTATTAATATTGTATTTATGATATTTTTAAGAATATAGGATGATATTATATGTTGCTTGAGAGTAAATGCGTTAAGAGTTGATATTATTAATTTTATTATTTGATTTACAAGATATTTTTCATCTTAAAAAATTAGTAGTATATTTTTATCATTTTTACTACTTTTAGATTTATTTTATCATTCACCTTAATTTATTTGATAAATGGTCAAAAGTAATAAAAATTAAAAATAAAAATATATTAAACATTTAGTATTTTACTATTAAAAAACTAAAAGAGAATAAGGGTATATAAATATAAAAAATTTTAAAAATGATTTAATATATTAATTGTATTATAAGTATAAAAGTTTTTTTTCAAATTTTAGATGATATAACGATTCCTTAAAAAATAGATGATGTAACGAAATTAGTTCTATAAATTTTTATGCAATTATTTTGATTTAATAATTAAAAGTTTAACTTGTTAAAAAATATATATCATAAGGACAAATTGGTAAATTTTGCTTCCAATTAATTTTATATTTCTCCAACCAAACAATGCATCATTATATTCCTGCCAAATAAACCAAACAAGACAATGTAATATTCCAGTAATGTGTCAGGTAATGTAACATTCCGGTAATCTTATTCTCAAAGATAATCTTACATTCCGTGAACCAAACACCCCCTTAGGTCATGAGTTCTAGACCCAACATGAGCACTCTCTTTCCTTCGCCTAGAGTCCCTATTCCTCCCATCTAGGTATGATTAAAATTAGATTTAGAATTTATCAAACAAATGTACATTAATTGTCACTATATATATGATAATTATCCGATGCACTGTTAGTGAAAAGTTTTTCCCGCAATCGGGCTTCTAAAGTTGTCACATGTCCTTTTTAGTGGCCCTAAACCATAAACTATAAACTATAAAATATATTCTCAAACCTTGAAACCTAACCACAAACACTAAAACTTAAGCCCAAACATCTAAACCATAAAACTAGGCACTTATAGAAACAACCCTAAAATAAGGGTTTATGAACTTTATTTGAAGTTTAGGGTTTATAGATTTAAGTTCATGTGTTTTGATTTTAGGGTTTGTTGTTAGAATTTATGGTTTATGGTTAAAATCCATGGGTCATATGTTAAAACCTAAATTCATAACCATATTATACCCTAAGACCTAAACACTAAATCTTAAATTCTAACCATAAATCATAAATTCTAAACCACTAAATCAAAACTCATGAACTTTAAATATTAAATTGAATCCCTAAACTTTAAAATCAAAGCACTTATGGAAACTCTTTGTTTCCACCATCCTAATTTTTGGCTTAATTGTTCTTATGATGGTCGATTCAATTTCTAATAAAAAATATATACATTGGTTATATTTCACCTCTTCATCAAGTTTAGTAATGAGCATAACGTCCCTATTGTTCCGATGGAACCTATGATTAGCTTTTTCAGAGAATTTTCAAACGAACAATTTCAACGAAATCTTTTAATTTTTTATTTTACTGTATGTTCAACTCTATATATTCCTCTACATGTAGAGTACATTAAACGTACAAAAATAACTATAGTAGAATTTTTGTTATTTGTATTAGCATCTACTCTAGGAAGAATGTTTTTATACAGTACTAACGATTTGCATGAAATATTTTCTCATATATATCACGTTTTTTGAATAATATTTTATCATTTTTAAATCATGACAACTTTAAACTACGATTCTGCATATTTAATTCTTCTTCAATATTTCATTTTACTTTTGTAAGAAGAAGTAAAGATATAAATGACATTAGGTGGATTTAAAAGCTATTTTAGGTATATATTTTTCTTTAATTTTTCTTCTTTCCTTTTACATGAAGACGTATTAATTATATTTATATTTTATTTATATATTGTACTAATTAATATTTAATCATATGAATGTATTACTTATGTTTATGACTGGAAAAATCGTAAAATTATGTCAAGTCTAAATTCAATGGATTGAAATTATTTTATGTACCCCGATCATAATTGTGCCACCTTTGAGGCTCAAAATTACCAAAATTAATAAAAAAGCACTAAAAGATATTTTCCATTGGGGGGCAAAAGGGGTATGAAACACAAGAAATGGTACTAAAGAGAAACTAAAATGAGCAATGAAATAATGGGAAAGGAGCTTCCTTGCCAAATGTTGCAAAATAATTGACCATCTCTCTCTCCAACCAATAATACAATGAAACATAACTCCTATAGAAAAAACTATTTATTTCTTAACTGACTTTGAAGATTGGTCTATGTTTCAAATAATTATGTCCTTTCTTTGAGACCATACACATATGTATAACTACATTAATGTCTTGTTCCTTTCACAGCCTAACAAGTTTTTTAGTCATCAATAACTCATCCATCTTCGTTTTTAATTCCATTCATTTGTATTTTAATGTGGGAGTTTGTTAACCAATTTCCTAAAAGTGCTTTTTATTATTAAATTATTTATCATCGCTTTTGAGTTCTTTTTGGTATAGTTCATGTCCATCTTATAGTCTATGTTCGAGACTCGTGGCTCTTCCTCTAATATTGTCATCTCCAGACTCCGGTGGTGGATTCAAAATATTTTTTTTAGGGTGAGCACAAGTCAAAACATTTTTGAGGGTGTACACAATTCATAAAAATTCCAAATTTGAGGACTAATTCAAAAATAATAAGAAGAAAATTGAAGCTAAATGTATAGATTTTAAAAAATTCAGGGGTAGACACGGGCCCACCCAAGTATATATATGGCTCCGCCACTGATCATTTCTAAAGTTCAAATTCAGATTCACTCCTTGAGAGAACGTATCTTACCATTGCACCAAACACTTGTTGCAATTGATAAAGAGTTTCTATTAGTTTGGCAAGATTGTTTAGGGCTTGCAAAGATAATAAATTGAGTTTCTCGAGTTAAATCAACGTCTAATGATATTTTGCCCCTTTAACTTTAAAAATTTATTTTAATTTATATATTTTTTTGTCTATTTTAATCCTCGTGTTTTTTTGTTAAATTAAAATTAAACCAATTGACTGAAAATAATATATTTATTAAGCTAACATCAATTGTTTTATCATTTTACAAATGCTAATATTAGTTGTTTTTTTTTTCTTTTGCATAAAAAATTTAAAAAATACAAACGATATTTAAAAACGATAAAATATATAAAAAATTATCAAAATTATTAAAAAATATTTAAAATGTAAAAAAAAGGCAAAAAAATTGTTCATGTCGGTTAACATGCTTGTTATTTTTTTTCCATCAATTGATTCAATTTGACAAAAGAAAATAAAAATTTAAGGGATAAAAGAGATAAAAAAATGTTTAAGTACTAAAATGACTCTTTTTTTAGTATCATTATGCCTTAAATCAAACTAAAATCGAGTTTAAAAGTAAATAAATATCACTACTTCGCCCGTGAATAGATACTTAATAAGATTACCCTATCGCTTTGGCAAAGAAATTAAATGCCGACCCTACATTATAATTTTGTTCACGTCTCTTCAATAATGGTGGAAAAAATTTAATATGAGCCGTTATTTTCTGCACCCATATTGTACAAGCAATAACTTCAAAGTTAAAAACATTTTAGGTGATGTAATTATGGCGATTTTGAGATTTTTTTTTTATAAAACGTGGGAGTTTCTATGTTCGAGTTTAGGGTGATTATTCGATCGAATCGAGTTAGTAAATTTTTTTGAGTTAGTTGAGTTGGCGAGTCGTATTTTATAACTTAGATTTAATTTGGTTTTTTCAAGTCGAGTTTATAAAATTCAACTCGAGTCGAATTGTTCGAGTGTCTGCTCAAATTTAATTGTAAATGTTTATAATATTATGGTAATGATTAATTCCAATTTAAACGAATTTCTATAACCATATGATATATATGTCTTTATTCATATTTTTTCATATGCGATATAATGTGTCAAACAGAGTCGAGAGACTCTACTCGAAATTGAAAATCGATCTATCAATTACTAAAAATTTCGAGTTATTTGAGTCTCATTTTATCTCAAACTTTATTTGAAATTTTTAAATCGAGTCAAGTTTGTGAAATTACAATTCGAATAAAATTAAAAAATTCGTCTTTTTTAGTCGAGTTTTGCTCATTCATAGTCGAATCGGATATAATCATAAAGACAACACAGGCACACAGCTTTCTCATCAACCATTTGACACAGTTCTATTCGTAAAAACTCAAAACTAAAACATTTGTTAAACTAAATCAGCACCAATAAATTAATTCAAACGCTAAATGGTGATTTTGAGATTTTAACATTACTATCTATAAACAACCTCAATATTCAATATATAAAGTATAAGGTACTTCTATGCATGACAGAATGAATGCAAAATAAGATGTTGAATCAGTCCAAACAAAAACAATAAAAAAGTTACTTTAACTTGCTAAGACCACATTTTATTTGGAAAATTAGTATTTTCCATAAACTATAACCCCATATGTTTTAGAATTGAATTTCATATGTTTTTTCTTATTCCAAGGAAAATGAGTACATATCGGTGAGAATGTATATTGATTTAAGGGTAAAATATCCCTAAATGATTAATTTATTCAATTTGGTACAAATTAATCGTTTTAGTTTGGCGTGAAACAATTTTAATAGTTTAGTTTGGGATTTTGATAGGTTCCAGTCTCATCTAGTGTAAATTATAAATTTAAACACCCGCTTTGTGGGGTGCGAAAACGATAAAAAAAAATATTTGAAGATAAGAAGCGAAAATAATAAAAATATTTATAAAAAAAAACATGAAAGATAACAAGTTATTCTACGGCTAAAATGAGTGTTTAAAGCGGCCGCACTAACATTGTTGCTGGTTGTCGATTGTCGGGGTCCATTATTTTTTTTCTTCTTATTTCTTATCGTTTTGATATGTTTTTCTCTGTCTTTTGCCAACTTTTTTTCTCTATCGGTTGTTTGGCCGTTCTTTTATTTGTTTTTTTATTAAGGTTGGATTTGACGTTGCCACGATTGATCAAGATGACGCTCTTTTGATTATCATGTTGATCTCCCTGTTCTGGACCCTTGATCTGAATTTAGATACGTGCTAACAATCACCTTTCTTGTTCGCGATTGAGTTGTGGTAATAACCGTGTTGCTAACATGACTTATTCTAATATGCATTTTTATGTTTTTTTGTTGATGGTTTTACCTTTAATCGTCGTTCTTTGGTGATGTTAGTATCTATCTTTGTTTCGAGTCTTTGAGTTGAGTTTTTTTACCTTTTCCTTGTATGGTCCTGCTATGATCTCGAAACGCTAGTTTCTTGTTTAAATGGTTGTAAGAATATGTTCGAATTAGGTGTTTTTGTTTACTCAGATGTAAACTTGCATTGTAATTTTAGATATATCCTCGTTGAATAAAACTAGCAAATTGCAATTAAAAAAAGAGTGCTTAAATTATTTTGAATAATTTAAAGGTGACTATAAGATATTATACGTTCATAAAGCGTTGGAAGAATCTATCAAGAGAAAACTAAAACAATGGCTTCTTATGGGCTTGAAACCATTATTTTAAGATATATAGAATAATTCTTTTAACAATATGATACCATTCAATTATTCGAACTTAACCTCAGATTTGATAATATATGTTTGAGCTAAGTTGAAGTTCAAATTAAGAATTCCTAATGCTAATTAAAAATAAATTTTAGATTAACTATGTAAATTATTTGAGTCAACTAATAGATATGAAAGGGGTGCCTAACGTCGTCACCTAATCTTGTATGCGTATTTAATCTAAATTAATCCCTATATCCCCAAATCTCAAATCTCGATTTCGCTCGTTACTACCGTCAATTATCGACGGCGTGCCTATCATTTCCGTCGTCAAACCCCACGCCTATTTCCCCTATTCTCTTGTCGTTGAAAGTCAACAAACATCGTATCTAATGTCGAAAACATAATTGAACGACGAGATAAAGATAAAAAAAGAAACGATGGGCGATAAACGACAGTCGATCAGATGACAAACGACATACAAGTCTTGTGTCGAGAAAATGTGACTTTATTCCAGTCGTCGATAGTGTGATGAACGGCGACGACAATGGTCATATTTGGAGATCTAGAGATTTAGGCTATTTTGTAAAATTTAGGAAATTTAGGGATTCTTTTTAAAATTAGGTCAAAAAATAAAAAACAAAATAAAATCAAAGCTGCAAGTCATGCTTTGATTGATTAAAGGAAATCTTTTAAAGACTGTTAACAGCCAAACACCTAAAGTGATAAAGGTAAAAATATTAAGCATTTACTTGACATAAAAATACTTTAAATATCTATGTTGTCATGAATATTTATATATGTAGATGTCTATCATGATAAGAACTTTATCAAGGAGATTTGACTTACTTTATCATTAGGAATATTATCTAGGTTAATTAGAGTTTAATGTATTATGTACTTCTTATGCCTGTAAATAGATGATTTATAGAAGACATTGTACACAAGTCTATATTGAGAATAATAAGAATTTCCCTCTTTCTTTTATCTCTTTATTCTTGTTCGTTGTTCTACGTTATTTTATTCACAACACGTTATCAACATGATCTCGCTCAACTATTATGGTTCCACTTTGAACACCTCAAGCAATGCTTCACTTCTTGCAATATACTTTTTTTTATCGGTTCACGGTAATTTCAAACTTTATCCTTTAGGTAATAATATATCTATCATATCATAAATTAATTTCTATTTTTCTTATGCCAATATATTTTGGAAATCACAGTATTTTTGAAAGATGAAAAAAAGCTTGGAAAGCATATCCATATAGTAATGCGTTTGATAAACTTATCCATATATAATCGATTGAATTTGTAATATGTTTGAAGTTGAGTTGCTTGGTTATCAAGTATGTCTTCTATTTATATTTATTTTACAACAAAGTTAAAATCAATCTAGAAGCACATATTTATTTTGACACCCATGGTTCGCATTGCTAATAATCATGTTTATGCGCTAAAATTAAAATTATGGAAGAAAAAAACTCATAGTTTGTTTGTGCGTTCAAATTATATGAGTATATAATATGGTTATTTCATGAGTTATGAACAAAATTAATGTTTTATATTTTATACTGAATTTATTTGTTTTATTATAGTTGGTATTTTTAACTATATTTTGAGTTTTGCATCTTTAAACGACTTGGGAAGAGACGTGACATAAAGAGGGTATGAGAAATTCTTTTGGTCATTTGTTATGTCTCCATCGTCCTCAAGGGGAAAATTATTATCGGTAAAATCAATTTTTCCCTTAAACTATGAAGTGCGATAAATCACGGTGATTTTGAATCTACAAGAAGACTGTTATAAATATATATTTGCTCGAAAGCAATAATTCTCATGTGTCGAAAAACTCGACTGTTGACTTCTCTCAAGTTCAAGTTACGAAAATTCGTCTTGATCCAAAAAGTTTTATGGGGGGCATTCTCTAAAGTGAATGCAAACATGATGTTTATTCCATGCGATTATTGGATCTGTTCATTCCCTAAAGTGAATGCAAACATGGTAAATCACTATTAAATTAGTGGCATAACTTCAATATAATCCAAATATATTGACTAGACATCCCGTTCTGCGAGGCTATTATTCTCAAAGGAAGTTTTTAAAGGACCTTGTAAACTAGTTTAACAATGCCGCGTACGAGGATTAAATCTTTGTTCTATGTGATGAGGATATGTTAATAAAAACATACTCCACTTTTCTCGACAAATAATTTGTCCTCGGACACAATATCATGAAAAAGGTTTTAAAGGCCCACTGACTCTACTCCATTCCCTGAAGTGAATGTGAGATTATATTATGGAAAGAATAAAAACCATGTTAGAAGTTGTGGTCGTGGTCGAGACCATGAATATAGACATGGACAATATGATCATTTTAAGATGTTTATACCCATCAGAAGTGGGGTTATAAGAATGATAAGAGTAATAAAGATCTCTAAAGAAATGAAATCATTTTTACCAATGTGATGTTATAAATCATTGGTCTCGTACTTGTCGTACGCTGAAAAAAAATCAACAATCATTGAATGATAAAAGAAAATAATATAAGCAAATTTTGTTTGCGAAAAATGACGAAGATGATATTAGTCCAACTCATTTGGACGTTATTGGTCCAACTTATTTGGACGTTGTTGATTTCCTTATAAACCTTGAAGGAAATAAATCATCTTCTACTTATTCTCGTAACCTTGAAGAGAATTACTTATTTCTTTTACTTTACTTTACTTTTTTGTTTATTTACTTTACACATTAATTATTTATGCTTTATATATTAATTTAGCGCCTAAATATTCTTTAATTAGTTAATATGTTGTATGTTCTGTTGGTTTATATATATATATATATATATATATATATATATATATATATATATTATAACATTTATTTATTTTGTTTCACATGATTATTTATCAAATACAATTTATGGTGACGATTTATGCTTAGCAGAAGCATAAGATATATTTTCTCATTTAAATGCAAGGGATAATGTGAGTACTATATCTCAAAGTACTGAAAATATTGATGCTCCAGAAGAGCAATAAGTTCTTGAGAGAAAGCACATTATGAAAAGTGCAGAATTACGAATATTGCAATAATTATCGTTAATGGTAATAATATCGTCACCACTAGAAGTAGAAATTTTAAGAGAGCAATATGAGTTCGCAAAATATTTTTTTTTGAAATTATAAATAACATATATTATCAATTGACATATGAAATGAGTCAATGTGGATATAAGCTCTGGTAGATAATAGTCAGTTGAAAGCTCTAAATGAGATATATATTGCTACCAAAAGAATAATTTTTATTGGAAGCTCCGGAAGAGTTAAATATAGTCCTATTCAAAGGAACAATTTTTGGTGGATAATGTATTATCAAGTTTTACAGAAACTTGTATTTCAAAATTTATACCACACATATACAAGTTAGATTGAATCACATGTTATGGTAAATCAAAAGTTTACAAATTCAGAAATATACATATACACACATGTATATATAGCTGTCATGATCGGTTAGACCATCATGATCAATAATGATGCGAAAGCTATTGAGATTTATATGCGCATTTATTAAAAGAACCTGCAGTTCTTGTGGTACTTGTTCTCAAAGGAATTGATTAAACTCCATTTACTAAAAGAACACGAAGTTCTTGTGTTACTTGTTCTCAATGGAAATGATTAATATCCCACTTACCAAAAGAACTTGAAGTTCTTGTACTAAAATTTAGACTCAATGTCTTGCATATCTGAATGAAATATGAGCCTATTTATCCACAAATGTGGAAAGTTTTATATGTTTTTAGTAGATGCATCTACATTGTTTTATCAACTTACAACCAGAAGTTTATGAGATTGATTCTAAAAGGATTCAGATTATGCAATTATACTATTCGTCTTGCAAAAACTTGTGAGTTTATATTTTAGGCTACATTAGTTGAAATAACTATTACAAAGTATATTGATTATGAACAAAATAGTCTAGCAAACTTTTAATTGGATGTCTCCTCTTTAATAACTAAACTATGAGAACAAAACAATTATTATTTATATGTTATTTCCATATAGCATCACTTATACGAATCAAGCCAACAAGTTATAATAAACTCCACGTTATGATTGGTTTTTAGTCAAAAACCATACATTTCCCATTTTATAATTTTGAATGTTCGATATATTGCTAAATTGCTCCACTATAGTGCACAAAATGAGTAAATAAAAAAGGTTGAGAATATATATTGAGTATATGTCTCCTTTTATGTTTAAATTTTTAAACATTAATTGGAAAATCATTTATGACATAATTTTTCTCGACTTCATGGGAGATAATAATCTGTTGGATAAAGAAAATGAATTATCGTTATCTATATCCTCATATATGAACCATAAGTTCATAAGATAATTCATGCTATTACATGTCAACTGCCAGACATATTTACTGACCCAATGAGAGTAACTAAGTCTCATATACCAGTTGAAATGCTCTAAATTTGAATTACATGTTAGAGCGAACGGATGTAAATCATGCATGAAACATGAAAATTGATTCCAATTATCAAAATTCTCGTAAATAGAAAACAATATGAGATGATCATATATTGGAGGCGGGTGCTCCTAAAGAGACCCAAGACATAACTAATAATAAACCTCTAAAAGATTTTCAGGTACCTGAAATAAAGATTAAAATCTTGAAGAGATCTCAACAAGTTATGTCACTACGAGAATGGAACCAAAATAGAAAAGTTGTCGACAACAATTTTACGTAGAATACTTCTATAGAAGTTGTCACAGCCATTTTTAAAATCGTTTGTAAAAACAGCTTGATAATTAGAGTTTTTGAAAATCGAGGTTTTCTATTTTTAATTTGATCTTGGAATTAGGGATTTTTCCATTTTAATTATAATTTCCTTTATTTACTCTTTAAAATCATTTTGGAGTCACCACCGATCACTTTGGTAGACCGGATACTATAAAATCGGACCAAAGATTCTTTCGGTAAAATTCGGATTCGAGAATCGATTATGTGTAGGGAAAAGTTAGCATCCCTATAACACCCATTGTTGGTACCTTATAAATTCCAAGCTGCATTTTGACATTTCAAACATTAATATGAATTTAATTGAATCTTTAATCGTTAAATGGATTCTATTTCGAATGATGATATCCTTTTGTAAGAAAATACATTTTGGACGAATATAAGTTTTGAAACGTCCAAGTATATTAGGCCACTTCAATTTATATTCAAAATGTATCTCAACACAAAAGGTTTAATGCATGTTCAAATATTGTCTTGCCATTTTTAAGTAAAAACCTAATAAGGGCTCCATTGATGTAATTGATTAAAATCTATGAATATTATCAAGTTTAGAACTTATGTGATAACACCCAAAAAATTTGGGCACTACCCATATTTGCCCTAAATTAATAATGTATTTCTATTATTAATGTCACTAATTATTTAATCGTAGCTCCAATTTTATTTAAACTAACTACATGTGATTTCCATTTTCTAATACAAATGCAGCATTGAATCTTTTACCTAAATACCCCATTGATTAATATCACATTGCAATGTGATGTTAATCAACTTAGGATATTTAAGCTTTCATCCCATATTAATTTATTTTCTATAATGTCCTCTCCTATCAAATTAATTAAATTTAATTGAAGAGCTTAATCCTAAAGGCTCTAATTTTATTATACTAGATGAATAAAATTCTCCTAAACAAGTATGCTACATGTATGTTTAAAAATCATGCATTCAATATAAATTAAACAAATTAAATTAAAATAATTAAAAAAGACAATTAAACTGATTTTAGGACTAAATTGCATTAAATTGAAAACCGAGTGCCCAGATTACAAAGTTTTAGGAGCAAATTGAAATACAAATCAAAGCTTCAAGGACCAAAACCTTAATTTGCCCAAAACCCTTTAAATTTCATGGATCCCTGCTCGACCCAGCTAAAACGCACGGATCCCATCCGCCCAAAATGACGTCGTTCAAGTAAGGCTATATAAATCCCAAATTAGACCGAAAATTTCCATTCTCCCTCATTTTCTTAAATTTCAATCTCTCTCTAACTCATAGCTCTGCCTTCTCTATACTCTTTCTCGATAAACAACCGGTCACCGTACCTAAAACCCCGTCCGCTGCCTACTTTCGGTCGGCCGCAGCGAGCGATTTTTGGCCGCCACGTCGGCCGCCGGCCGAAACCCTAAAATACCTAAAAATTCTCTTTTTCAAACCTAAAACCCTAAAATCTCACCCGGTATGATAGAACTGCCCCTTCCTCAACCACCTAAGATCTACCTACTCTTAATCCGAACCTTCGACTCCGCCTCTTTCACCGTACTCCGGTCGTTCTGTAAATCTACTTCGGCTACCATACACATTTCCGATTTTTGTTTCCATTTTAGTTTTGTTTTTGTTTTTTATATATGCAAAATAATGTTTTTTCATTTGATTTGCAGGGATTCAAGATGAACGGAAGGGATTATACCTTTTCGACGGTAGTCGTGGCGGTTCAAAAGGCGTCTAATTAGCATGACGACCTTCCAGCTTCAGCGGCGACACTTCAGATCTACACAGCATCTTGGTGGTTCGGCTACAAGGCGATTTAGCTCCCGAGTCGGTTCGACTTCCATGGCAACTATTCATGCACGTCAATGACCGATTGAATTCCCGAGATAATGCCTCTCTCTCTTCTCATCAATGTGTATTTTATTATATTATTATTTAATGGTAGTAATTAATGTGGTTAATTATTCTAACATTTCTCTCTCACAGGGTTTTTATAGGGGCTAACGAGGATGACGTCATCAAAAGGCTTGATCCAAGTGAAGGGTTGTTGGCTAATCTGGAGGCAACACGTTGCTCTTTTGGCGGGCCAAAGAAACACATTTGTGTTTCTTTGGGCTTTATTATCAGTTTTAGGTTGTAAAATAGGCAGAAGTTAAGCTAGCATAATCGTTTGGGTTGAGAAAAAAAGCCTCGTATTTAATTTGGGCTTTCGGTTGTAAAGTGGACATTAGAATGACCTTTTATTATTTTTTGGGTTTTATTATTTATCTATTACTATTATTTATGGTTTTATTTATAGAGATATTTACACATATATGGGTACCCGGACAAAATACGGGTATTACAGCTGCCCCTCTTTGCTCATTGCTATGGAACAAGAATAGGGCAAAGACTAAAAAGACACAGATTTTGTCCAAACTATCTGACCATCGAAGTTTGAAGTTGTTCTTCTAATTATGAAATGCTTCAATCTCCTATGCTAATTTATCTCTTTGTAAAGACGTTGAATAAGAAAGCTCTGCTTATTGTGGACTTCCTTATTCTTCATAAGGATAAGCTCTTCTCATTTAGAACCTCAGAACAAACTCTTCTTATTGGGAATTTTATCTTCACCGGGGATGAACTCTTCACATTAGGAGTCCTATATTTTGTGGGCGAACTCTTCACATTAGGAGTTCTGTCTTTCCTGGGCGAACTCTTCTTATTAGGAGCTCTAGGGTGAACTATTCTTATTGTGAGTTCTTCAATCTTCTTGAAATATTAATTCACCCCTCTCTCCGTAAACAAGTGCTTCACTTTAACTCTTCATTCTTCTAACATGTTGGACAAGGTCTAAACTATACATTCTTCTGAAACGCCGCGAAGCATGGAATCATTACACTCTTCATTCCTTCAAAATTCATATCCACCTCTCTGTAAAGGTGTTGAACAAGTGAGCTCTTCTCATTTGGAACTCTATATTCTTTGCTGGACGAACTCTTTTTGTTAGGATCTAATCATTCCTGCAAAAAGAAATATCATCAATTAATAAGGGTTCTTCTTGGTGTAATATGAGATATCTTCAATTTTCCGCTTGAAGAACTGAAATCTTTAAAGTCACTACTTTTCTGCTTATGGTGTCTTGATCTTTCAATCTGAAATTCACATTAGATCTCTTGTTGATTTCTTTATTGGTCTATCTCTTTCTATACTCGGAAATTGCATGACCTGCAAAAGTCAAATCTATCATTAATCTTCTTCATTTGAGCTTAAATTCGATCCATTTTGTTTTCCATTCTCTATCTTTTTAAACTAGTAACCCGAAAGGTTAATATCTTTGTCGATACCATGCCCCAATTGTCTTACTGTGACATCATCCAAAAAGTTATCATCATTTTTGGAGGTGTCGGCCTAAAGGATTTAGAACTGTAATACACTTCTTTTTCTGTGAAAACAATCGAATATCTCTGCAGAGATCCGCCTATTCAAAAGGATTGTAATCTTTACTAAGATTCGCATCTTCAAATGGGTTGAAATCTTTGCTGAGATTTGCCTTTCTAAATGGAACGTCTATGCATCTGTAAACGAAATGTCTTGAGATCCGTCTCTATAAACAGAACGTCTTGAGATCCACCTCTGTAAACGAAATGTCTTAAGTTTCGCCTCTATAAACGGAATGTCTTGAGATCCGCCTTTGTAAACGGAATGTCTTTGAAATCTGCCTCTATAAATGAATTGATGTCTTTGTAATTCTTTGTTGGATCCTTTTCCTAAATCTTGAAATGATGGATTGAAATCTAGCTCATTTCTTACTTATTCTTGTAAATTCCAAATCTTACTTTGCTTGATCTTCTTGAGTATGGCTTAAAACTCATGTTGTCTTTATGCCCCGACAAAATTTGCCCTAAAATCTTGTTATTGAGCTCTTATTCCTCTTTAGAAAATCTTGACTTATTCAATAATAAAATTCTTTGTTGCATTCTTTTTTAGGCTCTGCATTCTTTCTTCAGTAATCAAATTCTTTCTTCAGTAATCAAATTCTTTCTTCAGTAATTAGATTCTTTTTTCTTTTCAGTAATCAAATAATTGAGCAAATGCCTTAGGTCCCTGAACTTTCTTCCAGTCCCTATACTTTCTCGAAGTCTCCATTTTTTCTGCAAGTTCATTCTTTAGACTCGATAAAAAACTCAAGGTAGAAACTTACTTCAGGCCCATAAACTTTCTGACATATGCGTTCTTTCCCTAATATATTAATGAAATATGGAGCAGGTACGAGCTTCCTTCTTCTGTAATGTCGCTTTTGATGCTCCAAGATCTTTAGAATCACAGCTCATTATGCCTAAAGTATCTCGATATTTCAGTCTGAAACTCGTGTAAAGTCTCTTGCTTCTCTTCCTTTATTGCTCGATCTCTTCTACGCTTGGAACATATATTACTGAGTCTACTCTTTTAGTCTTAAAGTTGTAGGTTGAAATCTTTTCTTGTTTCTTGTAGATTCTAGTAGATTTCTGCCATAATATACAAAAATGCTCTGAATGTATGAGTTAGCATGCTCCTATCTTATGGATGCCTAACTATATGATGCATGAATGTTGTCAATTAAGTACCACTTGGGTAAGCTTTCATCTCCAAGGAAGCTTCATTTTTTATTAAAACTCTTTTGTTGTCAAGGTAACCCATCTCACACTCATGTTCAATCATCATGATCTCTGCATCTTTTGCTCTAAAGCGCCTTTTTAGGTTTTCACTTTAGACTTCTTTTTCTCAAAGCGCACTTTCGAGTTTTCACTTTACTTTTTCCTTTTTTCTCAAGGCGCCCTTTTGGGTTTTCACCTCGGGTTTTCTCTTTTTTTTCTTCTTTTGAAAGCTCAAATTAACTTTATCAATATCTCAACAATTGACAATTCAAATTTCCTTTTTCAATGAAGGAACATGGGGCTGTAAATCTAAGAAACCGACGATCAATATCTAAGAATCTATTTCACACTTCACTAATTGTCCCAACTGAGATGATGCCAAGTAATCGCAACTGGCAAGAATAATAGCAGAGATAGCAATGATGTTCCTTTGATACATAGGACAGAAAATTGACAAGTTTCGATCATGATAATATGTTGGCCTTGTTGTTCCAATCATCTTGGCATGAGCACATAGATAAAAATCATTGTTCTTCGGGTGATAGACTTTGTTGTCAATATCAGTTCCAGGTTGTACATTGTATGGAGATTCATTTTTGTGTATTTGTTGCTGTGGGATTCAACACTATCTTCACTTTATAATTTCTTCTTTACTATCCCTGAGTCATGGTTCCCAAAAGAGACCATCACCTTTGGAACATAACACTTTCTTCTATAATCTTCTTTGTAGTGTTGCCCCGCTCTTGAATTCAACTGTCATCTTTGCTTACTCTAACATTCACAAAGCCTTCTTATCTTGCATTACCTCAGAAGTAATGATATTTGTTTTTGAATAATGTGAATATTTAACGGATTGATCTTGTTGCTGCTTTTGCCCTAAAAATGGCTCATGCTCCCATTTTGCCTCTGGGTTGTCTGTGTCGCTTTCTTGCAGCTTTGTTTAAATATTTCTGGCACATAGTTGTGTCGTTTCCTCGTCATACTTTTCATCATTAATCAGTATCGAGGCCACCTCATGTTCTGCATGCACTTAAATGATTAGTACATCATAATAATACCCATAAAATCATTTGTTTTTCTTGTATCTAATCAATTTATCTACAAGATGCTTGTTGAAACGATAAGTGAAAGGCTCAAAAAATTATTTTAATAAATTTTAGAAAATGGAATAATTTGATAAGTCATAGCAAATATGAGAAACTAAAATCAAAATTAGGCTATTGAATATCAAATGCAATAGATCCCTTGGACCAAAGTGGCAAAGATCAACTCAAACGTGACCCCTTCCAAATTACCAGACTTCCGAGAGAAACATTCCCAGATTCCTAATTCTATCCCATTTAAGTGGCACTCTTTACCTCACTAACTCACCACGCCCAATTCATCCCTCTTTTTTTTTATCTCAATCAGGCATTAAAAGTCTGGAAATCTTTGAAGAAAGGTTAACCCTGATAAGCGGGATGTATTCTGAAGACAAACTTCCCTTACTCCAATACTCGTATATGATCAAAATGGTCTTTTGAGGCTTGTAATGAAGCTATAGTTCACGGCTATGAAAGAAATGATATATAGGCTCAAATAAGTGTTTAAGGATGATGAAACCAATGATCATTTCTTCCAAGTGAAATCTTACTTTTGTGCTCATTGATCTTGAACATGCTTGGATGAAACTCTTTTTCCTTTTTCTTTTCTTTTTTTCCTTTTTTTTTGTGGATCGCTCTAGACTGCCCATTTCTAGGTTTTCACCATAGAGTTCATTTCCTTTTCTTGAATTCAAAAGTTATAAGTCGTCCACTTCTCTTTTAGATAGAGATTCATTTTAAATGGAAGACCTCACATTTGTCGCTTGCTTTTCTTGCACTTTTTTCAACTTTGTGCTTTCTTTTTCAACTGCTTCAACCTTTATGTCAGCAATTTTCAACTTGATTCAATTGACTTTTGAACACAAACTTTTCACTGTTTCTTTTTTCTTTTTTCATTTCTTTTTATTAATTTTTCTTTTTCTTTTCTTCTTTTTCCTTTTTCTTTCGTTCTTTCTTTCTTCTTTTTTTTGGCTTGATTTTGAATATTTGTCCCTATTCATCTTATCTTTCTTACTCTTGTACTCAAAACATCCACTTTTTGTTTCTTGCCCCTAATTTCCAAGGTATCATTATCATAGCATGATCAAACCAAATATCTTTCACTTGCAAACAAACTTTTATCCTCTTTTGCCCTAGTGTAGGGGTGATCCTTGGTTTGGGTTGAATCGAAAGAAAAGCATCAGGCTCAAAGGGGACAACAAACGATATTTTTCTTATTTTCTTTCTTTGTGAAGGGAGATGAAGGAATGCCAAATTTCCTCCCATATAAGGATATCTTCGCAAAAAAAAAAACAGTCTTTAGGTGGTAGATGTTTTGGGATATCACTACATTCAAGGACCTTAGTCAACAATGCATGAGAGGAAAATTCACTCATATTTTATATTTTCTCCCGTGATTCCTGAACACTCATTAACTTCTTCCTGTTTGCCCAAATAACTTAGAAGAGAGTCACATTTCGGAATTGATCTCTAAATTTGATTTTTGGTCACTCTTGCCATTAATATCCGGGGACCTGAAAAAAATGATAGAGAAGATATATACATATATGTATGGGAGAACAAAAACTAGCCCATAACAAAGAATAAATGAATTATTAAAAGAATCAAATAATGTAAAAATGTTTGCCATTTGAGAAAAAATATGTAGGAAACAAGCATCATAAATAAATAAATCGATTAACCTCCCTTATAAAGGACCCCCCCATGCTCGCGAGCAGAAGCGATTGAGATGATTCAAGGTATTACTCTGTAGCGGTCCTAAAACTATAGACAGATCTCCTATGGTTCAACTTCCGATCACTGGTCAGGGAAAACCTGAGTGAATATCAGTCACTCCAATTCCATCAACATTTCTTCATTTTTTCCTTTACCGGCACAAAGGCATGCCTCTTCTTGCTTATGTTCTGATGCTCTCATCGAATCTTGAAGCAAGACCAATCTGCTTATGAGTTCATTTTGAAATCACAAGGTCCAAATAATATATATTATTATTTTAATTATAAAATCAAGACTCGAAATATTATTTAAATATTATTTCCACTCAACCCCTAAACCCGAGTGTTACATGAACCACTCAATCTCTATGCCTTGAGTTTCTGTGCTCTTTGCTCCTCTGTGAGAAAAATTCAATCTTCAACTGGATCCTTGACTTTCAACATTTCAGAGAAAAGTTTTGCGATTCTCAACTTTGCTAAAATCCCCATGTTCTTTATTTGTCACTGAACCATTGATCAACAAGTTTTTTTGGCAAAAATTTCATAATTTGGATTTACTCAGTCCTTTCATGGTTGTTTTCTGGACTACCTTCATCTCAGTATTTTTAGAGTTTCTAGTGCATTCACTTCATTATTTCCTTCTAATCTATTGGATTTCTCATAGATGCCTCGGCTATACTGATATGAACTTGCTCTCATTTCCTTTTTTTTGTTTTTGACCATTTTTGTCTCTTTTTTGGTCTTTTGACTTTCCTCCTTTTTGACCTTTTCTTTCTTGTCTCTTTTTCTTCTTCTTTTTTTTTTGCAGGGAGAATCATTCAGGTTGGACCCTCATGTGAGATGTGATACCTGCTTTCTTATCAATATCAGTTTGTTTGAAACATTCTTTTTCTGGCTTCCCTAATTCCAAGCAAAAACGACAGCTCGAATTACCAACTTGTTCCACGACTGATCAATCCTTTTCTCAACTCCACCCAAGCGGTCCTCAATAACCTTCTGAGATTGCCTTACCCTAACAAACCTATTGCCCATACTTCTCAAAATATTGGTTTTCAACTTTCACGCTATTATCTTAATAATGCAACACAATGCAATCATTATTAAATTTTTATATTTTAAAATGGTGTTAAAAATGCGATGATTTTCTAAAATGTAATATTTAAGCAATGCAATGTATGAATGCACGAGGTGTCGATTTCAAGGACTAGTCTTTAGAGCAACATACATTAGCCAAAAGGTCGAATACAAGAAATATACAATCTCATTACAAAAATCAGCTAGCCCTCGTCCCTAGGTTAATCACTTCGTTCCACTTCCGAGTCAGCGTTTGTTCTAGCTTGGTGCTGATGTCAAGGTATTGTTACATGTTCATGGTTTCAATGGATAAAATCTGCACCAATCGGGCAACTTCATGCGCATGGTTTTTGAACTTGATCATTTCATAATTTTGCCTTTGGATAATTACCTCAAGCTTTCTTCTCAATACATTTTTCTTCTCTAGTAATGCCCCTTCTAAAGCTTTCAAACGTGCCTTTCAAGTATTTGAATAACGCTTTCCAACTCTATCACGTTCTTTCCCAGCTCTTTCTTCTTCTTGCTAAAAAAAGTTGGCTTTTCTCCATTATGGTATCCCTTGATGATTTTCCCCAACTTTGGAGCTTGTGATGACAATTTTGGACTCAAAGCTTGCTCTTCCTTTAATTTATGTTCGATCCGTTTTTCCAAATCCACTACTCCCTGAATCTTTTCTCTCACTGTGCTTTTAACCTCTTCACACAACTTCTTGTGCCTGCTTGCACCCTGACACATCATTCTCATAGATACTAATCTTTTCTTGAATTAAGTCTTCTCTAACTGGGTCCACGCCGTCGTATTGTCTTCTTCTTGTCTATCGAACTCATTGGCCATAATGAATACTGCCTAACTTGACCAACCCTCGAATCGATACCTCTAAGTATGCAAAATGATGCCAGGCGTATAAAAAGAAGACAAAAAAAACAAAAAAAACAATGTCAGTATTGTGAATAAATATAAAAGGAAAATAAACAAATTATTAACACATAGAAGCACATAGTATTTAGCAAAGAAAATAACCAGAGAAACGTATTTAAACCGATAACACTAGTCCTAGGTCCATGTCTGGCTCTAGCGGGGTGGGCTTCTAAAATAGAATGTGTGCTTTTTCCATTTTAATTCGAATTTCCTTTAGGGTTTTCTAGTTTTAATTTGATCTTGGAATTTCATTTATTAACTCTTTAAAATCATTAGGACATTTTAATTTATATTTAAAACGTATCTCAACACAAAAGGTTTAATGCATGTTCAAATATTTTCTTGTCATTTTTAAGTAAAAATCTAATTAGAGCTCCATTGATGTAATTAATTAAAATCTATGAATATTATCAAGTTTAGGGCTTATGTGATAACAACTAATTTTTTTTGGCACCACCCATATTTTCCTTAAATTAATAATATTCATATTATTAATGTCACTGATTATTTAATCCTAACTCCAATTTTATTTAAACTAACTACATGTGATTTCTATTTTCTATATTCAAATGAAGCATTGAATCTTTTACCTAAATACCACATTGATTAACATCACATTGCAATGTGATACTAATCAACTTAGGATATTTAAGCTTTCTTCCAATATTCATTTATTTTCTATAATGTCATTTCCTATCAAATTAATTAAATTTAATTAAAGAGCTTAATCCTAAATGCTCTAATTTTATTATACTAGATGAATTAAATTCTCATAAACAAGTATGCTACATGTATGTTTAAAAAGCGTGCATTCAATATAAATTAAACAAATTAAATTAAAACAATTAAACTAATTTCAGGACTAAATTGCATTAAATTGAAAACCGAGTGCCCAAATTACAAAGTTTTAGGACCAAATTGACATACAAATCAAAACTTCAGGGACCAAAACCCTAATTTGCCTAAAACCCTTTAAATTTCGCGGATCCTTTCCCGACCCAGATGAAACGCGCAGGTCCCATCCGCTCAAAACGACGTCGTTCAAGCAAGGCTATATAAAGCCCAAATTAGACCGAAAATTGCCCTTCTCCATCATTTTTTTAAATTTCACACTCTCTCTAATCCATAGCTCTGCCTTCTCTCTGCTCTTTCTCGATAAACAACCGGTCACCGCATATAAAACCATGTCCATCATCTACTTTCGGTCGGCCGCCGACCAAAACCCTAAAATACCTAAAAATTCCTCTTTTCAAACCTAAAACCCTAAAATCTAGCCAGTTGGATAGAACCGCCCCTTCTTCAACCACCTAAGATCTACCTACCCTTAATCTAAATATTCGATTCCGCCTTTCTCACCGTACTCTAGCCATTATGTATATCTACTACGGCCACCATACATATTTTCGATTTTCGTTTCCATTTCAGTTTTGTTTCTGTTTTTTACATATGCAAAATAATGCTTTTTTCATTTGATTTGTAGGGAGTCAAGATGAATGGAAGGGATTATACATTTTCGACGACAGCCGTGGTAGTTCAAACGACGTATGGTTAGCTCAACGACCTTCCAGCTTCAGCGGCGACACTTCAGATCTCCACAACATCTTGGCGGTTCGGCTACCAGACGATTCAGCTCTCGAGTCAGTTCGACTTCCACAACGATCGTTCATGCACGTCGGCGACCGATCGAATTCTCGAGATAATGCCCTTTCTCTCTTCTCATTAATGTGTATTTTGTTATATTATTATTATAATTATTATTATTTAATGGTAGTAATTAATGTGGTTAATTATTCTGACATTTCTCTCTCATGGGGTTTTATAGGGGCTGACGAGGATGACGTCATCAAAAGGCTTGATCCAAATGAAGGGGTTGTTGGCTAATTCGGAGGCGACACGTGGCTCTTTTGGTGGGCCAAGAAACACATTTTGTGTTTTTTTGGGCTTTATTATCAAATTTAGGTTGTAAAAAGGCAGGGGTTAAGCTAAGATAATTATTTTGGGCTGAGAAAAAAGGCCTTATATTTAATTTGAGCTTTCGGTTGTAAAACGGACATTGGAATGACCTTTTATTATATTTTTGGGTTTTATTATTTATTTGTTACTATTATTTTTGGTTTTAGTTATAGAAATATTTATATATATGTGTACCCGGACAAAATTCGGATATTACATAAGTAAAGAAAGAAAATGAGGATTTTGCATAGAAACCTATCTAGAAGTATAGATATTGAATTGACCAATGTAGAAAGACGTTTTGAACTTCTAAAAGAGAAGTATTTGGACTAGCTGTCCAAACATCTAAAGGTGTAATGCAAGTGAGGCACAAATAATTAGTCGTAAATACGACTGAATTATGATTTATGAAAAATTATAATTACTTCACGGTGGATGCAATTACTTTGACAGTTATGAAATATTTTATATGCGTCTAATCATTTTGTGGATACCTGTAAAAGAAAAGTAATCCTTGATGGATTTAAAATGTTAGAAGCGTTTAAAATTTTTTGAAGAAATTTATTTAAATATATCTAGTTGATTATTTATATTTTAGCGCATTTGGTATATTCGCCTTAGTGGGTACTAATTGAGGAAATACTCTAAGAATGATCATATTTCTTTATGTATTTTATAAAGGTGTTTAGATCAAGATTCATTATATTATTAGAACTCCTGAAGAGCTTCAAATTGGAAACTCATGAAGAGCTTTCAAAGTATTTAATGAAAGTATTTGAGAAAAAGAATCTTGAGATGTGTTTTATCTCGACCTAAAGATCGATCACTTAAATATGCGTTTTTGTCTATGAATGAATATAAGCTGAAAGAATCTTAAAGAAGATTCAATATGGATAAATCATATATATTGAGTATCCCAATAATTATAAGATTGTTGGATGTGACTATAGATAATTATATCTTTTCGTGGTCTTGAAGCACCATATATTAGTTGATTAAGAAATATTTCATGGATATACAAAGATCATTACATTTAGATCTACAAGATATGATACAAAACTATCTTGTGTGGGGATAATGCAAGATGTATATCTCAATTTGAAAGGTGGATACATCATGGAACATATTACTCTAAAGTTTCATCCCTCACGATCTTTAGAAAAATAATATTTAAGATTGAATTATGAAGATTCAAATATCTCATGTGATGTTTTTATGATGGGAGTAAATACACGTTGAACTCTTTTTCTCTTAACCGAAGTTTTGTCCCAATAGGTTTTCCTGATAAGGTTTTCAATGAGGCAACATGTTATGCGTATCAAAGATGTGTGTACTCTTTTTTCTTCACTAAGAATTTTTTTAACGAGACACATTATCTTCATAGACATCCAAGAGGGAGTGTTATAAATATTTATCTATGTAGATGTCTATCATGATAAGAACTTTATCAAAGAGATTTGACTTACTTTATCATTAGGAATATTATCTACGTTAATTAGAGTTTAATGTATTATGTACTTTTTATGCATATAAATAGATAATTTATTGAAGGCGTTGTATACAAGTCTATGTTGAGAATAATATAAACTTTATCTTTCTTTCATCTCTTTATTCTTCTTCATTGTTCTACGTTATTTTATTCACAACATATATGAAAAAATATATAATTTGAATTTTTTTTACTATTAAGCGTACCCCTTTCTTACCGTTTATCCGAACAAAGAAATTGAGTATAATCGGATAGCTTTTTGTTAGGATGTACAGTTACGTAATTTAAACCAGAGTGCCACGTCTCTTTCCCCCCAAAATGTTATTTTATCTTTTCTCCAATTAAAAAAAAAAACTCTCTAGAAAAGAAAATAAAGAAAATAAAGAAAAAAGACCCTACGAGACAACAAGAGAGGGAAAGAGAGTTATTACAATTAGGGTTTGAAGCTCGACCCGCCAAATCTCTCTCCGTCAAAAAATACCAACTTTTTCTTGTCTTGCTCTTCCGGATCCGGCATTTTCTTCTTATGAATCGGATCACGATCCGGATCTTCCAACCTACTTTCTCGGACTTTACCGGTTCTCTCTCCGACTATGACAGCGGAAGCTTCGCCTTCTGCTTCGGCGGATAGATCGGAACCTCCTAAGGATTCCTCGGTAACTCTCGCACTTTACAATTCCTTTCTCTCTCTGACATGCGTCAAACTAATGTTTTATTTTAGTTATGTTTCTCATTTGAACCTTTTTGTCTTGTCTCGAATTTTTCCTCGATTTTGGAATTATTTAATTGTAGGAGCTGGCTGCATTTTGTCAAGTTTATAAGCTGAAAATGTGAAACTGGTTTAATTTTTAGTCTTTGTTTTTTAGGTCAGTTTGGTTTCCTTTTGTTAATTTTAGAAGTGTTTGTTCCACATTTTTTTTGTTACATATAACATATTTCTCTCTTGAATTATGTATGCTTGATTGGATTTTTCACTTTGATGCAGATGGCACAAGTTGAACAAAGAACTGTGAGTTCTAAGGAGATTTTATCAGTAATTGATTCATTAAAGAAGCAACTCGCAGCCGATCGATCTCTTTCTGTAAAGGTGAATTCTTGGGTTGTCTGATTTTTTTTTGGCAGCTTAAATGAAGGTTATACATGCTAATCTATTCAGCTCATTTTGATTCCAGAAAAGGTTCGAAGAAAACAGGAAAAAATTAGGTGGTATAACAAGCCATCTTTATAAATTGTCAAATGAACGAAGAAGCAGTTGGATTGGTGATACCGATAGTGCTTCTGATCTATTGACAAAGAGGCAAAAAGATGCTATCGGTATGCAAAATGGCATTGACCTAAGTAACGGGGATAAGGATGGTTATAGCTATCAAGAACCTTCTACAGCAGTTCTTATGGGGTCTAGTATTCCTGTTAAGAATGCTGTTCGTCCTATTAAGCTTACCGAAGTGAAAAAGCTTCCACCTTATACGACATGGATATTTCTGGACAGGTTTGTGAGGTTAACTAAGATATTTCTTATTTTCTTATGCTCTTTCTTTATTTATACAAAGAGTGCTAGTCAGAAAATCATGTTTCTAGGATGACTATTGTGTTTATCTACTTTAGAAAATAGATATGAAAAATTGAAGGATATGGTATTGAGTAATAAAATAGCCTTTTTTTTTTAAAAAATTCTATGAAAAGGATGAACTAAATTCGTTTCTTTTGGCTGTAGAAATCAAAGAATGACGGAGGATCAATCAGTGGTGGGTCGAAGGAGAATATACTATGATCAAAATGGTGGTGAAGCACTTATCTGCAGTGACAGTGAGGAGGAAATAATTGATGAAGATGAAGAAAAAAAAGAATTTTTTGAATCTGAAGACTTTATTCTCCGGTTGGTATAGTCATATTATCTATTATGATCATCATGTTTATGTTTTTTTTTTGTTTTTTTTTCTATCCCGAAGTATATTTTGTTGCTTTTACTACCCGTTCTAGTGTAGAAACCTGAAAATATTCTGGAAGCATGTACTATCTGCACTAGTTAGAATTTCATCAATGTGATAAAGATGTATTTGAATATTTAACGACAAAATATGCATAATCTACTTGTGTCATTTTGAATTAATGATTGTTAAATGGATTGGTAGTTATGAGATACATTATATAAGTAATCCAAAAAAGGGGAAGACATCAATTCTTTTGAAAAGAAAATTAGGGATGAAGACTGAAGAGAACTTGTCTACTATTTAGTTTGCTTAGATTTGTGAATGTTTTGCTGCTTTAGGGGTTCTTTGCACCTTTTGAATGTTTGGAATTTAATTAGTTAACCATTTTTGGTGGAAACAAGCTTTTGCGAATATTGTAAGAAGAAAGGAAGGGAAATTTTAAGAAGAAAGAACAAGAGATTTTGAATGAAAAGAGAATAAAAATTATGTTCGTATATTGCTTAAAAGAAAAACCAGCCTGCTTTTATAGGTTGAGAATTACAAAAGTAGAATTTAACTAGCTATCTTTTTCTCAACCTTTATCTCTTAAGAAAACTCATCTTCTATAATGATAAAACCTAATCCTTAGTAAATTAGAAACTCATAATTTAGGACAAACAAAAACTCATTTTCTACTAGTTTAAATCACGACCACTTTCCACACTTACCCTCAAGCTGGATTTATATGTCGTACAAACCCAACTTGGACTTGAGGTCGTCAAAGCTCCTTCTTGGAAGGGCTTTGGTAAGAATATCTGCAAACTGCTCTTGATTAGGAATATAGTTTAGTTTCACAGTTCCATTGTTGACTTTTTCTGAGATAATGCGATTAATCTCCACATGTTTTGTCTGATCATAATGAACAAGATTTTTAGCAATGCTTATGGGTGATTGATTATCACTTTGTATCTTGAAGTGATCATTTAAATCAACTTTTAGTTCTTTTAATAGTCTTTGAATCCACATCCCTTCACAAATTGATGGAGCAAATGCTCGAAAGCCAGTGTCTGGACTACTTGAGACTACAAACTGTTTTTTTCTTCTCCATGTTACTAGATTTGTGTATCTTCTTGTTCTATTTATTCATACTGACTCATGGGCCGGTGAAGCTATAATGTATCTTACAAAAATTCTTAAAATTGATGTTTGAACTCCATCTAATTATTGCTAATGTTTCACTCATCCTGTTATAAAATTGCCAGGATGACTATCAAGGAAGTTGGTTTGTCTGATCCGGTGCTGGAATCACTAGCACAATGTTTGTCTAGAAGTCCTGCTGAAGTCAAGGTATGTCCCCTTGCTTGAAACTGCAGTGTTGGCCTTTGATTTTTTTATTTTTTTTTTGTATTGGTGGCCTTTTATCTTTCATTTTTGGCAGCTAAACTTCTTTTTTGATGGGATTGTTTTTCCCTCCTGCTCAGTTTTTGATAAAACTGGTCATAGTGTAAACTTTGGTCTAGCTGTTCCCCATTTTCTTTCTACTGGATTTACAGAGATATGAAACACCATCAAACATTTTATACAGGCAAGATACGAAACTCTTATGAAGGAGAAGGATGTTGGAGCCTCTAAGAATAGGGATACTGAAGCACAAAATTGGAATTCTTTTCTTGAAAAGGATCTTGAAGCAGCACTTGATTCTTTTGACAATTTATTTTGTAGACGGTGCCTTGTAAGTGTTTTTCTTGTTCTTTATCATATTCTGTGTTGTTTTGTGGTCTTCTTTAATTGTATCTGTATTTTCTTGTGTTTGGCAGGTCTTTGATTGCAGATTACATGGATGTTCTCAGGACCTAATCTTTCCTGTGAGTTGCTCAAGCAATTCTAAATGTTTATAATTGTCAGAATATGTTGCTAGGATCCTAGATTCTTATTTTTCAGGACATTATAATTTTCAGGCTGATAAACAAAATCCATGGAACCATCCAGGTGAAGAGAATGCGCCTTGTGGTCTGCATTGCTATCGTTTGGTATATGTTTTGCTGATCTCCCATCTCTTTATATTATTGAATTCCTTATACTTATATAGGATTGATTTGTTTAATGCTAGGTGCTTAAGTCAGAAAGAAATGACACAATTAGGCCTCCAATGAATCCTGAAGACAAGTCAAATTCTTCATCTGATGGTGTTGGAGCACAAATATCTAATAAGAAATCTGCTAGGAGGAAGGCAAAGTCAAGCCAAAGTGAAAGTGCTTCATCCAATACTAGAAATCTTTCAGAAAGTAGTGACTCAGAGATTAGACCTGGGCATGAAGAATCCTCCCCTATTCCTCAATTACCAGCTTCTAAAAATAAAATTGCTGGAAAATCTGGCATTCTCAAGAGAAATAGCAAGAGAGTTGCTGAACGTGCTTTAATTTGCATGCGCAAGAGGCAGAAGAAGATGGCAGCTTCTGAATCTGATTCTCTTGCAAGTGGACGTGTTTCACCTACAGATATGAAACTCAGGCCTAATCCACGAAAACAAAATGAAGATGCAACATCTTCTTCACATAAGGATGTAAAATCTTCTAACACAGGAAGGTGTAGGAAGAAAGACTGGCCGTTAAAAGGAGTGCAAGGAGAAGTTCCCCCTAGTGAAACTGTTAATGACCTGGCTCTGACTAGTAGCAACGATTGCTCAATAAGAGAAGGGTTTGTGGATGAAAATTTAGGTAAACAAGAACTAAGTGATGATAACACTTGGAAAGCTATTGAAAAAGGTCTTTTTGAGAAAGGTGTGGAGATTTTTGGCAGGAACAGGTTAGATTAAGGAGTTTACCACTTTGGATTTTAATAAATTGCTTTTCATACGACTAGATAGAATCTGCATTGCATTTGAGTGAATGAATTCTATGAAATCTGCTGCCTGCTTATTGTTAATTATCCGTTAAAGAATCCACTACCATCAAATTCATTTGTACGAATTTCTACCTTACTAATTTCTGCAACTTGCAACAAGTGTTTTTTTAAAAGTTGCAGTTATGATGTTTATTTCCTTTCCCCCATTTTCTCAAAAATTACTTTATGTATTTTGTGGATCCTCTCTTTGCAAGTAACACCAATTTTTTTGCATTTTATTTGCAGTAATTGGTTTTGGGTTTCCTTCCTGTAAATTGATTCTGTATACTTATAGTTTACTCTTTGTTATCCAGCTGTTTGATTGCCAGAAATCTTTTAAATGGTTTGAAGACATGCTGGGAGGTTTTCCAATACATGACCGGTGCCGACAATAAACTGGGTTGCCATGCAGCCGGTGGTGTTCTGTCTCTTCTTGAAGGGTGTTCTAAATATGACCTTAATGGAGCTATGGTAGTAATTTAGGTTCTGGCATGAGAACCTTTTTGCTAAACTATATAATTCTACTATTTTTTGTCACTGAGTTCCAATTGTCTTCTTATTTTCTTTTAATACCTATTAGGGAAGTAATGAAGTGAGACGGAGAACAAGGTTCCTACGTAGAAGGGGTAGAGTCCGTCGTTTGAAATATACCTGGAAATCAGCTGCATATCACTCAATCAGGAAAAGAATTACTGAGCGGAAAGATCAGCCATGCCGGCAGTATAATCCTTGCAGTTGTCAAACAGCTTGTGGAAAGCAATGTTCTTGCCTTTTAAATGGAACATGCTGTGAAAAATACTGCGGGTGAGCTATTATTTTTCAAGCTTAAGTGTGTTAAAATATCATCAATAAGTTCCTTTGTCCTTACCAGTTTTTATATCTTTGGATGTCGTAGATCTTGTCATCTTCATATAGATTTATGGTAATGGATGTGCATTGATGATATCCTGATATTGATCCATTTATTCTGTATACTAATATTTTCTTGTTTATCTAGATGTCCTAAGAGTTGCAAGAATCGATTTAGAGGTTGTCATTGTGCTAAAAGTCAATGCCGAAGCCGTCAATGTCCGTGTTTTGCTGCAGACAGGGAATGTGATCCGGATGTTTGTAGAAATTGTTGGGTCAGGTGAGCTCCGACTTTGATTTTTTTCCCCTGTTAGAAGCTTCATATTGCTTCTAGCATCTGATCCTTTGAAATTGGCTTTTCGGCAGTTGTGGTGATGGCACTGGTAGTCTTGGGGTTCCTCCACAAAGAGGTGACAATTACGAATGCAGAAATATGAAGCTTCTTCTAAAACAACAACAAAGGGTAATGGTGTTTTCTACTCTGCATTTTAATTACTCGGATAGGTGCATATATGAGTGAGTAAATACGCTTCAAAATATTTTTAAGAAACAGCTATTGTAAATATGCTCCCTGGTTTTGAAATAGCTATTGTAGGTATTAAATTGCTTAATTTTTTTGTTCACTACCAAATACCAATACCTACATAGAACGTTTCTTAAGAAAGTGCCTGTCATTTTTATACTTATTCATGAACAGTAGAGTAATTCTAACCAACACCAGAAGATTATGGTACCTAATATTCGTATTGTTTTGCTGACGATGCTTTTTCGATGTATGTAAAGGTCTTGCTTGGAAGATCAGAGGTTTCTGGATGGGGAGCTTTCCTGAAGGTAACTTAAGAACTTGTCTGTTTGATCGCGCTTTTTTCTGTTTTCAACTTAGTGTTTAAGTTTTGGCCATCCTTCAGAATAATGTCGGGAAGCATGAGTACCTTGGCGAGTACACTGGAGAGCTGATTTCCCATAGGGAAGCAGATAAGCGCGGAAAGATATATGACCGTGAAAATTCTTCATTTCTCTTCAATCTGAATGATCAGGCATGCCCTTCCATCTTTCTTTTCGAAGATGCAACTTCTCTTTTTTTATGTTCCTAGCAAATTTTGATTCCATGATTCTCTCATTTTTCAGTTTGTTCTTGATGCATACCGAAAGGGTGACAAATTGAAGTTCGCCAACCATTCTCCCGAGCCTAATTGTTATGCCAAGGTAGACTGTTTTACCAATATCATTGGAGTTCCACATGGTTCTTTGCCATTTTTCGTTTCATTCTCGAGCTGAACATCTGCCTTGCAGGTAATTATGGTTGCCGGTGATCACCGTGTGGGTATATTTGCCAAAGAACGAATAAATGCAGGAGAGGAACTATTCTATGACTACCGTTACGAGCCAGACAGAGCTCCTGCCTGGGCTAGAAAACCCGAGGCATCTGGGTCCAAGAAAGAGGATGGAGGTCCTTCGAGCGGACGAGCAAAGAAACTTGCGTAAGCTCACTATTTACTTGCATCCTACATTAAATTTTTTTTACCATTCTTTAACAGGTAAAACTTGAAAAGATCATTCTCATTTCTGAGGGATAGACTATAGGAAATATGAATGTTCTGATTTTGTTGTCGGGGATGCCATTTAACATTTGATTCTTGCCTTGTATTTCATGTTTATTCCAGACCTAAGGACTGTTTTGTGGTGACATACATTTAAAGAAGTCACTATTTAACATTTTAAATTCTAATGAATTACATGTGTCATCATTCTTGCAATAGGTTGCAGTCTATTTTAACCTCATTTATGAATTAAATCATTTTCAAGTCCATGTTTGAATGTGTTTTGATTCGATATTTGAAAGGATCTTTCCAATCAAGGCTTTTATATATATATATATATATATATATATATATATATATATAATCGGGTAGATTATTGCCTAATTGAGTTGACTTTTTTTGTTGAGGAATTCATACTTAGGAGAAAAGGTGGGGAAATTTGCTCTTAATGAATATTAAATTCACAACCTAAGGGAGATATGAAGCTGTTAATTGAGAGTTTTTAACATGTTTTTAGAGATTATTGACGATCGAGTAAGACATTTTATTTGAAAGAATAGGGGTTTAGTATCATAATTTGTAGGTAAGCCCGTAAACAAACCGAACGAGAATACAAATGGGTATGTTCATGTTCGTTCCTTTAATTCAACTGAACAAATAAACGAACACGAATTATTAAAAGAACATAACTTTTTGTTCGTGTTTGTTTGTTAAGGGATGTGTTCGTTCATGTTCGTTCGTTAAAATGATAAACGAACACAAAGAAATATGTGAATAAATTTAAACACACATGTTAATAAATTTATTTTTTAAAAAACATGATACTTTTGTTATGAAAAATAGTAAATATAAATAGATATATGTGAATAAATTTAAATGAACATAAATGAACGGATTACTGAATGTTCACAAACGTAAATGAACGAACGAGCCCTTTGTGTTGGTTCATTTAATTAAACGAACAGAAAATCATATTCATGTATATTCGTTTAATAAATAAACGAACTTCTAGCCGAACTGTTCGTTGAACGTTTAGTTCGTTTACAGCCCTATTTGTAGACAAGGTTTATCTCTTCTACAGTGTCTATAGCAAGATGATATTATATTAATTATGCAAATGTTTATTGGGGTTTAATTTTTTTTTGTTTAATCATTGTATCTGATTTATTGATCAATGATTTGAACTAGACTTTGCATAGGCCTATTATGAGAGTAATTTTTACAATTTAATTTTCTTCATTTACAACATCTGAATTTAAACCTCTAACTTTATTTAAAGGACTTAACACCTAATCTAACTAGAGCAATAATGATTTTACCTTACAAGTAAAAGAAAATATTTTATATAAAACATATGGAGTATTCAACAACATTTATTCAATAAAATAATCTCAGGTGCCTATATTATTTGTATTTAAATTTATTAGTCTTGTAATCTTTAAATAATAAATAATATTTTTTTATTTAAAAATTATATAAAATTATTAGAAGACGGCTTAAAAGTCAAATTGTCGTTTAACGAAAAATCAAAAAATCAATTAAGCCCTTATGAAAATTTTGTATCTAAATTAGCTATCACAATTCAAATTATACTCAATTTGGCCTATTTGTTAGTTTGACCGTGTTGACCGTCAATGCCCTCTAACGGTCAAAATATAGACAGACACGTGGCACGCTCTAGGCGTGTCATGCCATCAAAATCAATTTTTTTTTAAATCTTAAAAAATCTACAAAATTATAAAAAAAATTATAAAAAATTATAAAAATTAAAAATATAAAAAATATTAATTTAATTTAATTTTTCTTTATTTTTTATAAAAAACTCCAAAGTTTCATTTCTTTCAAAAAAAACTCATAAATCCCTATATCAAGCATTAGCACCGATTCAACTTCCGGCCACTCCCCATCGCAGGAAAACCCTCATTATCCCTCAATATTTCTTCACACCAGCACCGTCGTCTGCCATTGTACTAACAATTTTCATCGTCAATTAAATTGACTTGAGGACTTGAGAATGTTGGGTTAGGGTTAGGGATTTGAAAATTTTGGGCATTTTGAAAATTTTTAAAAATTTAAGATTTTATAATTAAAAATATATTTTTAAAAAATTATACAAATTTTAAATATTGTTTCATTATAAATAATAATTATTACAATTTTTTATATTTTTTATTTTAAGTAAAAAATATTTTTTATGATTTTATATATAATTTAATTTTTTAAATATTTAAATATTTTAGATTTTCTTGATTTTTTAAATATTTTTTATTTTAATTTTTTATAATTTTTAATATTTTTTAATTTTAAATATATTATTTTATAATTTTTAATATTTTTAAATGATTATTTACGGTTTTGATGATGTGGCACGTCTAGAGTGTGTCACTTGTCACTATCATAATAACTACTTTTGAGTTAACGGTCAACTTAATGTAAGGACTAAATTATTGTAATTTGAATTTTGAGGGCTTGATTGATCGTAATTTGAATTATGTGGGTTAAATTGGGTACAAAATTTTTATAAGAGCTTAATTAGTTTTTTTATTTTTTGTTGAGTGCCAATTAGACCTTTAAGCCTTAAAAGGCAAACCATCATTAAAACATGTATTACTTTTCTTAGTACGAAAGGATAAAAAAGAATGATAAAAAATTAGTTAATTAAAAAATTTAAATTTAAAGTAAAGATGTAGTTATAAATATTAATCATTTGAATAATTAATTTTTTATCCTTCCTCTTTTTTCATCTAGCCATGAACTTAAAATTTAAGAATAGTAATTAGAAAGTAGATTTTAAGGTTAGAATTTACGGTTTAGAAGTTATGGTTTAGGGTCTAGGATAATATGGTAAGAGATTTGGGGTTTTAACTTATAAAACCTAAATTCTAATCACATCTCTAAATTCAAAACCCCTAAACTTTACACCATGAATTAAATCACTAAACCTTAAAATTAAGGTACATGTAGAATGATTACCCAATAATAATTGGGTTAGTATTTGATGTATAGATAGTGGAACACTTTTTTCCACAAGCATGCTTATTTAAGGCTTAAAATCTAAATATCAAACTCAAAACTCTAAACTTAATTTTAACCCTCAAAACCCTAAATTCAAAACACTAAAATAACCTTAAACTCTAAATCTTAAACTAAATCCTTAACCCATAAAATGAACCTACTTGTAGAAAAAACTTTTCACCGCTAATACATAAAATATTTTCGCATAATAATTTTTCAAATATTATTAAAATTAAAATGAATGAATCTTAGACTAAATAATGAAGAGGTCACAAGCGAAAGAAGAAAGTAAGACACAAATAACAAAATTGAAAAGTTGCGATCATCTTAGATGAAAAACAGATAATCAAATCCAATATCAGAATATAAATTAAAATTCAAATAAAAACCCATGAGATGAGATATTCCGAGTAGTAGAAGCTTATACCTTTACTATTCACAATGACTTGTGTTATGGGATTTCGTATTGTGTATTTCTTGTCATGTGTTGCTGAATTTTATACACAAAGACTCAGAGGTTTGTTTAATTTTAAAGGGTTATATTTTGATATACAAGCTGTGTAAAAAAATTATATAATTTTTATATAAAATTTAAAATTTAAATCTTAAACTCTAGCACCCTAAAACCTAAACCTTAAATCATAAACTCTAAATCCTAACCATAAACCTTAAATTCTACACCCTACACACTAAACCTTGAACCTTAACCTAAAATCCTAAACCATAAAATTAAAAAACTTGTGTAACACAAGCATGTGTATCAAAGTATTTTTTTTAATTTTAAACTCTACATACTAATTAATCTAAATAAAAAGTCATATTTTTAATTATACTAATATTATCAAACCAATATGTTGCGTGTAAGTAGTGCTCCGCAATTGTGCACGTATACACGACGCAAGTAATATAGGGATAAGTATATGAGTATCGTCTCCACAGGGATTGATACTCAACCTTCGGTTCTACTCCCTCGCACTGCAAAATAAATAAAGTAAAAACACAAATTAATTGGGTGATTTGATATAATTTAAAAATAACTAAACTAAGAAAATCCAGTAAATAAAAAAAAGTAATCAAGATGAGAAGATGGGCTAGATTAGAATGTGTCGTAGTGTGGAATCCTCTTGACTTAGTTTTTGTTCTTGAATGCAACAACACACTATTGTCGTGGCAGTGACCTAAATCCCTGTCGCGGCCGCAATGGCTGAATTTCTGTCGCGACAATCCCTTGCTCGAAGGCAGATGCAGTTAAGGCTCAGCAAAGCGTCCTTGGGTGGTTCCACCTTATCCTTAAGCACGGAACGTTGGTTGATGATTAAACTCTGATGATACTTCCCGGCATGAATCAAAGGGCAAACACCAACGGTCCATACACTTATTTTAGCCGCTGAAACTCTAACCTATCCCTAGGCCGAGTTAGTTAACACCACGTGGGGCGAAAACCATACTTATTCCTTTCGTGAGCTCACTCAACTCTCCCGGTATTGAACAAATGGATGATCTCACAAACCATCTCCTGAGTAGAATGCAAAAATAATTAAATCCAGAATAAGCAAACCTTAACTTTTATTGCATTAAGAACAAAAATTAAGTATAAAGAGTTTTCACACAACTATTAAACAAACTAATCCTAACCCTAAAAAATTTAGAACATAATTGAACCAATCCTAAGCTCAATCTCTCTTCGGTGATCTCTCCTCGATTCTCCCCTCTCTTCTTGTTGGTGGCAAGCCTCTTATATAGGGGAATGTATAGGCACAAATCCTTATTGGAGAGAAAGTTAAGTTGGACTTGTACTAGATTTTATTAAAGAGGTAAATCTCTTTAATTCATTACAATATACACTTTTGACCAAAAGTTCAACTTTACCCTTGCTCGAAGGCAGATGCAGTTAAGGCTCGGCAAAGCGTCCTTAGGTGGTTCCACCTTATCCTTAAGCACGGAACATTGGTTGATGATTAAACTCTGATGATACTTCCCGGCGTGAATCAAAGGGCAAACACCAACGGTCCATACACTTCTTTTAGCCGCTGAAACTCTAACCTATCCCTAGGCCGAGTTAGTTAACACCACGTGGGGCGAAAACTGTACTTATTCCTTTCGTGAGCTCACTCAACTCTCCTGATATTGAACAAATGGATGATCTCACAAACCATCTCCTGAGTAGAATGCGAAAATAATTAAATCCAGAATAAGCAAACCTTAACTTTTATTGCATTAAGAACAAAAATTAAGTACAAAGAGTTTTCACACAACTACTAAACAAACTAATCCTAACCCTAAAAAATTTAGAACATAATTGAACTAATCCTAAGCTCAATCTCTCTTCGTTGATCTCTCCTCGATTCTCCCCTCTCTTCTTGTTGGTGGCAAGCCTCTTATATAGGGGAATGTATAGGCACAAATCCTTCTTGGAGAGAAAGTTAAGTTGGACTGTACTAGATTTTATTAAAGAGGTAAATCTCTTTAATTAATTACAATATACACTTTTGACCAAAAGTCCAACTTTACCCTTGCTCGAAGGCAGATGCAGTTAAGGCTCGGCAAAGCGTCCTTGGGTGGTTCCGCCTTATCCTTAAGCATGGAACGTTGGTTGATGATTAAACTCTGATGATACTTCCCGGCGTGAATCAAAGGGCAAACACCAACGGTCCATACACTTCTTTTAGCCGCTGAAACTCTAACCTATCCCTAGGCCTAGTTAGTTAACACCACGTGGGGCGAAAATCGTACTTATTCCTTTCGTGAGCTCACTCAACTCTCCCGATATTGAACAAATGGATGATCTCACAAACCATCTCCTGAGTAGAATGCGAAAATAATTAAATCCAGAATAAGCAAACCTTAACTTTTATTGCATTAAGAACAAAAATTAAGTACAAAGAGTTTTCACACAACTACTAAACAAACTAATTCTAACCCTAAGAAATTTAGAACATAATTGAACTAATCTTAAGCTCAATCTCTCTTCGGTGATCTCTCCTCGATTCTCCCCTCTCTTCTTGTTGGCTCTTCTTGTTGGCGGCAAGCCTCTTATATAGGGGAATGTATAGGCACAAATCTTTCTTGGAGAGAAAGTTAAGTTGGACTTGTACTAGATTTTATTAAAGAGGTAAATCTCTTTAATTAATTACAATATACACTTTTGACCAAAAGTCCAACTTTACCCTTCCTTCCATGTTTTCGTCCTCTTCTCGAATTTCAACTGCCACACAAAGTGTGTAGAAAAATCTAGCGTTAAAAGCTTTACAAGTCGACTACCACTTTGCCTGATTTGTTTTCCAGCGGAATGTTGCCGCGGCCTGATTTTTGCTGCGTCGATATTGGTCTGCTCTGCTCCGCAAGGCTTCATCAGCTTCCCTCAGTAGAAGTTGTCGTGTGACTTGGCTCGATCAGGGTGTGTCGTCTACTAATTCTGCCTCATCTTCTCTCCTGTTTTTGTGTTGTGGCGGCATTAACCTGCCCTCGCATCGTGCAAATCTGCAAAGGCGCCAAACATGTATTAAATAGTACATTTTTCATAGAATAAACAAAATAATAAGATCAAAGGTATAAATGATGAAATCTATGCATGAAAGGTCATAATGCAGTTCAAATGGGTGTAAGTTGAGTGATAATTTTTATGAAAAGGTGTCAAAATAGAGGACTTTTGTGCACTTATCACAATCCAATCTAAATTGGATAAAAATTTTATGTTTTTTTTGTGCCCCTTTCTATGCCCTAACACTAAAAAACACTAAAAAAATTAAATTTCAAGCTCTAATCCTAAATTCTAAATCATAAACTCCATACCATATACCTTAAAAATACACCTTACCCCCAATTTCCTAAACCCTAACCTTAAACCCTAATCATATTTTTTAGCGTAAAAACATAAATAAGGGCACCAAAAAGGACAGAGAATTTCTATTCATCTAAATTATTATCTCAATATACATAGCGCAGAAATTTAAATTATCACTCTAATTATTTATATTTAAATTTTTATTCTAGTTAATTAATTAATTAAAAGTCCTAATTATCCTACGATGACGACCTTAAGTCTAACTCAATCTAAACTAACCTGAATTTTTCCATTTTTTTAAATTTTCATATTTTTTTGCCTTTTTACTTTGCATGTACTATCATACCTCCTGTGAGTAAGGGTGTTTGCGGGAGATTATTCGTACTGAAATGATTTGTCGGTACGATTATCAGAAGTTTCAATTTGATTTTTGATGAACTGGTATTGTTTTGTTTAAACTGATTATCGTCTAAATAAATAGTTTAAAATCTAGTATTATATCCACCAATAGCTTAAAATAATATAATTATTTATTACTACTAATTTTAATAGCTTAAAATATATCCACCAAGAAATTTCATATAAAGTCTTCCATATTTATAATAAAAAAGTGTTCGAAGTAATTAAAAATTTTAGGAAAATTAAAATACAACACGAGTTTAATAAAACACACACTAATTCTGCAACTTCATTAAACTAATTCTACCATGAATTACAAGAGAATGATTGAGTTACCTACCTAAAATTAGAGTTCTCTCTTTTCTTTTGAGTTAATAAATTACTATGAAATTAATAATCAACGTATACAACAAATGTAAGAAACATGACAAAATTAATTTGTGTAATAGAACTAGTTTTGTGCAATTTAATATTTGTCATACTTGATAATGTCATATATATACATCATTTTGTGTGCTATATAAAATTTTATCTTATTAGTAATAATTAATAATTCAATATCATTATAAAATTAATTTTAAATTTTTTATCAGTTTTCGGTTAACCGTTTAATATAAATTGCAGACACGTTTAACTGATAATTTTACTGGTACGATTATCATGCCATCTTAATTAAATTTTACTGAGACAATTATCTACCATTTAGTCCGGTTTTTTCGGTACAGTGTATTGATTCAGGTTTTTGTAAACACCCTACTCACATGGGTGTTCATTATTTGGTTAAAATTGAATAAAATAATCGAACCGAAAATTAGTTCAGTTAATGATTAAAGAGTTTTTTAAAGTTGGATTATCAGTTAATTCGGCTCGAAACATGTTAATTAATTAAATTAACCAAAAATATTAAATATAAATTCTAAGCCATACCCGTTAAGATTTCAAGACCCAACCATTTCTTAGCCCAAATGAAAACAATACTCAAAATAATCTATTCGATTTAGTTGATAATTTTGAAATAAATTTTGATTAATTAATTTATTTTAATTCGGTTTGATCATCTACTCAATTAATCAATTGAATACCCTTATTTCTCACCTATAATTAAAGGATATTAAGTGCTTAACCGATTAAACTCAATCGTCCACATTTTACGACTTCTAGAAAATTAAGTTAAAAAAAACTAAATAGGGAGAACTACAAGACAACTAAGAATTTTGAACTCCGACTAATGTACAAAAAAATGCGTAGAGTTTATATTGCCATAAAATATTTTTAAATATTATTTTATATATTGCCATAAAAAAAACTAAATAGGGAGGACTACAAGACAACTATGAATTTTGAACTCCGACTACACGATGTTCACAATTCTTTAATAATTTAAATATTATTTTATATATTTTCAACAAAATTTTAATAGTTTATCATTTTTAAAATATTTTTTATCAATTTTTATTTTGTGTAATATAACAAAAGAGCTAACATCAATGTTGACATAAAAATAAAATAGTTGACATTAACTTAACAATCTTGTTATTTATCTGTCATATGATTCAATTTGATAAAAAAAATTAAGAGTAGAAAAGTAAACAAAAATTTAAAGGCTATACAATCTTTACAAAGTTTGAGAGTTAAAAGAGGTGAAAAATTTAAAACTAATGTGTTTTTTTTGAAAAGTTTATAATTAAAAATGTCATTAGAACTATTATTATCGGTCTGTAGAGTAGGGTAAACTACAACAAAGGTCACTCAATTATAGGTATAGTTACAACTGAGTCACCCAATTATTAAAAGTTATATTTGGGTCACTCAATTATTAAAGGTTACACTTAGGTCACTCAATTATGGGTAAGGTTATATTTGGGTCACCCTTCATATTTAAAAAATGTATCAACTTAGTCAATTTTCTTCCAAATCACTTATATACTCTCGTTAACGCTAGAGTACTTCATTTGAAATTATTAATTAATCTAATACACAAATTGATATATATTTTTTAAGTATGAAGGGTGACCTAAATGTAACCTTACCCATAATTGAGTGACCTAAGTGTAACCTTTTAATAATTAGGTTACCCAAATGTAACCTTACCTATAATTGAGTGGCCCAGATATAACTTTTAATAAATAGGTGACCAAAATGTAACTTTACCCATAATTAAGTGACCTCCGTTGTAGTTTACCCTAAAGAGTCACGCAAATCTTAACTATTTTTCAAGTATTTTGATGCAACTACATTATACTACGTTTGTCGAATCCGAATCACCTAGGAGGAACACCGTTATCCTTTACAATTGAAACTATTATATGGACTCATGATTTTTTAATAGAGAATAAAAATGTCTTAATATATTTTTTTATTCACAAAAATGAAAATTTAGAGTTTAATTAAAATATTGGACGAATTCTTTACGAACCGACTTAATAATATTAATGATTTACATTGAAATGTTATTAATAAATATTAGAAAAAATGAATTTTAAAAGTAGATCCTAATAACAAGTATTAGCAATAAAAAATTGGTCTCTAATAACAAGTATTAAAAAATAAATTTTAATACTATGTCACTAATAATAAATATTAAAAAAATAGGTTCTAATAACAAGTATTAGAATTTTTTTGAACCCTAATAACAAATATATTTTAAAAAATGAACTTTAGGAGTAAAGCTCTAATAACAAATATTGTGAAAAAAAGCTAAATCCCTATTATTAAATTTTAAGAGTATGTCCCTAATAACATGTATTAGAAAATAATTGGTCTCTAATAACAAGTATTGGAAAAAATAAATTTTGAGAATATGTCCCTAAAAACAAATGTTAGAAAAAAATTAGGCCCTTAATAACAAGTATTGAGAAAAAAATTAAGCTCCTAATAATAAGTATTGTGAAAAACTTGGACCCATAATAACAAATGTTAGAAAAAAAATTAAACTCCTAATAACAAGTATTGAAAAATAATGAGACCTAAAAGTATTGAAAAAATCGGGGATCTAATAACAAGTATTAAAAATGCCCTCTAATAGCAAATATTAGAAAAAATAGACCATTAATAATAAATATTGAAAAAATCGACCCCTAATAACAAGTGTTAAAAAATTATGCCCTAATAACAAGTATTGTAAAAAATTGGACTCTTATAATAAATATTGAAATAATTAAATACTAAGAATAAACACCTAATAACAAATAGTTAAAAATTAGACCATAATAGAATCCAACAAGTGTCCCAGTGGAAATGTGAATGATGTTCATTTTAGGAGACACGAGCTCAAATTACTTTGTCTACAAGGTGTATACGCATTGTCAAATGATTAAAAATGTGTATAAACATATACTACATTGTAATCACTTTTAGACCATTCAAAAAATAGACCATAATACTAAATATTTTTTTAAAATCCTAAACAGGCGCCTCTTTTGCATATGCCTAGGGACGGTCCTGGGACAAGGAAAGGTTATGGCCCCCAAATTTCAAGGAAAATTACCATTAGATATCTTAAAATTGCTAAAAACTTTTATTTGACCTTTTTAAAATATTTTTAAAATTATTTTGTTTCTCGTACAATTGTTGAACCTTTTAAATGCTATATATTTATATGTATTTATAAATTAAATTGATATTCTCAAAATATAAATTTATATGTACAATTTAAATTATCATAAAAATTGAAGGATTAATATCCTATACACTGGCGGTGGAAACTGAAAGTTTCCACAAGCGCCTTAGTTTTAGGGTATAGGGTGTTAGTTTAGGGTATATGGCTTAGGGGTTTAAGTGTAGGGGTTTAGAATTTAGGGATAGTTGTTTCAATTTAAAGTTTAGGGTTATAATTTAGGGTTTATAGGTTAGGGTTTAGTTTTTAGTGTAATATAGTGAGGATTTAGGTTTTAACCTATAAACCCTAAATTATAACCCTAAACTTTAAATTGAAACAACTATCCCTAAATTCTAAACCCCTACACCTAAACCCCTAAACCCTATACCCTAAACTAACACCCTATACCTTAAAACTAAGGCGCTTGTGGAAACTTTCAGTTTCCACCGCCTGTGTATAGGATATTTATCCAAAATTGAATTGCAAATCTGTGACTGTAACTTGTTTTCTAATATTAGTTATCCTGGAATTAAAAGCCTCAAAACTAATAGTAAAACATTGGTAAGATATAATTGTTATATATACACACAGACGTTTTTTTTATTCCAATATTATTTTTATTCTTATTTATCAAATGATTATTATCTCATACATAGGCGTTGAAATTTTTTTGATTTACAAACGCCTTAATTTTAGCGTTTAGGGTTTCAATTTATGGTTTAGAGTTTAGATTTTTAATATATGAGGTTATAATTTAGGGTTTATGTTTTAGGGTAATATGGTTAGAGATTTAGGTTTTAACTTATAAACCCTAAAATTTAACCATAAACCTAAAATTCTATTAACAACTCCTAAATTCAAAATAACTACACTTAAATCTCTAAACCCTAAACACTAAAAAAATTCATACATCCTAAAACTAAGGCACTTGTGAAAACTTTACATAGAATAATTACCCTTATCAAATCACGGCTCTTTTTGTTTTTTCTTTCTATTTTTATAATGTTTTCAAATAAGAATAAAAATAAGAACAATGACATTGGAAGAACCCAACGTTTGTTTTCAAAAAGAAATTATAGAGTTAATTGCACCACACATCTCATTAACAATGGCTCCAGGTGGAAGATCAAATGGCGGTGAAAGAGCAACGGGCTATGGCTATGCTGGAGGCAAAACAACAGGTGTAGGAAAAACAGAAGCAGCTAGGAGAACCAGTGACAGGGGAAGAACGCAGTCAGGCAGAAGCATCAAGCAGGGGGTAACCGTTTTCGTAAACCATGTGAGCAAAAGAATCCATTGGTCCTCACTAAAGAAAGCTTTCTCTATTTACGAGAGAATCGTCAAAGTTTATATTGCGTACAACAACCCTAGTAGAAGATCTAGAAGGGACACTTTTGCTTTTATCAACTTTACTACAAGGGTGGAGGCATTGAGGGCGGTGGAGCGGGGTTGCAACCAGATAATGGACGACTTTAATATAAAAGTTTATCTTGGAAAAGATAAAGGTGAGCCAACTAGTTCTCAGGTCCGAGAAAAGTCCAACCGTGATGAACAACTTGGAACAACAGCTTGGAAGACCACTGATGGAAGATCTTATAAAGAAGCATTTCTGTCAGCCGAGAATCGAACGGATAAGATCTTTGTGGAGAGCTTGGCCAATAAGGATGATAATCCTAGGAAGAAATAGGAAATACCGAACACATTAATAGAACCTTTTCACTTTACTATCCTAGGGAAGAAGATGGATTGGATCAATGCAAGTCTGATAGGCATTGTTAAGGGTATGTATGATGCCAACTTCGTGCAGGAGATTCTACAGTCTGAAGGCTTCAAAGTCAAAGTACGTACAATCTCATGCTCCAATGTGCTAATATGGTTCGAAGAAGAAGAGCAAATATCAATTTTCTGGGACTTAAAATCCTCATTGTTAGAATCCTGGTTTGACGATTTTGATACTGTTGATAATTTTCTATAAAAGAAAAACGAAAGTATGGGTGAGCCTGGAAAATGTTCCAGACACGGTGTGGAATGAATCCGTTTTTCGTGCTATTGCTAGCAGATGGGGGCGGTGATTCGGTTTGATGAAGATACCCAGAGAAGGAACAGGTTCGATCGAGCAAGGATCCTGATCAGTGTAAGATTTAGATCGGATATCCCTCCGGTTGTTAATACTTTCATAAACGGAGTACAATTCCGCTTCAATGTGATAGTTGAAGATTATGAAGATGATCGATGTTGGATTAACGAAGGGCTGCCGGAAAATGACCATTGTTGGACCAACGAAAGGTCGCCGGAAAAGACCACCATTGACGAGGAGGACAGTTGTCGTATGGATGATCTTCAACACGTTTCTAACGGTTTTTCGGCGGATGGTTCGAGGTTCAAGAAAATGGGTAATAAAACCGACCTGACAAGTTTAGAGAATGTTTCCAAGATTCAGTCTCCCAAATTTGCGGGAGAGGAAAAGTCAGGCAGTGATTAGGCTTAGTCAATCGATCCCACAGGATCAGGTCATTTGATAGATGTTCGCATTGGCTACAAGGTAGAGTCCACCTCTACATTGGGCCCATCTATTGGCCCAAGTGCACCGATCTAGGATAAGAAAGCGGGCTTGTTCATGGTGAGGCCCAGATACATTAAAAATGTGAGGGCTCTTTCCCCTTTCAGATACGAATTATCGGGGTGAACAAATTAGGGATCAGAAATCCCCTTCCTTCCCAGAATTTTAGTGAGCCTTCGCCAGATGACTCTCTCAGTGTTAATGGTGAAGCATCAGCCACTTTCCGTCTAGCAAATGCTCTGGGAGTTGAATTCGATGCTAGCAAGAAGATGGTACTTGATCATTTCCAGGAATTGGTTCACAAGGTCCAACAAACCTAAATACATGTTGTTTCTTTCCTATTCGTACTTTCCAGATGTCTTCGTTTTATATTCAGTAACTAAATGAATCTTGCTTGTCTGTCATGGAATGTAAGAGGCCTCGGAAGACCAGAAAAGTTAAGAGCAGTGGTCAGAGTATATAGAGAAAGCAGAGCTGGTTTTATTTTCATTCAGGAATCAAAGCTTCAAATCCTCAAACCTGGAGTGGTAAGAAGGTTATTGGGGAAGAAAAATATGGGTATTGAATTTGCCCCTTCAGTTGGAGCTTCTGGTGGGTTAATTTCAATTTGGGACAAAGAGCTTTTTACAGTGGAAAGGAAGATGGTGCTAGATCGAGCTATTATTCTCGAGGGTCAATTTCTTTCTAACAAAAAAGATGTGGTTTTATCAATCTATATGCTCCAAACAACCTGATAGAAAGAAGAGGTTTTTTCGATCGAATCTCTGAGATCATTGATGCTATTTCAATGTCGGTTATATTGGGAGGAGACTTCAACTCGGTAGCATCTGCTGAGAAGAAGATTGGTTCAGATTTTAACTTCAGTGCAAGCAACTCGTTTATAAGCTTCATCCATCAGAACATGCTAATCGACATACTTATGGATGGAAGCAGGTTTACATGGTTTCGAGGGGGAGAACGTGTTGAGGCAAGCAAACTGGACAGATTTTTGGTCTCCACTGAAATACTGATGTGGTGTCCAAACATTATCCAAGTAGCTTTACCTAGAGGCCTATCAGACCATAAGGCCGTTCTCTTGAAGGAAAGTGTCTATACCAAAATCCGTAGATCGTTCAAGTGGTTTTCGCACTGGGCTGAAGAACCAGAGTATGCAAAGCTTGTAAATTCAACAATTGCGAATGGCTCTTTTAAAGGAATGGGTGAACTGTTGAGGTCCATAAAAGGGGTGACAAAAGTCTGGGTAAATAGTTATCGGGAATGTGAATCAGAGGCATTGGTGGGGATAGAAAAAAGAATGGAGTTGTTGGAAAATGAGCTTATTGCAAAAGGAGTGGACAAAGTGAAAAATGAAGAACTCAGAATGTTGAAAGCATCCTTATGGGTAAAGCACAGAAGAGACGAAAGGGAATGGGCTCAAAAATCTAGGGTGCGATAGCTGCAGGAGGGTGACAGAAACACTAAATTTTTCACCTCTCTGCCTCAATCAGACGCAACAGAAATTTCATAAGCTCGTTACAAGTGGGTGACAAATGCGAGGTTAAACCCGATCGCATTGCGAAGGAGTTTGAGATGTATTTCAAAGAGAATTATAACTTCAGAAACACTATCCATGTGAAAGATTTCGGGTGCAATATTATAAAAATAAGCACTGGCTCGACAGATTTTTTGGAATCACAGTTCTCTGTCGAATAAGTTTGGGCTGCGATAAAGTCTGCGGAAGGAAATAGAGCACCGAGCCCCGACGGGTTTAACTTAGATTTCTATAAAACAGTTTGCCATCGTTGAAGGCGAAAGTTATGAGTTTCTTTGAGGGATTTTACAGAGGAAGTTTCAGTGATAAATCTCTACATTCATTCATAGCTCTTATTCCCAAAAAGGAAAACCCATCTACCATGGAGGATTACGAACCCATCTATCTAGTTAGTAGTCTCTATAAGATTTTGGCTAGAGTGCTATCCAGAAGACTATCTTCTTGCATTGGGGAAGTGATTGGCGATACGCAGTTTGCTTTTACACCAGGTAAACAGATTTCGGATTGTTGTCTTGTTGCTAATGAAGTCATTGATGAGCTGAAAAAGAGGAATCATGAAACTATCATTTTCAAGGTGGACTTTAGAAAAGCCTATGACACGGTGGATTGGGGCTTTTTAGACCATGTCCTTAATCACATGGGTTTTGGGTCGAAATGGAGAAAGTGGATATATATGTGCTTGTCCACAGCAACAATCTCGGTACTTGTTAACGGTGCCCCATCTGAAAGGTTCAAAATTAGCAGAGGACTAAGGCAAGGCTGCCCTTTATCGCCGTTGCTCTTTAATTTGATTGCGGAAGCTCTAAGTTCTTTGATTTTCAAAGCAATCGAGATAAACGCGTTGTTGAGAGTCACACTGGACATAATTGGGTTACCGTTATCCCATCTGCAATTCGCAGATGACTTAATCCTGTTCCTAAAGGCGGATTTGGAAAATGTCAAGTGTATTGCTAGGCTCCTGAGGGTTTTCGAAGTGGCTTATGGGCTACAGCTGAACATGAGGAAGACGACACTTTTTGGAGTCAATGTAGATGATGTGCTGATCTCAAGATTGGCGTCTGAAATGAGATGCAATTCTGATTCTCTGCCTACAAGTTATTTAGGACTGCCCCTGGGCTATGACCGTAACTCTACTGCCATTTGGAAGCTGATATTGGATAAGGTACATTTGAATTTAGAAGGGTGGAAGGGATCCATGTTGTCCATGGCTGGTCGTTTAACTCTAGTCATATCCGTGCTAAGCAATTTACCAATGTATTACATGTCAATCTTCAGAACTCCAGTTTCAGTGGCCAATAGTCTTAACAAGCTGATGGCTAAATTTATCTGGGGTTTTAACAAAGGTAAAGCAAATCACTGGGTTAAGTGGGAAAATTTATGTTTACCGAAAGAGTGGGGGGGGGGGGATTGGAGTGATCGATGTTAAAGCCAAAAATCGAGCCTTACTAAATAAATGGCTATGGAGATTCTGTAGTGAGGGTGATAGTTTGTGGCGAAGGGTGATTGTAGCAAAATATGATTTACCTATTGACCAGCTGGTCCCGAGTGGTGGTAGTCGAAATAAAGAGTCATGGTTATGGAAAACATCATGAAACCACTGTCCAGCAAAGATGATTTATTCACCTATAATATACGGTTTATGCTAGGCGATGGGAAGTCGATTAACTTTTGGGAGGATCATTGGACAGAATTTTCATCCTTAAGAGAAGCTTTCCCGAGAATCTATGCCGTTTCAATGATAAAATCGAGTAAAGTGTGTGAGTTTGGTTCCAAAACTTTTGGAAAATGGCAGTGGAACATCCCAATAAGAAGAAGATTTTTTGATTGGGAGCTTAATCAATGGGAGACTTTTCTGAATACTCCAACTAAAGCAGCAAAGGCAGACTTAGATAAAGATTATGTGAGATGGGTAGGAGCTTCAAACAACGTGTATAAGCTTAAAGATTTTTGTAATCTGATATCACTAAATGTGGCGAGCAAATATATTGTGTGGAAATTGATCTGATCTAATCTTGCCCCGCCGAAGGTGGAACTTCTCGCTTGAAGAGCTGCACTTGGGAGACTCTCGACTCACGAAGAACTTTCAAAAAGAGGTATTCCCTTGCCTTCAAACACATTATGTGTATTTTGCAATATTCACTTTGAATCAGTTCACCATCTTTTTTGTCACTGTGAATTTTTTTGGAGAGTTTGGCAAAGGTGGGCCAATCTATAGAGTGTTCATCTTATCGTCCCCTACTCATTCAAATCTTTAGTTCTTATATGGGATCCACAGTCGATAAAGGGGCTGGTAAAACCAATTTAGAATACATCTTTTTTTGCGTTTGCTTGGACATTTTGGTGTTGTAGGAATGAAATCATCTTCAATAATATAAAGTTCTCAGAATATCAAGTCTTTGAGATTGCTATCCTGCGAATTTTGCACCGGATCAAATGTAAATGGACATCATCTACTTTTCAAGTTCATAACTTGGCAAATCAGCCATCCTTATGTTCGTTAGAACCTAGACGGGCTATAAGACCTGTGGCATTATCGTGGAAGACCCCTCCAAAGGGAGCTTTGAAATTCAATGTGGATGCTTCCACCAAAGGGAGTTTTGGTGTTGCGGGTATATGGGGCACTCTGAGAAACCACCATGGCCACCAGATCGTTATGTTTTCAAAGTCGATAGGGCTTCCGGATCCTACGGGGGCGGAAATTACAGCTATTTTTGAAGCGTGTCGGATTTTCATATTGCTGAAGTGGCCAAAGGATGTTCATCTGATAATAGAATCAGATTGTGAGCTAGTAATGAAATGGATTGCAAATTTTTCTTTGTGTCCTGGTGTGTTTGCTGATAGAATACAGATGTGTGTGCAGTACCAGTTGCGTTACAACTGGGAATTTAAATTTTCGTATAGGGAGTCAAATAGTGTAGCACGCGGTCTTGCTGTTAAGGGAGTTAGCAGGGTGGACAATTGGCTCTGGATTCGTCAAACAGCACAGAGCTTAGCGCCTGATGTCGAGCTGGATTATGGCAACAGAAGTCCGTTTGGTAACCAGGTGCTATAGGCGGGTGAGCTGAGTTTGGCTCTCAGTTGAGAGTATGTGCCTATGTAATGGTACGATATACTGGTTTGCTGTATTTTTCATGTACGCGGACACTGATCTTGTACTAATTTCACTCATCAATAAATTGAGGTACTCTTTTCTCCCATTAGGTTTTAGGGGGTTAACGAGGCCTCTTTTCCCTTTAAAAAAAACCGATCTTTCTCTAAAATTGAAACTTTTAACAATTGCACGTTATATTTTAAACACTTTTAGACTCTTACTTTATCCTACAAATAAAGTGAATTCCTACTAATTTATTCAATATTTTAGGAGTTTATGTTACAAATTGAATGTCAAGATATGCTATTATAACTATTTAATTTCTTTTCAAGAAAATTTCAATGTAGAGTTTGTCGAAACACATATTATAAACCTACATTTATTTTAGGGTAAAGTACACTGATGGTCACTGAATTTTTAGGGCGTGTTTATTTCGGTTACTGAACTTTTAAAACTTTCATTGAGGTTACCCAACTTTTATTTTGCTTTCATTTTGGTTCTTCCCGTTACCATCCGTTAAAAGATTCTGATGTGGCCGTTAATTTCCCTTTGGGTCCCACATAAACCTTCTCTTTCTTCTCAAAATTCGAAAAACAATTGCTCTACTATCATCGTCCACTTCAACTTAATACGGATGATTACCAACGAGCTTGCCGGATTCCGAAAAGGAAGGTATCATTTTTCCATCTCAACTTATTTAGTCATGTTATTGAGGTGGCAAACAAAAGTAAATTGTGTTACAAAGTATACAATCCAAGATGATAATAAAAGAAAATAAAATAAAGAAATAACTTTAATCAAATAAGAAGAGAAGAATTCTAAAACTAGATTAAAGTTGAGGCCTGCGAAGAGCAGTTTCCTTAAGACAAATTTCGATCACTCCGCGGTGCTTGAGTTTGGTTGATCGTTCGTCTCCCAGGATACAACAACAAGAAGATCTTCGACAGAAGCACGAACTGAAGAGATCTCGAACTAGAGCCTTGTCTTAGCCTATCACCGGTTGAAAGAAAAACGAGAGAGAAAACGTTTTTGGAGTGATTTGAAACTGAAGAGAAGCATTCTTTATATAGGGGAGTGGAGGAGGAAAAATATGGAAGGTAAATATTCCGAATTAAGGTCATTGACTTTATATCCGAGCAAAATCGGAAATAATCAATTAATGCCTTATTTAAACTGATATATTTCTTATGAATTGATTTAATACCTTTTAATATCCGATTTAATGAAAGTCACAAATTATTCTATTAAATTCGGAATATCCAAAAAGATATGTGTTATATAAGGAAAAAAATTTAATTCGAAGTGTAAAATATCCGCAGGTTCTAAGTGAAACCCGACCGGTCCGAACATTCGCGTCGCCCCAACCCAGATGGGTTCAACAAGCTTTGATTTGCACCCCGTGCGCCTGCGCGTGAGGCATAGTGTTTATTTAAGTCATTCAATGATTTTTAAGTGGGTTGGTGTATTTAAACCATTCCCATGTTTGTTATCCCACCCATGTGGGATAAGGGGTTCATATTTTCCTTAACACAATTCATAACAACCTCACTTTGAGCATCAATTTCTCATTCATTTCTCAACCGTTTTGAGCATATGAGATATCGTTGTAAAGGTCTCATGGAGTAGAATATAAATTAATAAATTTATCATTCGAACATCCACCTTTACCACTAGTAAATATGGCTCAAAGTTTCCAATTTCTCACATTTTTCCAACAATTTGTCCCCAAAAAAATTGCAGGCACTAACCATCAGATCTTTTAGGAACAGCCAAGCTGCCAGCTCCAAGTCCAGCAAACATCGTCCTCAGTGCTTCCAAACCCATGTTATTGGGAGTTCCTGAAAATATATTAAGATTATAAAAAATACTCTCATTTATGAAATCGTTTTTAACAAAATAAAACCAGTTTCTTGTATACCCCCGTTCTATTGTAGATGAAGGAATGAGATTACATTCACTACGCTATATCTTTTATAACAATGCTAACTCTCACATAATCCAAGTCTCACAATTTTGAGTTCTCAATTCGCAGTATTGAGAGAAATTTTGTTGGGTTTTGTTTTGAGAGATTTTTAGATTGATTTGTGAGAAAGTAACGTGAAGAGCAGCTGCCATAACCACCAGGAAATGAAGAAGAAAAAATAGAAGGGTTTATGTGGGACACAAAGTGAAATTTGGAGAGAAAAAAAGAAGAAAGAGAAGGTTTATGTGGGACCTAAAGAAAAATTAACGGGCCGCATCAACATCTTTTAATGGAAGGTAACATAATAGACCAAAATGAAAGTGAAATAAAAGTTAGGTGACCCAATAAAAAATTTAAAAGTTTGTTGATCAAAATTAACGCGCCCTAAAAGTTCGGTGACTATTGGTGTACTTTACCCTTTATTTTATGAAGTCTCGTGTAGAGATACATAGTTTAATATATTTTTACTATTAAGATTTAACTTTTGACATTTGATTTGTTGTCAATAATCGGTTAATAGTAGGGGTTTTAAATTTGGGTACCGGAAAATTAGATACTTGGGTACCCGAATATAAAAATATGTATTTTAATATAAAAATATTTTATTAGTTTAATATAAAAGTATAAAGATATGCATTTATTAGTTTAATATGAAATATGTATTTATTAAATATAAAAATATAAAAAATTAAATTTTTTATTAGTTTAATATAAATATATAAATATATATATATATTAAATATAAAAAATATTGATTTCAAATATATTCGGTTACCTAAAAATTTCGAATTTTGTGATCCGGGCTTCACCCGGGAAATAGCAGCCGGGTACGCGACCCAAGTAAAAAAACTTTTGAAATACTCAATTATTTATGTAAGAATAATCGGATAGTTTGGCCGAGTGGATTTTAAAAAAAAAACTCCTAATTAAAAGCTCTCAACATTTTTTAAAAAACCTTCATCATCTCCCATTGATACTCAATTATTTAAGTAAGAGTAATCGGATAGTTTGGCCTTAAGCTTCGGATATTTTTTAAAAACTTTCGAGTAAATACTCTATTATTTCAATTGGATGTCAACTGTAAGACATAATTACTGACCTAATGAGAATAATCAAGTCTCATATACCAGCCGAAAATGCTCTAAGTTTAAATTACATGTTAGAGCGAATGGATGTAAATCATGCCTGAAGGAAGATAGTTGAAATTGGTTCCAATGATTAAAATTCTCGTAAATAGAAAGTAGTATGAGATGGTCATATATTGGAGGCGGGTGCTACTGAAGAGACCCAAGACATAACTAATTATAAAACTCTTGAAGAGTTTCAGGTACCTGAAATAAAAGATTGAAATCTTGAAGAGATCTCGATGAGTTATGTCACTACAAGAATAGAACCAGAAAATTTAAAAGTTGTTGACAACGATTTTGCAAACAAATTTTACATAGGATACTTCTATAGAAGTAAAAAAAGAAAACGATGATCTTGTATAGGAATCTATAGATGTTGAAATCATTGGCCAATGTAGAAAGACACTTTGAACTTCTAAAAGAGAAGTATTTGGACCAGCAGTCCAAACATCTAAAGGTGTAATGCAAGTGAGACACAAATAAGTAGTCGTAAATACGACTTGAATTATGATTTATGAAGAGTTTTAATTACTTCATGGTGGATGCAATTACTTTGGCAGTTTTAAATATCTTATATGCGTCTAATTATTTTGTGGATTCATATTTATTCTTGAAGGATTTAAAATGCTAGAAGCATTTGGAAATTTTCGAGAAAATTTATTTAGACATGTCTTATGAATATTTTGACGCATTTGGTATAATCGCCTTAGTGAGTAATAATTGAGAAAATACTGTAAGAATTATCAGATTTCCTTATGTATTTTATAAAGGAGTTTGGATCAAGATCTATTATGATAATTTGAATTTCATTAGAACTCCTAAAGAGCTTCAAATTGGAAACTCATGAAATACTTTCGATAGAAGTATTTGAATCTTGACATCAAGTTTATCTCGACCTGAAGATCAAGCATTTAAATATATTTTTTTGTCTATGGTAGGCATAAGCTGAAAGAATCTTAAAGAAGATTCAATATGAATAGAGCATATCTATTGAGTATCCCAATAGTTGTAAGATTGTTGGATGTGAATAAAGATAGTTATATCTTTTCTTGGTCTTGAAGCACTATATATTAGTTGGTCAAGAAATATATATGGATATAGAAAGATCATTACATTTAGATCTTCAAACATTCATCGATGCTTCCTCAAATCTTGTAGAAATAATTGTTATACACGAGGCAAGCCAAAAATATGTTTGGCTAAGACCATTGACCTAACATATCCGAAAAATATGTGGATTTACTTTCACAATATATGATACAAAGCTATCTTGTGTAGAGATAATGCAAGATATATATATCTCAAATTAAAAGGTGGATACATCATGGAACATATTACTCCAAAGTTTCACCCCTCACTATCTTTAGAAAAATAATATTCAAGATTGAATTATGAAGATTCGAAGATCTTCTGTGATATTTTCACGAGGGAGAGTAAATACGCGTTGCACTCTTTTTCCCTTAACCTAGGTTTTGTCCCAAAAGATTTTCCTGGTAAGGTTTTTAATGAGGCAACATGTTATGCGTATCAAAGATGTGTGTACTCTTTTTCCTTCACTAAGGAATTTTTTTCCTATTGAGTTTTTATCTTAGTAAGGTTTTAACGAGGCACATTATCTTCATAGACATCCAAGGAGGAGTGTTATAAATATTTATCTATGTGGATGTCTATCATGATAAGAACTTTATCAAGGAGATTTGACTTATTTTATCATTAGGAATATTATCTACATTAATTAGAGTTTAATGTATTATGTACTTCTTATGCCTATAAATAGATGATTTACTGAAGGCATTGTATACAAGTCTATATTTGAGAATAATACAAATCATCATCTTTCTCTCATCTCTTTATTCTTTTACTCTTGTTCGTTGTTCTACGTTATTTTATTCACAACAAATATGCATTTATTAGTTTAATATGAAATATGTATTTATTAAATATAAAAATATAAAAAATAAATTTTTTTATTAGTTTAATATAAATATATATATATATAAATTGAATATAAAAATTATTGATTTCAAATATATTCGATTACCCAAAAATTTTGAATTTTGTGACCCGGGCTTGACCCGAGAAATAGCCGTCGGGTATGCGGCCTGGGTAAAAAAACTTTCGAGTAATACCCAATTATTTATGTAAGAGTAATCAGATAGTTGAATCGAATCAGATATTTTTTAAAAAACCCTAATTAAAAGCTCTCAACATACTCTCATTGCCTTAAGTTCTGGGTTCATTATTAGTTTTGGGTTCATTACCCAAAAAATTCAAATTTTGTGATGCGGGCCCGATCCGAGAAATATCGGGCCGGATACGCGACCCGAGTAAAAAAACTTTTGTGTAAATACCTAGTTATTTATGTAAGCGTAATCGAATAGTTGTGTGGAGTCGAATATTTTTTTAAAAACCCCTAGTTAAAAGCTCTCTAACATACTCTCATTACCTTAAGTTCTGGTTTGAGTACCTTTTAAGAATAGATTTCTCCTCTCTTCTCCTTACCTAGAAATTGTTAAAAAATATATTTATTATATAAATAGTTGAATCCATGTAGTACTATTTATGGAAGTGGAGCTTTCTTATCGGTTGGCCTGACTTGTTCCAAAGTCAACCTGGTATTAAGCTTCACGTGGAAACAAGCATAAGTTTCAGACATTGCTTGAGTTCACACTACAGCATTAACTTTAACCAAAGTCAAACTAGTTATGAAACCAACAACTCTTTAGCTCTAATCCAACTTAGACTTTATGAAAATACAACACACGGATTGGTAAACTCAAATGTTTCACCTTACAACTACTCCCTTAAACCAACAATTTACCCACCATTCTCATTCTCAACAACAACACGATTATTAGGTAAATTTGATTTGGTATTTGGAGTTTGACTCGAAGTTTAAACTTTGATTTAAGTTCGATCAAGTTTTTAAACTGTTCGAACTTGATCGATTAAACTTGTTTATTTGATAAAATTCGAGTTTTATTATATTTTTTTAAACTCAATTATTTGTTCTTAAGATGGTGTTCAAATTAGATGCCCAAAAAATTATCAACAGAAAAAAAGAGTTAAATTCCAATATAATTGTTAAGAGATGAATTGTACAAGAATAAATAAAACAATTGCCTGTACAATGTGTGGCCACCTATGTAGCCAATCACAAATGTTCTCTAATAAATTTTACACATTTTGATTAAGGCAAAATCCCATCTTCTTCTACCTCAAGCTGATCCAGCTGCCGCAAACACCCCAATTAGGCGCCTCATCGCAAGCCAATTTTCGAATCCGATCCGAAGCCGACGAAATAATGCTTGAATTTTCTCGAGAAATCGATTCATCAGTCAAAACCCAATCTGGAAAATCGAGAGGGCATCTCGGGGATGCTGAGAATTCTTCGAAACAACATTGTGAAGACGTTGATGGAAATGGAGTAGTTGTTTCATCTTCATCATCATCGTCGGCAGCCATGAAAGGATGGTCCAGGAGCATCTCAGCCGTCCATCTCTTGTTTGGATCCCTAGAAAAACACTTCCCCAGAAAATCTTTTCCTTTCTCGGATAACTCCCCGGGAATCCCAGGCGATTCATCGCCGACCCCGATTTTAATCAACAAATCCGCCATGTTTGACCCTGGTTTCAAATTCCAAGCTGGTTTTCCGGTAAACATCTCAACAACAACGCATCCGAGTGCCCAAATATCCACTGGAAAATCATAAACGTTTCCATTGATGGATTCCGGCGCCATATTCATAGGCGTTCCCCTGATTTCGATCCTCCCCTGTTTCTCACCGTTTCTCTTCGCCAATCCAAAGTCAGCTAACTTGACATCGCCGTTACCAAACAAGAGAACATTCTGAAGCTTAATATCACAATGAACATACCCTTTTGAATGAACAAAATTTAGACCTCTAAGTATCGATTTAGCGAATCTTTTAACATTGGATTCCATAAATCTCCCGCCGTTTCGCTTAACGTGATCGGCCAAGCTTCCTTCCTCGGCATACTCCAAGAACAAATTGTAAAACTTCCCACAACCCTCAACGCTATAATCGTCGCCGAGACAACGGATGATTTCCGGGCAAGAACCGAGTTGATCCAGCACTTGTTTCTCGTTCCTGAGTGAAGCCGAGTTATGAGTCTCGCAACGCTTGACAGCCATTAATGGCGATTTCGAGAACCCTGTTTTTGGCAACACCAAATTCACAGTGCCGAAACTCCCATATCCAATCGTTTCTCCTCGAACCCACTCCATGGATTCAGCTCAATAAATCTGGGTTTTTTTTTGAAGAAATCGAAGCCGTTTTAGTGATTTGATTCTTTGAGAAAAAGAAAATCCCAAATGAGAGAAAACAGAGGTGACAGAGTTATGGTGGCGCTAAGTGCTTATATATAAATGTGGGATTTTATTTGGTGGGAGTTGCGCTTAGAAAGTTCCTATATTTCCACGTGATAGTCAATGATATTTATAACAACAATCTGAAACGTGAATTCCCGTAGGAGAAAAATATGTTGTCGGTTATTGGATAAGGCCGGCGACGACCCACGTCAGCCAAGAGGTACACCGAACCGTCGCTGAAAGCCGACGATGCGACCGAGTTCTACCGACACTAAAAATGCTGCATGCAATGCACCAAGTGGAGTTTTAGTCAAACATAATATATGTACGTATAGGTTCTTTTTAGTGGGGACTGAACTGGACTGCCGCCTAACCCCTCGGACCTCAAACTCCAAAGGTTCATGGAATCTTGGCCAGCCGCCCTCATTCATATGGATCCCAACTGCTATTACTATATATACCTTTGAAGTTTGACGTTGAAACTTGGAAAGTTCAAATGCTTTGATTTCTAACTTTATTGATTCACCAATTAATTCAGATTAGTTATTATTTATGGTTCAACATATAACAACGTTAAAATTCTAATTTTAAGTTGAATTTAATATTTCATCTCACTGAACTAATTGGTTGTTTGTTATTGTGAGTGCTATTTTAGTATCATAAAAACCCATCATTTTTATTCAGGCTCTTCATTTGATAGATTCAACATCACCTTCAATTCCTTTTCTTTTCTTTTCTAGAAAGATAAGTTCTAAACAGGTACATGCATTTCCCAACTATTTGTATATAGAAATACAATAGTTTGAAACGTGTAAAATTGCATTTCAACTCAAGTCGACGTCATTCACTCGAATCATATAAGGTTAAACTACACCAAAGTAACTTAATTATAGGTTTCATAACAAGCGGATTATTGTTCTTTCAAAGTTACAAATATATCATTCAACTATTTTTTTTAATATACTGGTGTGATGCAAGGGTAGCATCTGTTCGACTTTTTTAGTCTTTTCAAAGACGGCACACACAGGGACGGACCCAGGACTTTAGGTTAGGGGGGCGAACGTATAAATTTCTAGGGGGAGGGGCGAACTTATAAAAGTTTAAGGGGGGCAAAAATAGATTTTTAATAGAAAATACATAGAAAAATTTTAAAATTTTTCTAAATCATATATGATTTTCAAAATTTTAGGGGGGGCGGTTGCCCCCAGCACCCCACTCGGTCCATCCCTGTGCACACACAACATGCATTACTGGTGCTCGAACCCGAATCTCAAGGGATGATAATCATCTACCTTTGCCACCAGGACATAAAGAGATGAGCATCATTCAACTAATTTATTGTTACAAACACGCATATATAATATAATATAGTAACATATTATTACAAACATATCATTGTTCTTTTTTAATGTTGACGTTTAAAAAATAAAAGATTTTGAGGTCTAAGTTCCAACCTGGTTACAAATAGTTACGTATAAAACCAACCTAATTACTTTTTTCTTACATATAAAAGAAAGTCACCGTTCGAGAATAGAAAATAAAATTAGAGATATAAAGTTAAAGTTTCAAATTTATTTAGTTAGGAATTACTATTTAAATCAAGTGGATTAGATGCTAGATTCATTCGCTGTAATTATTCAAACCAAGATTAAAGAAATAATTAAGCTTGGATTTTTAGTCACGTTGACCTTTGTTTAAAAGGTTGTATTTGACACCAACTTTGGTTGGTATCTAAAGTTGAAACTTTTTAAGCAAATGCAATTGACAAGTGCAATGTTTGTGGATAAATCTAAGATTTCATCATTATCTTTAAGAATTTAAACATTAGTTTGATTATATGCAAATTCAATTTAAGAATTTACAATCAGGGATCGACGCATTTTGTTTTTTTTTCATAATTTACAAAATTTTGTTATGATTAATTTGAATCGACCATGATGTACATCTGATTTTGGTAAATAAAACTTTTAGTAAATTTTTTTACATACATAAAATTTTAAATTTACTTAAACGATATTATATTACTTACCACTCTAACTAATTTAGTTAATGAGCTTGACACACTTTCAAATTTTAATGAGTTCATCCCATTTTCAGAGTTTTTTCATGAACGGTGAGGTTGACTTTAGTATCGGTGAGATTAGTTTTGCTCTATTGTGGTAGATGGATGAATACAACTTGACTCAATTTAAATTGAAAGTTTAGAAAAATTAATTTGAATTAATTTTTATGGATTTGATTTATTTTTTAAAATAATGTCCGGATTATAAAATAAAATTCAAATAATTTGAAATTTTAAATGAGCGACATTTTTTATAATTTAGTCTATTGACTTTATATTTTATTCAATTTAATTATCTAACTATAATTCTTTGCAAACACTTTTTTCCATTAATTACCTAACTCATTTATACTCTGGTCAATATTCCTCTAAAAAATATATTTAAAAAAAATATTACTATATATATACTATATAAATTTAGATGATATTTAATTTATTAAATAATATTATAAATGTTACTCACATTGTGAAAAAGATGAAGATATAATATATGCTTATAAAAAGTCGTTCAAATTAGAATTAATCAATATCGTAACATTACAAATTTTTAAAATTAAATTTAAACAAAAATTTAAAAATCGACTCCAACAGAAATAAATAAAATTTAAATAATAAAATATGATTCGTTAATTTATCAAACTTAATATTTTTTAATTTGACATGATCAAATACACACTTTAAAAATTAACTGTGTTGAGGGTTCATGTAACACATTTTACTGTGCCAAATGTGTCATATCATCACGTTAGTAATGACAATAAAAAAGTAATATTAGTGGACCGAATTAAAGTTGATATATTAAGTTTGGACAGATAGTTTTCAAATAGTAAGTTGACAGAATGTGATAAGTTCATATAACATATATATATACTTAAATGTGATAAGTTCAGATAACATATATATACAGAACTTGATTGAGAATTTAATTAATAATTAGGCATGTTGGGTTTGAATTTTGGGCTCTTTTCATTTTTTGGTTCATTTGTAGCTGGTGTCACTTTTTGAAAACTTTAAAATTGAGGGACTAATGTTTTAAAGGAGAGATTGCATCCAATCAGTGGCAGATTTTTTTTCTTTTTTTGATAAAGCCATAACTTCATTAAAAAAAGGAAAAAGTACATAAGGGGAGGCCTAAGGGTCTCAACCACGAAGAACACAAGCAACTGAAAGCCAACCAAAACAAACGACAACGCCAAACAAGTTCTAAAAACAAACTGAAAAAACACAAATAGCAACCTATCAACCAACAACCAGGATACAAACCGCAAACGTAAACAACGATCGATAAACGGCCACGTAAAAACCCAGCAAAACCAGGACGTGGAAAAAACTGGATCGCCCAGATAGACACTTCCATCGGTAGAACCGTGGATCGTGTTTCCTAAAACGAAGAAACCAGAACGATGATGGAGAGAGCCAGGACTCGAACACCATAATCTCTTCCCAGGATAAAAGACAGTAGTCGTGCCTGAAAGCTCTATCCAGAGGCAGGCTTCCAACTCGAAATCGTTGGTCCTTATCAAGGCATCGTCTACTGTACCCCAAATGTGAGGAGAGAATGAGTTCACCGAGTCTCCTCTCAATTCTGGTCCATCGAACACATGGTTACCAACCAACACTAAGAAGGGACTCCAATAGAAAATAGGCCACTGAACACCCGTTGATGATATGGGACCTGAGAACCAAAAGGCTCCTTCCGGATCCCATTTAAACCTTATTGTTTTCGAAATCCAAGTACTACCATCACTCCAACGCTCAGCGTCTACCAATAAACCATAAGCCGCGAAATAATACTTTGATAGTCAGCTAACACAAGTCACCCGGGTCCCACCGTGGTTGACTCCAAGATTTGCTGAAAAGCTTTTCTACAGAAAAGACAAAGCATTTCTGAGAAGCTGAAACAAGTCACCCGGGTCCCATCGTGGTCTCACCGAAGTTGACTCCAAAGAAAATTGTGGGCTATCAGTCTCTTTCGTAGAAAATAAGAAAAGCTTTTCCAATCTCGTTTCCCAAGGCTTAAACTTTGTTTCACCAGAGGAGCCTAAGACAGCTAGCATTTGGACCAACTTTCTCCTACTGTCCAAATCACAGAACTCGGGACCTGTGTCGAAACTCAAAATTACAGAAAAGACAAAACCTTGTTCTCTTCGAAAATCCTGCTGAAACACGTGAAAGTAGGGATTTTCTGCAGCTTTTTGGAAAGCAAAGATTCCGACACCGATGATGTCTTTTCCCCTTGACCGGAGGCTTACCATCCTAGCCTGAGTCACCCCAGTGTAACGCCGCCCATCACATCAGTTTGGACTATGAAACCCTCGTGCCTCGCCGGCTGGAGCATTTTAAGAGTCGATAAACAATCGAAAACTGCCGCTCCAATGTCTTTGCTCGAGAAAGAAACTGTCGCTCCGATGCCTTAGCCCGAAGAAGAAGGAGATTCTACAGACCTTTGCGGCATCGCCACCGTTGGGCACACCAACACCTCCACCAAGAAGCTGATGTTGGAAAATCGGGCCTGAGAATTATGAACGCTTAACCCAATCTCAAAAATTAGCCTGTTAAGCGCCACCGCAACCAAAATCCAGAAGTGGCGGCGATCCCGCCACAACCTCACACAAGGGGGACCAACAACGTAGCGATAACTGTCCTCGTGAACCACCAGCGACGGTCGAAGACAACAACTTCTGCGGAGCCATGGCGTCGGACGAAAGCTCACCAGAGCCCGCTGGACACTCCAGAAGAACCTTCCCTCTGAAAGTTGGACCAAGCCACCAGCCGGCGTCGTCCATCACAAGACCAGTAACCGACGAGCTTTGAAAGGGGAGAACCACCATCGTTCGGCATCGAACGAGTAAGCCGGATCGGAAGGATCACAGCGCCGTCTGAGGGTCACAAACTTCAGGGGGTCGTGATCCTCGAGAGGCGCATAGGGCGCGTACGATTTCATCCTCGAGTCCAGCAATAGTAGTCCACCAGTTATAAGCTTGAGCCACTTAGTAATCACTGGCAGATCTTGCAGGATAATTTATGTGCTAATCAAAATGTTCAAAATTTTTGGAGATCTAATATTTTTTTTTTGTAGAATTTAAAGAGATTTAATGAGAATTTATTTTTTAAATTAAGATGTAATTAAAATTTTTAAGATTTTAAAGAGAATTTTAAACTTTTTGAAGATGTCTAATTATTATTATTTTTAAAATTAAGGAGTATAATGTTAATTTTCCTATGCCAAAACTCCAGTTAACTCTTTTTACGAGCAACCAATGGAGACTAACCTTCATCTCCTATGATTACTGCATGAGTTATGTCGCAGTTTTCTTTTTTTCTTTTGGACAATAAAAATTGATTCATTTCATAAATAATATTTAAAGTTAAATTCTCTGTTTAGTAACTATACTAGGGCCATGTTTGGTATATATCGGGTTGAGTTAAAATTAGAGGTTTGAGTTAATATTAGAAGTTTGGTCGATTAAATCCGCTAATATGAATGTTTGGTGAACAACGAATTAGAATAGCGGATTGGGGTGAAACCTCTAATTTAAAAAAAGCTGATAATATGAGCATTTTGAAATTAAAGGATTTGACATAAGAGTTATAAATACCCTTTTACCCTTAACAATTATAAAAAAAATCTAAATAACCTGGATCCAAATTTTTTCTATTTTAATTATTCACCCTCACGTATTTACATGACATTTGTAAACTAATACTTTTTTTATTTTCACACATTTATATTTGTATTTAAATTTAATAGTTAATAATTAATTAAGTTGTATTAAAAACAATTATATAAATAATAAATTAATATATAGATCCTTCAAATATGCTTAATAATGTTATATTTAAAAATATTTTTCATAACCTAATTAATATTCATAAATACAAAATATTGATAACTAATAAATTATTCAAACAAGTATTAAATATAATCATGTCCTTATATGTCATTTTGCTTGTTTAAATAATCAAACAACTATTTGCTATTAGTTAATTTTACCAAATTTTTTATACGATCATCTAATACAACCCGCTAATCAAATCAACTAATACAATCAACTATCAGCTAATGCAATCTGCTATCAATTATCCGCTAATGTAATCTGCTATCAATTATCCGCTAATTGTTAAACATGACCTAGGTATAAATCGTAAATTTAATCTTTATATCCTAATTTGATCAATTTTATTGTGTGTTTTTTAAAATTTAAAAGGTTAATCTTAACACAAAAATAGAGATCCACTAGTGGTCGTGTGTTCAATGATGCTCATGTTGTCATATCTTGTATAAGTTTAAGTATCAACATTTAACTTTAAATATTAAAGATTATAGAATTTTAATATTGACTCGAATAATTAAATTACATAACTCAAATCTATCAAATTGCCTCGTTTTTTTTAAAAGTAAATCTTTATTGATTATTTGAAACACATTAATTCACGCATCGTTAAAAAGCCTCTCTAAACGTAGATGAAGGAAAAAGAATGCAATGAATCAATGTTCTTGGTAACTAGAACACAACACACAAGTTCAACTCCGCATACATCATCCTGCACTTCACAAACACCATCTGAGGATATACTGGAAACCTAGGCAAAAATCTTTCCTACAAGCTACAACAGTTGGTAAAAGAAATCATGCATTTAATAGCCTACAGTGACTACCACCATCTTCTACATAACTTCAAACATTTTCCATCAATTGCTGTATAAGTCGAATTAGCTGCCAAGATCACACAGTGCTGGAATTTGAAATCCAGAGCAAAGGTTTTACTCTAGAAATACCTGATTTGGCCAATTTATCCGCTGTCGAGTTAGCTTCCCTCAACACACTTGGAGACACCATGAAAACTTAGAGCAAAGGATCAAGCAGTTCTCGATCCTCGACCTGAAGATGTTGGGTGAGGAAGATGGACAGTGAAACCAATAAACTAAACTGCTACAATCAGTTTCGACAATGAGACTGAATTTTTGGGACCATTTCGACTTTCCAAACAATAAACACGCCTCTTTGATTGCTAGAAGAGCGGCTGATGTGGCATCTATCACTCCAATTGCTTTGGAGAACATAATAAGAATGTTATTGGCTTCATTCCTCAATAAACCTCCAATTCCAGCTCTACCATAACCACCCTCCACTGCCCCCATCCACGTTAAATTTGTGGACTCCCGGCTCAGGCCTGATCCATCCAAAGGTCACCTTGCACCGCGGTTTTGCAATCTTAGATTTCAGCACAACAGGGTTCCTCAAAATATCCCCACTAGTATGGATTAAACCAGGCCACTTGGCCTTACACCACCACCCTAATCTGATAAGGCATAAGTCATACAGTTGATTTACATTGACACAAATGCCTCTAAATACCACCTCATTCCTAAACAGCCATATCGACCACATAAAACATAAAAAAAAGATTAGATGCCACACCTCATTTGAAGATAAGGGGTTAAACATAGAGACCCAAGAAATGTAAAAGGAATGGACATTACCCGGGATTACAGCAGCGATTCCCCAAACGTTGCACCATCACTGCCAAATATTCCAACTCACCTTACAATGGCAAAATAAGTGAGACACTGTCTCTTCCTCTTCAGAACAAAACGAACACAATAAAACTTGATTTGCAAGCACTCCCCTTTTAGATAACCCCACTTTTGTGCAACAACTTCCACAAAAACGCCTCGACCTTCGGAGGCGAGAGGTTAGGCCAATCACATTTCTACACTTCACTATTTAGTCTTTCATCAGCCGTGACTAGTTTATCATAAGATTTAGAAGTATATACACCGTTGGAGTCTCTAATCCACCTAAGGCTATCCTTTGTGAATCGCCCTGGGGCTGCAGTATTGATTAGAGACATGAACTCATTCCAGATGAATTTTGCTACCAAACAGGAGATGCAATCCTTAATGGATGCTGGCATTGAGAACATAGATAAGAAATATATGGGCAAGTTAGACAGGACTGATTTTACCAATGCTATCCTTCCTCCAAGCGATAACAATTTAGCCTTCCAATTGGAGAGTTTCTTCTTCAACTTTTCTACAATCGGGAACTAGATTTGTGCCGAATTTTTGTTAGCCCCCAAGGGCAGCCCCAAGTACTGACTTGGAAAATTATCCCTTTGGCAGTGCAGCAAACAAGCCCAATTCTCTACCAACACATTCTCTATATTAATTCCAAATAGCTTGGATTTTTTAAGATTGACTTTGAGCCCTACAGCGAGCTCGAATCCTCTTAAAATCCTGACGATTGCCTCTCCTCTGCCCCACAAAACAAGATGAGATCATCCGCAAACTGAATATGCGAGACTTCAACTTCATTTTGTCCAATGCGAACCCACTGAACAGACCAAAATTGTTGGCTTTCTTGAGTAGCGCGCTATTAAGAAACAATGTTAAATAATAAGATGAGTTTACACGTGCGACGAACATTGATGAACTCCACTAACGATGAACACCGATGAACATCATTAATTTTTTTTAAATTTTAAAAATCTAAATGACTAAAATTATAATTAAAATTATAAAGTAATTATTAAATTTGGTTTTTATTTTTTAAGAGATAATTTTAATTATAATTTTAGTCATTTAGATTTTTAAAATTTAAAAAAAAATTAATGATGTTCATCGGTGTTCATCGTTAGTGGTGTTCATCAATGTTCATCGCCCGTTGTAGAATTTTCCCAAATAATAACAGTGACAAAGGGCAACCTTGCCTTAAGCCACAACCAACTTTAAACGGTTGTGTTGGTGATCTATTTATCAAGATCGAAATTGACGCGGTTGAAAGACAAGTATGTATCCAGTTGCACCAACGCGCCCCGAACACCATCTTCCTCGTTATAGTCCGAAGAAAATTCCAATAGACGGTGTCGTAGGCTTTGCAAAAGTCTACTTTAAAAATCACTCCTCTCAACTCCTTTCTTTTGGTATAATCAATGGTTTCATTCGTAATTAGGGAGCAGTCTAGAATCTGCTTCCCCGGACAGAAGGTAAACTGGTTTTCCCCTATAATTTCTCCCATAACCTCTCTGAGTCTTACGGCAAGGACTTTAGAAAGTAGATTATAAATACTTCCCACTAAGTTGATCGGCCTGAAGTCGTCAATAGAGGCATCATGCTGTTTTTTGGGCATCAGAACAATGAAGGAATTGTTGAAGTAAGAATATGTTATTTTACCCTTATAAAGAGCATTGAAAAAGGCTATGATATCATCTTTTAAAGAGAACCAAAATTTCTTGATAAATCCCATGTTGAAGCGGTCGAGGCTAGGGGCTTTGGAATCTTCACACATTGATAGTGCCGCCCATACTTCATTTGCAGAAAATTCCATTTCCAGTCGAGCTGCCACAGTTGCATTGATTTGGTTTAGGTTGCAAGTGAACCGTTTCAAGGGGAGCGTGCCTGATACATTGTAAATTTTCTTGAAGTGTTCCATGATGGCTTTTTTTATTTCGACTGGGTGATTAAAGCTCCCATCACCAATTTTAATGTTGTTAATGATATTAGAGTCTCGTGGCACTAGCAACAAGGTGGAAAAATTTCGTATTTCGGTCCCCTGCAATGGCCAAGCATAATGACTACTGTATCCACTCGCGCTCTTCCCTCTTGATGCATTCCCACAATCTGTTTCTACAAGCTTTCAACTGCTAATAGTTCGTGGTTCTTAGCTCCTTTTGAGATGACACTCTCAATTTCATCACAGCGTTTTTCCAGACTTTGAACATCATTATCAACCTTTGCTTTCCTACTGGTTAACCCACCCCTTTGACAACTCTTTGCATTTTTTCAGAACAATCCCAATGCCAAGGTCTGCCTTCTTGCAGCATTCTTCCTTTATCATCTCGACATAATCTTTGTCTTCGGCCAGGTAATCAAACCATTTAAACGGTCTGGAACCCCAGCAACTTGACTCAAAAGATAAGTAAATCGGATTATGGTCAGATATGCTTTTTGGGAATACGTTTTGTATTAGATCGAGCCATACCCTTAGGAATTCCGCTGATAGGATGAATCTGTCCAAACGGTTGAAAGATGGGCTGTCTCTATAGTTTGACCATGTAAACTTCCACCCATGAAGCGGGAGGTCAATCAGAAATAAATCCTCCATGAACTCGACAAAACAGTTCATCGCTCCTCTATGAACATACCCCCCGATCTTTCCTCAGTAGAAGCTACATTATTGAAATCTTTCCCTAGAAGGACATGGCATGAGAGGGTCGAAATGTAGCTTTTTAATTCATCAAACAAACACAACGTTCGAAGCATAAACATTAATAAGTAAACATCTAAAATCTGCCACTACAAACTTACCCGTCATAGCGATGAATTCACGTGTTATGTGGCTGTTCTCACACAAAAAGTAATTGGAGTCCCAAATAGATATGGGACCCCCTGTCGCCCCAATTGATGGAGAATAGAGTTGATTATAGTGATAATTCGTTTCGCATAGCTGCCCACTAAGATTCTTGTCAACCTCCTGCCTTTTCGTTTCTTGAATAAACAAAAGCTTTGGTCTTGTATTTGGTTTCCTTTGCATATACCTCGACATGCAATTATGGCTTGAATGGCTATTCTTGGGAGAATACCGACTAAGGACAAGTTTTATTCTTGGGAATGAGGATTGATGTTACCTGTGTCATGTGTGGTGCTATGATTGAGACCAGGGATCATTTGTTTTTCGGTTGCTGTTTTGCCAAGCAGGTCTGGCGTAACGTGCTGCACTGCTGTTGTGTTGACAGAGAGGTGTTTTCCTGGAACTTTGAATTCGCTTGGACAATAAGATATTTTAAAGGCAAATCCTTGATTGCTTTGATTTTGAGATTAGCTTGGTCTGCGTTTTTATATTTTGTCCGGAAGGAGCGAAATTGTAGAATTTTTGGTCTGAGTTCTTCTTGTCCCCTTGGTAATTTTGCTTGTATTCATGATTCTATACGTACAAGATTGAGTAGTAAAGCTATACATACGGGAGATAAGATTGATATTCAATTATGTGTAACTGGGGTTTAATTGTATAGTGGGGGTATACTATTTTGCTGTTTGTATAGGTTGGTTGTATGATGTAGCAGTTTTTGCTGCTCTTTGGGTAATGAAAAACAGTTATAAAAAAAAAAGCTTCGGTCTTGAATTTCTCAAAAGACTCTTCACGACTGCCTTCTTCTCAAATCTACCCAACCCACGAATGTTTCAGGAGACTATTAGATTCATCTTCATCAAAAATAAATGCCCACGAACCTGTTGATTTACCAACACACTGATTCGTTCTCAATATCCAGGAATTGTTTCAGAATCTCCTCCTCATCAGCTTCAAATGATAGACCTAGGATTTCGCAGACTTCCAGCGATGCCTTAGCCTCCGGGATACCTTCAGGAGCTTTAGTGACAACAGTCATAATTTTTTCTTGAAGCGACGGTGATCCTTGCTTGGGAAACTTCTTCCCTTCTTGATTGCTCAAACTAGTTGGTTTCGCACGACTTAGAGCCAGTCACTTTTGCTTTCTTTCTAACTTTGATCTAAATGTGAGTGAGTGATACTCACCCGATCATTTGAGGATTTTGGGTTTGATTGTGTAAAAACCGGTTGAGGAATCATAAACAGGCTCGATGGAGATGCTGGGACCCGAGGAGGCATTGGACTCAGACCCAGCTTGGACTAAGACATCAACTAGAGAATTACTATTGTTGGGTTTAATGTTGCTTGAGGGCCCATCAGAAGAGCCTAGGTCGGCCTGCTTCCCATAAGAGTTCACTCGAATCTGGTTAGCAAGCCCAATATTTGCCTTAGCACGTGGCGTCTCGGAAAGCCTTGAGCCGTCAACCGCCTCCTCATCATTTTCGAAGTTCATGGGGAAATGCCAAGAATCCCTTGATGGGGGCATACATTCTTGGTATGAAGATCGTCGAAAGTTTCCACCAGAAGACTCTTCAGATTCTCCTGATCTATCCAACATCGTTCCTCGTTGTTAAAAGTCCACCCCTAGGAAACCTTCTACCAACCTTCTCCTTACCAAAACCCTGATTGCGTAGCACTGGGGTAGACTTTTGGAATGGCCAAGAGCCCTCTGCCATGGACGTCTTCCGATATGCTTCATTCTTCTGCTGAGAAATGTGACCTTTCGCCTGCTCCATTCTAATGGTTATGATTGTATTATCAAATTGCCTCGTTAAAACCCCTAGATCTAGTCGGAGGAAAAGAGTAAACATAAAAACAATTACATGAAAAAAACTACGAGCTAAACACGATAAAACTAAAGCATGCTAAACTAAAGCAATCCACAAATCTGAAGCAGCAAATAAAAACCAGACCTCCATTACCATACTAAGACCTAATTGTTAAAAGTCATACCATAGTTAGTTGATATAGTTAGTTTACTTAACCCTAATTTGTATTTCATGTTAGTTAAGTTAGTTACACTATCTATTTAAGGCTTGTTTTGTAATCAGATAATACATACAATAATAAGAATTCCTTCGATTCTTCTTCTTCATACTCTGATCAATCTCTCAACCTTCTTTACTCAAGTTCGATTCCTCAATATTTCAACATGGTATTAAAGGTTACTCGAGATCGATCCGACGATCTACCTCGTTGATTCTGGTGATGCTCTAATGTGCAGGTTTTTCTTGGTTTCTTTACATTCAGTTTTCTTTGAATTTTTCTGTTTCTTGCAACCATGGAAATCGATTCCAATCACATCTTATATCTACATCCTTCGGATACGCCAGGAACCTTATTGGTTTCTCATCAGTTAACTGGAATTGAGAGTTATAGTTTATGGAGTAGATCTATGAGAATTGCAATGCTTGCGAAGAATAAGATAGGATATATAGATGGTACTTGTATGCGGGAGAGTGTTTATGTTAATTTGAGGTCACAATGGGATAGGTGTAATGCCTTATTGCTTTCTTGGATCTTGAACACAATTAGTCAAGAGCTGTCTGCTGGCATTGTATTTGCTTCTTCTGCATCTTTAGTTTGGAAAGATTTGAAGGAAAGATTCGATAAGGTTGATGGTTCGAGGATTTATTTTCTTCATCGTGAAATAGCTGCGCATACTCAGGGTCTTTCTTCATTATCGGTTTACTATACTCGTTTATGTTTGTTATGGGATGAATATGATGCTCTTGTCCCTTTTACAACTTGTGATTGTGAAGCATCACAACAAAATACAGCTCATGTGACCCAGCAGAGGTTATTTCAGCTTCTTATGGGATTGAATGATACCTATTCTATGGTGAGAAGTCAAATCTTATTAATGAAACCTTTGCCTTATGCTAATGAGGCATATTCCATGCTTGTTCAAGAGGAAGGACAACGTCAAAATTTAGGATCTTCTCATGTTCTCACTGAGCCAACAACTTTGTATTCAAGCGTGCAACCAAGAAAGAAATTTAATGGTATATGTGATTACTGTCACATAAAAGGACACAAGAAAGAATCTTGTTATAAGCTGATTGGATACCCTACTGAATCAAGGTTTCATAAAAGGGGCCCCTATAATAAACATGTGGAAAATTTTGTGAATTCTAATGCTTCTAATGTTTCTTTTTCGAGTTATGGTGCTCCTACTTCGATTGTTTCTGACTCTTTTGTTTCTGAATCTCAAAGTGCTTTGGCCACTCCTGTGCCAACCTTTACCCATGATCAATATCAACAAATTCTAAAGTTGCTTGGTAAAGAACCTTCTTGGCAAGCTAACATGGCAGGTACAACCATTCAAGCACATATGGCAGGTATGATTAATGACACATGTTCCACAGAGTGGATTCTTGATACTGGAGCAACAAATTATATGACTTTTAATGCTGATTTTTTATCTTCAATTACACCTTGCACATCGTCTTCTGTTGTTCAATTTCCAAATAGCAACACTACTAGTGTTTCACGCATTGGACAGTATAATCTGTCTACTACTGATGTCCTTACTAATATTTTATTTGTGCCTAATTTCAGTTATAATCTTATGTCTATCTCGAAGCTTACAATTGACCTGCATTGTGTTGTCATTTTTTTCCTGACTTTTGTTTTTTGCAGGACATCTACAGTGGAAAGATGAAGGGGATTGGTAGAATGAGAAGAGGCCTTTATATTTTACAACCTTCTTGTTATTCTGATCCCAAGTTGCTTGCTGATGTGTTGCAAATAATTCAACCTGTTACTTTTTTTGTCTTCTGTTACTTCTAGTGTTCATTCTTCTAGCATTTGGCATGCTCGTCTTGGGCACACTTCTTTTTCAACTATGACTAAACTTCCTTTTGTAGATTGTTATAAGAATCAAGATGAAATAAAATAGTGTGATATTTGTCCTCTTGCTAAACAAGCTCGTCTTCCTTTTCATGTTAGTCAGACATGTGCTAATACTCCTTTTAGTCTTATTCATATTGACCTATGGGGTCCCTATCGCATAAGCACTCATAGTGGGGAGAGGTTTTTTCTAAATGTTGTTGACGATTATTCAAGGATGACATGGATATTTTTGCTTAAGCTTAAAAGTGATGCTCTTGTTGCTCTAAAACAATTTCATGCTTATGTTTACACTCAATATGCCTCTAAGATTAAAGTTGTTCGCAGTGATAATGGTGCTGAGTTCTTTGTTATTGAAGGTATTGATTTTTTTTCTTCTAGTGGAATTGTTCACCAACATTCATGTGTCTATGCACCACAGCAAAATGGTGTTGTAGAACGGAAGCATGGACACTTATTGAATGTTGCTAGGGCTTTGAAATTTCAATATAATGTGCCAACTAAGTTTTGGGGAGAGTGTATACATACTGCATGCTATATAATTAATCGATTGCCAACTGCTACCTTAGAATGGAAATCACCGTATAAGCTATTGTACAGGAAGGAACCCTCTTTTCAGCATTTTTGTGTGTTTGGTTGTTTGGCTTATGCCACTGTCCCTCATTGCACTGATAAGTTTGCACCTCGAGCTATACCCTCAGTTTTTCTTGGATACTCACTTGAACAGAAAGGATATATTCTTTTTAACCTAGAAACTAAAAGCTTCTTTGTCAATCGAGATGTAGTGTTTCATGAGAATATTTTTCCATTCAAGTTTTCTTTTAAGACATCTCATTTCTTTCCTACAGATTCTTGCACTTCTGATTTTCTATATCTTCAGGACAGTGATGGTCCCAATACTGTGGAACCAGCTGCACATAATGATCCTCACGTACCACATGGTGTTCATGACTAGCCATCCTTGAGGCGATCTTCACGTACTACCAGGCCACCCATGTGGTTAAATGATTTTGTTTGCCCTATTCAGGCTGACAATGCTCGTGCAAATGCCCATGCAAATCCGTGTGCCATCTCTAATTGTATTTCCTATGCACATATGCCCTCTCATACACGATCCTTTGCAGTCTCCTTGTCATCCACCATAGAGCCAATGTCCTATGTTGAGGCTGCCAAAGATGCTAGATGGGTTGAGGCGATGAAACAAGAAGTTGAAGCTCTTGAAGCTAATGGTACATGTGAGCTCACATCCTTACCACCTGGGCACAAACCTATCGATTGTAAGTGGGTGCATAAAGTCAAATATCGAGTTGATAGAACTATTGAGAGGTTTAAGGCCCGACTCGTTGCCAAAGGATATAACCAGCATGAAGGTCTTGATTATCAAGAGACTTTCTCATCTGTTACTGTTGCGTGTAAAAGTGTCTATCGCAATTGTAGTGCAAGTGTACACGACGCAAGTAGTAAAGTGATACGGAAGTATCGGATATCGTCTCCACAAGGACTGGGCTAATAGCTTCACCTTGAATTACTACGCGAGAGTAAAAAGAATAGTTTAAGATATTGTCACGAAAATAATAAAGAATACTTAAATAAAAGAGTGATAGAATCAAGATAGAGAGAATGGGCTGGTATTGAATTGCTCAGTAGTGTAGGCATTGCTAAGTTTAGGAAAATCTGCTCTGTCGATATCCCCGTCGCGGCGACAGTCTGTTGCTTGTTGCGGCAGCGATCATACAACTCAGTACTTCAAGCTTGACAAGAATCCATGCTGTGCCTTGGCCTATCCCTAGGTCCAAGCTTGTCGATGAACACGTCTTTGATGATAACTCCCGGCGTGAATCGAAGGATGAACACCGATGTTGTTGAATTCTTCTTTAGCCACTTAACCTCGTCCTATCCCTAGGTCCGAGATAGTTCAACTATAAACTAGAGAACTCACACTTATTCCTTTCGTATACTTAACTCTCCCGATATTAAGTAAATAGATAACCTCGCAATGCTCTCCCGATACTCTTGCAAGATGTTAATAACCAGAATAAGAGAACTTGAAGTTTATTTTATTGAACTGAAAATTCCTAAAACAAAAGCAACCCTTGCAACTACTTTACAAATCAACCCGTGGCCCTAAGGGGAATTTAGAACATGTTGAGAAGGGGAAAACGACTAGGATTTTAGGAAGAAGGCTAGAGATAGGTGATGTCCTCTCCTAGGTCGAATTACATGCATTTATATAGGCTTTGGGTCCAAGTTTTCTAATATAGCAAGAATACAAGTTTAAATTAAAGTACAACTCTAATAAAGACTAAATCTTTAGAGAATATAGCTTTAACTCGTCCTTTCTTCTTGCTTGGAATTTCTCTCCTTGAACTTTGGGCTTGGCCTTCATTCTGATCTAGGGCTTGGAAAAATATAATGGTATTCCACGACAGACTGGCTTAAATTTCTCTTTCTGTCGAGGCCCACTTTGCTTCTTCTCCTCAAAACTGCCGTCGTCCTTGGCTGCCACGGCGACAACCATGGCAGCATCGTCCTCCTCGACTGCTCATCCAGTTCCAGCTCTGCTATTTCACTGCCCAGCGCCTGCTTCTCCATCTGCTACAACAGCAACCTGCAAAAGCAACCAATTTCAGTAGAAACTGTGCCATTTAATATATTTGTGATGTTTAACTGTAATCTAGCCTAAATGTAATGAATTATGCTTGAATGCAGCAGAAATATGGGTTAAATAGGGGGTAAATATTAGAACTTTTACACACTCAACACACCCCAAACTCAAGTTTTTACTTGCCCTCAAGCAATTCAGTCCTAAAAGAAAAATATTTTTGTTTTGGCTTAAAACAGTGAACTTTCCCTTACCCTCCATTCGTTCTCTATCGACAGCAGCACCTTGTCGGATAATTTAGGATTCGCCCGAAATCTAGCTATAGTCCTCGTGCAGTGTGTGCATGCTTGTGAACAATTATATGCCAAGACTCTCTTAGTTTCACTAGAACATTTCAACCTCTAACTTGAATTTTTATGCCAAAGTTTATATTTTTGAAGGTATTTATTATGCTCCTTTGATTTTTTAAGCTAAAGTTTCACTAGAGCCGGTTTCGGACACCTCTAGCTAACTTCCTAGAGCCGGTTTCGGGCACCTCTAGGGCTATTGAGTCTATTTTGCTAAACTTCTTTCCTAGAGCAAGTGTTAGGCACCTCTAGGGGATATTCAAGTGCTAAGCTTCCTATTCTAGTTAACTAGTATAGTTCTAAGCAGTATAATAGTCACAAATAGTGTTTAAGTTTCAGAACTATAGAAAGGCTCTAAACTGCTCCTAAAACTATCCTAAAGGCACTGCCACGATAGAGCTGTCACGGCAGGTAAGTTTAGTTCAGAGACTTAAGCCAAAATTTTCATCAATTTTTTTTATTTTTTTAGAGCAAAAATAAACTAAGTAAATGACACAATTTTAAAACTAAATTAGACTCCATTAATGGAGGGATGCCACCCCCAAACTCAAGGGTTGCATTGCCCTCAATGCAAATGACAAAATAAAAGATAAGAAAAGTACATCACATAATATATAAAGGTAGACAACAAAATAAGTGAAGAAACTCAAATTTTATGCCATGTCGTCACTACTGCTGCTGACTCGGAGCTGTCGGCGGGCAAGGGCCTTCTTAACTGGCTGGCAGATGGGGGAGGCAGATGTGTTATTCGTTTTCGCCTCCCTGGGAGGTTGAATTCTTGTAGGAGAGATGTGAGGGGGTTTCTCCACAACCTGTACCTCCGAGCTACTGCTGCTGTCATCACTGCTGCTGCCGTCACTGCTACTGCCGCTGCCGCTATCTGGCTTTTTTTCTCTGCCATTCTCTTCTGCCGTTTCATCGGTGTTGTAACCCCCTCGTCCTGGTCTGGCCGGATGACCGGTCCGAGTGAGCCACACGGGGAAAACCGAGTGAAACCCGTTAAGGATTCCCCCTCGGTTAGCAACCCTAATTTTTTTTTCTTTCATTTTAATCTTGTCTAGAGGAGTATTAAATCCTAAGTGATCACACAGCGGAACAACATACACGAGACAATCAATCGAACCAAAAACAACATTTAAACAGCCCAATTTTAACTTAAACTACAGGCGGTATCGATACTCCTAAAGTGTGTATCGGTACGCCTTGACTAGGTCAACTGGTCAGAGTCAACCCGAGGAGACCGTATCGATACACCCAAAGAGTGTATCGATACTCTCCCAACGGTCAACTTCTCGCGGTCAACGCTAAGAAGACCGTATCGATACGCCAAGGCCCGTTTCGATACCCAAATTCTCGTCAAAATCTCAAAATTCCAGTAGCAAAAATGGTATCGAAACACCCCCTCGCGTATCGAAACGCGTGGCCTGAAACAAGAAGGCCGTATCGATACGGGTCCATTCGTATCGATACCCCTGCACTGAAATTCCACAATTTCCAACTTAACGACCCCAACACGACTCTAGATGCACTTTCAGACTCTCATATGCACATACAGACATTTAAGCAATCATACATGAGCCATAGGTAGCAATCAAACATGAGTCAAGGCATTCATACATGACATTCCAACAAAAGGGTAAGTTTAGCATTTAAGGTCATACATGAAAGCTCAAAAAGGCCAAATGGCACAATTCAACACTTAAGAGGTTTGCACTCACTAACAAGGCAACCTAAACATCTAAAGGCATGCCACCACACACAAACATTCAACATGGTATATCATGCTTTACAAACCATAGTCAATCCAAAACATCAACATATCAATGAGTCATACATAGCTCATACAAATACCCTTGCCACATTGCTAACTAATACGTAATTAACAACCGTACTTTAGCCAAAAATTGGAAAACCCTTATTGCCTTGCTCTGAGCTAACACCACGCTAATGATCTGCATTGTTGAAAATTGAGAGCGTAAGCTATAAGCTTAGTGAGGGTGCTCTAAAACGAAAAACGTCAACAATGCAGAGTTCAAGCATGTAAATCCTAATCTCACCTACAACATACATTGGCAAAGTAAATCGAGTAGACCTAGCTAGTCTTCAAGAATCATAATATGGTTTCTCATATCCTACCAAGCTCAATCATCACATAACAAAACCACATATCATCATCAAATATCACAAACACATGAACAAGTGTAATTGGTCACTATTAATTACCCGGATGTGCAGATTTAACCTCAGCAATCACATTACCTCGGTGGGATTACACTCATCACCGGACCTTGCATGTGCGGGATTCCATTCATCGCCACATGCCCTACGGATGGGATTCCACTCATCATCCCGTAGAAATATATAAAAGCTTCCGGTGGAATATTACATCACCGTACTCCTCCTTGATGACTTAACGTCATCAAGGCCACGTACGTTTTGACTCAATTTGTGTGCACACTAATCCTAATGATCGATCATTTACACCCGGTAATTTATTAGTGCCAAATTTCATTTATCATAACATATATCCATCACCACATCTCATGTTCATCACATATACATATCATAGAGTACATGTACAAGGTCAACCTCATATCACAAAAGCATGAATATGCAATACACATAGCATTCAATGGAAGTCAATAGCTAAATTAACAACTTGAATTAAATAGAAATGGCCTACCAAGCACATTTCACTCACACACTACACACACTTGAACCAAACTTTAAACCATGATTAAAACCACTCACCGCCCTTCCTTAGCAACCAATGCAATTCTCCTACGAACCCGAATTCGGTCCCAATGCTCCTTCGATGTCTGCTCTTGCTTCTAGTCAACCAAAAACACAACCAACAACCTCAATCAATGCTAACATTCAATCAACATTCAACCTTTGAGCTTAAACTAACTTCACCCACATTTTCCAACCAAATTAATCCCCAAATATATCATTTTCGTGCTCCCTACAACACTAGCTGAAAACTCCACATTTCATCACCCAAATGACCCCCAAAAGTTCCCAAAACAACCTCCTAACCTATACCAACCATCAGCCTTTTAATTCCAACCTAAAACCCACCAAAAATTGAGTTTTTGACACCTTTAAAATTGCCTCAAAACCCCATTTCGGGTTTTCACCCAAACCCAACCATTTTGACACATAATATACATTTTAGTGTGGAGAATCAAAAACCCAATTCCATATTTCGAATTAAAAAGGAAATCTTCATACAAACTCAAACTTTGTCAAAACCCTAACATTTCAAAAGCTCATATTTTTTAAATCTAAGACTATGCATGGATAGGGGATGAAGAGGAGGGTTAGAAAACATGATTACCTTTGAAAAATACCTTGGAATGATGAAGAGACCCAATGGAATAATGATTTTAGTGTTGGGAGAGTGTTTGGGGGTTTTTCACGTTGGGGAAGGGGAGAGTAGAGAAGATGACACCTTTTTTTTCTTTTATTCAAAAGTTGTCTTGCTTTTTAAAAGTTTTGGGTCAAATTACCAACAAGGTCCCTCCTTTACTATTTAAGGCCCAATTAGATCCTTATTTAGGTTGAATTGATTTTATTTAATTTTATTGACTCGGACTACAAACCCGACTAACTCCTAACCCCAAAACACGGGCGTTACAACTCTCTCCCACTTAAGGAATTTCGTCCCCGAAATTACCTGACTGAAAGAGATACGAAAACTGCTTCTCCATATCCTCCTTCATCTCCCAAGTGGCCTCGTCCACACCTCGACGTTGCCACCGCACCTTCACTAACTCCATCGATCTACCCCGCAACACTTTACTGTTAGAAGCTAAGATCTCAACCGGTTCTTCCTCATAAGTCAAATCCGGATTCAATTCAATTTCTTCTACGGGCATAACATGTGATGGATCGGACCTGTACTTACGAAACATCGAAACATGGAACTCATCGTGTATCTTCTCTAGCTCGAATGGCGAACGCAACTGATAAGCAACCGGACCAACCCTCTTCACAAACTCATACGGTCCTATGTACCTCGGACTCAACTTCCTCTTTCGGCCAAATCTCATCACTTTCTTCCACGAAGACACTTTCAAGATTACCTTCTCACCCACTGAGAATTCAACTTCTTTCCTCTTCAAATCGGCATAGGACTTCTGCCTATCCGAAGCAGCTTTCAAACGATCGCAAATCAATTTTACCTTGTCGGTTGTCCCCTTGAGCAAATCCGGCATAGGTAACAACTTCTGTCCCACTTCGGCCCAACAAACTGGAGTCCTACACTTTCGGCCATACAAGGCCTCGTACGGAGCCATCTGAATGCTCGACTGAAAGATATTATTGTACGCAAACTCTACTAGAGGCAGATGCTTCTCCCAAGTACCCTGAAAGTCAATGATGCAACAGCGCAACATGTTCTCTAAGATCTGAATAACTCTCTCTGACTGGCCATCTGACTGAGGATGATAAGACGTGCTGAAGTTCAAACGGGTACCCAAAGCTGTATGCAGACACTCCCAAAATCGAGAAGTAAACCGCAGATCTCTATCTGACACAATGGACTTCGGCACACCATGTAGTCTGACAATCTCACCAATGTACAAATCGGACAATCTATCTAAAGTGTAAGTAGTATTGACTGCCAAGAAGTGAGCACACTTCGTAAAACGATCCACTATCACCCAAATTGAGTTCTTCTTCGTAGGAGTCAAAGGCAAACCCGAAACAAAATCCATGGTGATGTTCTCACACTTCCATTCCGGAATTCTCAACGGCTGTAACAAACCTGAAGGAACCTGATGTTCCGCCTTCACTCTCTGACACACTAAGCACTTACTCACAAAGTTGGCTACATCTCTCTTCAAGCCAACCCAAAAGTACTCATTCTTCAAATCACGGTACATCTTCGTACTTCCAGGATGCATAGCAAACGGACTACTATGGGCTTCAGTCAAGATCGTACGTCTCAAGTCACTGTCTTCTGGCACAACTATTCTATCCTTGAAACATAAAACCCCATCGGTACTGAAACTGTAGTCTGAAGATCTACCCTCGGCTATATCTTGCACGTGAGGTGCCAAAGATCTATCTAAGAGCTGCTTCTCTCTAATCAACTGACCTAGAGTAGGTCTAACCTGAAGCTCGGCTACCAAGCCACCATCTCCGGACAAACTCAATCTAGCAAACATGGCTCTCAAGTCCACGGCCATCTTCCTACTCAATGCATCGGCCACTACATTGGCCTTACCCGAATGGTACTCAATGGTAAGATCATAGTCTTTTAGCAACTCTAACCACCTACGCTGTCTGAGATTCAAATCTCGTTGAGTCATAATGTATTTCAAACTCTTGTGATCGGTGTACACTGTGCATTTCTCACCGTACAAATAGTGCCTTTAAATCTTCAGGGCAAACACAACTGCAACTAACTCTATGTCATGGGTCGGATAGTTGCGCTCGTGGGTCTTCAACTGTCTTGAGGCATAAGCCACTACTCTCTTGTCTTGCATAAGAACACATCCTAGCCCTACTTAAGAAGCATCACTGTAAACTACATAGTCCTTCCCAGACTCAGGCTGGATCAAGATCGGTGCTTGGGTCAAAGCTTCTTTCAATTTCTCAAAGGCTCTCTGTCTTGCATCTGTCCACTCAAACTGAACACTCTTCTGAAGCAACTGTGTCAATGGAGCGGCTAACTTAGAGAAACCCTCTACAAACCTCCTATAGTATCCGACTAAGCCTAGGAAGCTACGTACCTCTGTCACAGACTTCGGTTGCTTCCATTCAACAATGGCCTCAATTTTCTTCGGATCAACTCTAATCCCATCGGCTGACACCACATGTCCTAGGAAGACTACCTCTTGAATCCAGAATTCACACTTGCTCAACTTCGCATACCACTGATGATCTAGCAAAGTCTTCAAAACTAGTCTCAAGTATCGGTCATGGTCTTCTTCAGTTCGCGAATACACCAAGATGTCATCTATAAACACAACTACAAACTGATCTAGATACTGATGAAAAATCCTATTCATCATGTCCATGATAGCAGCTGGTGCATTAGTCAACCCAAAAGGCATGACTAAGAACTCATAGTGGCCATACCTAGTCCTAAAGGCCGTCTTCGGTACATCAACCTCCCTTACCTTTAGCTGGTAATAACCCGATCTCAAATCAATCTTCGAAAAGACCGATGCTCCTCTCAACTGATCAAACAAGTCATCAATCCTGGGCAACGGATATTTATTCTTCACCGTCAACTGATTCAATTGTCTGTAATCTATACACATTCTCATGCTTCCATCTTTCTTCTTCACAAACAAAACTGGTGCACCCCAAGGTGAAGAACTAGGCCGAATAAAACCTCTATCTGTCAATTTTTGCAACTGAGTCTTCAACTCTTTCAATTCTTTCGGTGCCATGCGATACGGAGCAATCGAAACAGGAGCCGAATCAGAATAAGTCTCAATGGTGAACTCTACCTCTCTGTCCGGTGGTAACCCTGACAACTCTTCCGGAAACACGCTAGGAAAGTCACATACGGTCCGGATGTCCTGAAGTCTAACCTCACTCATGTTAGGGTTCATCATACACGCCAAGTATGCTTCACACCCAACTCAACTAATCCCTTAGCCTCTAACACTGAAACCACATTGGACAAGAACTTCACGTTCTCACCCACCACTACAATCTCATAGTAATCTGTAAGCCTCAAGGAAATCCGCTTAGTTTCAAAGTCTATCCTAGCTCTATGCTCCGTGAGCCAGTCCATACCCAGAATCACATCAAAACCATAGAAAGGTAGCTCCATCATATCCACTGGAAATACATGTCCCTGAACCATCAACGGACACCTTCGGTACATCTTCCTAACTACTACCGTGTCCCCAAAGGAACTAGTAACACTAACTCCTACCTCTAACATCTCACAAGGCAAATTCAAAGACTGTGCATGCTCACTCAATATGTAGGAATGTGTAGACCCAGAGTCAATCAAAGAAAGCAAGCCCAAAAACTGTATCGAGAAGTTACCTGCGATCACATCGGTGTCATGCTGATCCCCACGCTGAGCGTAAACTCTGGCCTGACCTCTGCCCTCCGGCTGAACTGCAACTACATGTGCTATGTTCCTCTGACCATCGTTCCTCGGCTGGAAATTGCCTCTACCGCGCCCGCGGCCTCTCTTAAAGTCATTGGCTCTAGCTGGAGCCTGAGCTGGTGCCTGTCCCACCTGATGTGAACAGTCACGCCTAATGTGGTCCCTAGCCCCACAACTCCAAAAAGAATGAAAATTTCCCCAACACTCGCCGGTGTGGTTCCTCCCGCAAGTAGCACATGTGGGCAACTTCCCACCAGCCCTCTGGCCCTGTTGGTCCCTACCGTGGTTACCGCCACCACGTCTATGATCATAGTGATGCCTGTTGTCCCGATGCCTCTTGGCATCACCTATATCAAAGTTACTAGACCTCTTACCCGAACTAGATCCACCAGACCGCCTGGTCAAGCTCAAACTGTGCTCTAAGTCCTTGGCCTTCGCGACCAAGACATCAAAACCAGTGTAGTCTGAAGCTAGAGTATACGTCTTGATCTCTTCACTCAGCCCATAACGAAAACGGTTACAACGTTCCACCTCAGTAGGAACAAGCTCAGGTGCATACTGACTCAGTCTGACAAATCAAATCTCATAGTCTGTCACGGACATACTCCTCTGAAGCAAAGCCATGAACTCCCTCTTCCTCTCATCGAGGTATCGCGGACCCAAATACTTCTTACGGAATGCTGTCTCAAAGAACTCCCAAGTGATCTCGGCCTCATTTATACCCGTGGTAACGGTGACCCACCAAGTGTAGGCATCACTTTTAAGCAAGGACTCAACACATCCCAACTTGCGCTCACCAGTACACCCCATCTGAGCAAGGATACAGACAATCTTCTCAAACCACAACTCTGATCTCTCTGGGGTAGACCCTCTGAACTCTTCGGCCCCTAGGCTCCGAAGTCTCTCCAAAGGTAAACCAGTGCCCTTACCCTGATGGTGTGCTGCCTGACCCCCAGCTACTGCAGCCTGAAATGCCCCGGCTATCGCCTGAACCAACGGAGCTAAGTATATTCTGGCCGGTCCTTGGCCACCTTGGCCTCCCTGAGGTCCCTCTCCTTCGGCCCCGACCTCGCCTCCTGCTCCAGGTGGAGGAGGTGGTGGTGGTGGATGAGCTCCAACTCCAACCACAGGCTCTCCCACTTGAGCCTCAACCCTAACTACTGGCTCAACTCCTGGAGCCGCTGCCCGTGGTTCCGGTCGAACCATCCTAGGCCTCCCACGTGGTCTCATGGTACAACTAGCAAGGAAATAACTACAACAACAAACAAATATGGATTACGTTAGTCAAAGCAAGGGTCCAATAGTGCTCAAGTACTCCTTTTATCAAAAATCTTTTTCAATTAAGTAATAGTAGCAATGGGCACACACTCTACACATGACACAACAACTCATGCTTCAAAACATCATGCGAACATTCACATATCAAAAATTCATGGCAAGGTATGCATCGAACAACACAATTTCTCAACATCACAAGCTTACCTCACTTACCTGCCCGAGGTCTCGGTAACCTCATGCTCTGATACCAACAAATGTAACCTCCTCGTCCCGGTCTGGCCGGATGACCGGTCCGAGTGAGCCACACGGGGAAAACACAGTGAAACCCGTTAAGGATTCCCCCTCGGTTAGCAACCCTAATTTTGTTTCTTTCATTTTAATCTTGTCTAGAGGAGTATTAAATCCTAAGTGATCAAACAGCGGAACAACATACATGAGACAATCAATCGAACCCAAAACAACATTTAAACAGCCCAATTTAACTTAAACTGCAGGCGGTATCGATACTCCTAAGGTGTGTATCGGTATGCCTTGACTAGGTCAACTGGTCAGAGTCAACCGGAGGAGACCGTATCGATACACCCAAAGAGTGTATCGATACTCTCCCAACGGTCAACTTCTCGCGGTCAACGCTAAGAAGACCGTATCGATATGCCAAGGCCCGTTTCGATACCCAAATTCTCGTCAAAATCTCAAAATTCCAGTAGCAAAAATGGTATCAAAACACCCCCTCGCGTATCGAAACGCGTGGCCTGAAACAAGAAGGCCGTATCGATACGGGTCCATTCGTATCGATACCCCTGCTCTGAAATTCCATAATTTCCAACTTAACGACCCCAACACGACTCTAGATGCATTTTCAGACTCTCCTATGCACATACAAACATTTAAGCAATCATACATGAGCCATAGGTAGCAATCAAACATGAGTCAAGGCATTCATACATGGCATTCCAACAAAAGGGAAAGTTTAGCATTTAAGGTCATACATGAAAGCTCAAAAGGCCAAATGGCACAATTCAACACTTAAGAGGTTTGCACTCACTAACAAGGCAGCCTAAACATCTAAAGGCATGCCACCACACACAAACATTCAACATGGTATATCATGCTTTACAAACCATAGTCAATCCAAAACATCAACATATCAATGAGTCATACATAGCTCATACAAATACCCTTGCCACATTGCTAACTAATACGTAATTAACAACCGTACTTGAGCCATAAACTTGGAAAGCCCTTCTTGCCTTGCTCCGAGCTAACACCACGCTAATGATCTGCATTGTTGAAAATTGAGAGCGTAAGCTATAAGCTTAGTGAGGGTGCTCTAAAACGAAAAACGTCAACAATGCAGGGTTGAAGCATGTAAATCCTAATCTCACCTACAACATACATTGGCAAAGTAAATCGAGTAGACCTAGCTAGTCTTCCAAGAATCATAATATGGTTTCTCATATCCTACCATGCTCAATCATCACATAACAACACCACATATCATCATCAAATATCATAAACACATGAACAAGTGTAATTGACCACTATTAATTACCCGAATGTGCGGATTTAACCTCAACAATCACATTACCTCGGTGGGATTACACTCATCACCGGACCTTGCATGTGCGAGATTCCACTCATCGCCACATGCCCTACGGATGGGATTCCACTCATCATCCCGTAGAAATATATAAAAGCTTCCGGTGGAATATTACATCACCGTACTCCTCCTTGATGACTTAACGCCATCAAGGCCACGTACGTTTTGACTCAATTTGTGTGCACACTAATCCTAATGATCGATCATTTACACCCGGTAATTTATTAGTGCCAAATTTCATTTATCATAACACATATCCATCACCACATCTCATGTTCATCACATATACATATCATAGAGTACATGTACAAGGTCAACCTCATATCACAAAAGCATGAATAGGCAATACACATAGCATTCAATGGAAGTCAATAGCAAAATTAACAACTTGAATTAAATAGAAATGGCCTACCAAGCACATTTCACTCACACACTACACACACTTGAACCAAACTTTAAACCATGATTAAAACCACTCATCGCCCTTCCTTAGCAACCAATGCAATTCTCCTACATACCCGGATTCGGTCCCAATGCTCCTTCGACGTCTTCTCTTGCTTCTAGTCAACCAAAAACACAACCAACAACCTCAATCAATGCTAACATTCAATCAACATTCAACCATTGAGCTTAAACTAACTTCACCCACATTTTCCAACCAAATTAATCCCCAAATATATCATTTTCGTGCTCCCTACAACACTAGCTAAAAACTCCACATTCCATCACCCAAATGACCCCCAAAAGGTCCCAAAACAACCTCCTAACCTATACCAACCATCAGCCCTTTAATTCCAACCTAAAACCCACCAAAAATTGAGTTTTTGACACCTTTAAAATTGCCTCAAAACTCCATTTCGGGTTTTCACCCAAACCCAACCATTTTGACATATAATATACATTTTAGTGTGGAGAATCAAAAACCCAACTCAATATTTCGAAATAAGAAGGAAATCTTCATAAAAACTCAAACTTTGTCAAAACCCTAACATTTCAAAAGCTCATATTTTTTAAATCTAAGACTATGCATAGATAGGGGATGAAGAGGAGGGTTAGAAAACATTATTACCTTTGAAAAACACCTTGGAATGATGAAGACACCCAATGGAATAGTGATTTTAGTGTTGAAAGAGTGTTTGAGGGGTTTTTCACGTTGGGGAAGGGGAGAGTAGAGAAGATGACACCTTTTTTTTCTTTTATTCAAAAGTTGTCTTGCTTTTTAAAAGTTTTGGGTCAAATTACCAACAAGGTCCCTCCTTTACTATTTAAGGCCCAATTAGATCCTTATTTAGGTTGAATTGATTTTATTTAATTTTATTGACTCGGACTACAAACCCGACTAACTCCTAACCCCAAAACACGAGCGTTATAGGTGTGAACTCTTTGGAGAGATTCCTCTTAACAGAGGGTTCGTTGTCGCTTTCCTCTCAAATTGAGAAAGAAGAGAAACCGGCGATGAAGGCATCAAGTTCTTCCGAGGGCATTCTTCTCTTGGTCCCCCGGGCAGATGTATCTTCTACGCGGTTGCTGCCGGCAGCTGTCGTGGTAGGGGTTGGTGTGGACGCTGCAGACTGTGTCTTGGGTGTGGCAGCAGGTGTAAGGGTATGGGCAGGGGTGGGGACAACAAAATAATGGGAAGGGAAGGCAGTAAATGCAACATCAGGGAAATTTAAAGAAGTTTGAATGAATTGTACCGTAGCTGCGGTGAAATCCCTGATGAAGCTCATAAGACCTAGCTGTCGTTCCTCCATATTCTGTATGGCAGCAAGGATCTGGGAGGAGGAGTCGGTCGGGGCTGCTGCTGCTATTTGCTGTCTGGCTTCCGTGGCAGCAGGTTCAGTGTCTGCCGTCTCTGCTGCCGTGGCAGTGGGGTCGAAAGATGACAACGGGGTGGCAATAGTCAGCTCCATCAAGCTGAGTATATTTTTGTCGATCCATCCCTTCCCTTGGACTCTAAGATCGGTGGCAGCTTCTGGTATATGGTGGCCGCTGCAAAGGGTTGTGATGAGGTAGGGGAGGTAGAGCGGTCCTGTCAGCCGGTGTGCACACTCCAAAATGCTTTCTCGGATGAAGCTGCCCACATTAATAGGCCTCTCATGCAAAATAGAATGAATGAGGGCTAACCAGGGTTGGTCGACAGTGGTGTTGTGCGAGGATGGCATAATGCGCTTTTTGATAAAAGCGTTCCACAGTTTAGCTTCTAGGAGGAGTTGAACTCTCTTAACCGTCCTCGGGTTCTTTGGATTTGTATTCCACTTAGTACCTTCATCCGTGAGCTCTGCCATGACAGCATCGTAGGCAGCAGGGTCTAGGCTGTTCAGAAATTGCTGGTGACCATCGTCGTTGCTACCCACGTAAAATCCGTACAAGGCGTTGATGTATTATGCTTCGAAGGGCACCTCTCTCCCTCGCATGGTAACCGCTGTCGCCGTTCTGCTGTTGATGGCAGCGTAGAAATCTCGAACTAGAGATACGTTCATCTCCTCTCGTTGTTCTGCAAAGATCTGCCATTGTAGGGCCTTGATTTTTCTAGCAATGAACGGCTACAGGCCCAAATTCTCCTCCTTGGAAGTGTAGATAAATCCCCTTTCCTCCCACATGTCTCTGATCTGGAAATATCGTGGGGTTGATGCTGTCGGGGTGGAGCCTGAGGTAGCACTCCTACGGGTGTTTCTAGAAGACATGGTTGCAAGGGTTGAGAGAAAAAAAATGAAAGCAAAAAAAATTTCTAGAGGAAGCAAGTAAGAAGAGTTGAAGTGAGTGAAAAATGAATAGCGAAACGGGGTTTATATAGAGAAGAGTTTGTTGCCCGTTGGAGCTGTAACGGTAGGCGCGAATAACGGGGCCAGCTGTTATGTGGTTTCTGACGCATCTGTCACACGTTTCCGTGTCTGTTGCGCGTCTGTTACGCGTTTGCGTGTTTGTCGCGACAGCGTGTCGACAACCTGTATTTTCCACGTCTGTCGCGGCAGCTGTAACGACAGGCTCCAAAATTTGGGCTTTTTGGGCTGATGGTAGGATGTTGGGCTGAATTCACTTCTTCTTTTCTCCTTGTCTCCTTTATTTCCTAACAAACAATAAAAATAAAACATCATTTCTTAAAAATAAAATAAATCTAATTTCCTAATATATAAATAATAAAAAATTAAAAAATTAAAAAAAATAAAATTTAGGTTAAATTAGGGATACCAGGTGGGACATCTCCTAAGGTAACCACTTCCTGCATTCTTGGGGCTTCAGTCCCCTGATAATGCTTCAAGCGCTGTCCATTGACTTTGAATTGATGCCCGTCTTTTAAAGATCCGATCGTGATAGCACCATGGGGAAAAACTTGCACTACTTGGAATGGGCCAGACCATCTAGATTTCAGCTTCCCTAGGAAGAGTTTCAACCTAGAGTTAAAAAGCAACACAAGCTGCCCTGGGCAGAACTGTCGTGGCAGCAACTTCTTGTCATGCCACTTCTTAGTTTTATCTTTGTAGATTTTTACGTTGTCATAGGCCATTGTCCGAATTTCTTCAATTTCGTTCAGATCCAGTAGCCTTTTCTGCCCTGCCTTTTCCAAGTCCATATTAACTGCCTTGATTGCCCAGTATGCTTTGTGCTCTATCTCGACAGGTAAATGACATGTTTCCCGTAAATCAGTCGATAAGGAGACATTCCCAATGGAGTTTTGAATGCTGTCATGTAAGCCCGTAACGCATCATTAAGGTGTAAAGACCAATCTTTCCGAGTTGGCTTAACCATCTTTTCAAGAATGTTCTTGACTTCCCTGTTGGATATTTCAGCTTGTCAATTGGTTTGAGGGTGGTATGTTGTTGCAATCCGATGCTTAACACCATACTTTTTCAAGGTAGCAGCTATAACCCTGTTGTCGAAATGCCTCCCTTCATCACTGATGATCGCCTTAGGGATGCCGAATCTGGAGAAGATGTTTTTATGTAAAAACTTTTGAACTGTCTTGGCATCATTCTTTTGAGTGGCGATAGCTTCAACCCACTTGGACACATAATCTACTGCCAGAAGGATGTACAAATTCCCACATGAAGATGGGAATGGTCCCATAAAATCGATCCCCCAAACGTCGAAGATCTCGACTTCAAGAATGTTCTGTAGTGGCATCTCGTGTCTCCTTGAGATGTTTCCTGTCCGTTGACACTTGTCACAGCTCTTGTAGAAAATTTGAGCATCTTTATACAGTGACGGCCAATAGAATCCTGACTGCAAAACCTTGGCAACAGTTTTGTTGCCTCCTAAGTGTCATCCATACTGTGAAGCATGACAGTGATGAAGTATATCTTCCTGTTCATCCTGTGGTACGCATCTCCTTATAACCTGATCTGCACAAATTTTGAAAAGAAGAGGTTCGTCCCAATAATAATGCTTCACATCATTTTGGAACCTCTTCCTGGCTTGATAATTAAGGTCAGGAGGAATTATTCCGCTAACTAAAAAATTAACGAAATCAACATACCAGGGGAGTTCAGAAGACTTACATGCCGCCATGGCTGTCGCGGCAGTGACTGTGGCAGTAAATAGCTTCTCATCAAGGAAGGTCTCCACTATGTTTGTCTCATCTGTCGGTAGACTCTTTCCCTTCTCCAACCTTGACAAGTGATCTGCCACTTGATTCTCTGTCCCCTTTTTGTCCTTGATTTCAAGGTTGAATTCTTGCAATAGCAGGATCCAATTTATCAGTCGAGGCTTTGCATCCTTTTTTGTGAACATCTATTTCAATGCAGAGTGGTCTTTGTGCACTATGACCTTCGTTCCAAGTATATAAGAACGAAATTTGTCAATGGAGAATACCACAACTAATAATTCCTTCTCTGTGGTGGTGTAGTTCACTTGGGCGTCGTTCAGTGTTTTGCTGGCATAGTATATGACATGAAAAAGTTTGTCTCTCCGCTGCCCAAGTGCTGCCCCGACAACATAGTCACTAGCATCACACATGATCTCAAATGGCTGTGTCCAGTCTGGTGGTTGTACTATTGGGGCTGTTACCAGCTTTTCTTTTAGAACCTTGAATGCCTCAGTACATTTAGCGTTAAAGTCGAAGGGTCGGTTCTGCTCTAGAAGATGGCATAGAGGGTTGGTGATTTTTGAAAAGTTCGCAATAAACCTCCGATAAAAACCAGCATGTCCTAAGAAACTTCTGATTCCCTTGACTGTGGTGGGTGGCGGCAGCTTTTCGATCACTTCTATCTTAGCTCGGTCGACTTCTATGCCACGACAGCTAATCTTATGGCCAAGGACTATCCCTTCATCCACCATGAAGTGACATTTTTCCCAATTCAAAACCAAGTTTGCTTTTTCACATCTCTCAAGCACCTTCTGTAGGTTGCCTAAGCAGCTTTCAAAGTTGTCTCCAAAGACTGAAAAATCAACCATAAAGATCTCTAGGAAATCCTCCACCATATCAGAGAATATTGCCATCATGCACCTTTGAAAGGTGGATGGTGCATTACAGAGTCCAAAAGGCATTCTCCTAAAAGCGTAAGTTCCGTAAGGGCATGTGAATGTCGTCTTTTCTTGATCTTCCGGTGCGATAGCTATTTGATTGTAACCTGAATAACCATCAAGAAAACAATAGTAAGGTTTACCCGCTAATCTATCAAGCATTTGATCAATAAAGGGTAAATGAAAGCGGTCCTTTCGGGTAGCTTTGTTAAGCTTCCGATAGTCCATACAAACCCTCCAACCGGTCACAGTCCTAGTTGGGATTAGCTCATTGTTTTCGTTGGTTACCACGGTCATTCCTCCTTTCTTGGGAACGCACTGTACCGGGCTCACCCATTTGCTGTCCGAGATGGCGTAGATTAATCCAGCATCTAGCCATTTGATTATCTCTTTTCGCACCACCTCTTTCATAGCATGGTTCAGACGCCTTTGTGCATCAATAGTCGGCTTATGATCATCCTCTAGAAGAATTTTATGCATACATAATGCCGGACTAATGCATTGAATATCAGCTATCGTCCATCCAATAGCCTTTTTGTGCTGCTGCAGCATCCCTATTAACTGTTGTTCCTATTCCTACATCAACTTGGAAGAGATGATTACGGGCAACGTATCATTTAAACCAAGAAAAGCATATTTTAGCTGCCCTGACAGGGGCTTAAGATCTAAAACATGGGGCTCAACAGTTGATGGCTTTTGAATTGCATGGTTATCCGAGGTATAATTTAAAGGCTCGAATAACTTACATGAACGATCGCCTATCCAGTTTACCTCCTCCTGATCTTCAGTATCAGATGTATCAGATTCTGAGGAGTTGCTGTCGTCGGTGCTGTCGTGACAGTCTTGTAAGTGGCTGCCGAGGCAGTGACCAATTTTGATGTCGTGACAGCCCAACCTGATGCAGGGTTGGTCAAGGGTAACTTCAGTGATAACCTTGCATTCTTCTTCTGCATCAGCATGCTTCATTGCTTGGAGAACATTCAACTTTATTTCTTGATCGTTCACTCTCATGGTGAGTTCTCATTTTTCCACATCAATCAGTGATCTTCCCGTGGCTAAGAAGGGTCGCCCCAGGATGATTGGTGCGTTTTCATATGCTTCACAATCTAAAACAAGAAAGTCAGCAGGAAAAATAAACTTATCCACCCTTAACAGAATATCTTCAATTTTTCCTTCTGGATGAACGTAAGAGCGGTCTGCCAGCTGCAGAATTACTGTTGTGGGCCGAGCTTTTCCAATACCTAATTTCTAAAAAACAGATTTGGGCATTAAATTTATACTGGCACCAAGATCACAAAGTGCCTTACCCGCATATTTGTCTCCGATTACATATGGTATGATGAAGCTCCCAGGATCCTTCTTCTTCTGGGGTGGATGCTTGTGCAGAATACTCATGCATCCTTCTGTCATCTTAACCGTTTCAAATTCCCCAAGTCTAGATTTCTTTGACATGGCATTCTTGAGAAATTTGGCATAACCGGGCATCTCCCTAACGGCATCTAACAACGGGATGTTGATATGAACCTGCTTAAAAATATCATAAATCTTTTTAAGCTGTGTTTCTTGTTTTAATTTCTGTAACCGTTGAGGAAAAGGAGGTGGGGGACGATAATCATCAATACGTCCTTCCCACTGCATACGGATCTGAGGAGGTTTGGGTTCATCATCTTTCTCCTCTGTCCCTTCTGATATCGTGATAGGCCCATCGGCAGCATGCTGTTTGTTACCTGTCGGGGCAGCTTCCTCGGCAGGTGACTCCAAAGCTGGTTTAACTGATTCAGCTTCCTTCTCTAGCCCTGGTAGTTTCTTCCCACTCCTAGTAGTGATGGCTTTACACTGCTCATGTGTGGGCTGTCTAGCGTTTTCAGTATTGCTAGGAAATCCGCCATTCTGCCTTGGTTTGATATGCTGGGAAACTTGACCCATCTGTGTCTCCAACGATTTCAGAGTAGCTTCATGATTTGTCATCCGCATCTCTGTTTTATCCATGAATGTCTCCGTCTTCTTGATAAAGTGATTCATGTTCTCAATGTAAGTTCCTGTTTGAGACATAAACGCAGCCAGAGTTTGTTCCAGTATACTGTTTGTGGCAGCTGGTGGCTGTTGCTGCTGCTGCTGCGGTTGCTGCCGAGTCAGCAATCTAGGTCCTCCCTGGTTCTGATTATTTTGTGCTTGAGGATTCAGAGCATTATTAGGATTACTCCAAGAGAACTTGGGATCCTTTCTCCAGCTAGGATTGTAGTTGTTGGAGTTATAATTCTGCTTATTGTAGTTTCCAACATACTTTCCCTCTTCTAACTGTATTGGACATTCCTCCGAACTGTGATTTCCTTCACAAATTTCGCATACCTCTTTAGCAGCGTATACATGCTGTGAATCATCGTTCAAGAGCTTTTTTATTGCCTTAGTGAGATATGCCACCTGTGATTTCATTGTGCTGTCGGCTTCATAATCCTTTACAGCTAGGACCCGTTTACCCCATCTTCTTGTTGTCGGGAACTGCTCTTCGTTCTTCGCCAGAGTTTTCAATACTTCCATTGCCTCATCTGGGTCTTTGTCCAGCAGTAATCCATTTGCTGCTGAATCAATTCTAATACGAGTTTGTAAATTGGCAGCATTATAAAACTTTGTTACCTGGTTCCAAACGGGGAATCCATGCATCGAGAAGTTCCTTAGAAGAGTGGTAAATCTGTCCCAGGCCTCGTGCATTGGCTCGTCATCTTCCTGTTGAAAGGTAGCAATTTCGTTACGTAATCGCTTAGATAAGTGTGAAGGATTAAAACGAGATAAGAATTCACGAGTTAAATCTGCCCAAGTTCTAATTGAACCCGGCGTAAGTTTATTCCACCAAGTCTTTGCCCTGTCCCTCAACGAATGAGGAAATAACCGAAGCCTCAGTATCTCCGGATTAACTCCTGGTAGTCTAAACGAACCACAGATTTCCTGGAACGTTTTCAGATGCTCTATGGCATCCTCTGTAGCAGCACCACTAAATTGACTGGCGTTGTTGATCATGCTGAACATAACAGGTTTTAGCTCAAAGTTGTCAACATCTACATCCGGCAGGGTGGTTTATAGTTCTACATGATCATTGAGCATGTAGTCTCGGCATGACCGACGTGCGGCAGCGACAGGAAGGTCGACGACAGGAGGGTCGATTCCTCCATCTCCGTCAGGATTGTTGTTATCCTGGGGATTCCCTGGGTTGTTCATAGCTGTTAACTGTTCTTCAAGGTATTCGTTTCTGGCTAGTACGTGGCGAAGTCGGTTCCTAAGATTGCACGAACGTTCTATTTCAGGATCTAATGGATACTCAGGTTCCTTTCCTCGTCTCGATCTGCGCATAAACAAGAAACCTTGTGAAAAGCACAGGTTGAACAAACCAAAATAAAACAGAAAAATAAAAAAGAGTGCAGTAAAAGGTAGGGTAAAGTTATGTTGCCAATCCCCGGCAACGGCGCCAAAAACTTATTGCGTGTAAAAGTGTCTATCGCAATTGTAGTGCAAGTGTACACGACGCAAGTAGTAAAGTGATACGGAAGTATCAGATATCGTCTCCACAGGGACTGGGCTAATAGCTTCACCTTGAATTACTACACGAGAGTAAAAAGAATAGTTTAAGATATTTTCACGAAAATAATAAAGAATACTTAAATAAAAGAGTGATAGAATCAAGATAGAGAGAATGGGCTGGTATTGAATTGCTCAGTAGTGTAGGTATTGCTAAGTTTAGGAAAATATGCTCTATCGATGTCCCCGTCGCGGCAGCACCTGTTGCGGCAGCGATCATACAACTCAGTACTTCAAGCTTGGCAAGAATTCCTGCTGTGCCTTGGCCTATCCCTAGGTCCAAGTCTGTCGATGAACACGTCTTTGATGATATCTCTCGGCGTGAATCGAAGGATGAACACCGATGTTGTTGAATTCTTCTTTAGCCACTTAACCTCGTCCTATCCCTAGGTCCGAGATAGTTCAACTATAAACTAGAGAACTCGCACTTATTCCTTTCGTATACTTAACTCTCCCGATATTAAGTAAATAGATAACCTTGCAATGCTCTCCCGATACTCTTGCAAGATGTTAATAACCAGAATAAGAGAACTTGAAGTTTATTTTATTGAACTGAAAATTCCTAAAACAAAAGCAACCCTTGCAACTACTTTACAAATCAACCCGTGGCCCTAAGGGGAATTTAGAACATGTTGAGAAGGGGAAAACAGCTAGGATTTTGGGAAGAAGGCTAGAGATAGGTGATGTCCTCTCCTAGGTCGAATTACATGCCTTTATATAGGCTTTGGGTCCAAGTTTTCTAATATAGCAAGAATACAAGTTTAAATTAAAGTACAACTCTAATAAAGACTAAATCTTCAGAGAATATAGCTTTAACTCGTCCTTCCTTCTTGCTTGGAATTTCTCTCCTTGAACTTTGGGCTTGACCTTCATTCTGATCTAGGGCTTGGAAAAATATAATGGTATTCCACGACAGACGGGCTTAAATTTCTCTTTCTGTCGAGGCCCACTTTGCTTCTTCTTCTCAAAACTGATGTCGTCCTTGGCTGCCACGACGGCAACCATGGCAGCATCGTCCTCCTCGACTGCTCATCCAGTTCCAGCTCTGTTGTTTCACTACCCAGCGCCTTCTTCTCCATCTGCTACAACAGCAACCTGCAAAAGCAACCAATTTCAGTAGAAACTATGCCATTTAATATATTGTAATGTCTAACTGTAATCTAGCCTAAATGTAATGAATTATGCTTGAATGCAACAGAAATATGGGTTAAATAGGGGGTAAATAATAGAACTTTTACACACTCAACAGTTACCAAGCAAGTTACCGTTCGTACTATCATTGCTTTGGCTGCAATGCATGGATGGCCATTATATCAAATGGATATCTTCAATGCATTCTTGCAAGGAGACCTCTTTGAAGAAGTTTATATGAGTCTACCTGAAGGATTTCGCAATCAAGGGGGCAATATGGTGTGTCGATTGCGTAAATCTCTATATGGCTTAAAACAAGCCTCGAGGCAGTGGAACATCAAGTTATTAGAAGCTCTTGTTACTAATGGATATGATCAAAGTCTTCATGATTACTCCATATTTACAAAACGAGAAGGAGACAAGATTGTGATCATCTTAGTTTATGTAGATGGTCTTCTTATTACAGGGAATTGTGAGGAAATGATCAATGGATTAAAGAGCATTCTCAACAAGAATTTCAAAATGAAAGACCTTGGGGATCTGAAGTACTTTCTCGGCATAGAAATCTTAAGGTCTAAGGAAGGTATAATTCTTAACCAACGCAAGTATGCATTGGAATTAATTGCAGATACTGGTCTAGGGGTGCTTGAAATGCATCAACTCCTTTGGAAACAAATCAAAAGTTGACAACTACAAAATTTGATAAACAGAATAACGACAAGGAAGCAACACATACTGATGAACTTCTAGAAGATATAACAGTTTATCAAAGGTTAATTGGGAGGCTCTTGTATCTCACCAATACACGACCAGACATTGTGTTTAGTGTGCAACACTTGAGCAGTTTATGCAAGCTCCAAAGAAAAGTCATTATGAAGCAACTCTGAGAATTGTAAGGTACATAAGAAAAAACCTTGGACAAGGAATTCTGTTTACTGCTACAAATGAACTTCAGTTAGTCAGTTACTGTGACTCGGATTGGGCAGCTTGCTCAATGACACGGCGTTCAGTCATATGGTACTTTGTCAAGCTTGGCAACTCACTAATTTGTTGGAAATCAAAGAAACAAAATACGGTTTCCAGGTCATCAGCTGAAGCAGAATATAGAGGGATGGCAGCTGTTGTTGCAGAAATTGTTTGGATACAAGGATTGTTAGAAGAGCTTGAGATAAAACTTAAAGCACCAGCGTTGGTATTCAGTGACATTCAAGCTGCACTACAAATAGTTGCTAATCCGGTGTATCATGAACGTACTAAACACATAGAAATTGACTTGTCATTTTATTCGTGAGAAGATTCAAAAAGGAGTTGTCAAAACACAGTACATATCGACTAAAGATCAACAGGCTGACATTCTTACGAAAGGCCTCGGGACAGCACAACATGACTATCTTCTTGGCAAGTTGGGTGTGAATGATGTTTTTCACCCTCCAACTTGAGGGGTGTGTTAAAAGTCATACCATAGTTAGTTGATATAGTTAGTTTACTTAACCCTAATTAGTATTTCATGTTAGTTAAGTTAGTTACACTATCTATTTAAGGCTTGTTTTGTAATAAGATAATACATACAATAATAAGAATTCCTTCGATTCTTCTTCTTCATACTCTGATCAATCTCTCAACCTTCTTTACTCAAGTTCGATTCCTAAATATTTCAACACTAATAACCCTACGTAACATCTCCACCAACAGAGTGGTCACTCGGTAGTAAAGGCACCGCCGAAGCTGGCGGTTTAGGATACTTCACACAGTCGGCTTCGATCAACGGGTTTTTCATACCATCTGTCATAAGGTTACCTTGTCGAGTCACATGTTACAGCTGCACCACCCAATTCTGTTTGAGCAACTCGTCAACATGAGCCACGAGAGTCATCTACGCACCTCCACTCTCTGCCTGCTTGATCGCCTTAATTTAGGTTTTTATATTTTAATTACTAATTGTGTACTTTACCTTTATAATTATGGTCCAACAATACATATAATATAGAGTCCCTCTATTTTAAACATCTTTAAGCTTAGGATAAAAACACTTTTAATATTAAAAATAATGAAAAATAATTTTTAAGTTAAAAGTGTTTTCTCAAATGCACGAACCAATTTGCCTCAGTGGTTAAAGGAACAGTTGTTGTTCTTAGAGGTCACAAATTTGAGCACCAGCAGGATGATTGAGCATGCGTTGTCAAATAGTTGAGAGTATATTTAGAACAAATACTACTTGTAATTACCTTAACTTTAAAAAAGTATTTTCTCAAATACTGAAAATTTGAACCATTATCTTTTGCTGAAATCATTTTTAGTAAAATTATTCATTTGTCCTCATTTATGTCACCAACTTTTAATATTTCCATTGATAATATCTAAAACAAACATTGTATTTATTTAAAAGTATTTATGTATAACAAGAGGTAAGATCTTCTTGCATCATGTTAAACTTAAAAGTTTTGCACCATTTTGGACCGTTAGTTGAAGGTAAATGGATGAATGAGATTAACACTAAAAAATAGAAGATTTTAATAAGTAAAATGAGTTAGTCTCAATTATCCTTTACTGTCATCTAACAACCAAAAAAATATAAGACTAAATGAATTTTTTACAAGCAAGTGATTATTAACCCTTACAACGATGTCAAAACTTAAAATTTAAATTAAACAATTTAAAAATACATTTAACGATAATATCAACCTGGTCCTTAACTAATTTGAGTATCATTGCTTTACAGGCCATGAAAACTTTGCCAAAGATCAAAATTTTTATTTGGAGGGTCTGTTACAATATATTACCTGTGGGTGAAAAATTGCAGGCAGCAAATCTGGGTTCTGGTTTGTGTCCTTTGTGTTCTAGTGCCACTAAAATCCTTCTTCATGCATGTAGAGACTGTCTAAAAGTGCACGAAGCTTTTGATCTCTGTGGTTTGAATGTTGTAATCCCTATGGACCCTGGTGTTAGTTGTAAACAGTGGCTGGAAACTTGCTTAGAACTTTTAGATTTTGACCAATTCATCTTTCTTACTGTGCTTTTATGGAATTTATAGAATAGGAGGAATACACTAATCCACAAATCTGTGTTGTTTCCTATTAGAGTTGTGATTGATTATGTGCAGCTCCTTGTAACTGACTTCTTAGCAGCCAATGATTTCACCATGAATCAGTTTACTTGTAACAGGTCAAAGGCTTGGAAATGTTCTCCTGAAGCAACCTTCAAAATCAATGTGGATTGCGCATTTGTCCCAGATTCAGGTGCAGCTGCTATTGGAATTGTTGTGAAAGACCACTATAGACTCATGGTGGATGGTTATGCCCAGACTCTTAGTGGCACCTACATGGCCGGGATGGTGGAAGCCCTAGCGTTTTCAGAGGGCATAAAGATGGCAGCTACAAATAGTTGGTCAAATGTGATTATAGAAGGTGACTGTTTGGGCGTTATCAACAGACTCCTCTTCTCTTCTTCAAACCGTTCGATGGCTGCAACTGTTCTTCATGAAGCCAAACAGATCCTTAGCTTTAATCCTGATTTTTCAGTTGTTTATGCTTGTAGAGATGCAAACAAGGTTACTCATAGTTTAGCTCACTGGATTTTCGAATGTAATGAACCCTTTTATTTTTCTTTTGAGGTTCCGGATTGCATTGTAAATATTTGGTTGATGATGCCATTTTCGGCAGTTGAATGAATTAGTTTTATGCTTTTCCCTATAAAAAATTATTTCTTTATTTTTAAAAACTAATGAAATCTTGAAAATAGGATAAATTACCTATTTGATAACCAAATTATTTTTGTATTTTTGTTTTGATCACCTAATTATTATTTTTAACAAAATCGTACTTAAAATTGTTATTCTGTCATTAAAAAACTAACATTATTTGCTACTGAGATTAGATACAGAACCCCTTTTCAAGACCTTGCCACTAAGCTAGGCATGCAACTTGGTTTAATTTCACCAAAACAAATATTTAACTTAAACTGTATTACTACCTCAAATTTAAGCCATAACATTATTAAGGTGAATCAAACCTGAACCCCTTACACAAGGGGTCTTGTGCTAGATTTGGCCATACAAAAATAACATGTTTTAGACCAGCATTTAACGAATCAATGAATTTAGTTAACTCCCTAAAGTGTAAGATTTTCATCACAAAAGAGCATGTGTACAGCCTTCCTCGACGAATAGAGAAATTGCAAAGGCATGCAAGGAGAATCTCTATTGAAGTTGGAGTACCTGTGAGATCAAATATCTCTATTGCCGAGAAGGCTGTGTTCAAAGTTGGGGTAGCCGTGAAATCAAATACCACACGGTTTTCCGTTGATGTTTTTGAACCGACCGTTAGACGCCTACCCTTCGAAATCTCTTACAAAATGTTTCCCTTTGCTGGCTCTTCTGATGAATTGATCAAGAAGGTCGCCCGTGAGGTCAGAAATTCTTATGCACATATATTTGAAAAAAAATATTATTATCTATACATTAATATGATTTAGTTTTTGTTGAAAAAGTATTGATTTGAATTCAGTTTTATGTTGAAGACTTTGGATGTAGCTATTGGTGACATAGTAACTACAAGAGCTCATAACCAACATGTGGAGTTCTCTCCACCGTATTTGGAACCAGCGTTCATGATGGTGGTCAAGGCAAAAACCAAAGGTTTAAACGAATTTTGGTGGTTCCTAAGCCCCTTCACACCACAAATGTGGTTTATAATTGCAGCTTTAAATGTGGTCATAGGAATGGTAATCTGGTTAATTGAAAGCCAATAGGATGATGGACCTAATTTTCTAGAAGCCCTCTTCTTTTTACAAAGTAAGAGAATCGAACATGTCAATTAATGTATCTGGATTTAACTTATTCTTTATTATTATTACCGTATATAATCTATGTAGGACGACCTGCCCGAAATACTTTAGCTCGTATAATGGTTACCGTGAGGGTTTTTGTGCTGTTAGTTTTAAGTCAAGTTTACACAACCATGCTCACAAACTCACTACAAGAGCCATCTGTTTTAGATTTTCATTCATTGAGAAAGACAAATGCTGTTATCGGCTGCGATGGCCAATCTCGCATTTGGTGAAAGTGGGGTTCAACCGAAGAAATGTTAAGATCATTGCTTCAATTAATGACTATGAGGAAAATGCTGCGTTCCTTTTGACGCCCTATGCCAAAATTCTCATTGCAAAACATTGCCCGAACTTCATCGAGATAAATCCTACCCGTGGCAACAATCTAGGCGGTTTTCGCTTCGTAATCTAACAAATTCGATACTCTTCAATTTCCCTTTTTCCCGTATGAAGACTTCTTTTTCATGGTTTGCTTCATGTTTTATGTTGCAGGTATTTCCCAAAGGGTCCCCTTTGGCATATGATATATCGGATGCCATTCTTAAACTGGGGAGAAGTGGGGAATTGCAGCATTTGGAGGAAGAAATATCAGCCTTTTTTGAGTGTTCAAGGAAACCATTTGGGGACACTACGATTCAACGTGTAGGAGCAGGGTCATTTATGGGTGTTTTTGTGCATCGATACTAGCTTTGTTGATAACATTGATACAACAATTGCATACACATTTGAATGGACGCATTCAAAGAATGTTGATAGGAAGAGAATTTTGGCGGCGGTTATCACACATGCAAAGAAGAGTCATGTACCTTGGTGCTGAAGTGAAGATGAGAAAGAATAAAAGTAAATTAAAGAATTGTAAAAAATTGGGAGCAGAATCAAAGTACTCGGTCTATAAACAAAAAATACGTGGTTTGTAAGAGGAAAATTCGTAAAAAACCCTACTATGACTTTCACGTTCCCTCTTAATTTAACGGAGCAGCATGGGCAGCCGTCTGCTGCAGGGTACAATGATTCCGGTGGCCAACCGCCGGGAGGGGTGGAGGTGGTGGTGCCGCCAGCGTTAGAGCGGCTTGGTTCCCCCGCCATGATGGAGGAGCAGCCGGCGGCGAAGAAGGCTCGTGAGATGGATATTGCGATGGCTGATGGGGTCAAGGCAATAGCGAAGGACGGTGAGGATTTTGTGGCAATGGAGGTGCAGGAGGCGGTTAGTGATGGGCCTCAGATGTCGTACACGGCCATGGTGGCGGGTGTGTCGGCCGGCGGTAGACATGCAACGGCAGAGAGTTCCGAGGAAGGGATTGAGGTGTTGGACACGGATTTTTCGATCGATCGCAGTGGTGTGTTTCCCAAGATTACTTTCTCTGAGAGAGTTCATGAACGTATTGGTGAGAGCATGCAGCGTACTATCATAGTTCGTCCTTTAGGACAGAGAAGAATTTTCAGGTGATCGATTTGGATAATAATTATTTCTTGGTGAAGTTTGAGTCTATTGACGATTATACTAAGGTTCTCATGGGAGGTCCTTGGACTTTGTTTGGTTGTTATTTAACGGTGCAACCGTGGTCGAGGAATTTTTCGACATCGGAAAAGCACCCGTCTCAAGTAGTGGTGTGGGTTCGATTACCGGGGCTTCCATACCGCTATTATTCGAAGGCTTTGTTTAGAAGGATAGCTGATGTGATCGGATGTGTGATTAAAATTGACTATAGCACATCATTGGGTGAGCGAGGCCATTTTGCACGCTTGGCTGTGGCGGTAGATCTCAACAAACCTTTGTTGTCTTGTATTGGCATCGATGGATTTGTTCAAAAGCTTGAATATGAGGGTCTCCATTTAATTTGTTTCAAGTGTGGTAGATATGGCCACTCGCAAGAATTGTGTGGGATTAGTGCTAATGCTTCCGGGGTCGTAGAAGGGAAACAATCGGAAGCAAATACTTCTAATGCAACGTCTGATGAAGTGATATCTGAGGATAATTTGTTTGGACCTTGGATGGTAGTTGATCGGCAACGTCGACGGTCATTAAGGGTGGTAGGGAACAAGGGAGATGGTAATCAAGTCGACCGTAGTGGCTCGCGATTCAACGTCGTGCGGGGAGATCATGAGGAGGGTGAATTAGGGAATGCCTCTAATGCTATTCCGTCTAAGGAGAAAGGGCAGGAAGTCCCTCGGTCGCGTGAAAATTTAGCGAGACTAGGAGCTAAAAGAACGACACCGGGTAGAAAGGGTGCGGTTGCTCAGCCGAGTGGTCCCAAAGGAGTGGTGATAAATGCGGGTGATCGGGTTGCTAATAGTGATGGTAGTTCGGGGGCGAAGGTGAACGGTGGGAACGTTGGCGCAAGGCCGGTTGATAAAGGCAAGGGGGTTGTGTTGGTTGAGTGTTTGGATGGGGTGACGGGTCATGAGCAGCTTAGGGATGTGTCTAATGTTGTTGGGCGGAGTGTTTCGGAGGGTAGCGGGACTGACGTTATGCATGTAGTCCCATCTGTTGCAGGTGTGAAACCACACACTGTTGAGCACATGCCGGGGATTGTATCAGGTTCTCACAAAGCTTTCTCGATTACGGAAGGGAGTAATGATTTCAAGTCGACGACAAGATTGAAGCATGGTTTGAATCCGGGAAAGGGAGGAGCGGCGATAAGGGCAGTGCATAAGAAGAGCTTAAAGGTGTCGAGAAAACCGGAGCCACGAGTGCCGCCTCGTTCTGTATTGACATAATGGGTTCAGTCTCTTTCGTCGAAATTGGACAAGCTTCAGGCTCCTGGGCTAGGTACTGCCGCAGGAATGCACAATGTCACAGCCGATGTGGATTCTAGTGCAGAACATGGACTGCACGATGGGAAGGAGAATCTCCCTTCCCTTCAGTAAGTTTCTTCTCTTCTTTTTATTTGGTTGCTATGAATACTATGATGTTTTGGAATACACAGGTTGCGGCGAGTGCTAAGTTTCATCGTCACTTTAAGAATTTTGTTAGGGCTAACAATCCGCAGGTGGTTGCTTTGTTTGAACCACATGTCATCTTTGCTGAAGCTGATAGAGTAATTCAACGGTTTGGGTTTTCGAATTCTTTTCGTGTGGAGGCACGAGGTTTCAGTGGGGGTATCTGGATTCTATGGAGAGATGGCTTAGAAGTCGATTTCATATCAATTTCTAATCAATTTGTGCATGGGAAATATCGTGAGGTTGCAGGGGATAAGTGGCTTTTCTTTAAGGCTGTGTATGCTAGTCCTAATGCGAGTGTCCGACTGAGTCTGTGGGATAAGTTGGTCCAGTTAAATCCGAAGGATGATGTACCGTGGATCTTAGGTGGTGACTTTAATGCTATCTTTCGTAAAGAGGAGCGCTGTGGGGGATCGAGTGCTGTTCTAGGTACTAGCACTCTTTTCTGGGACTTTATCAATAACGTGGAATTGATTGAGATAGATTATAAGGGGGATGATTTTACTTGGTGTAGGGGAGACCTGTATCAGAGGATTGATCGTTGCTTAGCTAACACGCTTGGTTCATAGAGTTTCCAATGTCGATTGTTGTGCATTTAGATCGGGTTGGCAGCGATCATTGTCCACTCCTTGTTCAGCCGAGTGGAGCAAGGGGTAGTAGCGAGTCGCGTCCCTTTCGTTTTTTGGCTGCTTGGCAGGATCATCCAAATTTCAAGTTGTTGCTTGAATCGTTCTGGGATAACTCGTCCTCGGTGGTTGATAACGTTCAGCGATTTCGGGAGGTTGTGAAACGCTGGAATGTAGAAGAGTTTGGTCACATTGGGCGAAAGAATAGAAGGGTCCTAGCAAGGCTCCGGGGTATGATAGGGCCTTGAGGAGAAATCCGTCAGATTTTTTGATTGATTTAATGCATAAACTGCGGGACGATCTAGATATTATTCTCGAGGAGGAGGAATCTTTGTGGTTCAAAAAATCACGGAGCCAATGGATTTTACTAGGCGATAGGAATACTCGCTATTTCCATGCTTCAACAATGGCACGTAGAAGGGAAAACGCAATTGTTGCGCTCAAGTTGAGTGATGGTATTCGGAGCACTGATCAGGATATTTTACGTCAACAGGCAATCGACTTTTATAGGGTGTTATTTACAACTGATACAAGTTGTTCAGGGGAGTATCAGGTTCGAGGAATGTTTCCCAGCATGAGCGATCACATACGTCGTTCGCTAAGTGGCCCGATTGTAGACGAGGAGATTAAAGCAGCTGTTTTTGATATGGGTCCGTGGAAAGCTCCGGGTATTGATGGCATGCATGCAGGGTTTTATCAGCGGAATTGGGATATTGTGGGGCCGAATGTGTGTCAGTGTATAAGGAGTATCTTCGAAGACGAGTCGTCTCCATCATCTATTAATAGCACGCTCATGGCTCAAATTCCCAAAGTTACCTCGCCTAAAACGATGAGTCAGTTTCGCCCTATAAGTCTTTGCACTGTACTGTATAAAATTGTGACCAAAGTGGTGGTTAATCGCATTAAGCCTTTCTTATCGAGTTGGGTTTTGGATAGCCAGACAAGCTTCGTTCCTGGGCGGTCTAATATCTGATAATATTATAATTGCCCAGGAAATTGTCCATTCGATGAAGAGGAAATCCGGAAAGAGAGGATGGATGGCGTTGAAGATTGATTTGGAAAAAGGCTTATGATAGGTTGGAATGGGCGTTTATTGATGACACGTTACAAGATATTGGTTTTCATTCGAACATTCGGAACCTTATTCTTGATTGTGTATCTAGTGTTTCCACTCAACTCATTTGGAATGGTGCGGTAATTGAGCCTTTCACGCCTACTAGGGGTATCCGACAAGGGGACCCCATATCGCCTTATCTTTTTGTATTATGTATGGAACGACTTACTCAGGCGATCAATCAGAAAGTGGCTTTGGGTCAGTGGAAGGGTTTTTGTACCTCTCGGCGGAGCCCACTTATTTCGCATTTGATGTTTGCGGATGATATGGTTCTATTTGCGGAGGCGTCTCTGGAACAATTGGAAGTGATTCGGGAAGTTCTGATAGACTTTTGTAAGCATTCCGGGCTGAAGGTTAGTGTGCAAAAATCGAATATATTTTTTTCAAAGAATGTGGATACTGACTTACGACGGGCTTTAAGCACTGTGGTGGGTTTTTCGGAAGTAACGGACCTAGGTAGATATCTCGGAGTTCATATGCTACATAACTGGGTATCTAAGTCGACATATGCCTATTTGATACAGAAAGTGCGTGACCGTCTATTAGGGTGGAAGGCTAAGTATTTATCGTTTGCGGGACGTATCACTCTTGCGAAGGCAGTGTTGTCGACTTTGCCATACTATCCAATGCAGACGACGAAATTACCGCTAGGTGTGTGTGACGAAAATGAGCGATTGATTTGGAGTTTTGTTTGGGGGCATTGTGACGGTAAAAGAGGGGTGCATTTGTTGAATTGGGATGAATTATGCAAGCCTTCTTCGATGGGCGGGTTGGGTTTTAAATGTTTGAGAGATCAAAATGATGTGTTTCTTATGAAAATCGCTTTTAATTTGATTGATAAGCGAGAGCATCTTTGGGTGCGTTTTCTTCGCGCTAAATACAAGTGTAATGACCTTATTCCGGAAACATTAGTTAGGCGGAATTGTTCCCATTTGTGGCGGGGAATATCGTCGATTTGGTTAGATGTTCGAGAAGGGTTAGTTTGGAGAGTTGGTAATGGAGAATGCATTGACTTTTTGCGTGACAATTGGATCCGGGGAGTTGGTCCGCTTGTGGGTCTTGCTGCAATTACGAGTGGGCAGCAACAATGTTTTGTCTCACTCAGGACATGCAAAATAGAGAGGGGAAATGGGACTTTGATCGTTTCATACACACCCTACCAAGGGATGTTGTTGACAGGATTGCTGCCATACAACCCCCTGCTGCGACTGATGTAGTCGATGCCATGGGCTGGAGTTGGAGTGCTAACATGCAGTTTTCGGTGAGGTCGGCATATGCGGCGAAGTGAGGAGAACTGGAGGCAACTGGAGATAATATTTGGAGGAGATTACAGTAGTTTCTGGGACCTCAGCGTATCTGTCTTTTCTTGTGGTTGATGTGCAAGGGTCGTGTGTTGACCAATAGTGAACGGGCTCAAAGACACCTTGCGGACACAGCAGCATGTATGGTGTGCGGGCACAGCGACGAGATGATCAGCCATGTTTTTCGTCAATGTTCAACGGCGAAGAACCTTTGGTTGCGTTTGATCCCGGCTGCTAATCATCACTGGTTTTTCATGTGCTCCACAGAGGAGTGGATCACCGAAAATTTGCGGACGGATGCTGGCAGCGGAGAGAAGCAGTGGGGACTGATGTTTGGGTTGATTGTTTGGCATTTATGGTTGGCAAGAAACAAATTTGTGTTCAGCAGTGTGGTTCCCGGCGTGGATGAAGTGTTGGTGAAGAGCAGAAGGTTGGTGCAGGAGGTAACCCGTGCGTTGATAGGCAGGCGTGCTGTTCTGCACAGCAATGCTGGGAGAGGACCGATGGCTGGTGTGTGACATCATTCGAAGTGGTCTCCACCGCCTGAAAATGTTTGGAAGATCAATGTGGATGAGGCATGCGATCAATCCGGGGGTCATGCTTCATGTGGGGGTGTTATCCGTGATTCCGCAGGTAATTGGATTGGTGGGTTCTCGAAATTCATTGGTCGATGTAGTGCCCTTGAGGCGGAAATGTGGGCGATACATGAGGGCTTGTTATGTGCGCTCGAATATAATGTTGGGGCGGTGATAGTTGAGTCGGATTGTCTTGAGGTGGTTCGTTTATTGCAAAAGGAGCGTGGCGATGTTGGTCCGTTGTCTCTGTTAGGCTCTATTCGTCGTTTATTAGCAAAGGTTGGTACGTACGAGATTCGTCACATTTCTCGGGATGCTAATCGCATTGTCGATGTCCTCGCTAAACTGGGTCCTTGGAATGGTTATGATGCGATCTATTTTTGTGCCCCGCCGGATGCGGTGCTTGCGCTTTTACATGAGGAGCTACCTAGTCCTATAGTTTGATTTGTTTGTGATTTGTCGGGTTGACCTCGGGTTTCTGTAATGCTATGGTGGGTACTCTTTTCCTCTGTTTAGGTTAGGGAGGTTTTTAATGAGGCCTGCCATAGTATCCCTTTATTAATAAAAAAAAATTGGGAGCAGATGATCAAATTGAAAGCAGTGTTAATTGTGAAGAAAATTGTAACTTTGGCAACGTTGGGTTAAGGACTAACAACAACCCAATTAAAGAAGAATCAACAATTATACCGGCATAAAATAATGAAACCCAACTTGAAAATATTGAAGAGAAGTAACAGTTGTATGGTTAAGGAGGACTGCTCGTGAATCATTTGTTTACACATGTCAATTCAGTATTTGTTAGTACTATAATATATATACTAGGAGGATGTACTGAAACTCTTATCGAAAAAGTAATGAGAGTTTTCAGAATTCTTATCTTCTTTAAGCTTGTTCTTTTATTTCTCTAATCTTCTTATTTCTACTTCTAAAATCTATCTATATTTCTTCTATTTTCGACCTATGGTCATTACAATTGGTATCTAGAGCCATCTTTTTTGATCCACATACACTACAACAAATTTATCAATTTATGATGATTTTTCTACATGACGTAATGTGTATCGTCACAAAATTTACTATAAATGTGACGATTTTTTTGTTTTGTCACATTTAATGATTAATGATATATCTTTTACGATAATTTTAAAATATGTCATGGTTTTTGGTCATTAAATGTTTGGAGCCAAAATTTGCCTCTTAAAAATTTTGGTGGGAAACCTTTCAATGACGTTTAGATAAAACAATGACGTTATAAAATCGTCTCCAATGAAATGTAAGTATTGGTGACGATTTATTATTATGATGATTTGATTTTCATCAGTGAAATTACAAATTTGTTAACAATAAATTTAATTAGTGATAATTTAATTTATCATATTTTATATGATATAAAAGGTGACATTTTATTCGTGCCTCAAAAAATAAGGTTAATGTAGTGAAAATAGTTATTTGTCGCTCATTGTTATAATTTTTGTCTTTTATATGACGATTTTCCAAGACATCATGCTAACATGTTATTTTAAATATTATTACAATTGTAAAAAATAATATTAATTTTTTTGAAGAAAAAACTAAAATATTACAAATTTTGTAACAAATTATTAAAAATTATAAAATTATTCTACAATATAAAAATATTAAAAATAAAATATATATAAAAAACAAAAAATTATAAACATTCTAATCTTCTAGTATTTTTCTTTTATTTTTTATTTTCGCGTTCTCCCGTCTCTCTCTTTACATCTTTTTATCCATGCCCCGAGTGAGTTTCAGGGGAAGCTTCGACGATAGTGCTGGCATCGTCCGCCGTATCAGATCTTTAATGATCGAAAAGGTTAATCTTTCTTACTCTTTTTAGTCTTATTGTGTCAAATTTGTCTGTCGTTTCCCCAAAATCTATCCCAAAATCCCTAGATCTAAATTTTTAGGATCGAAGTCGGCCTCTAATTGTGATCCAAAGTTATTAACCGTTCAGATCTATGAAAGCATATTTGTATTATTTGATCTCTTCAAAAAATTCGAATAGGTTTTGTTTCTTTCTTTTTGGGTGCTGGTTTGTCATTGAGCATTATCTCTGTTAGTGTTCAAAGTGAGATTTGGTTTCTTATTACTTTCCGCTTCTGTTTTTCAGACTCTCAAAGCTCGTGTGGCTGTTAAGGCTGAAGAAAAGAAGCTGGAGTTGTTTCTTCAGTGGAGTGAGCAACACAAAAAGCTTAACAATTTTATAAGGTATTCATTATCATTCTTAGTCTGATATGGTGTTAGGGCCTTTGGGGTGAAAAATCTTTTATACTTTAATATTGCTTTGGCAGTGAATGACTCTAGTATTAACACCCTTTCTGCATACTTATCTACTGCAGGTTAATTATAACTTTGATCCAATAGTGTCCTCATTCACAATTTTTTTGATACAAATATAAGTTTCTTTTCAAGTGCATAGTAATGTTGAAGTATCTGAAAACTTAAACATTCATGCTTTCTGGGATTTATATAGATTGTTATGGTTTTTCTATGATAAATTTGAACTAATTTTGATTGCTTTTGGAATGTATTTCAGGACCAAAATCGAGCCTCCAATATGTTTATCATTTGATCTCTTCAAAAACTTGAATAGGTATTGTTTCTTTCTTTTTGGGGTGATGTTGTGATTTATTATTTTTTTTGTAGGTTGGTGATACAAAACTGATGAGTGTTTGTTTATTTTGAGGGTGGTCGGAGATAATCGTTATTGGGAAGTGGCAGCACCAGTAGATGGTTGGTCTTTAATGTGGTTTTACATCATCAGTGACCTTACATGCAGAGGCTAGTGTTTTTTTTTTTTTTGAAATTTTCATTTTATAGACAATGGAGCAAAATGTTAAGTTTGTAGAAAGTATGGGTCTTTAATGTTAAAATGTAGGCCTTTAATGTGATTTGTAAAAGTTTTGGGATGTTATTGTGATTTGTAATAACTTTGGGCTTTTATTAAATTTATGAAAGTTTTGGCCTTTATTGTAGTTTATAAAAATGTTATGCTTTATTGTAATTTATAATTTATTTTAATTTTTAATTGAAATTTTTAAAATTTCAAAGGAAGAATTGTGACGTTATTTTCTTGTCATTTACACAAAAAAATTGATATTATCAGTGACGATCTGAATGATTAGTGACGAATATTTTTTATCGATTAGTGGCGTAATTAATTGTCACTGAATAAAATTTATAAGGTGACGTTATACATATACGTCATTATATGTTTAACAATATGTGACGCAAAAAAAATTCATCGTCACACTATACATTTAGCGACGCGCCTAGCGTGACGTTTATCGTGACGTCAAATTTTACGTCACAAGATACAAATAGTGACGTAAATGTAAACTTTGGTGACAATATTTTTAACGTCAAAAATAAGTAAATTTATTGTAGTGATATCACAATTTTTTCTGATTTACTTTCAAACTGGGTAAATCAAAAAAAGCTTCAAAAATGACGAACAATAAAAACTTTTGGGGGCACCAGAGCAATCAATAGAAAAAAATATGAAATAGAGAATCAACACTTGAATTTGAAAGAAAGAGTATCGAGTTTAGAATCTGCAACAGAGAACAGAGGTTATTTGCAACGGATCTTGCAATTACTTTTGAAGACAACTGATAACCTTGAATCTCCATTACCAACCAGCAATCCTCAGGTAACCACTACTCCTTCTGCTAATGGTAGTAAAAAACTTTTACTGGTGATTGTGATTAATGAGCATAAAAAATACTCATTTAATCCCACTGCTTCTGGAGTATTAGCCTCCAAACCAGTTTCTAAACCGATAAATCTGTAAATACCAGAAAAATAGAGTCGCATTAGTACGTTTCCAGTGCTTGAATTAGAAGATAAATTAAAAAAGAGAGATTGTTCTAGGTCTAAAAAAACATATGCAACTCAAAGAAATATTAGTAATGGGCAGAATAGTTTTGTTCCTAGACCTAAAGTTGAGCTCCAAGATTTTGATGGCACCAATCCAAGAGGATGAGTTAAAAAGTATGAGAAGTACTTTTCTATAGTTGATGTTCCAGAGTTTCAAAAAATAGATATAGCTTCTCTGTATCTTGTTGATAAAGGCGAGGTATGGTTTGATGTATACATAACGCAAAAGCATAGAGTAACATGACATGAATTTGTTGTTGACATTTGCCACAAATTTTGCGATAAAAGCCATTTAGACATTATTGAGGAATTTAACAAACTGTTTCAGACATCTACTGTAGAAGCATATCAGGAAAAAATTGAAGAACCTCAACCATTCAAGCTTCAATACAACTGTCATTTGGATGAATCTTATTTTATTTCCAATTTTATCAGTGGGTTGACAGAAGAACTCAAAAACAATGTTAAGGTTCATGAACCTCTAACCTTAGCAGATGCTTTTAGAAAAGTCAAATTATATGAACTAAAAATGAAAGTGGAGAACAAATAGAGCATGAATTTTTTTTACAGTACAATTCAAGAGAATTCAAGCACTTAGAGATACAATGCTACAACAACTGCTGCAAATCAGAAAATGCAGAAGGTAAACAACCCAAAATATGACTTATTGGAATATAGAAGAAGCCAAATCTATGTTTTAAGTGTGGTGAAAATTTTGCACTAGGACATCAATGCAAACTTCAACAACTCAACATGATGGAGGATGAGAATCAATGCAAAGTTGAAGGATATGAGGTGGGAAAGGAAGATTAGTCAGCAAAAGAAGCCCTCGAGATTTCTATTAATGCTTTGACTGGAAGTGTGGGGTACAGAACCCTCCGAATTCAAGGCTCCATTAAGGGAACCTTTAAGTATTTTAGTCGACAGTGGCAGCACTCACAGTTTTATCACAGCAAATTGGGCTAAGAAAGGACTCGAGTTATTACTAACTAATCCTCTAATTATTATAGCTAATGGAGAGCAACTACATAGTACAACTAAAAGTAATCAACTGGGTTGGACAATGCAAGGACACTATTTTGAACATCATTTTAGGGTCTTATAGTTAGGAGGGAGTGATATGGTGCTAGGTGTTGATTGGATGAAGAAATATAGCCTAATTACAATAAATTTTAAAGAGCTGACACTTTAGTTTAAGAAAGAAGATCATAAAATAATTTTGAATGGAGGAAAAAAGAAACATTATTTGAAGTTTAAATCAATGGAAAATATGGCCAGCAAGAACATTGATATGTTAGGCAAACTGAATCTCTTGAGTGCAGAAACAATGAAAAGTGACATTCTTCACTCTTGTATGTTACTACTGGAAAAAATTAGAGATAATTTGAAGGAACAAACAAGCTTTTGCATCAGTGCTGCTCATGACCAGAAACCCTTAAGTACCAACATTCCACAGAAAGGCTTGACTAACCACTTTGGGTTCGAATACTCTATCACATACAAGAAAGGTAACTCTACCTTAGCACAATCTCAGGCGGTGCCACAACTTCTGATGCAGTGGTCGAAATTGAGAGTTGTAGATGCATTATGGGAGGATTACTCGATTCTACAAGCACAATCTCCAAATATTGATCCTTGGGGTCAAGGATCTACTGTTGTATGAGGTAATGTCATGTACCTTGGTGCTGAAGTGAAGATGAGAAAGAAGAAAAATAAATTAAAGAATTGTAAAGAATTGGGAGCAGGTGATCGAATTGAAAGCAGTGTTAATTGTGAAGAAAATGGCAACTTTGGCAACATTTGGTTAAGGAATAACAACATCCAATTAAAGAAGAATCAACAATTATACCGGCACAAGAGTATGAAGCCCAACTTGAAGATATTGAAGAGAAGTAACAACTATATAGTTAAGGAGGACAGCTCGTGAATTATTTGTTTACACATGTCAATTCAATATTTGTTAATACTATAATATATATGCTAGGAAGATGTACTGAAATCTTTATCGAAAGAATAATAAAAGTTTTCAAAAATTTTATCTTCTTTAAACTTGTTCTTTTATTTCTCTAATCTTCTTATTTTTATTTCTAAAATTTATCTCTATTTTTTCTATTTTCGACCTTGGGTCATTACAATCGATAAGCATAGAATTTTAATGGAAAGTCAAGATGCTAAAGAATTTTGGCATAAATTTGCAATATCCCTTCCGTGAGGGTGGAGAAAGTGAGATGAATCTCTGGCGAGTGCTATGACGGCAGAGCCCCGTGATATGGTACAAGATTCTTCTTTTAATAGATTTGAAATGCTCGTTCGTTCATTTATGCTCGTGAAACGTTTGACAATTCGTTCGTTTATATTCGTTTAAATTTATTTATATATGTCTAGGGGTGAGCATTAGATCGACTCGAGTAAATTTTTTTGAGTTTTTCGAGTTGACAAGTCATGTTTTATGACTCGTTAAAAACTTCATTCTTATCGGCTAGGGGTGTTCATTGTTCCGTTAAACCGAACTAACCGACTGAAAGAAAATAAAATTGGTTAATATGTTAGATAATTTTAGGTTTCGACTAATGATTAAGAGTTTTTTCAAATTTCAATTATCAATTAATTCGGTTAATTAACTAAATTAATCGAATTAACCCAAAATATTGAATATTTAACATAATATGTGTTATTTATGTTCGTTTGTGTTCGTTTATCATTTTAACAAACAAACACGAACATGCTACATTCTTTAAGAAACAAACACGAACAAGAAATTTTGTGTTCGTTTATGTTCGTGTTCGTTCATTTGTTCGGTTAAAATTAAACGAAAGAATATGAACACACCCTTGTTCGTATCCGTTTACGAGCCTATGCCCAAAATTTAAAAAAAAAACAGAATTAATAAAAAAATTAAGAAGAAAAATGACGGAATTCCTAAAACTCATTAGGCTAGCTAACGTGCACATGAAGAGAATTATTCATTAGTATTAAATGATGAAAAACAAAATTAAAAAATGTAGTAGATTAAAGTAAATCTAGTAATATTGTAAAGCAAACGAATATGTTCCACACTAGTTCAAAAGATTGTTAAGGAAAATAGGTTAGCACTGTTTATGGGTTTGGCCGACCAGATATAAGAAATGGAGTAATTTTATCATCGGTATTGACGACCCTTTCTTTACAAGTGGAATGAAGAATGCTTAAATGGGAAATAAATGTCTAAATTATACTATTTTTTAGATAGGCGTCTAAAGTATTTTTGGGCTAAATAGATAATATTTTTAACGTTATTTAAATAGGTGTCCGTCATTAACGCCCGTTAATTATCACCGTTAAATAACACGTGTCAGCTTCTTAAAATTCTGAAATTATATTTAAAAATAAATAAAAATTAATAAAAACAAAATATTTTCTTTATTTCACATATTAGCCCCAAAATTTGAAAACTCTAACACCCAAAACTCAAATCCCGATTTGACTTGATTTTGTCGCTGATTGCCACACCGCCGCCCACAACATCCGTCGTCGGACCATCACGAGCATTTACCCCATCACCTCGTCTCCGAAAATCGACCGACACCATGCTAAACGCCAAAATTGTCGATGGGTTCATTCGAATAATTCACGACGAACGGAGGCATAACAGACGATGAACGGTGTGTGGGTCGTTCGGCAAGGGGAGAGTGCTTTCAGTCCGTCGCCAGAAACGCGACCAACACTGGTGGTAGTGGCCGGATTTTGGGGTTTAGGGATTTGTGGACTATTTTGGTATTATTTTAAAATTTTAGGATATTTTAAAAATTCAAATTTATTGCATAAAAAATAAAATAAAAAATGTTTAATATTGCCATGTGCCATGCTTTTATTGGTTAAATGGAATTTTTTTAACGTACAGTCACGGCGGGCACTTATTTGGCCCGAAAAATACTTTAGGCACCGAAAAAATATATACTTTGGGCACTTATTTTCCACTTAAGCCAATGAAGAACGTAATCGTACTCTGGATAATTCTACAGTAAACGCCATGTACTGCATTGTATGATTATTCATATGTACTGCAATGTACCATTAATTATTTTTATTAGTTTTAAAATTCATAAAGTGTTATTATGCCCTTTTAGAATAAAATCTTAATAAAAAAATTTATATTACTTTTTCAGATTTTCTTTTATTTTTTAACTCAAAAAATAATTAAATTTTTATTCCTATAATAATTTATACATTAACTTTTATTTAAGGGCAAAGTTCACAAATAGTCACTAAACTTTGATCAATTATTCAATTTGGTAACCAAACTTTTGATTGGTTTAATGTTACCATTAAACTTTTAGTTTTATTTCAATTTGGCACTGACCCGTTAACAATAAGGTAGTGGGATTGTTAAAATATTTTGTATAATAACACATTTAGTCCTCCACGTTTACACATTCAAACAATTTAGTCCTAATTTGAAAGAAATAATAAATTCAACCCTCATCATTTCAATTTGACCATATTTTTAAATAGAGATAATTTAATATTTTATTTTGATCCCTCAATTATAACTAATGTTATCTTGTCCCTCACCAATCTTTGCAAGTTGCCTACTTTGAGCATCAATTTCTCATTCATCACTCAATCATTTTGAGCATACGAGATATCGTTGTAAAGATCTCATGGAGTAAAATTTGATCCCTAAGATTCCAAAACTAATTAAAACAATAAATAATACATTACGGTACATATAAATAGTGGTACACTGCGGTACATAACATTTAGTGTAGAATTATCAATCATATTCTTATTTGATCTAGGATGAGTCTACCACGTGCGACGAACACCGATGAACACTACTAATGATGAACACCGATGAACAACATTAAATTAATTAATAAAGATTTAAAATTTTAAGGACTCATCATACAATTAATAATTATTTTTAAAAATTCAATTAAATTATTTTTATATATTAAAATTTTATTTTTTAATAAGGGTAAACTATATATTTAGTACCTCACTTATTTCCGTATTTCTATTGAACCCTCATTATTTAAATATTATTTCAATTTGACTCTATTCTTTATAAAAAATAATTTAACCCTTAACCCTCAACCTAAAACCCTAAAATATTAAACCTTAAACCCTTAAACTCTTAAACATATACCCTAAACCATTAAAAATAATTTCATCATCATTGATTCAATTCAATTCAATGAATTGTTGAATTCTGCTAAAAAATTAATTAAATTATTTTTTATATATATCAAAATTAATTAAACTCGAATCTCCTAAAATTAACATTATCATCTTATTGGTGAAACCCCAATATACAGCGGTTAAATTCTTATTGTTTATATTTAAATTTTTCTATACAGTAGACAGTTGTGGTTGAACCAGGCGGCGGCCCCAAAGAAGTTTTCAGGAGGCCATTGACAACCCTGCAAATATCTGATGGAATTATAAGAGTTTTAATACATTGTATAAAATATTGACACGTAAAGAAATAAAATGAGGATATATTTATATTTTACTTTAGAAAGAAGCTAAAGCAAGCTCTGAGAAATCACCAGACTGATGCTCAAGTTAATTCCTATTGTTCCGAGCATCAGCGAGATGACGACGGTATAGAAGAATTTAACCGCTGTATATTGGGGGTTTCGCAAATAAGATAATGTTAATTTTAGGAGATTCGGGTTTAATTAATTTTGATATATGTAAAAAATAATTTAATTGAATTTTTAGCAGAATTCAACAATTCATTGAATTGAATTGAATCGATGATGGTGAAATTATTTTTAATGGTATATGATTTAGGGTATATGTTTAAGAGTTTAAGGGTTTAAGGTTTAATAGTTTAGGGTCTTAGGTTGAGGGTTAAGGGTTAAATTATTTTTTATAAAGAATAGAGTCAAATTGAAATAATATTTAAATAACGAGGGTTCAATAGAAATACAAAAATAGGTGAGGTACTAAATATATAGTTTACCCTTATTAAAAAATAAATTTTAATATATAAAAATAATTTAATTGAATTTTTAAAAATAATTCTTAATTATATGATGGGTCCTTAAAATTTTAAATCTTTAATAATTAATTTAATGGTGTTCATCGATGTTCATCATTAGTGGTGTTCATCGGTGTTCGTCACACGTCGTAGAATTTTACTTTGATCTATATCTTTCGTGTAATAATACCAACAAGACATGGAAAGGCATGTTGACATCGATTCCCCTCCACGAATGCATTTTTTAACAAAACATGGAACACGGAAGAATAAATAAATAAATAATGTAAAATTAATTCAATTTTTTATGGTAACATCGGTCCATCCTTGTTTTATGTATTATATATATGGATGAGTCTATCACGTGCGACGAACATCGATGAACACCGATAAACACCATTAAATTAATTAATAAAGATTTAAAATTTCAAGGACCCATCATACAATTAATAATTATTTTAAAATTTTAATTAAATTATTTATATATATATTAAAATTTTAATTTTTAATAAGGGTAAACTATATATTTAGTACCTCACTTATTTCTGTATTTCTATTGAACCCTCATTATTTAAATATTATTTCAATTTGACCATATTCTTTATAAAAAAATAATTTAACCCTTAACCTAAAACCCTAAACTATTAAACCTTAAACCTTAAACTCTTAAACATATACCATAAACCATATACCATTAAAAATAATTTCACCATCATCGATTCAATTCAATTTAATGAATCGTTGACCACCATGTAGACGTGTCGTCGACAGTGGTGGTCCCAGCCAACTCCTCATATGACCTTAACTTGATTCCTCCGTTGAACTTTGCTATGGTCGACAATGGCATCTTCAGGTTGGGTTTCCCCGATTCTGCCAACTTCGCTTTTCTTCAAACGCTTAACCTCAGCTCAATCATGTAAGGCCAAAGTTTCTTCCTTTATTACATGCAAATGAATTTCTTTCTACTTTGAGTTAAAAAAGTTACTTTCTTTATGTTAGATATCTGTGTCCTGAACCATACCCAGAAGCCAACACTGAGTTTTTAAAGTCCAATGGGATCAAGCTTTTTTAGTTTGGAATTGAGAGTCACAAGGTAATTTTTTTTCTTTTTACAAACGAGGTTGCAAGGGAATGGATACAAATGAATTGAATTGAATTGATGATGGTGAAATTATTTTTAATGGTATATGGTTTAAGATATATGTTTAAGAGTTTAAGGGTTTAAGGTTTAATAGTTTAGGGTTTTAGGTTAAGGCTTAAATTATTTTTTTATAAAGAATAGGGTCAAATTGAAATAATATTTAAATAATGAGGGTTCAATAGAAATACAAAAATAAGTGAGGTACTAAATATATAGTTTACTCTTATTAAAAAATAAAATTTTAATATATATAAAAAATAATTTAATTAAATTTTTAAAATAATTATTAATTGTATGATAGGTCCTTGAAATTTTAAATCTTTATTAATTAATTTAATAGTGTTCATCGGTGTTCATCATTAGTGGTGTTCATCGATGTTCTCTCACGTCGTAGAATTTTCCTTATATACATTTCTAGTTGCATGTATTATTACTAATAGTTTTGATTTGTTTGTATATATAACACAATTTAAAATTTGAACGCAAAATTATAGAAACAATTTAAAATTTGTCGCCAGCCGCCAGAAGTTTTTCTACCACATACGTCACGTGGTGGAAAGCAAAAGTGCATGTCAAATTATTTTATTCTGTAATTTGTATATATGATAAATTTGTGGATAAGGTCGACAATTTTTGTATATTTCCAGATAGGCTAAAGAATAGACCTGTGGCATATGTTCGCAATTATTGATAGTGGTGCATAGTAATGGAATACTTTTCAATATGATATATAAATATAATGAAAAATTTTACAACGTGCGATGAACACCGCTGAACATCACTAATGTTAAACACCGTTAAATACAGAAAATTCTACAATGTGCGACAAACACCGATGAACACCACTAATGATGAACACCGATGAACACCACAATTAATTAATAAAGATGTAAAATTTCAAGAACCTATCATACAACTAATAATTATTTTAAAAAAATCAATTAAATTATTTTTATATATATATTAAAATTTTATTTTTTTAAAAAGGGTAAACTTATATTTAGTACCTCACATATTTCCGTATTTCTATTAAACCCTCATTATTTAAATATTATTTCAATTTGACCCTATTTTTTATAAAAATAATTTAACCCTTAACCATCAACCTAAAACCCTAAACTATTAAACCTTAAACCCTTAAAATCTTAAACCTATACCCTAAACCATATACCATTAAAAATATTTCACCATCATCGATTCAATTCAATTCAATAAATTGTTGAACTCTCCTAAAAAATTTAATAATCAACAATTTGAAGGAAAACAAGTAATGATCAAAGTCGATACAAGTTATATTGAATTTGAATTGTTTGATAACTTCTCCCCTGCATTCACATTCGAAATGAACAAGTATAAACATCGATGTGGAGTGTAACATGGATGTGTAAGACAGTAAGAGTGCTTACAATCTGCGAAAACGAGGATGGAGAAGGAGAACCGAAACATTCGTTTGATTTGTCTGTTTGATTGCAGGGTTTGTTCGACGAATGATGGGTGTTCGATCAGCCAAATAATGAAAGCTGTTAAGACATAAACTCCAACAATTGTAAGCCAAAGTCCTCCGGTGAGTGGTTTTAGGAAAATCCACAAGTTTCTGCTGTCCTTCGGAGTTAGCCGGGTGACCATTCCCACCCCCATGTCCGTATATGGCAAGGTAAAATCCACATACAAAGATATGTTTGCCGTAATCGTTATGTCCCAATAACAACATCGTATTTCTGTTTGAAAATACCACACATCAATAAATGCAAGTTTGCATAAACGAACCAGATCATTATTAAGAACAATTTATTAATAATTGTTGATCATCACTTGTTTTCCTTCAAATTGTTGATTTATTGAATTTTTTTAGGAGAATTTAACAATTTATTGAATTGAATTGAATCGATGATGGTGAAATAATTTTTAATGGTATATGGTTTAGGGTATAGGTTTAAGATTTTAAGGGTTTAAGGTTTAATAGTTTAGGGTTTTAGGTTGAGGGTTAAGGGTTAAATTATTTTTATAAAAAATAGGGTCAAATTAAAATAATATTTAAATAATAAGGGTTCAATAGAAATACGGAAATATGTGAGGTACTAAATATATAGTTTACCCTTATTAAAAAATAAAATTTTAATATATATAAAAATAATTTAATTGAATTTTTTAAAATAATTATTAATTGTATGATGGGTCCTTGAAATTTTACATCTTTATTAATTAATTTAATGGTGTTCATCGGTGTTCGTCGCACGTGGTAGACTCATCCGTTAAATACTATTAAATTAATTAATAAAGATTTAAATTTTAAAGACCTATCAAATAATTAATAATTATTTTAAAATTTTTAATTAAATTATTTTTTATACATATTAAAATTTTATTTTTTAATAAGGGTAAACTATATATTTAGTATCTCACCTATTTCTGTATTTTTATTTAACCCTTATTATTTAAATATTATTTTAATTTAACCCTATTCTTTATAAAAAATAATTTAACCCTTAACCCTCAACCTAAAACCATAAACTATTAAACCTTAAACCCTTAAACCCTTAAACCTATACCCTAAACTATATACCCTTAAAAATAATTTTATTTAATAAAATCTATATATTTGTATGAATTAGGAATAGATATATTCTAAACCATAAACCGTGTTTCTCAATGCTTACAAAAGCATAATTCCTTGTATACATGTTTTCAAGATGACACATTTTCCATCTAAAACAAACAGAGCAAGACAAACCCAAATTACTTAAGAGAAAAAAAAATAGAAAGGACCCAACGTAAAAGTTGCTAAATTCCTATCCTAACCACACCAATTCACATTGAACTAAAATTGTTCGGCTAGTTTAGCATCATTCCCTATCATTTTTTCCGAAATTAAGTTGAACTTGAAGAACAAATACCTGGAAACATTACAAACCCTTTGTTGATACGATGATTCAAGACTTTCTCGGCGTTCGCAGTGGTAGACGACAATGGCTTGTTCTTTGTGCAGGGTCGGACCGGAACTAAAAGGGTATGAAAAAAAACCCTACAATTATGAAGAAAAAAAACCCTGTATCAAATATAAACATGGATAAAAGGTGTCATTTTGAGGTATATATATATATATACCCCAAATTCATACAAATATAAAGATTTTATTAAATAAAATTATTTTAAGGGTATAGGTTTAAGGTTTAATAGTTTATGGTTTTAGGTTGAGAGTTAAGGGTTAAATTATTATTTTTATAAAGAATAGGGTCAAATTAAAATAATATTTAAATAATGAGGGTTTAATAGAAATACGAAAAATAGGTGAGGTACTAAATATATAGTTTACCCTTTTTAAAAAAAATAAAATTTTAATATATAAAAATAATAATTTAATTGAATTTTTTAAAGTAATTATTAATTATTTGATGGGTCCTTGAAATTTTAAATTTTTATTAATTAATTTAATGGTGTTCAACAGTGTTCAGTATTAGTGGTGTTCAGCGGTGTTCGTCGCACGTGGTAGACTCATCCAAATATAATATTAAATTGATATATACATATATGAGATAAGATCCTCTTATATTATGTAAAGCTTGAAAATTTTATATTTTTTGGTCCAATGAATGAAGGTATATGAATAATTGAGATTAACAGTAGAAAATATGAAGATTATCACTGACAAAAAGGAAATAAGAAAATAATTTTAGTCATTTATTACCATCATTCAACAGTCCAAAAAAGGTATAAAAGTAATTGAGTTTTGCACTGTATAAAATAAATCTTAACCCTATATATGTGTGCGCGCGCAATGTACCATTAACTATTTTAATTACTTTTAAAATCATAGAGACTAAAAAGTGTTATTATCTCTTTTTAGAATCAAATCTAAAAAAACAATTTTTATATTACTTTTTCAGTTTTTTTTCTTTTTGGGTAAAGTACACAAATAATAACTGAACTTTGGTAACCAAATTTTCATTTGCTTTAATGTTACCATTAAACTTTTAGTTTTGCTCCAAATTGGTCACCGACCCGTTAACATTCGTTAAAAAGGTGACGTGACAGTTAAAATATTTTGTATAATAACACATTTAGTCATCCATGTTTGCACATTCAAACAATTTTGCCCTAATTCAAAAAAATAAATTTTACCCTCGTTTTTTACAAATTATTTTAATTTGACACTATTTTAATTAATAATAATTTAACCCTAAACCCTTAAACACTAAAGCACAATAAAGAAAGCCACATAAAAAATACTCCCTATATCCTATTAAATTTGGCTCTTATTGAATTTCTACTCTAATTCCAAACCCGACCCGACCGAAACCTATTTTTTATTAAAAATTCGATCTGATTGGGTCGGAATCGACCGAATCGGATAAAATGCACATCCCTACTTGCATGGGTCTTTGATTGTTAATGTGGAAGACGAAAAGAAAGAACACTTCTATCATGAATTGTAATGAGGAGAAATTACTATATAAACCCTATTCATCACGTCATTTATGATCTTTATTCACTAAAAATTAAGTAATTAATTTTTTTTTCTATATCACTAATCCATTCATAATAAACTTTTATGTAACCAATTACTACCTATTTACATGGTAAAAAAGTAAAGATTTATCTTTAAAAATAGTGACATGAAAACTAAGAAAATAATTGGCTAGTTTTTAGTACTATATAATAATTTTTCATGATGGAGTGTTTAACAGTTTGTTGAGTGATTGGTGGAACAAATGTGTTCGTGAGCAGAAATTCACCTTTTCTCCAATCTTTTTCATTGGATTGTTGAACTCAATAAATTTTAACATTTTTAAAATTTGTAATATATATATATATATATATATATTAGAATTTTAAGATTTTATGGCGTTACATTTTTGGGGTACCCCTAAACTCATCTTATTAGTTATTTGTGAGCTGATAGTCAAAATTGACCAACTGTTACACAAAAAGTTAAATTACATTTTTTTTGGCTAATAAAAAAATGAATGTAAACAACTCGTGAGATTTAATTAATTTTTTTACCGGACTGAATTGACCCTTATTTATATATTCATCATCTTGGAAATGCTTTCTTGTACATATAATATTTGTTCACTATCTATTCAATTATTATAAATACTCCATTAATCACCATATTTTCAAGAAATTTGGCAATCTAAATAATAATTTCGTAACTTTTGGAGAACTTAAAAATATGAATGATAGTGATAATAGTCTTATATATATATATATATATATATATATATATATATATATATATAATATGAATGATGGTATTTGTTGTTTATACATTAAATGTTTATATTTAAGGATAGAACGAGGGATATTAAAAGAGACATTCTCACATTTTAATATAATGTCATAATATTTTGTATTCTTTACATAAAATATGAATGATAGTGATAATAGTCTTGTATATATATAAAATATGAATGATTGTGGTAATAATCTTGTATATATATATATATATATATAATTTCGCACAACTACGTTTTTAATATAGTTTACTAATTTTTTGTACTTCTTACTAGAGAGATTCGACTAGAAATTTCAACTGGCCGACTTCCAACATGGAAATAAATAAATTTAATAATATAATTTACTACATCTGAAGATAAAGATGTAGTGGCGAACTTGTCTAAGGCTTAGTTTAGGGTTGAAGTTAGAAACCAATTTTTGGAGGTAAATTCGGTATTAACGCTTGTTCTAGAGAAGTTGGAAAATTCAGCTTCTATAAATGCCCGTTTGTAGGGTTAAATTTAAGTTGCAACCACCAGTTGAAGATTAAATCTAGAGTCGTTTGACATTGAAGTTGAAGTCAAACTGTCATTGGAAACGGTAACTGCAACAAAAAAATAAGGCCTAAGTCATCCATTTTATCATTTTTATTATAATATTTGTTTTTATAATTGGGTGGGGAGTAGAGGAACCAAAATAATACTAATAATCTACGGTATATTCTCATAAGATTTGGATCAGATTCCTATGCACCCACAAATCAAACTTTCATACTTATCATAATTGATAAAAAAAAATTCTCTCTATAACTTGTTTTTATTTTATGCTATAATCTCTTTATCATATTATTAAAATTATAATTACATTTGTATACTTGTTAATATGAATGCAAATATATGAATTATTTAATTTTTTTCTTTACAGAGTGAATGTATTTATATATGATGGTGGTCATAGTGACACTAAAACCAACCATATCAATGCTTTATGTGTGTTGACATATTTGTTTTGCATTTCTTAATTGATAAAGCGCTTAAATTTAAGACAAATCACTATTCATAAGTCAAATTGTGAAATATAATTATACCACTTTAGTAACTTGTGGAGGAAAATAATCCATATTTGTAGCTTGCTTTATTCCAATATTATATCATCAAGTAGATATAAACTATTACCACTACACATCAATGATGTTATGGATGTAAGGTAACAAACATCAACTAGCTTTACAAATATAAACTCAATTTGCTATTGAGTTAGAAATTTAAATCAAATTTTAAGTTTGTAAATTGATTTTTTTAATATGTACCCTCGTTTTTGTGCTCATCGCTAGTGGTGCTCATCGGTGCTGGTCGAGTGCGGTAGAATTTTTAAAATTATTATAGTTATAAGTTGATACGACCTGCCATAAATATTTTTTTTATTTTTATTCGATACATAGAGATTTAATTGAAAAATACATGTAGAGAGAGGACGTTCGAATAATTATTCCATTTTTATTAGATAAAATTGAGAGATAATTGAAAAAATATAAAAAGAGAAACATATAGCGTATCAATTATCCCTAAATACTTAAAATAAAAATAAATTATTATTTCGGGTCAGGTGAGTATTTTTCACCTTAAAAATAAACTTGACCCGGTCTCATTCTAAAAAAGACCCGACCTAACTTGAATATGATTTTTTTTTAAAACTTCATCCTATAAAAAGATATTGAATCGAAGCTCATCAAATCCGAATCAAATAATCATCCTAACATATCTCTCTTCCTTAAGCAATCTTTTTCCATCAGATAATAATAATATTTAAGATACGTGGTATAGAAAACAAAAATACAAATCATGCAAGTAACACTCATGACTCAACCATCTTTGAACACCAAAAACACAAGGGAGAAAAGACAAGTCAACCTGACTTGGCCTCACCCCCTGACCCACCTCACCACCTTATTAACCCATCTGCGGTCTGCCTCCTTACGTTCCACAACATATCACATCTCCCAGGGGCTGCTACCTCTGTCTATGTCCCCACCGCAACCGGAACAAAAGCCACCATCATTTCACGATTCACCACAACCTCCAGCGGCCCTGACCATGTTACCTTTGGCTCCGCTTTACAAGCACCCGTCATGGTCGCCGGACATTTTCCGCGATGAAGCCTGGCTCAGAAGGAAAGGAAACAGCAAGAAGAGCAGGAGCAAGAGCGTGACGGACGAAGACCTAGACGAGCTCAAGGCGTGTATCGAGCTGGGGTTCGGCTTCGATTCGCCTGAGGTGGACCAACGTTTGTCCGATACTTTGCCTGCTTTGGGTCTTTATTATGCCGTTAATAAGAACTACAACGACACCGTGATGATCTCCAAGCCTTCCGCGTCGTCTCCTTCGGTTGGATCGGATTGTGAGATTGGAAGCCCCCACTCCATTGTTGACCCTGGTGATTCATGAGTTCAACTCGTGTGATCTTCACAACTTGTTTTTATTCTGATTTTTATTGATTTTGGGTTTCTTTTATTTGAAGGTGATAATCCACAGACGGTGAAGACAAGGCTGCGGCAATGGGCGCAGGTGGTTGCTTGCTCGGTGAGGCAAAGTTCGTGACGACGGATGGACGTGTTCCATACTTTGATATGAATATGATCGTCAAGGTTTTCAGGATCAAATTTCTAAGAAATCAAAACCAAGAAACCGGAGTTGTTTATCAATGTAAAAAAACCAAACATCAACCGTCTTTTGGTTAGAAATTTCCAGAAAAGGAAATGAGAAAAATCCACACATCAAATGAACTAAAAATATCTGCTAGATTAAGGTTTCTTACTTGTAATCAGGGACTGCTGTCACAGTTTGTTACCCAATTTTACATTGTTTAAGGTTAGGTTTCGTAGTTTGTCTGAGCTATGCCCTGTAAAAAATAGGCCAAAACATGTCTGCAGCTTGTATTTTGTATATGCATATATTCCTAATTCCTTCTACATCAGGAAAAGAGCCGGACCCTGACTCATTTTTCTTTCATAAGTTCAACAACGCTTTCTTTTCTTTTCTTTTTACTTCTATTTTCCAGTTAAATTTATGAAGATATCAAATTACAACATATGTAAATAGTATGGGATTCCAATTTAAACATCATTTCTTATAAAAGACCTCATGAACGAATTAAGCCAAGTACCCAAAATATCTTTGACATAAGTTAACCAATTGCACTAAATAGGCCAAATTCTTTTGCTAGTTCTTTCACTATACTGAATTTGTAGATTTGAGAGCTACACTTTTCAACTTTTTAAATTTCATTCTTGACGCAATAATACGGGGATAATATGACTAAATTTAATATAGGAGTTGATAACAACCAAATTGAAGAATAGGAACAAAATATATTCACAATTTATACACAGTACAATAGAAGAATTTGACCACTAAATATATTCAAATTTTAGGTGGTATGAAAAAGTGTTTAAATATATTAAAAGTCCATGTACTGTTTCAAAATTTAAAATTTAGTCTATATATTTTATTTTTGTGAAATTGAGTCCATGACTATTTTTTTTATTTGAAAATCTTGGTCCCTCTCATAAATTTTCTTCTCTTTTACCATTAATTGTTAACTTAACAGCTATAGACAAAGGTAAAATAACTTTATAGTCTCTATTTTACAAGTTTTATTAATTTAACCCTTTAAAAGGATGTAAACAAAGATGATTGAAAAATTATATTGTTCAATTAATGACATTTTTTTTCAAAGATTAAGGGTTAAGTTGATTAAATTTGTAAACGTAGGAGACTAAAATGTTATTTTTACCCTTTATATAGCTGTTATGTCGACCCTTAACAATAAAATTAAACAGAAGTTAAAGGAAAAACGAGACTTTTCAAATAAAAAACAATGGCACTGTTTGGTAAACAATTTTTTGAGCTAAAATTAGAGGTTTGAAGTATTTTTAGAGGTTTGACCAGTCAAATCTGCTAATTTAGATGTTTGGTAAATAGCATACTGTAATAGCGGATTAAGGTGAAACCTCTCATTTTGAAAAAGCTAATTTTAGGAGCTTTTTGAGTTAGAGGTTTGAATAAAATATTTGTAAAGACTATTTATCTTTAATAATTATAATTTTTTTAAATAACATAAATTTGAATAACTAATAAAATTAAAAAATTATTAAATAAGAAATTATTTTTTTATCAGCAAGTAAGTATGATTTTATTGAAAATAAGAAATTAATATATAGATTAATATATATACATTTAAATTTAATAATTATTAAAATTATACTAAAAAGAGAACTTCACAAATAAAAAATAATATATACATCCTTCGTATAGGCTTAATAATAATATTAAAAAAATTAATTTTCATAATCTAATGAATATTTATTGATACAAAATATTAATAACTAATAAATTATTCAAACAAATATTGAATATAATCATGTCCTTATATGTCATTTTGCTTGTTCAAAGAATCAAACAGATATTAGCTATCAATTAATTTTACCAAATATTTCTATACAATCAACTAATGCAATCCGCTAGTCAAATCAACTAATGCTATTAGTTATCCACTCACTACAAAAAAATGACATATAGCGACGGACAGCAAATCGTCGGTAAAACACCAAAAATTCGTCGGTATAAGGTCTAAAACCCTATACCGATGGCCAAAAGAGATATTCCGACAGATTAAAAGCCGTCAGTAAAATGCTAGTCGATATACCTCTATAGCGACGGACATAACCGTCGGTATAGATGTTGGGACCCTATACCGACAGACATGTCCGTAGCTATAAGTGTAGCATACCCGACAAATTAGTGTATCTATTCCGACGGACCCAATCTGTCGATATAAAGGATAAATATATAACAACAGGTTTTTACCGACGATTTGACCGTCGCTATAAGATGTACCTTTACCGACGGGGCGTCCGTCGGTATATCTATCATGTATATTTGTATAAAATATATATACTGACAGTTTTGTCCGTCGGTATAAGTTTAATCGGCATTTTTTTTAATTATTAATATTATTGTTATTTTTTATTTTAAATACAAATACTATTATAACATAAATCATTTCATTTTTTAAAAGAAAAAATACTAATCCAGACTAGGGAGCAATTTGTTTTACAACACAGACCTAAATGAATCTCTGATCTAATGTCTTGCTTCAAGAACATACTAGAAATATCATGTTCCAAACCCATCAAGATGGACATTACAACGAGAACTCAGATGCTTGAGAAGCCTTTCTCCTTCAAGCTTTCAATGGTTTCCCTCAGACTTAAATCTCGAGGAATGAAGTTGAGACCCAAACTCTTTGCTTTCTCCTGAGATACACGGAAAATATGCTCAGGCGGCTTGTCCTGATCTTTACATCTGTCACGAATTAAAGAAGACAAGATTTTTATCAGCAATTCCATCATCAATCAAATAATTTTCGGGTAGTGAATTAAGATCTCGAGTCTCAAGATGATCATATTATCGTAACCAAGCAAGACGTGATACTAAATAGAAAGATAACACAATTTCTTACTCTGCTAAAATTTTTTAGAGCATATACCAAAGCTGGAAAAACCAAAGATTGAGAAGTAATACTTTAGCACTACCTATACTTTCTCAAGTAATATGAAAATATTAGTTTAAACACATTTCAACAAAGCATAAAGTCAAGATAAAATATCAAACCCTTAAAAATGAAAGACAATAAAAATCAGTAATGATCATGAAGAATATTTACAACTAAATTAACCATGACGCTATAAATAAAGGGGGGAAAGTACTCATTCCAAAAACACATCATAAAGAGTTAGCAAAAGTATGGATATACCTTAATTTTCTGGCAAAAACGTGAATCCAAAAACTAGGTATCGTCAACCACCACATCATGAATTCATTATCCGTCATTAGAACACAAGTCTATTGTGGTTGTGATGGAATCCAAAGTACAATTAGCCTGCAATTGAAATGTGCATGTTTCCCCCAAAGTTGTACACTGTAGTGAAACTTAGCTTCTTTTCATTGCCTTTGATCCTTTGAAAAAATTTCACTTCACGTTATCACTCAACTAGGCATTCAATATGTATTGATATTCCATACTAAATAAACCATCTAATCAACATGATCCAATTATCAAACTAAATAATAACAAAATGTCAGTAAGCCCTGCAAGGTTAGTGCACATATAAAAAAAGTCTTGGACACTTATAGTGAAATGAAGCACTAGTAAAACTAAACCCAGATCCACCCTACTTAGAGTCTTGTCCATGTTTGAAAAAGAAGCACTAGTTGTTAGCCAGAATTATTGGACACTTTGCAGTTCACTAATTGATATGTATCATAAAGGAAGAGATATGAGGTGGAAGAATGGTGCCTTTTCAGCATGAAGTTTTGGAGTATCCCCATTACTTAAAGATTTTTTTCTTTAGAGACAGTGCCTCCAATCTGAAATATAGTCATATTTCATAGTTGTGATGTATCGTTTTGCCATTAAGCATTAGAAAAGCATCGACATCACCATGATGCCCATGACAATTCAATTCAAATGTTGATTTTAAATTCACAACAATATATCTTTTCTTCAATGATTTAATTTGTATGGTCCAACAACTTTTTACACAAGAACATGAAGACAAAGCTTAAATAACATCAAATAGCTATAATCAGATTTACTTGGGGATAAAAGAAAGCATTTGATAAGATTGCAACAACAAACTACAAACTACTAAATATCCTATATCATCTGCGTATGCAATCATGGAGTTCATTGAAAGTAGTATTTTTTTAAACGGTTAGATGCATCAAAGATATTGATCTTTATTATTATTTAGCCTAGGAAACAGAAGAAGAACTTCAAGTGTTCAACCTTACCTCCATCTCTTTAGAAGAATTGAAGTCATCGAAGTTCAATGGCTTTTCTGGTTCTGTAGTGTTAGCATTTGAAACTACTGTTTCTTTGTGAACTTTTGATTCCGGGTTCAAAGACTTACCAAATCTTAAAAATTTCTAGTATTAATAGTAATACCAATCTAAATTACAAGCAAGATAAATGATCTTAAAAACTTACTAAGTCTTTAACTTTTGGGGTCAGCTCTTCCTGGCACCGCCTTCGCTTTTCGTTTTGGAACGCTACCCTAACGGACCCTTCAACCATCGCTACACAGCTCGCTGACTCCTCTCTACACTTTGCTACATAATTCTCTGTCGCTCCATCTCCAACTCATTTTCTCCCAATTTTAGATTTCTTCTTAATAAAGTCCTCTGCGGTCTTCTCCAACCTCCTCTATTCCTCCTCCGCTTTCCATTACTCCAACCTCTTCTCCTCGTTCACATGCCTCAAACTCCTTCCGATTATGTCCCGGCACGCCTTGAAATTGCTTGTCTTATTTTGTCCAGCCACGAAGCAACAATCCGAAACCTCCTTTGCCACCGAGAATCTGGAGCGAGAGATTGAGGGTGGCTTTGGAGTGGGAAATCATCGAATCTTCACTGAGTTGATAGTCGCGAATCAGGCGTTAGAAGTTGAAAGGGATTTTGATAATTTCATGAATTCGATGCTTGACATCGCCGACTTGGACTTGAGGGTCAGGAATTCGAGCGAAGGTGAAGAGAATGATTAGGGATTTCATTTTTGGTATTTTTTGTTTTATTTTTTTGGTCATTATAAAACTGAAACCCGTGAAAATTTTAAACATATACCGACAAACAATTTTTCATCGGTAAAATTTTTATCTATATCAACACATAGAATCAACTATTGGTATACGGTTTATTTATACCGACGATTATTATTATTCGTCGATATAAAATACATTTATACCAACGGCTATTATTGTTCATCGGTATAAAATACATTTATAGCGACGGCTATTGTTGTTCGTCGGTATACATTATATCTATACCAACGGTTTCTTATCTTCCGTCGGTATAAATTTTCTCTATACCGACGACTAATATATCTGTCGGTAAAAATTGAAACTTGTACCGTCAGTTTTACTTTCCGTCGGTATATATTGCCTATACCGACGACTTTTATCCGTCACTATAACTAAGCGTCGGTATATGTACATTTTTTTGTAGTGTATCAGCTAATGTAATCCGTTATCAACTATTTGTTAATTCCAAACAGGGCTAATATATACATTCAATTCATGAAAATAAATTATAAAGACCCCTAAAATATTTAAATATAAAAGAATACATTTAAAGATAAACGATGTTCAGGCCTAAAAGAAAAGTTCCTATATAGGTTCTTGGCTTCTCATATCATCTCTACTTTCTGAGCCATCATCAAAAGAACACTTTTGCTTGATCAATTTTGACTAACTTTTTGACACCCTCTCATTACTCATTAACAGTGCGTCTCTTTAGTCATTTACTTTTATCTAACTGTTCAAAAAAATTGTAAGACTTTTAAATTTTATATAGTATAAGAGGATCATATCTCATGTATGTGTGTGAGAGGTTGGTTGCATTATTGCCCTCATATATGCCACAATTACAAATCAGCAGAAGTGGGATTTAGGTTGCAAATATTGAAAGCAAAGAAGAACCCACCAAGACAACAGGTTGACATCCAAAGCATATGGATGTAAGAAAAGAGGGTGCAAATGCAATTCACGAGTGCTCTGTGCCCAGTACTCCATCTTCCAGCGACTTAGTGCTCACACTGTTTAGTTATCGGCTCACCGGATGAAGATAAAGTTTGGGACATCCATTGAAGGGACATGATGATGGATCTTGTTCCAATGTGCACAACATCTGCTTCACCACACATTTCTTAATCAACTTTCCCAACCATTTTAAAACTAGATTTTGGTGAGATTAACTTCATCAAATGCTGCCTTACTACATAACAGCAGACTTTGTTTAAATAGATCAAATGCTTTATCTCTATATATGGAATGAATGGCCATCCTCTCATGTTAGAGCTTTGACTAAGATATTTTTCAATTGATGTTGAGACATCGTAAGAAAAAATTATTGCTGCAAAACATGACGTTAGTAATGAAAAGCAAAATAAATAGAAAACTACACAAAAAATAAATTGGCTTACTGTGCCGTAGTAAAAATCACTGTCTTAGAAGTAATTTCGCCCGGATGGTATAATCACGATATTGGATGTTGCCCCAGGGGCGGATCTTGGTAACACAGGTTGAGGGGGCTTATTTAAAATTTGTAAAAAATTTATATGCTTAAATTAAAATTTTAATGGATTTAATTTAAAATTTAGGGGTTTAAATAAAATTTTCAAAATTTTTGAGCCTTGATGATAAATTTTAAAAATTTTAGGTGGGGATTTTGTTAAAATATTCAAAAAATTTAAAATATAATTACAATTTTTAATGTTTTTTGAAGGGACCAAATTAAAAATTTTAAAACTTTCAAAGAGCTAAAAACTAATTTGCCAGATTTTGAGGGGGCCAAGGCCCCCACTGGCTATAACTACGATCCGTCTCTGGTTGCCCCCAAGGTTAACATAGTCTTCCAAATATCGTACACCCAAAATAAGGAAGTAAAATTCGCTTGATGTTGTTCTCTCCGAAGAAAACATGAATGATCAAATGTTTTCAGTGTATAAAACAATAATTTGAGCTCTCTATTTATAAGACAAAAGTAGGGAGAAATCAATAAATAAGCAGAAATCGGTTATCATAAAATTCCCAACCGTGTAACCCCCCTAGACCCGCCTATGCGTTGCCACGGATCCTAGGAAGTTACATTGGGGTCACAGGAGCGACCCACATTAAAAATTTCAAATAAACAAATCGTTAACCAATTAAAATCATAAATCAAATTTTAAATTAGAATACAATTCCAGAAAATATTCAGGCTACAAAATAAAACTATGATACAATTTGCTAAAACAAGTTTTAGACTCGAATGTAAATCAAGATGTGACATACATGCCCCCTAATTACACAGATACCATACTCCGCATGCAAACCGAAGAAACTCCATACCGATGTTGACAGCTGCGTCATGGTCGATCTTCTAACCTGTGATGGTAAAAACAACGTGAGCTTCGAAAAGCTCAGTAATACAAACTACCAGGAGATGCTAAAGGTGCAAGTGGGTATATGGCAACTTAACGTTGTCATGAAGAATTAAGCAACGATAAGCTCAAATTACGATTCGATAATTCAGTAAAGCATTATTAGGAGGTCACAGAGTTGTTCTTTATTTGATCACCTGAACCGTAAGAGGTGATCTAAAGCCAGAGATTCAAAAGAGATTCAAATTTCAAAAGTTGAATCAAGGAGTTCAGAGTGGTCCATTAAGTGCGAATTGTAAGTTTACCGAGGGTTAACATTGATGCATTAATTTAGCAGAGTATGTTTCAGAAGAGGTCGGAAAGTTCTATTAATTAACTTAACTACTCTCAACCGAACTCTAAAATGTAATTCGCCATGAACTATATACAGAAGGTCTTACCCTAGGCCTGAGGCGTAGGAGCCTACCTAAGGGGATGCCTTAGGTCCAGAAAGACTTACCCTAGGCCCGTGGGCATAGGAGCTTAACAGAAAGGCTTACCCTAGGCCCATTGGGCGTAGGAGCTTAGGTACAGAATGACTTATCAGCGCTGAGCCTACAGATTATCATTCATATCCAGATAATATACCACATATGATTTCAATTTATATTCAGAAGACAATATAGCAGAAAATAAATATTAAATCTACTTTTATATCAGAAGACATGTATCAAATTTATTTTATTATCATTATCATTATTTCATATTCAATGTCATATATCAGATATATTTTCCATAACAGAGGTCAGAAATTAGAGAATTGTTTTCCTTTCGTATTACAATATCATACTTTTAAATTTTAAGCATATTATCGTGGTTTAGAACAGAAAGTAATTACAGATACAGGATACACGTTTTATGGCCTAATTCATTTCTTAGAGGTACTCGATAGATATTAGAAAAATGACACTTGACGAATTTAGACTGATTTCAGAACGAGGTCCTTACGAATAGGGGAGTTCGGTAAGACAGATCGAATTAACATCGAAAGTTGATGCTTCAGAATCATTGGGATTTCAGATATATCAAGAGTGATTCGATCACTAAAGCTTACGAGGGTAATGTTTGTCATTCCGGCCTTCGGAGGGTAATTTGGTAAGCTGAACCAACAAGGTATAAACGGTGATGTACATAATTTAGGAATTCTAATTGCTCATCAAGCTTTCGAGTCCCTCTAAACTAGTTGAAACCATTAACAAAGAGTTTGAAATATAATCGGATAAGTACATCTTAAGCATTCATTTCCAGAACTGATTACAACGTAACAACAAAGCAGATCGTCTTCACCTTACATCCACTGAACTTACTACGAGAGATCAAACATGTATCCAAGTGGTAATTTTCCAAATTCCTGAACATGCATATAACCCCCGAACTCGTTCCATAGCATCGAATTTATCTTTTTGAGGAACATGTTGCTCTTACCAATCGCCGAGTACTTTCTCCAAATAACCCGAACATGTCGACATGTGGTATCTTTCCAAAATTAGGATAGTATCAGAAACGACCAACAAACACGAACCGTGAATTACCACTTTAGAGTTGTTATATTGTCTAGCTTTATTGGTATTCCTTATTACAGTTTTGGAGTTAGCTTCAGTCATTTCAACATTCGCAGGTATTTCGGATGCTTCATATCTGAAGGTGTTCCAAAACAAATTCTGAGCCTTTCGGTCGTTCTAACTATTCAATCCTTTCCGATATTGAGGGTATATTCGTCATTTCGATTAATATGACAATTGGTGCCGAGGATACATTATTCCTTTTAATCAAAACTTCAAGATTTTCAGAAGGTTCGATTGTTTTACCGGATCTAGTGTAGATTCTCAAACCACACTCATTAATAGGGGTATTTTAGTCATTTTCATACATCGAGGGCATTTTCGTAATTCATTAGCAAAAATAATCAGACTTAGAGATTAACACTTTTTATTAATCGTTTACTGAACTCGAAAGTCCTTTCGATTTATCAAACCTCTTATGCGAATATTTGCCTTGGCCATTAATATTCTTATTTCATAATTGATCGACGTAATCAGAAATAATCATATGCTCAAGCATGATTGTGTAAACATTAACCGAATACCAACATGTTGCAAAAGTATGCAGAAGGTAGTAATGTATTACCTTAATTCCGAGCTACAACGGTTGATTCATGACACCTCCTTCGATCGCACTCGATCCCAAGATTTGACGGCTCCCAACATCTCGAATTCAAGGATACTTTGATACCTTCAACAACATAGATTCACATTTCAGTCCTTATCCAAAGAGCTCTAAACAAAATTAAACACTTTGGGGTTCAAAGTCAGATTCGGAGGCCTTCGGGTTAGAATTTTGCAAGACGGGCTTCAAAAACGGACTCAGGACGTCGAAAAACATGGAATAGAAGTTTTCAGAAAATTTTGACTTTTGGTCAACGGTCAAAGTCAACGCTGACGTCAGCGGTCAAAGTCAACGCTGACGTCATGCTGACGTCACTGGTCCAAGGCTGACTCAGCGAGTTGACTCACTAGGTTGACTCGGACGAGTTGACTCACTAAGTTGACTCACTAGGTTGACTCGGTCAACGGGTCAGGTCGGACTCAGGCAGACGGGTCGGGTCGGACCGGTTCACTCACCCCAAAAATTCCAGTCACCGGACGGTCGTTGGAAAAGTCGCCGGAGATGACATTTTCATGTCGGTTCTGCCGAAAATCAAACAAACGTTAAACCCCGAATCATATTACACCTAAATCATCACCAAAACAAACCAGAATATGACCGAAACTTACCCAAAATAAACCCAAACGGCCGGAAAACATGGCGGCTCCGACGAAGCCTCTATCGATATCGGACGGAGGATCGGCCGGCTGGGATTTGCTCGTCGTGGTGCGAGGAGCCCAGATCTGGTGGTTGTGCGACCATGGGACGCCGGAGGCGGCCGGAAAACACGCAAAACAGTGGGCGCATTGGGCTTCTCCGACGAAGCACGCAAACGGCTTCCCACGGTGGACGGCGGCTGATAACCGCGAGTGGCTACCGCGGTTGCATTCAGGGAGAGCCGACGGACACGGTGGCAACGTCGGATGGTGATCGTGGCGACCGGAATCAAAGCTAGAACCCTAAGGTTCTGACGAAGCTTCGAACGACGATTCACGGTGATCGGGGAGGGCAGACGACGCGTGGTTATAGGGGTTTTGGTCTGGGCTCGACGAGGAAGCCAACGGTGGTGGCGGTGAACGCCACAGAGCGGCGGTGACGGAGCCAGGGCGGTGGTCGGGTTGCTGAAACGTCTAAGGAGGAGAGAAAAAAAATTAGATCTATCTGGATATTTCCAGATCCAATATGAGGCATTAATTGGGGTAGTTGGCTATAATTATTATAGATACATAATATAAAATATAATTTAAAATTAAAAGAGTGCATAACAACACGAATGAATGATTTAGCCTGAATGGTTAAGGCTTAGGCTTGCCAAGCATAGGTCATGGGTTCAACACCCCATGGTAGCACCCTCTCCTATTATTCTCCCTTTCTTTCTTTTTTTTAACCATTTATACCAGAGTGTTACAAATCGCCCTTATAATATTTACTATATTTACAAATAAAAATCTTATTAAAATAAACAAAATTATATAATTTCTTTGCATCCAACGACAAGTTGTGAGACACTGAGGCATTCGGATCGCAATTGAATTAGGAGCAATAGTAGGAACAGAGAGCTCCTTACACAAACTGATCGCCAGCACACTTATGTCCTAATCATGGATAATAGCATAGAACCAAATTTTAGTTGCTAGACATCATTTTAGTTTCTGCTATTCTTTTTGTTGAGTTATTTTTTGTTTGAATAGTTTTCTTCCACTATAAAAGTCTCATAGAAGTAGTTACTATTTTTTTTATTTCGTAAGGTTAAAAGGGATTATTGGTGAACCTCGAATCTTAATTTTTTACGAAATGTTAATGGACACTCTACCTATAACGATAAAAAATTTCTGAGTCAACAAGAGCTTCAATCCGGGGCCAGGTTATTTAGCTAATATAAGACTTTTGGACATGTTGGGATTTAGTAGGGTTTTAATTGGAATAAGGGGATTACTGAGGGGGTTAAGCAGTAATTAACCCACTTTTGAAAAGTGACTAACCATCCCCTAAATCTAGACAATAAACTTGAACCGAGACCTGAATTGAGACTCGATATCGACTCAAACTTGATTTGAAACCTGAAATAAACCAAACCAATCTTGATTTTAGTTGAACCGATATGGATCTAATAATAATAACTTATTGGTTTGTTGTCGGATATATAATATATATGAAATTGTTACAAGGTAAAAAAAAACTTAATTTTTCGAGTTGAAACGAGTTTTGTTTTAGCAGTATATCATTTATATTTAAGAATCGTAGCCTTTTCTTTTAAACAAAAACTAACTTGAATTATAATTGACAAACAAAAATATGTGCTTTTTAAAAAGAATATACCAATATTCTATATATACTTCAATTGGACGCATACTCAACTCAACCCAAAGATCTAAAGGTTGACCTAAATAAAAAACGAATGATCTCCTATTGACCCGAAATTGACCTATCCGAAAATCAACTCGCCTGAAAATATCTAACCTGATATTGAACCGACCCGATACTCTATTAAAATTACCAAAGACCCGAATTGAAATCGAACTAAATCTAATCGACCCAAATCAAACTTAATCGAATATAATTAGACCTAAAATTACCCGACCCAAACAACTCGTTTACCACCTCTACCTAACTCCTTTGTTTTTAACGCGGGAGAAGGGTAGGAGAGTCACTCACTCTTCACCTTCCCCCTCCCCACTCTCATTATCTTCCCTTTCCAAAGTTAGAGTTTTAAGATGAGATCCATGCTTCATATTTTTCAACTCAACTTACGTTTATTTTTATGTTTATTTTCAACGGGTTAGGGTAGTGAGATAAGTAGTTTCAGGTAAATAGATTTGTACCCAATTATTTAATGGGTAGTGTTTAGACTTAGATTGTAATGTAATGACTAATGTATTACTTGTAATTAAATTTCTTAAACAAGTAAGATGAAATATAGTGTCTACAATAATCAACAGGACCATATCCTTCTATTGAGTTTAGTGGATTGTAGTTAGTTGTGAGAAGTTTTTTTGTTAGCTTAGCTAGCAGTTAGTTACAGATTAATTAGCTTGTTAGTTAGTTTAAATCTGTGTAAATACTTTTGGGTTGTAAATTAATTATTCTGATATATGAAATTCAAATGTATTCTTAATTTTACTCTCTCAAAATTACAAGTTTAACATGGTATCAAGAGCCCGTCGTTTTTTGACTTATGCTTTTCTTGAGCCCGATTTTTGTTAGCCCGTTGATTGAGAGTTGTTTGTTTGGCAGTTCATTCTTCCTCTCTTTCGTTTCGTCACCCCCCCCCAAAAAAAAAAACTTTTTTTTTTGCGATTCTAGGGTTTTTCTTGACGAACTGGTTAAGTCCCGATGCCACCAGAGGCGGATGAAACAGTCGTTGATTTCAATCATCCACTCTCCCTCCACTCATCTGACACACCGGGAACGTTGCTGATCTCTCATCAACTCACCGGCCTGAAAAATTATAGCGTATGGAGTCGTTCAATATGGATAGCTCTTTTGGCGAAGCACAAGCTGGGATTCATCGACGAATATTGCAAAAAAAGAATTACAACGATTCGTTACAATCGCAGTGGGAGCGATGCAATGTCATTGTCTTATTTTGGATCCTCAACATAGTAAGCAAGGAACTATCTGTAGGTATTATGTTTACTTCGAATGCTGCTATAGTTTGGAAGGATTTACGAGAACATTTTGACAAAATTGACGATTTTTAGATCTTTTTTTTCATCACGCCATTGATACTCTCAATCAGAGGGAGTCCGTTGTTTCAGTGTATTACACTCGTTTCAAATTGCTTTGGGATGAGTATAATACATTAGTTCCCTTTTCAGCCTTTGATTTTAAGGTTTTACAAAGGAACCAGGTGCATCTCGTTCAACAACTCTTTCAGTTCTTGATGGTGTTGAACTAGACCTACACTGCAATTAGAAGTCAAATCCTCCTCATGCAACCACTTCCTTCAGTGAACAAGGCTTACTCTATGATCGTTCAAGAGGAGTCTCAAGAGCGCATATCACTGGGCATTCACCATATTCAACTTCAACATCTCTTTATTCACAAGCATCTGAGGTGTCTGGTCGCCGGCGATTTCAAGGAATTTGTGATCACTATAAAATCAAAAGGGCATAAGCGAGAGAAATGTTATCGTTTGATTGACTTCCCCTCTAACTACAAGTTCACTAAAAAGAGAGGGTCTCAAGCAGCAGTGGTGGTTGCTTCCAAAGCATCTGTGGACTTGGATACTGATATGGGCAACACAGATGCAACTGGGCACTTGTCTGCTCCATCTTTCACTCGTGATCAGTACAATCAGATATTAGATTTGTTGCACAAGGTTTCTGTGCATGATACAATGGTGAACTTGGTAGGAATAAGTTCAAATGTTGTGTCCAATACTGATGCCTCTATTTCCTGGATTATAGATACATGTGCAACATGCCATATTTTGTCTGATTTCAAGAGTCTACATTCTTCTAGTTCATGTGTTTCGCGTCTTGTCCTTCTTTCAAATGGTAAAAATGTTCTCATCACCCATACTGGGTCCTTTCCCTTGAATTCTTCTCAGTCCCTAAAGAATGTCCTATTTGTTTCTCATTTTAACCATAACTTTTTATATGTTTCAAGACTTACTCATGAGCTTAATTGTTCTGTTACCCTTTATCCTGATTTTTGTGTTTTTTGGATCTCTCAAATAGAAAGACGAAGAGAATTGGTAAGCATTATAAGGGATTGTACTTTTTTGAGTCTTCAACTTCATATTCTGGTTTGATTTTTACAACTTTTTGCAATTCTATTTCTCCTGTTAATGTGTCATGTGATGCTAGTCCTAGTTCATCCACATGTATGACATCTTTTGCCAATAAAAATCTGTACATTTGGCATGCTTGTTTAGGTCATGCTTCAACTTCTATAATGAATAAATTGTTTGCCTTGACTTTTGTTGTTTTTAATAACAATATTAATGTACATGAATACCTCATTTGTCCTCCATCAAAACAATCTAGACTTCCCTTTTCTATTAGTCATTCAAAATCTTCTGAACCCTTTATTGTTATACACATTGACCTTTGAGGGCCCTGTAGAGTCTCTACACTCATGGAAGAAAGATTCTTTTTTACATTTGTTAATAATTGTACACGCATGTGTTGAGTTTTTTTGCTAAAATTTAAGAGTGACACTATGTTGGCTCTCAAAAAATTCTTTCAATTTGTTAAGACTCAGTTTTCAGCCATAATCAAAATTGTGAGGAGTGACAATGGTACAGAATTTTTAAATTTTGAGTGTTCTGATTTTCTGTTATTGTAACACCCCTCGCCCGGGTTAGGAGCGAGGAGTGTCGATGCATATAATCAAACAAAGACACATAGAATTAGGGCCAATTTGAACCTTTCTTAAAATTTACTTAGTGATTAAGTTACCAATATGATTAATCCAATATACTAAGTTCAATTCATTCCAAACTTTATAATCTTTCCATTCGAACTAATTACTTGTCATTCAAGAAACTATATATTCATCTCCAAATTATTCCATTCGAATACCAAATCAAGTTACCAATTTAAGTTACCTAGTCTTACTAACCATTCGAACACTTAAAATCAATTCAATTTACAACTTAGATTCCCAATACCATTCAAACATCATCATTTTAAGACCCAATGCACATTCGAATACCATTAGACACAACCTTAATCATCAATGATTCATTAACACATTCAAACAAGCTTTTACTTAAACTTCATTTATATATACATATCAAAAAGGCTAACATGTCATTCAAGTTCATACATCCATATGATTATTTATTTACATAACCAAAGTGACTTAAACATAACCATCCTTCCATCAAGTTTTTACATACATTTCATATACATCTCTAATATAAGCCAAATGCATGAAACTTGTACAACTAGACACAAAACTAATCCACCAACTAGGAGTGCAACAAGACAAAGACAAGACATACTCTCAATCTTCACTTGTGTAATGCTCGGATCAAGATCGAAAAGCTTTAATCACCTTAGACATGTGGTTTGGGAAGAATGAAAGCCGAGAGTGATAAGTACATAGTGTACTTAGTGAGGTAACAACTACCTAACATGTTATCAAGCTTATTTGCATTTAGAATCATTATTCATTTCAATCAAGTTTACCTAATTAGTTTTCCATATCCCATTTTAGCACAACAAATTAATAAAACCAGGTTACATATCAAGCATAATAAACTAGTCAATCAATTGTATGCAATTCGAACAAGATGGGCATCCAATTCATTTCAAGATCATTTTCAAGTTACAAGTTCATTATTACATTATTCAAGATTGCAAGTATATCTTACAAGTTCATTTAATCTTGTTTTCCTTGGTACATAGTAGGACTAGGTAATCGAGTCACGTGTTAAGGTACACAAGTACCGGATCATGCTGAGGTGTCTTTTACACCCCCCATATTAGAGTACACAAGGTACTTGCTCAAGAAGGTGTCTGCTACACAACATATTAGGGCACACAAGGTACCTATCATGTTAAGGTGTCTTCTACACCATGTATTAAATCGAGCTCTAAACTCTAAGGCATGACTTTCTACCTGAGACCAACTAGCAATTAAGGTCTTGTTAAATCTTTTATTTTCAAGCAATGCACATCAAGTGATTAAGCACACTTAAGCATCATACAAGGGCATTCAAGGTAACTAGCCATTCGAATATATCATACATAGAAGCATTGGATCTCATCTCAATTCATAGATAATCAATCATCACACAAGAGCAATCAATCTAGTAGGCCATTCGGACATATCAACATATATAGAAGCATTCAATCACATCTCATTTATGCATGTTTGTACGTACCTTGTATCCAAGCAAGCTAACATGCCATTACATACCTTTGGCATAAGCAATGCATATGGGAAACATGAATTTAGACATGAAACATCTTAGTACAACCAAGGTGTTCAATACAATTCAAGGAAACAGTTCATCATGGCATCAAACAAGTTTTTAATTAGTTCATTCTTCCCTTGATTACCAAATATAGGTTACTCATTTTACATGACATCAATTCAAGAAAAGAGATTGGTTAGGACCTAAGTCCTAACCCTAAGTGGAGTTACACTCACAATACTCCAAGCTAGTCTTGTATTTCTATTCCCTTTTGTCTATCCCTTGATGATCCACCTTTAATTCCTTCAGAAACCTCTTCTAATCCTTGATCTAGAAAGCCACACACAACATGGAAAATCATTAGAATCAATGCATTAATAATTCAAGCTCATTTGAACTACATTATCCAAAACAGTTTTTGCCCCGGCAGTTTGTACACCCTTTAGTAATATGTTCATATCTTTTAATTTATACACTGGATTTTCAATTAATTTACTTCCTTAGAAAGCTAATTCAATTATGTATCCAACCATATAAGACTCATATTTTTAGTCCTTCTACATCAATACAAATATTTATTTAAAGTTAGGTCTATTTTCTAGTGACTATTCTGCCAGTTTTGTAGTTTACTGTACTTTAATGAGTTATTTCACCTAAAACCCTTACTATTTCATTTTATCCCCTTTTAAAATTGTTTACCTTGTTTTTACTCTGTTGTTACAAGTTGATTTTGGTCCCTAAACAGTTCATTTAAGTCCTCAATTTTACCTATATTTCCAGTTTTCACTATAATGCCAATTCATCACTTTAAACTATCACTTCCTTACCAATCAAGCCATATCGCTTATAAAAAATTTATTCTAAGTCCTCCCCTGTATTTTTACTCAAATTTTCAGCCTCTTATTTCATTCAATTCAATCATGAATTCATTATTTTTTTCAAAACAGTCCCTAATCCATTTTATGGTAACATAGGTGACTATTTCCCTTATTAACTCAATTTCTTCAACCTAGCTATCAATCTAACTTGATCAATGCTTCAATCATACATATTACATGATTTCTACTAGGTGATTACTTTCTAATATCAATTCATTCATCAAATAAGCAAATACCCTATTCGGCTATGTCACACTATGTACCAATTCATTGTTTACAAACCTAGCATGTTACCCATGGTTCATACTTCAAATTCACCTAACTACAACATCAATTCAAACATCAATTAAGCTTATACAAGTACTAATTATACCTTTAAACATCAAACAACCAAATTCAACTAACATCATAAGCTATTCGAATGGATGAAGGTAATGGCATACTTAATTTGATTCCTAGCTCAATTCCTATGGATAATCTAATGGCATGCAAGATTAAATCCCTCCCCCAATGGCTTTTTCTCTCAATTTTCCCTCCCTCCCTCTCTCTCTATTTTCTTCTATTAATTCGGCAATGATGATAGAAATGAGGAAGATGACAACTTGTTATCATCCTTAGTGGATTTGTGAATTTACCTATTTGACCCTAATTAGACCTTGATTATAAGCTTAATCAAGGGTAGTCATTGGAATGATGAAATTTAGCACGCAAGCCTCATCTTTACTAAGCAATTCGAATTGGTCGTCCTAATTGATCACTCAATTTACTCATTCTTTCATTTAAGTCCTTCACTAATTTAATTAGTCTAAATCCAAGGTTCAATTAGACTAACAATTTAGGTAATCAGTTTTATTTCTACTAGGCTAGGATTTAGGGTATCACAACTCTCCCCCCCCCCTTAAAAGAACAATTTGTCCTCGAATTCTTACCTGAATTGAATAGATGAGGATATTGCTTTCTCATTGTATCCTCGGGTTCCCAGGTTGCTTCCTCCATCTTATGGTTTCTCCACAAGACCTTCACCAAAGGAACATTCTTGTTTTGGAGTCTCTTGACTTCCTTATCGAGGATTTGAACTAGCTTTTCTTCGTAGGATAGATCAGGGTTCAATTCAACTTTTTTCAGGCTCAAGGATATGAAATGGATCTGATCAATACGTTCAGAGTATTGAGACATGTAAGTCATTGTGTATCTTATCGAACTCACCAGGGAGTGCCAATCGATAAGCCACTGGACCAATTCTTTCAACAACTTCGAATGATCCAATAAACTAGGGAGTGAGCTTTCCCTTTTTGCCAAATCTGAAAACCTTCTTCCAAGGAGAAACTTTAAAGAATACTTTGTCTCCTACTTTGTGTTAAATGTCCTTTCGTTTCAAATCTGCATAGGCTTTTTGCCTATCAAAAGCTTGCTTTAATCGATTGTGGATAATTTGAACTTGTTCTTCGGTTTCCCAAAGCAATTGATGACCAAGAACTTTGCTTTCACCTAATTCAGACCAGCATAGAGGTGTTCTACACCTTCTCCCATATAGAGCTTCGAATGGAGCCATTTGGATTGAAGCTTGATAATTGTTGTTGTAGACAAATTCTATGAGGGGTATGGATTTTTCCCAATTCTTTCCGAAGTCAATAACACATGCTCTAAGCATATCTTCAAGCACTTGTATCACTCTTTCAAATTGACCATCACTTTGAGGATGGAAGGTCGTGCTTAGATTCAACTTAGTTCCAAGGGCTCGTTGCAAGGTTCTCCATAATAGAGCTGTGAATCTAGAATCTCAATCAAAGACGATTGAAGTATGAACTCATTGTAAACGAATTACTTCATGAACGTACAAGTCAGCTAGAGTTTCCAGACTATAGCTCATTCGAACAGGGATGAAGTTAGCCGACTTAGTGAATCGATCAACTATAACCCACACGGCATCACAATTTCTTGGAGAATAAGAGAGACTGGTTACAAAATCCATAGTAATTCGATCCCACTTCCATTGAGGAAATTCAAGAGGTTGGAGTAATCTAGTGGGAGCTCGATGTTCGTCTTTGATTCTTTGACAATTCAAGTACTTAAATACGTAATCAATGATGGATGACTTCATACTAGGCCACCAATACAAGGATTGAAGGTCTGTATACATCTTGACAGATCCGGGATGTATCGAGAAAGGAATTTGATGAGCTTCTTGCAGAATTTCATTCTTCAAATCTTCTTTGTTTGGAATACACACTCTATTCTTTAAATAGAGCATGTAGTTCGAATGAATGGAGAATTATTGATTGGCTTTCGAGTCAAGCTTCGAGATAATAGCTTGAAGTTCAGGGTTAGTTTGCTGCAATTCTTTGATTCTCGAGATTAAGCTAGATTGAACATGTAGTTTGGACAAAAATCCACGTTTTTATACACTCGAAGATGAGCGTTAATAGAATTTGAAGCTACAAGATTAAAAAAACTATTAGGTGGAATTCGATTGGTTACTTGTAAAAGAAGCAAGTGTTTGAATGGTTTCTTACATAGCAAGAAAGATTCAATTTCAATTTGAAATTTCAAGGATGAAAGCTTTAAAGGATTACCCGAGTTTGGTCTTCGACTAAGGGCATCAGCAACCACATTTGCTTTCCCCGGATGGTAGTCGATAACCAAGTCATAGTCCTTAAGCAATTCTAGTCATCTTCTTTGCCTTAGATTTAAATATTTTTGTGTTAGGAGATATTTGAGACTTTGGCGAACAATTGATGTTCTCGCAGAGTTTGCAAGACAATTCAGAGGTGTTCAGCATGTTTTTCCTTGTTACGAGAGTAGACCAAGATGTCATCGATAAAGACGACCACAAATTTGTCGAGATAAGGCTTGAATACTCGGTTCATTAGATCCATGAATGTGGCTAGGGCATTGGTTAGCCCGAATGACATTACTAGAAATTCATAGTGGTCGTATCTTGTTCTAAAAGTCGTTTTGAGCACATCATCTTCTTTGACTCTCATTTGGTAGTAACTCGATCGAAGATCGATCTTTGAGAATACTAAAGCATCCTTAAGTTGATCGAAGAGATCTTCTATTCTTGGGAGCGGATATCAGTTCTTGATTGTGAGCTTGTTCAATTGATGATAGTCAATGCAAAGCCGCATCGTATCATCCTTTTTCTTCACGAACAAGACAGGTGCACCCCATAGAGATGTGCTAAGCCGAATAAAGCCCTTGTCTTGGAGTTCTTGGAGTTGTTTTTAAAGTTCTTTCAATTCAAGTGGTGTCATTCGATATGGAGTGATGGACACCGGATTCGTTCCAGGCTGGACTTCAATCTCGAATTCCACTCCTCTAGCCAGAGGGAGACTAGAGAGTTCCTCAGGAAAAATGTCAATGAATTTAGAAACAATTGGCACCTCAGGTAAACCGAATTCAATTTGATCTTGTAAGAACATAGAAGCAAAAATAGAGGTAGGCTTTTTATTGATTAGGAGTATGGATTTTTTCCTAAACCCTGGAGGTATAGTTTTTTATTTTGACAATCCACACAGGCTTCGTGTTTGCTTAACCAATCTAAACCAAGTACCTAATTTTATTGGTAAATGGATAATAAAGGGAAGAATGGATATAATCAAGACTTGACAAGTTAATGACTTGGTAAATAAGCTTAATAAGGAAATGAAAGAAATGTATCTTCTTGTTTGGCCTGATATGTTCGAATGATTTGTAGATTGAATGATGATATGTGAAACTTGAGAATGCTTGATCACTTATGAATTGAACTAAGGACTATACGACCTAAGAACATAAAAAGGAAATGGATCAATGATGTGCTTGTTGCTTAATTATTGATGTACAATTGTTTGCAAATAAAAGACTCGACAAGACCTTGGTTGCTAGTCGGTCGTAGGTAGAACGACATGCCTTAGAGTCTAGAGCTCGACTTAATATGTTCAGGTACTCTGTGTACCCTAATATGTGGTGTAGAAGACACCTCAATATGTTCAGGTACTTTGTGTGCCCTAATATGTAGTGTAGCATACACCTTCTTGTTTAGGTACTTTGTGTATCGACTTAATATGATAACATGCTAGGTACTTTGTGTACCTTAATATGTGACTCGATTACCTAGTCCTACTATCTCCCAAGGCAAAACAAGATTAAAGAAACTTAAAAAAAGAAAGACTTGAAATCTTGAACAAAGAATGAGCAATTTTACACTTGCTTATGAATTTGATATGAAATGGAATTATATGAACGAATTGAAGTGTATGCTATCTTGACTTGCTTATGATTTGAATGATGATTCGCATGGTAAATGGAACCTATTCGAATCAGCTTAATGGTCACCCTGCTTGAAATTGTTTGATGCTTGATTGACTTGATTATGGTGAGCTTAAAATGAAACCTTGCTTCCTAGGCCTAATGTATTCGAATAGGATAGGATAAACTACCTAGGATAAGCTTGATTAAAATGAGAAAAGGCTCTAAGATAATAATCTTGACAAAATGATAGATTTAAGAGCTACCTCACTAAGTACTTTAAGTACTTATCACTCTCGTTTTCCTTCTTCCCTAATTTCAAGTTAGTTTGATCGATAGCGAACTTTCTTTGAACCCGGAGCAGAACACAAGCAAAGCAATGTATGATCTGGTACACTTTGTGAGACTCCTAGATGGTGGCCTTAGATTGTGTCTAGTTTTGTTAGTCCATGCATTTGGCTTATATGTGAAAAATGTATATGTTGAACTTGATAAAGTCTTGTAATGAAATGGTACTTGGATTGTAAGTATAAGTTTGTAAGAAATGGTCTTTGGTGAACCTTATATTTATAGTTAATGGATGAATTAATTCTTGTTTACTAGTTAATCTTGATTGAGTAATGTATTGAAATGAAGAGAATGAACTTGCTAAATGATCTTGTATTAGATGATGCTAGATAAGGCCCTAATCGAATGGTATAAGGAAATTCTAGGTTGTTTGTCTAATTCATTTGTATGCCTAGAAGATTGATCTAAACTAAATAGAATAAGGTTGTGTTTAATTCGAAATGAAATGGTCCTAAAATTGAGAGCAGAGTTCGAATGGAATAGGGTGTATTAGAAGTAACTTGAATTGATATTAGAAGGTTAACTTGATTTATAAGAAAAATTCAAATTGGCCCCTAATTATATGAGTCATTGTTTGATTATATGCATCGACACTCCTCGCTCCTAACCCGGACGAGGGGTGTTACAGTTATCTCTGGGGTTTTGCATCAGAGTGCTTGTGTCCATACTCCACAACAAAATGAAGTTGTTGAACGCAAGCATAGACATATCCTAAAAGTTGCTAGAGCCATTCGTTTTCAATCCAAAATCCTTTTAAAGTTTTGGGGTGAATGTGTGTCCACTGCATGTTATATTATAAATAGGTTGCCTACTTAAGTGTTACACTAGAAATCTCTTTTTGAAGTTCTTCATCATAAAATTCATAATCTTTCACATTTTAGGGTATTTGGTTGTTTGGGTTATGCAACCAATACTAGTTACCATGATAAGTTCTCTGAAAAAATTGTCCCTTCTAATTTTTTTTTTGGTATTCAAGTACACAAAAAGGTTATATCCTCTTTAATCTTGTTACTAAAAATTTGTTTGTCAATAGAGATGTTGTTTTCTATGAGACTATCTTTCCTTTTTCTTTTCTACAACTTGCATCTTCTCTTTTTTTTCCTCCTCCTATACCAGATTCTGATTTTTTTGATTCTTCATCCTGCTTCACCTTCACCAGAAACACATGTCCCTACTTTACCTTCACCAGAAACACATGTCCCTACTTCACCATTGCCTAATTCACCCTCACCATAATCACATGAACTTGTTCCACCCTTACCATATTCACATGAACTTGTTCCTCCAGTTAGACATTCTTCTCGTGTGTCTCGGCCACCTAATTGGTTGAAGGATTATGTGAAAGATTTTACTTGCCAATCTTTTTCCCTTCATGTTCCTCTATCTTACACTGGTCAGTATCCTATCTCTAATTATGTTTCATATTCTCATTTACCTATTCATACTCAGTTCTTTCTTTCTTTCACTTCCACCCTTCATGAACCCCTTACATATAACGAGGCTGATATACTTAACGCACACAAAGCCTGATATCAATTTTTTTGTTTACCACCAGAGCCAGTTTATGCATCGGCCCAAAAAGGTGCATCTTGAAGCAGCTCTGCGTGTAGTAAGATACATAAAGAAGAATTCAGGAAAAAAGGTTTTGTTGAATGCAAGCAGCCCCTGTCAATTAGTGGCATATTGCGACTCAAATTGGACAACATGTCCAATGACTCGAAGGTCAGTCACTAGTTACTGCATTGAGCTAGGAAATTTTTAATCTCTTGGAAGTAAAAAAAACAAACCACAGTAGCTCAGTCATCTGCACATGCAGAAACATGGCAGTTACCGCTGCAGAGATGTGTGGTTAAAGGGATTAATGTCATAACTAGATATCAACAGAGAACATCCAGCTAAACTCCTTTGTGACAGCAAGCCAACACTTCAAATAGCTGCTAACCCTGTTTATCACAAGCGCACTAAATATATCGAGATCGATTGTCACTTTGTTAGAGAAAAAATACAAAAAGGGTTAATAAACTATGTATCAACAACAAAACAATTGGCTGACATCATGATAAAGAGTGGGAATTCAAAAGTAAAGAATGGGCGAAACACAGAAACACAAATTCTACATGTTTGAACTCACCATATTGGTCTGCATTTGGACTTTAACCAAATGCCTTCGTATATTTCTCTAAAATATACACCGCAAAACAGACATTAAATATGTTTTATTAGATTAAAACAATTTAATCAATCAAACCTATAAAATTAGATTAATAATTGGCTTGTTTTTTAATTTTTTAAATTAATTGTTATTTATTTGGCAGTTAACAAGGCTTCATTATTAATGAAGGCAAACCGGCAGCAATGGCGATGGATATGGTAACCGCTCATATTTAGGACTCCTAAAATATTTTGTTTGTTATGTAATTAAAACGTTTATCTAAACCAATAGGTTGGTCCAAATGGATAAAACTTTGTATCGCTTAAGATAGTATCGAGTTTGAGGCCTTGTATAGGTAAAAAAAATTGTTAGGAAACACACTCATCAAAATTAAGTGTACGACCCGGACTGATCCTGATTAGTCAAGACAAAACTCTAAAAAACTGGATGACAAAAAAACAAACCGATAGGCCAGGTTGCCTGAATATGCTACTTTTGACTATTGTTTCTAAAACTCTGCCGTGTTATTTGAATGAATCTGGTTTGATTTTTTTATATAAAAAAAAAATCAATTGATTTAATAAGTAGATCGAATCATATTAATCAATTTTTAAAATTTACAACCAAGCCAACCCTTAATTAATTTAATTAACTTAGGGTTTATAGAACATTCTATATTTTTATCAATCGAACAAATCCACATGAATTGAGAAATCCTAATTAATTATGAAAAGATTTGGTATTTTATGTTCTAATGAAATGGTGGAGTTTCGAAAAAGAAAATTGTCTTTTCTTTGCCATTATGTTAAAATGGTTATATCGTTTTCGTGTGTGAACCCGTGATGGAAACTTTGTTGACAGAATTTTTATGTTTTATGTATTTGACGAAAATAATAGTTTTATAGGTAAATTCACTAGAGGTAACTTGGTTATAAATTTAATAACATGTCAGCTTTCAATTCAGTCACTTAATTATAGGTTTAGGGGAAAATATGTTATTCTTCTTTTAAAAGTAATAATCAAGTCACTTAATTATAGATTTAGGGACAGACATATTCTTCTTCTTCTAAAAGTAACATTTGAGTCACTCAATTATATGTGTAGGGAAAAATATGTCATTCTTCTTTTAAAAGTAATAATTCAGTCCCTCAATTTTTTATTGATATATACATACCTATATATAAAAATATGAAGAAATATTGCCACATATGAAAAAAAATATGAATATATATATATATATGCATATCTTATATGATTAGAGAAAGCTATTTAAATTAGAATCAAATTGTACTATAACATGATAAATAATTACAATTAAATTTTTATAAGAACTCGAAAACTCGACTCGAATTTCTTCGACTCGAAAAAATTTCGAATGAAGGTTCGAATGATAAAATTAGACTCGTCAACTCGAATAACTCGAAAAAATTTTACTCGACTCGATCGAACGCTCACCCCTGGCAATTAACGGTGATGATGTGGCGGTTTACAATGCTGACGTGGTAGTCCATGATGCTGACGTGACAGTCCACGTGGGATGGCAACGTGGTGGAGCGGGATAAATTTATTATTTTAACCGAGTTCAAAAACATAATTAATTTTCTTACTATATTCAGGGATATAACTAATTTAATTTAAAATTTTGATAACTTACTTAATCACTAAGTTAAAAAAATTAAAAATATATTAACATTTAAATATTCATAAAATATTAAAAATAAAACATGGTAAAAGTTGAGTTCAAAAAACCAAACTATTTATTCAATTTTATTAAAAATAATTTGTTTAAATATTTATCCAATTTTAATAATTTTAAAATTTTAATAATTTTAAAATAATTAATTATACGTTTGAATTCAATTAAAATAATCAATTCATTCCCTTCCGTCACATCATCATCCACGTGTACTTCAATATTAACATTGTGGACTGTCACGTTAGTACTGTAACGGTCAACATCGATAAAAAGTCAATTTAATCAATTTTACAGAATTCAATTAAAATAATCAATTCATTTCCTTCCACCACATCATCATCCACGTGTACTTCAACATTAGCATCGTTGATTGCTACGTTAGTACTGTAATAGTCAACATCGATCAAAAAGTCAATTTAATTAATTTTACAGACTGAAAAATCACATTAAATATATTTTTCGACGATCAACGAAATTAATTTATTGAGTTGAAGTCATGAATAAATTTACCCTTTAACCTTTTTCCCACTACAATATCTGGAAAATTTTCTTTTAGGTGGGGGTGGAGGGGAATGCTATCATTACACAAATAGAGCCTTAGCCTAGCTTCTTTAGCTAAAGAAAAATATCGACGTTCTTTTATTATTTTACTTTTATGTATATGCTCAGATCGAATAAACTAAAAAAAATCTCTATGTTATTAAGGTTCCCTTCTTAATTAATCTAGATTTATTTGTGTCACACATTTTGTTTTGATGGCTGAAATTTTTTAGATAAAATTTTTTGTATACAGAAAATTTCAAATTCGACACATGCTTAAACGATACTAAAGATGGTTGTTTGATCTAGACCCGACGGGTTTCGACCTGACCCAACTTTATAGAGTCAGATTTTTAAAAATAATTTTGGGTTCGGGTCAAGTTCTATGAGAATGAGTTCGGGTCAAGTTTAGGTTTAAAGTAAAAACATTCTACTTTACCCGACCCGAAATAACAGTTTAATTTTATTCTAAATATTTAGGTATAATTACTATACTGTTTCTCTTTATGTATATATCTTTTCATTTATCTCTCTATTTTGTCTAATAAAAATGGAATATTTATTATAATGCATCTTTCTATTTGTATTTTTTTCAATTAACTCTATATTTTATAGAATAATAATAAATAATAATTTTTTATTTACGTCGGGTCGGGTCGAATTATGTTCGGATTTTTATTCTAAAATTTAGACCAAATTTAAGTCGGGTAAAACATCATAAAATGTCGGGTGAAATTGAATTTGGGTGAAGAAATTAAATTTTAGGGTCGAACAAGGATTGACCTATAACCCGATTTAACCAGAACTAGGGATGTAAAAATAGGTAATCGGATGGTTTCAGGTCGGGTACTGTTAGGTCAGGTAAAATCGGGTACAGGTCATTTTTCTATTTTGACTCAACTCGGGTCGGGTGCGGGTCCATTTCAGGTCGGGTCCATTTCAGATCGGGTCCATTTCATATCGGGTCCATTTCAGGTCGGGTCCATTTCAGGTCGGGTCCGAAGCAGATAATTGATAGATTAATTCGGGTTCGGATAACTTCAGGTCGGGTCCATTTCAGGTCGGGTCCATTTCAGGTCGGGTCCATTTCAGGTCGGGTCCATTTCAGGTCGGGTTCATTTCAGGTCGGGTGCATTTCAGGTCGGGTAATTTTAGGTCGGGTAGTTTCAGGTCGGGTAATTCAGGTCGGGGTATTTTTAGGATTGAAATTCGTATTGAGTTTGAGTTCGGTACAACCATATAAGTAGTCGATAGACTTTAGGTTGGCCTTCGTCAATCGTCATTGATTTGGAGTTAATTATTTAAAGTCATATCAAATTAAAATTATAAAACATTAGAGTAATTAAAAAATAATGAAAAGGGGTTAATTTGGACTGAAAAGGGGTCAATTTGGATTAAAAATAAAGTTCCACGGATTATAATGAACAAAAATATCAAATGAAAATTATAAAACATTAGACAAATTTAAAAGAAAACAATGAAAATGGGTCAATTTGGAATAAAAATAAAATTTTGGGGACTGTAATGAACAAAAATATCAAATTAAAAGTATAAAAATTAGAGTAATTAAAAAAACAATAAGTAGATGTCAATTTAGAATAAAAATAAAGTTTTAGGGTCTAGAATGAACAAAATTTCAAATTAAAATTATAAAACATGATGAATTAAAATATATATAGGGGTCAATATGGAATTAAAATAAAGTTAAGGGACTAGAATGAATAAAATATCAAATTAAAATAATAAAACATTGGACAAATTAAAAAAATAAATGTGGGTCAATTTGGAATAATAAATGTGGACAAATTAAAATAAAGTTAAGGGACTAGAATGAAGAAAATACTAAAACACTCATGTATACATACATACTAAAACACATATATATATATATGCATGTATTTAAGTTTTAGTATATATATACATGTATGTATGTAAGTTTTAGTATATATATATAGGGATGTAAAAATAGGTAATCAGATGGGTTTCAGGTCGGGTATTGTCAGGTTGGGTAAAATCGGGTACAGGTCATTTCAGGTCATTTTTCTATTTTGACTCGACTCAGGTCAGGTGCGGGTCCATTTCAGGTCGGGTCCATTTCAGGTCGGGTCCATTTCAGATCGGGTCCATTTCAGGTCAGGTCCATTTCAGGTCGGGTTCATTTCAGGTCGGGTCAAAACGGGTCGGGTCCGAAGTAGATAATTGACGGGTTAATTCGGGTTCGGATACACTTCAGGTCGAGTCTATTTCAGGTCGGGTCCATTTCAGGTCGGGTCCATTTCAGGTCAGGTTCGTTTCAGGTCGGTTGCATTTCAGGTCGGGTGCATTTCAGGTCGGGTAATTATAGGTCGGGTAGTTTCAAGTCGGGTAATTTAGGTCGGGGTATTTTTAGGATTGAAATTCATATTGAGTTTGAGTTCGGTACAACCGTATAAGTAGTCGATGGACTTTAGGTTGGCCTTCGCCAATCGTCATTGATTTGGAGTTAATTATTTAAAGTCATATCAAATTAAAATTATAAAACATGGAGTAATTAAAAAATAATGAAAAGGGGTCAATTTGGATTAAAAATAAAGTTTCACGGATTATAATGAACAAAAATATCAAATTAAAATTATAAAACATTAGACAAATTTAAAAGAAAACAATGAAAAAGGGTCAATTTGGAATAAAAATAAAATTTTGGGGACTGTAATGAACAAAAATATCAAATTAAAAGTATAAAAATTAGAGTAATTAAAAAAACAATAAGTTGATATCAATTTAGAATAAAAATAAAGTTTTAGGGTCTAGAATGAACAAAATTTCAAATTAAAATTATAAAACATGATGAATTAAAATATATATACATAGGGGTCAATATGGAATTAAAATAAAGTTAAGGGACTAGAATGAAGAAAATATCAAATTAAAATAATAAAACATTGGACAAATTAAAAAAATGTGGGTCAATTTGGAATAATAAATGTTGTAACCCTTCGTCCCGGTCTGGCCGGATAACCGGTCCGAATGGGCTACACGGAGAAAACCGAAGTGAAACCCGTTAAGGCTCCTCTTCGGTTAGCAACCCTATTTTTTTTCTTTCATTTTAATCTTGTCTAGAGTAGTATTAAAGTCCTAAGTGATCAAACAGCGGAACAACATACATGAGACAATCAAACGAACCCAAAACTACATTTAACAGCCCAATTTTAAACTTAACTGCAGGCGGTATCGATACACGTAAGGGGTGTATCGATACGCCTTGACTAGGTCAAATGGTCAGAGTCAACCCGTGGGGACCGTATCGATACACCCAAAGAGTGTATCGATACTCTTCCCAACGGTCAACTTCTCACGGTCAACGCTAAGAAGATCGTATCGGTACGCCAAAGGCCTGTATCGATACCAAATTGGACAGTAACTTCAGTGACCAAAAAGGTATCGATACGCCCCCCTCGCGTATCGAAACGCGTGGCCTAGAACAAGAAGGCCGTATCGATACGGGTCTAACCGTATCGATACCCCTACTCTGCAATTCCTCAATTCCGAACTTGGTAACCTCACATACGATTCTAGATGCACTTGTGGACACCCCTAAGCACATACAATCATACATACATCAAACCACAATCGGGATTTAGCACAATCGGGATTTAGCTTACAAGGCATTGAATCTAGCAAGGATCATACATATCAAGACTCCATGCAATTTCACAAAGAATCATACTTAGCAAGCATAAGGCATCATGCACAAGGTAGTCAAGCATAAAGCATACATAGGCCAACAACATACATGTTTAGGCACGTACAAATAAACGACATGAGAATCATAGGCCACAATCCAAGAAGCAAAGGCATAACACAACATGAGTTTAACATGCTCAAACATAATCTCCTAAAGAGTTTGACCCCAACTCCTAAAACTCTATACCCCATTGTCTAGGCATTATTACAAAAGCAAACCATACTTAAACTTGCTTGAGAACTTCAAAAGCTCCTCCCTCGCCCGCTCGCCTCCCGAACTCTAACGATTTGCACGTTGGAAACAAAAAGAGCATAAGTCAACTAGCTTAGTGAGAGAGGCTCTACAATTCACAACATGCAGTTTTCCAAAACACGATTTATATGCAAGAAGGCAATGGAATGCACAAAGGTCTATCTCAACCACAACACATGGTTTGCACAAGCACAACCAACATACACATATGGTGGGACTACACATCACCGTTTCGACTAGTGGATTTCCAATGGGACTACACGTCAAAGTACTACCCTACTAGTCACTACCGGCGAGACTACACATCACCGTAGTTTAGACCACCATCACGTGAGGCACGAACTCAACACGACTACAACATTAACAACTTAAAATGCATTCAATAATCACAACGTATACACATTCAACATATCCCAACAACATGAGAGTAGAGAGGCTTACACACGGGTTTAGGTGACCCCTCAAGGTCCCACCCAAACCCCAAAAGGATCCATATCGAGCACAATGCATAAATCAACAATTCTACTCACCGTTGCTACCCAAGAGAAGATCGAAAACCAAGTTCAAGACTCCGAAATCCCCGGATTTTTCCCCGAAGCTCCACCAACCAAATTTCTCGTTTTTAAACATTCCAACACCAAGCAAACAATCCCAAATCAGTCCATGTTCTACAATAATCAACCCGGATTACATACCAAGCACAAGACGTCAATTTTTCCATTGAAAAAAGGCTCAAAATTCTTAATCCCGAGCAGCCCTTAAGCACCCCTTAAAACCAATGTTTCCAACCCTTAAATTACTCTCTAAAGCCTTCAAAACAGCCCTTATATATAGTCTAACCATCAGCCCTCAAGATTCCACCTAAAACACCCCTAAAACTCAACTTAAAACCTCCCAAAAACCTCCCCAAAACCCCATTCTAGGAAAACACCCAAAACCTTGAAATAAATCAGTTTTGTTGGACCTTTTAGGTTGTAGATTACTCATAAAACTTCAACAAATCAAAAACTTGAATCAAAGATTTCAAAGACAACATTTTTAATTCAAAACCCTCCAAACTCCAAATCTCAAAACATGTGTAGAAATGAAAACAAAAGGTATCAACTTGTAGAGAATAATGAGGGTAAGTCAAAAACGTGGTTACCTTTGCGAAACCCTTCAAAACGAGCAAGCTCTTGGATGGAATAGTACCCAAGGGGGAGATGGGTTCATTTCACGTTGGAGAGAAAATGGATAGGGAAGAAGATGACTTCAAAGCATTATTTTAGGTTTATTTGAAATTAAAGGCTAAAGACCCAAATGCCCTTAATGAATTAAGGGAACTACAATGGATGACACCCATGGCAAATTTGGGCTTGTTTTGAAAATGGTCCAACTAAATTTTATTTGTCTTAAAAACCCGAGGCCCAAACCATTATTTTATTATTTAAAAATTTGGAACCGAAACCCGAACCATTATTAAATTATTATTTTCACCCGACCCCCGAACCCGGATGTTACAAATATGGACAAATTAAAATAAATTTATGGGACTAGAATGAAGAAAATACTAAAACACACATGTATACATACATACTAAAACACATATATATGCATGTATTTAAGTTTTAGTATATGTATGTATGTATGTATGTATGTATGTATGTATGTATGTATGTATGTATGTATGTATGTATGTATGTATGTATGTATGTATGTATGTATGTATGTATGTATGTATGTATGTATGTATGTATGTATGTATGTATGTATGTATGTATGTATGTATGTATGTATGTATGTATGTATGTATGTATGTATGTATGTATGTATGTATGTATGTATGTATGTATGTATGTATGTATGTATGTATGTATGTATGTATGTATGTATGTATGTATGTATGTATGTATGTATGTATGTATGTATGTATGTATGTATGTATGTATGTATGTATGTATGTATGTATGTATGTATGTATGTATGTATGTATGTATGTATGTATGTATGTATGTATGTATGTATGTATGTATGTATGTATGTATGTATGTATGTATGTATGTATGTATGTATGTATGTATGTATGTATGTATGTATGTATGTATGTATGTATGTATGTATGTATGTATGTATGTATGTATGTATGTATGTATGTATGTATGTATGTATGTATGTATGTATGTATGTATGTATGTATGTATGTATGTATGTATGTATGTATGTATGTATGTATGTATGTATGTATGTATGTATGTATGTATGTATGTATGTATGTATGTATGTATGTATGTATGTATGTATGTATGTATGTATGTATGTATGTATGTATGTATGTATGTATGTATGTATGTATGTATGTATGTATGTATGTATGTATGTATGTATGTATGTATGTATGTATGTATGTATGTATGTATGTATGTATGTATGTATGTATGTATGTATGTATGTATGTATGTATGTATGTATGTATGTATGTATGTATGTATGTATGTATGTATGTATGTATGTATGTATGTATGTATGTATGTATGTATGTATGTATGTATGTATGTATGTATGTATGTATGTATGTATGTATGTATGTATGTATGTATGTATGTATGTATGTATGTATGTATGTATGTATGTATGTATGTATGTATGTATGTATGTATGTATGTATGTATGTATGTATGTATGTATGTATGTATGTATGTATGTATGTATGTATGTATGTATGTATGTATGTATGTATGTATGTATGTATGTATGTATGTATGTATGTATGTATGTATGTATGTATGTATGTATGTATGTATGTATGTATGTATGTATGTATGTATGTATGTATGTATGTATGTATGTATGTATGTATGTATGTATGTATGTATGTATGTATGTATGTATGTATGTATGTATGTATGTATGTATGTATGTATGTATGTATGTATGTATGTATGTATGTATGTATGTATGTATGTATGTATGTATGTATGTATGTATGTATGTATGTATGTATGTATGTATGTATGTATGTATGTATGTATGTATGTATGTATGTATGTATGTATGTATGTATGTATGTATGTATGTATGTATGTATGTATGTATGTATGTATGTATGTATGTATGTATGTATGTATGTATGTATGTATGTATGTATGTATGTATGTATGTATGTATGTATGTATGTATGTATGTATGTATGTATGTATGTAGTTTCAGGTCGGGTAATTCAGGTCGAGGTATTTTTAGGATTGAAATTCGTCAATCGTCATTGATTTGGAGTTAATTATTTAAAGTCATATCAAATTAAAATTATAAAACATTGGAGTAATTAAAATAATGAAAATGGGTCAATTTGGATTAAAAATAAAGTTTCACGGATTATAATGAACAAAAATATCAAATTAAAATTATAAAACATTAGACAAATTTAAAAGAAAACAATGAAAAGGGGTCAATTTGGAATAAAAATAAAATTTTGGGGACTGTAATGAATAAAAATATAAAATTAAAAGTATAAAAATTAGAGTAATTAAAAAACAATAAGTATAAGTCAATTTAGAATAAAAATAAAGTTTTATGGTCTAGAATGAACAAAATTTCAAATTAAAATTATAAAACATGATGAATTAAAATATATATAGGGGTTAATGTGGAATTAACATAAAGTTAAGGGACTAGAATGAAGAAAATATCAAATTAAAATAATAAAACATTGGACAAATTAAAAAAATAAATGTGGGTCAATTTGGAATAATAAATGTGGACAAATTAAAAAAATAAATGTGGGTCAATTTGGAATAATAAATGTGGACAAATTAAAATAAAGTTAAGGAACTAGAATGAAGAAAATACTAAAACACACATGTATACATACATACTAAAACACACACGCATATATATATATATGCATGTATTTAAATTTTAGTATATATATACATGTATGTATGTAAGTTTTAGTATATATATTGTTATAATTATATATATATATATGTAAGTTTTAGTATGCATATATATATATATATATATATATACTAGAACATACATATTTGTATGTATATATGTATACCCCTAAACAATACCCATAAATCTCAACCCTTAAATTTTATAATCACTAATAATTAGAGTACAAGCTTAATCTTCCAATCCTTAAACTAATCTCACAACCCCAAATAATTAAGTTGACATATTTACCCCTAAACCCCAAACATGAATATCTAAATTTTACAGACACTATTCACTAATAATTAGAGTGCAAGCCTAATCACATAATCTCTAAACTAATCTCATAGCCCCAAACAATCAACTTGACACACTTACCCTTAAACCCTAAACATAAACTCATAAATCTAACAAACAAAATAAATTGAAACATAAAAAAGACAAATCTAAAAATAAATTAAAATTAAATTATTAATTAGAGCCCAAATCACAAATGAATAAAATTATTAAACTTAATAACTTACCAAATCTTTATACGAGGACCAAATCAAATTTAAAGCAAACCAAAAAACTTAATAATTAATTAATTTATGAAGCATGGCCTAATTAAATAAAATTTAAAGAAACTAAACCAAAAGTTAAGACTAAAAAAATAAACAAAACCTAAAAAACCTAAACCCTAACCATCTAATTAAGGAAGGACCTAAAGGATAATTAACCCCTAAATAAATAAAAAATCTCACCTCCACTCTCAATTTGTGATATGGCGGCAAAATCCTCCCCCCAAATTTTGTTTGACTGGCGGTAAAATACCCACACTACCCCATTTTGTTTTTATTTGATATGGTGCCAAAATCCCCTCTCCTATTTTATTTGATATGGTGCAAAAATTCTCCTCATAATTTCCTATCAATTAAAAAAACTTTCCCCCATTAATTCAAAAAAAATCCCCCTAAACTAAAAAATATTATTTTTATTATTTTAATAGTTATAATTAAATTTTTTAATGAAATATTTCTTAAATTTAATTATCACAATTAATACATTGATTTAAATTTTAAGTAATTTGTTTTAAATTCATCAATCACAACTTATTAATTTAATAAAATTTTTAAATTTTGAATATTTTTAATAAAATAAATTTAAGTATGTTAATTCTTATTAAACTTCACAAATAATTTATATTGAACGAGTTAGTATTAAACTAATTAATAAATTAATACTTTACATTTAGCAACACTTTAAATTTATCAAATCGTAGATTTCTTCAACTATATATCAGGTAAATATCAAGTCAAATCAATATCAGTTCATGTTAAAAATAGGTCGGGTTCAAAGCAGGTTGGGTCAATTAACAGGTCGGGTTCAAAACAGGTCGGGTAATATCGGATCTCAGGTCAATTTAGTCGGGTAAAATCGGTTATCTGCCAGGTCGGCTTCGAGTTCAGGTTCGTTTCAGTCGGGCGCAGGTTGGGTTTCAGGTCCACAGTAACAAATCCAATTCGGGTTCGGGTCGTTTTCAGTCGGACGCAGGTCGGGTTCGGTCACTACAGTAACAGGTCGAATTCAGGTTCGGGTCAACAATAGTCGGTTACAGATCGGGTTCGGGTCATTAAATTTTCAGGTCAAATCAGGTTCTGACTCGAGCAGGTTTCAGTCGGGTTTTCAGGTCGGTTCAGCTTTTTACATCCCTATATATATATATATATATAAACCTCAACCCTTAAATCTTATAATCACTAATAATTAGAGTACAAGCCTAATCCCCTAATCCTTAAACTAATCTCATAATCTCAAATAATTAAGTTGACACATTTACCCATAAACCCCAAACATGAATATCTAAATCTTACAGACACTATTCACTAATAATTAGAGTGCAAGCCTAATCACATAATCCCTAAACTAATCTCATAGCCCCAAACAATCAACTTGACACACTTACCCTTAAACCCTAAACATAAACTCATAAATCTAACAAACAAAATAAACTGAAACATAAAAAGGACAAATCTAAAAATAAATTAAAACTAAATTATTAATTAGAGCTCAAATCACAAATGAATAATATTATTAAACTTAATTACTTACCAAATCTTTATACGAGGACCAAATCAAATTTAAAGCAAACCAAAAAGTATAATAATTAATTAATTTATGAAGCATGGCCTATTTAAATAAAATTTAAAGAAACTAAACCAAAAGTTAAGGCTAAAAAAATAAACTAAAACCTAAACCATAACCATCTAATTAAGGAAGGACCTAAAGGATAATTAACCCCTAAATAATAAAAAAATCCCACCTCCCCTCTCAATTTGTTAGATATGGCGGCAAAATCCCCCCCCCCTCCCATTTGTTTGACTGACGTCAAAATTCCCCTCCCCCATTTTGTTTTTGTTTGATATGGTGCCAAAATCTCCCCATAATTTTCTATCAATTAAAAAAACTTTCCCCTCATTAATTCAAAAAATAATTCCCCTAAACAAAAAAATATTTTTATTATTATTTTAATAGTTATAATTAAAAAAAATTAATAAAATATTTCTTAAATTTAATGATCACAATTAATAAATTGATTTAAATTTTAAATAATTTGTTTTAAATTCATCCATCACAACTTATTAATTTAATAAAACTTTTAAATTTTGAATATTTTTAATAAAATAAATTTAAGTATGTTAATTCTTATTAAACTTCACAAATAATTTATATTGAACGAGTTAGTATTAAATTAATTTAATAAATTAATACTTTACATTTATCAACACTTTAAATTTATCAAATCGTAGACTTCTTCAACTATATATCAGGTAAATATCAAGTCAGATCAATATCAGTTCAGGTTAAAAATAGGTCGGGTTCAAAGCAGGTCGGGTCAATTAACAGGTCGGGTTCAAAACAGGTCGGGTCCAAAACAGGTCGGGTTCAAAACAGGTCGGGTCCAAAACAGGTCGGGTAATATCGGATCTCGGGTCAATTTAGTCGGGTAAAATCGGTTATCTGCCAGGTCGGTTTCGAGTTCGTTTCAGTTGGGCGCAGGTCGGGTTTCAGGTCCACAGTAACAGGTTCAATTCGGGTCGTTTTCAGTCGGACGCAAGTCGGGTTCGGTCACTACAGTAACAGGTCAAAAACAGGTTCGGGTCAACAACAGTTTGTTATAGATCAGGTTCGGATCATTAAATTTTCAAATCAAATCAGGTTCTGACTCGAACATATTTCAGTCGAGTTTTCATGTCGAGACAGCTTTTTACATCCCTAACCAGAACTGTGGCCAACTCTAGTGGGGGCGGGGCTTCATTTTTCTCAATATTTCTGGAACCTAAAATAATACTTTTTCCTCTCTTTATTTTTCATTTCGGCTTTCGTACCTCGTCCCTTTCCCTTATATAAGAATTCACAAAAGAAATCTTATTGGTTTTCTTCATTTTTGAAGAGCTCTCATGTAAGAAAGTTATGGACCTATGGTATTGTTGAGATTCCAAAACCCAGAGAGTTGGTTCCTTTAACTCAATGGAAACTGATTCAAGCAAACGTTGCGACAACCTATTCTTCCTCTCTGGTTTCTATTGCTGGGGTTGGGAATTCTTGACCGCTCTTCTTCTCTTCACTTTTTCTCTCTAAAACCAATCATCTTTGAAACGAGTCTTTCCTCTCGCTTTTTTTTATTTTTTTGTTAGATTTCTTTTGTGTGTTTAGTATTCTGGGGAAGAAGGGTTTGGGTGATCGGAGGGGAACAAAAAGATGGCGCAGAGGTCAGTTCCGGCGCCGTTTCTGACCAAGACGTACCAGCTGGTGGACGATCCGATGACGGACGATGTGATTTCATGGAATGAAAACGGCACTTGTTTTGTGGTTTGGAAGGCTGGTGATTTTGCAAAGGATTTGCTTCCCATCTTCTTCAAGCATAACAACTTTTCTAGCTTCATCCGTCAGCTCAACACTTACGTAAGTGTTCATCATCCATTTCCTGAATGAATGCTTTTAATATTTTATGTTGAAATCTTTTCAATTTTTAAATGTAATTCAGATAGAGGCGGATGAGAAAATTTATGTTAGGGGTGCGAATTTTTCGAATTATAAAATTTTAGGATGCGAACTTACGAATTTTTTTTGTTACTATATTTTTCTGGTTTTTCTTATAGGGATTTCGAAAGGTTGTTCCGGACAAATGGGAATTCGCGAACGATAACTTCAAGCGAGGGCAAAACGAGCTCTTGTTCCAAATCCGTCGTCGGAAGACGGTGACCTCATCGCTAGCTAATTATCCGGCGAACGGGAAAACATCCACTCTTGGAGCTCCCTCTCCGACTAACTCTGGAGAAGACCTAGGATCGAGCTCCACGTCATCACCGGACTCGAAGAATCCGGGATCGGTGAAAATGACGCCAGAGGAAATGAATCAATTCGCCGGTTTATCAGACGAAAACGAGAAACTGAAAAAAGATAACGAGATGTTGAGCACTGAGCTTGACCAGGCGAAGAAGCAATGCGACGAGCTGGTCGCATTTTTAACTCAATGCGTGAAAGTGGAGCCCGATCAGATTAATCGCATCGTGCGGAAAGGAAGGTGTGACACCGCCATCGACGGCGGCGATCCTGGCCGTAGATACGGTGTGGACGATCACGATAATGATGATGAAGAAAAAGGTAGCGGAAGTTTGAAACTGTTTGGGGTTTGGTTGAAAGGCGCGGAAAAAAAGAGGGCGCGCGAGGAAAAAATCCTGTACGGTGGTCCGCATGCTAAAGAAATGAAGACCGTAGATTTTCGCCACGTGCCTTTGATGATGGAGATTGGCAAGGTTTATAACTAAGCAATCAAAATTGGAGACGTTAGCAAGAAACTTACATGATTCTATTTTGTAATAATTTCAGTAAGAATATAGTAAGCAGTTTTATATTTTTATAAAATAAAAATGGAATTTGATTTTGATTTTGATTATTTGTATAATAATTTAGGTGGGTCCATTAGTCAGCAATTGTGGGAAGCAAATATCAAAGGCAAATGGATCTTTGCCTTCTTTCCCCCACCTAGAATGTTGGAAAACCAGTCTCTTGTAAAATGGTTCCTTTGAAAATTAGATTGTTGTTTTTATATTATTTTTTAATCATATGATTAAGAATGAGTATACCACGTGCGACGAACATCGATGAACACCGATGAACACCATTAAATTAATTAATAAAAATTTAAAATTTCAAGGACTCATCATACAATTAATAATTATTTTAAAAAAATTAATTAAATTATTTTTTGTATATATTAAAATTTTATTTTTTAATAAGGATAAACTATATATTTAGTACCTCACTTATTTCTGTATTTCTATTGAACCCTCATTATTTAAATATTATTTCAATTCGATCCTATTGTTTATTAAAAAAATAATTTAACCCTAAACTATTAAACCTTAAACCCTTAAACTCTTAAACATATACCCTAAACCTTTTACCTTTAAAAATAATTTCACATCATCGACAGAATAATTATCGTTTACCGCTCGTTTTGATTAGCGCTCAATGTGTTGTGAAAATTAGTGATAGTTGTTTTTTTTGTAAATGAGACAAATTAAACTAGGAATCACCCCATAGTGAGCCTCTACAATATACAATACTTGATACAGATTAATTAACAAAACAAAAAATAAAGAAAAAGAATGGTTATTGCCTCCATACTTGACTCACGTAGCCTGGAGATAAAAAATGTAGTTATTGGAGCTGTGTTGTTTCACAAGTCTCAACACCACAAGCCAAGGTCGTTGCAAAATTAACAAAATCAGAAAAGGCCTCTTACAGGCACACCAACCAATTTGGGGTGTATCTCATGTAGCTGATAGCCGGCTCGAATCCCGTCTACCGGAGATGATACCTTCCTTTAACTTGAGGTATCAAAATCTCCACCGTTTGCAGGATTCCTTCTAACCTCAAACTTCAACGAAATTTACCAGTAAATACTGAAATTATCAAGAGACGCCAAATTCAAGTCATGGAAACTAGAAACCTCAGTTATGTTCATAGCATTCAACAAAATAATAGTTCTTCCAGCATATCATCAACCGTCCATTTACAACACAAAATCAGTCCTCGCACCTTCTTGTTCGATTCCATAAAAGACACTTCACATCTTCTGGTTCCCGATTTCCATGCCACCACTCTCTCTTCCCAATCGTCTCTATAACCTCTTGTTCTGCTTCTTCTTGACTCGATGATTAGAAATTGAACTTGAGCAAATGGTTTGATGGCTGAAGCTGATAGCATAGTTGTATTGGAATTTGGTTTGAGGTGTAGATATTGATTTGAGTTGTATTTAATTGAATTTAATTGAATTTTTTTTAGGAGAATTCAACAATTCATTGAATCGAATTGAATTGATGATGGTGAAATTATTTTTAATGGTTTAGGGTATAGGTTTAATAGTTTAGAGTTTTAGGTTGAGGGTTAAGGGTTAAATTTTTTTTTTTATAAAGAATAGGATCAAATTGAAATAATATTTAAATAATGAGGGTTCAATAGAAATACAAAAATAAGTGAAGTACTAAATATATAGTTTATCCTTATTAAAAAATAAAATTTTAATATATATAAAAATAATTTAATTAAATTTTTAAAAATAATTATTAATTGTATGATGTGTCCTTGAAATTTTAAATCTTTAATAATTAATTTAATGGTGTTCATCGGTGTTCATCATTAGTGGTGTTCATCGGTGTTCGTCGCACGTGGTAGACCCATCCTTAAGAAAATCAAATTTAAACGAATTAAGTGGGGTCAAGTGAGTTCAAATATATTTAATTTCCCCTTCTACTCTCAAATTTTTTTATTTTTACAAGCATTTTCTAGAATCAAGTGGCGTCAATTGACCACTAAACTTTACTTAAATCCCCTTACGTAAGATGCTTCGCCTACATTTTCCGTATCAAAATTTTGAGAAAAAAATCATTTTGTTGCATGAATTAAATTTAAATCATTGCTGACATGAAAAAATAGCATCAACTTATAAGACTACAATTATGAATTTACTCCCGCTAACTTTAAGGAATGTATACGAATCAACAATATTTTCAGTGAAATCAAATGATGTCATAATAATATTATTAAGGATGAGTATACCACGTGCGACGAACATTGATAAACACTACTAACGATGAACACTGATGAACACTATTAAATTAATTAATAAATATTTAAAATTTCAATTACTCATCATACAATTAATAATTATTTTAAAAAATTCAATTAAATTATTTTTATATATATTAAAATTTTATTTTTTTAATAAGGGTAAACTATATATTTAGTATCTCACATATTTCTGTATTTTTATTGAACCCTCATTATTTAATTATTATTTAATTTGACCCTATTCTTTATAAAAAATAATTTAACCCTTAACGCTCAACCTAAAACCTTAAACTATTAAACCTTAAACCCTTAAACTCTGAGCTGAATCCGAGCACAAATCATACACGTACAAATAAACACTATGAACATAATACTCACTGTAAAGCCTATAACTGTCATCACCAAATTTGTCCCTCCCGATATCATTTTTTAACTATATATATTTTTCTACAAAAACAAACACAAAAACCTTGTATGAAAGGATAGAAAATCAAGTTCTGAAGCTCATTGCAATCAGTAGAAACGAAAGTGGAGTGATTCTAAGGCAACCCATTCTCGATACGAAATCGAAGGCTTTAGTTGGAGTGACAAAGTGAAACGACAAGTGGTGAAAGAGTTTGGAGTTTGATGATGCATGTTCTATTGTTGGAAACAGAGAGGGAATTCATGGGAAAGGAAGATAAGAAAAGGGGAAAGTACGTTGGGAAGAATTAGTGAGAGAGATTAGGGTTGATTTGAATCTTTTTTAAGTCTAATCTTGGACTCAAAGGAAGAAAAGCCGAGAACTGATCGGGACCTTTGTTTGTTGCTTATTTCACTAACATTGGTTTATTTACTGTTTTTTTAGGTTATTCTGTAATTTGCTTCAATTTTCATGGTTAAACATATTTCGAAAATTCTTTTGGTTTAATAGTTTAGGGTTTTAGGTTGAGGGTTAAAGGTTAAATTATTTTTTTTTATAAAGAATTGGGTCAAATTAAAATAATATTTAAATAATGAGGGTTCAATAGAAATACGGAAATAGGTGAGGTGTTAAATATATAGTTTACCCTTATTAAAAAAATAAAATTTTAATATATAAAAATAATTTAATTGAATTTTTTAAAATAATTATTAATTGTATGATGGGTCTTAAAATTTCAAATCTTTATTAATTAATTTAATGGTACTCATCAGTGTTCATCGTTAGTGGTGTTCATCAATGTTCGTCGCACGTTGTAGAATTTCCCTATTATTAAACGTTTAATATCGTTGACGATATTTCGTTTCCATCTATATAAACTTTTTTCAATTTACAAATTAAATTACCATTTTCAATTAAACTTGAACCATGTATTATGTATACCTATTAATCTAAATTCACATTTAAAATTATTATTTTCAAACCTATTTGATAAAACTCCGAATCAACAATGAATTATCAGTGCCATGATAATTCTAAATGAATCATTCTTATAAATTGGTTATAAGGTTTCAAGATAATCAATGACCAATGTCACCAAAGGAATCTCTTTTGGTTTTGTAAACATTGGTAATTTAACAAGTTGTCCGACTTAATTATTATTTTTTTAATTATCAATATCTAATTTATTGGCTAATTAATCTGGATTGAGTATTGTAGAGCTCTATTATGTGGGCGGCCCTTTTAACCCAATTTATTTCATTCACAACGTCAGGATTCGAACTGTTAACCTTATTTAAAGAATCTAGTCTTTTATCCAAACAGACCAATAGGTTGTCGGTAAAGCGTTGAATGTTTACTATTCATGGCCTATGGAAACGAGGTGATATTCTCTTTATGACCAATTTCATAATCAGACTCTTGTAAGTATACCATAAAATCATTAGAAGTCCCTGATTTCCTTCTCGTATTGGATCTTCTTAATTATAATGCATCTGGTAGATTTTGTATGCTTTTAGTAACTCAATCATTAAAATTATTATCCTCTCCCAAACACTGATCTTGATTTCATTGTTCTCTAAGTAAAATTTATACTTGTGTTTTGGAAAATATGTTGGAGTTTTGTATCCTTAAGTATAATAATTTATACAAGGGTAAAATATATGATTAATTCCTTTTATTTTTCGGGCTATTTAATTTTGATCATCGATTTCGAAAGTTACGTTTTGGTCACTTATAATCGATTATAACATCTTGTCAACTGAGCTTCTTAATCTTAATGTAGTAGATTTTGTATGCTTTTAGTCACTCACGGTTTACTGTGCACACCCTTAGTTTTGACAACAATAGTTCTAAACATAATTTACATATGAAACTTTTAAATTAAAAAAAATCTGGAAAAAATTATACACAATAAATTTAAACCTGAATGATTAAAGATCCAGAGTGTTAATTTTTGTTAACCCTAACCAATCCCTTAAATGCCAAAGAGCAAAACTCGAGTTTGTAAAGGGCCTTATAAAGCCAAATTAAGCCCATTATTAGCCCATAAAAGTTAAGAATGGGCCAATTCATGGATTAATGGTAAGAGTCAACAGAAGATCAAACAACCGCGTAAAGATTCATTCTCTAGAGCTACAATCTTCAATTGCTCTTCTCTTGAAGTTTTGGGGACTTTTCTTGAACTAGTTTTCGATCTCATTTCAGTTAACAATGGTATGTTCTTCGCATTAATCTCTAAGATTCGTTTTACTTTGTTCTATTCAATAATTATACTTATCTTTGTTCCTTTTCTTCTTTACTATTGTTAATGATTAGGGTTCCTGAATCTTCGTGCTCATCTTTTGCTTTAAATTGAAAAGCATTCGCCGTTTATTTTGCTTCCTACTGTTTGGTAGATTTGATTTGGGATAATTGTGAAATTTTGTGTTTATAATAATGATAAAATGGATGAGATATGTGTTGCTTTAGCAGGAACTGGAAATAAGAACTTTTTTCAGTAATTATTGATGAAATCCTTTGATTTGAAGAATCCTTTAACTTGAACAGCTTGGCGCTTAATATTTTCTTCGTGTTTGGTGTTTGTCTATGGCTTGCGGGATTTTCAAATCTCTATGTTTTTCCGGATCTGGATCTTCATTTTGCTTGAAGTATCAGTGTTTGATGCTTCTGTCCAACATATTTTCATATATAAACACAGGATATAATCCTCCAAGAATTTTGTAATACCATAGCGGGTCGGACATGTAATACCATTTGACACTCACACACGAATACGAGTAAGGGAATAATGTAGTAAAACTAATTTGGAACTAGAATTTTGTCTTGATTATGTCTTTAATGAATGTTTGATCAGGCTAGTCTTTACAGAGGACCGTCGAGGAAAGACAAGCCGAAGGGAAGACACCATGGGTTAAGCCAACAGAAGAGGCAGGAGATTAAGGAAGCTTTTGAACTGTTTGACACTGATGGGTCAGGTATGGAATGACTCATTTAATCCAGGTGGTATATATGAGATACGTATTCGGCATTTTTACTAAATTAGGTTTGAATTTGTTGGCCAGGTACCATTGATGCCAAAGAGCTGAATGTTGCCATGAGGTATGAGTATTAGTGTCTGATGTTTCATGTTTGTAAACAGTGTTTTTAATCATATCAACACATTGGAACTGAAGGTTTTAGCATTACAGGGCTCTTGGTTTTGAAATGACAGAAGAGGTAAGTTTCGTAACAGAGAACATTGGTTGAATGTTTGATATCCTCTTTTCTTTTCTTAAATGATGTAATGGTTAACCGTCAACATATTAAATTGATTTCCTTGGGATCTTTCTGTTCTGATATGCTGTTTCACAACAGCAAATCAATCAAATGATTGCGGATGTCGACAAGGATGGCAGTGGTGCCATTGATTTTGATGAATTTGTGCACATGATGACTGCCAAGATCGGTGAGAGGGACACTAAAGAAGAGCTTATGAAAGCATTCCGAATCATTGATCTTGATAACAATGTAAAGATCTGTTTTTTATATGTTTATTTAGATTGAATTTTGTTAGCTGTTTTGGTGGAGAGATTGATTCTTCATTTGAATTCAGGGAAAGATATCTGCTGAAGATGTTAAACGCATTGCAAAGGAGCTTGGTGAACACTTCTCTGACAAGGATATTCAAGACATGATCGAAGAAGCAGACCGAGATCGTAAGCTAACCTTTCTTCTCGAATCTTGATACAGTACTCAACTATTGTTTCTTTAACACTAAACCGAATTTCCTATCCAAACAAAACCGAACCAATTTGACTTTGGTGTCAGTCAGTTCAGTCATTATTGTACTTGAACTAATTCCATCCTGTTTTTCTTTACATAACTTGTTAAACCTCATCTATGCTGAAGCAAACATGTAAATCAATGTTCGATTGGTGAATGCAGATGATGGGGAGGTAGGTATCGAAGAGTTCATGCGGATGATGAGGAGAACTTCTTACGGCGGGTATTAGAGGTTTGACTTACGGCCGGAGGGAGCTTTCGATAGCTGCAGTATAGCATCTTTGTATAAATAAACTAAAAAACGTGCATGGATTTATATAATAGGATTGAATGCCTCCTTGACTTTTAATCATGTTGTTATTCTCTATCATGTTGAGTAATTTGAATTAATTGTATGCTGTGCCTTTAAGAATTTTAATATTTTAATTTAAAATTTATCAAAAAAATTAATGATATATAACATGATAGGTTATTCAAACCCAAATTCAAACTTTGTTTTTATCAAATTAATGATTTTTTATTTTTATTGTAATTCTTTAAATCGGTCTGATCAATCAAATGAAAAACAAATAATTTGAATCACCGGTCCAAATCTGAAAACATCGATAAAATCGATTGAGCTAATTAATTTACATATTTGCTCGTCACTGTCATATTGGTATGATAGGTAGTAAATAGTAATGATAGATATATATTAAACAGACGGAATAAAAGGTTGGTAGGTGATTATTCCATGTGTCGGAAAGTGGTGACAATTTATAGTTGAATAAAGAAAAAGTGATTAATTCAAATTTAAAAACTATAATACGTTCAACAAGTATATTCGGCCGGTTGATCAAACTGCTCAGTTGTGTTCACTCATATTTTCTTAAGTCATGGGTTCTAGACTCACTAGGAGTGTCCCTTCCTTCCTCTAGAGTTTTCCCTCCCACTCCTCTCTATATAGGGTTAATTAAGATTAGAATTAAGATTTATCAAAAAAAAACTATAATATGTTGTTTTCGTAATATTATATTATACTTCAATTAAATATGTTTTTTAATGATCTAAATGTGATTACAAGAGAGTATTTGTTCATACATATTCTTAACCCTTTGACAATAAGCATACACCTTGTCAAAGTAATTTGAACTCGTGTCTCTTAGAATGAACACCATTCGTTTTTTTACCGGGGCACTTACTAGATTCGAATTAAATATGTTTTCTAGGAGATTAAAATTCGGATAATTTTATTTATAAGATATACACAAAATTGTTAAAGACTAAAAATATAACATATACTTATGAGATCACATTAGAATGTTGAAAAAATATATAATCTCTAAAAGATAGCGTGTTTAAACATGATTAAACCCTACTATCATTAAAACTTTACAATATCAATAATATCAATCGAATTAAAACTCAACATTATTCTATTTTTTTTTAACGCAACAAATAGTCCCGGTGAAAAAATGATGATGTTCATCCTACGAACTCGGGTTTGAGAAGTTTTATTTACAAGATGTGTGTGCACGTAATCAAAGGGTTAAGAAAAAATATCAACATATACTATCTTGTAATCACTTCAAGACTATTAAAAAACTAATATCATTTTCTTAAGGTTTAAGGGTTCAATAAGCCCCTAAACTTTTGCAAAAAAAAAAACAATTAAGCCCCTAAACTTTTTTACACTCAATTAAGCCCTCAAACTCAAGAAAAAAACCAATTTTTCCCTTTGACCAACCTTGATCATTAACTTTAACGATTTTTTAAAAAACATTTGACATATGTCGCAACATGATAAGGCCACTTGTCGTTTCTAGGAATTTTTTTAATTTTATGTTTTTAATTTTTTAAAAATTAATTTTGAAATTTATTTAACAATAATAAATAATAATTTTTCAAAATATTAAAATATTTTTAACAAAATAAAAATTAAAAACTATTATTATACAATTTATAAAAAATCAAAATAACTTTTATTGTTTTATATTTTTTAAAAATATTTTTAATATTTTTTAAAATATAATTTTAAATATATTTTAGAAAGAAAAATAAAATTTATTGTTTTTATTTTTTTCAAAATATTTTTTTTAATAAGCGGATGTATCACCACGTGCCTCATTAAAAAAAACTCCTACACCTAAATGGGGGAAAAGAGTACACATGGTGGTACGTACAAAAAAAGGACCCAAACAAATCAAACAAGACACAAAGACACCCCTCAAGCAGTATCAGCTGCAAGCAAAGAAACCACTTCAGTAAGCGGACTACCAAAAACCATTTCACACAAGTGTTGACTCTGAGCCAAACACGCTAACTTGTCAGCGACCATATTTGCTTCTCGATTAATAAATTTAACCGATAAACTTCAATCCTGCAAGACTAGTTTCTGCAAGCGTTGAACAAGGTCGTTCTCTAACAAAATATCTGTCTCCATATTAACTATCGCAACAAAAGTTTTACTGTCGGTTTCAACATCCACGTAACGAAAGCCACACTCCCAAGCAAGGACAAGAGCATCGTGCGCCGCCCATAACTCTGCCATAAGAACCGTACACGACCCAATGTTTCTAGCAAAGTCGAGGATCCAGGATCCATTTGAATCACGGAACACACCACCTATCGAAGCCACCTTACTCGGCCCCCTTACCGCCCCATCAACATTTACCTTCACTCGCCCATGCATAGGCAGCTTCCATCGTTCCTTTACCGAAACACCCTGGCCATCATTCACACCAACCACGACACCACCAGTAGGTACATCGGAAACACACTCATCCCGCAACCGCCTTGCCTCCGCAGCCACGTCTCGAAACCTGCCATTCGAGTTGTTAAATATGTTTAAACAACGGGTTTTCCACAATATCCAACAGATTACAGCAAACAAAATATTCCACTTATCCTCTGGCGAACAAGATCGAGAACTATCCGTGAGATTCCCAACCATCCACTCATCGAAAGGCATATCGAAGAACCTCGTGTTGTTGTAGGGATATAACACCTGAAGCCACACACATCGAGCAATAGGGCAGGTGCGTAGGACATGGTTCAAATCTTCCACGTCCGCGTCACAACCAGGGCAATTACTCGAACTAGCAATGTGTCAGCGACATCTTTCCGCGTTCGTTAACACCTTACCATGCACAACCAACCACCAAAACGTACGAACACGTTGCGGCACGTTTAGACCCCAAATGATTTTCCAAATGCGCGCACCAGGATCCCCACTCCCAGTACCCAGCGCAGCATATGCTGATGTTGTCGTAAAATTCCTCGTATCATCCCAACGCCAAGCTGGCCGGTCCGAGCCCAGCGACGCATGTGGAGGAGCCACAGCAGCGATGCGATTAAACACTAAGGGCGGAAAAACTTCAGACAGTCTCCCCCAATCCCATTGACCCGCAGAGTTGATCATTGCAACAACCGACACTCTTCCAAGCGAGCTGCCATTTAAACAATAGGCCGCAAGTGGACTATCACCATCCAACCACCGATCCCACCAGAAACCCGTTACCCAACCATCACGTATCTGCCAACATATACCATCACGGATCCCATCCCAAATCTGACTTAAACCTCTCCACAAGCGAGAACATCCAACACGGTAGATTATTTTCCCTGGAAAACACCCTCCCATTTATATTTATGCCGAAGGACTTGTACCCACAACTTGTCTTCATCAGTAATGAGGCGAAAACCCACCTTCATAATAAGAGCTGTATTATGTCGCCCAAGGTCACGTATACCTAATCCACCTTCCGCCATATCCGACGCCACCACATTCCATCAGACAAGGGAAATACCCTCTTCCCATCAAACGAACCCCAGACGAATCGTCTAATAATTCTCTCAAGGGTGTCACAAACACCTTTCGGCAACCATGTTGTTTTCATAACATAAGTCGGTATAGCTTGGAGGACTGCTTTCGCTAGAGTTATCCGTCCAGCCAACGATAAAGTTCGAGAGGTCCATCCTGATAAGCGACGCTCAACCTTTTCAATGAGGAAACAATAAGTTGTTTTTGTGACTTACTTGTGAAGCAAAGACACTTCTGGGTAAGTACCTAAGTCCTCTACAAACTCAAAACCACCGTTGTCCGCCAGAACATCACATGTCTCCACATCACAGTTTCTGGAGAAATAGATTTTTGTTTTCGAAACGCTAACCTTATGGCCCGAGCAGCTACAAAACTGATCCAAAGTCGATTTAATAGTCGTCATCTGATCCGTCGACGCCTCCGTAAATAAAACAAGGTCATCCGCGAAGAACAAATGAGAAATACCAGGTCCATTCCTTGACAGATGAGTGCTTTTTCAGTCACCACTAGCAACCCGTCGACTAATCGCATGAGACAATCTTTCCATACACAACACGAAAAGATATGGCGATAAAGGGTCTTCCTGACGGATACCGAGGGATGGCCGAAAGCTCTCAGTAAGACCGCCATTCACAACAATCTTAGTCTGAATAGAGCGGACACACATCATAATCCATTGGATAAACTCCCCAGGTAACCCAAGCTCAGCCATCGTTGATTCAATAAAATCTCATTCCAACCGATCGTAGGCTTTTTCCAAATCCACCTTAATTGCCGTCCAAGCCTTCACCCTTGTCTTCTTAGACATAGAATGAATAATCTCCTGCGCAAGAATAATATTATATGTGATTTGCCGCCCCAAAACAAAGCTGACCTAGTTCTGCCCAACCCAATCAGATAGAAAGGGTTTCAGTCTATTAACCAGAATTTTAGAAATAACTTTATATAACACAGTGCAGAGGCTAATGGGGCAGAATTGACTTATCTTTTCAGGATGTGAGACCTTCGGTATGAGAACCATAATAGTCTGATTTGCTTCCACTGGCAGAATTCCCTTTTCAAAGAAATCCACAACAAAATGACAGATAGAATCTCCAACGATATTCCAATTCTTCTGGAAAAACATAATATGGAAGCCATCAGCACCCAATGCTTTCAACGGTTTCATACTAAAAACAACCTCCCTAACTTCATCCGCTGAAACATTCCTAATCATCCATTCTAGGCGTGTATTCGTTGATCTCAGAAATCCGTTAAAAAAATCAGCATGGGGCACACCGCACGGAGATGCAGTGAATAAGGTAGAGAAGTAATCCACCGCATGACTTTGTAGCCTAATCTGATCGTCACACCAAGTGCCATCTTCCATTTTTAACATACTAATAGTATTTTACTTGGTATTACGATCCCCTTGTTGAATCCATTTGCTCCTAGATTTCTGGTACCACAGGCTCTCCTCTTGGCGTAGCACTTCATCCAGCTCCTACTTTAAGTTAGTTTCCAGATCAACGAGGAAAGGTGTTGCGTTTCGCACAAGAGCTATCTCCACACCTCGTATCCTTGCTAACAGATGCTTTTTCCTACGCCCTATATGCCCAAAAGTTTCCACATTCCATCTCTTGTTGTGAGCTTGAAACTCAACTAAATTATCGAAGGCATCAAGGTCATTCCTCCAATTATCCAATAACAATTTTCCAAAGCCTGGATGGTCATTCCAAGCGGCTATGAACCGAAAAGGCTGGGGACCACAGCAAGCATTCGGAGGATCCATAGAGAGCAATATGGGTCTATGATCGGACCCCAATCGTTGGAGGTGAAACACTTCATAAATGGGAACATATCATACCATTTATTGGAACATAAACATCGATCCAGACGTTGACGAAGATCACCACGTTGCCATGTAAACCGCGATCCATGAAACCTCATGTTAATAAGTCCAGATTGAAACATGAAGTCACCAAAAAGACGACAAACACCATTCCTTCTTTGCGAGCCCCTGCCTCTCATCGGAAGAACAAATGACATTAAAATCCCCGCCTAAAACCCATGGAACATCCCCACCAGAGTCAAGAGCCCAAAGTTGATCCCAAACAACCTGTCTTTTACTATACGTCGAACTAGCATACACCACCGTCAGGTAGAAACTCTTATTCGATTGATTCTCAACACACGCACCATGCAAAAATTGATTAGATACTGCCAAAGTATCAAAGCGGACCGACTCCTTCTAAAGAATCCAAATGCCCCCAGATAGACCATTAGCTTCAATTCTATAAGAGAAGTCAAACCCAGACCGCCGAATAAAGTTATCAGCAGCTTGTCCACTTATTCTAGGTTCCAAAACCGTAAAGACATCAGGGCCATAAGTTCTGTTTACTAGCTTAAAATAACGATTAAAATCAAAGCCTAACACACCTTGGGCATTCCAAAAGATGAGCTTAACAAAAAATAAATAAAAAGCGAAACAAAGTCCGAAGCTCACTGATTCGTACCAGACGACGAACCTTCAAATGTTGCATTCTGAATCCACTGCACTGAACCGCCACGCGCAGCGCGATTACCCAGCTCAGCCCCTTCACCTGGCCTATCAACATCCGTACCCAAAGACAAAGAGTTGGCGAAGGTTTTGGCCCAATCTTGAACTGCCACATGTGTCATTGCACTCCCATCCGACTTCTTTGGCTTAGAACCTTTCAAAGTCACCCCCTTAGGAGCCAGTCGGTTCTGGTTCGTGCCCTTGCCATTAGATCCACGCCTACTCCCGATAACATGACGACCATTGGAGTCTTGCAGTGGCTTTTTTCGCCCATCCTCCAATACCCTAACAGCAACATGGTTGGACGGTTTCAAGGATGATTCTTCCACAATAATGTTATTCGTCGACGCCACACAAATTTCTTTGTGTCGCGTCAGTCGTACCTCTTGGGAATCAGTTCCCTCTACAGCAGGGCTACCCCTCTCACCATTCCGTTGTTGTGAGTTCACATCCTCCCTATTCTCTGCACCAACCTCCTTCCAAGCTCATTCCCAAGCTCTTGGGACCTCACACATTCAGTGACAGCCGTATGCTCAACCACCTGCTCAACATGTTCTTGCTCGCAGACAGCATCCGAACCCGTGGGAACTACGTTCGCAGCACCAACGAGCACTATGGTGTCATTATGCAACGCATCTCTATCGAGAACTAATGGGGCAAACCGCGAACCAGCATTGTGAGGTGCATACGGAGCTGAATTCGAACCCTTCGTACCCACATTCACTATTCGCTTTCGACTAGAAACTTGCATCTATGGACCAAACAAATTGTTAACGTCTGAAGTACCCTGATCATTAATTTTAGCTTTCCCCTTGTCCACAACCACTTTACCACAGAATTCTTTGGAGTGCCCGTACTTACCGCACGTAAAGCAAATAAGTGGTAGTCTCTCATATTCAATGGTTTGGTGTCTCCCATCAATAACAATAACAGGTATCAGTGGTTTCTCTAATTCAACCACCACGGCCAAACGTGTAAATTTCCCACGCGAGCCTTCTGTGGTATTAAAGTCAATACGGACAACGTTTCCAAGCACCCCGACAATGGCCTCAAACATGCTCCTATAGTAATACCGATACGGTAACCCTGGAAACCGTACCCATACCAGAATTTTCTTAGGATGGTCCTCTGCCGTAGAGAAATCTCGCGACCAAGGTTGCACAGTGAGGTAACTGCCGTAGACCATCCACGGCCCCCTGTCAACACACACTCGTAGTCAGCCTCCATAGCAAAACAGATAAGGAAATAGTCATTATCAAGATCGATAATACTTATCTCCCCAGTTGGTTTCCACAATGTTTGTACACGATTCTGCAGAGCACGATAGCCAATTGATTTCCCTAAGAGTCGTACAACCAACGACTTTGCCAATTTTTCATCAATGAGTTTATCCACTCTATCAGAGAATCGAATTTCAGGCAACGTTCCAACATTCCCCACCACAACATCCCCGTCCCGTAAATCAACGTCCAAATCACATATGAAGTTGTCCTTTTGCCCAGTCACGCACTGCCCCAAAACCATGTCATGGAATGATGGTTTTCCGGTTGCGCCGCCCACACCAGGATGCCCATCGCAACCTTGGGCGTCACCCATATGCCTCACAGATTCCTCACCAGCAGCAGTCGACAATGAGTTGATATCCACATCCATATGCGCACCCTCCACATCAGGTTTCGAGCCAAGGGTAGGAGAACTATCGTTTCTCACCGCCTGCGTCCCAGTCTCCCCTTGCAGCGGCGGATCAGGCGGTCTTCCTACCGGAGTCGTAATTTGCGAATCCCTAGTGTAAGCACCAAATTTTGACCAGACCCAATTACCATGCCCATATTTAATTGCCCAAAACCAAATCTAAACTCGTACTCATTTGTACCCGTTCAAACCAAATACCCAAAAAATCTTCCATCAAATCCCCTAACAACCAATGCCCCCCAATTCTTGGTCAAGCCCTCAACTAACACCCCCTAAAATTTCTCAACACCTCACGTATACAAAAGAAATCTTCCCATTATCCCATGAATGGAGGAGATGTGGATCTTCATTTCAATTATAAAAGGCAACAAATGAGCAGGGGGTGGGGGGGAGATGTCTGCAAAATAAAAACCCAAAAAATCAGTCTTGAAACCAATTTGAAAGCAAAAGATAAGGTTGAATAGTTTTCTCACCATTTTCCGGTGAACGGTATATTAGCCTTCGAATCCGAACGGTCAAAGTGTAGAAGAGGCCGAAAGAAATTGCATATCAAAAAACGGTGACGATCTGACGGTCCAAGTCGGAGATCGAAGAAGAAAGGACCTAAACGGTTTTTGCTTGATTCGTGAGCATCTAAGCGTTATCTAACGAAACAGTCACCAGATCTGAGTCCAGCACGTCGAGACGAGTCCTCTGGTGTAGTTTGAAGTTGAACGGCCGCCATCGACGGCGGCCGACGACGGTGGCCTGAATGGTGGCCAGCGGCAGCTTGAGAGGTGGCAGGTGGCGGTAGTGTAAATAAAGAGAGTCGTTTCTGTTGTTTCTTTAAGTGAAATAAAAAATGAAGAATTGAAATCACTTTTGCTTTGAAATAGAACGATAAGTAATGAATTAAAAGCATTTATAACTCATAATGAACATTGAAAAATGGTTCTGGGTAGGTGTGTGAATCGTGTATACCATGATAGCCACGTGTTCTATAAAGTATGGGGAAAATCATTGCTTTGGTTCTTTTATGTTTAGATTTATTTTATATTTGAGTCCTAATTGTCCTTTAGGTTTCTTTTAATTAGGTTTTGTTTCATGGAATCGATTAATATTTGAGCCTTTTGATTTGCTTTAAATTCGATTTGGTTCTATTTGGTAATTGATTGGCCTTAATAAATTGAGTAATGTGCGAATTGGGTTTCAATAAAAATTGTTTTAGTCTAATTAGGTGAATAATTTGAACTTATTAATAATTTAATTTTAATTTATTTGATTGAGTTTGATTTTGTCCTTTTTATTTTATTTTGGATAAGTTTATGCTTTTTTATAACATGTCATGACTTTTTTTATTCACACGTTTAACCATATTTTGAATTTTCCTTTTTTAGACAACCATAACTCTTAGGTACCAATTTTGGGCGTAGTGGGGGTGCTATAACCTTCCTCACTCGTAACCGACTCCCGAGCCTGACGACGATCTCGGTGTTGACGCAGACCAATTTTACAGGTTTTCGGTCGTACCCAACCCAAAACGACCGATGGCGACTCCAAGTGTTTGATGGGCTTTTGAAGGCCCAATTTATTTTGACCCGGACAGAAAACGGTGTCAACAGCTTGGCGACTCCGCTGGGGACATTAGAGAGTCAAGCCACAAAAGGGTAAATGTTGTCTCAAAAAAAGGAAAAAGGAAATTGAAATATTGGTGATCGCAAAAATTGAAGGTTTTCGTATTTTTACGGAGATTGTTCAATAATGGTCACCTCGCGTTCAATGTTCCTTTGCGCACGAGTATATCATAAGCTCTGAACCCGAGCTTCGTCCCGTTTAAGTGGTTGCAATCGCTACGCTTCGAGAGGTTAATCCTCCGTACAAGAATGCGTGTTGCTTCCGGGGTTCACATACTTTTTGTCTTCGAGAGGTCAATCCTCCGTACAAGCTTAAAGGAGTGGACCCCCCTAAACTGAACTCGGTCCGTAGGAACCTATAATGGGTGAGGATCGAGGTTCTTACTAGCCTTAGTAGGTTAGTAAGGACAGTTTGGGTACCTTTTTAGAATCTTGAACCACATGTAGTGAGCCGTAGGAGCCCACCCGATTAGATCCATGATGAACCAGAATTGTTAGTGGTCACCTACATATGTACACTCACACACTTTTTACCATGCATTAACTTTGTATTTGTACATATTCATTTGTTTATGATGTACTAACCATGTTTTTTTGTTTTTTTTTTCTCACACACATCATGTTTAGAATGTCTAATAAAGGGATGCTGATATACGATTAGCCGTTTAAAATAGAAAGTTTTCGTAATCGAAGTTTTGAAGATTGTTCTATGAATGGTTAATTCTAAAGCAGCACCTTTTATGCATTTAATCAATCGCATTGCATTTGCATGCATTCATAATTCATATGGGTAGATAATCGAGAAGCGATGTGTGGTGAAGAATAAAAAATTCAAGAGGAAGATTTTTCGGTGCCCACACGAAAGAGACACTTGTCATTTCTTTAAAATTTGTTTTGAGAAATCATTTTTATAAATAAATTTTGAGCAGTGAATAAATGATGATATTTTTTAAAATGAGCTTTCAAACAATAGGCTATGAACAATGAACCAGATTTATAAATTTTGAAGTTCTTTGAAAATCGAATGAATGAAATACTTTTTTTGAGAATTGAGATTATAGAGCTTTGACATATGGTAAGATTAACTTTCCATATTTCACTTGAAACCAAAAAAACAAGATTCCTTGATCTTTTATCCTAAATTCCTCATGTTCAATACTGGAAAAGCCAAACATTCCAAGGAAGACGATCATAGAGTAACACCATTGTTTTTTTTTGAAAGTTCGACTTAAAGTCAACTTTTTTTACAAGATTAGCTTTCCGAGGAAGACGACATCCAAGCCACGCCTTTGTTTTTGAAAGTTCGACCTACTGTCAACTTTTTTTCTGACCAATACCTCAAAGACATGAAAATTAAAATGTTCACTGGTGTACGAATCTTCCAAAATGAAGATAAGGTGGGGCATCCTGTGTTGACTCTGCGAATGAGATCAAATAGTTGGGGCATGTATGAAGAAAATAAAGAAAAAAAAGAAAAAGGAGAAGAAAGATTAACTTTATCATTCATTATTTGTTTTTAGATGATTCTGTGAATAAATGAGTTAATTCTGAATACCGATTATTCTAAGGGTAACTCTTTTGCAAAAATATCTATGTATGAAATGACATTTGGCATTCCTTCATCATCCCTTCACAAAAAGAGAAAATTATCATTTGTCGTCCCCGTTTGAGCCTTATAACTTTCTTTGACTTGAACCCTAACCAAGGATCACCCTCCACACTGGGGGGGCAAAGGTGAAGAAATATCTGCTTACATGAATAAATTGACAATTCTGATCATACTACGAGGATGAAGCCTTATAGACCAGGGGTCAAGAACAAAAAGACGTGTTTCAGTCACAAGAAGTGACTTGTGCTCAAATCAAAATAAAGTTCTGAATTCATGAAAAAAGAGAACGAAAAAGAAAAAAAAGAAAACAAAAAAGAAAACAAAAAATATGAAATGAAATGAATAGAACAGAACGAGGAGCACACATGTGGGGTCCCTCTTCAAAAATGATTATCTTCAAGATGAAGCGTGCGACACAATATTGTTCGAAGTTTTGGTTCCAACATTCGTGGAACTATCATGAATCTTTAAAGATAAAAATGAAATAAAGGAAATGAACTCTGGGGTGAAAACCCAAAAATGGGCAGTCTAGAGTGATCCGAAAAAGAAAATATGTGGAAGCAGATTCAAGTCGAGCAAAGTGAGATTCCAACGAAAACAATTGATCCTTGGTTATTGACCCTTAAACACTTGTTTGAGCCTATTTATCCTTTCTTTTATAACTCTGAACCATAGCCTACGTTACATGCCTATAAAGTCCATTTTGATCATACATGGATATTTGAGTTGAAGAGTCTATTTTTAGAATTGATACCTCCTCTTGGGGTTAACTCGTTTGTTTCCAGAAGATTTCTAAACCTTATAATGCATGATGAATAATCAAAAGAAAAGGAAAAAAATAAAAGGATGGTTATAGATGAAAACCCACAAAGGGCATTTTGAATCAATGGTGAATTTGAGTCGAAACCTGAAACGGCGGTTCGAATATGAAGTTAAATATACATGACTAGCATGCGAGAGATGATCCCCTAGAAGTTCAATGAAGTTCCACACACTCTAAAATCATGAGAAAGGGTTTGAAGCTAGTGAACAGTTCCAGAAGTCGCACACGAAGCTTCCAAGATCATTCGATCATTTCTGGAAAAAAATCAATGAACATTTGAAGAATCATGTCTCATTCAAAACAACCGATCCCAAAACACATTGTACTCCAAACTGACTCATACCTTGAAATCGCCAATAGTCTTGACACATGTTAAAGAGCTATAATTTTGAAAGATTGAAAGAGTAATTGATTTGTTTGATTTTCAATGAACTTAAATTTTTATGAAATGTTTCAGTTGTGAGCCTTGAGTATGGGGCACATTTTCCTTTTGCAAAAATATTTTCGAAAGCTCTTTATGATTTGAAAAATATTTTAAACTCTCTTGAGAATGAAAAAGATTCTTTTGACAAGGTTCACTCAGATTTGAAGAGCCCAGAATCAAGAATGAGGCAAGGAAAAGAAAAGGCAAAAGTTTAGAAGACAATTTTTGTTGGGGCAAAACTGAATTGTCACAGTCTGAAAGTGATGAATTTACGCCCAATTCGAGAAAAAATGAAGTCGAGGTGATCAAGCTTGGTTCGATAAGGAAGACTTCCCAAGCATCTTTGCATCACCATTAACTATGAGAGCATGCATTTACATGTTTCCGTATGCATCCTTTGCACTTTGATTATCAAACAGGTACAAACAGAACCTTGTCTCAAGCACGAATGAGTGGTTTTACATATCGAACATTGCCCTAATCTCGAGTAAGCGATTCTACATCAAATCACGTTTCAAACATGAATGATCAGATCTTCGCCTCCAAGATGGAGTGCCACCATTTGCCTTCAAGATGAAGTGATACCCTAAAGTTTCCAAAATAGAGTGCCACATTTACCTTCAAGAAGAAGTGCCATTATTTGTCTCCAAGATGGAGTGCCAGCATCAAGCTTCCAAGATAGAATGCCATCATTCGCCTCCAAGAGGGGGTGCCACCATTTGCCTTCGAGATGAAGTGTCAACAATTACCTCAAAGATGAGTGTTATCGTATCTAATTACTTCAAAGATGAGTAAATGAAGATGTCAAAACCATTGTCCCCAAAGATGAGGGAGTGGAGTCTTACAAACAAATGAGAAATCGACCCAACACCCTCAAGTTTGAAGGAGTGGAGTCAGATTTGGCATCCTCAGGTTTGAAGGAGCTAATCAAATTTTCAACTCAATATCCTTGGTTTTGAAGGATCAGAGTTTCCGACATAGCATTCTCGAGTTAAGGAAAGGGGTTTTACACCGAGAAATGAATTCTCAAATTCTAGTGCCCTTGAGACGAGCGGGGTACATCTTACATCACCTTTGAGACGAGCGGGGTGCATTTTACATCAAGAAATGAATTCTTGAATCCTAGTGCCCTTGAGACGAGCGGGGTACACCTTACAACACCCTTGAGACGAGCGGGGTGCATTTTACATCAAGAAATGAATTCTTGAATCCCAGTGCCCTTGAGACAAGCGGGGTACACCTTAAAGCGCCCTTGAGACGAGCGGGGTGCATTCTACATCAAGAAATGAATTCTTGAATCCTAGTACCCTTGACACAAGCGGGGTACACCTTATAGCGCCTTTGAGACGAGCGAGGTGCATTTTACATCGAGAAATGAATTCTCGAATCCCAGTGCCCTTGAGACGAGCGGGGTACACCTTAAAGCGCCCTTGAGACGAGCGGGGTGCATTCTACATCAAGAAATGAATTCTTGAATCCCAATGCCCTTGAGACGAGTGGGGTACACCTTACATTGCCCTTGAGACGAGCGGGGTGCATTTTACATCAAGAAATGAATTCTTGAATCCCAGTGCCCTTGAGACGAGCGGGGTACACCTTAAAGCGCCCTTGAGACGAGCGGGGTGCATTCTACATCAAGAAATGAATTCTTGAATCTCAGTACCCTTGACACAAGCGGGGTACACCTTATAGCGCCTTTGAGACGAGCGAGGTGCATTTTACATCGAGAAATGAATTCTCAAATCCCAGTGCCCTTGAGACGAGCGGGGTACACCTTAAAGCGCCCTTGAGACGAGCGGCGTGCATTCTACATCAAGAAATGAATTCTTGAATCCCAGTTCCCTTGAGACGAGCGGGGTACACCTTACAGCGCCCTTGAGACGAGCGGGGTGCATTTTACATCAAGAAATGAATTCTCGAATCCCAGTGCCCTTGAGACGAGCGGGGTACACCTTTACAGCGCCCTTGAGACGAGCGAGGTGCATTTTACATCAAGAAAATGAATTCTTGAATCCCAGTGCCCTTGAGACGAGCGGGGTACACCATACAACGCCCTTGAGACGAGCGGGGTGCATCTTACATTGAAAAATAAATCTTGAATCCTAGTGCCCTTGTGACGAGCGGGGTACATCTTACAGCGCCCTTGAGACGAGCAGGGTGCATTTTACACCAAGAGATGAGTTTTTGAATTTCAATGCCTTTGAGACGAGCAGGGTGTAGAAAATACATTATTATTGTTAGGGTTGTTAGCTGACGTGTACAGTTTGTTAGAATGTTAGAATGTTAGTTATTCAGCTTGTATATAAGCATAGCTATGTACAGTGTATTGGAGCATGGAATAACAGATTTTTCCCTCCATCCATATTCTGTTTTCTTCTTCCTTTCATTGTTTTGACATGGTATCAGAGGCCAGGATCGGCAGTTTCTCCTTCTCCGATCATCGTTTTCTTTTCCTGTGAGTTTTTCATTTGTTTTGAGAGTGTTTTCTTCATATTCCTTGTTCTTTTTCCCTTGCTTCTGTTCTTTTCTGCTTTTTCAATGGTGAATCCAAGCGATGTTCAACTGGATTCTTCTCATCGATTGTATCTTCATCCATCCGATACACCGGGAACCTTGTTAGTCTCACATCAACTTACTGGAGTTGAAAATTATAGCGTTTGGAGTCGATCGATGTATATTGCATTACTTGCAAAAAACAAAGTTGGTTTTATTGATGGCTCTTGTAAGCTGGAGGATACTGAAGAAAGTTTAAAGCCACAGTGGGAAAGATGCAATGCCCTGGTGTTTTCTTGGATCTTGAATTCAGTGAGCCCTGAGCTCTCAGCTGGAATTGTGTTTGCTTCGAGTGCTGCTCTTGTTTGGTCAGACTTGAAGGAACGGTTTGCAAAGGTTGATGGATCTCGGATCTATTTCCTTCATCGCGAGATCACCACTCACACTCAAGGTACATCTTCTATTTCAGTTTACCACACGAGACTTCGATTGCTGTGGGATGAATATGATGCCATTTCTCCTTTTGCTCTTTGTGATTGTGAATCTGCTGAAAAAAATGCTGCCACCTTGAAGCAACAGAGGTTGTTTCAGTTTCTCATGGGCTTAAATGAGTCTTACTCCATGGTTCGAAGTCAGATCTTACTAATGAGTCCATTGCCCTCGGTTAACAAAGCATATTCTATGCTCATTCAAGAGGAAGGTCAACGCTCCAATTCAGGAAAATCGATCTTAATTTCTGATCCCACTGCCTTGTATTCTGGTGTTCCTCACTCATCTGCTCAATCCAAGAAGAGGTTCAATGGTGTTTGTGATCATTGTCATATCAAGGGGCATAAAAAGGAATCGTGTTACAAGCTTATTGGGTACCCTGCTGACTACAAATTCACCAAACGTAGGATTCCTTCTGCTCATAATGCGGTTCTTCCAGATTCCAATGCTGATTCTACTGATTCGATGTCATCTGGTGCTTCTCAAGCTCCCGTGTTTACCTCTGAGCAGTATCATCAGATTCTTGAGTTACTTGGGAAAGGATCTGGTCTTCAGGCTGCAGCACATATGGCAGGTACTAGCTTTGGTTCTTCTTCGAAGGATTGGATCCTTGACACAGGGGCCACCAACCACATGACCTTTGATCTTGAGTGCTTGCATTCTCCTATTGCATGTGATTCTTCATCTTTTGTCCAGTTGCCAAATGGTAAAACTGTGCCAATTTCCCACACTGGCTCTTGCTTCCTTACCCCTACCTTACCTTTATCTAATGTTTTACATGTTCCCGATTTTCACTTCAATCTTTTATCTGTTTCTCAATTAACAAAAGAACTGAATTGTTGTGTTCTCTTTTATCCACATTTTTGTCTTCTTCAGGACCTTTGCAATGGAAAGATGAAGGGGATTGGTAGCGTCAAAGGAAATCTATACACCTTCCAGTCTCCATTATCACCTCAATCCCATGTTGCCAACTTTAATTCCTGTTTGTCCTCTAGGACCTTGCACAATAATCATGTTTCTACTGCTTTGTGGCATGCTCGACTTGGTCATTCTTCCTTTAATACCATGAACAAAATTTCTCAAATAAATTGTAATTCATTTACTTGTGATGATGTTAAGCACTGTGGTGTTTGTCCATTAGCAAAGCAATCCCGTTTACCCTTTCCTGATAGCCTTACTCGTGAGTTACAACCTTTCTCTCTTATACACATCGATCTATGGGGTCCATATCGTGTTTCAACACATAGTGGCCACCGTTACTTTCTCACCATTGTTGATGATTCATCTCGTATGACCTGGGTTTATCTTTTACGTCTCAAGAGTGATGCTATATTAATTCTGAAACAATTTGTTGCCTATGTTCATAAACAGTTTGATGCTCATGTTAAAACCATTCGAAGTGACAATGGCTCTGAGTTTTTTAACAATGAAGGCCAAGAATTTTTTTCCTCTCTTGGCATCATTCACCAAAGCACATGTGTGCACACACCTCAGCAAAATGGTGTGGCAGAACGTAAGCATCGCCATCTTCTAAATGTTGCAAGAGCACTTAAATTTCAGTCCTATATTCCAATTAAGTTTTGGGGAGAGTGTATAATGGCTGCATGCTATTTGATAAATCTGTTACCTACTGCCACATTAAACTGGAAATCACCCTTTGAATTGCTTCATAAACGTCTTCCTGATTTGTCTCATCTTCGAGTCTTTGGCTGCCTTTGCTTTGCTACAGTGCTTAACTCGCATGATAAATTTGCATCCAAAGCTGTTGCTTCAGTTTTTATGGGATACTCTACAGTTCAAAAAGGTTACTTATTGTTTGATATTAATTCTAAAAAATTCTTTGTCAGTCGTGATGTTGTGTTTCATGAAACCCTATTTCCTTTTCAAAGTGTCACCTCTAGTTCACCTTTGTTTCCCATTTCTTCTTCCTCAAGTCAGTTTGATCATGAGTTTTTACATATTCCAGTTATTACTGAAACTGATTCGCATACACCTTCTATACCACCTTCCACTTCATCTACTCCTATACAACCTGATCCACCAGTGTCTACATCTCAACCTATATCTCCTGACTCCAATATTACTTCACCACCTTCAGTACCACTTACACCTCATGAGGTTCCTACATCCCATACACAACTTCCACCTATACAACCTATACGTAAATCATCTCGACAGACAAAACCACCATCATGGCTTTCAGATTTTGTTTGTCCTACCAATCCTTCTGCATCGACTTCATTGCTTACAGGTATGTACCCTATTTCTTCTTGTCTCTCTTATGATCATTTACCATCCCATTCTCGTTCTTTTGCTATTGCTTTATCTTCCATTGTTGAACCCTCAACCTACCAAATGGCAAGTTGTGACAAAAGATGGATAGAAGCCATGCAACAAGAAATTCATGCTCTTGAGGCTAATGGCACATGGGAGGTGGTCGATTTGCCCCCTGGGAAAACACCTATTGGCTGTAAATGGGTGTATAAGGTGAAATATAACTCGGATGGTTCCATTGAGAGGTTTAAGGCCCGTTTGGTTGCCAAAGGTTATAATCAACGTGAAGGCATTGACTTTCATGATACATTCTCTCCAGTGGCAAAGCAGGTCACTGTTCGTACCATCATCTCCTTGGCTGCTATGTTTGATTGGCCTTTGTTCCAAATGGACGTGTATAACGCCTTCCTTCAAGGTGACTTGCATGAAGAGGTTTATATGTCTTTACCTGAGGGTTTTCGCAGCCAGGGGGAGTCTACATCTCGTGTTTGTAGGCTGCTCAAGTCATTATATGGCTTGAAACAAGCCTCTCGTCAATGGAACTTGAAGTTGACAGAAGCTCTCATAGCAAGTGGTTACACACAAAGCTTGTACGATTATTCTCTGTTCACCAAGATTAAAGGGGATAAGATCGTGATGTTACTCATATATGTGGATGATCTGTTACTCACTGGAAACGATGAAGACATGATTGATGAGCTCAAGAACATTTTGCATCTTAACTTTAAGATGAAGGATCTTGGGCATTTGAAGTACTTTCTTGGCATCGAAGTGGCTCGTTCTAAAGAGGGAATTGTATTGCATCAGAGGAAATATGCCCTTGAACTAATTGCTGATTCGGGCTTAGAGGGAGCACGATGTGCTTCAACACCACTAGAGCAGAATTTAAAACTTACCTCTGCTCGACATGATAAGGATGTTCATGGAAATGTCATGGAAGAACTGTTGGACGATGTAACCACTTACCAAAGATTGATAGGCAGATTGTTATACTTGACTCACACGCGTCCAGATATAACGTTTGCTGTTCAACACCTCAGTCAGTTCATGCAGGCGCCAAAGAAAGTTCATTATGAAGCAGCCTTAAGAATAATTCGATATGTTAGACAACAACCTGGGAAAGGAATTCTCCTATCTTCTAAGTCTCAGCCATTATTGAATGCACATTGCGACTCAGATTGGGCAAGTTGTCCAATGACTCGAAAATCGATTACTGGCTATTGTATCAAGCTAGGTGAATCATTGATTTGCTGGAAATCTAAAAAACAAAGCACTGTATCACGTTCTTCAGCAGAGGCGGAATACAGGTGTATGGCTTCCACAGTTGCAGAATTGGTTTGGCTGAAAGGTTTGATCGAAGAGCTCAAGGTTGTGCATAAACAACCAGCATCCTTGTTTTGCGACAGTCAAGCAGCACTGCAGATAGCAGCTAACCCCGTGTTCCACGAGAGGACGAAACATATTGAAATCGACTGTCATTTTGTATGCGAAAAGATTCAAAAAGGAGTAGTTCAAACTTTTCATGTTTCAACAAAAGATCAGCAAGCAGACATCTTCACTAAAGGATTAGGGTTAGCTCAACATGAATATCTTGTAAACAAGTTGGGAATGAAAGACATATATCATTCTCCAACTTGAGGGGGAGTGTAGAAAATACATTATTATTGTTAGGGTTGTTAGCTGACGTGTACAGTTTGTTAGAATGTTAGAATGTTAGTTATTCAGCTTGTATATAAGCATAGCTATGTACAGTGTATTGGAGCATGGAATAACAGATTTTTCCCTCCATCCATATTCTGTTTTCTTCTTCCTTTCATTGTTTTGACACAGGGTATATTGAGTTCTTGAATCCTAAAGCCCTTGTGACGAGCGGGGTATATTTTACATCGCCCTTGAGACGAGCGGGGTACATCCTACAATCCTAGTGCCCTTGAGACGAGCGGGGTATATCGTCAGCGCCCTTGAGACGAGCGAGGTGCATATTATATCAAGAAATGAGTTCACGAATTTTAGCACCCTCGAGACGAACATGATGCATTATCAACACAAATGCATTTCTCACTGAACAAAATTTGTTGCTTTTTTGTCTTTGCCCTATTCCTCTTACTCGAGCAATGGACAAAGAGGGGCAGCTGTAAGCACCAAATTTTGACCAGACCCAATTACCATGCCCATATTTAATTGCCCAAAACCAAATCTAAACCCGTACTCATTTGTAACCGTTCAAACCAAATACCCAAAAAATCTTCCATCAAATCCCCTAACAACCAATGCCCCCCAATTCTTGGTCAAGCCCCCAACTAACACCCCATAAAATTTCTCAACACCTCACGTATACTAAAGAAATCTTCTCATTATCCCATGAATGGAGGAGATGTGGATCTTCATTTCAATTATAAAAGGCAACAAATGAGCAGGGGGATGGGGGGGGGGGAGATGCCTGCAAAATAAAAACCCAAAAAATCAGTCTTGAAACCAATTTGAAAGCAAAAGATAAGGTTGAATAGTTTTCTCACCATTTTCCGGTGAACGGTACATTAGCCTTCGAATCCGAACGGTCAAATTGTAGAAGAGGCCGAAAGAAACTACACATCAAAAAAACGGTGACGATCTGACGATCTAAGTCGGAGATCGAAGAAGAAAGAACCTAAACGGTTTTTGCTTGATTCGTGAGCATCTGAGCGTTATCTAACGAAACGGTCACCAGTTTGAAGTTGAACGGCCGCCATCAACAGCGGCCGACGACGGTGGCCTGAATGGTGGCCGGCGGCGGCTTGAGAGGTGGCAGGTGGCGGTAGTGTAAATAAAAAGAGCCGTTTCTGTTGTTTCTTTAAGTGAAATAAAAAATGAAGAATTGAAATCACTTTTGCTTTGAAATATAACGATAATTAATGAATTAAAAGCATTTATAACTCATAATGAACATTGAAAAATGGTTCTGGGTAGGTGTGTGAATCGTGTATACCATGATAGCCACGTGTTCTATAAAGTACGAGGAAAATCATTGCTTTGGTTCTTTTATGTTTAGATTTATTTTACATTTGAGTCCTAACTGTCATTTAGGTTTCTTTTAATTAGGTTTTGTTTCATGGAATCGATTAATATTTGAGCCTTTTGATTTGCTTTAAATTCGATTTGGTTCTATTTGGTAATTGATTGGCCTTAATAAATTGAGTAATGTGCGAATTGGGTTTCGATAAAAATTGTTTTAGTCTAATTAGGTAAATAATTTGAACTTATTAATAATTTAATTTTAATTTATTTGATTGAGTTTGATTTTGTCCTTTTTGTTTTATTTTGGATAAGTTTATGTTTTTTTATAACATGTCATGACTTTTTTTTATTCACACGTTTAACTATATTTCGAATTTTTCTTTTTTAGACAACCATAACCCTTAGGTACTAATTTTGGGCGTAGTGGGGGTGCTATAACCTTCCTCACTCGTAACCGACTCCCGAGCCTGACGACGATCTCGGTGTTGACGCAGACCAATTTTACAGGTTTTCGGTCGTACCCAACCCAAAACGACTGATGGCGACTCCAAGTGTTTGATGGGCTTTTGAAAGCCCAATTTACTTTGACCCGGACAGAAAACGATGTCAACACCTAGGGTTTCCACCATCCTCAGAGCTTGACATCGTGTTTACTTTCTTTAAGGTTAAAAATATTTTCAAAATATTTTTTATACTTGTATAATAATATTTAATTTTTTATTTTTTTAAAAAATTTAATATATAGAAAATTATTATTTTTAAATAAATTTCGATTTTTTTTTATTTTTAAAATGCTTTTTTATAATTTTTCAGATTTTTTTGTTTTTAGATTTTTTAAAATTTTACATTTTAAAAAATTATAGAAATGACAAGTGGCATTATCCTATTGCGACACATGTCAAAAGAATTTTTTTTAAAAAATAAACCGTTAAAGTTATCGGACTACGTTGGTCAAAGGGCTAAATTAATTTTTTTTTCTTGAGTTTGAGGGCTTAATTGAGTGAAAAAAATAGAGGCTTAATTGATTATTTTTTTATAAAAGTTTAAGGGCTTATTGAACCCTTAAACCTTTTCTTAAAGTTGTTACATATAATAATAATATGATTTAGGAATTTTTAATTTAGATCCTTTTAGAAATATATATATATATATATATTTCATTATGATTATATGTTTTATTTATTTAATAAATAAAAATTAATAGGCTATGTTTGGTAAAGAGCGGTTTGGATAAAAATTAGAGATTTTAGGCATAATTAGATGTTTGACCAGTCAAATCCGCTAATATTGTTGTTTGTTAAACAACAGATTGAAAGAGTGGATTGTGGTGAAACCGCTAATTTTGAAAAAGCTCTTAATAGGAACTTTTTGAGATTAGAGGTTTGATATTAGAGTTGTAAAGACTCTTTTACCTTTACCAGTTACCAAAAATCTCTAAATAACTTAAATTAAATATTTTCTTACTCTATTTACAAGATAATCCTATTTTTTTATTATCACATATTTATGTGTATTTAAATTTATTAATTAATTAAATTATATTAAAATAATTATATAAATAATAAATTGATATATAAATCATTCGAATATGTTTAGAAAATTATACTAAAAATAATTTTTTAATAAATTTAATTAATATTAATTAGATACAAAATATTGATAACTAATAAACTATTCAAACAAGTATTGAATATAATTGTATCATTATATGTCATTTTGTTTGTTTAAATAATCTAACATCTATCAGCTATCAGTTAATTTTATCAAACACTTTTATATAATCCGCTAGTCAAATCAGCTGATATAATTAGGTATCAGCTAATGTAATCTGCTACCGGATATTCGCTAATTGTCAAATATGACCTATATCTTTTATTATAGACTGTAACAATGAATAATTGGTTAAATTTACAATATGGAGATAATAAAATTTTCAATCAAATAAAAACTTTATTATTTTCAAATAAAGTTAGTTGCTGAATTAATTATTTATTTTATGTTTGTAATAATAAATTTTAATCAGGAATTTTGATAGCGTTGTTAGTTATAACTTTTAAGAAAATTCATTAAAATATATATCATGGAGAAACATGCAATGAGGAAACAATATTGTCATATTTGGTTACATAAATGTTTAAAATAAAGAAAATTTTAAATGGCATTTTAGTATTAAAAATTATAATATATATATATATATACTTAGAATTAGAATTAGAAAAATAAATAAAATTTTCAGTAAAAACTTAGACATCCTCAAAATAATTAGTAAAATAGTTTTGAATAATTTTTTATACACTTGTTGCGTAAAAAAATTACACAACCATGCATATTTATTCTTTTAAAAAGATAAAATTTAAATCTCAACCCTAAATCTAACCATATATCATAAACTTTAATCCCTAAATTTTAAACCCTAAAAGCTAAACCCCTAAACTCTATTCCCTAAATTAAATCATTAAACCTAAAACAAGGACTACAAAACATGTGTATCAAAGTTTTTCTCAATATCTTCTTGTTATTCAAAACAAGTTATACAAATAACTAAATTATAGAGTAAAATTTGTTTATTATTGACTCATGTATTAAAATCTAAATCACTAAACTCTAATCTCTAAACTAACCATTAAACCTAAAACATGTGAATCAAAGTTTTTCTCAATATCTTTTTCTCGTTATTCAAATTAAATTATATAAGTAACTAAATTATGGAGTAAATTTTGTTTATTACTGACCCATGTATTAAAATCTAAATCTCAACCATAAATTCTAAAATTTAAACCATAAATTCTATACTTTAATCACTAAACTCTAACCATAACTTAAATTCTAAACCCCTATACTCTAATCCCTAAACTAAACCATTAAAATTAAACAAAAAGGATTACACAACATGCGTACAAAGTTTTTCTCAATATCTTTTTTTCTCGTTATTCAAATTAAATTATACAAGTAACTAATTATGGAGTAAAATATGTTTATTACTTACTCATGTATTAAGATATGCTAAAAGAAATAAAATGTTCACCAATCATAGCATAAATCGGAAATAATACCCCTACTAAGTGTAGTTTCCTTAACCGAACCCCTAACTCTATGATGAAATTCCTCTTTTATAATGATATACTTGATAAAAAAAATATAATCGAAGAAAAAAAAATAAAAAATAGCATAATTAATGCAAGTTTAATGTCATACATGACTATTAAAAATTAAATATCACTCTCCCATTTTTCTGTGGTAGTTACAAAAAGTTTTTCAAAGTTTTTTTTCCTTGTTAATTTTTTTCTTCACTGGCTGCGACCTTTGGTCGTTTTACTGATTTTGTAGATAAATAAAATTCATCTTTTGCTGATGAATGTTTTATTCTAAAGTTATTTCTTTTTTTTTTTTGCTTTGTCAAATTCATATCACATATGCTTTTTGGCAGTTCTTTCATCTGCTTTTATGGTAGTTTCTTCGTATGTTTTTATAGCAGTTATAGTCTGTCTTTATGAAAGTTGTCTATCTTTTGATAGTTTTGCGTTCGGATGATGAGTATCAACGAGCGTTTTATCAGCGAAGGAGGTCATTCTATAGAAGCTTATGATCCCCTTTTGTGATTGTGCCGTTATGCCAATAACAAGTAGTGCAAGGATTTGCCTTCTTTATAAAGCACTCTGACCAAAGTAGTTTGTTCACTGAATTTCATTCAGAAAATTGTTCAAGCTTTTTTAAAAGTGATAGGTTTTGTATTTTACCGTCTTTTACGTCTCTTAGAATTTTATTTTATTTATTTTACGCGCTGATTTTTGTTTGAAGTGTGATTCTTTTGTAATCATTTCACTTTGAATATAATCTAATATTTCAAAAAAAAAATATTCCAAATAGCTTAAACCTTGGAAGTTTAATATTATTTATTGAATCTAAGATTAAATGTTGAATTGATAAAAAGAAAATTCATGGTTTAATTCCAACGTTTTCGTTTAAAAAAAAGAAAAAGAAAAGGAAATACTAGTGAGAAATGGAAGCAAAAATTGTAGCAGACAGATACTTCTTTTCTTTATTAAATTACATTTTTTTCTTAGAAAAGAAAAAAAAATCATTACTACAATGGACTAATATAGAGAAGCCGTGGGCATACATACCAGAAACAAGGAAGACGCAGAGCAGAGCAGAGCAGAGCAGCAGACATTCTAGCAGCTGAAACTGACAAATTTTAGTGACTCCAAATTCCCAGAAATCCACCAAATACTTAATATATATTAGCAATTTTAGTTTTTTTGATAGATTTTTTTTCTGATGAAATTTTGGTTGGCATTTTCTTCATGGCTTTAATCGAATCCACTCGTAACGTCCTTCCAATGGTTGGTCCTTGAAAATATCGTAGTTGTACCTAAATACATTCAACCACAATAGAAATTACCGTTTGGTTGCCAAGAAAATGTAGTAGAAGGAAAGTTCTTTTAACATACTTTTCAGCAAAGTGATTTTGAAGTTTTTCCTCAGCAGCAGCGAAGAATTCTTCCAGTTCAGCCTCGGTTGGCATCTTCACCGCCGTTGATCTCCGCTCTGATGGCCTCGACCTTGAATCCATGTCTTCAGGTTCTGATCGGAGCTCACTCGTCGGCGTCGTTTCTATCCTGCTTCAGTTCACAGTGGAGACGAAGAAAACAAGATCTTGAGAGGAGTATATAAAGAAAGGGAATTTAAAATTTGAATTTATGCGTGTATAATTTCAATTCCACCAACCTTTCTCTGCTGTTGAAATGCGTTGATGTTTCACCTTCAATGCTATCATCCTGCAAAAGAATTCTCGAATTTAATAACATCAATTAAAGCTCGAGAAACCGAAATTCCTAGAATTTATTAAGATTTCAAAAGAAATTCAAAATTCACCTCCAGATCTAGCAATTCAATATTCCTTTTTTCGCACGAGCCGGTATTGCTTGAAGAACATGACACGTCATGATCGTGATCCGAGTTAAGGCTCAAACACTGATTTCTATCACCGCGGTGATGATCCACCACAATTCTCTGGCCTCTTAACTGAATACACGACGCCGTTGAGGAAGTTGTTACTTTAAATTCAGCTTCTTCTTCATTGTCATAGTCGTTAAATCTTCTTCGCTTCTTCTGAACTGTTTCCGTTGCCACCGGCACCATGGCCGGTGTTCGAACTACGGCGTCGGCTACCTCCATAACTGCAATTCCTCCGACCCTAACGAATTTGAATGTTTTTTCTTTTCTTTTCTGAGAGAGTGATTTATTTTAATCTTTTTTCGTTTTGAGCATTCGTTTTCTGGTTTTGTTAGTTTGATGATGAAGCAATGAACGGTGAGGATTTGTTATGCTGTTTTAAAGATGTTGGCTGAGAGCGATGAACTGATGGTGGTCTGTTTAACAGAATCTGTAACGGGGACATTTGACGGCGCCGTAACGCGGATCTGGGAACTGTCTTTATTGGAAATGTACCAAGCCTTGGACTAAACAGGTAATTGCCATTTGCCAATTGCCAAGTAGATTTTAACCTAATCAACGTACGGAATCACATCAGTTTTAATCTATTACATCCGTTAAAGATACACTTGTATTGAGCCAGAAATTTTTATAAGGAGTGTTATTTTTTTGAGCGGTATTTAAGAGGGGTTAATTATTTATAAAGAGGTGTCATTTTATTTATTAAGAGCGTCATTTTATTTATAAATAGGTGTTAATTATATATTTTTTAATTTTTTCATATACAAATTATATAAAAAAATACATTTTCAAAAAAATTTGGGTGTCATCAGACACCCCATTCACCTTAGTGGCTACGCCCATACTTGTATTTATTTGATTATATGTATGTTCGTCTTACAATTAATATTTTGGGTGCGAGGATGTTCCTTTTAATAATATTGTCTTTAAGATTTAAACTCGCGTCTTCTCAAGGACGGAGCCAGGATTTGGGGTTGAGAGGTAAATTGTAAATGTTTGAAAGTGAGGGGGTAAATTTATAAATAAACGAATTTTTAAAAAAATTAAATAAGGGTACAAATGATAGAAAAAATTCTTCAAGTGTCTTTTCCTTGAGAGTGCAATGTGCCTTACAAATGCACTCAATACTTTGCTGATGATAAAATATTATCAAAAAATATAACATTTTAGATTGTGTAATAATATTTAAAATTTCGTATATTATAATATTTTGATTGTGTTATTTTTTAACTTTGTTACCTAAACTCACCCCTGAGAGTTAGGTAAGAAAGAAATGAATGCCGAAACGTGGGCAATGATGATGATAGATCTTTTCACATTGTGGTGGATGATGCCATTTGAGATTTGAAAACATGCATGCATGTCACGTGGGTCTCCACCGGTGTTGTATAAACTAGGCATGTGGACCAGTCCCCGAGAAAATACTCTGTGTTTCTAGCTTCAAGTCAACGTCGATCCAAGCTCTTTCCATGTATATTTCAACCAGTACATATTGCTCAGTATTCAGTAAGTGTGCTTGTTTGAAATACTTACCCTTTTCATGTATGTGGTATCTTTTTGGTGTTTGGTAATGGTTCTTGCTAACTTTAGGTTTGATTTTTGAGATACAACATAAGTTAAAACATATTTTGAGAACTAAAATTATCATTATACCAAGCTTTGTTAGATATTTATTTGTATTTTAACGGAATAATAACTTGATCGAAGCTAAACTGTAATTGAATGACTCGATTGTAAGTTTTAGTACTTGAGTGACCTACAATATCTTTTACCCCAATATTAATTGCACTTCAATATAAGAGTATTTTAATAATTTTCGTAACTGAGTTATTGTTGAATTGACTTGTAACACCAACTCATCTAACCATTATAACGAATCTTAAAGTATAGATAATGTTTGCTTTCCTAAATTGTTTAATTGAATATTGAACTATTTTATTACGTGATCTTATTTTATTTTATGGAATAAATGATTTGTATTAAAAAAATCATTCTTAAAAAAATTTAAAAAACATTATCTTCACTCACTTCCATAGACAATTCATGTCCTTTCTTTTAAGCATTGTTGAAAGACATTTTTCAAGGTCCTCACACTCATTGTTGGATTAAAATCCGTAATTGTGGGCACATATGTAAAATGTATGTTGCTATTATAAAGTATGACATAAAAATAAAGTGATCAATTAAGTTAAGCGTGTCATAGGTATTAAAATGTCATGGAAATAAAAGTGTAGATACCATAAGATATATTTATAATTCAATGAGGGGCAGAGTTATAAATATTTAATAGTTTAATTTAATAATCAACTATATAAAGAGGTAGTGGTCCCCAAGAAATAGGTTAACTTGTATTACTCTTGTCCCCGTGAGAGAGTTTTTACGGCAAGGGCTAACCTATCTTCTTGGTAGATCACAACCACCTTTTAGGCGATCTTCATCAAATGATTCAAGGTTTTCATCTATCGATTAATTCAGGTACGCTTCCGCTTTCGGTTTATTGTTCTTGATGATTTGACTTGATTGATCCTGTGTTTAGATTTCATATTAATTTATGATTTAATTCTAACAAGTGGCATCAGAGTCGTGTCATCTTAAATCATTAAGAACCGATTAAATTTCTATTATGGAAAATCACAATCGTGTATAAAGTTTAAAGTTGTGATATTGATATGCTTTGATATTTGATTGTATTTATGCTATGCGATATTAGCTATTTGCTTTAAATTTTCGAAGATCTCAATCTTTTGTATATAACAATTTAGGGTTTGAAACGAATAATATTTTTTTTAATGCGGCGGTAATATATATATTATCATTAATCATGAGGGCCATCGTGTTTTCTGTGCTCTTTACTATGAAGATGACAATTGAATTTCAATGTCGATAAATCATGTTTTTTTGAGATTATTAAGACTGTCATGATTTCTTTCTCAATATTTTTTTTAGAGTTTTAAATGATGGTTAAAGGTGGTCAATTTTTGGCTTTCTTTTGTAATTAAGGTTGCCTCCTAAGGTTAAAGGAAATTTAGGGTTTTTTTTATTGCTTAATTATTTTGGCCTTTGTCTCATTGTTTCCTTTGATTACTGTTAGAAATTAAGAATTAAAGAAGGCACATATCATATTTTATAATGAAGTAAATATGGATTTGAATGGTTATGCAGTTGAGCTTTTGCGTCTTCATTATGCTATTCATATTAGGTTACATATTTTTTTTGAATGCTTCTGTTATTGTTATGAAACATAGAATTGATTTGGTCTATCAAAATTTGGTTTGGATTAATCGGGCAAGTTACAACATGTGATTGGTTTCTTTTGAATCATTGTTGTGTTTCTGTTTGGTATTATATATACATTTAGTTTTGGTTTTGAAAAAGCATGTCATTAATCTTACGAAATTTATATTTGGTTCGGTTTGATCAAGAATTTTAATTTTGAATTCGGTTATTATGAATATATTAAAGTTTCATGTGATCATTATAGGAATTATTCATGTACATGATACTTATGTTTTTGGCTTTTAGTTAAAGATTGGTTGTTTTGAATTCGACTTTAATTTCGGCAAATGCATGCTTAAGGAATTTTTGGAGAAACATTCAAAGATTTCGGTATTCAATTTCTGATAGCCCCATTTAGACAACCTTATTTTAGGTTATTTCAGAAAAGTCAAGTGTTATCAGAAATTTCAGTTTTGACTGTTACAAAATTTTAAATTTGGATATCGGTATATTTATTGTATATATTTTAAAATAATTTAATTGAAACATTAAGTCACCAAAGTGACCTCTATTGTGGAAATTATTTTATTTTAAAATATAGAAGGTTTTGTGCATGTAAGTCGGATTATGTTAGTATTAATCGGCCCAAAGGAAGGTTAATAATTAACATTATTACATGTGCAACTATGGTAATAAACATGTGATAATTATTCAATTTTATATGTGAGCAATAAATCGGCCCAAAGGAAGATTTCTGTTTGACATATTCTTATTATCAATGTTTGATTACTGTACTAAGATATCACTTGCAAGTTAATGTTTTGTCTAAAGATGAAATATTAATGGAGTGTCCGATATCTTGATATAATTTTTACCTTTATTCAAATTTATTATTATTTTGTTTATCTTTTAATTTGATTGAAAGATAAAATTAAGACAAACATTTTGAAACAATTAAATTCATATTTTAGCTTCAGATGTCTAATATTTTAATGAATTAATTGAAACATAATGTCACCAAAGTGACCGCTTTTGTGTAGATTAGTTTATTTAAAATAGTAAGATAATTATGAGTTTTTGTAATTCATGCGTTTATTAATTGGCCCAAAGGAAAGTTAATATTTGGCAGAATTACAACGACAACTGTGGCGATAAATGTGTGACAATTATAAGGTATTTTATGTGAGCAATACGTTAGTCCAAAGATTAACCTATTGTTTGACATAGTTTATTGTCAATGTTTGATTGCTACAACAAGAGTACCACTTACAGTTAATATTACTGTCCAAAGACTTGATATTAATGTTATGCTTGGTATCTTGAGGGGAACTAGCCATTATTTTGAATTTATTTGTTTACTTATGAATATTTATGTGAGCTTGTTTCTATTTGATTTACTTATTTTTGTTCTATATTTAGGTAATTTATTTTTGTTGTCACAATATCTGTTAAATACATTCTACACTCATGTTTAGTGAAACTAGTTTCAAGAAATAGAAAAGACACTTACATATAGTATTTTGATGTATGAACATAGACTTTGCACTAAAGAATGAACAACTTGCACCTCTCACTGCGGTAAGCACCCATAAAAGGTATTTTGAGAGGTGAGATCGTTCGAATCGCATGAGTCTAATGATCATAAAACACAACATTCTAGATGTCTTTAGGAGCACAAATCTAAAGAGATTATTCATACTAAGGGTTTTCTTGACGAAATTAAGAAATGTTTTACCCAAAACATTAAGGTTGAGATGACATTACTTATGCCTTCTTTGATGTCTATGAAGTATAAGGGTCAAGAAAATGTGAGAGAGTAGATTATAAAAATTCTTTATATTGCTTCAAAATTTAAAGCACATAAGATCAAACTCTCTAACAATTGTTTGTTCTTATGTTTTTGACACTGCTTCCTATACAGTTTAACCAATTCAAGTTACAATTTTCAAAGGGAGAAATAGACTTTTTTGGGCTCATTTCTCATTGTGTTCAAGAGGAAGAAAAGTTGAAGCATTATAAGTGTAAAAGTATTAATTTAATTGGTGCTCATTTAGTTAGTGTCTCTAAGAATAAGGGCAATAAAGAAAATATTAGAATAAAGTTGCTAAGGGTTCTAGCCAAAAGAAACGACAATAAGTTTTTTAAGTGTTGATTCTTTTGTATAAGTTAGGACATATGTGAAGTAATTAAACTTCAAAAGTGAGCAACTACTTCGATTATTTTGAGTGATCCATGGGCCGTAAATTTTTTGATCCCACAATTAAGATTATTTTTAAGGAGAGTTTATAATTTTTTTAGGATGTTGAGTTTGGGGGGAGAAATAAGGTTAGATACATTACTATTGAAGAGGAATTGGATTATAATTTAATTCATACTATCACTTTTGATGATGTTTAGGTTTTCACACCTATCATTAATCAAGAAGTGAATCAAGTACCTCAACAAAATAATGTTGAACAACTCCCATTCAAGATAAGGTAATTGTTTCAGAAGAACAAACTTAACAACCTTAAAAAAACAAGTGTCTTTAAAGAGGTCCACGAGAGGAAGATGAAATACTATTTCAAATTATTTTATTGTATTTCTTCAAGAAAATAAGGTAACAATGGAATGATAGAAAATGACTCAATCGTTTTTATCAAACCATAAAAGTTTTAACTCTCACAAATGGATTGATGTCATTCAAGAAGAGTATAATTTTATGCAAGACAATAAAGTTTAGGAACTTATCTCATTTCCTTAAGGTGCAAACCAATTGGTTGTAAATGGATATTTAAAACCAATAGGGATGGAAATGGTAATGTAGATAAGTATAAAGTACGTCTTATATCTAAAGGATATACTCTAAAAGAAGACATTGATTTTGTAGAGATCTTCTCTCAAGTTTCATTGAAAGACTCTTCCAGGATATTCATGATGCTTATTGCTTGTTTTAGTCTTAAGCTACATTAGATAGATGTTAAGTTTTTTTTTTTCAATGGCGACATTGAAGAAACTATTTATATGGTACAATCATATAGTTGTGTCTTATGATACAATATCAATGCTATGTAAATTAAAGAAATCTATCTATGAGCTTAATTAGGACTCTCATTAATGAAATTATAAATTTCATGTTGATTATCTCATTCGATTTTGAGATAAATTTGGTTGGCACTTGTATATACTACAAGTTCAGTGGGAGTAAACCAAGTGACACTCATATTGCTAAAGTAGATAAGTATTATCTTGCTCAATGCCCTAAAAGTAACTTGAAAATTTAGAAATTCAAAAAGATTCTATATACATAAGCTATTGAGAATCTAATTTATGCTTAAGTATGTATGCGTTCGGAAATTGTGTACATTGTTGGAATGTTAGATAGATATTTAAGAAATTCTAGTATGGACTATTGGATAGCAGCCAATAGAGTTATGAGATATCTTTAGAGAACAAAAATTACATGCTCACATGTCGAAGTTCTGGTAAGTTAGAGATTATTAGGTTTACAGACTTCGATTCTAATAGAATATTGATGCAAACGAATTTTGTCACATAAGCTACTAATTTTAGATTGGATAAAAAGACCATTTTAGTTATTTTGTGACAATAAATATGCATTCATTCATTCTATACACAATAGGAACACTTCAAACTTGAAGCACATAAATATTACGTTCCTAGTTGTTAAAGAAAATTCAGAGTGTTTGTGTGTTTAAATAGCATGTTGGTACAAACTTCATAATTGCGCGCATATTAGGAAACTGTCACCCTAGGTCTTTCATGAGCACACTACTCATGTGGGTGTAATGTTATTTAAGGATATTCGGTTTTAGTGGGAGTTTGTAATTTTGAAAAATGCTCATTCGGTTTAGACACAATTTCAGTTTCTTCAGTTTAAAGTTATTTAAGATTATTTTCTGCAGAAATAAAGTTCTTTTGGTTTATGCACACTCTGAATTCAGTAAAGTTGATCTCACTAAGGTTTAGGAGGACCAGTTGGAAATAGACATGTATGGTTCACATTTCATGTAATTTTCCATGCTACACATCCATGATTGATCTATGTCATTTAACTATATTTGTATACGTGACCATTGATGGGTCCAGTCATGATTGATATGGCGAAGACCGCTTTGATCCTATGTGGATATAGTTGATGGACGAGATTGTTATAGAATACCTATTATATAATAGCAAAATTTTGAGCTCATAAGGTTGTACATTTATCAGGAAACATATGTTGCCCAAGTGGGAGATTGTTGGATTAAAATCCGTAATTGTGGGCACATATGTAAAATGTATGTTGCTATTATAAAGTATGACATAAAAATAAAGTGACCAATTAAGTTAAGCGTGTCATAGGTATTAAAATGTCATGGAAATAAAAGTGTAGATACCATAAGATATATTTATAATTCAATGAGGGGCAGAGTTATAAATATTTAATAGTTTGATTTAATAATCAACTATATAAAGAGGTAGTGGTCCCCAAGAAATAGGTTAACTTGTATTACTCTTGTCCCCGTCAGAGAGTTTTTACGGCAAGGGCTAACCTATCTTCTTGGAAGATCACAACCACCTTTTAGGCGATCTTCATCAAATGATTCAAGGTTTTCATCTATCGATTAATTCAGGTACGCTTCCGCTTTCGGTTTATTGTTCTTGATGATTTGACTTGATTGATCCTGTGTTTAGATTTCATATTAATTTATGATTTAATTCTAACACCTCACACTCACTTTTACATTTCCTTTCAAAGAAAGTAAGTCAACAACACTTTTAAAACAAATAGAAGTTGGGGTAAATAGTTGCCCATGTTTTGTTCTTATATTTCTCTCTTCTAAATTGGATTTTTAGTTGAAAGCTCCTTGATGCATAAATCATGAACTTGTTCAAACTCTAGCTTCCTACCTTTTACAAGATTCCCCATGTTTTGTTTGGTGAATTGTGGACCAAAGTTCAAATGGTCAAGGAAAATGGCTTGCATCATCTATCCACACAATCTAATGGGAATTGCCAATTGTTCATGATAAGAAATCACCCATTTGTCTTTAAACAAAAGACAGAGGAATGTGTCCATTCCAATTAAAGTTTTTTTTTTCTAATAAATATTTTGTTATAGAATTTTTGAAAAATTAAGATAATCAGTACAATGGCGAAACTTGGTGAAAAAATTTGAGAGAGCAATTTTAAAATTTAAACTAAATTTTCATTTTTTTAATTTTTACATTTGTTGATTTATAAATTTGAATAGAGTGATGATTATACAAGAAATCCTAATCTAAATGTTAACATACAACAATCCTTAAAAGAAAACCTGTTAGATGTGTCGCGACATAAAACACGTGATATCTAACCAAATATCTGCTTATATGTAAAAGTTAAAAAATATACCAATAATTTGTAAAAAAAAGAATATAGCAACAAATAGTGATACTCTTGTAGTAGAATATAAATATATTATTTTAGAATAATATGGCAAAGCCCAATGCTTAAATGGAAATGTGGCCGACAATTGCAGAGGAGCCACGTAATTAAGTGTGAAATCGAACAAGACATGGACGGAGATAGGTCACGTTGTTCGGCGTGGTCCAATTCGTGGGGCATCACACATGGTTCATCTACTTGGCCTTTTGCCAGATTAACCTCAACACCTACCGACTTTGGCAAGCCTCGTGGTCTGCTTTAAACCCATAGGGGGAAAAGAATAATAATAATAATAATAATAATAATAATAATAATAATAATAATAATAATAATAATAATAATAATAATAATAATAATGGTGGTGGTGGTGCACCGACGTTGTTAAATTGAGTGATTAATTACTCAAAAAATACTTTTTTAACAACATCGAAAAATAAGTCCCATTGTCTCAAATAAATAATATCTTGGATGGTTCACTGAATTCAAGTTAGTTGAGAGGTAAGTGAACTCAATGGCGAAGCTAGCGAATGATGTTGTTGGTGGTTCGAGTGTGTAGAAACAAGTTCCTTATTAAGTTAAGAAGAGATTGAGTCAAAATTCACGTTAATTTGATATTATTTTTGAAAAATGATACAAGAAAGTACTTTTAAAAAATATTTTTAGATTGATTGGTTTAAAAGAGAACTTTCGGTGTTGATGTAAAAAAATAGTTTTAAGTATATAAATATCTATTTTAGATATTATTTTTAAAAATATAAAAAATTAGTGATATAAACGAGAATAAATGAATAATTTTGTTCAAAATGATTTTTTTTTTTGGATAAGTTGCGAAATTTTATTATCCAAGACACCAAAACAGTTATTTACAAGTAATGTTTCAGTGGGTTAATCCCCAAGCTACGTATAAAGATCTATTTACATCTGAATATTGAGCAAAATTATTTCCAAGTCGAATGCGGACCACGGCCTTGATGCAGCTGACCAGGCTTGCAAGATCACGTGTACATCCCCGGAATTTCCTCCGATTCCGTTCCTCCCAAATGAAGTAAATGAAGGCACTCCAAGCAAGTTTCAGAATAAGGACTCGCATAGATTTACCTTTGAGAGTCGCACTTAACCACTGCAGCTCCTCATTCCAGGAAGAAAAGGACTTCCTGATGCAATAAAGACTCAGAACAGTATCCAGGATCTGGGTAGCAAATGCACACCCAAAAAATAGATGATCCCTCGTTTCTTGTTCAACACCACAGAGGCAACAAGACGGATCCCCAACCATCCCCATTCGCTGGAGACGATCCAGTGTAGGCAACCTGTTCAAGATGACCATCCAAGTAATAAGGGCATGTTTAGGGATGTGCAACCCAAACCAAATCATCCTATGCCAGACTAGGGGTGAGCGTTCGAGCGAGTCGAGTTAAAAAAATTCGAGTTATTCGAGTTCAATCGTCATATTTTACAACTTGAACTTAAATTGAAATTTTTTCGATTCGAGTGGATTTTAGCGAGTTCGAGTCGAGTTCGAGTCGATTCGATTTTTCGAGTTTGGTTTTAATTTAAACATTTTTCTATTTATATCTACATATATATTTCTTCATATTATTTTTCACATGTGTAAAAAAAGATTTTGAATTATATCTACATATATATAAATTGACTTATGACTAAACAATACAATGATTCTAAAAGCACAAAAATAAGAACACATTTTTCATCAAACAAGGTAAACCTGTCCAAATTTCAATTGTAACAATCAAACCAACAAAAAGAAAACTCAACCTTCCATTATAAACTACGGGCCTCGTTAAAAACCTCCTTCTTATCTAGGTAACGCCAAGACGAGACCAAAGATAGCGGAAAGAGGAAAAGAGTACCCTAAAATATATTAATAACTAAAGCAAATAACACAGTAGAGTTTAGAAAATCCAACATCACATGTCAAAAGATACAAACCAATAAAAACAAAAACATAAGAGTAGTTCAAAAAAGAGAATTGCAACAAACTTTTTTCGAGTTCCGAATTATATTGTCGAGTTTTCGAGTTTCTATACAAATTTAATTGTAATTATTTACCATGTTATAGTACGATTTGATTCTAATTTAAACGACTTTCTCTATTCATATAAGATATGCATATATATATATATATATATATCTTCATATTATTTTTCACATGCATAAGTAAGATTTGTAATGTTATTTAATAAAAAATATCATCTAAACTTCTAAAATATATTTATAATATTATTTTTAAATAAGGAACTTTTAAGGATAAAGTACTGATGGGGGTATAAATGAGTCAATGAATTGATGTAAAGAAAAAAATTACAAAAAAATCGGTTGAATGATGAAATTGAATAAAATATAAAGTTAAAGGGCTAAATTAAAAAAAAGAATAAATTTGTTAAAAATATGAATTGAAGTTATATACATATTATATAGTGTTAGTGAATCATGTGGTTTAATTTTGGTAAAAAAATAGACTTAAAACGAAAGAGAAATTAAAGAAATGGGAAACATTCAAAGTTGAGGGGCTAAATTACAAAAGTAGAAAATTTAATTTGAAAATATGAATTGAAGCTAAATAGGTATTCTAGTTTATACATTGGTTTAGGAGCATGTGGTTCAATTTTGGTCAAAATTGACTTAAAACGAAGGAGATATTGAAGAAATGAGGAAATCATACAAAGTTAAGGGGCTAAATTGAAAATATATGAAATTTATTTTAAAAATATAAATTGAAGATAAATATGTATTCTACGCTGGTTTAGGAATATGTGGTTCAAATTTGGTCAAAAATGGACTTAAAATGAAGGAGGAATTGAAGAAAAATGAAATCAGTGACTAAATTGTAAAACTGTAAAATTCGGTTTTTCGATTTTTCAATTTTTCGAGTTGGGCAAATTCCAAACCGACTCGAAATCGAAATTTTTTCGAGTTAATCGAGTTGACTCGAATAACTCGAACAACTCGAATAACTCGACTCGAATAACTCGAAATTGAAAAAAATATCGATTTTTTCGAGTCGAGTCGAGTTTTGCTCACCCCTATGCCAGACAACCTTTGGATCCACCTCTCTTATACTGTCCCAAAGTTTTCTTTTATCAATTGGAACAGGGAGCAGCAAGTTCTGAACCTCTGCTCTCATCCTCAGCATTTTCTTCATACTCCAGCTAAACCAAGGTTTAATGTCCACAGTCCAATAAGTTTTGTCTTTCAACACATAAGTCTGAACCCAGGCAACCCATAGAGATCCTTCTGCAGAAAGCAAATTCCTGATGAGCAAGATGATACAAGACTTGTTCCAAAGACTCAAGTTTTTAATCCCTAATCCACCCTCACTCTTAACTTTGCATATAGTTCCCCAATTGACCCGTGCCCCTTTAGCTGATGCATCTTTCCCCTTCCAGAAAAATCGCATACATAGCTGCTCCATATGATGAATGACCCCCTTAGGAATCACAACTTGCCTACACCAGTAGTTGGCAATACCAAACAATACAGATTTGATAAGCTGAAGACGCCCAGCATAGCTTAAGTGCTTGCGGCTCCAATGCTCTAGCTGTTTTTTTACTTTCCCAATTAAGCTCTCACAATCCTTATTGGTAAGCTTCCTAGTAACCAATGGAATCCCAAGGTACCTAACAGGCAGCCGACCAATAGGAAAACCAGTAGCTGAACTCCAAGCTTGACAATCAACTAAAGGCACCCCAGCAAGGAACATCTCAGACTTTGCAGCATTGAGTTTAAGCCCAGACATCTCATAAAAAATCTCAAGCACACTCTGAACACCAACCAGAGACCCAACGTCCCCCTTGCAAAAGATGAGCAAGTCATCAGCAAAACACAAGTGTGTGATGTTTGCTTTCTTGCACTTGGGAAGAAAATGAAAAATCCCATTTGCAGCAGATAGGTTGAGGAGGTGAGAGAGGACATTCATGGCTAGGACAAATAGATAAGGGGAGAGTGGATCCCCTTGCTTTAGCCCCTTCTTCCCCTTAAAGAACCCCACCAAGCTCCCATTCAAAGAAATAGAGAATCTACTTCCATTTACACAGGCTATTATCCACTTCCTAAAGACTTCAGGCAAGTCAATAGCTTCAAGCAGATCCACCAAAAACTTCCAGCTTACAGAGTCAAATGCCTTCTGCAGATCCACTTTCAAAGCACATCTAGGTGAAATGCTAACCCTACCATAACCTTTTACAAGTTCCTGGGCTAGGAGGGTATTATCAGCAATGTTTCTACCCTTAATAAATGCAGATTGGTTAGGTAATACGATGGATGGCAGAAGTTGAGTAAGCCTATCAACTAAGATCTTTGTAATAGTCTTGTAAATAACAGAGCAACATGCAATTGGTCTAAAGTCTTTAGGATGGCAAGCATTAGGAATCTTAGGGACAAGAGTAATAGCAGTTGCATTGAAAGCAGGCAGTAACTCAGAAGAACTAAAGAAAAACCTGATTGCTCGAGTAAAGTCAGCTCCAACAACATCCCAGGCCTGTTTGAAGAACCAAGAGGTGTACCCATCTGGCCCAGGGGCCTTATCTTTCCCCTGGTTGAAAATGGCTAACTTGACTTCATCCACAGACACCTCTTTCACAAGATCATGTTTGATGCTTTCAGGGAGGGTAACATTTAACAGCTCCTTCAGATGCCCATCCTGACACCCCTTAACACCTTCATCAACAGATCCAATCTGCTTGGTGAAGAAGGCAATGAACTCCTCTGCTATGCCTTCAAAAGAAGTGACTTTATTACCCCTGCTATCAACCACAGAAGTAATAGTGTTTCTCTTCTTCTTCATAGCCACCATCGCATGAAAAAACTTTGAACTTTGGTCCCCATACTGTAACCAGTCTACCTTTGCCTTTTGCTGAAAAAACTGAGACTCAGCTTTCTCCAAATCTAGAAGCTCCAACTGCAATTTTTGCTCACGTTCCACATCAAAACCAGCAATGGATCCTTGCAAATTCAAGAGCTGTTGCTGCTCCAGTTCTTTCCTCTTCTTCTTCACTCTGCCAGAGATGTTAGCATAATGAGCGGCATTAAGAGCTCTCAGTTTTGGCTTCAAACGTTTAAGCTTGAAAAAGAGTTGCTGCAAAAGATTCCCATCAACAAGCTCCTCCCATGACTCCCTCACAATGGCCTTGAACTCTGGATGCTGAGCCCAAAAGTTAAAAAATTTGAAAGGCTTCAGTTTATTCACAAGGGCACAATCCTGAAATTCTACCACTCCAGGACAATGGTCCGAGACACCAGGAGCAAGAAACGTCACTGTAGAACTGGGAAACTCAACAAACCAGGCCATATTCACAAGAACTCTGTCCAACTTCCTTGCAATGAAAGATTCACCCTGTTTGTTGGACCAAGTGAACAGTGGTCCAAGAAAGGGGTGATCACTCAGCCCCACATCATTGAGACAAGTCTGAAAATCCTCCACACCCGAGGGGATGTGATCACCAGGACTATAATTCGAGCTTTCAGAAGGATCCAAAATAATATTGAAGTCTCCTCCTACTATCCATGGGAGAGACCCAACCAAACTAGCCACACATCTCAATTGCTGCCAAAGATCACCCCTCAGATTACTATCATTGCTTCCATAGACCACAGACAACATGGTAGTTTTACCATTAACATCCCCCTTAACAGTAAGCACTTGAGAAGCACAATGCACCAAAGTAAATTGCAAATTCTTTTTGCAGAGAATCCAAATCTTCCCTAACTCTATTGCAGCATGATTAGTAAAAGAGGACCAATCACTAGCAAATGAATTAGAGTGAACATCAAGATTACTAGAACGTATCCTAGTTTCAGTTAAACAAAGAATCTGAATCTGCAAGCTATCCATTCTAGAAAACACTTTACGCTGCTTGCTAGGGTTATTAAACCCTCTAACATTCCAAAACGCTATGTTCATTGAGAGAGGGAAAGAGAGGTACCCTTAGACCCAGGTACCTTTGATTTCAGCTTATCACTCTTCTTTGATCGCATCTCCTGCAACAATGTAGCAACCCCCAGAGATGCAGCCCGAGGTTGCTTCACCTCAATCACATTCTCAGAACCAAGGCTTTGAAGAGCATCAAATCTGTTGCCAGAGCCAGTAGAAGTCTTATTTCGACCCCTACCCCTAGCCTTTCCCTTGCTCAGAGGGCTCCCTAAAGGAGGGAAGTCTTCTACAACAGCAGGAACTGAATCAACAGAATTCCCTACAGCTCCAACGATTACCAAATTGTCTGCAGCAGCAGTCTCTGCAACAACAGTCCCTGAAACAACATCAGCTACTAGCTCAGAATCAGGAACGCCAGGAAGAACAGCTTCCCCTGATTGATCAGTAGTCACAAGAGGAGTATCCACAGACACAGAACCCAATCGAGCAATATCCCCAGGGCTCTTCGCAGAACCATCTGTCTGATCCCTAATCTTCAACGACCCAGGCACCTCCACAGACTTAGGAACAACATCAGGGGGCAACAAAGGCTCCTTAGGCTTCCATTCTGCATTTCCAGCGTGAACCTCTGTGCATTGCTTGGAAGAATGTCCAAAAACCTTGCAGGTAGAGCAACTCGCTGGCATCCAAGGTAGCTTGACCTTCACCATTACAATAGAGCCATCCTTCATCTTCACCGGAATTGCTCGAGGCACAGGAGCCCCAGCAACAATCTCCACACACACCTTCGCAAATTCCAATCTCTCACGCGAAGCTGTGATCGAATCCATGTATAGGGGAACTCCAAGACCACTTGCAATATAGCTCAGACCTAAGCGCGTGTAAAGCTCAAGCGGGACATTGTAGAGCTGTACCCAAACCGGCATTCGCGAAAGGTCGAAATCCAGCCGCGGAAGATTCGGCTCCCACTTACGGAGCACCAGCGGCTTGTGCTGAATGTGCCAGGGCCCGTTCTCCAAAACCCAGTCACGAGCAGTGTCATTGATGAAGGAAAAAACATACAGATTATTCCCAGCCAAGCTCACCTGTGTTAGGGTTTCCTTACCCCAAAGAGAACCAACGATTTTCTTCAAATTGACGAAGTTGGGAGCAGCTCCGATAAATTGCCCAACCAAAGAATGCCTCCAATCAGCAAATCCCTCATTAAAGATTTCAGCCGGCGGCACAACCTCAAAATTATCCGCACCAGGAACCGGAGGGAAGAAATCCAACGACTGAGCGTCCCCTCCTCCAAATAAAATCTTCTTCCAGTCAACCGCAGTCATACGAAACAAAGGAATCAAAGGAGAAAAGATGTAGAAATCAAAGGAAAGAAGCAAGATCGAAAGAAAAAATGGAAGATTCCCTGAGATCGTTAGGCCGGCTAACGTGCGCCTACAGAGAAAACGCCCCCATTTCAAAAAAAAAAACGGATTAACTTTTTTACCCAAAAGTTTTGTTCAAAATGATTTTTGGAAAAGATAAAAACTACAAATTTCAACTTTTTGAAAACTCTTTTCAAACTAAGTTAAAAACCACTTTTAGCCTGAAAAAGCTACTTATTATGTATTGCTTTTGACTCAAAAATAGTTTTGACCCCATAAAAAACAGTTTTGAAAAATATTGCAAAATGAAACATTACAAGCTCTCCTCATGGTTTAATTGTATTGTCTTCCTAATTTTTTCAGGGCTTTGTTCTAACTAATTTGTGTTGACATGTATCGCACATCTAATTTTAATGGATGAGTTTCTTAGTAATTTTTTTTTCTGCATACACAAAGCCTCAAATTTAAAACACGCTTAAACAATACGTTAGAAATATGGTAGAAATCAAGTAAATATGGTAGAAATAAAAGAACCCGGATTCTTATCTTTGAATTCCCTATTTTTTTCTTTCTGTCCCCTTTCCCCTTTTTATATGTATTTTTACTTGATTTTTTATTAAATTCAAAAAACCCAAAAACAACGAGTTATTTTTAAATTATTATGGATCAAATTGATATTAGTTAAGGAATTGGTTTGGAGTTATTTTATGGATTTGGAAAATGAAAGGAAAGAAAGAGAAAGCATTGAGGGTCACTTTTCTTATAATCGGAATTAAGTTTAAAAAAAAAATTGAGGGATTTTTTCAATTACGGATTGAATTGATAAAACATATAAAATTAAGCGTGTTATTATACCAATGCTTAAATATATATTTGGTACATGAACTAGATATATTCTTCTAAGTTGGTACTTAAAGAAAATTTTCTCCCACATTGATACCTGAATTATACACTTTCTCCCAACTTGGTAGCTAAAGAATTTTTGCTCCCAAGTTGATACCTGAACTAGACACCTTATCCCAAATTAGTACTAAAATTTATACATTCTATCAATTTGGTCCTAATTTGAAACAATTCAATAAATATAATTCTCTATATTTAAAAATTCTATCAATTTACTATGTGTTATTAACCTAAATTGTTTGTTCTTCTCTTAGAAATGTTATATTACTTTCTTGGTATAGTAAAAGTTTAAACATAACTTGTTGATAGAATTCAGTTATCCAATTGTTGTTTTGATCCGATGGACTCGCTTGATTTGATATTCTCACAAAAATGATTAAATTGATGGAATTTTTAAACATGAAATGTTAAATTTTTTGAATTATTTCGAATTATGACTAAATTGTTTGAATACATAAGTTTTGGAGACTAAAACTGTTAATAAAAATATTAAAATAGTGGATGAAATTAAAATTTGAGTACCAACTTGGGAGGAAATGTTCTTTAAGTACCACGTTGGGAGAAAGTGTATAGTTAAAATACCAACTTGAGAAAAAAAATTTCTTTAGATACAAACTTAAGATTTAAAATTTAAATACCAAAGTTTTATTTAAGCCTTATACCAATTATTTAACAACCATTCCGTCCTTCTATTTGAAGTTAACAATACGATGGCCGAAATAATAAAGAATAATTGGTTAAGCGACGAAAATTATTTTTTAAGTTAGGGATCAAAACATAATTTAACTACGTAACTCTTCCTAATTAAAAATAAAATTTAAAATATAAATCCCCAATTCTAAAACTTTAAATATTTAATTCTAAATTTAAACATAAAATTATAGATTTTAAAATCTAAATCCATATACCCTAAATTAAAACTTTGAACCTAAATAAATAAACTTGTATAAACTTTAGTTTACACAGTCTATATATCAAATAATTTCCATATTTTTTACACAAATTATTTTTATTCAATTAACATCGTACTAGGATGGAAATCGTCTGCCCCTTAACATTCCCCTTTTATACCCCACTTTAAAATATTGGGTTTAGGGTTTAAGGTTAGGGTTTAGGGAATTAAGGGCGGAGTGTATTTTTAAGGCGTAAAGTTTAGGATTTAGGGGGTGGAAATTAGGGTTAGAGTTTATAATATATTTTTAAGTGTTTTTTTAGTGTGGGACATTGAAGGAAATATGCTTAGGCGGCAGAGGATTTTTGTTCATCGTACTAATAATAAAATCTAATTTAATTTAAAACTATTTCAAATATATTACTATTTCGCCAACACTATTGAAGCTAAAGGTGAAGTAAAATTTGACTCGATTCGAAAATTTTGATTTTTTTTTTAATTTCGAGTTTGAGTTTTTTCAACTCGAAAAACCAAAAACCAAAATTTATAGTTTTATGATTTAGTCCCTAATTTCCTTTTTTCCCTTCAATTCTCCTTCATTTTATGTCTATTTTGACCAAATCTGAACCACATGTTCCTAAACCACTGCAAAATACATGTTTAGTTTCAATTCATATTTTATCTTTTTTCAATTTAGCCCCTCAATTTTGACCAATTTTGAACCAAATGCTCATAAACCATTTTAAGTCCATTTTGACCAAATTTGAACCACATGTTCCTAAACCACATTTCTTCAATTCCTCTTTCGTTTTAAGTCCATTTTGACCAAATTTAAACCAAATGCTCATAAACCATTTTATAATACGTATTTAGCTTCAATTCATATTTTTGAAAATAAATTTCATATTTTTCAATTTAGCACCTTACCTTTGTATTGTTTCCTTATTTCTTCAATTCTTCCTTCATTTTAAGTTCATTTTGACCAATTTTAAATCAAATGCTCTAATACTACTATGTAATATATATATGTATCTTCAATTCATACTTTTAACAAAAAAATATAACTTGTCATTTTATTCAATTTGGTCCTCCAATTGTTTTTTATAATCCTTTCTCACCAATTCCTTTCACTTTTATACTTCTATCTATACATTATCCTCAAAAGTTCATTTTATAAAAAATAACATTGTAAGTATATTTTAGATTTTTAGATGATATTTTTGTGATTAAATAATATTACAAATCTTACTCACACATCTAAAAAAGAATATGAAGATATATATATATATACACCTAATTATATGAGTAGAGAAAATCGTTTAAATTAGAATCAATGTGTACTATAAAATTATAAATGATTACAATTAAATTTGTACATACGCTCGACAACTCGACTCCAATAAAAAATTCAAATAAATTTTGAGTCATAAAATAGGACTCGTCAGCTCGAGTAACTCAAAACTTTTTGACTTGACTCGACTCGACTCAATCGAATGCTCACTCCTAATTGAAGCATCAGACATTTTTTTTCGTTGAATAATTTTTAAATTTCACAATGATTGATAGATGGTTGATAACGCTAGCAAGACATGTATATTAGCGGGCCATGTGAGACAAATAATTTTAACCTAAGGATTAACCGTTAAATTGGTGCTCAAATTATGCCCTTTTTTCATGTTAGGTGTCTAAACTATTTTTGGGCCAAATAGGTGTCTAGCGTTTCATTCTGTGACCCATTTAAGGTTCTCTGTTAATTCCCACCGTTAAAGAAAACGTGTCATCTCCTGAAAATTCTAAAATTATATTAAAAATAAATAAAATGACTTAATTTTTAGAAAATCTCTAAGTTTTCCAAATTTCACAAAACAACCCCAAATTCTAAAATCCCTAACTTCCCAAAACCTAAATCTCGATTTGGGCCGACTCCGCCACCGATTGCCATGCCGCCGCCCACCATATCGGTCGTTGGACCATCACAACTATTTCCCCCACCACCCGCCATCGAAAAACAACCGACGACGTGGGAAATGCCGAAATTGTTGAATGGTTAGGGTTGTTCGCCGAGGGGAGGGCGCTTCATTTCGTTGCCGGCAACACGGATAACGTCGACGGGAGTGGTCGAATTTGGGGGTTTAGGGATTTGAGGGCTATTTGGAATTTTTAGGAGATGACACGTGTCCTTTAACGGTGAAAATTAACGGAGAGCCTTAAATAGGTCACAGAATAAAACGTTAGGCATCTATTTGGCCCAAAAAATAGTTTGTGCACCTAACTGAAAAAATGGCATAATTTGAGCACCTATTAAGCCTTAACCTAATAACAATGGCATAATGACACTTAAAACTCTTAATTCCAAAACTATTTTTTATCAAATAAGTTTGTGGTGTGAAATGTGAATATATAAAAATGAATCATAGATAGATTATTATCTGAATCCCCCATCAACCGATCATGTTGTTGTTGCTGCACTCTAGAGATTATTATGTGAGAGTCCCCATCCACAATAATACAAGAAAGACCCAAGTCACGAGCAAATATGCACCAGTTGAATCTGTAACGCTCTAGTTTTGGGCCTAGAAGTTAGCCAGGTTTGGCTAGAGGGTTCGGTTGAACCGATTTTGATAATATAGACTAGTTTCGAGATAAAATGGTTTTAAAAGGTTTTTGAGGCAAATAATATATGGGAAAATGTTTTTAAAATATTTTTTTAAAGATATATAAAAGATTGGTGAAATAAATTTTGGAAATTGACGGTTGGAAGTTGGACATTGAGATTTTAGTGACTAAAATGCGATTTTTGAAAATTGTTTTTCTAGTGACTAGATTGTAAAAGACCATAACTTTTAATCTTTAAGGAGCAATTAACCAAGGGTCTAATTCAGCCTTTTTCCTCTTAATTGATTTATTTTAAGATGGTTTTAATAAATAAAATGAGTTGAAGAGGATTAATTAGCCTTTATTTTCCAAAAACACATTTTACGTAACTTTTCTCTCTATCATTTTCTCTCAAATTCTCTTAAGCCGAACATTGATTTCTTCTTCAAAGATTTAAGGTAAACATTGGATTTTATTTATCTTTTCGTATTAAATGATTTCCTATTGATTTACTATCAAAATCTTATGTTTGTATCTTGATTTTCTCATAAAAGTCTATTTAATTGGGAGAAAAAGCTAACATTAGAGGTAAGGTTTTGTTCTTCTCCTTTAATGACAAATTCTTTATTAAAATTCCCAAGTTTTTGGTCTTTTATGAGTGTTTTCTAATGGGTTTTGATATTATGTTTATGGAAAATGGATTTAATTGATGTTTGATGGGTTTAATCAAGAGAACTTTGTTTCGAATTGATTTTGTTGAGTTTATAATGAAATTTAATCATGATTATGATGTGTTGGAATGTTTATTTAATCATTTTAGTAATGGAAACCCGAAACTAGTTAGATTGCTTGATTTCTTGATTGAAATCTTTGAGATTATGGGTTATTTGTGTGGTTAATTGATAACTAGAGGTTTTATTGGTGTTGAGATGATGTTTTTAGATGTAAATCGATGTGGTTTAGAATGTAATCTCGCTATGTAATGACTGGAGATTTATTAGAGAAGTTTCGCCGGCGTTTTCGGTTTTTTTCCGATGCCAATTGCTTGGCGATTGTGGGTAGAAGTTGAGATGTTGTGTTGCTGGGGATTTTGGTGCACTAGTTCTTTGTTTTGCTTTGGTTAGAAAGAGGGGATGATGTTTCGTTGGCTTTAGAAGGAGTTGCGGTTGATCCGAAAGCTTAATTACCATTCGGAAAAGCAAGCGAGGCGTTGTCGGTGAGTGGAATTGGTTTTAAAGCTTTTCGAAGGTTTGAAAGCAAGGTTTGGGGGTTTAGATTAAGCTTGAAACACTAATCTAAGCTCGGAAGTAAGTATGAGATGTTTCGCTCTCGTATCTCGGTTTTATCTCATTGTTTTATGTGACCATGCTCATGTTTTGAAGATAGAATTAAACCTACTGTTTTCCGCATGTTTTGAGAAATGATTTGATGGTTTATTTGATCTCATGGGATAGATTTATGATTTCAAAGAGATAAAACTTGTTGAGAAAATGCTATGCATTGTTTATGCTTTTGAAATGAGATGAGAAATGGTTTATGTTTATGCATTGAAAAACAATAGGTAAATGATGTTTAAAGGGGTATATTGACATGAGATGAGTTTATTATTACCGGATATAATTGGTCGACCAATAGGATGAGAAGTGCACTATAATATACAAAATTCGTATGTGTTCTTCCGTTTAGGCAATGGGGTAGTGTCATCCTGTTCCGAAGTGAGAGTGTAGTGATGAGAGATTCCACCACGGTAGGTCTTGATGATGTGAGATTCCATCAAGCTTTGTGGCGATGAGAGATACCGCTATGAGAATTCAGTGGTGTGAGATTCCACCGAGGTAGGACTTGACAATGTGAGATTTCGTCAAGCTATCTGCATATTCGAGTAATGTTGCTATAATGCCAGTATATGAGATTCACATGTACCTTGATTGTAAATGATTTTATGCATTGTGTTTTGCATGTGAGAACATGTTTTGAGAAATGCTTTATGAGAAACAAGCATGAGTAGCTTTGCCTTGAGATTTTGCATTATGGTTAATGCATGAGATAAATGGTACATGTGGTTTTAATTTTGTTGTTTTCGCTTTGAAAATGGTTTCAAGCATGAGATAGAATGAGCGTGACGAGATAGAGATTTTAATTGAGAAAATGGTTTTAGATGCATTGTTATGGTTGGTTTTGATTTGAGCATCCCTCACTAAGAAATTGTGCTTACGATCTCTTTTACCAACAAGGCAGAGAAATAACTCTCTTTTGGGGCAGCAAGGAAGCGAGAAGAAATTCAAGGGAAAATGCTAGCTCAAGTATGGTTTATGGTTTATATTATAGTAATAATCGGCAATGGGGAAATGCTCTATGTTTGGGAGTATATGTTTTGGAACTCCCTGGTGTTTGGCATGTTTTGAGTGTCTATTTGGACTTGTAAATGACCTTCACTTGCTGGTATTTGCTTTAGTTTGTGTTCTGGCACGTGAATGGTTGTTTTGCATACGCATGCCTATAGTTTACCCTTGACGCATATTGTCATGTTATGATGTTGATTTTGCCATGTATGACTGAGGTTTGATGTTTAGATAAGTTGTATGCATGTTGGGAGCATGATTGGTTGATTATGAATGCATTTAAGTGTGAAAAAACAGCAAAAATATGACATTTCAGGTCCAATGTTTCGATACGCCTAAGGCTGTATCGAAATAGTGTCTCTAAAATGGCTTGAGGTTTCGAAATAGGGCTAAGTGTATCAAAACATGCTTGATAAGTCTGGCTACTAGAATTTCGAGTTCCGAAACACTTCAAGGAGTGTTTTGATACGTGCCTGTGTTCCGCAACATTGAGACTCATTCTGAAACATGGTGTATCGATACAAGGCTGAGTGTATCGATAGACCAAGCTGAAAAAGTGGTTGATGAAATCTTTTGAAGTTTTGTTTCTTTATGTTTTAGTCCTTGAATGTTGTGGATGCAATTAAATAAGCTTGGAAGATTGTTTTAAGCTGAGATTTGACAGAGTGGCATGTAATGTGACTAATTAATGGTTGGTAACTTAAAAGTTAAAGGAGTCTATGTAAATTGCTAAAGTTACAAAATGGTCCTTAAAACGTGTTGTATGCAATTGAGTGCCTAATCAATGACTGATTGTAACCACCTCGACCCAGCCTAGCCACCAGACCGTATCGAGCGGGTCACACGGGACTAACCGAAGAAAAATCAGGAGATTTCTCTCCGATTAGCAATCCTAAACACGTTGATTAATATCTTTTTTAGATGCTCAGATTAAACCTTATATTTCAAGAAAACACAGCAAAAGAAACACAACAAAACAATCATCGAACGATCAACCGAGCAACTAGGGACCAAAATGAAAAACTAGCATAAAACAGGGACCTATGATGAAATTAAGGTGATCACTTTGAAATTAGTCTAATTTCATACTTCCATGCTAAAATGCAACTCAAAACAAGCCCACAATCAAACACAATTGATAACACATTAAGCTTGGACCAAAACGCAAGAAAAATAACTTCAAAGATGCTCTTAACTAACTTCCAACGAACCATGTTTCAGAACACCCACTCTGGTATCGATACGGGTCTGCCTAGAGAGCTTTCGTTCCGAAACGGCTTAGACCTATTCCGGCCCTACAAAGCCCGTTTCGATACTCGTTTCGAAACACAAAGGCCAAAACAAGGGTTGTTCCGAAACCTTCGAGCCCGTTTTGAAACACCCTACTGTAGTAACAGGAAATCTACAGGCCAAGCATCTCCAAGGTCATTTCCTTTGGTTCCAATCAACACAAGAAACAACATAACAACAAGATAGGCATACAAACACCAAGATCAAATAATCAAACATACATTCAAGCAAGAGGTTCATCTCATGATTAACAAACGACAAGTTACAAACATCAAGATCCATGTATTAAGAAAAACAAGCTAGAAAGCCGAAACCATAAAGCTCAAGGTAAAAACAAGCCAACCAAGGCATAAAAAACATGCTCTCAACACAAGGAGTTTACAAAACAGTCCCAAAACATAAACAAGGTTTATCCACTTTGCCACACACACTATTATCTAAACAAAACCATACTTGAGCTTGAATCAGACTCTTGGATCACCTCACTTACACCGTTGTTTTCCAAGATTGTTTTGGAAAAGAGAGCGTAAGCTACGAAGCTTAGTGAGTGGGGCTCAAAACCAAGCTACAACAATGCAGTTTTGAAAACCAACATCATTTTGGAAACCAAAACAGTTTCTTAAAATCACTTTCGTAAATCATTTCCTTTCAAACATATCATACTTAAATCAAGTATAAGCAATTGCAACAACACACGCCATAGGCACAAAACATGCATCAACCATGCATAAACCATATGTAAACCACATATGCAAACTAAGCCTATCGGCTCCATTTCATCTCACATGCTTCAAGCATATAAACACAACCATATAAGTTTACCAATCTCATATTAAAACCATACGCGAATGAGTATATCGGCATCATTGACACGTTGCTCGGATAAGCGGACACCTTGATGGCACAACCCCCATCAAGCTACATGGTGAAACAACCCTTACCATAAATCCCACTTCGGTCGGGATGCCACAACCCGCATTGCCCGTTGGTGATAGCACAACCCTTATCACTCGCATCATAATAACACAACCCCTATTGTGAAACCGAAGAATTTATCTCACTTGCGGATTTTGTATATATAGTGCACTTCATATCCTATTGATCGATCAATCTATCTGATATAATTCATGTGTAAATATACTCATCACAACATCTCATTCTACTGATTTACACCGGGGATAACACCTCCCCAAGCACATCCCAAATACCATAACCACAAGCCCATGCTTAGCATGAACTTAAGCAACACTTTCATAAATCACATGGTATTCTCATGGGACAAAAACAACATGCATTTGATGCACAACAACAGTGGATAAACATCATTAAAAATGATATACTCATGATCAAAACATGATCAACATGCAGAATGACGAAAATACCGAAATAACTCAAAACTTACTCTTGAGCTTGGATTCCTATCGTTTAACACAAAACATAATTTCGGGATTCCTATCATTCACCAATCATCTCAACATTATTCCACATCAAAAACAAAGCCCAAAACAACATTAAACCCAACTTTAACATATCTCCACGAAAAACAACCCAAAGAGCTCATTTTACCAAATTTTCATTAAGAAATCTTAGGAAAACCTTAACCTTAATTAATAAAAGAATTAAAAACACGAGAATATCAATAAAGAACCTTACATCAGAGGAGAATTTCGCTGCTCACCTCCAATGATAGTATTTCCCCTCCAATAAGAAACATCATTTACCTTTGAGAAATTAATCCTAGATGGTTGTTGGCTGAAAAGAAAATGAGAAGAGCTTCAAATGGAGTTTTAACGTGAAATGAAGAAATAAGAGAAAACCTTTTTAGTTTTAATTATACAATCCTTTTTAAAATATTTGAATAGTAAAAAATAAAGGGGAAAATAACTATATTGGCCCGGCTAATTTAGCTTCTTAAAGATTCTATGTTTTGACTCTTTTACAAAATGAACACTAAAAACAGATTTTGCAATCTTTACATTTTGGTCACTAAACCAAAATGTCATGGTTTGAAAATTTTTTTTCAAAAATTGTTTTTATCAAAGCCTTATATATAATATTTAAGGATTTTAGAAATTTATTTCATATTTTTCCAAACAGCCAATGACTACTTTCCCTGAACTCACCCATAACTCCAACCATGACCTTTTGGACCTCGAAACCTTACTGAATCTTCTAGACCCAAAACCGAAGTGTTACACTGATTGAGTTGTTAACTCTTTCGAAGCGAGTCTAAACACTTAGGGTAACAATGTGCATCCAGACAATATAAAAAGAAAACAAATAGGGTCGCTTATTGAGGTAAATATTCATGAGTTACTTCAATATTCCCCGTGTTACTCGTTCGGTTCGGTCTTTCACCCAAGCCGAGTCGAGGGGATATAAAATCTCTTGCAACACATCAATCACCATAAACAACCCATCTAGACAACCTATACTAATAAAGTCTACTATGAGTCCATGACCCCCTCCCCCCGGTTCAATATCTCTACCGAATGTTAGAACTAACCGAACTATTCCTATGCAAGTCAAATTAACACCCACTGAACCCCAAATTATACTATTAAGGGGACCCAAAATGGTTCAACCATCGAATTTTACACTCTTAACAAAGCATTGTAATGATCCTACGAGCCTTGTAAGATTCCCATACCACGTTAAGAGATCTCACCCTTCTATAAATGAGATCAGAAACTGCAGTAGGGATATCTCTTGATTGTCGATAACGATGAATACTTGATGGTGGGAACTCAACTCGGTGATCTGGTTATTCTCCCGATCAAGGACATTAGAGCCATTTCCAATTTTCTAGCGCACTCCACGGGCTAGAACATTAGGAATAATACTCATGTCGCGGCCGATTTTTTAGATCCGTTTGTGAAAAAATAATCTGACGATTAAGGTTTTGGAAATCGTGGGTTTTCATTTTAATTTGATCTTGAAATTAGAGATTTTTCCATTTTTAATCAAGTTTCCTTTATTTTCTTAAAAAATCGTTTAGGAGTCGCCACCGGTCATTTTGGTAGACCTAACATCATAAAAAACGGACCAGAGATTCTTTTAGTAAAAATTCGGGTTCAGGAGTCGGTTACGTGTAGGGAAGGGTTAGCACCCCTACGAACGCCCGTAATTGGTACCTCATTAATTCCACGTGGCACTTTGGCATTTCGAACATTAATTTGAATTTAATTAATTCTTTTAATTGTAAAATGGATTTTATTCCAAATGAGAATATTCTTTTGTAAGAAAAATACATTTTGGACGAATATAAGTTTTGAAACGTTCAATTGCATTAGGACACTTCAATTTATATTCGAAATGTATCTCAACACAAAAGGTTTAATGCATGTCAAATTATTGACTTGTCATTTTTTAGTAAGACCTAATTAAGACTCCATTAATTTAGTTAATTAAAATTCTATGAATATCATTACTTTTTGGGCTTTAATAGTAATACCCAAATAATTTGGACAGTACCTTTTATTAAGCCCAAAAGTAATAATATTCCTAATTTAGTGTTACTAACTACTTATTTCCTATCTTAATTTGATTTTATTAAGGCTAGTTAGGTGATTACATGTTTCTATGTTTAAATGGTATGCTAAATAGTTAACTAGAATATCCTTTTGATTAAAGTCTCGCTACATTGAAACACTAATCAAATTAAGGTATTGAAGTTATTATGGAGCACCCAATTATTTTCTACAATGATCTTCCTATTTAGTTATTTGTTTCCAATTAGAGATCACAAAAACTAAGGCTCTAATTATTAAATTAAATAAAGGTGTTTAGGTTACCTAACAAATACACTACATGTAATTTTTAAAACATGCAACAAATATATAATTAAGCAATTAAATTAAAACAATTAATTAAAAGCAATAAGGGACTGAATTGAAAGGAAATTAAACTTGGAACAAAACTAATAGGGGTTAAATTGTATTGCATTTAATCTAGGAGAGTCAAATTACAAGGGTTTGAGGACCAAATTGAAGAAAAAGTAAACTTGTAGAGCTTGAAGTCTAAAAAGGGGAAAGTAGGGCGAGGATCCATCACCTGGATCCGAAAAACTTGCATGGGTCGAGTCAACCTGGTGCCAAAATGACACCGTTTGACTCAGGGTATAAATACCCTTTTCACAAACCAACTCGACCACTTGTCCCGTGTCCCTTCTCTCTCCTCCCACCCATATTCTCTCAACTCTAACACCTAATTTCTATATTCCCCTAAGTTTTTTCGATCAAAATCCTCATTTCTCCTCTAATTCTTCCCTTGTTCTTCTCTTTTCTTCATTTTGATCAAAAACAAACACCAAAACATGTTTATTTTTTGTTTCCCACATATCAAAGCCCATTTCCCTTGTTGTTCATCCCTTGTTCTTCTTTTTTTAAAACGTCAATCCCTACAAGCACCAAAACTTAATCCATTTCCTACTTTTGAATATCAAAATCCCTAAAAACTTAAGAACACATGCATAAACTCTTCATTCTTTCCCATTCGATCTTCACAATACTTAAAACCCTAATCTGATCAGTTTCTCAGCCGCTAAAGGCAATACCGATAACTGGTCATCATCTCCGGTCATCCCTTTCTTTCTTTTGATGGTTGGACCTTCTTCGATCATCTTCTCTAACTGACCTACGATTTCTGGTCACCTTCTCCGATCAACCTTCAACTTCCGATCATCCATTTCCTAACTCTGGTGACCAGCCATTACCGCAAGGTGATTCCCGTCTGATGTCTCTGTCACCACCGACCGTCATGCCGGAACACTAAAACTACCCAAATCATCCAAATTTTCATCCTAAACCTAGATCTAGTCCATGTTTCATCAGAAACAGCCCTCTTCTCCCATTCTTAAGCTATCTACCCATAACCAGTAGCCTCTCTCTATCATTTTCAACTCCGGCCAAGCCTATTTCCTCACTCTCACACTTCGACGATGCTCATGATGGTCAAAACTCAAGATAAGAGCTCTCTCTGTCTCTCTTTCAGATTTGGTTTAAGTTTTGAATCTTTTTTTTTTTTAAGTTTTAGACATTGTTTTTAGGTTTTTCGAGATTTAGATCTAGGGATTTTAGTTTCCATTTTCCTAATTTCCAGTTTAGATTTAGCTTGCTTTCATGATTTCAGTGCAGAAATGTAAAAGAGGGGTGAAGAGATTACCTTCTGGTGTATTCCGACAAAGCAACGGTGGCTCTGATCGCCTTCTCCGGAAAATGGTGCGACTCTTCAGCTTCAGGTAACCTTCCGTCTCCCTTTCTCTCTCCTCTCAATTATTGCCGAAAATGATTGTGCAATTATTATCATTAATGAATTTCTCTCTCTATTTATATCAGAGAGCACACTGACATCATTGGCGATGTTAATTGGGTCCATTCAGAGAAGCAATCCGCGTGAAAAGGATGGGAACTAATTGGGAGGCGACACGTGGCCTGGTTGGGCGGCAAAAAGAAACACAAATGGGCTCGAAATGTTTTTGTATTTGTTTGGGGTTGAGTAGATGAGTATGGGTTGGCGGGAAAACTGAATACAACAAAGACTTGGGCTTTATTGTGTTTTATTCGGGCTTAGTATAATAAAAATGGTTAAATGAACTTGGTATAATATTTTGGGCTATTTTTATTTATTTATTCCTTATTTAGTACTCGAAATGTATACCTGGACAAAATTTGAGTTCTACAACTCCATATGCTCCTTTAGAGAACAAAAAAGAAAGAAAAACAATTTTGTTAGTACCTATAAATATTCACCGCCACATGTCGAAACTAGAATGAGTAAGACCACGAACGGTGTAACACAAGGAACGCCCAGCGGTGAGCACCATGACGCCCATGAACCACAATGCACAGAACCATCTGTGAACTGTGTAAAACCCTTCGCAGTCCGTGGCGAACAGACAAGACCACCAGTAGCACAACACCTTATATGATGGTCATGTGCTTACTGTTGAGTGTGTAAAAGTTCTATTATTTACACCCTTTTTAACCCATATTTCTGCTGCATTCAAGCATCATTACATTGCATTTAGGTTAGTTTTCAGTAAAACATCACAAATATGTAAAAGGCACGGATTCTACTAAAAACGACTGATTTTGCAGGTTGCTGCCATAGTTGACGAGGAAGGCAGGCGCAGGGCAGAGAAGCAGGAAAGCTGAACTGGACAAGCAGACGACGAGGACGAAGCTGCCATGGAGCTGTCGTGACAGCAAGGTGACAGCAACTTTATGAAGAGGAAAAGTAAAGTGGACCTCGATAGATAGAGAAAAATCTGCTCGTCTGTCGTGTGAAAGCCAAACATTTTTCCAAGCCCCGGATCAAAAGATATGACAAGCCAAAGCTCAAGGAGAGGAATTCCCTAGAAACAAGGATGGCGGCTGCAAAGTAGGAACTTTAGGGATTAAGTCTTTATTAGAATCTTACTTTTAATTAAAGTTGTAATCCTTGTCAACTTAGAATACTTGAGCCCAAAGCTTATATAAGCCATAAGGGCATAGGTTTTAACCTAGAAAATATATCATAGATCATACCCCATAACCGATAACCAAAACCCCTCTGTCGTTTACCCGTCACCGACATGTTCTAAATTCCCCCTAGGGCCACGGGTTGTTTTGTAAAGTAGTTGCAAGGGTTGTTTTGTTTTAGGATTTTCCAAGTTCAATAAAATAAACTTCAAGTTCTCTTATTTTGGTTATTAATATCTTGCAAGAGCATCGGGAGAGCATTGTGAGGTTATCCATTTACTTAGCATCGGGAGAGTTAAGTATACGAAAGAAATAAGAGCAAGTTCTCTAGTTTATAGTTGAACTATCTTGTGCCTAGGGATAGGGCAAGGTTAAGTGGCTAAGGAAGAATTCATACACATCGGTGTTCATCCTTCGATTCATGCCGGGAGGTATCATCAAGACGTGATCATCGACAGACTTGGACCTAGGGATAGGCCAAGGCAGATCTGGGATTCTTGCCAAACTTGAAGTACGAAGTTGGTGTGTTCGCTGCCGCGACAGCCAACGGACAGCCGCCGCGACAGGTGCTGCCGCGACGGGCACGACGACAGAACTGGAGTCCCTAAGCAATTCAATACCTGCACTACTGAGCAATTCAATACCAGCCCATTCTTTCTATCTTGATAATTCTACTCTTTTATTTAAGTTTACTCTATTATTCTCGTGACAACTCTTAATTATTTCTTTACTTTCGTGCAGTGCAATAAGGTGAAGCTACTAGCCCAATCCCTGTGGAGACGATATCCGATACTTCGTATCACTTTACTACTTGTGTCGTGTACACTTGCACTACAATTGCGATAGACTCTTTTACACGCAACAAGTTTTTGGCGCCGTTGCCGGGGATTGGCAACATAACTACACCTTTCTTTTATTGCACTTTTCGTTCTTATTTTTATTTTCGTTTTTGTTTTTATTTTTATTTTTCTTTAATTTTTCTTTTGTGCTTTCAACTCTCGCTTTTCACGAGGTTTTCTTGTTTATGCGCAGATCGAAAAGAGGCGAAGATCCTGAGTATAAGTTAGATCCGGAAATCGAACGTTCCTTCAATCTCAAGAAACAACTTCGCCACCTTTTAGACCAGAACGAATACCTCGAGGAACAGCTAGAGCAGATGGCCCGTAACCAGCCCGCTGGTGGAGGTATACCGCCTGTTGGCGACCCGCCCGCGGCAGATGGACGACGGTCATGCCGAGACTACATGCTGAACGATCATGTAGAACTAGAGACCACGCTGCCGGATATTGATGTTGATAACTTCGAGCTTAAACCTGTCATGTTTAGTATGATCAACAATGCCGGGCAGTTTAGTGGAGCTGTGACAGAAGATGCTAGGGAGCATCTCAAAACATTCCAGGAGATCTGCGGTTCGTTTAGACTACTGGGAGTTAGTCCGGAGATACTGAGGCTTCGGTTATTTCCCCATTCATTGAGGGACAGAGCTAAAACTTGGTGGAATAAACTTACACCAGGTTCAATCGTAACTTGGGCAGATTTGTCTCGTGAATTTTTATCTCGTTTTAATCCTTCGCATTTATCTCAGCGATTACGTAACGAAATTGCTACTTTTCAACAGGAAGACGACGAGTCGATGCACGAAGCCTGGGACAGATTTACTACTCTTCTTCGGAACTGCCCAATGCATGGATTTCCCGTCTGGAATCAGGTTACAAAGTTCTATAATGCTGCCAACCTACAAACTCGCATTCGAATTGATTCTGCAGCAAATGGACTATCATTGGATAAAGATCCGGACGAGGCTTTGCAAGTTTTGAAAAATCTAGCCAAGAATGAGGAGCAGTTTCCGACAGCTAGAAGAGGTGGTAAACGGGTACTTGCTGTCAAGGACTATGAAGCCGACAGCACTATGAAATCACAGGTAGCATTCCTTACTAAAGCAATGAAAAGGTTATTGAACGAAGATGAATTACAAGGATTTGCTGTCGAGGAAGTTTGTACCATCTGTGAGGGAAATCATAGTCGGGATGAGTGCCCAATACAAATAGAAGAGGGAAAATATGTTGGAAATTACAAGCCGAACTACAATTCCAACAATTATAACCCATATTGGAGGAAAGATCCCAAATTTTCCTGGAGTAATCCTAACAATGCCCTGAATCCGCAAGCACATAATCAGAATCAAGGAGGACCTAGATTGCTGACGCGACAGCAACTGCCGCCGCAACTGCCGCAGCACCTGCCGCCGCAACAGCAACAACAGCCACCACCTACCACGAGTAGTATATTGGAGTAGACCCTGGCCACTTTTATGTCTCAGACCGGTACGTATATGGAGAATATGAATCAGTTTGTCAAGAAGACAGAAACCTTTATGGATAAAACCGAGATGAGAATGACAAATCATGAAGCTACCTTGAAATCTCTAGAGACACAAATGGGTCAGGTTTCTCAACATATTAAGCCGAGGAAGAATGGAGGATTCCCTAGCAATACTGAAAATGCTAGACCGCCCCCACATGAGCAATGTAAGGCAATTACTACTAGGAGTGGGAAAAATCTACCAGGACCGGAAAAAGAAGCTGAAACAGAAAAGGAACCTGCCTTGGATAAACCTACCGAGGAAGCTGCCCCGACAGGTGATAAACAGACTGCTACCGATGAGCCTGTCACGACAACAGAAGCGACAGAGGAGAAAAACGATGATTATCGTCCTCAGATTCGTATGCAGTGGGAAGGGCGTATTGCTGATTACCGTCCTCCACCACCTTTTCCTCAACGGATACAACAAGCTAAGCATGAATCTCAACTTAAAAAGATTTATGATATTTTTAAGCATGTTCATATTAATATTCCATTGTTAGATGCTGTTAGGGAGATGCCTGATTATGCTAAATTTCTCAAGGATGTTATGTCGAAGAAATCTAAACTTGGGGAATTTGAAACGGTAAAGATGACAGAAGGTTGCATGAGTATTCTTCATCGACAGCCGCCCAAGAAAAAGAAGGATCCGGGGAGCTTCATCATACCTTGCGTAATCGGAAATAAATTCGTGGGTAAGGCACTTTGTGATCTTGGTGCTAGTGTTAATTTAATGCCCAAATCTGTTTTTCAGAAATTAGGTATTGGAAAGGCGCGGCCCACGACAGTAACTCTGCAGCTGGCCGACCGCTCTAACGTTCATCCCGAAGGAAAAATTGAAGATATTCTGGTAAGAGTGGATAAGCTTATTTTTCCTGCTGACTTTCTTATCTTAGATTGTGAAGCAGATGAAAACGCACCAGTCATCCTTGGGCGACCCTTCTTATCCACGAAAAGATCATTGATTGATGTGGAGAAAGGAGAACTCACCATGCGCGTGAACGATCAAGAGATTAAGTTGAATGTTCTCCAAGCGATGAAACATGCTGATGTGGACGAGGAATGCAAGGCCATCATTGAGGTGACCCTTGATCACCCCTGCATCAGGTCGGGCTGCCGTGATATAAAATTTGGTCACTGCCGCGACAGCCACCTACAGGCCTGTCACGACAGCAACGACGACAGCATCGACGACAGCGACTCCTCTGAATCCGATACATCTGATACTGAAGGTTAGGAGGAGGTAAACTGGATAGGCAATCGTCCAGGTAAGTTATTCGAACCTTTGAATTACACTTCGGATAACCATTTAATCCAAAAGCCATCTACTGTTGAACCACCTACCTTAGAACTTAAGCCCCTGCCAGGGCAGTTAAAATATGCTTATCTTGGTTCCAATGACACACTGCCCGTAATCATCTCTGCTAAGTTGCCGCAGGAACAGGAACGGCAGCTAATCGACACACTAAGGCAGCACAAAAAGTCGATTGGATGGACGATAGCAAATATTCAAGGCATTAGTCCGGCGTTATGCATGCACAAAATCCTCCTAGAGGAAGATCATAAGCCGACTATTGATGCCCAAAGGCGGCTAAACCATGCGATGAAGGAGGTAGTGCGTAAAGAGATAATCAAGTGGTTAGATGCTGGTATTATTTACACCATCTCCGACAGCAAATGGGTGAGCCCGGTGCAATGCGTTCCAAAGAAAGGAGGGATGACCGTGATAACCAACGAGAACAATGAGTTAATCCCAACCAGGGCTGTGACCGGTTGGAGGGTTTATATGGACTATCGGTAGCTTAATAAAGCTACCCGAAAGGACTACTTTCCTTTACCCTTTATTGATCAAATGCTTGATAGATTAGCGGGTAAACCTTACTATTGTTTTCTTGATGGTTATTCAGGTTACAACCAAATTGCTATCGCACCGGAGGATCAAGAGAAGACGACTTTTACATGCCCCTACGGAACATACGCATTTAGGAGGATGCCGTTTGGACTCTGTAATGCACCTGCCACCTTCCAAAGGTGCATGATGGCTATATTCTCCGACATGGTAGAGGACTTCCTTGAGATTTTCATGGATGATTTTTCCGTCTTTGGAGACGATTTTGAGAGCTGCCTCGGCAATCTTCAAAAGGTACTTGAAAGATGTGAAAAAGCTAACCTTGTTTTGAATTGGGAAAAATGCCACTTTATGGTGGACGAAGGGATAGTCCTTGGCCATAAGATTAGCTGCCGTGGGATAGAAGTCGACAGAGCCAAAATAGAAGTCATAGAGAAGCTGCCGCCGCCGACCACAGTCAAGGGCATAAGGAGTTTTCTAGGGCATGCTGGTTTTTGTCGGCGATTCATTGCAAATTTTTCAAAAATCACCAAGCCGCTATGCCATCTCTTAGAGCAGAACCGACCCTTTGACTTTAATGATGAATGTACTGAAGCATTCAAGGTTCTGAAAGAAAAATTGGTAACAGCCCCCATAGTACAGCCACTAGACTGGACACAGCCATTTGAGATTATGTGTGATGCTAGTGACTATGATGTCGGGGCAGCACTTGGGCAGCGCAGTTGTTTCATGTCATATACTATGCCAGCAAAACATTAAATGACGCCCAAGTGAACTACACCACCACAAAAAAAGAGCTGTTAGCTGTGGTGTTCTCCATCGACAAGTTTCGTTCTTATATACTTGGGACGAAAGTGATAATACACACCGACCATTCTGCCCTAAAGTATTTGTTCGCAAAGAAGGATGCAAAACCTAGATTGATACGGTGGATCTTGTTATTACAAGAGTTCGACCTTGAGATCAAGGACAAAAAAAGGACAGAAAATCAGGTGGCAGGTCACTTGTCAAGGTTGGAGAAGGGACAGAGTCTACCAATAGATGAGACACACATACTGGAGACCTTCCCTGATGAGCAGCTCTTTGCTGCCACAATTGCTGTCGCGACAGCCATGGCGGCAGGTAAGTCTTCTGACCTTCCCTGGTATGTTGATTTCGTTAATTTTATAGTTAGCGGAATATTACCTTCTGATCTTAATTATCAAGCCAGGAAGAGGTTCCAAAATGATGTTAAACATTATTATTGGGACAAACCTCTTCTTTTCAAACTATGCGCAGATCAGGTTATAAGGAGGTGTGTACCACAAGAAGAGCAAGAAGACATTCTCCATCACTGCCATGCTTCACAATATGGAGGTCACTTAGGAGGCAATAAAACTGCTGCCAAGGTGCTGCAGTCAGGGTTCTACTGGCCGACACTGTATAAAGATGCACAGGACTTTTATAAGAACTGTGACAGGTGCCAGCGGACAGGTAACATTTCGAGGAGAAATGAGATGCCACTGCAAAACATTCTAGAAGTCGAGATCTTCGACGTTTGGGGGATCGATTTTATGGGACCTTTTCCATCTTCATGTGGAAATCTATACATCCTCCTAGCAGTGGATTATGTCTCTAAGTGGGTAGAAGCTATTGCCACTCAAAAGAATGATGCCAAAATGGTCCAAAAGTTTTTACACAAAAACATTTTTTCTAGATTTGGCATCCCTAAGGCGATTATCAGTGATGAAGGGAGACATTTTGATAATAGGGTAATTGTTGCTGCCTTGAAGAAATATGGTGTCAAGCACAGGATCGCGACAGCATACCACCCACAGACCAATGGACAGGCTGAGATTTCCAATAGGGAAGTGAAGAACATTCTTGAGAAGATGGTTAAACCAACTAGGAAAGATTGGTCTTTACTTCTGAACGATGCATTATGGGCATATCGGACAGCTTTTAAGACTCCATTGGGCATGTCTCCATACCGACTGATTTATGGAAAAACCTGTCACTTGCCTGTCGAGATCGAGCACAAAGCATATTGGGTAATCAAGGCAGTGAATATGGACTTGGACAAGGCAGGCCAGAAAAGGCTATTAGATCTAAACGAGATTGAGGAATTACGGACAATGGCCTACGACAATGCAAGAATTTACAAGGAAAAGACTAAGAAGTGGCATGATAGGAAGTTGCTGCCACGACAGTTCTGCCCAGGGCAGCTTGTGTTGTTATTTAATTCTAGGTTGAAACTCTTTCCAGGGAAGTTAAAATCTAGATGGTCTGGCCCGTTCCAAGTGGTACAAGTTTTTTCCCATGGTGCCATCAGTATACGATCATTAAAAGACGGGCACAAATTCAAAGTCAATGGACAACACCTCAAGCACTATCAGGGGACTGAAGCCCCAGGAATTCAGGAAGTGGTTACTTTAGGAGATGCCCCACAAGGCATCCCTAATTTAACCTAAATTTTTATTTTTATTATTTATTATTTATTAGGAAATTAGGTTTATTTTATTCGAATAATGTTTTTTTTTATATTTTCTGTTTTTAGGAAATAAAGGAGTCAAGAAGAAAAGGAGAAGTGACCCAAGCCCACCATCCATCCATCAGCCCACCAGAGCCCATTTAGTGAAGCCTGTCGTTTCGGCTGCCGCCGTAGACGGATAAGACAGGCTGTCAACAGACTGACACGGTAGACGCAGAAGCGTGTGGCAGACGCGTGACAGACGCATAAATGTGTGTCAGACGCATCAGACACGCTAAATCCCATCTGTCGCCCCGTTATTCATGCCTGTCGTTACAGCATTAAACAGGCAGCAACTCGACCGCTATAAAACCCCGTTTTCGTTTTCATTTTCATTTTTTCTCACTTCTGCTTATTCTTCCTTGCTTTCTCCTCTAGTTTTTATTTGCTTTCTTTATTTTCACAACCCTTGCTACTAACATGTCGTCTAGACAGACCCGCCGAAGTGCTGCCTCAGCCTCTTCCTCAGCAGCAGCGACGCCCTTCGCCACAAAGGAGTTATGGGAGGAAAAGGGTTTCGTCTACATCCGAAAGGCACCCAACATGGGACTCCGGCCATTCATTGCGAGGGTCATAAGAGTTCAACTATGGGAGCAATTCGCTGAACAACCGGCAGAACTAAACGACACATTAGTCCGGGAGTTCTATGCTGCTGTCGACAGCAGAACGGCAACATCTGTCATCGTTCGAGGAGTAAACGTGCCATTCACTGCTGACAGCATCAACCACATGTTTGGCCTCTACTTTGGCCCTGATGATGATGCCCACCAGAAATTTCTCGACACCCTCGATGTTGCCGCCTATGGTGATGTCATGGCGGAGGTAACAGAGGAAGGAACAACATGGACCACAAGAAAAAAGAACCCCCACTCTGTCAAACGGGGGCAGCTACTCCCGGAAGCCAAACTCTGGAACGATTTCATCAAAAAGCGTATCATGCCTTCCTCCCACCACACAACGGTGAACCAGCAGCAGCTCGCCCTCATTCATTCAATCATGCACGATAAGCCTATCAATGTGGGCCGCTATATGAGGGACAACATCCTGGACTGCACATTCCACTCCGACTCCCGCCTCTGCTTGCCATTCACAATAACTTCCCTATGTCGCTGTGCTGCTGTCCCCGAGGAACCCTCCGACAAACTAATCAATGGCAGAGGTTGGACAGACAACAACATCAACAGCCTCATGGAGCTGGTAGTGGCTACACCTATCTCTTCCTTCAACCCAGCTGGCTCCCCAGCAGAATCATCAGAGGAGCCTGCCCCTGAACCTGCCGCCGCCACCACTCCGACAGACCAGTCTGCCCACATCCTTTCTGCGATACAACGGGTGGAAGAGAGACAAATGGGACTGATGACGTTCATTCGGGACTTCGCTAACTCGACGGTAAATTTTATTACCAACACTTTGAATTTTCCCGATGTTAATTTCCCTACTTTTCCTGCCCATTATTTCCATATCCCCCCCTTGTCCACACACCCACACCACCTGCCTCCCCAAATTCCCACTCTACTGCTTCCACCCCATCACCTGCCCCGACGGCAGCAGGCAGTCCAACGGCCGAAACCTCTGCCAGAGGCACAAAGAGACCTACCTCCGATGACAACCCTCTGATCAAGAGGAATTTGGAGAGAGAATTTACGCCTGTCAAGAGGCAGAAGCACGTGGCAGACAGGAAGCTGATGCCCAAGGCTAGCACCACAACCAGCAGCACTTGGGACAGTGGCAGCAGTTCCGACATCCAACTCGTGGACCAACCTGCCCAGCCTCCTCCACAGCCCAGACGCTGCCGTCAGATCCGTCTCAGCAGCAGCAACGAGGACAACGATTGAAAAATTTAAGTCTTTTATTTTCCTTTTATTGCTGCTTTCTTTTATCTTTTGTGATGTACTTATCTTCATATTTTTGTTTTTTCTGTCATGTTGCATTGAGGGCAATGCAACCCTCGAGTTTGGGGGTGGCAACCCTCCATCATTAATGGAGTCTTAAGTACATATTTTTATCAATTGTTGTGTCTTCTTTTTAAATAAGTTCTCTTAAAAAAAATCAGAAAATTTAAAATTGTTGGCTTAAAACTGTGAAGTTAACTTACCTGTCATGACAGCTCTGTCGTGGCAGCATCTTTAGGACAGTTTAAGGAGAAGTTTAGAGCCTTTCTATAGTTCTGAAAAACTTAAACACCATTGTGACTGTTATATTGCTTAGATTTCTTTTAGCCAAACTAGAATAGGATGCTTAGTACTTGAATAGCCCCTAGAGTTGCCTAACACTGGCTCTAAGAAAGAAGTTTAGCAAAAGAAAATCAAAAACCTAGAGGTGCCCGAAACCGGCTCTAGGAAGCTAACTAGAGGTGCCCAAAACTGGCTCTAGAAAAATTTAGCTTGAAAATAGAAGAAAAGAAGCATGAAAATGTGCCTTCTAAAAAAATAAACTTTGGCATAAAAATTCGAGTTAAAAAGTTGAATATTCTAGTGAAACTAAGAGAGTCTTAGCATATAACTGTTCACAAGCATGCGCACACTGCACGAGAGCTATAGGGAGATTCCGGACAGATCCTAACCTTTCCGATAGATTGCTGCCGCCATAGAGAATGAGCGATGGGTAAGGGACAGTTCACTGTTTGAAGGCCAACACAAAAAAAATTTCATTTTTCTTTTAGGTTTAATTGCTTGAGGGCAAGCAAAAACTTGAGTTTGGGGGTGTGTTGAGTGTGTAAAAGTTCTATTATTTACACCCTTTTTAACCCATATTTCTGCTGCATTCAAGCATCATTACATTGCATTTAGGTTAGTTTTCAGTAAAACATCACAAATATGTAAAAGGCACGGATTCTACTAAAAACGGCTGATTTTGCAGGTTGCTGCCATAGTTGACGAGGAAGGCAGGCGCAGGGCAGAGAAGCAGGAAAGCTGAACTGGACAAGCAGACGACGAGGACGAAGCTGCCATGGAGCTGTCGTGACAGCGAGGTGACAGCAACTTTATGAAGAGGAAAAGTAAAGTGGACCTCGATAGATAGAGAAAAATCTGCTCGTCTGTCGTGTGAAAGCCAAACATTTTTCCAAGCCCCGGATCAAAAGATATGACAAGCCAAAGCTCAAGGAGAGGAATTCCCTAGAAACAAGGATGGCGGCTGCAAAGTAGGAACTTTAGGGATTAAGTCTTTATTAGAATCTTACTTTTAATTAAAGTTGTAATCCTTGTCAACTTAGAATACTTGAGCCCAAAGCTTATATAAGCCATAAGGGCATAGGTTTTAACCTAGAAAATATATCATAGATCATACCCCATAACCGATAACCAAAACCCCTCTGTCGTTTACCCATCACCGACATGTTCTAAATTCCCCCTAGGGCCACGGGTTGTTTTGTAAAGTAGTTGCAAGGGTTGTTTTGTTTTAGGATTTTCCAAGTTCAATAAAATAAACTTCAAGTTCTCTTATTTTGGTTATTAATATCTTGCAAGAGCATCGGGAGAGCATTGTGAGGTTATCCATTTACTTAGCATCGGGAGAGTTAAGTATACGAAAGAAATAAGAGCAAGTTCTCTAGTTTATAGTTGAACTATCTTGTGCCTAGGGATAGGGCAAGGTTAAGTGGCTAAGGAAGAATTCATACACATCGGTGTTCATCCTTCGATTCACGCCGGGAGGTATCATCAAGACGTGATCATCGACAGACTTGGACCTAGGGATAGGCCAAGGCAGATCTGGGATTCTTGCCAAACTTGAAGTACGAAGTTGGTGTGTTCGCTGCCGCGACAGCCAACGGACAGCCGCCGCGACAGGTGCTGCCGCGACGGGCACGACGACAGAACTGGAGTCCCTAAGCAATTCAATACCTGCACTACTGAGCAATTCAATACCAGCCCATTCTTTCTATCTTGATAATTCTACTCTTTTATTTAAGTTTACTCTATTATTCTCGTGACAACTCTTAATTATTTCTTTACTTTCGTGCAGTGCAATAAGGTGAAGCTACTAGCCCAATCCCTGTGGAGACGATATCCGATACTTCGTATCACTTTACTACTTGCGTCGTGTACACTTGCACTACAATTGCGATAGACTCTTTTACACGCAACACTTACGCATGTGCCTGCTGCAGATAACGAAGGGAACCTAGAACATCAAGTCATAGCTGGTTCAATCCATGCGCCACGACAACCCTACCATGACACATGTCCAAGAAATATAAAACTAAACATGCAACGAGAGAGAGCAAGGATCTTCAATTCAAAAAGACCATCACTATCCCATAGCGAGAAGAATAAGCAAACTATGACCCAGAACGACCATCTGAACCACCACTGGGCCACCATCTTCGGCTCTTGCTCATTTTGACCATCAATATATTTCTACTCTTATTAAAAATTTAAAACCATGCAAATCCTGAAAACCCAATACCCCGGCCCATTTCCTTCGGATAACATAGATTATCCCAACGAGTCCAATGAATACCTTTTCGACTCACACTGTCCCCACCAGTTTTCGACAAAATGAAAGACAACTCACTAATCAATGCTTGGGAAACAAAAATAAGGAAATCTCATAGGTAAAAATGTAGGAGCCTTTCCGGTAGGTTAATCATACAGTTTAGTTTAAACAATCGGTTTATTATTATTATTATTTTATTTTTTGAGAATAATGAAATTATATCTTTGTTCTATATTATATTATAAAAGAGTCTCGAGATTCACATATGCAATCTTGTGAACAAAATATATGTACAAATAATTTAATAACTATTAATCTATAGGTTAATCATTAACCATCCTTTTTAGCAGTTCGGTCAACCAAAAGCGTTGAAACTTAACAATTCAGTTAATTAACATGTAAAATATAACGATTATATCGGTTAACGATTATAGTTGAATATGCACACCCCTATAAATAAAAATTTCAAGACAACTCTAATAAAAACCAGTTTACCTAAAAAAAATGGAAAAATCCAACTTTGTATACATTTAACCAGCTTGGGACGTTGTTAAGTTTTAATGGCCGAGATTTGTGCGGCGCATGATACTCTTTAAGTTTGCCTGGAGTATTGGTGCTCGGAAGGTGATAATTGAGACGGATAATGCGGAAGTTTATGGTATTTTAGAGTCACTACTGCACTACAAAGGGAACATTATTGTTGATTCTATTCAAGCTCTCCTTCACTGCGACTGGGAGATAGTGACGGATCCAGAAATTATTTTTAAGGAGGGCACAAGTTAAAATAATTATTAGAGTGAGCACAAGTCATACAAATTTTAAAATTTCAGGGTAGACACAAATTAAAAAAATTAGAACTAATTCATAAAAATTAAAAAAAAATTAAAGTTAAATATGTGAACTTTCAAAAGTTCAGGTGGGCCTAAGCTAAATCAAATAATTTTTTTAGGCTAATTGAACCCCTAAACATCGGGCAACTAAATAATTTTTTTTTCATTCAGAAGACTATTTAAACTACTGATATTACTTAATTGATTTGATATCTCATCCTATTACATCAATTAAGTGATATAAGAAAAATGCTAAATCAATATGATTAAAAATGTTAACCCAACTATTAGGTAAAAAAAAGAAGACATTTTATCATCTAGATTCAGTTCAATAATTTAGTTGGAAGATCCAATTGAAGGAGTGGGGCCTTTAAGCAAATCCTAGGCATTTGGTGGAGCTTTACTCTATGCCATCCACTCGACTCAATTTATTAATACCTTATAACATAAATATATCATTATAAAAATTTAAAATATAATACAATTCATTTTCACATCTAGATTCACTTTAATAATTTGGGTAGATGCTCGATTTGATATGTAAACTTAATACGACTTCATTGGACCTGGTTATTTTTTAAAAAGGTTTAGTGTTCTTTTTCATGAATTTATCAAAATAAATCATTTCAGTTTTTGATCATGTTAGATAAACATCTTTTTGAGCTAAATTAGAGGTTTGAAACATTTTTAGAGGTTGAACCAGTCAAATCTACTAATTTAGATGTTTGATAAATAGCTGATTGAGGTGAAATTTTTCATTTTGAAAAAGCTCCTTTTAGGAGCTTTTTGAGTTAGAGGTTTGAATAATGTAAAAATATGTGTTTTGATATAATAAATTGAAAAATAATTTTGGACTAAATTAAAGAGATTTCAAAATGCTTTTAAGTCCAAATAACTTGAAAATATGTTTGAGAAATTCTTAAAGGAGTTTTAATGCGTTTTCTAAAGCCAAATTTTACAAAACCACCCAGGTGTTTCGAAACACCCCTAGGTGTTTCGATACGACCATTTACAGTGTCAAAATGTTTCGATACAGTTTTGTCTGTTTCGAAACGGGCTTAATTTGGGTGAGGGTTTTTACATAGCGTTTTGATACGGGCTTCACTATTTCGATACGCTTATGTGACAAAGACATCAACGGTCAAAACCCCCAACGGCTATTTCCCAACGGTATTTTAAATTGCAGCTTAACTGTCACTCGTACTGAAACAGTTTGTAACCGTTTTGATACAGCTCAATACCGTTTCGATATAGCCAGAGGTGTTTCGATACGTCTTGCTACATCAGGCTTCAACAACTAGTTCTGAAGAATGTCGTTCCGATACATGCTCGCTTGTTTCGATACGGACAGCTCCATAACTACAATTAATGAGGAAAATAAAGTCTCCAACAGCTCCAATTCAATCCCAATGATCATTAACGGCTACAAACTCAATTGTGAGTATAAAAGGGACTTCCAAGCATAAAAGGGAAGACTAATGCTTCAATTGTCAACAACATTATAATGTCAAATTCTCTTTAAGCCCTAAATTGTATATTTCTTATATAGACAACACTTCTGAGCTTAATTGTCAAATTTGCTCAAGTGTACAGATTTTGGGTGAGTGCTTAGATTTGCAAACATACACCTATTAGAGGGATTTCAAGTTTGCTTAGAATTTCTATTGTAAGAGAGTGTTTGATCAAGCTTTAGGTAGAAAGCTTGATCGTTGTAACGGTTTTCTCCTAATTCGAGAAAAAAGGGACAAAATTCTTAGTGAATTTGGTTGAAATCCCTAGTAGGAAGCTAAGGTAGTGGATGTAGGCTTTGGGTTAGAAAGCCGAATCACTCTAAATCTCTTGTCAATTTTTTTTTTCTTTTAGCTTCCACAAAAACATCCAAAATTCAATTTTTTCCACTCTTAGCAAGCATCTCGGTTGTGACCATCGAGTTCAACAAATAAAATACTTGTAAAGACTATTTTGCCATAGATAATTATATTTTTTTCTTCTAAATAACATAAATTTGAATAACTAATAATTAAAAAACAATTTCTTAAATAAGAAATATTTTTTATCGGCACGTAAGTATGATTTTATTGAAAATAAGAAACTAATATATAGATTTAAATTTAATCATTATTAAAACTATAATAAAAAATAATTTCACAAATAAAAAAAATAATATATACATCCTTCGTATATGCTTAAGAATGATGTTAGAAAATAATTTTCATAATCCAATTAATATATATATATATATACAAAATATTAATAACTAATAAATTATTCAAACATGTACTGGATATAATCATATCATTATATGTTATGTTGTTTATTTAAAGAATCAAACAACTATCTTCTATCAGTTAATTTTACCAACACTTCTATACAATCAGCTAATGCAATCCGCCTAATGTAATCCGCTATCAGTTATCCGCTAATTGCCAAACAGGAAAATAAGACATGTAAAATTGTCATTTTTATTTTTTTTCAATATTGACCAATTATTATTTTTATGTAAAATTCAAAAAATATATTTTAAAATATAAATATTTACAAAATTGTATAATATAAAATAAATATATTTAAATTATTATAAATTTTATTAAAATATAAAAGTATTAGAAAGTATTAAAATCTAAACAACAAAATATAAAATAACTAACATTCACTTAATAAGTTTGTCGCTTTTTATGCAAGTTGATTTGAATTTACTAAAAATTAAAAAAAATCAAGAGTTAAACTGATTAAAATAAAGTTTAAGAGCGAAAATGTTTATTTTAAAATATTATTTGGTATTTTTCAAATTAAAATAAAATGATAATTTAAATAAAGTAAATTATATCACGCAGTAACAACTATTTTTTTCTACAAGCACATTTAATTTCACTACAAAAAAATCAGATTCAAAACAAATTTCACTACAAAAATTAAAATCCTAAAACCCTAACTCCTAAAATTTAAATTAAAATTATAAACCATAAATTTAAAACCTACAACCTAAACCCATAAACATAAATCTTAAACTAAACTTCTAAACTCAAAATTAGACCTATTTGTAAGAAAATAATATTTTCAACAGTAAATACATAAAAAAAATTTATTTAAATATTGAAATAAAATAACAACATATAATTTAAAGGCTCGTTCATGTATAAAGTCTCTGTATATTGTATTCTACTAGTTAAGTGGGATGAGTCCTTTTAAGGCATTTATTAAGAATAAAAATTATTTGTCTCTTTTCGGTGCCTATTTTTATGTCTCAACACTAAAAAATATAAAATAAATAAATTTTAAGCCTTAACTTTAAATTTTATTTTTTTTGACCAAAGCCTTAACTTTAAATTTTAAATCCTAAACTTTATAACCTAAAAAATACACCTACCAAATTCCCCTAAATCTTAACTACAGACCCTAACCTTAACTTTAAACTTAATTTTTAGTAGTAGATTTCTGTTCATTTATTAGCCATAAATGTTATTCCATTATTTTAACGTTTACACAGTCTTCCATTGTTATCATGTGATCAATTGAGCAGGACTTTATGAAGGGAATATCATATTACATTAAAGAAAAACTTTAAAAATTTATTTTTGAAATTTGAATACGATAAGTATGTTGGGATTCGGATAGATGTTTCAAAATCGATTAGGATAAATTAAAAGATTCAAAGCTTGAATTAAAAGTATAGTGGAAGCTTCCATTTGTTTGATTTATATCATTCGTTCAGTCTTCTGTCTTTCTTCCATTTCCTTTAAATTTATTAAATGTTTCTGTTCTTGTCAGTAGAGCAAAGAAAAACACTAAAAAAACAGCTGTTTCACTTCCATTTCATTGATTTCCACGAGGTAAAAGAGAGGAAAAAAAAGCTAAATACAGATTTACCTCTTTGGTACTTGAGATTTATATATACATAAACCTCTCCCTCTTTCTTAATTTTTCTGGGTTTGCTTCAGCTTCTGTGGAAGATACATTAATGGCCGAGTACATCTGTTTATTTAACAAGGTACCCTTTTATTTTCACTCCATTTTCTTTCTGGGTTTTCTTTTTTTTGTAGTAATGCTTAAAAAATACTCAAATTTCTGTTCAATGGTTCTAATTTGTGTCGGTTAGTGCTAAAGCTCGTGACTTTTTGAAGACAATGTTTGATTTTTGCTTTCTTTTTATTCGAACAATCAATATTTCAGTTTTGTAATATCTGGGTTTGATCTGTTTGTATTGGCTTGTTTTAACTTTGTTTTTTCCTTTTTCCAGGACACTCTGATTATAAAGCCTCGTAAGAAATCTCCCTTGTTTTCGAGGACAATAGCTTTATGGTTTGCAATGATGTGCGGTGTTTATATCTATGGAACATGTTTAAAGCATGTCGGTACTTTCACTAAGCTCAGATTTCATAGCATCCATGTCATTGAGAGGCAATCTTTAGAAGCTCATGTTCCTACATTGCATTATCCACAGCCTGTAAGTTTTAGCAGGTAAGCAAGCAAGAACAGTTTAATTCCGGTTTTGGTTTCGATTTTGGATTTAATCAAATTTGCTTAACTTTTGCTATTGATGCTTGGCAGGAGTGAATGTGCTGCCAATCCGGTCCGGTTCTTTGCTATATTATCGATGCAAAGGTCCGGAAGTGGATGGTTTGAGACTTTGCTAAATAGCCATACCAATGTAAGCTCGAACGGTGAGATATTCTCGGTAATTGATAGGAGGGAAAATGTATCTAACATTATACAGACTTTGGAGAAAGTTTACAATTTGGATTGGTTCACTAGTGCTTCGAAGAATGAGTGCTCGGCCGCGGTTGGCTTCAAGTGGATGCTGAACCAGGTAAACCATGTAGTTTTTATTATAGTCTCGACCTTGTGATCTTATGATGTTCAAGTCAGAACTGTATGAGAATGAACCAGAGTTGGTGCTCGGCCGAGTTTAATCATGGCCTCATCTTTAGATAAACGACGATGTTCCTGTTTTACTAATCTTCTTGTATGTTTTATCTATCTGGTTCAGCAAAGAAAACTAGACTTATTTCTAGATATCTGGTTTTTAGTGTATTCGAACTCTGGATAATGATTAGCCAAAAAGCAACCATGGTGGCAATTGTATGTGATGGATGGAAATTATTTGCATTTTATGACTACTTGATGTATTTTTTCTGCAGGGATTGATAGAGAACCATCGGGAAATAGTGGAATACTTTAATCATCGGGGTGTTTCTGCCATATTTCTCTTCCGAAGAAACTTGCTTCGGAGGATGGTTTCAGTACTTGCGAATTCGTATGATCGCTATGCTAAGCTACTAAATGGAACCCACAAGTCTCATGTTCATTCCGAGCGAGAGGTCTCTCTTCCTACCCTGCACTCACCAATTTTTATTATGGACTCACTTGATTCACTCATTTTTCCCACTTTTTCGTCTCGGACATTTGAACTTATTGCTGGTCACTTAATTTAGGCTGCTGCACTTTCTAGTTACAAGCCAATCATCAATTCTACATCATTGATAAGTGATCTGAAAGAAGCAGAAACGGCCGTTATTAGGGCATTAGAGTACTTCAATAGCACCCGTCACATGGTTTTGTACTATGAGGATCTAGTCAGAAACCCTGCGGTAAGGCTGGTGGCTAACATTCATGAAATGTTTATAGTATTCAAGACTCAAGGGGTCTAAACATAATAATTAAACTATCATGGTTAAACCATGTGTAATAGCAGACATTCTTTTCTAACTCATGGCACTGTTTCTTGTCCTTTTTTCTCGCGTTTGTATCAGAAACTAAAAGATGTTCAAGAGTTTCTAGGCCTTCCACAGATGGAATTAACTAGTGGCCAGGTTAAAATACACAAAGGTTCGTTTTCCGATCTCGTGAACAACTGGGATGATGTCAACAAGACACTAAATGGGACCAAATACGAGAGATTCCTTCATGCCGACTATTAAGAATAACCGTCACTCACAAAAAGAATGGCGTGGTTGCCATCTTTGGCCAGTTTTTATTGCTGAAACTAACTGGACACTTGCCCGGTTTGCAAGTTTTGTCTGCCATGAAGGCGTGATGTTCAGCATGCGGGCAACTATCAGGTAATCATACACCGTGAAGCCCTCAACCATTTCTTTTCTTTTGATTTGGATCTTATTGATCACATATAGACGGTTTGTACATTTCAGCTAATGAAAATTCGGGTGAACCAATCGTTCATCCTTGAATAGTGTTTTCATTCCTTTGCGTCCGTTGGGATTTTGTTCTTTCAAAATCCGTGTATTCATGTCGTAATTTTGTTTAACATCTTATATATTCATACAAATTCCGAGGCTATATAATCATATCATGTTCAAGATTGGGTCTTACCGTAGTGAAATAGCTGTCCTTTTGGGGCTGGCCTTGGAGGTTGGCTCTTAGCTTTGAGTGTGAAATTAGGAACGGTTTGCCTATTCCTATATATATGTTGTTTGTCTATGTTCCGACTCGGATGTGTTTGATTTAGGTATGTGTTCCATATGCCTATATTCAATGTTCGAGTCGAACCTATGCATAAAATTTTGGTCATATTTTGTATCGAGCTTAAGCAATCAAAAGATTCCTGCCTGATAACTTCATCCTAGCTTAAGCAATAATGGTGGAACCAGAGTGAATTACAAGACTCGATCGGAGTATGTATTCGACACGAGTATATTAACGAACAGTATGATTGTTTCTCTTGAAGAAATAAAAACAATCATAGACTACTAAACAACCTTAACCACTAATATCCCTATATAATCTGAATCGGGGAAGAATTAAACAAACAACACTCCAAAGTTTTGTCATACCATCGATGACCTTGCTTTGGAAATAACATATATTTTTAAAATTTTTGGAAAGTTTAATTATTATATTTTCAAATTTTTAAAGAGTTTTTATTTATTTATCATAATTTTGGAATGTTCCAAAAATTTTAAGGATTTTATAGAAAATATGAAAATTTTGATTTTTTAGAATTTTATATATTTTTAAAGAGTAAAGGTCAATTAGTAAAAGTAAAGGTTAAGGGATAAAAAAGCTATTTTACCTTTTACATAATTGCAACATCAGTACCATTAATCGAAAAACTTGACACAAATAACAAGATTTTTAAATAAAAATACAGAGACTCAATGTCCCATAAATAAGTTATATGAATTAAGTTTTAAATTTCAAAAAAGTACATGAGCCTACGATGTATTAAACCTAAAACAAATAAATAAGCTTTACTCGATTTAGACAATTTTTTTTTTTAAAAACAAAATTTGTGAAACAAAAATCTAATCGAATTGATTACATTCAAATAATAATTGAACTGAATTTTAAAGAAATCAATTCGATAAGTACATATTTTATGGAAAAAGTGTCGAATGTCAGGAAAGTTTGTGTGTGCACATGTAATGCCCTACCAATCATATCATCCAAACAATTCTTCATGATATAGTAAGCTGGGATGTAAAAAGCTGATTCGACCTGAAAACTCAACTAAAATTTGCTCGAGTTAGAACCTGGTTTGACCCGAGGATTCGATGACTCGAACCCGATTTGTAACCGACTGTTGTTGACCCGAACCTGAGTTTGACCTGTTATTGTAGTAACCGAACTTGACATGCATCCGACCAAGAACGACCCGAACCCAAATTGGACCTGTTACTGTGGACCTGAAACTCGATCTGCACCCGACTGAAATGAACCTAAATCCGAGACCAGCCTGACAGATAACCTATTTTGAACCCGACATGTTGTTGATCTGAACTAATATTAACCTGACTTTATATTTACCTGACATGTAATTGAGGAAGTATATGATTTAATGAATTTAAAGTGTTGAAAAATGTAAAATATTAAATGTTGATAAATGTAAATTATTAACTTTTAAATCGATTTAAAATGTTAAATAAACTTTTTGTTATATGCATATATACATGTATAATCAATTAATATATATATATATATATATATATATATATATATATATATATATATATATATATATATATATATATATATATATATATATATATAAAAGGATTGAATTTAGATATTCATTTGAAGTTAATAAGAATTAAAATATTTAAATTCATTTTAGTGACATGTTATATTATATTTCTATTTTTACACATAAAAGACATAAATATTTTTAATTATTTTTTGGATAAAGTACATCATAACTTAAATTCATTTTTAATGAATTTGGCGAGTTGGTATATATTGTGCCTTGGAATGTTGATGAAACACATTGTCTGGCTCGTTTCAAATTTTATATACAGATATAATATTTAGTAGAGTCAATCCATATAAGTTCTTTTTGCTTCTCATTTTCAGAATAAACATCTTATTTGTTTTGAAGCAGTTTCTTATCCAAATATGTCATTATAACAGGAGAGAATTTTACTAAAAAAATCCATAATAGCAACATAGCACTTAATATTTTTGACAATAACATACTACTTAATATAATAATTCAATATTAGTAAATTTACATGTTATCAATCACATTATCCTAAAAAAAAGGAAAAGAAATTTACATCACTGACTTGCAGCATATTCCAATTGGAATTCTTTTTTTTTTTCAAAACAATTCTGAAATTGTTACAATAGAAATACACAATCCTGTATCTATATCTATATCTGTAATTCACACAGTTTTTAAGTTAAATAATTTCCTCAACCTTTTGAATGTCTTTTAACAATATATATTAAACACATCAGAGATTTTATGATGAAATTAGTGGGCAATACATGTTTTGAGGGAATATTTGGCAAGCCATACAAAACCGGGATCATTCCGCTTTAACAGTAGGTAAGTCTCTGCTTTTTTAATGTTGTCCAATATAACATTTTTACTGAAATCAATCAAGACTAGAATTTTCATGGCCGCTGCAACAACAAAAATTACCTTCAATGAATAGAGAGTGAGATAGCAAAAAATGAAGAAACTACATTCCATTTATTTGTATCAAATGAAAGGCATAATAAGCAGGGTCCAAGAGAGAGGGAGATAGCAGAAAATGAGGAAACTACGATCAATCTAATACATTCTTTTTCAAAAGGAAATGAGTGTTATTGTTAAACCAAATTGCTCATTCAGATTGACAAAAATGCTAACACTAGAATATTTTATTTCGAAAGACTACGAAATTTGTGTAGAACAGAACATCAAAGTAAGCTTGCTTGTAGTGATAGAAATGTTTAATGAAATGTGCAATATTGGTCATCTGTAAACAAACACCACATGTACGAGTACAAGGAAAACAATGACACATTAGGGGCTTTGTATATATATATATATATACATATATATGTATTAATGTGTGTATATATATATGTATTAATGTATTTATATATGAAGTATATATTTATATGTATTAATGTATATACATGTACATACTATAACATACATTATAAATTCTAATACGTACATAGTACATATATATGTATTAATTTATATATATATTAATATATATATACTAAACATTAAACCCTAATACATATACATATACATATGCATATACATAATATATATACTACTAAAACTTACATTCTAAATCCTAATACGAACATACTACATAAGTATTAATGTGTATATGTATATATACATATGTATTAATGTGTATATGTATATATACATATGTATTAATATATATATATGTATTAATATATATGTATATATACATATATATTAATATATAAATATATATGTATGTATGTATATACATACATCCACACATATACAATTATACATACATATATATAATTATATATATATATTATATATATATTATATTATATGTATGCGTACATGATACATACATACACATATATATTAACACACACATATATATAGTAAAACTTATCTACATACATATATTATTTTTAGTCCAAGTTGGCCCCTATTTTTTTGTAATTTAGTCCAATGTTTATAATTTTAATTTAATATCTTTGTTCATTATAGTCTCTAAAATTTTTTTATTCCAAATTGACCCTTATTTTTTTTTGTTTGTAATTTAGTCAAGTATGTATAATTTTAATTTAATATCTTTGTTCATTATAGTCCATAAAACTTTATTTTTATTCCAAATTGACCCATATCCTTTTTTCGTTTGTAACTTAGTCAAATGTTTATAATTTTAATTTATTATCTTTGTTCATTGTAGTCCCTAAAACTTTATGTTCATTCCAAATTGACCCCTATTTTCTTGTTTGTAATTTAATCCAATGTCTGTAATTTTAATTTAATATCTTTGTTCATTATAATCCCTAAAACTTTATTTTTATTCTAAATTGACACCTATTCTTTTTTTTGTAATTTAGTCAAGTGTTTTTAATATGATGATATTTTTATTCATGTTAGTCCCTAAAATTTTATTTTTCATAAAAATTGACCCGTTTTAATTTATAATTTTTTAATTTACTCTAATATTTTAGAAATGAATCATTTGATGATATTTTTGTCCGTTCTATTGCATAATATTTATTTTTAATGTGATTCGTGTTCGTGAAAGGCGTTGAATAATGAGCTTGAACTTGATGACCAACCCAAAGTCTATCGACTATTTGTACCAAACTCAAACTTAATACGAATTCAAAAACCTGAATTAACCCGACCTGAAATGAACCCGATCTGAAGTCTTCCCGAACCTGAATTAACCCCTCAATTAACCGTTTTGACCCGACCTGAAATGAACCCGACCCAAAATGAACCCGACCTAAAATGAACTCGACTTGAAACTGACCCGCACCCGACCCGAATCGAGTCAAAACAAAAAAATGACATGAAATGACTTGTATTCGATTTGATTCGACCTGACAGAACCCGACCTGAAACCCATCCGATTACCTGTTTTTACATCCCTAATAGTATGTCATACAATATATATAGTTATTTTGCTATATTTTTTTTATCTACTAGGGCCATGTTAAAATAACCTATGTCGAGTAACTCTGGTGGAAATGATGTTGTTGTTCATTTTTAGTAGATTTGGCACATTTAACTTGAGACCTAAAATCAACTCGAACACGATGACCCGAAATCTAAAATAAACTGAACCGAAATTGACCCGAATTTTAGTTAAACTGAAAATGAACCCAAACCGATTTTCAACTGAACTGAATGGACCTGAACCAATTTTCAACCGAATTGAATGGACCCGAACTAATTTTCAACCGAACCGAAGTTAAGCTGAAATAAATAAAAGATATTAAAATAAATAGAGAAAGATGGGATGTGAACTGTCACACAACTCACCCAAAAGCCTAATACAGATGCTATATAAAGTCATATATAGGGTGTAAAAACTTAACTCGGCCTTAAAACTCAAATGAAACTGATCGATCTCCTATTAACTCGATATTGACTCGACCCGTAATTAATCGACCCGAAAATATCTGACCCGATATTAATCAAACCGAAATTAAACCGACCGACCTAATACCTGAACCAAAATCACCATAGACTCGAACTAAAACCGAACCAGACCCAAACCTGAATGTAGTTAGATCCGAAATGACCCGAACCAAACCTAAACCAAACGAATCGTTTGCCATCTCTAATTCTAAGAGGCCCGAGTTAGAATACATGTGTGTGTAAATTATTACCATATAGATGTAATCATATTAGTATATTAAAAAAATAATTGTCACACCCCTAATAAAGTATTTAAAGTTGATAAGGAAGCAAAAATGAGAGAGAAAAGAAAAAAAGGAATTATGGTCTGACGGAGTCAAACCCGTGACTCATGGATGGGTTGCTTAAGTCTTAGCCATTTGAGCTAAGGCCATTTTTTGGTATAAACCTGCACCTACTTATTATTAAGTGGTTCTTGTAAAGTTAAAATAATAATAATAATAATAATAATAATAATAATAATAATAATAATAATAATAATAATAATAATAATAATAATAATAATATCCTACCTACCATTTATGGATCATTTAATTCGATCCACCCACACAAAAAAAAATCATTCGGGAAGACTTTAACTTCCTTAGCCTTTCATCTCCCTTAAACCCAAGCCCTGACCACCGCACCGATCTCCCCCACCGCCACGTTGTGCCGTTCACCGCCGGTGTCAGAGTGCTTGTCGTCGAGTCTCGAGCCAAACCCCTTTAGCCACTCGCGCTGCCGCCGTCCCGATCGTCGCCAATCGAGGGAGTAAGGCTCGACGAACCTAGGGTTGAAGCCGTTCGGTTTTTCATTGATCAAGGCGCCGATAAGCGTCCGTCCACCGCGTTGTCACCACGAGCGAGCTCCACGTCGCGAGGCGAACAAAACCGTACCGGTTAAACAGCCGTCCGCCACTGTTGAAGGCCTCACTGGAGCTTCGACGTTTTTTTTGCCATTTTGTTTCGTTTTGGTTAAATCTGGTAAGATTCCGGCTCGTGTTGTGTTTTTAACGAATGGATTAACTTGGTGAGCTGACGAACTTTCAAAATCCGACAGAAGCGAGCATTTTGGGGGCTTCCGACGACATCACCGGCGACATTCTGGCGAGATCTTTAGGGTAAGTGAACCGAGTTCAAACCGGTCTGAAACAGCCCCAAACCCGAGCCAGTGAACCGTTAATTTAGACCCGAACCGTCTGCCTGACCCGAACCATCTACCTGACCCGACCCGAGTTGACCCGAACCGGACCCGTTGACCAAGTCAACCCAGTGAGTCAACTCGTTCGAGTCAACCCAGTGAGTCAACTCATTCGAGTCAACCCAGTGAGTCAACTCGCCCAAGTCAACCCAGTGAGTCAACTCACCGAGTCAGCCATTGGACCAGTAACGCCAGCGTTGACTTTGACCGCTGACATTAGCGTTGACTTTGACCTTGACTAAAAAGTCAACTTTTCCCGATCAGTCCTATTTTATATTGTTTTGATGTCCCGAGTCTAATTTTGAAGCCCGTTTCGTGAAATTCTAACCCGAAAGCCTCTGAATCAGACCTTGAACTCGAGTTTGCTTATGTATTTTATTAATCAATTGTGAGCAATGTGAATAAGGACTGAAATTGGAATTTGTGCGATTGAGGGTACTCACCGTTCCTTGAATACGAATGGTTGAGGGCGTCGAATTCGGGTTCGAGAGTATCGAAATGTCGTTTCAAGGGTTGACCGATATAGCAATGATTCAAGGTAATACTTTACTATCTACTGTATGCTTTATGGAACATGTTGGTAATTGATTAATGCATGAACTGTACGATTGGTCATTTGATTACCGTTGATTATTATAAGTTGTGCAGTTACGGTACAATGATAATAAGTTGGTTAAAACCGAATGACTCGGATAAGGAACAAATGACCGATAAGAAATTCAAGTTTAGTGAACACTCGATAAAGCGACAACCTTGAAACTTTAATTTTAGATTATGTTCTTGATAAATCTATGCCCAAAATGTTGGAATGAGAATTGCAAAAATGCCCTTGAAATATCTCAATGACTAAAATGACCCTAACAATGAAAGCAATCTAGAAATCTATCTTAGATCTTGTTAAACAACCGATTTATCTAAAAACATCAAATTACTTAGAGAGTTACGGTAACAAGACCTAAACCTTCGAGATTGTGGAGTGCTTAGATTTCCTTGAATTCTTATTAATCCTTGAAGATAAATTTACAAGAAATTATTCGTATGTTCGAAAATTTTCAAAGCACTTTCAATTATCGAATTGAGTGAATCAACTGAAATAACTAAAGGAATGAAGGTACTATAAGACTGAATTGATCAGGATGGGTGTAATGACTGAAATCACTAAAGTATCTCGAGCATCGAAACTTTCCAATTAATTGAAATGACATTTATACCCTCAAGTTCTGAAACGAATGAATTTGTCTGGAAGGGTTGAAAGGATCAAAGCGACTAAATCTCTATCGAGTACATAAATGATTGAAATTATATAGTTGGTATAATTGATGGGAATGATGGATCTATCTCGAGCTCTAAAATGGCCGAAATACCCTCTTGACCGAAATGGGCAAAAATTTGCCTTCGATAAAATTTCAAAAAAAAAATCTAAATAAAGCTTGAATGACTGAAATGCCCCTAAGTGTTATGAAGCATGACTCATATATGTCCATCACTCATGATACTAATATAAGGTAGAAAGTTTTCGCTTGGAAAATAAGTTTGAATGCTCAGTGGTGAGCCGGTGGAGAAACATAATGACTACCGTTCAAACATTTTATATAGTTGATTTTAGAAATGATACACGTGGAACACCTACGTCTGAATGTTTGGTAAGTATTGCAGAGTTGAGATATGTTAGATTGAGTGAGTTTTTGGAGGTTTGATAAACCGTTAGAAATCTTGAATATTGCAAATCATCATATTGTCATTATTGGACTAAATTACAAAATTGCCACTGATAGTAAAATGACCAAAATGCCTTCGTTAGCCAAAGTGATCGAAACAACCTTAATATAGTTGATATCTTGAATGATCATAATAAAGCATTTTTTCCAAATGCCTGGTTGGCGATGTTGGCTACAAAGTCCCCATTAATCGGGACCTCATTACCGGAATTAGTTCAGAATGTCAAAAGCTCAGAGTTTTCATTTCCTCATGTAATATCAAGTATCTCAGATGAATAAATGGTTCCTTTTAGTGTGTTCCTAGGTGCACATAAATATTCTACCGTCATGAACCCAAGGCTATCTCTTGATACGAAATATGACTTTTATCAAACCGAAATATACCTATGTATCTGAACTAGAAAAAAAAGAAATAGAAAAGAAAAAGAAAATAAAAAACTATATGCTCGCTAGTTATCGTTTCATCGAAAACTACAGTTCACTTTATGTTCATTGTTATTACTGACTAACAATGATTGTTACCGAATATTGTTATTATCGATCATTACCGACTACTACCGATTACTTTTGTCACTACATAGACCGTTATCGGGATATTTGGGATAGAGTATGAAGTTACCGTAGGTTCAACCCTGATCAGGCTGGTAATTCCTTACCGTTTCAGGTTCCTATGCTTCGCTAGGGTAATTCCTTACCGTACCTAAGGTATCCCCTTAGGCTGGCACCTACGCCCAATGGGCCTAGGTTAAATCCCGTTATAGTTGCAGTTCTGGGGAACTGCATACCGGAGTTTGGTTGAAGGGTAGAAAGAAAATCTAAAATGAACCTTATCGCTAACATTATATAACTGTGAAATAACGTGCACCACACTGTTACTTAATATGTGTTAACTTTGCACTGTTGGAACACACATTAAGCCCCTGATTCAACTATCGTAATCCATATATTGTCTAACTCTTTGACTTATATTTTCCTAGTATGATACTCAGTCATTTAATAAAGGACAATTATATTATCTTCATGCATAACGTTTCTTTGGAATATCTGATTGCATCTTTGGAGCCTATTGTTGCCCGAAACGTCATGATAGTGTTATGCCTACCATATACCTACATGTTACTTATAGCATCCATTGGAAGTTCTGTATTACTGAGCTTTCCGAAGCTCACGTTGTTTTTACCGTCGCAGGTTAAAAAAAATCTAACATGTCTCGATGACCGACATCAATGTTTGGAGTTCGCTCGGTGTTTCTTCTGGAGTACAGTACCGACATAGTTAGTGGGTATGCATGTCATTATTGTTTCATGACAGTGTCTGTAAAATATCTTTTCTAAAATTTTGTTATATGTTTACATAAGTTCTTGAAAGAGTATTTTCAACAAAAGTTACCGTTATAATTTAATATGTGTTTTTCAGAGGAAACGTTTTATGTGGATTTTTACGGTGGGTCGCTCTAATGACCCTAATGTAACTTCCTAGGATCCGCGAAACGCATAGGCAGAGACGGGTCTAGGGGTTACAATAATAACCTATGCCGATAACAAATTAGAGTATCCAAATTCACTTTATTTATAAAAATAAGAGGCTCAGATTACTTCCAATCTACATTCATTATTTATTTGCTACTAAGACCCTATTAGTTTGTTTCTATCAGGCAAAGTTTTAACTTGGGCAACCAAAAATCCTTAAGACATTTGGACAGCCATGGCCATTGATGTTAATAGAACAAAGGGTGCTTGTTGAAAAAGCTTGGAAAAATGACATTTTACCAATCAATCAAAATTTTCAGACAGACTCATCAGTTAAACACTACAAAATCCAGAGATCCATCATTCCATATCTATGATGATTGAGTGGGCAATCAAATGAAATACGGTGTGGGGCTATATATGATATAATAGTGGACTCTAGACTCTAAGGGTCGGAAAGCTTCACGCAAATTGCCTCTCAATAAGGAGGCAACGACTTAGACAACTGAATGTGCTGCTTTTAAACCACAGTCCCCATTATTTCCTATCCCATTAATTCTCCTTTCAACAAAACTTCTCATCGGAAAAAAAGAAACTGAAGCTTTACTAAAGATGCGGAGGATGGCAAGCTCCACCACGGCTAGAGGCGTCGCTGCCATTGTAGGCGTCGGTCCTAAGCTTGGACGATCCATTGGCCGTAAGTTCGCTCATGAAGGATACACTGTCGCCATCCTAGCCAGAGACTTAGGTACCATTATTGTCTTTTCAAAAGACATGTCTATACATCCCACTGTATTTATATTAAATATTTCTATTTTTTTCGATATGAGATTAATGTGGCTCGGCTCTTTATATACATATATGTTTTTCAGGAAGGTTGTCGAGATTTGCAGACGAGATAGCGAGGGAAGAGAAAGCGCAGGTGTTTGCAATCAGAATAGACTGCTCGGATTCTAAAAGTGTTAGGGAAGCTTTCGAAGGGGTTCTTTCGGTAGGATTTGTGGAAGTTCTGGTGTACAATGCATATTACCAGCCGGTTTCTTGGAACCCCACCAGCTTCACCGACGTTAAAATCGATTCCTTGGAGAAATCTCTTGCTGTTTCCTCCCTCGGTGCTTTCCTCTGCGCTCAGCAGGTACCATTTTTCTTTGGATCCAAACAGGAATTAATATCCATTGGCCTTATGAACTTTTTATCTTGTTGGATGGAATCAATGGAAGGTGCTTCCTGGGATGGTGGAAAGGCGAAGAGGAACGATTCTTTTCACCGGTCGATCGGCTTCGCTCCATGGCATCGCTGGTTTCTCTGAACTATGTAATTTTTTTCAGGCATTAAAATATATTGAAAACTTACTAAAACTTGAAAGAAAATGAGAGTTTGTTGTAAAATCAAACAGGTTGTGGAAAGTTTGCCCTGAGAGCTTTATCCCAATGCCTGTCGAGAGAGTTCCGGCCTCGTGGTGTGCATGTTGCTCATATTATCATTGATGGGGTCATTGGTCAATCCAGGTACAATCGATGTTTTTTTTACTTCCTTTTAACTACTTGAAGTAATCGTGCTTCACATAGGTATATATAAACATATATGTTTCAATATGTGATGAATGAAGGAAGAGTTAAATTGGAAATGCAGGGGGGCATCGGCATCCCAGGGGGGAGAGGGCGGGGATGAAACCGTGCCGATGCTGGACCCGGACGCAATAGCTCGGACCTACTGGCACTTGCATGTTCAGGACCGGAGCGGTTGGACTGAGGAGATTGACCTTCGTCCCTACATAACCAGACTCTAGCCATTGATCATTCCCTTTTAGGATCAACTTACACAGTGTAAAACTATTTTAAGTTTTACACGTTTTTTAGATCGTTGGATGGAAAAAATAGATGGATGAGATTAACTCTTTATTTTTTTTCCAAGTGATAATCTTCACATATTCTACTATTAATCTCATCCATTCGTTTCACTCATCTAACGATACAAAAAACGTGTGTAATTAGATTCTATCCCATATATATATATATATACTACGTCTTGTTATCTTTAATAGTTTTCATTTCTTTGTACGTTACTATTTGATCTTGGTTTCCAAGATTTGCTATGTACAATTTCACTCGTGGGGGAGCTTTTGGGTTTTAAATTTCCTATTAATGACTATGAGAAAAGTAAGAAACGTGATGTTTACTGTTTGAGTGTAGGGATAGAGAGCTTGGTTATTAATTACATACTAAAATATAATAATCTAATATAAGTTATTATATTGTGTTGGGAGCTATTATGGTTCGAGTTTTTTTAAGGATGCCTCGTTAAGTACCTTATTCATAATTAATTACATCTTATTACGATGTCTGAGATGTAATTAATTAAGAAAAAAATGAGTGCAACATAATATAAATGATCATTATAACAGGTTCATAACATAACCACACTACAAACATCAAAATATAAGAAAATTAATGTCAAAGCGAGATTGACAAACAAAAACAAAATAAAGAAATCATTCGAAGCGCTTAAAGGATAAAATAATAGAGAAAATACCTAACGTTATGTTGAAGAACCATTATGTCACACCATCACAATAATCAACAACAAGCCCCTAAATATCGACATGTATCCCTCTAAAAAAATGGAAATTATATTCCCCTAAGTATGCTCTTATTTGTGCCTCCACTTTAAAATAGTGGGTTTAGGGTTTGGGGTTTAAGGTTGGGGCTTAGGATTAAGGTGTAGAAAATTAGAGATAATGTGTATTTTTTAGGGTTTAAGATTTAGAATATAAAAATTAGGGTTATGAGGTAAGATTTAATTTTTAACTATTTTTTAAGCAGGGACATAAAAAGAGGCATGGTTAGGGGCCATGAGATTTTTACCTTCTAACAGAAGTGTCAACCATGTCAAGGACACACCTTGGGTCCTTGACAAACTAAAAAACGATTAGAAGTTATTAGGGATGTAAAACCAAGTTAGAACCTGGAAACCCGATTGAAATCTGCTCGAGTCAGAACCTGATTTGACCCGAGGATTTGATGACCCGAACCCGATCTGTAACCGACTGTTGTTGATCCGAACCCAAATTTGACCTGTTACTGTAGTAACCGAACCCGACCTGCGTCCGACTGAAAACGACCTGAACCCGAATTGAACCTGTTACTGTGGACCTGAAACCCGACCTGCGTCCGACTAAAACGAACCCGAACCCGAAGCCGACCTGGCAAATAACCGAATTTACCTGACTGAATTGACTCGATATCCGATTTTACCCGACCTGAAATGAACCCGACCTGAAATGGACCCGACCTAAAACGGACCCGACCTGAAATGAACCCGACCTGAAATGGACCCGACCTGTTTTGAACCCGACTTGCTTTAAACCCGACCTGTTAAGTGACCCGACCTATTGTTGACTTGAACTGAAATTAACCCGAAATCTATGACATGATGAATTAAAAACTTTTATAAGTTGATATATCATATACATATATAATGTATATACATATACACCTACATATATTGATGTACATGATGTATATATATATATATATATATATATATATATGCGCGCATATACATCATGTACATCAATATATGTAGGTGTATATGTATATATATTAAGTACTAAAATTGAAAAAAAATTAAGTAACTGATAATTTATCAATTACAAAAACTTAATGAAGAGTGAATACTAAAAAATAAAAATATTGAGCCAAGTAATACAAATAATTTATGAAATTAAGAAATATTAAATTAGACATTATATTATACTTGCAATCTAATACATTAAACATATTTTTTTTTACATTCAAAAAAAATATTTACGTTACTTACAAAATAAATTAGATTGATTTTTTTCTCAATAACTTAAATAAAAATTTAGATTTACAAATTATAACAAAATATATGTTAAGTTATAACATATTCAGGATAATTGTTTTCTTACTAACCGAACAGAATTGTAATGTTATTGATTATTCTTATCTAACCTTTAGTAATTTGAACTACATAAACGAATATTTATTGTTATCAGCTTGAAACATATTTTTCTGACTATACAATATAAGGTATGTTTTTTACTTATATTTGAATACTTGATAGTTAACTTTAAAAAAATGAGTTCATTACTTATGAAATACAGAATGTTAACATAATACAAGTTAGTATTTTTTAAACTTACAATTCTACAAACTGGAACTTATAAAATACAAGAAGTTTGTTGGGTAATAATATTAGCTCTCGGATCTTATAGCAAAGTCTAAAGCTAAAAGCTTTTTTAATTAGCCCTAAAATTATACTCAGTCACCCATAAACCTCAAACCTTAACCACTAAATTATACCCATAAACCTCAAACCTTAGCAATTAAATCCTCAATCCCAAAAATAATCCCATAAACCCTGAACACTAAACCCCAAACCTGATTTTAAATTAAATAAGGACCAAATCAAAACAAAACAAACTTTTCACTACTAAACCCTTAACTAATCACATTACCCCAAACACTCCACTAAACACATTTATCTCTAAACCCTAAACATGAACCCCTAAATCTTACAACCACTACTCACTAATAATAAGAGTGCATGCTTAATCCCCAACTCCCTAAACTAACCAATAATCTCATAACCCCAAACACTCCACTTGACACATTGACCCTTAAATCCCAAACACAAGTCCCTAAATCTTACAACTACTACTCAATAATAATTAGAGTACAAGCCCAATCTCCTAATCTCAACCCCTAAATCTTACAATCACTATTCACTACTAATTTAAAGTTTTAACGAGTTAAATTGAAACCTAAAAGTCAAAATTAGTACCTAAACGTAAAGTACCAAAGCATAAGGGGACTATAGCAATGATTTTCCCTAAACCAAAAAATTGGCGGACACATTCCCACCAAATCTAAATTGGAAATTCTTTTCCAAATATTACATTTGTCCATATTTGTCCAAATTTGGCGTACACTTTCCCACCAAAATTTTAATTTTGATTTTTTTTTCATTTTACTCCTTAAATTTTAACTTTATTTCAAATTGACCCACATTTAATTTTTTTAATTTGTCCAATGTTTTATTATTTTAATTTAATATTTTCTTCATTCTAGTCCCTTAACTTTATTTTAATTCCATATTGACCCATATATATATATATTTAATTAATCATCTTTTATACTTTTAATTTGATATTTTTGTTTATTATAGTCCCAAAACTTTATTTTTATTCCAAATTGACCCGTTTTCATTGTTTTATTTTAAATTTTTCTAATGTTTTATAATTTTAATTTGATATTTTTGTTCACTATAATCCGTGAAACTTTATTTTTAATCCAAATTGACCCCTTTTTAGTCCAAATTGACCCATTTTCATTATTTTTTCAATTACTCCAATGTTTTATAATTTTAATTTGATATAACTTTAATTAATTAACTCCAAATCAATGACGATTGACGAAGGCCAACCTAAAATCTGTCAATTACTTATACGGTTGTACCGAACTCAAACTCAATACGAATTCCAATCCCGAAAATAACTCGACCTGAAATGCACCCGACCTGAAATGCAACCGACCTGAAATGAACCCGACCTGAAATGGACCCGACCTAAAACGGACCCGACCTGAAATGGACCCAACTTGAAATGAACCCGACCTAAAGTGTATCCAAACCCGAATTAACCTGTCAATTATCTGCTTCGGACCCGACCCGTTTTGACCCGACCTGAAATGGACCCGACCTGAAATGGACCTGACCTGAAATGGACCCGAACTGAAATAGACCCGACCTGAAATGGACCCGACCTAAAATGGACCCGCACCCGACCTGAGTCAAGTCAAAACAGAAAAATGACCTGAAATGACCTGTACCCGATTTTACCCGACCTGACAGTACCCGACCTGAAACTCATCTGATTACCTGTTTTTACATCCCTAGAAGTTATACTCTTAAAAGTGAGAGGAGCATTCAACGGTTTTTTTTCAACCGGACTACAACATTACTACAATGTTCTTAAAAGTGGATGCAAATTCAGTTGCTGCTTCATCTACTGTAGCAATGAAGGCAACATAAGAGGCTGAATATAGGTTAAAAGTTGCAAAAGAAATAAGGGTAAACTATTTCTATAGTAACTTAATTATAAGGACAGTTCTATTTCGACCATAGAATTATTAGTTTTGTCAACAATGTCACATAACTATTTAAATGGTATCTATAAAGTCCATGACTTTTAAAACTTAACGGAAATGATGATGTGGCAACTAAATAAATTACTATAATTACATATTTGACACATTACTTATGAATTCTATCAATTTGATCTAAATTTTAATTTAATTCAATAAATTATACTTCAAATTAGATGTATACCATTTGGTTGATTCTAACTTTAATTTAATTGAAAATATATATTTTTCTTCAATCAGATAATGACAAATGTCATGATCTAACTAAAAATAAATAAATTTAAATAAAATTAATCGAACTTGAGTGTAACTTGATAGAAAAGATACGTTGGTTACTAAACCAAGATTAGATTTTTAGTGTCTAGGAACCAAGGTTGAAAAAAGAGGAAGATAGTTGTGTGGAAGAGAAGGATAAATCTTAGTGAGGGTAAGCTCATAAAACAAACCTCGACAATGCAGGGTCCAAGCACGAGCACACAACCAAGGTAGAATGCATAATCTTACCTTCAAACCACATGAGTCAAAATAATAATGATGCATGAACACAATTATCAACATCATGCCATGCTCAACAACTCATAAGCTCAACACATGGAAATACATAAATCAATGTATAGGAAACACATTCCACAAATCCGTATTGGCAACATATATATCAATCCATATTAGCACCTAGCTATGACTCGAATACGCGGATAACCGTTGGAACTCACATACAACAACAACCATTACCTTACGGTGAGATTACACTCATCACCGTTCACGCGGAGGGGATTCCACTCATCCTCACGCCACGTCGATGGGATTCCACTCATCACCAACTAACATATATATAAGAAGATTTCCGGGCGAACCTGTACTCCATCTTGATGACTACCATCACCAAGACCACACGCGCATTTGACTCTCGTGTGCACACTAAACATCCTAATGATCGATCATTGTACCCAAGCATACTAGTGCCAATACTAACATAATCCATGACCTTTCACAACACCATTTCATATCAACTTTCGTGCTTAGCACGTACTCACCATGACTTACCGTCATGCCCAAACCACATGCATATAACAATGCATCAATACCATGCCTCAACATACATGTACAACACAATATACATAGCCACCATAATCAAAATTAAATATGAGGCATACACAACATATAAAGATCAACCATAGTCTCTAACTAAAGCTTGGGATTAGACTACCAATCTAATCCCATATCCAGGTGGGTCTACCAAGCTCAACCTAGTCCACATGCTTGAACCAACACTTGAAAACCATTTAAAAGCATTTAACCACTCACCGACTATTCCAAGCTCAACCACACAAGCCGATCAAGCTCCCAACATTTCCGGATTCATTCCCAAGGGTTCACCAACACAATTCCTTACTTCTAATCATCTCAACACAATCAAAATAACCTCAAATCAGTTCACAAATCAATGTAGCCAACCCGGAACACAAATCAAACACAAAACACAAGATTTCAAGCTAAATACAACCCCCAAAACCTTCATTCCCGAGCAGCCCTAAAGCTGAGTCCAAAACCAATGATTCCAACACTTATATTACTCCCAAAATCTTCCAAAACAACCCTTATACATAGCCTAACCATCAACCAACAAATTCCCACATTAAACACCCCTAAAACTCAACCTAAAACCCTTCAAAAACCTCCATAAAACCCAATTCCGAAAAACACCATAAAACCATGTAAAAATCGAGTATGTTGGACTTTATGGGTAGTAAACAACTTATATAACATTAATAAATCAAAAGCTTAAGTTAAAGCTAATAAAGTTCTCATTTTTAATCCAAACTTTCAAAACTCCAAAATACAAAAACCACGAGCTTTATGAAAAATAATGGTACAAGCTTGTAGAGGAAAGAGAGGACAAGTCAAAAGTGAGTTTACCTTTGAAAAATCTCCAACAATGAGCAAGAGAGATGATGGAATAGTAAACTAGAGGAGGAGGGGTTCTTTGTCGTGAAAATGAAATGAAGGGCGGAAGAAGATGGTGAAAAAGGCTATTTTAAAATATATGAGATTTTTATTTTGCAAGACCAATTATTTACAATTTTCCATTAATGAGATGGTTATCTCAAAAATTCTAAAATTCATGGAATTGGGCTTTAAATCAAACAAGTCCAACATAAAATCATTTGTTTGAAACCACGAGGCCCAACATAATATTTTATTATTTTAATTCACTCGACCCCCAAACCCTGGTGTTACAGATCATTTCTTGGAGATACTTGGCATTTACGGAAGGGGACACATTAAACTTTTGACAATTTGAGCAGATTTCTGAAATGAGACCCCTATTAAAAGGGGTTCGTACTAACGGTTTAACCCGAAATATTCAGGAGGTGATACATCAAGATCTTTGAGAGTTTAGACGCATCATGAGTGATTTAGTCATTTAAGCCTACAAGGGCATTAAGGTCATTTTATCACATGTGAGCATTTTGGTAATTTATACCAACAAAGCATAAATAGTGGCCCGAGAATTCTATTTGCTCATCAGGTTTCCAACCTGGCATTCAGAGATTTCTATGTCAAGATCTTTCACGATATCAAAATACATTCGTGGCTATTTTGATTGCTTTGGCCAACGAGGGCATTTTGGTCATTTAACTATTAGAGGCGATGTTGAAAATTTTAGCCCAATAATGATAAAATGATGATTTACATTAATTAAGATTTCCAGAAGTTTATCGAGGCTCCAAAACCATTCAAACTAACATATCTCAACCTTGCAGTACTAACCAACCTTACTAATGCATCCAGCTGTATCGTATATCTGAATGGTTGCTTTCATATTTCACCACAGGACTCGTCACAAAGTAGTCAAACTTATATTCTGCGCGAAAAAACTTTCATCCTTACATTAAAATCAGGAGTGATCGACATACATGAGTCATGCTTCAACCCTTAGGGGCATTTTAGTCATTTTTAGCTTTATTGACATTTCCAGAATTTTATCAAAGGCAATTTACTTCCAGTCAATGTGGTATTTTGAGTCATTTTGAAGCTCAGGATATCCATCATTCATGTCAATTGAACCATTTATAGTGTTTCAATCATTTAAGTACTCGTGGGTGTTTCAACCATTCAAGAAATTTCGGCACCTCCAACCACTTCATTATTTTAAGAACTCAAAGGTTTATCCATTGTCCTGATTAATTTGCAAACCCCGGTGTCCGAGGATACTTTAGCCCTTTTTGGTCAATACGATCATTCCGATTAGTTTAACCATATCAGTATTTCCAGTACTTTTAGTCATTTCAATCAATTCAGAATTTTGAGTCACTAGCTTAATTCAGGGGTATGGATAGATTCCCATGAATCTATAGTCGGAGATTCATTCCAAATCCAAGGAGACCTAACACCTTACAATCTAAAAGGTTTATGTCTTGTTACCATAGCTTTCCAAGTAGTTCGAGGATTTCAGATGAATCAGGTTATCTTACCATATCTAGCGTAGATTTCTAGATCGCTTCCAATTCCAAGGGTATTTTAGTCATTCTCATACCTTAATGGCATTTTCGTAATTTCATATCCAAATATTTCTCACATTTTATCATTTGACACTAACAACCGAATTTGGAGATTAGTTGCCTTATTAATTACTTATTAAACTCCAGATCCTTCTGATTTATTAATCTTCTCATTCGAGCATTGCAATCTTATCTAGATTATCATACTCATTTCCATATTCGGTTTGACTTGAGCAGAATTAGCAGTAATCATCATCATTTTTATGCATGCATTAACAAATACCAACATGTTCATAAAGCATACAAGAGGTAGTAATGTATTACCTTAACTCCAAGCTATAACGGTCAATTCATGAAACCTCATTCGATTACACTCGAACTCAAATTCGACGTCCATCAACAATTTGTATTTCAAGGAGCTATGAGTACCTTCAATTACACAAATTTGCATTTCAGTCCTTACAGTACTCCTAATTGCAATATTAAACACATATACATGTTCGAGTTCAAGGTCAGATTCGGAAGCTTTCAGGTTTGAATTTTGCGAAACGGGCTTCAAAAACGGACACAGGATGTCGAAAAACATTAAATAGGAGTTTTCGTAAAAAGTTGACTTTTTGGTCAACGGTCAAAGTCAACGCTGACGACAGCAAGTCAACGGGGCCAGAGTCAACACTGACGTCAGCAGGTCAACGCTAATGTCAGCATGTCAACGGGCAGAGGTCAACTGAGTTGACTCGGCTGACTCACTGAGCTGACTCAGGGTGACTCACTAAGCTGACTCGGGCTGAGTTGACTCGGTAGACGGGTTGGGCTCGGATACAGGTTGGGTTGGGTCAAACAAAAACGGGTCGGGTTCAGACTCGGGTTCGGGCACAAGTTCAGGTTAGATCAGACTTGGGATTGGGCTTAACAGCTGGGCTTGAACCAGTTAACTGACTGGGCTGGTTCAACACTTACCCCAAAGGTTTCTGGTGGTCGGACGGTCGCCGGAATGGTCACCGAAGGCACGAAATACACTGTTTCTGCAAGAAAAACAAGTGCCGATCACACATGGTAGTAAACCAAACCCAAAATATCACATTACGAGCCTCAAACTTACCGAAAAAAGCCCCAAATTCTAGATCTGATCGAAAAATCGTGTTGCTCCGATAAGGACTCTCCCGACGTCAGAGCAACGATCGAACATATGGGTTTCACTCTCCTCCGTTTGCTGAACATGCCTGCACGATCGACGCGCCTTGCCGATGACTGAGGCGGCCGGAACGGAGGAAAAATAGAGACGGGCTCAAGGGAATCTCGACGAAGCTTCAGCTCCATCTCCACGACGAACGAAAACCGTTCACCGCGAGTGGAGCGCATGGATAGGGTCGGGGTGAGGCGGAGGACACAATGACACCGACGGTGACATCCACGACGTCGCCGTGACAGAGATTTGAATGGGCACCGGTGTAAGGGAGATGAAAGGTTTCGAAGAAATATAAAATTTAGATCTAATTTCTTTTAGATTTAAATGGTGCATTTAATTTAGGGAAAAAGAGGTGGTTGGATCTAGTCTGATTATTATTATATTCTCCGATATATGTTATAACCAAATCCTACTATACCATAACCAAAACTTGCCTTAGACTAGATGGCTAAGCCTATTGTCTTCTATGCTAAGAGGTGTGGGTTCAAAACCCTTTGGATACACATTTCCTTATTTTCTTATTTCATTCAAAAAAAATTATTATAAATTTTTAGGGTGTTACACATGTAATCACACATAGTTAGTTTTAATTAAAATTAAATTAAGATAGGAAATAAGTAGCTAGTAACACCAAATAATTAGGAATATTATTAATTTTGGGCTTAGTATGAGAAGTGCCCAATTATTTGGTCATTTTCACATAAACCCTAAACTTGATAATATTCATAGTTTCCTTAATTAATTAAATCAATGGTTCCCTAATTAGGATTTTATTTAAAAATAAAAAGAAAATAATTGGACATGCATTAAACATTTTGTGTTGAGATACATTTGAATATAAATTGAAGTTTCCTTAAGTAATTAGATGTTTCGAAACTTATATTCGATTAAAATGTATATTTTTTACGAAAGAATACCTTCATCCGAATCATTTAGATCGAGATCTAAATAGCCAAAAACAGTGTTGAAAATGAGACAAAAATATAGTTTAGTGGCCAAAATTGGAAGGAGCGTCGCCAGAGTGATTTTAGAGGCGGCCGGAGTTAAAAATGAGCGCCGGAGACAGGTAACTTAGTTTTAGGTGGTTGAAGATGGGAGATCTGGTCGGATCGGGTTAGATTAAGGGATATAGGGTTCGAAATTGAAAAAAAGGAAAATTTTAAAGTTAGGGTTCTGGAGAGCGGCGGCCAGAAATCGTCTTACGACAGTCGGTGCTGTCTCGAACGGTGGTCAAAGGACATTGGTGGCGGACAAATAAAAAGAAAACTCGACCGGAGCTAGGGTTTTTGGATCAAGCGAGTAAAAAATGGAAGAACACGTTTTGTTTTGAAGAAAAATAGAGTATTTGATCCATTTTTTTAGGTTGTTTCTGCAAAAAAAATTGTTTTTGGCTGAGAGAATTGGGTGTGAGAGAAAGGAAGAGAGGGAGTGTGAAGGTGGTAAATGATCGAGTGAACTCGGTATAGGAGATTTTATAGGTGAACGAAAACGGTGCCATTTTAAGGGTCGAGTTGGAGAGATCCACGCAGAGTTCGGGTCAGATCATAGGATCCATGTCCTTTTGATTCTTCATATTTTGGGCTTTTCAGTTTTGCTTTTCATTCAATTTAGCCACTAAATCTTTGTGATTTGGCTCTTTGAATTCAGTTTTAATTCAATTTCAATCCTTCCAGCTTAGTTTTAAGTTTTAATTCCTTTTAATTTAGTTCTTTTTAGATTAAATAATTTAACTATAATTGTTTAATTTATACTTGATGTTTGCATGTTTTAAAATTGAGCATATAGTATATTTGTTAGGTGAATTTAATCACTTAATTGAATCAATTAGAGCTATTAGTCTAAGTTCCTTAATTAATTAAACAATTTAAGTACGAAGACAATTGTAGAGAATAAATGAGTACTAATTTAAAACTTTAATATTTTAATTTGAATAGTGTCTCAATGTAATGAGATGTTAATCAAGGGAATATTTTAATTGAATATTTAGTGTCTCATTTAAACTTAAAACATGTAATCACATATAGTTAGTTTTAATTAAAATAAAATTAAGATAGAAAATAAGTAGCTAGTAACACCAAATAATTAGGAATATTATTAACTTTGGGCTTAGTATGAGTAGTGCCCAAATATTTGGGCGTTTTCACATAAACCCTAAACTTGATAATATTCATAGTTTTCTTAATTAATTAAATTAATGGATCCCCAATTGGGATTTTATTAAAAATAACAAGAAAATAATTGGACATGCATTAAACCTTTTGTGTTGAGATAAATTTTGAATATAAATTGAAGTGTCCTTAAGTAATTAGATGTTTCGAAACTTATATTCGATTAAAATGTATTTTTTTACAAAAGGATACCTCCATTCGAAATGAAATTCAATTAACAATTAAAGATTTAATTAAATTCTGATTTAATTAAATACCGATTATTGTTCAAAGTGCCAAAATGCCATGTGAAATTAATAAGGTACCGATAACGGACGTTTGTAGGGGGTGTTAATCCTTCCCTACACGTAACCGACTCCCGAACGCAAATTTTAAAGAAAAGAATCTCCGGTTCGTTTTATGTTGTCCGGTCTACCAAAGTGATCGGTGACGACTCCAAATTGATTTTTAAGAATAAAGGAAGGAAACCTAATTTAATATGAAAAAATCATAATTTCAAGATTAAAATTAAAAGTGGTAAAACTTCAAAAGCCTAATCGCCGGGCTGTTTTTACACGTGGTTTTAAAAATGGCCGGGAAATACCACAATCCGCTATTCACCAAACATTCAATTTAGTGTGTTTGACCAGTCAAACATCTAATATTAGCTCAAACCTCTAATTTTGGCTCAAACTGCTATTTATCAAACAAGACCAATATATTATATTTTTGAATAGTTAACAAATTTTTTAGTCGAATAATTCGTCTTTTATACGACACTAGTTGAAAAAGGGCGTGTTTTCCATGGAAAAACAAATGGCTCTCGTCCTTTGCCTTGTCTTGAAAGATTCGGTGGAAACAAAAATGGATAACTTTGAAACTGAAAGGCTCACCGAGTCTATTGTTTTATTCGATTTTTAGTCGAATTTTAATCACATTTTTCATAAATTATAATGTTAAATTATAATTAATTCATTAAAAATCCCGGGCGGCCGAATAATAAAAACTGGCATTCATACTATTTAAATTTTTATTTTTACGAGGCCAATGAAATACAAAACATGTGACAATGAAAAGAATGAAAGTTAGATAATGAATAAATATAAGTTTATAAATAGTAGATATATGCCCGCGTCTCACCACGAGATTGCTATGGAATTTGAAGTTATATTTTATAATATATCTGATTGGTAAAAACAAAATATTTGAAAGTTTTATATAAGTAACAGCTTCAATTATTATATGATAACTAATATAAAATCTATCAATTAATAAAATATAGAAAAATAAATTCAACGAATGGTCTCAACTCTTAATGGAAAGGATGATGACGTTCATCTTAGGAGACTCTAGTTCAATTCGCTTTGTTTGCAAGGTGTGTGTGCATTGTCAAAGAGTTAAGAATTTGTATGAACAAATATTATCTTGTAATCAACTTTAGACTATTCGAAACAAAATTGTAAATTAAATTTATTTTTAATATATCTTAAATTTAATTCTAATCATACTTAGAGATGAGAAAATCATGAACTTTAAAGTGAAGAATTGACGTGTTTTTAATGAGTCTAAAACTCATAACCTAAGAGAGACGAGAGAAATAACTAAAATATATTAAATTTTAACATAATATAATTATATATGATATAAACGCATCATAACAAAATGACAAACACCACATGATACATATAAGGTATAAATATAATACAATACACAAATGTATCGAAATCCATATAGATATATAATTAATTGAAATGATTATAAAAAACAACACGGCGACATTCGCATAAAGTTGATCACGTTTTTAAAATATCAAAAAGTCTTGATTAAGGATGGGCATTATACCAGGTCCGGTAAGGTCATATATTTTTATTAAAGAAATCAAGTTCGGATTAAGTTGGGTCGAATTTTTATCAAGTTAAAATCGAGTCAGATTCAGGTTTGGTTTAGGGTTAAAAATATTTGACCTGACCCAATTCGGGACTAACTGTATAACTTTCCCTTAAATATTTTAGGTATATTTATAATAATACCCCTTTATATATATTATAATTAGGTTCTTAAAATTATATATTTTATTTACAATTTAGTCCTTAAATTTATATTTTTTACGATTAAGTCCTCTAAAATTATTTTTTATAATTATGTCCTTAAAATTAATTATTTTTTATAAGTTGGGTCGGGGTCGGTTTTAGTGTATTTATTTTTTAGATCGGGTCAGGTCAAGTTTTTTTTTTATTTAAAAATGTGTTCGGGTATAGGGTATTTATTATTGGGTCGGGTTCGGGTGGGCCAAAAACCTGACCTGTGCCATCACTAGCATTGACATCACAATTTCGGATAAAATGACTATATGATATAAATACTAAATTTAAAGAATAATTAAAGCATGCCAAAAAAAAGTTTGAACATGTAGTAATAGACCTATCAAAATCAATACAAGATAAATTAAGCATAAAGTGTTATTTTCCCCTGAAATAAATTTAAATTATTAATATTATTCAAACTTTTTAATTACATCAATTTTACTATTAAAGTCATTCAATTGTATTAATTTCACTCATTAACCGACATTGATTGTTACACTGCTAATATGATAATTAACAATGTTGACATGACAATTGAACAACTTTAGGAACAAAATTAATGCAATAAAAAATTATATACAACATTATTGATTTAGATTTACTTCAGAGACAAAATAAAACTTAAAAGCCTATAAATTATAAGCATGTCAAAGTTTATATAATAGTTAAAGACACAACCACCTTTTATGTACAATATTTTAAATAATTGAAATTTTGTGGAGGAAAAGATTTTACCACCTCCTATAGATAATGCTTTAAACATAATTATTTAAAAAAAATTCTCGAGCTTGTAGTTAAAGGTTCTTAATTGACACCTTCTCATTTCTTTAGATTATGGGTTCAAGACTTAATAAGAGCAAAAGTATCGTTTTCTCTCCCTTAAGTAAAAATTGTTCAAAAAATTAATCAAGGTTGGATACTGTTGAAGAAAGGATGAAACATTTTAAGCATGGTTTGCATGCGTGTTTTCATTGTTTATAGGGATGGAAATCGTTTGCCCCTTTACTACGACTCCTTTGGTGCTTTGAAGTTGCTCGTTCTAAGAAAGGAATAAACTTATGTCAAAGGAAATATACTCTTAAGTTACTAGAAGAAACTGGTTTTATAGACTCTAAACCTATGTCTACTCCTATACTACCTAAGAGCAAACTATCTAGCTCTGAAGGCAAACCTTTAGATGACATAACACCTTATCGAAGGCTTGTTTGAAAACTTCTCTATTTAACTAATACTAGACCAGACATTACATATGTTGTTCAACAATTTTCTCAATATCTTGTTGCTCCTACTAACATACACATGAATGCAGTGACACGCGTCGTATAGTGTCAAAAATAAATCCTTAATCTCAAATAAATAAGAATTAAAATAGTATAGAGAGAGTAAGGGTCGATCTGCAGGGAATAAGAATTCTAACACCTTTTGTTCTGACTTAGACCAAGAAACCTGTAAAAATAAAAGAGGGATTTTAGAGAAGTGATTTGAGTGATAAAGAAAAATAATAAGAACGGAAAATAAATATTGAAAATGGATTATGGATTGAATTAGCCTCAAGCCACGCTTTGCCAAGACATCTTCGATCACTGAAATTGATTTTTCTTCAACTTTCTTGCTGGTTACAGTCTACAAGGCCCAACCCTTGCAACTTACTTCTCTTGGGTAAATTCGACTCCCATGGCAATCCTTGAAGTCAAGCTTTAGTGAGTTAGCTACGGCAATCGATGCTAACTTAAAATGATAAATCCCAAATTTAAATTAAATTACATAAGATAATTATCCCAAGTTTGAATTTTAAAATAAAAATCCGGATGATAAGCTATTTGATAAGCGGCTTGATAAGCTATCTGCATTGCTTATGTCAGCTTCTAGAAGGTGCTGACGTGGCGCCTAGTCAGCATTCATGCCCTGGTTCATGCCCATGAATCTGCCCACGACTCCAGTATTTTCTGCAGCATTCCAGCTTATTTCCAACATCACGTAACTTGCATGAAAACAATATAAAAACAGCCCACTTAAGTCCTTCAAACTTATATTCAATTAAAATAAGGACTAAAAACATAACCAAAATAAATACTTATCAAATCCCCCCTCACTTATCCGATGCTTGTCCTCAAGTATCTCAAAATTAAACAAACCTAAGTTCAAGTTTTCATCCTTAGTTTCACGAAGTCTCAAAGGTTTTGATATGATTAAGCATCTAAACATGAAAGAAAAAAATAAGGAGCAAAATAGATAAATGACAAGATTAAGAATTTAAAGTAAAAATGACATTCTAGTACCCTACTAACATCAATGATGCAAACCAAGTACCCTCACAAGGAATCACTCATGTCACTCAAAGTGTTTAAGGGTAGAGAAAAATCACTCGAGCCAAAACTAATTAGAGCAATACCATAGGCTTGTGGTTAAATCTAATCTCCACTACTAACATGAATATGATGCAAAAAAAAGAGGTCTTAAAGAAGGGTTGTAATGGGGCTAAGGTAAGGGTAGGATAAAGGCTGAAAATAAGGGTTAAAATTCAAGACAAAAAATCATCCCAAAAATATATTAGAAACTTCTCTCTCACTTTTTTTCTCATTCGAACTAAAACTGTTTTGCAGCATATTTTTTTTCGAACTGCACTGTTTTTTTTTTGTTTTTTTTGCAGACTCGAACAATTTCCTGCACTTTTTCTGCACTGCATATTCAAACAGTTCTGTACAGTTTGTTCGAACAGTTCTGCACAATTTTTTTTTCTGCACAATTTTTTTTCTGCTGCTGGACTGCATTTATTTGAATCTGTTTTTTTAAGATGGTTTTGTCTTGAAAAGGGGACAAAAATAATGGAATTAACAAAAAAATAGGCTAAAATGTGGTGATTTTCAAGAAAAAAGCCAAGGCTCGAAAATTGTTTCACTAGGGAAAATTAATAAAAGGGTAGGTAATTTGTTGGGAAGAGAAATGGTTAAAACCTAGTGCCTCTATCATATTTAAGCATCATATTCAATCAACGTAATCTCCAAAAATAATTTAAACACAAGTTCTAGAATGCAACTAATTTAACTAGGCACACTTAAAGAAACAAAGAGCAAATATAATGCATGCTCATTAGGCTCAAAAACTCCCAAATTTGTCTTTTGTACTTAGGTAAGCGTCATGTGAAGTAGAGAAAGAAATGTCATATAAAGGATTTCAATCAAAAAAATTAATCATGCCAAATCTACCATGCAACCTAGAATTTTCTAACAAGATAGATACAAAACCATATGAAAACAGTGAGACAAGGTAAAACTAAGGATTAAATGAAGAACTTAAATTAATAAAATCGAGAAAACAAGAGAACAACCAAACGGATAAGCAATATGAAAATTTGACAATCATATCTCCCTCCCCCTCACTTAAATCATTTTGCCTCAAAATGAACATAAAATAAAATACAAAAGAGAGAGGGTGAAAATACTCCCCGGTTGTAGAAGAGCATGTTTCGGTAGTGGGCTCCGAGTATGGTGTAGGGGCGAAGGCGAGCTTGCTCTCGAGTTCGGATCATGGTGGTGGTAATGGTGGACGATCGGGTGATGAAGGTTGAAGATGAAGTGATAATGGCGGCTGCAGAGAAAAAAAAAGTAAGGGAAAAATTATGTTAGTTTTTTTGAAATAAAAGGGTAATTTTTTTTGCAAAAGGATAATTTTATTTTAAAATTTTAGATATAGTTGATAAAGATATATATATATAGAGAGAGAGAGAGAGATTAAAAAGATATATAAATATAGATTAATAATTTAAAAGATATATATATTATGATTTAAAATCAATAATAGTTTAGGATAATAAAGATAAGGGTTAAATTTAAAAATAAATAAGATAATAGATAGATAAAGATATATATATATATATATATATTTAACTTACATAAATCGAAAAAAAGATAATATATAATAAATAATATATTATAAATAATATATAATAAATTTAAATTAGTAATAATAACTATATTATTAGGAGGAAGTAAATAAAAAATGCTAAAAAGAAAAAATAAAGGAAAAGTAGATGTGGGTTTTAAAAATAATAAAGAAAATAAGAATAAATTCGAAATTGAAAAATCAAAATCAAGAAATAAATAAAATGGGTTGCCTCCCTTCCAGCGCTTGTTTATCGTCATTAGCTCGACGACCTGGTTCAGACTACCAGCATTGCGACAAATACTTTTTTTAGTTCTTGCGCTTTATCCAACTGAGTATTTCCCTACGAGAAATTTTGCGATTATAGGGTTTTTTTATTGGAAAATTTTCTCTTTCACTCTTCAATTTATCTGGAGGTAATTTTAACTCCAAATTCAATTCCTGCAAAATGAAAGGAAGCATTTTAGATTTCAATGGAGTTAGCCGTAAATCAGAATGAACAGAAGAAACATTTTTCAACTCCTTAATTCCTTTGTCGTGATCCTTCAAATCCCTACACGAATCACCAACATATTTAGATTCTATAAATTCTTCAACGGCGGGATCAATTACATCTATAAAATTTATACTAGCAACATTATCAGGATGTCGCATCACTTTGTAAACATCAAATTTTACCACCTCGCCATCAAACTCCATTGTAAGGATCCCGCTTCTCACATCGATTTTCGTATTTGCAGTACTTAAAAATGGACGACCAAGGAGGATTTCGGAGGAATTATTAGTCCGATCGTTTTTCATGTCTATGACATAGAAATCTGCCGGAAAGAATAAATCTTTTACCTTTACCAGGACATTCTCTAACAATCCTTCCGGGTAAATTATGGATCTGTCTGCCAGCTGTATGGTTACTTTCGTATCCTTCAAAGGCTCAGCAGAAAGTGAGTTATAAAATGAAAGAGGCATAACATTAATAGAGGTCCCTAAGTCACACATTGCTCGTTTAATACCCACTTTACCGATTTTGCAAGGAATGACGAACATACCTCGGTCCTTCAATTTCGGTAGTAACCTTCGCTGAAAAACTGCCGATAAATGTTCTCCTAGATTAACTTTTTCAACTACTATAAGACGACGTTTGTTAGTACATAAATCTTTCAAAAATTTAGCATACCTCGGGATTTTTCGGATTACGTCAAGGAGTGGGATATTGATTTCCACTTTTTGAAACATATTTAGGATCTCCTTTTCTTCGGCTTGTTTATCTTTCTTCATTAATCTCGATGGGAAGGGAGGTGGCACGACATAGGGTGATGGTTTAGGGGTCGAGTTCAGTGTATCTTTTTCAACGGGAGATGTTGTCTTTTCTCTACCTTTCTTTTGAACGCATTCCTCCGTGGCTTCTGGTTTGACGATGGTACCGCTTCGTAGAGTGATGGCGTTCACATTCTCTCTTGGATTAGGCTCCATTTGAGAAGGTAATTTCCCTTTGGATTCTAGGCGACTTACCGCTAACGTCAGTTGACTTATTTGTTTGTCAATTGCTTCAAAGTGAGCTTCGGTCTTTAGTTAAAAAATTTCTTGGGCTAGCGCTAACTTTTCAACAATTGACTCCAACGATGACTTCTGCAATTGATATTGTTGTGGTGCAGTTGATTGATAAGCTTGATTTGACCTCTAGTTTTGTGCGTAACCGAAGTTTAACTGGTTTCTCCATCCCCGATTATATGCATTTCCTATGGCATTGGCTTGAGCGATATCATCTTCCCGAATCATCGGACAACAATATGTCGGATGCTCTGGACTAGTACAGATTCCACAAAGTCTAGATGTTTTCCTTTTATCTGCAACAAGAGTTTGCACTATTTTAGCTAATTTATCAATCTTATTTTCTAAAGAAACTGTGCTTACCTCGCGAACCCTTTGAGATGGTTCGCTAGATTGGTTAAACCTTTGCGAGTTGGCGGCCATGGTTGATATTAGTGTTTTAGCCGCTATTGGGGTCATATTGACTAGTGCTCCGCCGCTTGCCGCATCTATTACTTTCATATCCATAGGCGTCAATCCTTCATAAACATACTGGAGGAGGGTTTGTTCCGACAATCCATGTTGTGGACAATTTGCACACAACTTTTTAAATCTCTCCCAGTATTCATATAAAGATTCAGCATCTTTTTGTTGAATGCTCAGGATGCTGCGCCTAATTTCGCTTGCTTTCGCTGCAGGGAAGAACCTGTCAAGAAAAAGTTTAGCCATGTCAGTCCATGTTGTAACAGAATTAGGGGGTAAATCAAATAACCAATCTTTTGCTATATCTGCTAAGGAAAATGGAAAAGCTCTAAGTTTGATTTGGTCATCGGATACTCCCTGTGGCTTTGTGCTTAGACAAACCATGTGAAATTCCTTCAAATGTTTGTGAGGATTTTCTATTGGCAAGCCATGAAAAGTAGGTAGGAGGTGAATTAAACCCGTTTTTAGCACGAACGATGTTTCGCCATTTGGGAAGGTTATACACATTGGTTGCTGGCCATCGGGCGCCGCATTTAGTTGGTGAATGGTTTGATTTTCGTCTCCCATTGGATTTGGTTCGTAATTCGACTCTGCTTCGGATGTGATTTCTAGATCACGTTCGAATCTTTGCTGGCGTCTTTTGTTTTTCTTTTCCCGAAGTGTTTGTGCGTTCAACTTTCGAGCCGGTGCTTCAATTTCTGGGATGAGTTCAAATTGTTCTCCCGGATTGCTCATGGTCATAAATCAAATAAAACGATATTAATACTTTGTCGTATTCCCCGGCAACGGCGCCAATTTTGACACGCGTTGTATAGTGTCAAAAATAAATCCTTAATCTCAAATAAATAAGAATTAAAATAGTATAGCGAGAGTAAGGGTCGATTCGCAGGGAATAAGAATTCTAACACCTTTCGTTCTGACTTAGACCAAGAAACTTGTAAAATAAAAGGGGGATTTTAGAGAAGTGATTTGAGTGATAAAGAAAAATAATAAGAACGGAAAATAAATATTGAAAATGGATTATGGATTGAATTAGCCTCAAGCCACGCTTTGCCACGACATCTTCGATCACTGAAATTGATTTTTCTTCAACTTTCTTGCCGGTTACAGTCTACAAGGCCCAACCCTTGCAACTTCTCTTGGGTAAATTCGACTCCCAGGGCAATCCTTGAAGTCAAGCTTTAGTGAGTTAGCTATGGCAATCGGTGCTAACTCAAATCTGAGTTAGTGCTGGAGAAGCCCGTGCTCGGATAATCGTCTCGATGAGAATTGTTTCCGATTTTGATTCCCTTTAGTGGACCGCCACTAAGTTTGTTCTTAGGGAGTTGAATTGGCTACAAGCTTTTCCTCGTCCCCAACAATGGATCTAAACCACTTCAACCCGATGCGCGCTCTCGGAATGAAACAATTGAGATGCCTAAAGATTAGGCCGATTGCCTAATCAATTTTACAGAGAATCTAAAAGAGAGTTGTTGAAGGATTGAAGTACTTTTCTAATCTCACGAGTTTAGTCGGGTTTGGCGTTGCTTTTGGCTAAAGGGGATTTAGTTAAGCATGGTTGGTGAAGAAACCATGCTTAATAAAATAAAGGAAGAAATAGAGAAAATAGAGAGCTTTTATTAAACTCAAGGAAGAAGAGAACAATGAATAACTGATGATCTAATTCACCCCCAAAGTAGGGTATTTATAGTAGCTGAAAACCCTAAAAAACTTAAAATGATAAATCCCAAATTTAAATTAAATTACATAAGATAATTATCCCATGTTTGAATTTTAAAATAAAAATCCGGATGATAAGCTATTTGATAAGCAGCTTGATAAGCTATCTGCGTTGCTGGCGTCAGCTTCTAGAAGGTGCTGACGTGGCGCCTAGTCAACATTCATGCCCTGGTTCATGCCCTTGAATCTGCCCACGACTCCAATATTTTCTGCAGCATTCCGGCTTATTTCCAGCATCACGTAACTTGCATGAAAACAATATAAAAACAGCCCACTTAAGTCCTTCAAACTTATATTCAATCAAAATAAAGACTAAAAACATAATAAAAATAAATACTAATCAATTTTTTTTCAATATCATGTTGCTCCTACTAACATACACATGTCTGCAACACATAATTTTACGATATCTAAAAGGCTCTCCAGGCCAGGGTTTGTTTTTCCCTACTAATAACAATTTATAACTCAATGATTTTTCAGACTCTGATTGTCCTGATTCTAGGCGTTCTATTACTGAGTTCTGTGTATTTTTAGGGACGGCTTTGGTCTCTTGGAAATCCAAGAAGCAACAGACTATTTCTAGATCCTCTAGTGAGGCTGAGTATATGGCTATAGCAGCTGTCACTTGTGAAATTTAGTGGCTGAATTACCTTCTTTCTGACTTACAAATTGATCATTCTTCTGTAAATTTGTATTGTGACAACTTGTCTGCTATTAAACTTGCAGAAGATCCCATCTAACATGAGAGAACCAAGCACATTAAGATCGATTGTCACTTGATCCGAAAGAAAATTCAGAATGGCACGATTGCTCTTATGCTTGTTTCTACACATCATCAAGTGGCTGATTGTTTTACTAAAGTTTTGCATTCAACATTGTTCAGGACTTCATTTTCAGGTTGGGCATACAAAACTTATATGCTCCAACTTGAGGGGAGGCTATTAGAAATCTGTTAAAGCTTAATTAGTTAGGTTAGTTACATATTTTAGGATAGTTGGAGCGATTCTTTATTCTTTTCTTTATTAGTATATATAGTCTATTTAACTAATCGTATCTGAACAATTATTCATCAATAAAAAAAGTTCTCTTTCTCTATTCGATTAAACCCTTGGCTTTCCCCATTATACAAAGAGCCATTATACAACTCATTGTCTTCTCTTCCGATTCACAAAATAAAGAAACTCGATATTCAACATCGACTCCAAATTGATTTTTAAGAATAAATGAAAAAAAATTCAATTTAATATGAAAAAACCCTAATTTCAAGATTAAAATTAAAAGTGGTAAAACTCTGATTTCAAAACCCTAATCGATAGGCTATTTTTACACACGGTTTTAAAATGGTCGCGACACACCTCAATCCGCTATTCACAAAATATTCAAATTAGCGTATTTGACCAGTCAAACTTCTAATATTAGCTCAAATCTCTAATTTTGGCTTAAACCGCTATTTATCAAACAAGGCCAATATATTATATTTTTGAGTAGTTAGCGAATTTTTTGAGTCGAATATTTCGTCTCGAGTCATTTATAACTTAAATAATTCCAATCAAATCGAACATTCACCAAATTTTGACCGAATTAAACTCTAATAGCTCATCATCCTTCTCGTCCTTTGACCAAATTGTATACGACACTAGTTGAAAAGGGACGTGTTTTCCATGGAAAAACAAATGGCTCTCGTCCTTTGCCTTGTCTAGAAAAGATTCGGTGGAAACAAAAATGGATAACGTTGAAACTGACAGGCTCACCGAGTCTATTGTTTTATTCGATTTTTTAGTCGAATTTTAATTGCATTTTTCATAAATTACAAAGTTAAATTATAATTAATTCATTAAAAATCCCGGGCGGCCGAATAATAAAAGCGGGCATTCATACTATTTAAATTTTTATTTTTACGAGGCCAATGAAATACAAAACATGTGACAATGAAATGAATGAAAGTTAAATAATGAATAAAGTATAAGTATATAAATAGTAGATATATGTCCGCGTCTCACTACTAGATTGTTATGGAATTTGAAGTTATATTTTATAATATATCTGATTGGTAAAAACAAAATATTTGAGTTTTATATAAGTAATAGCTTCAATTATTATATGATAACTAATATAAAACCTATCAATTAATAAAATATAAAATAATAAACTTAACGAGTGGTCTCAACTCTTAATGGAATGAAAAATGACGTTCATCTTAGGAGACTCTAGTTCAATTCGCTTTGTTTGCAAGGTGTGTGTGCATTGTCAAAGAGTTAAGAATTTGTATGAACAAATATTATCTTGTAACTAACTTTAGATTATTTGAAACAAAATTGTAAATTAAATTTATTTTTAATAAATCTAAAATCTAATTCTAATCATACTTAGAGATGAAAAAAACATAAATTTTAAGGTGAAGAATTGGTGTGTTTTTAGTGAGACTACAACTCATAACCTAAGAGATGAGAGAAATAATAAAATACATTAAATTTTAACACAATATAATTATATATGATATAAACGCAGCATAACAAAATGACAAACACCACATGATACATATAAGATATAAATATAATACAATACACAAATGTATCGAAATCCATATAGATATATATTTAATTGAAATGATTATAAAAAACAACACGGCGACATTCACATAAAGTTGATCACGTTTTTAAAATATCAAAAAGCCTTGATTAAGGTCGGTTATTATACCAGGTTCGGTCGGGTCGGATATTTTTATTAAAAATATTTGATTCAGATTAAGTCAGGTCGAGTTTTTATTAAGGGTGAAATTGGGTCAGATTTACGTTCGGGTTTAGGGTTAAAAATATCTGACCTGACTCAACTCGAGACTAAATGTCTAATTTTCCCTTAAATATTTTAGGGATATTTATAATAATACCCCTTCATTCATATATATATATATATTAGCTCCTTAAAATTATATTTTTATTTACAGTTTAGTCCTTAAATTTATAATTTTTTACGATTAAGTCCCCTAAAAATTATTTTTTATAATTAAGTCTTTAAAATTAATTATTTTTATAGGTTGGGCCGGGGTCAATTTTAGTGTATTTATTTTTTTGAATCGGGTCGGGTCAAGTTTTTTTTATTTAAAAAATGCGTTCGAGTATAGGGTATTTATTTTAGGGTCGGGTTCGGGTGGGCCAAAAACCCGACCTGACCCGTGCCCATCCTTAGCCTTGACATCACAAATTCGGATAAAATGACTATATGATATAAATACTAAATTTAAAAAAATAATTAAAGCATGCCAAAAAAAAAGTTTGAACATGTAGTAATAGACCTATCAAAATCAATACAAGATAAATTAAGCTTAAAGAGTTATTTTATCCCTGAAATAAATTTAAGTTATTAATATTATTCATACTTTTTAATTGCATCAATTTTACTATTAAAGTCATTCAATTGTATGAATTTTACTTATTTTATCCTTCTGGCACGTGTTTCCTCTGCCTTTTTGGCACACTTTTCTTTATTTTTGTGGTTTATTTCATCTGCTTTTGATTCCGTCAGTGGCCATAGAAAGATAGATTCCCAGTTGGTTGATAGTTGTTTGCCGATGTAATCAGACCTGGGTAGTGGAGCAATCTGCCTCATAGTTTGATTCGCTCACCACTCCTTATTCACCCGGTAAAGCGTCTCGTTTGGATAGAGACAATGAGATTTAGGAAAACTTTTGGATTTTGTCGGTATGCTAATATCTATCGAAGTACTTTTTTTTTTGCACATGTGGGTTTTGTATGAGATTTTGGTGGACTAGACCCCATTATTCTCCCTTCTAGATGTGTTATATTTGAGAAATTTATTTAGACATGTCTCATTGAATATTTTGGCGCATTTGGTATAATCGCCTTAGTGAGTACTAATTGATGAAATTTTGTAAGAATGATAAGATTTCCTTATGTATTTTTATAAAGAAGTTTTGGATCAAGATCCATTATGATAATTTGAATTTCATTAGAATTCCTAAAGAGCTTTAAATTGGAAACTCATGAAGTGCTTTCAATGTATTTAATGAAAATATTTGAGAAAAAGAATCTTGACATCAAGTTTTATCTCGACCTGGAGATCGAGCATTTAAATATCTATTTGTCTATGAATGGAAATCAACTGAAAGAATCTTAAAGAAGATTCAATATGGATAAAGAATATCTATTGAGTATCCTTATGATTGCAAGATTATTGGGTGTGAATAAATTTATCTTCGAAAGAAAGATAAATAAATAATTCGTTTGGAAGCATCATACATTAGTTGGTCAAGAAATATCCATGGATATAAAAAGATCATTACCTTTAGATCTTCAAACATTTGTCAATGCCTCCTCAAATCTTGTAGAAATAATTGTTATGCACGAGGCAAGACAAAAATGTGTTTGACTAAGACCATTGACCCAACATATCTAGAAGATATGTGATTTACTTTCACAAGATATGATACAATGCTATCTTTTGTGAAGATAATGCTAGATGTATATCTCAGTTTGAAAGTGGGTGCATCATGGAATATATTACTCTAAAGTTTCATCCCTCACGATCTTTAGAAAAATAATATTCAAGATTGAATTATGAAGATTCAAATATCTTCTGTGATGTTTTCATGATGGGGAATAAATACGCGTTACACTTTTTTCCCCTTAACCGAGGTTTTGTCCCAATGGGTTTTCCTGGTAAGGTTTTTAATGAGGCAACATGTTATGCATATCAAAGATGTGCGTATCAAAGAAAATTATTAACTTTCTTATTGTTATTATTCAAAATAAATATTATTAATAATTTATTTTAAAAATTAAAAAAATTTAATGGCGCTATTTGGCCATTAGCTGATAGCGGATTACATTAGTTGATAGCCGATTGCATTAGCGGATTGTATTAGCTGATTGTATAAAATTATTTGGTAAAATTAACTGATAGCTGTTTGATTATTTAAACAAACAAAATGACATATAAGAACATGATTATAATCGATGCTTGTTTGAATAATTTATTAGTTATCAATATTTTGTAACTATTACATTTCAAAAACATAATTTATATCTATTAATATTAATTAGATTATGAAAAAATAATATAACAATACTAAGCATATTTGAAGATCTATATATTAATTTATTATTTATATAATTATTTTTAATACAATATAATTAATTATTAAATAAAAATATAAATCCGTGAGAGAAAAAAGTATTACTTTACAAATGTCAATATAAATATGTTGGGGTAAAAAATTAAAATAAAAAATGTTAAATTTAGGTTATTTGGAGATTTTTGATAAATGTTAACAGTAAAAGGGTCTTTATAAGTATTATGTCAAATCGCTAATTTCAAACAGCTCATATTAGTAGTTTTTTAAAATAAGATAATTCACCCAAATCCGCTATTCAAATCCGTTATTCACCAAACATTCAAATTATCGTATTTGACCGGTTAAACCTTCTAATATTAGCTCAAACCGCTATTTATCAAACAATGTCAATATATTACATTTTCGAGTAGTTCGCAAATTTTTCAAGTCGAATTTTGAGTTGTTCGTCTCGAGTTATTAAAAACTTTAGTCAAGCCCAATCAAATCGAACATTCACCAAAATTTGACCGAATTAAACTGTAATAACTCTAATCCAGTATAACAAAATGACAAACACCACGTGATACATATAAGATAAATATAATACAATACACAAATGTATCGAAGTCCATATAGATATATAATTAATTGAAATGATTATAAAAAACAACACAGCGATATTCACATAAAGTTGATCACGTTTTTAAAATATCAAAAGCCTTGACTAGGGATGAGCATTTTATTTGACTCGGTCGGGTTTCGACCTGACCCGATCAAATCGAATATTTTTATTAAAAAAATTATGTTTGGGTCTGATTGAGTCAAGTTTTTGTTAAGGGTGAAGTTGGGTTAGGTTCGGGTTTAGGGTTAAAACAATTTTTCGAGTTTGTGGTTAAAAGATTTTAACTGACATCTTCCTTTTTTTTTTAAATGATAGGTTCAAGACTCAGTAAAAGTAAAATTTCCATTTTCTCTCTTCTAAGTAAAAATTGTTCAAGAAAAATATTGATCAAGGTTGGATATTGTTAAAGAAAGGATGAAACATTTTAAGCATGGTTTGCATGCGTGTTTTCATAGTTTATAGAGATGGAAATCGTTTGCCCCTTAACTGTGATTCCTTTGATGCCTATACTTTTAAATAGTGAGTTTAGGGTTTAAGGTTAGATTTTAGAGAATAAGGGGTATGGTGTATTTTTTGGAGTTTAGAGTTTAGGATGTGAAAAATAGGGTTAAAGTTTATAATTTAATTTTTTGGTGTTTTTTAGTGTGGGAAATATAAGAGGGCATAATCAGGGGTAAAAAGATTTTTACTCAGTTTATGGACGTAAAAAAAAATCATTATAAATAGAGTGTTTGATCATCGAATGCTTCTCATAATCAACTTAAACACAGATTTCAATTCAATCCATCAACCGGAATCAAAACCAAAATGGCTACTCCTCCTGCTCCAAAGAAGATGTTAACGGTGCTGAGCATAGACGGCGGTGGCATTCGAGGCCTTATCCCTGGCACTATCCTTGCTGCCCTCGAAGCCAAGCTTCAGGTCTATTTTTATATCATACCCTCCGACTTATGTTCAGACATAAGCTTACAAATGGTTTTATGTTTTTGTAGGAATTGGATGGAAAACATGTAAGACTAGCAGATTATTTCGACATCATTTCAGGAACAAGCACCGGTGGGTTGATAGCCACCATGCTTGCTGCTCCAAACGATGAAGGCAGACCCTTAATCCCAGCAAGCGATATTAACAAGTTCTATTTGGAGAATGGCCCCAAGATTAACGCTCTTTGTGCAGACTGCAGAGTAAACTTTAACGCTCTTTTCTCTTCTATTTTAATTCTTCAGTCGTATTGCATACTGGCCGGCAGTGCTGTCGGGAAATCCCCCCAAAAATCCGGTGTACGATGGAGTTTACCTAAGAGATTTGACAAAGAAACTATTACAAGACAAGACTCTCAAAGATATTACACTGACGAATCTGGTTATCCCAACTTTCGACATCAAGTTGTTGCATGCAGTGGTCTTCTCTTCCAACGATGTATGGATATGGTTATCGAGTTCTGGCATTCCATTTTAAAAGGAAAATTTGTAACATGTGTTGTTTTTTTTTTTTACAGGCAAAATCAGATGTTTTGAACAATGCTATGTTAGCTGATGTCTGCAATGGCACCTCTGCTGCTCCCATATATTTTCCGGGACACCACTTCGAAACGCAGGATGCCGAGGGTAATACCCAAACATTTGATCTGATTGATGGCGGAGTAGCTGCCGGTAATCCTGTATGTACACCATTTCTTCCATCTGTCATCATGTCCATTGTCCACACTCTCTTCTAAATTCAACTATGTGAAGAATTTCTCTGATATTTCAAATCTTGATTTACAGACATTGGTAGCTATGAACAGCTTTTACAAGGAGAAGTTGAAGCAGAAGAGTGGGATTCCGGAGATTGAAACAATTGATGGGAGGAAGATGCTTGTGCTGTCACTTGGCACCGGTGCAGCCCCGTTTGAAGAGAAATATAATGCAGATATGGTCTCCAAATGGAGCATCATCGACTGGGTCATTCAGCTTCCCCAAGCACATACTCCATTGTTTGATTCTGTTGCCGGTGGAACCTCCGACATGGTCGACTTCAGCATCGCTGCCCGCTTCCAATCGGTTCAGGCCATAGAAAATTATCTCCGTATTCAGGTATTAGAAAAGGACATGTCTTTTTTAGACAAAACCGAGGTTAATTGGTCCGAAGCGAATATTATCTTACAAGTTCATGTGAATAATATTTGGTGACTAAACAGGAAAACGGATTAACGGGTGATATGGCAAAGTCAGACATTGCAACAGACGAGAATATGAAAAACCTGATAGATGTTGGGGAAAAGCTGTTGAAAAAACGAGTGTCGAGAATCAATTGGGAAACCGGAAGGTATGAAGAAATTGAAGAAGATATCACCAACGAAGAAGCCCTTGCCAACTTCGCTAAGAGGCTCTCCGAAAACCGAAAATAAATAATAATGCTTTGCTCCAACGCTTGTGAAGTCCTTTCCCTTTTTAATAAGTTTGTGTGTCAAATAAATGTAAGATCAGTTTAGATCTTCGCTTGTTTGTGTGATTCATTCAATAAGTTGGAGTTGTACTCTTGTTCTTAGCCTATGAATATTTTTATTAAAAATTATTTTAAAATACGATTGTGTGTTAGATATAGGTATGCATCTAATTGTTTTATTCAAATAAGAGTACAATTTGGACGAGCCCAAACAAACATGTAAAGAAAGATACAATCTCTAATATGTTTTTTAAACATTTGGCCGGTTGGCTAAGCTGTTCATCTTTGTTCTCTCACATTCCCTTCGGTCATAGCTTCTAGACCCGGTAGAAGCACCCCTTCCCTCCCCTAGAGTTTTCCTTTCCCCTCCCCTCTAAGGAGGATTAGGATTAGAATTTGTCAAAAAAATAATATTTTTTATAAAATTCATATGTCAAATTAAACATAAACCATTTTAACTAACTTGTCACGCCATCAAACTAACGGAAGTTAGCGACTCAATGCCCAAAATATTATAAATCGATAATATAAGTGATTAAAACGTTTCACGTCGGTAGCGCTTAATAGAATGTAACAGGAGGGTCCATACCGAAAGACTAAAGGCTCGATTACTACAACACAAGTTTTAAAAGTTGGACCACCATTTATGTAATTTACCTATAGTAATAATAACTCACATGACTTAATAATGCTTACCTGCTTTAATAAGATTGATATATACTATTAAAAAAATTGATATATACTTGTATACTTATTTTAACCACATACTTCTATAGGATTAGATGGAAAAACTATTAGATGGGTCTGGCTCACCACGTCATTTATGTTCTCATTCAATAATATTTTTTCATGTCATGTTTTTTTAAGGTGAAGATCTTCACCTCTTTCCTACATGTAACTAAAGAGTGGGTAGTTATTTAAAAATTACACTGAAATAGACGAATATTATTAGATGAAATATTGATGACGTGATAAGACGCGTCTATCTAATAATTTCTCGATTAAATCAGTCCTTCAAAGAATATCTTTAAACGTGGATGCTGTGTATGGGTTTTTTTGTCACATGTTATTTATTTCTCGAAATTGGACCGTGTTATTTAAAGTTGTTTTTTTAATTATATATTCATTTTGTTTTTATGTTATTCTTCTTTGTCCAATAATCGGGACCACTAACTACACCTCACTGCACCACATAGAACCAAGTCGATCCATTAATCCCTTCTTTGTCAGAGCAACAACTAAACAGACGCAAAAAATATACACATTTCATCGTATCGCATGCACAAAACGTGTGACAATAAATAGACTTAAATAATCAATCGATAATATAAGTGATTAAAACGTGCCACGTCGGTAGCGCTTAATGGAATGTAACAAGAGGATCCGTACTGAAAAACTAAAGGCTCGATTACTACAACACAAGTTTTAAAAGTTGGACGACCATTTATGTAATTTACCTATAGTAATAATAACTCACATGACTAAACTCTAAACCCTAATTATTGAATTATTTCCATTTTCTAAGTTAAAGTGAAAAATTGAAACCTTTATCGGAACACTTATTGGTTAACATCACTCTACATTGTGACACTAGCCAATATTGAGTGTTCTAACATTGTTTCAAATATCCACTTATTTTTTACAATGATCTCCCCTATTTAATTATGATTGAGTGAACTATACTAATGGCTCTAATCCTATTTTTAACATGTGATTAATTGTCCTAACAAAATATAGTATGATGTTTTAAAAAATATACAAGCATATAAATTAATTGTGCAATTAAATAAAGCAATTAAATAAGGCAATTAATTAAAACAATTAATTAAAACAAATGAATTCTGAAAAGGTACCAAATTGAATTAAATTGAATACTAGGTGACCAATTTACAAATAAATGGTGATTAGTTTGTAAAGAAAACAAAACCCAAGATCCCAAACCTAAAACCCTTAAAAGACTAGCCCAGACCCATTTAAACCAAGCCCAAAACTAACGGCCCAGTAGGCTAAAACCTAAACCCAAACCATTTTATTTTAATCGATCGGGTCACGGACCCATACTTGAACACGCACAAAAACACGCGGATCCCCTCGCGACCCGTTTCCTCAAAACGATGACGTTCCCAACTCGATATAAATAGGCCAAACCGAGTTGAAACGGGAAAGGCCATTTGGCCACTCTCTTCTCTCTCTCTCCTCATTTTTTTTCTCTCTCTCCAAATTCTCTATACTCGAACACCCAAAATCCTAAAAATCTAACCCCTTTTCGATCAAAACCTCAACTTTTATCCTCTGTTCTTCCCCAGTTCTTCAAAATTCCATCATTTGATGCTTACAAACACCGAAACCCTTCCCTAAAACAATTTTCAAAGATCAAAACCCCCTTTTCCTTTCATGTTCTTCAACAATTCTTTCAAATTCCCTCATTAGATCCTCACAAACACTTAAATCCTCCCCTAAACTTGTTTTTCAAAGATCAAAACCCATTTTTCCTATGAACACTTCAAGAACTTTTCAAAATTCTGAACTTTAATCTTCATCCCTTCCTAAAAACTTCTCCGACATGTTTCCCGATCGTCGAGATGATTTCGGTCGTCGGACATCATCTCCGATCATCTCTTTCCCACTTCCGGTGACCGAACATTTTCCGGTCATCTTCTCCGGCACCTCTGTAAATTCCGGCCACCGTCCGATCATCTTCAACCTTTCTCCGATGACTGAACATTCTCCGATCATCTTCTCCAGCCAACTCTAATTTTTCCAACCACCGTCTGCAACTCTGGCCACCGTCTCCGTCGTCGCCGGAACCCTAAATCTACCCAAAAAGCTCTGATTTTCATCATAATCCTAGATCTAAGTCTCGTTTCATCAGAAACGCCTTGCTTCTCCCAATCCTAGGCTATCTACCCAAAACCAGTGACCTCACCACTATATTTTTTAACTCCGACAGTGATCCTAACACACAAATTCTCACTCTGGTGGCACTTTCCGGTGACAACATAGCGAGATAAGCCCCCTTCGAACTCTCTCTTTATATTTTATTTATTTTTATTATTATTTATGTTTCGAACTTGATCTAATTTTTAGAGTTTGGATCTGTTTTTTTCTAGATCTAGGTTTTGTTAAACGTTATGGATCTGATCTTAGGATTTAGGTTTAGATTTAGTACGAGTTTTATGCTTGAGGTCTGATTTTAGGACAAATTAGGTTCGGTTTTTAGAGATTTTAATTTCTTTTAATGTTTTCGAGTAGGTAAAATGAGGGAAAGAAGTGAACAAAGGTAAAAAAAAATACCTCATTTCGGTGTTTTCGTGGTTCCGATGAGCTTCCGGCACAATCTCCTTGCTCCGATTTTCTTCCTCGACCAACTCTGGTTCTCCAGGTAACCTCTCAACTTCCTCTGACTTTTGATTTTTTTTGTGGTAATTATTAGGATAATTATTATTGATCATTAATTGTCTTTTTCTTTCTCTTCGCATGTATTTATACCTGTTGTCAGACGTGACGTCATTTTGTACGGTTGGCGATGCCAGATGGTTCCAAATCGATGAGAATTCGCGTGAAAAGAGCGAAGCCAATGCCATCTCGATATGTGTCCATTGGCGCTCGAGTTTGAGCGGGAAAAAAAACACACATGGAATCAGAGGGCATTTTGTGCTTGTTGGGCTGGATATGAGTTGTAATGGGCTAGTTAACAGCTGCAGTGGGTTTTTAGTATTAGGTTCAGGCTTTATAATGTTTTTGGACCTTTTGTAATATATTTCGGGCTTTGTAATACATGTGGACTCTAATATATATTTCTTTGGGCTTTTATTGTTATTTTGTTTTATTTATTATTATTATATTATATATATGTATTGGCCCGGACAAAAATTCAGTTCTACACTCCCATTTTTTTAATATTCGTTATTAGGTTTATTTTTTAAAATGTTTACTATTAAGAGTTTATTCTTAAAATTTAATTATTTCAATATTTATTATTTGAGTTCGATTTTTTATAATACTTGTTATTAGAGACCTAATTTTTTCAATATTTGTTATTAGGGATTTAATCTTTTTCTTCAATATTTGATATTAAAGTTCTATTTTTCCAATACTTGTTATTAGATGTCCAATTTTTTCAATACTTGTTATTAGGGCCCCAATTTTTTTAATACTTGTTATTAGGGCCCTATTTTTTCAATATTTGTTATTAGGCGTTTAGTTTTTTCTAATATTTGTGTTTAGGGGTCTACTATTAAATTTTAGTTTTTCTCAGTATTTGTTATTATGAGTCCAATTCTTTTCCTATACTTGTTATTAGGGAACTAATTTTTTTTATAACATTTGTTTTTAGGGACATGCTCTTAATTTTTTTTCTTCAATACGTGTTATTAGAGCATAATTTTTGACAGTATTTTGTTATTAAGGGTCCATTTTATTTTCTCATATTTTTTATTAGAGATGTAACACCCGGGTTTAGGGGTCGGGTGAAAATAATACTGAAATAATGTTTTGGGTTTCCCTTTTTGTCTTAAAATTTTAATTTACGTGTTGGATCAATTTTGGAATTAAATTAGAACCCTAAATCTCTTGGAATTTAAGATTTTTGGTGATAGCCACTCATTAATTGCAAAATGGTAATTATTTGGAACTTCTAAATAAACACTTTTTTTTCAAACACTTTACTATTCATCATCTCCTTCTCTCCCCTTTCCATCCTTTCCAACGTCAAAAAAACCCCTCTCCCTCAAATTTACTATTCCATTTCATAGCTTGCTCATTCTTGAAGATTTTTCAAAGGTAAACTTGTTTTTGACCTGTCCTCGTCATTCTCTTCAAGTTAATACCCTTAGTTTTCATTTTTGTCCATGTTTTTGAAGTTTGAGGTTTTGGGGATTTTTGATTAAAATTGCTATCTTTATTGTTTTTAACTAAAGATTTTGAATTGTTAATGTTATATTAGTTGTTTATAATCTAAAAGGTCCAATACACTTGATTTTTACAAGGTCCAAATTTCATACTCCGTTGTTTGATTCTGTTGCCGGTGGAACCTCCGACATGGTCGACTTCAGCATCGATGCCCGCTTCCAATCGGTTCAGGCCATAGAAAATTATCTCCGTATTCAGGTATTAGAAAATGACATGTCTTTTTTAGACAAAACCGAGGTTAATTGGTCCGAAGCGAATATTATCTTACAAGTTCATGTGAATAATATTTGGTGACTAAACAGGAAAACGGATTAACGGGTGATATGGCAAAGTCAGACATTGCAACAGACGAGAATATGAAAAACCTGATAGATGTTGGGGAAAAGCTGTTGAAAAAACGAGTGTCGAGAATCAATTGGAAAACCGGAAGGTATGAAGAAGTTGAAGAAGATATCACCAATGAACAAGCCCTTGCCAACTTCGCTAAGAGCCTCTCCAAAAACCGAAAACTGAAATCCGGCTATGTTTTAATGTAATAAATAATAATGCTTTGCTCCAACGCTTGTGAAGTCCTTTCCTTTTTTAATAAGTTTGTGTGTCAAATAAATGTAAGATCAGTTTAGATCTTCGCTTGTTTGTGTGATTCATTCAATACGTTGGAGTTGTACTCTTGTTCTTAGCCTATGAATATTTTTATTAAAAATTATTTTAAAATACGATTGTGTGTCAGATATATGTATGCATCTAATTGTTTTATTCAAATAAGAGTACAATTTGGACAAGCCCAAACAAACATGCAAAGAAAGATACAATCTCTAATAGTAAAAACATTTGGCCGGTTGGCCAAGCTGTTCATATTTGTTCTCTCACATTCCCTTCGGTCATAGGTTCTAGACCCGGTAGAAGCACCCCTTCCCTCCCCTAGAGTTTCCCTTTTCCCTCCCCTCTGAGGATTAGGATTAGAATTTGTCAAAAAAATAATATTTTATATAAAATTCATATGTCAAATTAAACATAAACCCTTTTAACTAACTTGTCACGCCATCAAACTAACGGAAGTTAGCGACTCAATGCCCAAAATATTATAAATCGATAATATAAGTGATTAAAACGTGACACGTCGGTAGCGCTTAATGGAATGTAACAGGAGTGTCCATACTGAAAAACTAAAGGCTCGATTACTATAACACAAGTTTTAAAAGTTGGACGAACATTTATGTAATTTACCTATAGTAATAATAACTCACATGACTTAATAATGCTTACCTGCTTTAATAATAACTCACATGACTTAATATGAATTATTAATTCGAATTTTTCTATATTCGAAATATATTTTTTGAGCAAAATTCAAATTATATTAGAATTATATTTGAACCATGTCTATATTATATTTGAATCATATTAAAATTATTTTTGAAATATAATTTGAATATGATATTTCGAATGTAATTTGAATATGATTCGAATATAATATGAACATGATTCGAATATAATTCTAATATAATTACATGTTTTTTGAACTATTATGTTCGAATCATATTCAAATTATATTTGAATCATGTTTAACATGTAATTATATTCGTATCATGTTCGTATTATATTCGAATCATGCTCATATTATATTCTAATTATATTTAGAATATCAAAAATAATTTTAATATGATTCGAATATAATATGAACATAATACGTATATAATTACCTGTTAAACAAGATTCGAATATAATTACATGTTAAACATGATTCGAATATAGTATGAACATGTTCCGAATGTAATAGTTGAAAAAACATGTAATTATATTAGAATTATATTCATATTATATTCGAATCATATTCGAATTACATTTGAAATATCATATTCAAATTATATTTCAAAAATAATTTGAATATGATTCGAATATAATATAGACATGGTTCAAATATAATTCTAATATAATTTGAATTTTGCTCAAAAAAATATATTTCGAATATATTTGAATATGATTCGAATATAATACGAACATGATCGAGTATAATTTAAATTTTACTCAAAAACTATAATTCAAATATAGTGAAATTAGAATTTAATTGGAATTTGAATCTAAAAAATTACTAATTTAGTATTAAAATATTTGTTTTTATTTGTTTTTATTAAATATTAACATTTTAATAAAATAATATTATTAATAATAATAAATAATGGACTAAATTATAAAAATTAGAAACAAATAGGGGTCAATTTAAGGTAAAAATAGACTTTCAGTGATTAAATTGAACAAAAAAACAAACCTGACAGACTTGACATGTAATTTACCCTTTAAATAAAACCAGACGGATTGACTTAGTCAACCCGTTGATGACGTGGCAGCATGCTATTGGCCGAAATTTTTTTTCACGGAAAAAGTAACGGAATGGGGCAAAATGGGAAACGACGAATTGTTTAAGGGGAAAAAGTGGGGAAAATGAAGTTTAGGGGGCAAGTTGGGAAATCGGGTATAGTTTAAGGGGAAAAAGTTGTATTAAGCCCTTAAAAAAATGATATATACTTGTATACTTATTTTAACCACATACTTCTATAGGATTAGATAGAAAAATTATTAGATGGGTTTGGCTCACCATGTCATTTATGTTTTCATCCAATAATATTTTTTCATGTCATGTTTTTCTAAGGTGAAGATCTTCACCTCTTTCCTACATGTAACTAAAGAGTGTGTAGTTATTTGAAAATTACACTGAAATGGATGAATATTATTAGATAAACTATAGATGATGTGATAAGACGCGTCTATCTAATAATTTCTCGATTAAATGAGTCCTTCAAAGAATATCTTTAAACGGGGATGTTGTGTATGGGTTTTTTTTGTCACATGTTATTTATTTCTTGAAATTGGACCGCATTATATAAAGTTGGTTTTTTTTTAATTATATATTCATTTTGTTTTTATGTTATTCTTCTTTGTCCAATAATCGGGACCACTAACTACACCTCACTGCACCACATAGAACCAAGTCGATCCATTAATCCCTTCTTTGTCAGAGCAACAACTAAACAGACGCAAAATATATACACATTTCATCATATCGCATGCACAAAACGTGTGACAATAAATATACTTAAATAATCAATCAAATTGAAACTAGCAAGTGTTCCAGTAATAAAATTGAATATTTTTCATTTAAGAAATATAAGTTTAAATCATTTTGTCTATAAGATATATGTACATTATTAAAGAGTTAAAATATCTATGAATAGATGCTACATTGTAATAATCTTTAAAATTTTAAAAAAATCAATCAAATTTAAGTTTATATAATATTAGATATATGGCCGCGCTTCACCGCCTAAATGTTATGGAACCATAGATGATACAAGTGTGTGAAAGAAGAATGGATAGTAATAAGTGACGAGGCAACCAGGGCCCTCCCATTTTTTTAATATTTGTTATTAGTTTATTTTTTAAAATATTTACTATTAAGAGTTCATTCTTAAAATTTAATCATTTCAATATTTATTATATGAGTTCCATTTTTTATAATACTTGTTATTATAGGTTTAATTTTTTCAACACTTGTTAGTAGAGATTTAATTTGTTTCTTCGATATTTGATATTAAAGTTATATATATATATATATTTTTTTTTTTCAATACTTGTTATTAGAGGTCTAATTTTTTCAATACTTATTATTAAGATCTCAATTTTTTTCAATACTTGTTATTAGGACCTTGTTTTTTAAATATCTGTTATTAGGGATTTAGTTTGTTCCAATATTTATTTTTAGGGGTCTACTATTAAATTTTATTTTTTTCTCAATATTTGTTATTAGGGGTCCAATTTGGTGATTTTGATGGTTCATTACTTCTGATTTAAACGGAAAGTCACAATAGTTAGTAGTCGGAGTGAGAAAATTGGACTGAAAGAATGCTAGAGGAATCTGGCATTGTATGTAAATTTTACTCTTACATGCGGGACGAAAGTTTCGGGAGGGGAGTCTTTTTGTTAGTCTCTTCTTGGGATATTTAAGGAGAGTAGTTGACAACCTTTAATGACAAATGTAAAGTCTAGACCTGATGGATTGACGCCTATTGGCGTGCTAGTCCTACGTGTAGGTATGTATGTCAAACAGTAACTTTGACTGATGAGGCAAGTGGACTCGACATTGGTCTTGTCGAAATAATAGTCGATCGGAGTATACAGTGAGGCAACCTTCTGATAAACTCTTGTGGCTTTTGACGAATAAATTTTAAAGTTGAAGGGTCTTTGTGCAAAAGACTTGAAGGTGGAGGATGTCTTCCAGAAGAGCTTGAGTCTTTGGAGAATTTTTTTTCCGGAATACTCAATATCGGAGGAAGATGAGACTATAGGAGAACCCTTATTTGTGGAGGAGTGGGTATTGAAGGATATAGTGGTATAATAATAGTTTAAAAATTTTAATTTAATCACTTAATTTTTGAATTGTTTATGTTTTGGTCGCTAGACCGTTAAATAATTAATGATGTTATGACAAAACATACAATATTAAAATAAAGTCGTTTTGGATCACTATAAATACTATTTTTTCTTTATTTTTCATCTTTTTTAGGTTTTGACCACCATTCATCATGCCGACAACCGTCAATTGTCACCGACGGCGGCAAATACCTCACAAAATTTTCTATCAAACTTGTTTTTTCTTCCTGAACACGAAAATAACATATGTTTAATCGGGAAAAAACTTCAAACTCCACGTATCTAACATTGGTCACTTCAATTATTTGTTCTTTGAACTCTATCAAACTTACGATATATTGTTTCTCATCCCAAGAGAGACTTTTCCATCGTTAGGATTTTAAATAATTCGAATATTTAAATTCCTAAATTGCATTGTCCAAATCACATCTTCTCTCAAATCTTCTCTCCTTATTATCTAGCTATCGATCGTTGCCACCCAAGTCAGTTATGATATTGAGTTGCAATAAGCCAATTATGCCAGCAGTCGCTTGGCATAATATTTAAAAAGGTAGTGCCAGTTGTCGCTTGGCAGCATACTTAAAAATAAAGAACATGCAAGATAGGAAAAATAGTGTCGAGGCAATATTGATTTATTAAAAACTAAACATTAAAGAGAAAACAACATTCAAACGCAAACACCCCTCACCAACTATAAAATCAGTTCATGGTGAGGGTATCAACCAAAAAACCATAATTATTTTCAACATCCATCATCATTAAAACTAAGAAGAATAACAACAAAGAGGATGGGATAGAAAAGGGTTTGTCGATGCAGCTCTTCACGGACATGCTCGAATGTTGCACCCTTATCTCCGATCACACCCCTTGATTCTCCACCGTCTCTTTGTTTTGCTTTGATCGAGATTAAATAGGACTTCATGGATAGCCTAGGATTATCTTGGTTTTGAATTTGAACATGCATGGATAAGGAAGGTGATCATCTTATCCCGCGTTTGAATCCTAAGGCTGATCAGGTTAGGGCTGATGTCATCATGCCATTGCTCATCCGGCGTCACAGTTTGGCATGGCTCTGCCAACCGTGATTGGCACTGCTCATCCCCTATTGTCTCAAAGATTGATCTGATCCCTATTTTCTCGCAGCCTGATCTGGTCCTATTTTTCGAGGTCAACGTCTTCATGGCCTGGCATCAAATATTTTTCTCTCCCGACCGGTGCTTGGCATTAAAGGTCCTTCTACACCAATGTCAACTCGACATCCTTCATTGTGTCATCTCCTGCTCCTGCTCTGCCAGCTACTGTTCCATCAGCTATGCCAACCTGCAAAAATGTGCCAAAAACAACCCCTTCACACTGGCATAACACCAAACCCTAACTCTTGATGCAATGCATGATTTTACAACCTAAATGCAGCTAAATGCACTTAAAAGACAAGAAAGAGCATTTAAAATAGACATAAAATTCAGTACTTTTAGAGCATCAACAGAGGCCCAGAGAGTTCCGAGAGGGAGATCTTGTGCTGAAGAAGGTCTTACAAATACATTGAGATGATCGAGGAAAATGGATGCCTAACTAGGAAGGACCTTATGTTGTTAAAAATGCTTTCTCTAGATGAGCGTTGATTCTAAATGAAATGGACGGCAAGGAGTTACATAAACCAGTGAACTCCGATCCAGTCAAGAAATATTATGCTTAAAGAATTCAAAAAGAGAATGAAAAAAGAAAAAAAAAAGAAAAAGCGGAGTGAAAACATGAATGGGCGCTTCACAAAATAAAAATATCTATGGTAAAAACCTAAAAAAGGCGCCTTAGATATCTCAAAAAAAAAGAAAAAGAAATAAAAATAAAAATAAAGGGGGTTTAAGATGAAAATCTGCAATGGGCATCTTGAAGCCAAAGGAGGATCTAGGCTAAAAACACGTAAAGGGCGACTCATATATGTGAGGTTAGGCATTCAGAAATTAGAATCACTCAGACACATGGTATTTCAGAAGGGATTTCACATATGTAAATATCCTAATAACATTCGAAGTCTGTTGGACAAAGGTTCGAGCTCAGCACTATATCTGGTCGATGGGGTGGTTGTATCCTTCATGTTTTGGATGCTCGAAGATCTGACTTTGTTTCTTGATTTTGTTGTTTCAGTTTGCCATGGCTTTCTCAAAACTTCACTATATTTCGACTTATAAGCTTTAATAAAATTCATGAATTCACTTCCGAGCTTTCTTTTTATTCTAAAGAATCATAAAATGGATGATATAATGCATAATGCATGTTTTGAAATTGAACATATAGTATATTTGTTAGGTGAATTTAATCACTTAATTGAATCAATTAGAGCCATTAGTCTAAGTTCCCTAATTAATTAAACAATTTAAATAGGAAGACAATTGTAGAAAATAAATGAGTATTGAATAAAAATTTTAATATTCTAATTTCATTAGTGTCTCAATGTAATGAGATGTTAATCAAGAAAATATTTTAGTTGAATATTTAGTGTCTCATTCAAACTTAGAACATGTAATCACATATAGTTAGTTTTAATTAAAATGAAATTAAGATAGGAAATAAGTAGTTAGTAACACCAAATAATTAGGAATATTATTAATTTAGGGCTTAGTGTACGGGTAGTGCCCAATTGTTTGGGTGTTATCACATAAACCCTAAACTTGATAATATTCATAGTTTCCTTAATTAATTAAATCAATGGAGCCCTAATTAGGATTTTACTTAAAAATAACGAGAAAATAATTGGACATGCATTAAACCTTTTGTGTTGGGATACATTTTGAATATAAATTGAAGTGTCCTTAAGTAATTGGATGTTTCAAAACTTATATTCGATTAAAATGTATTTTCTTACAAAAAGATACCTCCATTCGAAATGAAATTCAATTAACAATTAAAGATTTAATTAAATTTCGATTATTGTTCAAAGTGCCAAAATACCACGTGGAATTAATAAGGTACATGTTGGGTTTTATGTGCTCAGTTTCCTTCAACCGTTCTACCTCGCCAAGTGTGGAGAAGTTGGATATTTGAGTGTTTTTAGTGGGAGGTGAAAAATAGACAATAAGACACAAGGATTTATAGTGGTTCAGCCTTCTACCAAGCACCTACATCCACTACCTTAGCTTCCCACTAAGGATTTCAACAAATTCACTCTTGAATTTCTTCCCCTTTTCTAGGCTAAGGAAGCAACCTTTACAGACTCAAACCTTTCTAACCCAAAGCTTGAGTAAACTCTCTTTACAAGAGAAATTCTTAAGCAAACTTGAAATCCCTCTAATAGGTATTTGTTTGCACTATAAAGCTCTCACCCAAAACCTAAACATTTGAGCAAATTTAACAATGTTTAGCTCACTAGTGTTGTCTATACAAGAAAATGAACAATTAAGCTCTAAGACAATTTTGACATCATATAGTTGTTGATAATTGAAGCATTAATCATCTCTTGATGCTTGGAGGTCCCTTTTATACTCCGAAATGAGTTTGTAACCGTAGATGATTGTTGGAGTTGTTTTGGAGCCGTTGGAGCCTTTATTTCCCACCATAAATGCAGTTCTACAGCTTGGCATATCGATACTCCTTAAAACCGTATCGATACAGTCCCGATACGGAAGTAGCCGTTGAGCACTTCAACTGGTGTGTATCGATACGCTTGGCTAGCGTATCGGCACGGTCCTGCAATTTAAATGACCGTTGGGGGAGGTTGGGTGTATCGATACGCGAACTAGTCGTTGGGCATTTTAAAACAAACCATATCGATACGGCAAGGCGTATCGGTGCAGATTTTGGCTACTGGAAAATGACTGTAGTTGAAACCCTAGGGTGTATCGGTACGGTACCAGACCGTATCGGTACAGGTACTTGAAAAGCACGGTTATGACTACTTTAAATGCACTTTAAATCATTCCAAAGCCTTGTAAAACCCTTAAACATATTTTAAAGTTGTTTTTGACTAAAAACATATTTTAAATTCTTTTCAATTTAGTCCAAAACATTTTTCAAATATTATATCAAAACACTTAGTCATACAATCCCCCATTTTTTGATATAATAAATTCAACTTGAAAAATTGTGTGGGATTCTCCCCCTTAGTACTTTAAAAATTTGAATAAGAGATTTAAAATTTGAATAGAATTAAAGCTCCCCCTTATTCTCTTGAAAAATCAATTTTTCAAATCATTTCTCCACCTTTTTGTTATATCAAAAAGAATTTAAAAAGACATTAGGCTCAAAATAGCTTAGGAGGTTTAAAAAATAATTTGACACAATTAAAAACTTTTAGTTTTAAAATTGGCCCCCTTATTCAAATCATCAAACAATGTTAGTTCAACATATACGGTAATCTAGTTGAATTAAAAAAATTAAATTAAACAAATAAAACAACTCGATTTTACCAACACTTGAACTTCAATGGAGGATGTGAAGCCTTCCTTCTACAAGTGTTTTTCCTTGTGTGCATGGAGCTCCCCCTCAAAATTGGACTTGTTGATCACTCTCCATGACACCTAATCAAGACAATCAAGTAATTTTTGGTATCCAAATTGCTCTGAATCCATAGACGTTAGTTGCACATAGTTTAGTTCTCTTAGGAATTCATTTTTCAATTTCATCTTTTTTAGTTGAAGTACTTAGCCCTTTTGGGACCCAAATACTTCTAAAAACTTTTCCATTAAAAAATCTAGGGGCACTAGATTATCTAACATAAAAATTTGATTTTCCTAAATTGTTTTTCTTTTGGAGTTCATTGAAAATCAAATCTTTTTCTTTATTAAGATCATCAACTTCTTTTTGATGATTCTTTTCCATCGTTTGAAGCAAATTTTGTAAATCTAAAACTTTAAGTTTTGCTTCAAACTCTAGATTTGTTTTGGAAAGCAAATTATTTTCCTTTTTCAATTTTGAAACCAACTTTTTGTTCTTTGAAAATGATACCTCAAATTCCAAAAGCAAATCATCATAGGCATCTTGTAACTCATCAAAAGAATACGAATTTGAACTAGATGAGTTAGAAGTTACCTCCCCCTCATTGAGGGTCATGAAGCATAGGTGGGCTACCTCATCATCGGCGAAGTCTTTATCACTCCATGTCGCCACATATGCTTTCTTTGAAGATGATCCATTTTTGTTGGACTTGTGGGATTCCTTCATCTTCCTCTTTGATTCATGCTTGGATTTATCCATTTCTCTCTTCATGAACCGAGTGAATTTCTTGAAGAGATAGGCCACCTCTTCATCTTCGTTTTCCTCCTCACTTAGTTCTACATGATGGCATATGGAGGAATTGAGAGCAACGACACTCGCGTTGATGCCTAGCTCCATGATCTTCTTCTTCCCCACCTTTCGTATCTCTTCCTTCTTCTTCTCCTCTTCTTTATCCTTCTTCATGATTTGCTGAGTGAGAAGTGACCCCATGAGTTCATCTAGCTTTAAGGTCTTAAAATTTTTGGCTTCGATGATGGCGGTCTTCTTTGAGTCCCAAGACTCGGGAAGAGAATATATAAGCTTTCGGACAAGCTTTTCTTCTAGAATGGCTTCTCCATATCCCTTTAGTCCATTGGTGATGGTGGAGAATCGATGGAACATCTTCTCAATGTCCTCTTCCGGATCCATCTTGAAGTTCTCATACTCTAGGTTTAGGAGCCCGATCTTGGTCTCCTTTACTTCGTTTGTTCCTTCGTATGTAACTTCAAGCTTGTCCCAAACTTCCTTGGCACTCTCGCAAGAAGACATCTTCTCATAGATATTGAGGTTAAGTGCACAAAAAATAAAGTGCAAAGCCTTGCAATTTAGTTTCATCTTTCTTGCGGTCGTCGACACTCCACTCCTCCTTGCTTCCTTGTGGTACGAACGGGCCATCTTCAATAATATCCCAAAGCTTGTAGTCTTTGGATTTGACAAAGAACATCATACTCGTATTCTAATAAGCATAACTTGTCCCGTCGAAAAATGGTGGCTTGTCGATGGATTGCGCCATTGAGCCGGTTGTTTGAAATGTTGATCGAGCTTTCTGGATTGCCTCAATAAGGGGTTAATCCTCTTCAATTGAGCCAAGCTCTAATACCAATTGTTGGGTTTTATGTGCTCGATTTCCTTCAACCGTTCTACCTCGTCAAGTGTGGAGAAGTTGGATATTTGGGTGTTTTTAGTGGGAGGTGAAGAATAGACAATAAGACACAAGGATTTATAGTGGTTCGGCCTTCTACCAAGCACCTACATCCACTACTTTAGCTTCCCACTAAGGATTTCAACAAATTCACTCTTGAATTTCTTCCCATTTTCTAGGCTAAGAAGGCAACTTTTACACACTCAAAGCTTTCTAACCCAAAGCTTGAGTAAACCCTCTTTACAAGAGAAATTCTTAAGCAAACTTGAAATCCCTCTAATAGGTATTTGTTTGCACTATAAAGCTCTCACCCAAAACCTAAACACTTGAACAAATTTAACAATGTTTAGCTCATTAGTGTTGTCTATACAAGAAAATGAACAATTAAGCTCTAAGACAATTTTGACATCATATAGTTGTTGACAATTGAAGCATCAACCATCTCTTGATGCTTGAAGGTCCCTTTTATACTCTTAAATGAGTTTGTAACCGTTGAGGACCGTTGGAGTTGTTTGGAGCCGTTGGAGCCTTTATTTCCCACCATAAATGCAGTTCTGCAGCTTGGCGTATCGATACTCCTTAAAATCGTATCGATACGGTCCCGATAAGGAAGTAGCCGTTGAGCACAACAACTGGTGCGTATCGATACGATTGGTTAACATATCGGTACGGTCCTATAATTTAAAAGACTGTTGGAAAAATGACCGTTGGGGGTGGATGGGCGTATCGGTACGTTATACAACCGTATCGGTACGCGAACCAGCCGTTGGGCATTTAAAAAAACCGTATCGATACGGGTTTTGGCTACTGGAAAATGACTGTAGTTGAAACCTTAGGGCGTATCGGTACGGTACCAGACCGTATCGGTACGGGTACTTGAAAAGCACGGTTTTGACTACTTTAAATGCACTTTAAATCATTCCAAAACCTTGTAAAACCCTTAAACATATTTTCAAGTTGTTTTTGACTAAAAACATATTTTAAATTCTTTTCAATTTAGTCCAAAACATTTTTCAAATATTATATCAAAACATTTAGTTATACAGTACCGATAACGGGCATTTGTAGGGGTGCTAATCCTTCCCTACACGTAACCGACTCCCGAACCCAAATTTTTAAAAAAAAGAATCTCTGGTTCGTTTTATGTTGTTCGGTCTACGAAAGTGATCAGTGGCGACTCCATATTAATTTTTAAGAAGGAAAACCCAATTTAATATGAAAAACCCTAATTTCAAGATTAAAGTTAAAAGTGGTAAAACTCTTATTTCAAAATCCTAATCGTCAGGCTGTTTTTACACGCAGTTTTAAAAATGGCCGGCCACACCCCAATCCGTTATTCAAATCTACTATTCAAATTAGCGTATTTGACTAGTCAAACCTCTAATATTAGTTCAAACCTCTAATTTTGGCTCAAACCGTTATTCACCAAACAAGGCCAATATATTATATTTTTGAGTAGTTAGCGAATTTTTTGAGTCGAATAATTCGGCTCGAATCATTAAAAACTTAAGTCAAGCTCAATCAAATCGAACATTCACCAAATTTTAATCGAATTAAACTCTAATAGGTCGTAATCCTTCTCGTCTTTTATACGACACTAGTTGAAAAAGGGCGTGTTTTCCATGGAAAAACAAATGGCTCTCGTCCTTTGCCCTGTCTAGAAAGATTCGGTGGAAACAAAAATGGATACCTTTGAAACTGACAGGCTCACCGTCTAATTCATTTTTCTTGAGTTAATATCAAAATTCAGCCGTTACGAAATGATCAAATTGAATATTTTTCAGCTAATGATGATTAAAATGTGTGCAAAAAATTTATAATAGCTTAATTGGTTTTTTTCATTAAAGGCTAAATTTGACCCTAAGCCTAATTTATAATAATGATAAGGTTTTAAATTGAGTTTGAAAACAAATGGTTTTTAAATAACAATATGAGTCGAATCATAAATTTCTCTGGTCGTGAAAATCTGGGAGTTGAACTTGAAAGATATCACTGTGAAGAGAAAATAATAACTTGTAATATAATCATTGAAATTTTAATTTACTTCCATTTACAGTTATTACTGTCAATTGTCGTTAAAAAACTGATTTAGACGTACTAAAATTTTCTTCACAAAATATCTTAAAATTTTCTTCCAGAATTGACGGTCGTCGCTCAGATTACCTACATCATCGTCATCCTACGGTGTTCCGACTTAGCACGTCTTCACCTAAGAAAATAATAACGAGAACATCAACAGTATAAACATCAAGTAATTCCGTGGGGAGTCAAGTTTTGTCAAATGATTCAGTTTGGACATTGATGCTGGTGTTTCTTCTCCCTTACTTGGAGAAGGCAATAGAAGAGGCTCAATTTAGATTAAAGGTTGCAAAAGAAATAAGGGTAAACTATTTAAATAGTATTTATGAAACGGCGTGATGTCGCAACCCCTCGAGTTGTTTCGACGTTTAAAAATAAAATTAACGGAGTCGTCACCAATCTTTTAAAAATGTGTAATTGGATCACCTAAAACGAGTTATTTTAATAAAAAAATTTTATTTTATTAAAACAATATTTTTTGTCTACAAAAATATAAAAACGGGTTCGGGAGTCGGTTACGCGTTGGGAGGGTTAGCACCCCACGACACCCAAAAATTGGTACTTTGTCGATTACAAAAAGTTTTAAAAGTTGAATTTTTGCGAATTCACATAGAGCTTAAAATTATTGTCCGTTTATAAATTTAACTTCATTTTAACGACCTTACTATTTGGAAAATGAACTCCAATCACCGCCAACACTTATGGCGCTTCTTTATAAAGGGAATGATCTCGAAACACAAAATAATCGAAGAAACCCAGCACCATTAGGGAATCGGCTATGACAGCACGGTGGATATCAATTTTTGCGCTTCTTGTTCTTGTAGGTTTTAGTTGATTTTCACTTTTTCATACTTTGTTTTTTTTGTTGTTATTAAAGTCGAATTTGTTTTTGGAGGAATTAAAAAAAGTAAACGATGAAAATTTGCAGGAAACTGTAGTGACAATGAAGAAGATGTTCGGTACCTAATTTTTAAAACTTCGAATGGAAGAAGAAGAAAGAATAAATTTGATATTTAAATTGATAATATTGTGGACTAAATTGATAGATTGTGCAAGTTTTAAGGACTAAAATTGTTATTTGACCAAACAACGTCACTGTTTCCGTTTATTTTTAACAGACATGGTACCAAAATAGAAACAATGTACCATTTTGCTAAAAAAATGGTTTGGGTACCAAAATAGAAATGCAGAAATATGTGAGGTACTAAATATATAGTTTACTCTTATTAAAAAAACTTTAAAATTTTAATATATATGAAAAATAATTTAATTAATATTTTAAATAATTATTAATTATATGTTGAGTTTTTAAAAAATTTCGATTTTATTGATCAATTTAATATTATTAAGTATTAGTGGTATTTAACGGTGTTTATCGCATGTGGTAGATTCATTTTAAAAAAATAAATACAGAGAGACTGAAACGAACTTGAGTGAGCTGGAAAGATAAGGCACGCCGGCTACTAAACCAAAACCACTACTTGGAATCTGGGATAATGTTCAAATCCATAAAAAAAAAATTAATTAGAAAAAGAAAACGTGTGTTTAACCCCTCACCTTTCAAGTTTGAATAAAACAAATATATATATATATATATATATTGGCTAAAATCAGAGAAGAAGCTAGATAGGGTGGAGAGGGGTAATTGCCCCTCATCCCCAATAATTTTTTTACCTTTGTCCCTCTATATAATTTTTCAAAAAAATAAGTTTATTTTTGAATTTGCCCCCACGTCCAAAAATTTATATTTTGCTCTCCAACCTTAAATTCTAGCTCGGTCCCTGGCTGAAATATGTGCCTAAGTTTCATTTTTTTACTTGTTTTAAAGTCAAATAAGACACATACTTTGACACTTATTTCAACTAAAAATAAAACTTTAAGCACTTATTTTACAAAAAAATAAAAATTTTAAACATTTATTTTAACTAAAAATACTCTAATCACATATTACAAGAAAAAAAGCCATAATTAAAGTTAAAACTTTAAGCGTAAAACAAACTAGCTACCAATTAAGTTGGAGCAACACTAGCATCAAGATAGTATTTTTTTTTATTAATATGATTATATAAGGAGTAACCATATAATTCTTTTTGTAAATATTTTTTCACCGTCAACAACCTAAATACTTATTCGTTATAGTATTTTATATTTATAGATCGTACAACATTTTACTATCTTATATGAGTCACAACAAATTCAAACTAACGTTATATGAAACACAAATACGTAAATGATCAAAAGCTTAGCAACAAGAGGTAATATGATGTTAAAAATAGAGGTGTAAATGAGCTTAGTCGAGCTTGAGTATCATTAAGTTCAATTTGAACTCGAAAAGCCAAAGTTAAGTTTGATATGGCTCAAAAGTTCGTGAGCTTAAAATTATCAAACTTGAACTCTAGCTCGAAAAGCTCAAGATTAAGCTTAACTGGACTCGAAAGTTCGCGAGCTTAAAATTATCAACATTGACAGGCTCACCGAGCCTATTGTTTTATTCGGTTTTCTTAAGTCGAATTTTATCATTTTTTTTAATTTATGAAGTTAAATTATAATTAGTGCATTAAAATTCCCGAGCGGCCGAATAATAAAAGGTAGCATTCATACTATTTAGTTTTTTATTTTTATGAGGCCAAGAAAATACAAAACGTGCGACAATAAATGAAAGTTCAATAATAAATAAATTATAGGTTGAGATTCACTAATTGATAACGTGGTGAATAATATTTATTTTTTCCCATTATATGAATTCAAAATTTGAAATTTATCTTGAGAGTTTAGAATGTATATCTTTCAATTTCAATTATTATATGATATTTGATAAAGTCTATCAAATAATAAAATATAATAAATTAAATTTATTAATTTTAACACAACATAATTATATGATATAAACACAACATAACAAAATGATACATATAAAGTTTATGTTAAATTAACCAAACCTTCAATGAACCGGCCGTGAACTGGCGAGAAGTTCGTTTATTTATTAAACGAACGAATATGAACATGAGTTTTTATTCATTTAATTAAATGAACAAACGCGAATAAAAGAATCGTTCGTTCATTTACATTCGTGAACATTTGGTAATCCGTTCGTTTATGTTCATTTAAATTTATTAACATATGTCCATTTATATTTATTATTTTCCATAACAAAATTATTATATATAAAAAAAATTATTCACATATGTTAGTTCGTTTTTGTTCATTTAAATTTATTCGCATATGTCCTTTTATGTTCGTTCGTTTGTGTTCATTTATCATTTTAATGAATGAACACAAACAAGCTACATTCCTTAACAAACGAACACGAACATGGAATTATGGTCAATTAGTTGTTCGTGTTTGTTCATTTGTTCAGTTAAAACTAAACAAACGAACATGAACATACCCTCGTTCGTGTTCGTTCGGTTCGTTTACAGACCTAGATTTATGGTTAGAATTTAGTGTTTAAGGTTTATGCTCTAGGGTGTTATGACTAGGAATTTAGGTTTTAGATTTTATAACTTAAATATGAAGGGATGTGTAATTTTTTTACACAGCTCGTGTATCAAAATATTACCTTAAATATAATACAAAACACAAACGTATTAAACTCTATATAAAAATAAGATATAAATATAATAAATTGAAATGACTATGAAAAGCAACACAGGGTATTGACATAAAGTTGATCACGTTTTTAAAACATCAAAAGCCTTGACAATTTCAGATATTTTTTTTGCTCAAAAAATGTCGTATATTAAGAGAAAATATACAACTAAAAGTCATAACGGTTGCCTCACTAAAAATCTCCCTAATCCTAACGGAGAAAAAGAGTACGGCCCGTATGTGACAACATAACAACGAAAGCAAACAGACAACAAACGAACAAAACCAACAACCATCCGCTAACGTTAACAAGCACAAAATAAAGAAACACGCGACACCCCTTCCTTAGCCAATGCATCTGCTAAGCCATTCGCCTCCCGAAAAATATGCGAAAAACACACCGAATGCAAACTGGTACAACTGCTGTTAATCTCGTGAAACACCTCCCAATACCGCCACGGTCGTTTATCCACATGTAGCACCCAACTAATGGCGACCATGGAATCCGACTCCACCACCAAAGGATACGATGACCAAGCCGACCGCCGAAAGAAAGTTAACGCAAAAGCAATCACCCGCAATTCAGCCTCGTTAGACTCAATACTACCAAGCGGGCCAGAGAACAAGGCCACTATCCTACCTTGCTCATCGCGTAACACCCCCCCGAAACCTGCAGGACCCGGCTTGCCACACGCGGACCCATACACAGAGAACTTCAACGTCCCTACCATCGAGGGTTCTCAACTAATACCGTTACGCACTGGTCGCGAATTTGGGGATTCAGAATAAAAACTTGGGCAATCCCACCACAACACCTCACCAATTCAAAGGCCAACCTGTAATGTCCGCATCCAATAATACGAACGTAACTTAATTAAAAAACATACCTCCACTATCGGTAATGACTTCTTATTAAACACCATCTCGTTTCGCGCAAGCCATACTGACCATAACAAAGTTGCCACGCACGCAATTTCGGATATAACATGACTATACTTTCTAAATACGAATGGAAATCGTCTGCTACCAAACTATATCTTTTTAGCGCCTCGTTTGAAAAAGTATGTTTAGGGTTTAAGATTTAGGGTCTAAAATTTAAGGTTAAGAGTTGTGGTTAGCAAGAACGGAGGTGTATAGGAGATGGGATGGGTTGTTGCCCCTCCCAAATTTTTTATATAATAGTATTTTAGGTCTTTTTTGTTTAAATATTAATTAAATAAGATATTTTTTGGTCCCAATTTTTAGATTTAAAGGTTTAATGGACTATTGCCCCTCTCAACCTTTGATCTTACCTCTGTCCCTGGTGGTTGGGGTGTAGGGAATTATGGGTAGGGTGTAATTTTTAGAGTTTAGGGTTTAGGATGTGGAAATTATGGTTATGGTTTAGAATTTAATTTTTAGGTGTTTTTTAGTGAGGGGCATAGAATGGAGCATGATTAGGGGCAGAGGATTTTTGTTCTCTAAATACAGTTGGGAAAGCCTAGGTTTTTCTCCTAGGTTTTCTTTGCCCCAGCGCCGCAACCTTTTTCATATTTGTTCTTTTGGCTGGCGACCGACAATCAGTTTAAATAATGGTTGCCGACTACTGGAGTTCATCATTTTCATGTTTTTATAAGAATCTTTATCCTTCTGGCACGTGTTTCCTCTGCCTTTTTGGCACACTTTTCTTTATTTTTGTGGTTCATTTCATCTGCTTTTGATTCCGTCAGTGGTCTTAGAAAGATAGATTCCCACTTGATTGATAGTTGTTTGCCGATGTAATCCAACCTGGGTAGTGGAGCAATCTGCCTCATAGTTTGATTCGCTCACCACTCCTTTTTCACCCGGTAAAGCGTCTCGTTTGGATAGAGACAATGAGATTTAGGAAAACTTTTGGATTTTTTCGGTATGCTAATATCTGTGGAAGTACTTATTTTTTTGCACATGTGGGTTTTGTATGAGATTTTGGTGGACTAGACCCCATTATTCTCCCTTCTAGATGTGTTATATTTGAGAAATTTATTTAGACATGTCTCATTGAATATTTTGGCGCATTTGGTATAATCGCCTTAGTGAGTACTAATTGATGAAATTTTGTAAGAATGATAAGATTTCCTTATGTATTTTTATAAAGAAGTTTTGGATCAAGATCCATTATGATAATTTGAATTTCATTAGAATTCCTAAAGAGCTTTAAATTGGAAACTCATGAAGTGCTTTCAATGTATTTAATGAAAATATTTGAGAAAAAGAATCTTGACATCAAGTTTTATCTCGACCTGGAGATCGAGCATTTAAATATCTATTTGTCTATGAATGGAAATCAACTGAAAGAATCTTAAAGAAGATTCAATATGGATAAAGAATTAGGGTTTAATGTTAGATTTTAGAGAATTAGGGGTATGTTGTATTTTTTGGAGTTTAGAGTTTAGGATGTGAAAACTAGGGTTAAAGTTTATAATTTAATTTTTAGGTGTTTTTTTAGTGTGGGAAATATAAGAGGGCATGGTTAGGGGTAAAAAGATTTTTACTCAGTTTATGGACGTAAAAAAAATCATTATAAATAGAGTGTTTGATCATCGAATGCTTCTCATAATCAACTTAAACACAGATTTCAATTCAATCCATCAACCGGAATCAAAACCAAAATGGCTACTCCTCCTGCTCCAAAGAAGAAGATGTTAACGGTGCTGAGCATAGACGGCGGTGGCATTCGAGGCCTTATCCCTGGCACTATCCTTGCTGCCCTCGAAGCCAAGCTTCAGGTCTATTTTTATATCATACCCTCCGACTGATGTTTGAATATATGTCTGATACAGACATAAGCTTACAAATGGATTTATGTTTTTGTAGGAATTGGATGGAGCAGATGTAAGACTAGCAGATTATTTCGACATCATTGCAGGAACAAGCACCGGTGGGTTGATAGCCACCATGCTTGCTGCTCCAAACGATGAAGGCAGACCCTTAATCCCAGCAAGCGATATTAACAAGTTCTATTTGGAGAATGGCCCCAAGATTAACGCTCTTTGTGCAGACTGCAGAGTAAACTTTAACGCTCTTTTCTCTTCTATTTTAATTCTTCAGTCGTATTGCATACTGGCCGGCAGTGCTGTCGGGAAATCCCCCCAAAAATCCGGTGTACGATGGAGTTTACCTAAGAGATTTGACAAAGAAACTATTACAAGACAAGACTCTCAAAGATATTACACTGACGAATCTGGTTATCCCAACTTTCGACATCAAGTTGTTGCATGCAGTGGTCTTCTCTTCCAACGATGTATGGATATGGTTATCGAGTTCTGGCATTCCATTTTAAAAGGAAAATTTGTAACATGTGTTGTTTTTTTTTTTTACAGGCAAAATCAGATGTTTTGAACAATGCTATGTTAGCTGATGTCTGCAATGGCACCTCTGCTGCTCCCATATATTTTCCGGGACACCACTTCGAAACGCAGGATGCCGAGGGTAATACCCAAACATTTGATCTGATTGATGGCGGAGTAGCTGCCGGTAATCCTGTATGTACACCATTTCTTCCATCTGTCATCATGTCCATTGTCCACACTCTCTTCTAAATTCAACTATGTGAAGAATTTCTCTGATATTTCAAATCTTGATTTACAGACATTGGTAGCTATGAACAGCTTTTACAAGGAGAAGTTGAAGCAGAAGAGTGGGATTCCGGAGATTGAAACAATTGATGGGAGGAAGATGCTTGTGCTGTCACTTGGCACCGGTGCAGCCCCGTTTGAAGAGAAATATAATGCAGATATGGTCTCCAAATGGAGCATCATCGACTGGGTCATTCAGCTTCCCCAAGCACATACTCCATTGTTTGATTCTGTTGCCGGTGGAACCTCCGACATGGTCGACTTCAGCATCGATGCCCGCTTCCAATCGGTTCAGGCCATAGAAAATTATCTCCGTATTCAGGTATTAGAAAATGACATGTCTTTTTTAGACAAAACCGAGGTTAATTGGTCCGAAGCGAATATTATCTTACAAGTTCATGTGAATAATATTTGGTGACTAAACAGGAAAACGGATTAACGGGTGATATGGCAAAGTCAGACATTGCAACAGACGAGAATATGAAAAACCTGATAGATGTTGGGGAAAAGCTGTTGAAAAAACGAGTGTCGAGAATCAATTGGGAAACCGGAAGGTATGAAGAAATTGAAGAAGATATCACCAACGAAGAAGCCCTTGCCAACTTCGCTAAGAGGCTCTCCGAAAACCGAAAATAAATAATAATGCTTTGCTCCAACGCTTGTGAAGTCCTTTCCCTTTTTAATAAGTTTGTGTGTCAAATAAATGTAAGATCAGTTTAGATCTTCGCTTGTTTGTGTGATTCATTCAATAAGTTGGAGTTGTACTCTTGTTCTTAGCCTATGAATATTTTTATTAAAAATTATTTTAAAATACGATTGTGTGTTAGATATAGGTATGCATCTAATTGTTTTATTCAAATAAGAGTACAATTTGGACGAGCCCAAACAAACATGTAAAGAAAGATACAATCTCTAATAGGAATAAAATGCCAGTTTGCTCCACCAGAAATGAAAAGGCAGATAGTATCATTCCAAAAATCATTCATCCGAATTCCGACTTCATAGAGATCTGCTAAGTTTTCATGTCGTTCTCAAAGCCTACGAGACGAAATAATACCTATACGACATTTTAAATAATTTTGTAGTATTTCGGACACTAAATCTCTATTCATTGAGGTAAAAATGAGTGAATTACAAATTTGGGTTCAACGGTAGTTGTCGACGGCAGTCAACTTGATCGGCGATGCTGGTGAGTGGTAGTCAGCGCCAAGGTGAGCAGTTGATGACAGTGCGAGACTTAGCCAAAGTTCAAGGATTAAATTGTTGTTTAGTTAAAGTTCAGGGAGAAATTAATATTTATCTGAGCAAAAATATTTTGCAGATTGGCCAAGCTATTTATTTATCTTTGTTATCTCACATTCTCTTAGATCACAGGTTCTAGATCCGGTAGGAGCACCATTTCCCCTCCCTTTTAAGTGGGATTAGGATTAGAATTTGTCAAAAAAATTGATATTTTATCTAAAATTCATATGTCAAATTAAACATAGAACCTTTTAACTAACTTGTCACGTCATCAAACTAACGGAAGTTAACGACTCAATGCCCAAAATTTTATAAATCGATAATACAAGTGACTAAAACGTGCCACGTCAGTAGTGCTTAATAGTAACATGAGGGACTATACTGAAAGACTAAAAGCTCGATTACTACAACGCAAGTTTTAAAAGTTGGATGACCATTTATGTAATTTACCTATAGTAATAATAACTCACTTGACTTAATAATGCTTACATGCTTTAATAAGATTGATATATACTATTCAAAAAAATGATATATACTTCTATACTTATTTTAACCACATACTTAGATAGGATTAGATGGAAAAATTATTAGATGGGTTTGGTTCACCACCATTTATGTTCTCATCCGATAACATTTTTTCATGTCGTATTTTTTAAGGTGAATCTTCATCTCTTTCCTACATGTAACTAAAGAGTGAATAGTTATTTAAAAATTACACTAAAATAAATAAATATTATTAGATAAACTATGGATGACGTGATAAGACGTGTCTATCCAATTTCTTGAAATTGGACCACATTATTTAAAGTTGTTTTTTAATTATATATTCATTTTGTTTTTATGTTATTCTTCTTTGTCCAATAATAGGGACCACTAACTACACCTCACTGTTATGGATGTAAAAACAGGTAATCGGATGAGTTTCAGGTCGGGTACTGTCAGGTCGGGTAAAATCGGGTACAAGTCATTTCAGGTCATTTTTCTGTTTTGACTTGACTCGGGTCGGGTGCGGGTCCATTTTAGGTCGGTCCATTTCAGGTCGGATTAAAACGGGTTGGGTACGAAGCAGATAATTTATAGGTTAATTCGAGTTCGGATACACTTCAGGTCGGGTTCATTTCAGGTCGGGTCCATTTCAGGTCGGGTTTGTTTCAGGTCGGGTCCATTTCAGGTCGGGTCCATTTCAGGTCGGGTTCATTTCAGGTTGGGTTGCATTTCAGGTCGGTTGCATTTCAGGTCGGGTGCATTTCAGGTCGGGTAATTTCAGGTCGGGTTATTTTCGGGATTGTAATTCGTATTGAGTTTGAGTTCGGTACAACCGTATAAGTAGTCGATAGACTTTAGGTTGGCCTTTGTCAATCGTCATTGATTTGGAGTTAATTATTTAAAGTCATATCAAATTAAAATTATAAAACATTGGAGTAATTAAAAAATAATAAAAAAGGGTCAATTTGGACTGAAAATGGGTTAATTTGGATTAAAAATAAAATTTCACGGATTATAATGAACAAAAATATCAAATTAAAATTATAAAACATTAGACAAATTTAAAAGAAAACAATGAAATGGGGTCAATTTGGAATAAAAATAAAGTTTTGGGGACTATAATGAACAAAAATATCAAATTAAAAGTATAAAAATTGGAGTAATTAAAAAAACAATAAGTAGAGGTCAATTTAGAATAAAAATAAAGTATTAGGGTCTAGAATGAATAAAATTTCAAATTAGAATTATAAAACATGATGAATTAAAATATATATATATATATATATATATATATATATATATGGGTCAATGTGAAATTAAAATAAAGTTAAGGGATTAAAATGAAGAAAATATCAAATTAAAATAATAAAATATTGGACAAATTAAAAAAATAAATGTGGGTCAATTTGGAATAAAAATAAAGTTTAGGGAGTAGAATGAACAAAAAATCAAATTAAAAATATAAATTATTGGACTAATTTAAAAAACAATGAATAAGGGACAATTTGGAATAAAAAAAAAGTATTAGAGACTATAATGAACAAAAATATCAAATTAAAATTATAAAACATTATACTAATTTAAAAGAAAACAATGAGTAGGGGTTAATTTGGAATAAAAATAAAGTTTTAGGGTCTAGAATGATAAAAATATCAAATTAAAATTATAAAACATTGGACGAATTAAAAAAACAATGAATAGGGGTCAATTTGGAATTGAAATAAAGTTAAGGGACTAGAATGAACAAAGTACCAAATTAAAATTATAAAACATCAGACGAATTAAAAAACAATAAATAGGGGTTAATTTGGAACTAAACTAAAGTTTAGGGGACTAGAATGAAAAAATATCAAATTAAAATTATAAAACATTGGACTAATTAAAATAAAGTTAAGGGACTAGAATGAACAAAATATCAAATTAAAATTATAAAACATCGGACTAATTAAAAAATAAAAAAGTGATCAATTTGGAATACAAATAAAGTTTTAGGGACTAGAATGAACAAAATGTCAAAGTAAAATTATATATTATTGGACTAATTAAAAAACAATTAGTATGGGTCAATTTGGAATAGAAATGAAGATTTAAGGGCTATAATGAACAGAAATATCAAATTAAAATTATAAAACATTGGACGGATTTAAAAAACAATAAATAGGGGTTAATTAGGAATTAAAATAAAATTTAGGGACTATAATGAAAAAATATCAAATTAAAATTATACATATACATGTATATGTGTGTATTTATATTATTAATATAATAAACATTATATATATGTGTATTTATATTATGCATTAATGTATAAGTATACATACATTATGTATATGTACATAATATATTATGTATAATATATATATATATATATGTGTGTGTGTGTGTGTGTGTGTGAATATGTATATTTTGTATGTATGTATATATATGCATGTATGTATATATATACATATATATATACACGTATATACATGTATGTATATATATATGTATAAATATACATAATACATACATACATGCATAAACACAATTACACATATACGTATATATACATACATATACATGTATATATATGTACATGTATATGTATAAATATATGTGTATACATAATAATACATACATGCATAAACACAATTACACATATACATATATATACATACATATACATGTATATATATATATATATTATGTACGTATATATATTATACATACATGTATATATATATATACACTATACATACATATAATGTATGTACGTATGTGTATGTACATGTATATATATTATACATATACATATATACATACATTGATATATACATGTATATGTGTAATTGATTAATTGTGTATATACATGTATATTATATATATATGTTTATAATATACATATATATTTCATATACATGTATGTATATACATATGTATATATGTATTGTACATACATGTATATATATGTACATGTGTACATCTATTGTCTATCGATATGTAATTAAACTCGAAGACCTAAATTAAGAATAGATCAATAAAACAACATAAATTAATGAACCTTCACTATCACTAACATTAATAATCAAGTTTATGAAATTAATTTAGAGTTGATGATGAGTGTTAAACAAAGTGAGGCGTAGAAAAGAAAGAAAAAAGTATTTACAAATTCTCATGAGAAGGGAAATAGAAAGACAGATACGAATTTCGTGAAGAGGACTTGTGGTTTTTTAACTGTTGAAGTCTTTGAAAACATAGTCTGCGATCCGACAAAATGAACGCGCCCCACGCGCGCCAAACTTTTCTCCCCCAAAGCTATCCGAGCCTCAGACAAGCGATTTGATCCGCCTGAACCGGCCCTTTTGTTTGGTCGCTATACGGACGCCGTTGTCGCCGTCGAGTGGCCAGCTGATCGTCGGCTTCTTAGGGGACGACGTTGACTGGTGGTTTGCTCACAGGGGCTTCGGCGGTGGAGAAACGAGGGAGGCTCGCAGCCCGGGTGTGTCTGATGTTGGAACCGTCTACAGGTCCCCTTCGATGGCTTTCGACGGCTTAACCGTTGTAGGGAGATTTGCGGCCGCCGTAGTGAACGATGCTCACAAAAGATGTCCCTGGAAATGGGCTTCCCTCCCTGCAAAAAACCCCTCGATAACCACCCTGCTGTAACTAAATTTCTCGTTGGCTCGTTTGGGGAGTACCTCTGTTCGGTTTTTGGACAAAGCTCTTCTCCGGCAAGAGAATGCTTCGATCCAGGCGGGACAAGGGAAGAGAGGCAAGCTGGCCTTGAGCCTCCTGATTCAGAGCCTTGTGGGTTGTTGGTTTTGATAGCCGAAAACCGTGGCATACTCATCGTCCTGGTGTCGCTAAGTCAAAGGCCGGGTGAGGTTTCAGGTCTGGGCTTTTGGCTCCACGACGGTCGTCAGCTTGCCGGAGCCTGGTTCCGCACTTCTTCGCAAAACTGGAGTGTGCTGCTGGTGGAGAAGGCTACAGTAACAAGGGCATTTTGGTATTACTACTCTCTGCCAAGCCAACTCACTCAAGGGCCCCACATTTCCAATTTTGGAATCTGCTTCTTTCTTTTCCCCGATTTTGGTGGATCTGGCTTCAAGTTTTTCCAATTGAAGTCAAACAAATCCTCACCCGTTGGAATTTGGATTTTTCAAGATCTTTGGTACTATGTTGGCCCCACCCGGTTGTGGTTTTGGGCTCTCAACAGGCCACGTTTTTTAATGGATTGGAGTTTCGATTGGGACCCGGGAGGACCCAACTTTTCAGGAAAATCTCGAATGTTTTGGTCTCTTGAAAATTTCACCTCAGCTGAAGCGTCTCGTTCCTACGTGCCGTGGCCACAACGTAAGGGCTACGTTCCGCTTGCCTTGATAAGGCCCATCTCGTGTAGAGTGGGAGCCGTTCTCCGAAGGGAGCTCTCAGGCGAGTTTCGAGCATATCCCTGTTGTCTCAAGCCCCGACAGTTCGTAGACGGATCGCTGCTGTTTCTGCCGGGTTCCGGCTGTTGTTTGAAGCTATCCCTGGTTGCACCAGTGGGCGCTGCCTTTGTTTCAGCATTTCGTTTATGCTGGTTATTTTCCGCGGTTTATGGCTCCCACGATAGCTTATGGCTCGTGGTTGTGGCCTTCGGTGTTTTAGGTCTTGCTTGGCCTTTTGTTCTTTCTTTTCTCGGGTGTTTTGTTGATCCCGTACGTGTACGTGATCTTTGTTTTCCTGGTCCTGTAGTTTTGTTTTGATGTTAATGGAAGTTATGTTTGATAAAAAAAAAAAACAAAGTGAGGCGTGGGAGTGGTGTTAATGAGGTGTCCTTTTTTCCTTGGAAGTTGGAACCATTATTAAAGATCAAAGACACTGTTTGTGAATTATACTTGCTGTGTTATTTTAAGATGTCCAGTCAAGTTATATGAAAAGCGGGCGGCGCCGCTGTCATAAAACACCATTTCTCGGGGCTGTAGCTCTAATAAATATACCTACAATTTGTAAGGACAATAATACATTACTGGTAATTATTGCTCATGTCATTCCCATTTCTAATAAATATTTTTTTCGAATACGGTAAGTAACGTAAATATTAGTTAAAAATAAATATGTTTAATGTATTAGATTGGAAGTATAATATAATGTCTAATTTAATATTTCTTAATTTCATAAATTATTTGTATTACTTGGCTCAATATTTTTATTTTTTAGTATTCACTCTTCAATATATATATGTGTGCGCGTGCGCGCATATACATCATATATGTATATCAATATATGTAGGTGTATATGTATATATATCATATATGTATATCAACTTATGAAAGTTTTTAATTCATCAAGTCATAGATTTCGGGTCAATATCAGTTCAGGTCAACAACAGGTCGGGTCACTTAACAGGTCGGGTTTAAAATAGGTCGGGTTCAAAACATGTCGGGTTCAAAACAGATCGGGTTTAAAATAGGTCGGGTCCAAAATATGTCGGGTCCAAAACATATCGGGTTCAAAACAAGTTGGGTCCAAAACAGGTCGGGTTTAAAACAAGTCGGGTAAAATCGGATGTCGGGTCAATTCAATCGGGTAAAATCGGTTATCTGCCAGGTCGGCTTCGGGTTCGTTTCAGTCGGGCGCAAGTCGGGTTTCAGGTCCACAGTAACAGGTCCAATTCGGGTTCGGGTCGTTTTCTGTCGGACGCATGCCGGGTTCGGTCACTACAGTAACATGTCGAATTCAAGTTCGGGTCAACAACAGTCAGTTACAAATCGGGTTCGGATCATAAAATTTTCAGGTCAAATTAAGTTCTGACTCAAATAAATTTCAGTCGAATTTTCAGGTCGGGTCAGCTTTTTACATCCTACTCACTGCACCACATAGAACCAAGTGGATCCAGTAATCCCATTCTTTGCAACAACTAAACAGACGCAAAAAAAATATACATATTTCATCATCGCATGCACAAAACGTGTGATAATAAATAGACTTAAATAATCAATTAAATTAAACCCAACACGTGTTCCAGTGGTAAAATTAAATATTGTTCATCTAAGAGATACGGGTTCAAACTTTTTTGTCTACAAAATATATGTATATTATTAAAGGATTAAAATATCTATGAACATATACTACCTTATAATAATCTTTAGACTATTAAAAAAATTAATCACATACAAGTTTATAAAATTTATATATATGAGCGCGCTTCACCGCCTAAATGTTATGGAACCATAGATGATAAAGTGTGTGAAAGAAGAATGGATAGTAATAGATGACGAGGCAACCAGAGCCTAGGGGTGTTTAAAATTACCTGACCTGAACTACCCGACCCAACTACCCGACTATCCGAACACAAATAACCGGGTAATTACCCCGAATTTTTTTTTTACTCGGGTCGAGTACCCGACCCGCCATTTCCCGGGTCGGGCCCAGGTCACAAAAGTAGAAAATTTCGGGTACCCGGTTAATTTCGGGTACCCGGTTCCTAATTTTTTTAATTTTAAATATAATTATTTTTTAAACAAAATATCCTTATATTCACTATTTCCAAATCAAACAACCTAATTTTTAAATCTCGATCCCTCAAATACTCTCACTTTACAATTCGCAGTAATCTTCTCTGTCAATTTCATATATATATATATATATATATATATATATATATATATATATATATATTACAATTTAGAGTATTACAATATATGTATATACAATATATTACAGTTTATAGTATTAGTTGTATGTATATGTATTTCACCGCACTTTATATATACATATTACAATTTACAATATTCGCACTCCACACATATATACATTACAGTAATAAGAATTTCACATCGAAAAAAATAAAATTTGAAGTCTTGAATTTATGGTAATCTATCGTAATAAATAAAAATATAAAATACAATGTAATTTGTAACTAGGATTTTAAAATTATATGTTTGGATGTTGGATTATGTAATTCGAACTTTTAAATTTGTGTATATATATATATTTTTTTTAATTTAATAATTTGAAAAATGGTAAAAATCCGGGTACCCGATACCTAATTTTTCGGGTACCCGCAACGTCCGGGTACCCGATTACCGGGTACCCGTAATTTCCGGGTCGGGACATGGGCCGATTTTATAGATACCCGACGATCCGGGTACCCGGTACTTCGGGTTCCCTAACACCCGGGTACCCGGATTTGAACACCCCTACCAGAGCCCTCCCATTTTTTTAATATTCGTTATTAGGTTTATTTTTTAAATATTTACTATTAGAAGTTTATTCTTAAAATTTATTTATTTTAATATTTATTATATGAGTTCGATTTTATATAATATTGTTATTAGAGGCCCAAAATTTTTAACACTTGTTATTAGGGATTTAATTTTTTTCTTCAATATTTGATATTAAAGTTCTATTTTTCCAATACTTGTTATTAGAGGTCCAATTTTTCAATACTTGTTATTAGGGCCCTATTTTTTTCAATATTTGTTATTAGGCGTTTACTTTTTTTCAATATTTTTTTAGGGGTCTACTATTGAATTTTATTTTTTTCTCAACATTTGTTATTAGGGGTCCAATTTTTTTCCTTTACTTGTTAGGGACCTAATTTTTTTATAACATTTGTTTTTAGGGACATGCTCTTAATTTTTTCCCAATACGTGTTATTAGAGCATAATTTTTTCACAATGTTTTGTTATTAAGGGTCCAATTTATTTTCTAATATTTGCTATTAGAGCATAATTTTTTCACAATATTTATTATTAAATACATACTCTTAAACGTTAATTTTTTTAACATTTGTTATTAAAGACCATCTTTTTTTTGTAATACTTGTTATTATGGGCATACTTTTAAAATTCAAATTTTTTAATACTTATTAATAAATGCCTAAATTTTAGATTCGCCCTAGGGCCACCAAAATCTCAGAAACGGACCTGGAGGCAACCATACAAGTGTGTCAAAGAATGGAAGAGGGATTAGGGTTTTGGGTAGTTTAGGTTTAGATTTGGGGAAGAAGGGAGGCTCTATCGAGCCGAGAGTTAGTTTAAGGAAAATTGGAGGTCGAAATTGGGATTCTCCGGGCGTTTTATGGTTCGGCAAGTGGCGGCCGAGAATCACCTCGTGGTGGCCGGAGTTCGCACTACGATGGCAGGGAATCGCCCCTTGGTGGCCGAAAATCGCACCACGGTGGTCGCGCTTTTCGGTTGAGAGAGTGTGGAGAGATAGGGATTGTGGAGAGAGAGGGAGGATGTCACAAATGACCGAGTTGGCTCGGTTTACTCATTTTTATACTAAGCTCGGCACGACGTCGTTTTGAAACTAGGTCAATATGACCCGCGTATTTTTGAAATGGGCGTTGATACGGGGCCGCAACCCGGGTTGGGACCCGTATGAACCGTTCGGTTTGGGCCGGTTTTGATAAATTATGGCCGATTTTAGCGGGTTTAGGCCAAAATTCTTAGCAGATTTAGATTTGGGCTTATTTGTTTGTCATGTTTTATATTCTGGTCACTATTTCTTTGTAATTTGGCTTCGCAGTTTTGAAGTTAATTCAATTTAGTCTTGGCAGTTTAATTCATTTATTTTAATTGCTTTATTTATTATTTATTTAATGCATGATTTGAAATAACCATGTAGTATATATATGATTAAGAAAATCTAATACATTTAGCAAAATAGGATTAGAGCCCTTTTAAGACTAGATCCTTTGATTAAATGCAATTAAATCAATAGGGGAAGTCATCGTAGACAAATAAATGGATGTTGAATGGAGCTCAAATATTCTAAGCCAATTAGTACCACATTGTAACGTGGTGTTAATTAAGGAAATATTTAAGTAATAGATTCAACGTTTCATTCAAACATACAAAATAGATTTCATATAATTAATTTAAATAAAATTAAAATAGGACTAAACAATTAGTATCACCAAAGTTAGGAATATTGTTACTTTTGGGCCAAATATTGGTAGTGTCCAAATTATTTGGGTGTTACCATTTAAAGACAAAAAATTAATAATATTCATAGAATCTTAATTATTTAGATTAATGGAGCCTAAATTAGGTCTACTTAAAATGGACAACAAAATAATTGGACATGCATTAAACATTTTGTGTTGAGATACATTTTGAATATAAATTAAAGTGTCCTAATGTATTTGGATGTTTCAAAATTTATATTCGTCCAAAATGTATTTTCTTGCAAAAGGATATTCCCATTCGAAATGGAATCTATTTAACAATTAAATATCAGATTAAATTTAGATTAATGTTCGAAATGCCAAAAATGCCACGTGGAATTAATAAGGTACCGATAACGGGTGTTTGTAGGGGTGCTAACCCTTTCCCACACGTAACCGACTCCCGAACCCGATTTTTTTAAAAAGTTATTTAGGAGCTTTTATTCCAAAATAAACTCGCTACACCGATAGGTGCCTCGTTAAAAAACCTCCCTAATCCTAGTTGGAGGAAAAAGAGTACACTATCCCTTATCACACCTCATCTTCTTTTGATTACACGCACTACCTTCTCACACCTAATCTTCTTTGCCTTTGACCTCTGCGCATCCAATCATTTCCAATCCATAATCACTGATTTGCACTGTTCTGGCCACTTCCACGGCTTCCTTCACCGTTTATAGCCCTATCCCTTATGTCATCACTCATCTAGTAATCTCCGGCACTGCAAATCTTCCACTTTATTTCCGTAATCACAGTAGTTCTTTGAACCAAACGAGATCGGAATTTCTGTCCACACCTTGTTTTGCCAAATTATGAGCTAGCCCATTTTTCTCTCTGTAATCAAAACCAATTTTCCAGTTAAACATTTCTTTCCATGTTCTAATTTCCTTAACTAGTTCATTAAACACAGTGGGAACGGAAATATGGGCATTTATCCAGGACACCGCCAGCAGACTATCTGATTCGATCTCCATTAGATGTGAGTCGCACCACTTGGATTCAGCGAAGATCTTGCAAGCTTCAAGAATGCTAAATAGTTCTGCAAAAGTTGGGTCAGCCAAACCGATACTTTTTGAAAACCTCCCAACAATACATCCATCGTGGTCTCTACGGATCCCACCTATTCCAGCAGGCCCATAACTACCTTGAACCGCAGTGTCCACATTGAATTTCAGTGTGCCGGCAGCTGGGCGATTCCAAGAACCTTCAACTTGTCTCTTTGAATGCAGAAAAGGCACATAGAGGCCATTAGGACATCTAATAAAATCGGTGATGAAAGGTACAACAGATGGCCATTTGCTCTTGTACCATAGCCCGATCCGCAGAATGGCAAGATCAAACATTTGATCTTCACTAAAACTATTATTATTAAACCTGTAGTCATTTCTACAAAGCAATATAGTCCACACAAACCCAAAAAAAGACAGCTGCCACAGAGATTTAAATGCAGTTTGAATCCTTTGGTTATTCCAATCAATTAGCAGAGATTTTAAAGTACCTGGGAAAGTGAGATGAATTTTCCATAACGCACACCATCTTTGCCATACTCTCCACACCGTTTGACAATGAAAAATGATATGGTTCACTATCTCGAATTCATTCCTGCAGAACACACACGGGAAGGATCCCAAATTAGGCATACCCCATTTGGCCAGTTCATCCAAAGTAGGTAATCTTTTGTTGCACTACCTTCCACACAAATGCTTCGACCTTTGGTGGAGCCAACCCAGCCCAAACTAGCTTCCAAAAAGATTCGTCTCCATTCCCATCCTTTGCAACCAACTCACAGTAGCTTTTTGAGGAGTATAATCCATTCGATGCACCTAAACATTTCAAGCTATCAAATGTCGATCGGCCATTCGCAGCTCTATTAATGACATTCAAACAACTCTCCCACATAGATATTTCCCAATCGAAAAGAATTCTTCTAAACTCTATATTCCATTTTGTAACCCCCTAGACCCGCCTATGCATTACAACGGATCCTAGGAAGTCACATTAGGGTCACAAGAGCGACCCACAGAGAAAATACACATGAAAATATTTTTTTCTTTCTCAAAAAACTTATTAAACTGTAAAATCAACTTCTGTTTAAAATACAATTTCAGGAAGTCATTTAAACACATAACAAAATTTCAGAAAGTATTTTACAGACACTGACATGAAACCATACATGACATACATGCCCTCTAACTATACAATACCGTACTCCAGAAGCAACGCCGAAGGATCTCCGAACACTGATGTCAAACATTAGGTCATGCTATTTTCTTTTAACCTGCGATGGTAAAAACAACGTGAGCTTGGAAAAGCTCAGTAATACAGGACTACCAAAAGATGCTATAAGCTCATGCATATATATGGTAGGCATAACATTTTTATGATGTTCTAGGCAATACTTGTCTCCATTTATGTTTCGCTAATTTAGTGAAACACTATTCTTGAGGACAACAAGGTTTGTTCTTTTTATGTTACTGAGTATTAAAAGAGAGCTTATTGTTCAGAGAAATCAACAGAGTGGCGGGTTGGAGAAGTTAAACCACGAAACCTAGTGTGTTTTAATAAGTTGCAGATCAAATATACATAAGTACTTAACATCATATCATATGAGCACATAATAGATTAAATGCAAATGTTCAATGTTCATACAGAAGTTCACAAGAACTACCCTCCAACCTTACACCAATATGCAGTCCCCCAGAATTGCATCCATAAGGACTTACCCTAGGCCCGATGAGCATAAGTGCCACCTAAGAGGATGCCTTAGGTCCATAAGGACTTACCCTAGGCCCGATGGGCATAGGTGCCACATAAGGGGATGCCTTAGGTTCATAAGGACTTACCCTAGGCTCGATGGGCATAGGTGCTACCTAAGGGGATGCCTTAGGTCCATAAGGACTTACCCTAGGCCCGATGGGCATAGGTGCCACTCAAGGGGAGACCTTGAGTCTATAAGGATTTACCAGCTTGATCAGGGCTGTACCAACAGAGACTTCATAACATAACCCAACAGTATACCCCAGATGACAATCAGTATTTAGATTTCAAACATGAGTAACAGAATACATGTGACAGACGTATTCTATTCAGAGTATCAGAAACAGAAGATTCATGATTTTAACAGATAAATGGGCATACCATTGAGCAGAACAAACATTTTCATCATTCATCATGCAAACAGATTGTACCATCATAGGTCAAGCTAACAGATCATACTTTCAAGTTCATCAGACAGTCAGACAATATCATCATAGATCAAGCCATCACATAACAAGTATGCATATTGAGCAGACATACATCAAGTAGGCAGAAAATGCAATCATATATCCAGTTCATCAAACATATTATTCATGATTAAATCATTATACAATCCATTCAACAAAATACATCGCACATGGAACACACTAGGTGGGACAGATCATTTCTCGGAGATACTAGGCATTTACAGAAGGGGACATATTAAACTTTTGATAATTTGAACGAATTTATGAAACGTGGCCCCTATTAAAAAGGGTTCATACTAATGGTTTAACCCAGATATTCAGGAGGTGATACATTAAGATCTTTGAGAGTTTAGACGCATCATGAGTTATTTAGTCATATAAGCCTACAAGGGCATTATGGTCATTTTATCATACATGGACATTTTGGTAATTTATACCAACATTGAATAAGAAATGGTTCACAAAACTCGGGTATCCTACTTGCTCATTTGTTTTCTAGCCGGACATTCAAGAATTTCTAAATTAAAGTCTTTTAAGTTATCGGATATTTTCAGTGATGTTCCGACTATTTAGGCTATCATGGCCTTTTAGTTATTTGACTGTCATGACAAATTTTATACTATGGCACAATCATATCAGAACGAAAGTTATAATTCTCAGGGGCTCTAACAATTTATCATACCTCCAGAATTTGTTTAATGCGGCATAACCCAACTTGACAGTACTTACCAACGTTCAGATGTGAATAATTTGCGTGCATCAGAACTTAACACTGACTGTATTGTATGTCTGAATGGTCGCCCTCATACTTTACTATACGGTTTAACTTTGAGCAATCGAACATACAATTTATGCGGATCTTCCTACCTTACATCGATATGGTGAGCGATGGGCATACACGTGTCGTATTTCTCAACTCTTAAGGGAACCTTAGCTATTTAAGTCTTATTAACAAATCCAGAATTTCGTCAAATACATAGTTACCGATTAACTTAGGAGGGTATTTCGGTTATTTTAGACTAAGATAAATCTACCATTTTTTTCTGAATTACCATTTGGTACCTCCATTATTCACGTACTCAAACGAGATTAAGTCGTCCTAACTCTGCGGCCCTTTACAGACGATCCATTTATTACAAAACTTGAGGGTATACGTCATTCAAACTAATCAGACATTTCGGTGCTCGAGGGCATTACCATCTTTTTGGTCATTACGATCATTCTCATTTAATTCATGCATTATTGTCATAAGGATCGACTTAGGGTTTCAACAATATTTCCAGAGAATTCTCATTCATGTGTTATACAGAGTTTGGGGGATTATCCAAGTTTGTATCACACATATTTCATAATGATGCCGAAGTCTTTCCATTAAAACCTACATCTTGGGTAGTGTAAATTGCATAATCAGGTCGAATGCAGATTTTAGGTCATTTCCTTTATTAGAGGGGTAGTTCAGTCATACTTATGCTCCAAGGGCATTTTTGTAATTTCATAATTAATATCTCTCACTCCGTATCCTGGGCCTCGATTCTTACACACTGTTGATTGAGTTGCGGATTAACTGAATTTAACTATTAGAACTTCTGATACTGTTAGCCCATTAGTAATCTTATTCGGATAATTTGGTCTTATTAATATCCATACTTATTGCTTGAATCTGAATCAATTTAAGCAGAATTTACAGTATACGTCATCATAAGCATGCATGCGTTAACCGAATATCAACATGTTCATAAAGCATACAAGGGGTAGTAGTGTATTACCTTAACTCCGAGCTACATCAGTCGATTCGTGATACGACATTCGAATACCCTCGAACTCGGGTTCAACATCCCACAACCACACGGATATGAAGACGTGCAAAAGCCTTCAATTAAACAAAAACCACAGTTAATCCTTAATCACACTGCCTTTAAACTGAACAAGAAACACATAAGCATTTTTGGGTTCAATATTAGTTTCAGAGGCTTTCGGATCAGAATTTTGCAAAACGGGCTTCAAAAATGGACTCAGGACGTTGAAAAACATAAAATAGGAGTTTTCGGAAAAATTGACTTTTTGGTCAACGGTCAAAGTCAACGCTGACGTCAGCAGGTCAACAGTCAACGGGGTCAGAGTCAACTAGTCAAAGTCAATGCTGACGGCAACATGACGTCAGCAGTCAACATGGCCAACTAAGTTGACTCGGCAGGTTAACTCTCCGAGTTGACTCAGCTGACTCATTGAGCTAACTCGGACTGAGTTGACTCGGTAGACGGGTTGACACGAATCGGGTCAACGGGTCAGACAGGCTTGGTTCAGGTTTGGGCTCAAACCAAGTTGGGCCGGTTCAGGCCGGGTTGAACCCGGTTCACTTACCCTAGGTTTTTGGTCGCCGGACGGTCGCCGAAAAAGCTGTCGGAGGCTCCTTTCGTGCCAAAACTACCGGAAAAACGTAGATCATTAACACCACTTTTCCACAAAAGCAAACAAATGTTAAAAGTTGGTCGGAACCACCAATTTTTACCTGAAATGCGCAAAGAAGGCAACCGGACAAGCGAAGCTCCGATGAGGCCTCTCCCGGTGTCGGATAGGTGACTGGTCGGAGGGGTTTTGTTCGTCACCTCGCTAGGAGCCAGGATCTGGCGGTCGCTTCTCGAACGGACGTCGAGGGTGGCCGGAAAACTCAAAAATGAAATGGGCCCTTGGCTTCTCCGATGAAGCACGCAATCGGGCCTTGCCGGAGTCGGACGGACGATTGGCCGGTACGATTTTACTCGCCGTGACGTGTTGAGTACGATGGCGAGGCCGGTGCGACGAACGGAAGGCGGGCGGCGACGAAATCACCAGAAAACGGAAGGGTCGAGTTAGGGTTTCGACCAAACTTTCGAACCCAGCTTTGCGACAGACGGCGGCGCTGACGCGCAAGTGGCTGCCAGAGATCAACCCAGAAGCGACAGCGCTTTGTTTGCCGCCGGCGGTGACGCTCACGGCGGTGCGGTGGGCGAGATCAGGCAGTGAACATATAGGGGGTTTTAGAACCTTCTAGGTTCTCACAGATCTCGATCAGACAAAAGAAATGAAGGGTATGGGAAAAGTCAGATTTTTATTATCTGATATAATAATTATCAGACACACTTATAATTTAGTTGGCGTAAAGCTAAACCAAGAGAACTTTTTGGCTCAGTGGTAAACCCAACATTCCTTTAAGGGTCACGGGTTCAAACCCTGGTGACCCCAATTCCTTTTTTTTTCATTTAACCATGAAAATCGAGGTGTTACAATTCTCCCCCTCTAAAAAAAATTTCGTCCTCAAAATTTACCATAGTCAGAGAAATGCAGAAGTCATTCTTTCATCCACACTCGTATTGTAGTATGCTCATCAAAGTATCCTTGTTTCTCAGGACTTTCTCAGACGGTCATATATCAATCTGCATTTTCCTCAGTCACTCACACTATCCTTAGACCCAAGGTTATCCCATTATACATATCTGACAACTAATCAGAATAAATATTTGGATTCTTATCGAACTTCATATGGTGCTAAGCGAATACTTGTCTCATAACTTTTGTCATAAACGGTCTTAATCGAGAATAATAAGCCTTCCCAACTATCAGAGATGTCATTCATACGACCCAAAATTATATTCATAATTCTTCTAGGTTGACCATCAATTTAAGGATGAAGAACTGCCCCTCAAATTCGGACGAGTACTCAAGGCTTCCAACAGAGACTTCCAGAATCAAGACGTAACATCGAATGTCAGTCAGGGGTGATATGTATAACTATACAACATGCCACACTTGCAGGGAAGTCTTTCTCCAAACGAATCCAACATAACCAAAGTTTTAAATGATTTGCACTTACCTTCAGCATAAAGGTCATGCAATTGTTTTCTTTGTGTATAACGGAGTAACTACCGAGTTTACTCTTTCGCCGGGTTCATAGACACCTCTCTTTTAGATTCATACTGCATTTATCAATTTTTTTTCCATCAAGATATTTTCAAACATAACATTATCACCGAGCTACCTTACATGTAGTCTTATATCGGTTACCTCATATGATCAAACATTTATTCTTAACCCGATTCAGATCTTCAAGCACATGCATAGACCATCTCAAGTTCTCTATCCAGATTCAAATACATTAAGTTAATCCAATTCACATACGAATGTTACAGACATTTCTTGTCATTACGAGTCGAGATACAGCGGACAGAAAGCTTAGATTCAATTATTTTAGAAAAAGGATTCGACATCAGAGTCCCGGCTTGGTGGAGTACGGTCAAATCTAGGGGCATGCACATACTAGACACCCTATGACAGACGATCGACCGATCTACCCAGAAAGACGCAACTCTAAGCTCTGATACCACTAAATGTGACCCCCTAGACCCGCCTATGCATTACAACGGATCCTAGGAAGTCACATTAGGGTCACAAGAGCGACCCACAGTGAAAATACACATGAAAATATTTTTTTCTTTCTCAAAACACTTATTAAACTGTAAAATCAACTTCTGTTTTAAAATACAATTTCAGGAAATCATTTAAACACAAAACAAAATTTCAGAAAGTATTTTACAGACACTGACATGAAACCATACATGACATACATGCCCTCTAACTATACAGTACCGTACTCTAGAAGCAACGTCGAAGGATCTCCGAACACTGATGTCAAACATTAGGTCATGCTATTTTCTTTTAACCTGCGATGGTAAAAACAACGTGAGCTTGGAAAAGCTCAGTAATACAGAACTACCAAAAGATGCTATAAGCTCATGCAGATATATGGTAGGCATAACATTTTTATGATGTTCCAGGCAATACTTGTCTCCATTTATGTTTCGCTAATTTAGTGAAACACTATTCTTGAGGACAACAAGGTTTGTTATTTCTATGTTACTTAGTATTAAAAGAGAGCTTATTGTTCAGAGAAATCAACAGAGTGGCGGGTTGGAGAAGTTAAACCATGAAACCTAGTGTGTTTTAATAAGTTGCAGATCAAACATACATAAGTACTTAACATCATATCATATGAGCACATAACAGATTAAATGCAAATGTTCAATGTTCATATAGAAGTTTACAAGAACTACCCTCCAACCTTACACCAATATGCAGTCCCCCAGAACTGCATCCATAAGGACTTACCCTAGGCCCGATGGGCATAGGTGCCACCTAAGGGGATGCCTTAGGTCCATAAGGACTTACCCTAGGCCCGATGGGCATAGGTGCCACCTAAGGGGATGCCTTAGGTCCATAAGGACTTACCCTAGGCCCGATGGGCATAGGTGCTACCTAAGGGGATGCCTTAGGTCCATAAGGACTTACCCTAGGCCCGATGGGCATAGGTGCCACTCAAGGGGAGACCTTGAGTCCATAAGGATTTACCATCTTGATAAGGGCTGTAGCAACAGAGACTTCATAACATAACCCAACAGTATACCCCAGATGACAATCGGTATTTAGATTTCAGACATGAGTAACAGAATACATGTGACAGACGTATTCTATTCAAAGTATCAGAAATAGAAGATTCATGATTTTGACAGATAAATGGGCATACCATTGAGCAGAACAAACATTTTCATCATTCATCATGCAAACAGATTGTACCATATTAGGTCAAGCTAACAGATCATACTTTCAAGTTCATCAGACAGTCAGACAATATCATCATAGATCAAGCCATCACATAACAAGTATGCATATTGAGCAGACATACATCAAGTAGGCAGAAAATGCAATCATATATCCAGTTCATCAAACATACTATTATTCATGATTAAATCATTATACAATCCATTCAACAGAATACGTCGCACATGGAACACACTAGGTGGGACAAATCATTTCTTGGAGATACTAGGCATTTACAGAAGGAGACATATTAAACTTTTGATAATTTGAATGAATTTTTGAAACGTGGCCCCTATTAAAAAGGGTTCATACTAACGGTTTAACCCAGATATTTAGGAGGTGATACATTATGATCTCTGAGAGTTTAGACGCATCATGAGTTATTTAGTCATATAAGCCTACAAGGGCATTATGGTCATTTTATCACATATGGACATTTTGGTAATTTGTACCAACATTGAATAAGCAATGGTTCACAAAACTAGGGTATCCTATTTGCTCATTTGTTTTCTAGCCGGACATTCAAGAATTTCTAAATTAAAGTCTTTTAAGTTATTAGATATTTTCAGTGATGTTCCGACTATTTAGGCTATCATGGCCTTTTAGTTATTTGACTGTCATGACAAATTTTATACTATGGCACAATCATATCAGAACGAAAGTTATAATTCTCAGGGGCTCTAACAATTTATCATACCTCTAGAATTTGTTTAATGCAGCATAACCCAACTTGACAGTACTTACCAACGTTCAGATGTGAATAATTTGCGTGCATCAGAACTTAACACTGACTGTATTGTATTTCTGAACAGTCTCCCTCATACTTTACTATACGGTTTAACTTTGAGCAATCGAACATACAATTTATGCGGATCTTCCTACCTTACATCGATATGGTGAGCGATGGGCATACACGTGTCGTATTTCTCAACACTTAAGGGAACCTTAGCTATTTAAGTCTTATTAACAAATCTAGAATTTCGTCAAATACATAGTTACCGATTAACTCAGGAGGGTATTTCGGTTATTTTAGACTAAGATAAATATACCATTTCTTTCTGAATTACCATTTGGTACCTCCATTATTCACGTACTCAAACTAGATTAAGTCGTCCTAACTCTCCGACAGACGATTCATTCATTACAGAACTTGAGGGTATACGTCATTCAAACTAATCAGACATTTCGGTGCTCGAGGGCATTACCATCTTTTTGGTCATTACGATCATTCTCATTTAATTCACGCATTAACGTCATAAGGATCGACTTAGGGTTTCAACAATATTTCCAGAGAATTCTCATTCATGTGTTATACAGAGTTTGAGGGATTATCCAAGTTTGAATCACACGTATTGCATAATGATGCCGAAGCCTTTCCATTAAAACCTACATCTTGGGTAGTGTAAATTGCATAATCAGGTCGAATGCAGATTTTAGGTCATTTCCTTTATTAAAGGGGTAGTTTAGTCATACTTATGCTCCAAGGGCATTTTTGTAATTTCATAATTAATATCTCTCACTCCGTATCCTGGGCCTCGATTCTTACACACCGTTGATTGAGTTTCGGATTAACTGAATTTAACTATTAGATCTTCTGATACATTTAGCCCATTAGTAATCTTATTCGGATAATTTGGTCTTATTAATATCCATACTTATTGCTTGAATCTGATTTAATTTAAGCAAAATTTACAATATACGTCATCATAAGCATGCATGCGTTAACCGAATATCAACATGTTCATAAAGCATACAAGGGGTAGTAGTGTATTACCTTAACTCCGAGCCACATCAGTCGATTCGTGATACGACATTCGAATACCCTCGAACTCGGATTCAACATCCCACAACCACGCAGATATGAAGACGTGAGGATGCCTTCAATTAAACAAAAACCACAGTTAATCCGTAATCACACTGCCTTTAAACTGAACAAGAAACGCATAAGCATTTTTGGGTTCAAGATTAGTTTCAAAGGCTTTTGGATCAGAATTTTGCAAAACGGGCTTCAAAAACGGACTCAGGATGTCGAAAAACATAAAATAGGAGTTTTCGGAAAAATTGACTTTTTGGTCAACGGTCAAAGTCAACGCTGACGTCAGTAGGTCAACGAGGTCAGAGTCAACTGGTCAAAGTAAATGCTGACGGTAGCATGACGTCAGCAGTCAACATGGCCAACTGAGTTGACTCGGTAGGTTAACACACCGAGTTGACTCGGCTGACTCATTGAGCTAACTCGGACTGAGTTGACTCGGTAGACGGGTTGACTCGAACCGGGTCAACGGGTCGGACAGGCGGGTCGGGTCAACGGGTCGGACAAGCTCCGTTCAGGTTTGGGCTCAAACTGAGTTAGGCCGGTTCAGGCCGGGTTGAACCTGGTTCACTCACCCTAGGTTTTTGGTCGCCGTACGGTCGCCAGAAAAGCTGTCGGAGGCTCCTTTCGTGCCAAAACTGCCGAAAAAACGTAGATCATTAACACCACTTTTCCAAAAAAGCAAACAAACGTTAAAAGTTGGTCGGAACCACCAATTTTTACCTGAAATGCGCAAAGAAGGCAACCGGACAAGCGAAGCTCCGATGAGGCCTCTTCCGGTGTCGGATAGGTGACTGGTCGGAGGGGTTTTGTTCGTCACCTCGCCAGGAGCCAGGATCTGGCGGCCGCTTCTCGAACGGACGTCGAGGGTGGCCGAAAAACTCAAAAATGAAATGGGCCCTTGGCTTCTCCGATGAAGTACGCAATCGGGCCTTGCCGGAGTCGGACGGACGATTGGCCGGTACGATTTTGCTCGCTGTGACGTGTTGAGTACGATGGCGAGGCCGGTGCGACGAACAGAAGGCGGACGACGACATAATCACCGGAAAACAGAAGGGTCGAGTTAGGGTTTCGACCAAACTTTCGAACCCAGCTTTGCGACGGACGGCGCGCTGACGCGCGAGTGGCTGCCAAAGATCAACCCAGAAGCGACGACTCTTTGTTTGTCGCCGGCGATGACGCTCACGGCAGTGCGGTGGGCGAGATCAGGCAGTGAACAGATAGGGGGTTTTAGAACCTTCTAGGTTCTCACAAATCTCGATCAGACAAAAGAAATGAAAGGTATGGGAAAAGTCAGATTTTTATTATCTGATATAATAATTATCAGACACACTTATAATTTAGTTGGTGTAAAGCTAGACCAAGAGAACTCTTTGGCTCAGTTGTAAACCCAACATTCCTTCAAGGGTCACGGGTTTAAACCCTGGTGACCCCAATTCCTTTTTTTTCATTTAACCATGAAAATCGAGGTGTTACACATTTCCACACTCCATTTGATTTTTCTCCAAGATCTGACACCTTCCCCTGTTTTTTAACAGCAACAACATAAATACGAGGGAACGCCAGTCTTAAAGAGGGAACTTCGGTCCAGTAGTCCTCCCAAAAGTCCACAAGGCTTCCATCTCCCACACAACATCTGATATTCTTGATAAATCCATCATTATCTTCAAAAACTGGACTAACTATCTTTCTCCAGATCCAAGAACAATTTCTGCGCGAAACTTGTTGAGGCAGCATAAAAGATTGATTGTAACCATATTTTGCAACCATCACTTTTTTCCATAGACATTCTGGTTCATTTCCAAATCTCCATATCCATTTATTTAACAGGGATCGATTTCTTACTCTCATATCAACTATGCCCAGTCCTCTATGCTTTAATTGTTTGCAGACTTTTTCCCATTTGACCCATTTGATTGATTTCGTGGCTTTAGCTCCCCAAATGAAATTCGCTATTGCTTTGTTTAACCTGGATGCAACTGTAGCTGGTATCTTGAAAAGCAAAAGATAGTACACAGGCAGGTTAGATAGGATGGATTTAGCCAAGGCTATCCTCCCACCAAAAGATAGGAGTTTTCCTTTCCACCTGTCCAACCTTGAGAATACTTTGTCAAAAACGGGTTTCCACACTTCCAAAGAGTTTTTGGCCTGCCCCAACGGTAAACCCAAATAGTAAGTAGGGAATTTGTCAATAGCGTAGCAGCCTAGTCTTGGATTATTTGATCAGGCACATTTACACCATACATTTTGGTCTTTTTCATGTTTAGGCTTAACCCCGCTGCAACTTCAAATACTCTTAAAATTCTCTTCATGTTTGTCACCATTTCTTTCTTCGCCTCGATGAACATTATCAGATCGTCCCCAAACTGAATATGAGTAATATTCAAGTTGCTTCTTCCTACTGATACTCCTGAGATTAACTCGATATCTGCGGCTTTATTAATCAAACCACTCAGCGCTTCCCCGAAAAGGTTGAATAGAAGTGGTGAAAGTGGACATCCTTGCCTTAATCCTCTTTTGATACTGAAAGGGCTTGTGGGAAACCCATTAACAAACACTGAGATGGTCGGGGTTGATATGTATTGAGAGATCCACCTCCTCTATTTTGACCCGAATCCCATTTTCGCCATAATAAGATCTAAGAACTTCTAATCCACTGAATCATACGCTTTTCTGAAATCAGCTTTAATCACTACCGCTTCTTTTTTCCTTCTACTCAGATCATCAATTAGTTCATTTGCGATAAGGGAGCAGTCTGATATCTGCTTTCCTGGGATAAAAGCGAGTTGGTTGTCTCCTACCACTTCATTTACTACAACTGCCAATCTCCTTTCCAGAACTCGCGCCAATATTTTATAGAGGCTTCCCACGAGAGAGATGGGTCTAAAGTCGTCAACACCAACAGGGGCTTGCTTTTTTGGGATTAGTGTGATAAAAGACTGGTTTATTTTCATTGTGTCGAGATTATCATTGAAGAAATCCTTAAATAGCTTCATCACTCCATCTTTGATAGATTGTCAGAATTTCTTGAAGAAATCGAGGTTGAATCCGTCCGGGCCAGGGGCCCTAGAGCCATTAGCCGTTTAATTGCCTCCCACACTTCATCTTCAGAAAAAGGGGCTTCTAAGTTAGATGCAGACATCAGACATAGTTTTCTCATGTTCACCTCAAAACCGTTTACTGGAATTGTGTTGCTAACCTTGTAGCTTTCCCGAAAGTGATTCTAAAAAATTCTAGATATCATTTTTTGATCAGAAACTGTCGAATTTCCCACTTTGATGGCTGAGATATAATTAGTGTTTCCTCTGATAGCGGCCGAAAGCTGAAATTTTTTTGTGTTTCTGTCTCCCTCCTTAATCCATCTCAATCTAGATTTTTGCAGCCATTCTCGTTCTTCCCGCCTATATCTCGACCATAGCTTTGCTTTTAGTTGTTGTAGTTCCAGACTTTGCCCACTGTTATTGCCATTTTTCAGCAAAGATTCTTCCAAAACTGAGATCTTGTCTTCGGTTTCCTTGGTTGATTCGTTGTAACCCCCTTAGCCCGGCCTAGACGGTTGACCCGAACTACGAAGATTACACGGGGAAAACCAAAGTCAACCCAAAAGTCAACCTTGATTAACGACCCTTTTTTCTTTTTAAACTTGTATAGATGCACATTAATCCAAGGCATACTCTTGAGATAAGCATACTCAAAAATCACAGCAATCAGAAAACAATTAGGGACTCAATTGCACAACATACGAATTTAGGGACCATTTTGTAAATTCTGGAAATTAAAAGAACTTTACCAATTTTTAAGTTAACATTATGAAATTAGTCATGTTTCATGCATCTCTGCCAAATTTCACCTTAAACGGACATCTCGAACTCAAGCAATTGCACATACAAAAAATCAGGACTAAAACGTAAAGCTTGCAAACTTCAAAACCATTCAAATCAGTGCCCAACGGTCAAGTGTTTCGAAACGGGAATAGACCGTTCAGAAACGGGGCTTGGCAGTAGCCAAAGTGTTTCGAAACACCCATGCCAAATCCAGCACCTGTTTCGAAACAGGCAAGGGTGTTTCGAAACACCCTGCCTAGAAACAGCAGAAAAGCCTATTTTAACTCATCTAATCACCATCGAACATACTCTAAATCAATCCTCAACAAATCAACAACTTGACAAGCATCATAACTACCAAATTGCATTAAAATCTAGATACAAAACAACCCCTAGGTGCACCAACTCCTTCAACACATCCAACACTTAATCATGCTTTTAAAACAAGAAGCATAGCATAACAACTTATGAAGGAGAAGATTCAAACGTTGCAAGCGTTAAACCACATAGTACAAATCATAAACCAAACTTGTCCAACATACACAATCTCATTACACATCAATATAAAAGACTCTCCCCCCATTGCCTTTATTATCTATAGCTATTAACCGAGACATACTTCTCAAGTGGAGCTCTCATTGAATCCCTTGCTTCTTGCTGTCCCAACTTCAACTATCTGCATTGATGGACAAAAAGGAGCGTAAGCATATAATGCTTAGTGAGGAATGCTCAAAACCAAAACACCATCAATGCAGCGAATCATAAAACCCCTTCTAAAAGTAGTTGTAAATCAATAAATCAAAGCATTGGTTGAAAAACCTCTTTTGAAACATCATGCTTTAAACCATGTCTTGCTCAACATGAAAACCAACCTTTAGCTTAGAAAAGCTAAACAATTTACCCCAAAACACATTCTTGCAAAAACCATTATTTAAACCTTTCCATGCATAAACACCACATGCAAGGTTAAACTCAAATTCCTTGGAAAACACTTCCACCTCACAACATACTTTCCATATGCTTGATGGCCATTTCAAAGCAAAACCTTTCGAAAACCATTGGTTCCTTCTAACTATCTCATACATTCAACAAATGCAAAACACATGAACTACCAAAAACAACATTGCACTACATGCCTTTTAAAACAAGTCCTCACAAGACTTCAATGCACTAAAGAGATTCCCATGCACATATGCACCATTCTCAATATAAGATAAAAACTTGTACAAGTTAACAAGTAATACATGCATTCTTAGAACATCACACACTTCCCATGCAACCTTGCATCATTTCAAGCATCTCATGCTTCATTACATCCAAGAACATTATATTGGCTTCCAAGTGATAATTCACAAACCATCACAACACAAAACACAATCGGATACGCGGATTACAAGCGTTGTCCCACACGCTTCATACACACAACCGAACAACACAAGGTGGAGTTTACCGGTACAATCACAACCCCTCAACACCCGTGATGGAGTCTAACGGTACAATCACAACCTCTCAAAATCACTCATCGGAAGTTGTATAACACACTAGCGAGAGCCGGGACACATCACAAGGCTTACACATGGAAGCTACCACAACCATTGTAATCACCTTAACCAAGCTCACACACGGGAGCAACCCTCCACCGTTGTGACGCTTAACAAAGTCCACCCACGAGAGCCATCCTCCATCGTGGTGACATTTAACAAGGTTCACCCACGAGAGCCATCCTCCATCGTGGTGGAAGTTAACCAAGCCCACCCACGAGAGCCATCCTCCATCGTGGTGGCACTTAACAAAGCCCACCCACGAGAGCCATCCTCCATCGTGGTGACACCAACTCTCTCAATCGCTAGGATACTTGGATGGAGTTTACGGTACCATTACAACCCCTCGACATCCAAGGCGACTCAATTCACGGTGCACCCAATCCTATAGCCGACTAACTATATCCGATTAAAGTAACCAACAACCACTTACATCACTTGCCAATACCATCAATTACCATCATCAATTCACTGTTTTAAAGCATTAAACAAAGCCATTAAACAACATGCAACACTATGCATCAATTCCACAATTCCAAAGTACAAAACCAAGGATCTCTTACCTTGAGCATCCTTCAACACATGACTTTCAAAACCAGCACTAAACCATGCTAAAACATGCTTTCAAAACAGAATTTAAACATGCAAATTAAATGTATGCATCCAACCATCTCATGGTTCATTCAAGAGAAAGAGTTTTTCCGAAAACTTACTCTTGAGCTTAGTTAAGTTGCTTAGACTTAAACTAAGCTCCCATAACCTTCAAATATTGGTTTCAAAGCTGAAAACCCAACTTCACTCACCGATACACAAAACTACGCTAGCCGTTAAGCCTTCTAAGCATCCGAACCCTCCAATGCTACCTCTATTGCCTCCGGATCATTCTCCCCTGTTTTAAACACATAACAACAGAGGATTAATGCATCATCATGCATTAAAAACACCAGCAACACAACTCAACTCGCTGCTCTACATAAATCCGACATTTCGGCTACCAAACACAACCGAAATCACCTCCAAACTCTTCCAAAACTTAACCCAGCCAAGATCCATCACTTCTAACCATTATTAAACATCAATTAACATCCAAAATGATCCCAAACCCGTCCTTATACCTCCAGCATTAACAAAACACCAAGATCACCCCAAAACCACCATTTTCACAAGTAAAAACTTAGGAAAATCAACCTATTCGGGATTGCATTGATTAAACCTCAATCACACATCATTTAGACATCCAAAATACATCAAAAAGACATCTCAAAACAGAGCCCAATCATCCAATACGAATTTCTTCAAAATTAAATCCAAATCTTGCATTTTAAGCCAAAATCAAGATCACAACATTAAAACCTTTAATAAAACTTAATTTAAGGATTGAGAACTTGAGAATTTCAGTAAAGAACTGAGTATTTAGAGGAGAAGGACGTTCATACCTCTAAATGTGGATTTCTCCTTGTTTAGAGCCAAAATCCTTGAAAATTCAATAAGCAAATGAAGAGGATTTGATGTAGAAATGATTAGGAATCATTTGGAGATTGAAAACTCAACTTTAGGTGTGAAAATCAAAGGAAAAGTTGCTGTGGAAATGTGTTTGGCTGAGGGAATTTTGAGAGAAAATGAAATGGGAAAATTTTGGTAAAAGTTAGTTATGAAACTAAAATATCACTTTTCCCTCTTTTCTTTTTATTAAATAAACATTAAATGAGTCTTTAAAAATCAAGAAAAATCTGTAGAAATCCTCCCTTGGGTAAATTAGCTCCTTAAAGATTCAAAGTTTCAATCCTTTTAAAACAGTCACGAACTTTTCAAAAATTACATTTTAGTCACTAACTCAAAATGTCATATTTCCAAGCCTCAATTTGTAAAATTGATTTCACACCCTCTTATATATATTAAAAGAGGATTTTTAGATATTTTTCCATATTTTTAATGCATCCCGAACTAGGCTTTCCTAAAAACCACCTTTTATATTTGAACCGAAAATCCGACCGGTCCGGTTCAAACCCAAAACTTCTAAGCCCAAAATTGGGGTGTTACATTCGTTGTCTTTAGCTTGTATATTCTTTACCCAACCTTCGTGGAATTAATTAAGAGGCGCGAGCAGCCCACGCGCGTGGGTTGGTTCTTCCTCCCAGCCCCGATCGCGGCTCCTCTATGGCGGTAACCGCCGCGACCACTGTTCCAGCACCGACGGAGCCTACAGCCCCCGTGCCACGCCACACTGCTTCCACGCGAAGCTCTGATCAACGTTGCCCGCACACCCAACTATCCCCTACTGCTCGACCATGCCACCGCATTGCCGCAATCTTCTCTCGAGTCAGGACCGCGACGGAAGCCGTTCTTAGTCCCGCTCCACCACTGCATCGATGACGTGACCTCCCTTTCCGGCAAACACATCTGCAACAAAAAGGAAGCAAACATGGCTCAAAATCCCTAAACTAATACTGGTCAAGACATGTGTTAATCCCTAAAATGAAGATTGGCAAGAATCTTGCTAGAATTAGCATGAAATCCATCCCAAATCAGATCAAAGATGAAAAATTTAGGGATTTATGCTTGAGATTCAAGCCATTTTGTACCTATAAAAACCCAATCATTCCTTGTAATTGTCACCAACTTGAATCCGAAAAATCATTGAAAAAAATAGTGAAGCTTGAGAAATTTCTAGTAGATTTACAAGAAGGAAGAGTACGAATTCCAGCAACATTGTAATCGAAATTGAAGAATCAAAGCAAGCATTTTTTTCGTATTGCGTTCTTCCTTTTAATTCTTTTATTTCGATTTTCTTACTTAATTTGATGTTTGAATCATATTCGATTGTTGAAATTTGATGTTGATTCTTTAAATTTGTTGTTGTTCGAATTTAAATCGAATTTTTGAACCTTTTTTATTAACTTTCGGATATAAAAAAGTGGTGTTCTTCATTTTGAAGAACACCAAGAACAATGATGGTTTCCCATATTTTTGAGTTTGATCCATGCGAGTTTAAGAAAAAAAGGAAAAAGATGTTTGTGGGCCTTGAACCCAATCCCTTTAAAAAAATATAAAATTTGGGCTTAAAGAAAATTGTTTCTTTTAGACTTTTTTATATAGCTTAGTTTTAATAAATTTTTAGAAATTAAATATTCATTTTGAAAAAAATAGAAATATTTTTTTAAATAATCAAATATTCAATTTTCTTTTTTAAAAAAATAAAAAAGAATCCAATTTAATTTTATAAAAAGAACATGAGTTTGAAGAAAAACTTTTAATTTTTTTTAAAAATGTGTGATTTAAAATTGAAAATAAAGGATAATTTGTCTTGCTTTTCTTTTTGGTTATATTCTTGTAATTATTTAATTTTGCGGTTTAATCTTTGCTTTCATATTTTATCATTGTTTGCTTAAAAAATAACAATGAGGTGTCTTACCAAACGAAGATGACGGATTAACGCCAGGAATGTTGGCTGTAAAGTGTCTAAAAGTCATATATTTTGCCACACATTCCAACTCTTATTATTACTGTTTTTAAGCACATTTTAGGCATAAGTAGGTTCATACATAGCATTTTACAGTATTTCATTGATCTGCCTTACTTTTATAACTTATCATTTATTTGGTGAACAAGAGATACTGTTTTAGTGTATTCTTGTCTGTAGGTACTAACAGCTGAAAGAGGGAACCGAGGAGCGGAGGACACAATGATGTGGAGCAAACCCAGGAGCTGTACTGAAGCAGTTCCAGCAGAAGTTAGTTGCTGCCGAGCACCTGCCGAGCAGAGTTGCCGCTGACCTTGCTGCCCACGGCAGCTGACTATGGAAGTTGGGAGAACTGGAGCGCGATCTGTAGAGCTAAAACTCCTCAATCTATCACCGACGTTCATTTGATTTTCTGACATCTGTAACAGCGGCCAGGGCTGCCGAAGAAAAATTCTCAAGCTTACTTGCGGGTTAAGGCAAGCAAGATAGAATCCACATTCCACGCAAAGAAGTCGGCATTTAAAGTCATATTAAAGAGGGAAAGCTACTTTAAAGGACTTCTACTTTAAGGAGGACTTAACCTAGTCTTTTAGTCTATAAATACCCATTGTACTCCTAGTTCAAATCATCTTAGATTTTTTTATAGACTTTTCTTGTGTTCTTCACCGCCACCATGTTCTTAACTCCATTTGGGTTAGGGTTATGTTGTAACTAGTGTGAGACGGTTATTTTAGGGTTTTGAGTTATTTTCTTCAATAAAATATTCCGAGTTTACTTAATCCATTGTTCTTCATTCTTTCAATCATTCTACACCAGTCGTTTGAGAGAATCCATTTGTCGGGCACGAAAGTGCAAGGCTCACGAAAGGGTTAAGTACGGTCACAACGTGCTGAGGCGTGACTAACTTGGTTCTATACCAGTCCACAAGTTTCAGCGGTTAAAAGGGATTACCAACCGAGATGACTAGCCTGTGTTAGGTTGACGATGAGATTGCTAGGTATTGCCTAAGTCATGTTAGCTCTCGAGCATCCTAACCTAGAAATAGGAGGGATCACTACCGACTATCCTGCCGAACTTGGAGTATCTTCCAGACTTGCCGCCAGGATTTCTTTCCGTTCCACCTGCCGAAACAGTACACCCCTGCAGTGGTAGTGACCTGCTACGGCCGCGTGACAGGGTCGTAGTTTGCCGCCCGCCATACCCGCTGAGGCAGCATATCGTGGCAGCACAAAATAACTCATACTATTACATTGCAGTTTTCACACTAAGTGGCAGCATAACCCTGCCTGCTCTATCAACCTGATTCACCTCTCCTTTATTACTTGTGTCTTTATTTACTTTTCATCCAAACCAAACAATTCACTTGTGTTTTATTTTACCCTTGTGCAGGAACTACGAAACGAGACAAGCTGTCCAATCCTCGTGGGATTCGACATCTTTTATACTATAACTTGGTAGGAGTGTGCACTTGCGCTCTCACAAAAAGGGAACACCTACACGCCCTACAAGTTTTTGGCGCCGTTGCCGGGGATAGGTAACATCGAATTTTGTTTTTCAATTTCTGCACTTTTTATTTTATTCTTAATATAAAAAAAATTACTGTGTCCTTTGCAAGTGCATGACCAGGGCAAACCCTAAAGGAAACCTTATTATTTACGACGATCTTGAGCGTGAAACAAGAAGGATTAAGATGGAACTCAGGGAAGTCCTAAAGAACAACAAAGGAGATAAGGGCAAAGCAAAAGTGGAAACCATGGTAAACGAGGACCCCCCAAATGATGCCATGAATGGCAGGGGCAGGCAGCATGACTTGCCGCCTAGAGGACCACAAGAACAACAGAGGCAGGACCCCCTGATCCGCCCCAGGTGCGGACAACTAGAGATTACCTGGAACATGACTTCCAAAGGTTCGAGCCGATAATGACGGAACCGGAGATAAGGGCAGACCATTTTGAGCTAAAGCTCGTCATGTTCAACATGCTAAATACACTAGGGCACTTCAGAGGGATTGCCACTAAAGATGCTCGACAGCATTTACGAGGATTCCTGGACATTTGTCGAGCATTCAAGATACATGGGGTTCACCAGGACGTACTACGGCTGAGGCTATTTCCTTATTCATTGAGGGATATGGCGAAACAATGGTTGAATAACCAGCCAGCCGGATCTTTTAATACATGGACGGAGCTCTGCAAAGACTTTCTAGACCGATTCAGCCCGTCCAATGTCACTGATAGGCTGCGGAATGCGATATCAACAGATGCTAAATAACTGTCCGTTGTACGGTCTACCGGCTTGGATTCATGTATCTATATTCTATAACGGGGTTAACTACCCAACTCGGATGATGATAGATGTCTCGATCAATGGGATCATCCTAGACAGACCTCCAAAGGAAGCACTGCGGCTGCTGAACATAGCCGCCAAAAATGATTATAAATACCCGATAGCCCGCCGAGGCGGTACAAGGCGGCCAACCACAGCAAATGAGGTAGAAGCCTCAGAATCCGTTAACGCCTACCTCGATCAACTAACGGAGCTGGTGAGGAAGATTGTGCAACCCCCTGGAAAGGTCTATGAAGTAAAAGTTGTGGAGCCATTCTGTGGTGAATGTGGGGGCAACCACGATTTCTCTGACTGCACCACATCTGCAAATTACATGGGAGGATACGAGAAGAATAGCAGGCCTGCCCAGAACACCTATAATCCTAACTGGAGAAACCATCCCAACTTCTCCTGGAGCAACCCAAAAACAGCTGCAAATCCACAACAGCTACAGGGAGGCTACCAGCAGAATCAGTCCCGACAGCAGACTCTGCAGCCACAACACAATAATTCACTAGAAGCAACTCTGCAAACCTTCATGAAACAAACTGGTGAGTTTATTGTTCATACTAATAAATTCATTAAAAAAATTGAGTCTTTTATGGATAGGACAGAGATGATGCTGAACAACCAGGAGGATGCCATTAAGAACCTGGAAACCCAATTTGGCCAGTTCACTAAAATCTACAACAGCCGGAATATGGGTGCATCATCTAGCAGCTCGCAAGCAGCCGCTAAACCCACTTATGAGCATTGCAAGGCTATATCAACAAGAACTGGGAAGCCGTTAGATGAGCCCAGGATGGTAGAACAGCCAGAAGTGCAACCGGACCAGAAAAGCAAGCCTGCCACAGCAGCACCAACACATGTTGCCCCAACAGCAACACTAGCCGCCCCAGCAGCAGAACATGATAGCGGCTCCGAAAAAGATGATCCTTCTCAAACTAAGCCCCCAAGAAAGGAGCACATAGAGGACATCCGTCCGCAAGCACCATTCCCCAAAAAGCTCAAGCAACAACAACAGGAGCACCAGTTCATAAAGTTCCTCGATATTCTAAAACAGATACATATCAATATACCTCTGATAGAAGCCATACAAATCATGTCAAACTATGCCAAACACCTCAGGGATATGGTTTCTAAGAAGAAGAGGATAAGGGAATTCGAGACAGTGGATGTCACTGAAGAATGCATGGCTATGCTGCATAACAAGTTGCCGCCTAAGCAGACAGATCCGGGCAGCTTTGTTATACCATGCAGGCTAGGCAGCAAGCACGAGACCAGAGCCATGTGTGACTTGGGAGCCAACATCAATATGATGCCAAAGGCTGTCTTCGACAAACTAGGTATTGGGTCTGCCAAACCAACCTCCGTAATTCTTAAACTTGCTAATCACTCATTTGTGCAAATGGAGGGAAAGATCAAAGACATTCTGGTTAAGGTGGGAAACCTGATTCTCCCCGCCGACTTCCTCATCCTAGATTGTGTGGCCGATGAGAAAGCCCCTATCATCCTCGGGCGACCCTTCTTTGCCACGGGCAGAATGCTTATAGATGTAGAACTCGGGGAGCTGACAATGAGGGTAGAGGACCAGAGCATAAAGATGAACGTGCTACAACCCTCAGAAGAAGGAAAGGAAAGCCCAGATGCAAGAGCTGCCAAGATCAGTGTGGAAACAGGCCAGGGCAGCAGCTGCCGCGACAGGCCTAGGGGCAGACTTAAGGACCCCATAATGCAGCATTTGAAGGAACAGGATGACCCCCAGGAGGGAAGAAAATGTCAAACCACCTCAGGAATTGGTTATGTCTCGAAGATGCACCCAAATGCACTCCCAACATAACTTAATTTTTATTTTTTATTTTGTATTTTTATGCATTAGGATTAGAGTTTATTTTATTTTAGGATTAGATTAATTTTCAGCATTTTATTTTTCAGAAATTTAATTATTATTTCTATATTATTTTAGGATCAAGAATAAAAGAGCAATATTAAGCAGGAAGCCTAGTAAGAAGCCCGCCCACCATCCTGCCGAGACAGTAGCTAGCGCAGCAAAGTGTAACGGCTCCGAAAATAACGGGCAGAAAAATCCGTAATGTGCGCTAAAAAATCGGAACGTTGAGCATTTAATGTCGCCCCGGCACTTCTCGACAGCCCCTATATATATACCTCTCACTCACTTCATTTTACTTTACTTTCACCTTCTTGCTATCTACCATTTGATTCCCCTGCTCTCTCACTACTTTCATTTTTAGTTTCAGTTAAAGTACAATCGTTCACATAGTCTCAACATCAACCCAAAAACCCATCTATAAGAAGTTTTGCTTCAAGGAGGACAAGGAGAGATACATAGAAAAGTTCTCCAAGTAGACGGTATGGGAGGAGCAAGGCTTCCATTACATGCAGCAAACAGGAGACCGTGGTCTAGAGCCCGCCTTGTTCCGAACCATCCACAGCAAAGGATGGGAGATGTTCGCTCAGCAGCCAGAAATATCATACCTCACTATAGTGAGGGAATTCTACTCCCATCAGCCCTACCCGGAGAAGTCATTCGTCTACGTCCGCGGGGAACTGGTCAAACTCAACGCTGCTGTCATCAACAGCCACTACGGCCTCAATATGAACGACAACCCGCACGAGGAGTGGAGGCAGTCACTGACGGCTGCAACTATGAGGAAATTAAGGCCAAAATCTGCAAGCCCAACACACCATGGCTGGGGGGGAAACACGTGGGATCTGTTCAGCACCGCCACCTGCTGCCAGAAGCCATGCTATGGAACACATTTGTGAAAAGGCGTCTGCTGCCCACATCCCACAACTCAACAGTTGACCGGCTGCGCCTCGCCTTAATTCACAGTATCCTGATGAACTGGCCGATCAACGTAGGGGAAATTATCTACACAGAAATCTACAACTACTTCAAGAAGAAGAAGGGCAGGTTGTACTTCCCATCCCTCATCACAGGTCTTTGCACCAACTTTCGAGTCCCAACAGAGCCCATGGATGAGCTAACGACTGCCAAGGAGGGCTGGACCAAAAAGGTCCGCATTCAGATGATGCAGGATGCAGAGAAAGAACCAGCAACGCCCAGTCAGCCCTCTGCCACACAATTTGAAACGCCAGCCGCCCCTGGCAGTACTGAAGCTGCCCCAGAAAAAGAAGTCCTCCCGCTGCTGCACACACTGCTAGCAAGCACAAAACGGATAGAGCAGCAACAGTTGGCCTTCATGAACTATGTGGGGGAGGCCCAAGAAGCCCTTGTGGCTTATTTTCTGAAGAAATTTCCCGAAGATGTGCCCACCATGTCGCCCTACCCTGAGGAGCTTGCAACAGCAGCTCAAGCACAAAGAACTCCACCAGCCGCCACTGCCTGCCAGACAGACCGCCAGGTGCCCTCTCCTACCCATTCTCCGCATTACTCAGCTGCCACCCCATCAAACACAGTGGCAGACTCCCCTGAGAGGCACCAGCAGAATCTCTCCCCTGCCTGCACAGCCAACACATTGGCAGACACCTCCTCATCAGAGGAAATTGAGCAGCCGCCGCTGGAGCTAGAAGCAGCAGTAGTAGCAGCAACATCATCCATCCCAATGACATTCATCCCTCCGGCAGCACCCACGGAGGAAGGGACCGGGAAGAGGAAGCGACACATAATAGCCGAAGAACCTATGGACTTCGAGATGGAGTCAGAAGAGAGCGGCGCATCTCTCTCCGTTCCCCCTTCTGAGCCTCAAGAAGAGCCACATCATACGCCGAAGAGAGTCTAGCCGCCGCGGAAAGCAAAAACCTCACCTGCTAGGACCGCTGCCAAGATGTCTGCCGGCCGCCGCTTCGTTATAGAGACATCCTCCTCCTCCTTAGCTGACAAGAATCCAACCTCTTCTCACCCCTCAGAAAACTTTTAGTTTATTTTATTTTATTTTATATTTATTCTTATTTTTATTTTATTTTCGTATTGTTAATTTTAACATGTATATTTTATTAACTTTACTATTTTGTGCATTGAGGGCAATGCCCATCTCGAGTTTGGGGGGGATAGCTCTCGCATCATTTGTCTAGGCATTTTTAGTTGCATTTAGGTTGCATTGCACTTGCCTTAGTAATAATCGGAAAAGAAAAGTTTGTTATGACTTGTGCCTATGATAAGATAGCCGATTAATGTATTTTCTCACCTAATTAAAAATTGAACTTAATCTTGAAAAGCATGAAATATGGCTTAGATTTTTTTCTTTTTGCCTGAAAATGTTAAACATCCCTGTTACTTGTTGAATGTGTTAGAATATTTGATGAACATTGCATGTTTGTTTTTAGAATTCTTCGCAAAATTCTAACGATGATTACAGGTAGCCGCCAAGGCAGGCAAAAGAAACAGAGAAACGAAGAACTGCCACGGCAGCAAGATCAAAAACAAAGAACAAAGTTGTGATACCCTAGAGGTGACCGCAACAGGCTCTAGGAAGAATCATATGCGAGGAGACTCTGTTGCTATCAAAGTCCATGAATCTGAAAGCCTTAAAGTGACAGACAAATTAGCATGAGTGAATGAAAGCCTTCACGGGATGACTCTACTCCAAGGGTTCGGGGTTCTGTAGTTTGCTCACATCTCAACGTCAGACCTAGAAGAGTAGTTGTGATAAGCTGAAGCCCTCACTGCCATGATTAAAAATAATGTGCTTAATTGTGCTGCCTCGGCAGCAACCTTTAAATCACAGAAGCATCTTTGTTTAATTGTTTATTCTGCGTATTCAGTTTGTTTACATAGATGCACACACCACACAGGCATAAAAAATTTAATTTTGAGTTATTTTCTTGCTTATTTCCCTTCATTAAGCTTTATATATAGGTGCCACGGCCTTGAGGAAGAAAATCAGATTAAAAACAAGTTTTTCTTTCTGACTATTATTAGGGCAAGTACTTTAGGTTGCATTGCTTGAGGACAAGCAATAGTTCGAGTTTGGGGTGTGTAAAGTGTCCAAAAGTCCTATATTTTGCCGCACATTCCAACTCTTATTATTACTGTTTTATGCACATTTTAGGCATAAGTAGGTTCATGCATCGCCTTTTATAGTATTTCAATTTGGTGAACAAGATATATTGTTTTAGTGTATTCTTGTCTGTAGGTACTAACAACTTAAAGAGGGAACCGAGGAGAAGAGGACACAATGCTGAGGAGCAAACCCAGGAGTTGTACTGAAGTAGTTCCAGCAGAAGTTGGTTGCTGTCGAGCACCTGCCGAGCAGAGTTGCTGCCGACCTTGCTGCCCACGGCAGCTGACTATGGAAGTTGGGAGAACCGGAGCACGATCTGTAAAGCTAAAACTCCTGAATCTATCGCCGACGTTCATTTGATTTTTCGACATCTGTAACAGTGGCCAGGGCTGCCGAAGAAAAATTCTCAAGCTTTCTTGCAGGCTAAGGCAAACAAGATAGAGTTCACATTCCACGCAAAGAAGTCGGTATTTAAAGTCATATTAAAGAGGGAAATCTACTTTAGAGGACTTCTACTTTAAGGAGGACTTAACCTAGTCTTTTAGTCTATAAATACCCATTGTACTCCTAGTTCAAATCATCTTAGGTTTTTTTATAGACTTTTCTTGTGTTCTTCGCCGCCGCCATGTTCTAAACTCCATTTAGGTTAGGGTTATGTTATAACTAGTGTGAAACGGTTGTTTTAGGGTTTTGAGTTATTTTCTTCAATAAAATATTCCGAGTTTACATAATCTATTGTTCTTCATTCTTTCAATCATTCTACACCAATCGTTTGAGAGAATCCATTTGTCGGGCACGAAAGTGCAAGGCTCACAAAAGGGTTAAGTACGGTCACAACGTGCTGAGGCGTGACTAACTTGGTTCCACACCAGTCCACAAGTTTCAGCGGCTAAAAGGGATTACCAACCGAGATGACTAGCCTGTGTTAGGTTGACGTTGAGATTGCTAGGTATTGCCTACGTCACGTTAGCTCTCGAGCATCCTAACCTAGAAATAGGAGGGATCACTGTCGACTATCCTGCCGAACTTGGAGTATCTGCCAGACTTGCCGCCAAGACTTCTTTCTATTCCACCTGCCGAGACAGTACACCTCTGCAGTGGTAGTGACCTGCTGTGCCCGCGTGACAGCGTCGTAGTTTGCCGCCCGCCATACCCGCCGAGGCAGCATATCGTGGTAGCACAAAATAACTCATACCTATTACAATGCAGTTTTCACAGTAAGTGGGAGCATAAACCTGCCTGCTCTATCAACCTGATTCACCTCTCCTTTATTACTTGTGTCTTTATTTACTTTTCATCCAAACCAAACAATTCACTTGTGTTTTATTTTACCCATGTGCAGGAACTACGTAACGAGACAAGCTGTCCAATCCTCATGGGATTCGATATCTTTTATATTATAACTTGGCACGAGTGTGCACTTGCACTCTCACAAAAAGGGAACATCTACACGCCCTACATTGGCGGTGATTGCAGTTCATTTTCTGGGCGGTAGGACCGTTAAAATAGATTTATATTCATTAAATAGACAAATGAAATTGAACCTTTGTGAACTTGCAAATTCCAATTTTGAAAACGATTTTGAAATCAATTAGGTACCAATTTTGGGCGTTATGGCGGTGCTAATTCTTCCCCACGCGTAACCGACACCCGAACCTATTTTCTGCTTTTCGTAGACCAAAACTGTTGTTTTATTAAAACAAAACGTTTCATTAAAATAACCCCATTTTAAAGTGATCCAATCACACTTTTAAAAAAAGATTGGTTGCGACTCTGTTAATTTTAAAAGTTTTCCAAAAAGTTGAAGCTCGAAAGTGTTGCGACAGCTTGGCGACTCCGCTGGAGAAATGTTTTTGTTTTTTTAAATAAAAACAAAAGAGGGTCAGGCAACAAATTGGTTTTAAATGGTTTTCAAAAAAAAGTTTTTTAAAAATGGAATTTGTAAGTTCGCAATAGGTTCAATTTATTTGTCCGTTTAAATGAATATAACTCTATTTTACGCATTTAAGACTTAATTCCAAGCTCTATTCCCGAGCTTTGTCCCATTCGTTTAAGTGGGGGAACACGCTTTGCTCATGTAAGAATATTGATTCTTCGTATGAGCCTATCAAGTACCTTCGGGACTCATTCCCTTGTCTTCGTAAGGATATTTATTACTAACCTTTTGGTGTGAGTTTTGTTTTGTTTTTGTTTTTGTTTTTGTAGCATATGTATTTATTGCATGCATCCCATATCTAGAGGGGATCAATTTAAAAGCATGTTGCTCAATCAGAGAAAGCTTCTGCCATGGATGGAAGGTACCTAAAGGAGGAAGACAACGAGCAAACAATGAGAATTTGTCGAATGGTCACGCGGAGGAAACATCGAAGTATGCTCACATCAGCACCAAGCAGAATATCAAAAGTCGCAAGAGCAATATGACCACTTCGACGGTCCAACCAAGCAGAATTTGAAAAATGATCTTTGGTCTACTCGACTTAGAGGCAACGTCAAAAGGACCCAGGAGCGAGACGAGTTTGATAAGAGTGTCACATCCTAAATTGAAGACGTAGCTAAGCATGTGACGTCATGAAGCTACATTTCTTCGCCCTACGTCAGATCGACAAGGTGGGACCAAGGCTTCAAAGGTTGATTAAAGAAATGAGTGCTTAGACCGAGAAGTATTTATAGGACCTTCGTCATCCAATGGAAGCTACGTCTAAGAGCAACACCTTAATAGAATTGATGACCCTTCGCTTGCATTCATGCTCTTGCATACATACATTTACTTTCATGCATTTTTTTGTTTGCATTAAATAATGTTTTGATCACTGCATTCATTCATGTATAATAAAAAGATTAATTTTGGAAAATTTTGTTTAAGTAGTAAAGATCCCGCGCAAACACGACTCGAGCCATGAACACCGAGGAATGATTGACAACTCCGGAAGCAAATCAGAAGAGCATCCATGATAAGTTTGAGAAAATGGTAAATGATCTGAAGGAAGAGATTGAGTTATCACACCAGAAAATAGTCAGCCAAATCGCAGCCATCTTTGGGTTCAAAGACCCAGAAAAAGACACCAACACTCTCCCAGGGATGGCTTTTGTACATTCACAGATGCAAAAGGAAGTGGTTTCACCTAAAGTTAAGATCTTGCCCCATTTTGCAGAATCTTCTGCCCGTACTGAAGACAACACCGATGAGGTTCGCAGCCGCGAGATGCCAGACCTCAATGAAGAAACTGACATGGCAAAGGTCGAGAAGAAATAGGAAGACCGCTACAAGAAGCTGGTGGAAATGATTAAACCTTATCAAGAAGGAAGAATTTATGGTGGCAGGCATGTTAGAGATTTGAGTCTAGTTTCTGACCTGGTGGGTCCTCCAAAGTTCAAGGCCCCTGACTTTGAAAAGTATAATGGAACTACATGCCCATTGGCACACTTGACTATGTACTGCCGGAAAATGTCACTGAATTTAGAAAACGAGAAGTTGCTGATCCACTGTTTCCAAGATAGCCTATCTGGGATTACTATCTGATGGTATGCTTAACTGAGTCGGGTCAACATACACACTTGGAGAGATCTTTCGAAAGCTTTCCTCAAACAGTACGAGTATGTAACAGATATGGCCCCAAGCAGGATCATACTGCAGAATATGGAACGAAATCCCAATGAGAGCTTCCGCCAATATGCCCAGAGATGGCGAGATGTGGCAGCCCAAGTTCAACCTCCACTGTCAGAAAATGAGGTTACTCCAATGTTTGTGGAGACTCTAAATGGTCCCTTCTATGACTATATGTTAAATCACGCCACCGAAGGTTTTGCAGACATGGTCATGAATGGAGAGTTGATATTGGAGCCATCAGAAGTGGAAGACTCGAGAGAGAAGAAGATGACGAGCGCATTTAGAGTTTTGTCACGAAGTCGTTGGAGGAAAGATTGGCCGGGATTCGTACTTTCATGGAATAATGCTTAATTTTCTCTAGACAGTTGGGGTCATGCTTAGAACCAACCCTTTTTCTTTTGCCCGTGAGCATTAGGGATCTTTTGTAAGGGCTTCTATGTTAATTTACTTGTTTAAAGATGCATTTTTTTCAAGTGGAAAACGTTTCTCATTTTTTTCATCCTTTTCCCTTCTTTGCATTCTTCATCTATTTCTTTTCAAGCGTACATCTTCTTTGCAGAGTCCCTATTATTGATTGTATGAATGATTCTTGAATCTAATCCCGAGATAGAGGGGCAAAAATGTGTGTTCAGGATTAATATACAGATTTGAGTAAAATTTCCTCTCATACATTGCTGTTAGGGGCTTGTAATTTCCAACATATTTTCCCTCTTCTACATTTATTGGGCACTCATCCCTACTATGATTTCCCTCACAGATAGTACAAACTTCCTCGACAGCAAATCCTTGTAATTCATCTTCATTCAATAACCGTTTCATTGCTTTAGTAAGGAATGCTACCTGTGATTTCATAGTGCTGTCGGCCTCATAATCCTTGACAGCAAGTACCCGTTTACCCCCTCTTCTAGCTGTCGGAAACTATTCCTCATTCTTAGCTAGATTTTTCAAAACTTGCAATGCCTCGTCTGGATCTTTATCCAATAATAATCCATTTGCTGCAGAATCAATTCGAATGCGAGTTTGTAAGTTAGCAGCATTATAGAACTTAGTTACCTGAGTCCAGACAGGAAATCCATGCATTGGACAGTTCCGAAGAAGAGTAGTAAATCTGTCCCAGGCCTCGTGCATCGGCTCGTCATCTTCCTGTTGAAAAGTAGCAATTTCATTACGTAATCGCTCAGATAAGTGCGAAGGATTAAAACGAGATAAAAATTCACGAGTTAGATCTGCCCAAGTCATAATGGAACCCGGTGTAAGTTTATTCCACCAAGTTTTAGCTCTGTCCCTCAATGAATGAGGAAATAACCGAAGCCTCAGTATCTCCGGACTAACTCCTGGCAGTCTAAACGAACCACAGATCTCCTGGAACGTTTTGAGATGCTCCCTAGCTTCTTCTGTCACAGCACCACTAAACTGCCCGGCGTTGTTGATCATACTAAACATGACAGGCTTAAGCTCAAAGTTGTCAACATCAATATCCGGCAGTGTGGTCTCCAGTTCTACATGATCATTCAGCATGTAGTCACGACATGACCGTCGTCCATCTGCTGCGGGCGGGTCACCGACAGGCGGGTGGTTATCGCCTAGGGGTGGTATACGACCGCCGGCAGGTTGGTTATGGCCCATCTTCTCTAGCTGTTCCTCGAGGTATTCGTTTCTGTCTAAAAGTCGGCGAAGTTGTTTCTTGAGACTAAAGGAACGTTCGATTTCCGGATCTAATGGATACTCAGGATCTTCACCTCTTTTAGATCTGCGCATAAACAAGAAAACCTCGTTAAAAGCGAGAGTTGAAAGCACAAAAGAAAAATTAAAGAAAAATAAAAATAAAAACGAAAACAAAAACAAAAACAAAAATAAAAACGCAAAGTGCAATAAAAGAAAGATGTAGTTATGTTGCCAATCCCCGGCAACGGCGCCAAAAACTTGTTGCGTGTAAAAGAGTCTATCGCAATTATAGTGCAAGTGTATACAACGCAAGTAGTAAGTGATACGAAGTATCGGATATCGTCTCCACAGGGATTGGGCTAATAGCTTCACCTTGGTTTACTGCACGAAAGTAAAAGAAATATTTGAGAGTTGTCACGAGAATAATAAAGTAAAAACGCAAATAAAGGAATTGAGATATCAAGATAGAGAAAACGGGCTGGTATTGAATTGCTCAGTAGTGTAGGTATTGGATTGCTTAGGAACTCCAGTTCTGTCGTCGTGCCCGTCGCGGCAGCACCTGTCGCGGCGGCTGTCCGTTGGCTGTCGCGACAGCAGACACACCAACTCCGTACTTCAAGTTTGGCAAGAATCCCAGATCTGCCTTGGCCTATCCCTAGGTCCAAGTCTGTCGATGATCACGTCTTTGATGATACCTCCCGGCCTGAATCGAAGGATGAACACCGATGTGTATGAATTCTTCTTTAGCCACTTAACCTTGCCCTATCCCTAGGCACAAGATAGTTCAACTATAAACTAGAGAACTCGCTCTTATTTCTTTCGTATACTTAACTCTCCCGATGCTAAGTAAATAGATAACCTCACAATGCTCTCTCGATGCTCTTGCAAGATGTTAAAACCAAAATAAGAGAACTTGAAGTTTATTTTATTGAACTTGGAAAATCCTAAAACAAAACAACCCTTGCAACTACTTTACAAATCAACCCGTAGCCCTAGGGGGAATTTAGAAAATGTCGGTGACGGGTAAACGGCAGGGGTTTTTGGTTTCGATTCTGGGGTAATCGATGCCTCCTAGGTTAAATCTATGCCCTTATATAAGCTTTGGGCTCAAGTATTCTAGGTTAACAAGGATTACAACTTTAATGAAAAGTAAGATTCTAATAAATGCTTAATCTCTAAGGATTCCTACTTTCCAGCCGCCTCCTTGTTTCATGGGAATTCCTCTCCTTGAGCTTTGGCTTGACATATCTTTTGATCCGGGGCTTGGAAAAATATTTGGCTTTCACACGACAGATGAGCAGATTTTTCTCTATCTATCGAGGTCCACTTTACTTTTCCTCTTCATGAGTCTGCTGTCACCATGCTGTCACGACAGGTCCATGGCAGCTTCGTCTTCTTCGTCTGCTTGTCCAGTTCAGCTCTTCTGCTTCTCTGCCCTGCGCCTGCCTTCTTTGTCAACTATGGCAGATACCTGCAAAAATAGCCATCTTTTAGTAGAATCCGTGCTTTTAATCCATTTGTGATGTTTTACTGAAAACTAACCTAAATGCAATGCAATGATGCTTAAATGCAGCAGAAATATGAGTTAAAAAGGGTGTAAATAATAGAACTTTTACACACTCAACAAAGACCACACAAGAAAGCCTTTCACTCAGCATTGATGTATCAACTACAATGATAGTAGATCTTGAGACATTTGCCTACGAATATCGAATGTTTTCGATGAAGCAAAGAGATATAAAGAATGAGAATGGAGAAAGCAATATGTCCTTCTAGCCATGAGTACAAGATCACCGGATTAAGTGAGCAAGTTTGCAAAGATCGAATGTTTTTCATGAGTCGAAAAAATACAGTGAAAAAGTATAACTTGAGCGAGCAAACATGTGGAAAAATCAATTCTAAGAAAAAGAATTCAAGAAAGTAAAAGAAATGAGACATGCATTCATGTTTTAGGCATCTCTAGGGGCATGCACATCATAATTGCATTGAATATCGCATTTTGCAGGTACACGAAGGACCTTTCAGCAAAAGAACCCGCCTATTCGTTCAGGCGCAAGAAGAATGGGAATTGCTTATCTGTTCGAGCATAAGGAGAATAGAGCCCGCTTATTCATCCAAATGTAAGGTGGATGAAACTCTTTTTGGAATCTGCTTATCTATTCGAGCACAAGGAGAATAGAACCCGTATATTCATCCAAGCATAAGGAGGATGAAGTATTTCAGAGGATTCATCTATCCATTCAGGCGTAAGGAGAATGGAGTTTGCTTATTCATCCAAGCATAAGGAGGATGAAATCTTTTTGAAACATGGTTGCTTATTCATCCAAGCATAAGGAGGATGAAGTTTTTCATAAGATTCGCCTATTCGTTCAGGCGTATGGAGTTTTGCTTATTCGTCCAAGCATAAGGAGGATGAAATTTTTCGAAAGATTCACCTATCCGTTCAAGCGTAAGGAGAATGAAGGTTGCTTATTCATCCAAGCATAAGAAGGATGAAATTTTTCAGAAGAACCCACCTATCCGTTCGGGTTATGGAGAATGGAATTCTTCCCATCTATTCGAGCATTTGGAGAATAGAACCCGCCTATCCGTTCGGGCATTTGGAGAATGAAATCAGCTCATCTATTCGGGCGTCTGGAGAATAGAACCTGCTTATCCGTTCAGGCATCGGGAGAATGGAACTGTCTAGCAAATTGGCGATCAGTGAAAATCAGTGTCTTTTTTATCTTTGCTCTATCCCAGTTCCACTGGAATTAGCAAAGAGGGGCAGCTGTTGTCACTGAATTTTTACCTCTTTCTTTCTTTGTTGTTGTTGTTGTTGTTGTTATTGTTGTTGTTGTTGTTGTTGTTGTTATTATTATTATTATTATTAATTATAAAAAACCAAAAAAATAATAACAATAAAAGTCCATATTCAAATAATATAAAGAACCCATAGGATTCATTTAATTTTAAATAAGAGTCCAATACAATAAATAATCCATTAGGCCCAAAATAAAACCCAACTAACCAATTTTTTCCCCACATATATGAAGGTTTAATAGGAGCCTTTGGATCTAGGCCCACACGCGCGGGTTTGTTCTCCCTCCCAGCCCCGATCATGGCTCTTTCATGGCGATAACTGCCGCGACCATGTGACACGGAAAAACTGATCACCGGAAACTAAGGAAAGAAAAGATAAGAATGAGGAAGAAAGAGAAGAGAGAATTCAGCAGAGGGGAAGAAGACAAATACAGCTCATTCATTCCATAACTAACGGTTTCAGTACAAAGAGCCCTATTTAAACTCTACTCCCTTACACGTCATCGTTTTATGTATATAACAGGCCTCCTAAAATGCTGCGTTTCATTAACAGCCATTAACCCTAACAGACATTCAAAAAGGTATTCCTTAACGGCTAGATTCTTAATTGGGCTCGTGACAACACTCCCTCCTTCAGCAAATCCTTGACCTCAAGGATTGAAAGCTGGAAATTGCTGCTTCAGTTCGTGTAAGATCTCCCAGGTTGTATCTTCTGGAAACGAATTACTCCATTCCACTAACACTTCTGTCACAGCTCGATTCCCTTTCCTTCCAATTCTTCGATCAATAACACGCAGAGGCTCCTTGCTAATACTGCCATCAGCATCTATGATTGGCCACTCATCTTGAATCTTCTCAGACCCGACTCTCTTCTTCAATTGAGAAACATGGAACACTGGGTGCACCTTTGAATTCTCAGGGAGTTCCAATTTGTAGGCCACAACTCCTATCTTTTCGATGATGCGAAAAGGACCAAACCACCTGGAAGCAAGTTTCTGTCCACTTCTGGCACTCACTGATTGCTGTCTGTATGGTTGAAGTTTCAGGAAAACCCAGTCACCCACCAGATATTCACACTCCTTCCTCTTTCGATCTGCCTGGCTTTTCATCCTATCTTGAGCTCTTTGCAAATGGAACCTCAACATTTTGATGGCAGCTTCACGAGCCTGCAAGCTTCTGTCCACAGCTGCAACTAGTGATTCTCCAGCAATGTAGGGTAGATGAATGGGTGGTGGTTGTCCATAGAGTGCTTGGTAAGGAGTGGTTCGGATTGCAGAGTGAAATGTAGTGTTGTACCACCATTCGGCCAAGTGTAACCACTCGAACCAATCCTTAGGCCTCTCACCTGTCATACACCTGAGATATGTCTCCAAACACTGGTTGACTCTCTCAGTTTGACCATCCGTCTCAGGGTGGTAAGCTGTTGATGCGTGTACAGCTACCCCTAACTTCCCAAATAATTCCTTCCAGAACGTGCTCATGAACACCTTGTCCCTGTCACATACGATGTTGCTGGGTAAACCATGAAGTTTAAACACATTCTTCAGAAATGTTTGAGCCACATCTTTGGCTGTGAATGGATGGATTAACCCCAGAAAATGGCTGTACTTGGTTAGCCTATCGACCACCACCAGAATGCAATTCATTCTCCCAGATTTAGGCAACCCCTCTATGAAATCCATTCCAATCGAAGACAACAAAGTTTCAGGTATTGGTAAAGGTTGTAACAAGCCCCTGGGATGATGTTTGTCACCCTTATTCCTTTGGCATATCATGAAATCACGAACCCAACTCTTCACATCTTTTTTCAGACCTTTCCAATACAGTACTGCAGAAATTCTCTGAATAGTTGCTGTTACTCCTGAATGCCCCCCTACCATGCTGTCATGAAAGAAGCTTAGCAGTTCCCTCTTCACTTCAGAAACACTCCCTACTACCAATTTCCCCTTTCTCTTCAAGAGTTCACCATCCCATTGGTATTTAGGATGCTTATCAGGTTCCTCTTCTTTGGTTTTGATCAGTTTCCTCAACTTGTCATCAGCTTGCCAAGTCTCCTTAATTTTCTCCAACATTTCCGAATTCACATGGCTCACTCTCATGGTAGCACAACTGCTTCCCTCAGGCCTCCTTGACAAGGCATCAGCCACAATATTGTGGATACCCCTCCTGTACTGCACCTCGTAATCAAAGCCCATCATTTTCACTACCCACTTCTGTTGGAAAGGAGTGAAAGCTTGGTTCTCAGCTAAGAACTTCAAGCTTTGGTGATCTGTCTTAATCACAAAATGCCTACCAACCAGATAAGTTGACCATCGCTTAACTGACATTAACACAGCTAACATTTCCTTTTTGTACACAGACAAAGCCCTGTGTTTAATGCCTAGACCCTTACTGAAGAAGGCAAGTGGCCTACCTTTCTGCACCAACACAACCCCAACTCCAGCATCAGAGGCATCTGCTTCAACAATGAATTCTGAATTGAAGTCGGGTAGAGCTAATACAGGTGCTGAACACACAGCTTCCTTCAATTTTCTGAAAGCTTCCTCTTCCTCAATTCCCCACTTCCAGGCCCCTTTCTTCAGCAGATCAGTTAAAGGCCTTGCCAAGCATCCATAGTTCTTCACAAATCTCCTGTAGTACCCCGAGAGCCCTAAAAACCCTTTGAGCTCCTTCACAGTTGTTGGTGCTGGCCATGAGAATATGCTTCTGACCTTAGATTGGTCCATCGAGATGCACCCTCCAGAGATCACATATCCTAGATAGTCGACTTCACTTGATCCAAAACAGCACTTGGATCGTTTTGCATATAACTGATGGGTCCTCAATGTTTCCAGGACTATTCGCAGATGTTGCAAATGTGATGAACCATCCCTCGAGTAGACTAAAATATCATCGAAAAAAACAAGTACAAACTTCCTCAAATAATGTTTAAAAAGCTTGTTCATCAAACCTTGGAATGTTGCTGGGGCGTTTGTCAACCCGAAGGGCATCACTAGGAACTCGTAGTGACCTTCATGGGTTCGAAATGCTCTCTTTTGGATATCAGCTTCCCTCATTCGAATTTGGTGGTACCCAGATCTGAGGTCCAACTTGGAAAATACAATTGCTGCTCCCAATTCATCTAACAATTCTTTAATCACAGGCATAGGGAAATTGTCTTTGATGGTGAGTTGATTTAATTTTCGATAATCCACACACATTCTCTACGACCCGTCCTTCTTCTTCACCATTACTATTGGAGAGGAGAAGGCACTGTTGCTATCTCTGATGATCCCAGATTGTAACATCTCCCCTACGAGTTTCTCTATTTCATCCTTTTGGTGTGCAGGATGTCGGTACGGTTTAACTTTCACCACAGCTTTGTCATCTTTCAATTCGATTCGATGATCATGCCCTCTTTCTGGAGGAAGGCCAACTTGTTCCTCGAACACCCTCCTAAACTCATTCAGCAAGGTTTCAATTTCAATCTTCAGTGACTCCCCTTCAGATTTCAACACTAGTTGAGCCTCAAGTAACCACACACTGGCAGTATAAGGTCCCTTGGTGCCCCTCAACAATTTCTCGCATTGCTTAGGCCCCACTACTTGCAATGTCTGCGAAGCACACCCTTGAAGCTTAACTTCCTCTCCCTTGTAACCAAATTGCATGCTGAGCTTAGCGAAGTCCCATTGGATATTGCCTAAGTGTGCAAGCCATTGGATTCCCAATACCATCTCACAATTCTTAATTGGTACAATCAGGAAATCAGAGACAAATTCCACTCCCTGACTCTTCCATCCCACCTTCATGCATTCTCCAATTGTGGTCATCCAGTTCCCATCCGCCACTGTGACTCTCAATTGCTTGTGCTTGCTCATCCTCAAATTCAGCTGTTTGGCAATAGTCAAGCTGAGAAAATTGTGCGTGCTCCCTGTATCAATTAGAGCTACACATTTGATTTTCCCAATCTGCACTTGTATCCTCATCGTGTCCCATTCAGCCTTGCCCCACATAGCATGTAAAGACAAAACTGGTTCTTCACCTGATGTTTTTTCTTGCACCCCTGGCTCCACTACTTCTTCACAATCCAGAAAAATTTCAGCTTCACCTTCATCCTCCACCCCATCCACCATTATCTGATACATCTGGGTTTTCGCACATTTATGCCCAAGAGTATATTTGGTTGCACACCAAAAACATAACCCCTTTTTCCTCATTTCCTCCACTTCAGCAGTTGATAGTGTTTTCCCTGTATTTCTGGGGTTGCTTGTACTGGGCTTCAAATGCACGAGACTGGTGCTCCTCGGACTCGAGAACCTCGATGATGGTACTACAGTGGTGCCACTCGAAGGTGCAGGTCTTCTGAAAGCACTTCCACTGGCCCTCGATGGGAAACTTAGCACTGAAGGGGTGTTCGAATAAGCTCTCTGCATCGTCCGCTGATTTTTCTTCAAGTTTGGGTAATACATAGACTCCACATGCTTAGCTAAATGAAACGCCTCCAGTAAGGTTTTTGGTTGAAATAGCTTGACTATTTGACCAATCTCCAGACGTAGATGGTTTTTGAAGACACTAAGAGTGTAAGCATCAGGAAGCTTACTGATCTGGTTCAGCAAATCAATGAAATCCTCATAGTATTTCTCTACGGTGTCCGTCTGTCTGAGCTCAATTAGATCTGCGAAAGGGTCATCGAACCCACCAGGTGCAAACCTTTCTCTCATCAACTGAAGATAATCTGTCCACATCATCGTGTTTAGATCCAAATAAGTTTTTGACAAAAACTGGTGCCATTGGAGAGCCTTCCCTTCAAGATGCAGCATAACCACCCTCACCTTAGCCCCGTCTGGTACTCCTTCAGCTTCAAAATACTGTTCCAGCTTGCACATCCACTCCCGGAACCCAGATCCATCGAACTTAGGACAAAGGAGCTTGTATGCGAAATTCATCTGTTGAATGGGTTCACGCTCCAGATTCTCTTTGACCAACTCTCTCGTTTCAGGTTCTCCTTCACCATCCACACTCGTTTCTGTTGCAACTCCATCTTCCGGTGATGGATTCACTCCAGCTTGTGGATTCCCAGGTGAGGTTCCTAAAATCCCTAAATGTTGCCTTGCCATCGCACTTGTGTCGATCTTTTTCCCAAGTCCAATCTCTAGCAACTTGTGCAGATTGGCCATCATCGCCGTCTGCATCTCCTGGAATCGAGTATTCATTGAAGTTTCAAGCTTCTGAACATGAGCTTCGATTCGAGTCGTCTCTTGTTTCCAATATGGGTTTGCTTCCTGTTGTGTTACCCCCGTGGCCGTCGGCGGCACCTCACTACCTGTAGCGGTTGTTTGACTGCGAGTACCCACCATTTCCGAGAACCGGTAGCTCTGATACCCTTGTGACACGGCAAAACTGATCACCGGAAACTAAGGAAAGAAAAGATAAGAATGAGGAAGAAAGAGAAGAGAGAATTCAGCAGAGGGGAAGAAGACAAATACAGCTCATTCATTCCATAACTAACAGTTTAGTACAAAGAGCCCTATTTAAACTCTACTCCCTTACACGGCATCGTTTTATGTATATAACAGGCCTCCTAAAATGCTGCGTTTCATTAACAGCCATTAACCCTAACAGACATTCAAAAAGGTATTCCCCAACGGCTAGATTCTTAATTGGGCTCGTGACAGACCACTGTTCCAGCACCGACGGAGCCCACAACCCCCGTGCCACGCCACGCTGCTTCCACGCGAAGCTTCAATCAACGTCGCCCACACACCCAACTATTCGCTGCTGTTTGACCACTCCACCGCACTGCTGCAATCTTCTCCCGAACCAGGACCGCGACGACAGCCGTTCTTAGTCCCGCTCCACCACCGCACCGATGATGTGACCTCCTTCTCCAGCAAACACATCTGCAACAAAAAAGAAGCAAACATGGCTCAAAATCCCTAAACTAAAGCTGGTCAAGACATGGGTTAATCCCTAAAATGAAGATTGTCAAGAATCTTGCTAGAATTAGCATGAAATCCCTCCCAAATTAGATCAAAGATGAAAAATTAAAGGATTTATGCTTGAGATTCAAGCCATTTTGTACCTATAAAAAAACCCAATCATTCCTTGTAATTTTCACCAACTTGAATCCGAAAAATCATTGAAAAAAATAGTGAAGCTTGAGAAATTTCCAGTAGATTTACAAGAAGGAGGAGTTCGAATTCTAGCAACATTGTAATCGAAATTGAAGAATCAAAGCAAGCATTTTTTTGGTATTGTGTTCTTCCTTTTAATTCTTTTATTTCGATTTTCTTGCTTAATTTGATGTTTGAATCATATTCGATTGTTGAAATTTGATGTTGATTCTTTAAAATTGTTGTTGTTTGAATTTAAATCGAATTTTTGAACCTCTTTTATTAACTTTCGGATATAAAAAAAGTGGTGTTCTTCATTTTGAAGAACACCAAGAACAATGATGGTTTTCCCAATTTTTTTGAGTTTGATCCATGTGAGTTTAAGAAAAAAAGGAAAAAGATGTTTGTGGGCCTTGAACCCAATCCCTTTAAAAATATATATAAAATTTGGGCCTAAAGAAAATTGTTTCTTTTGGACTTTTTTTATATAGCTTAGTTTTAATTAATTTTTAGAAATTAAATATTCAATTTAAAAAAATAGAAATATTTTTTAAAATTATCAAATATTCATTTTTCTTTTATAAAAAAAATAAAAAAAAAGAACTTATAAAATATTTTCCTTTAAAAATAAAAAAGAATCCTATTTAATTTTATAAAAAGACATGACTTTGAAGAAAAACTTTTAAATTTTTTTTAAAAAATGTATGATTTAAAATTGAAAATAAACGATAATTTGTCTTGTTTTTCTTTTTGGTTATATTCTTGTAATTATTTAATTTTGTCGTTTAATCTTTGCTTTTATATTTTATCTTTGTTTGCTTGAAAAATATTCAATGTGGTGTCTTACCAAAAGGAGATGACAGATTAACGCCATGAATGTTGGTGGTGATTGCAGTTCATTTTCCAGGCGGTAGGACCGTTAAAATAGATTTATATTCATTAAATAGACAAATGAAATCGGACCTTTGTGAACTTGCAAATTCTAGTTTTGAAAACAATTTTGAAATCAATTAGGTACCAATTTTAGGCGTTGTGGGGTACTAACCCTTCCCCACGCGTAACCGACCCCCGAACCTGTTTTCTAATTTTCGTAGACCAAAACCGTTGTTTTATTAAAATAACCCCGTTTTAAAGTGATCCAATCACACTTTTCAAAAAGGATTGGTGGCGACTTCGTTGATTTTTAAAAGTTTTCCAAAAAGTCGAAGCTCGAAAGGATTGCGACAGTATCGATTCAAGAATCAGTCAAGTTAGGTAGTGTTCTTAGTGGCCAATAAGTTTGATAGACAAGAAAAAGGCAATACGACGGTGTGGACCCAGTCAGAGAAGACTCGGATCAAGAAAGGGACAGTATTCAATGAAGTCATATGTCAGTATACGTCGAAATGCAAGCAATACAAGAAGACATTTAAGGGCGGTGAGAGAAGAATCAAGAATTAGTGGATTTGAATAACCTGATCAAATATAAATCGGAGGAAGAGTAAGTTTTGAATTCAAAATTGTCATCACAAACTGGAGAAAATTATTAAAAGGGTGCAATAATAAGGAAAAGTCAATCTTTAACTAGAAGATAAAGAGCTGAAAAAGATGATGGCATAATTGAAAAGTGACGTACAACATTTGAAAGATTAGTTCGGAAGTTTCAAAAGGGGCACTATAAATGAAGAATAAGGTACTGAAAGGCGAGCTTGAAATGGCTATCCAGATTATCCAAAGGCAGAATCATGAAATGATCAAGTTCAAAAGCCATGAGCGAGGAGTCGCCCGATTTGTGTAAATTTTATCCATTGAAGCCACAAATCTGTAACAACACCTTGACATCAGCACCAAGCTGGGACAGACACTGACTCAGAAGCAGAACGAAGTGATTAGCCTAGGGACGAGGGCAAGCTGATCCCTATAATCAAGTTGTCTATTTCTTGTATTCGGCCTTTTGGCTAATGAATGTTGCTCTAAAGACTAGTCCTTAAAATCGATACCTCGTGCATTCATGCATTGTATTGCATTCATCGCATTTTTTCAAATAACGTCATTTTTAAAATAATAATAATAATAATAATAATAATAATAATAATAATAATAATAATAATAATAATAATAATAATAATAATAATAATAATTGCATTTTGATTAAATAATATTGGATCATTTTTTAGATAATAGTGTGAAGGTTGAAAACCAATATTTTGAGAAGCATGGGCAATAGGCTTGTTAAGATAAAGCAATCTCAAAAAGTTGTTGAGGACCACTTGGGTGGAGTTGAGCAAAGGATTGATCAGTCCCAGAACAAGTTGATAATTCGAGTTATCGTTTTGCTTGGAATTAGGGAAGTCGGAAAAAGAATGTTTCAAACAAAAATACAGATGTTGATAAGCAAGCATGTATCACATCTCACATGAGGGTCCAACTTAAATGGTTGTCCTTGCAAAAAAAGAGAGGAAAAAGAGACAAGAAAAAACAAAAAAAAAAGATAAAAGAAAGAAAAAGTCAAAAAGGAGAAAGTTAAAAGACAAAAAGAGATTAAAGGGTAAAAAACAAAAGAAAAATAGGAGACAAGTTCAGCCTAATATAGTTGGGGCATCTACGAGAAAACCAGTAGATCTGAAGGAAATAATAAAGTACTTGGCCTCATTGTTAGAAGAATTGACATAAAAGTGGAAGAGAAAAATATACAGCAAATTTTTGTGGGTAATCTGTTACAGTTCAGGATTTACCAGAATCAGAGTCATGTTTGAACATTTATCTCCTCAAAGTTTTTCTTTACTGAAGAATACTCCAAATTCAGATGCTGAAGGTGCTCGTGTTAGTGGACGATCAAAGACTAAACCAGATCTCATTCATGTCTCTTATCGTGAGCTGTACTTCAAATTGCTCGAGGCTCCACCGCATTATTTGAAACCTTCAAAGCCATGCCATTCAAGCTGTTACATTATCGGAAATCTTTGAGAAGATTATAATGGAGTTCATGATTATGATATTGATGACTATTTCACTTTCAAGCGACAAGTTTAAAACTTTTTGAACTAGGGGATTTTGGAGCTCGATACTGATAGCCGATCCATTAAGATTTGCAACTCAAGAGGTAGTCACTTGATTGGAGCCGATGCAATTGGAAATGCCTGAAAGTTAAATGCTAAAAAGAAAGAGAAGAAAGTGCAGGATGAAGTTGATTGAGAACTATCAGCCGAAAATGAAAAGCTTCGAACAGACATGGCCACTAAAAGCTTGAACACTTCCAGCTAGGAGCAAGAAAGCAGAGTTCATTTAAGTGCTGACTAGGAGCAGTTGTTAGTTTCCACATACATATGATTGGGTATTCCATAGAAAAGAACAAGCAACTGATTGAAGAAACAAGAAAACTTGTAAACAGAATGGTCTTACTCCAAAATTCGATGAGGACATTAGAACATGAGCAAAAAGAGGCATGCCTTTGTGCTGGTAAAGGAAATAAAGAAAGAAATGTCGATAGAATTGGATTGGTTGAAATCCACTCAGGTTTTCCTTGATCAATGGTTAACGGTTGAACCACATGAGATCTGTCTGTAGTTTTAGAACTATTACAGAGTAATACCCTGAATTATCCCAACCGCTTTTTCCCGCAAGCATTGGGGTCCTTTGTAAGGGAGGTTAATCAGTTTATTTGTTTGCGATGCTTGTTTCCTACATAATTTTTCTCAATTGGCAAACATTTTTACATTCTTTGATTTTTTTAATAATTCATTTATTCTTTGTTATGGGTTAGTTTTTGTTCTCCCATACATATATGTATATATCTTATCTATCATTTTTTATCAAGCCCTTGGATATTAATGGCAAGAGTGGCCAAGAATCAAATTCAGAGATCAATTCTGGAATGTGACTCTCTTCTAAGTTGTTTGGGCCAACGTGAAGACATTAATGATTGTTCAGGAATCACGGGAGAATCCCAAATACAAAATATAAGTGATTTTTCCTCTCAGGCATTGTTGACTAAGGTCCTTGAATGGAGTGATAACCTAAAACATCTACCACTTGAAGACTGCTTTTCTTCAAAGATATTTGTATATGGGAGGAAATTTGGCATTCCTTCATCTCCCTTCACAAAGAAAGAAAATAAGAAAAATATCATTTGTTGTCCCCTTTGAGCCTGATAAGTTTTTTTCGATTCAACCCAAACCAAGGATCACCCCTACACTGGGGCAAAGAGGATGAAAATTTGTTTGTGCAATCACTATTTTTGTCCGGGTTGGTTTTGTTTTATTTATTTTTATAAACAAAAGGGGATGTTGTCATAAGATATATATATATAATGGGCCTTGTTTAATACACTATTGTTTTAAAGGGATATATATATATGTATATTATTTAATTCCTAAGTGTTATTATATGTTATAATTAATTTCATTATTAACCATATTATTAATTATTTCTGATATTGTCTTCTTTTTTATATATATGTATCAAAGTTATATATTACTATTATTAATTACTATCAATACTATCATATATCATTATTATTATTATTATTATTATTATTATTATTATTATTATTATGAATTATCCTCGTTACTGTCATATATGATTAGTATTATTATAATTATTAGTATTATTATAATTATTATTATAATTATTATATTAAATTAAAAGAGTCGGTTTAAGTAAAATGAAATAATAGCCCAAAGTTAATAATTGAAGCCCAAGTTTAAATACAAAAAAAGAAACCCAAGTCTTACAAAATATATACAACAGTCAAATTACAAATTACACGGCCTGCTAGGCCAAAGAGGATTACAAGCCCTAACTCAGCCCATTTGGTTTGCGCAGGAAATCTCCCGCCGTCAGATCTGGATGAGATCTGACGACCCAGATGAGAGCATGGAGGAAACCCTAGGAGGCCATCGCTTGGTCCTACGCCGCACGGATCGTGGCCACTGGATCGAACGAGCATCAGACGGCCCAGATCGTTCCATCTGTGGAAACCCTAGGGCACTTGCAATGTCATTGTGCCGCCCAAGATCTGAACCATTAGATCAGGACGCGATCTAACGGCTCGGATGCCACGGAAGCTTCACGCGTGACTCCTCCACTTCCCACGCGTCCACGCGCGTCATTCCGAATCACCCCACGCGCGCGTGCGATGCACCCGTCTGCCCTTTCATCTTCTCCCGAAACCAGTGGCAGGTTGCCACGTCTCCGTTCCAATATGACGACGGCCACGTCTGATGCCGACTCAGCGTCCACAATCATCCCTCGCCCCGCCGTACGATCCATGCACACAACATACAAAAGGTCAGCAAATGCAAAAAAGAAAAAAAAGAAAAGAAAACAAAAAGCAGACACGGAAATGGCAGAGGAATGACGGGGCAGAGCCGCATATGAATCCGGCCAAAAGATAGTACGATCCAATAGGCAATTTCTATCCCCAAAATCAAATGTAAAAATACTGAATATTTGGCTATAAATCCAAATCAAAACCATTGTAAATGAGATTTCGTGATCTCCCGAAAAGAAAAACACGAAGAGCAATAGAATTTCAGCCATAATATACAGGTAATCTCAGTCCCATTTGCATGCAAGTAAAAAAAAGGAAAAACAATAGAGTTTTTTTACCTCTTCGTCTCCTTTTCGAGACGGTCTTCACTCCTTCGTCGAAAACAAGCCAAGCCCGTTAGTGGCCTCGAATGGTAACTCGACCGAGGGAAGTGCTGGAGTCTTCTTCTTCTTCCCTATGCGTCGTTTCGTTTTTTGGTCAAAAAAATGTTTTTTTTTTGTTTTTGTTTTTTGGAAAATGGTATGGGTTTGGTTTCGGGGTTGCTTTCTAGTTTGGTTTAGCACGAGAGAGTATTGTTTTTAGGGATTTTAGGGTGTTTACGTTGTCGTATGCGTCGTTTCGAGGTCTTCGGACGGTGCGTATCACCGGCTGGTGTTTAGAGAGTCGAGAGAGGGTTTGGTCTCTGGCGGCTAGGGTTTCGGATTTGGAAAAAGGGGCTAAGGGGCGTTTAGGTTAGGTATTTATAGAGTTTTTAGGTTTTAATTTTGGGGTAATCTCGCGTTCGGTCCCTCCGTGTCGCGTCCTTAGCAGGTTAGGGGTCTCCGCGTTTTCAAATTACACCCTAGGTCCTTAGGGTTTTGTGTCCGTTTTCAATGTCGTCCTGAGTCGAGTCACCCATGGCCTAATCGTTTGTCTCGTCCCCCGTGTTTTGTTCCCGTTCCAATTCGGTCCCCGTTCACAGTTTTATATTTATTTTTGTGTCTCTTCAATTTGGCTATTGTTTCTGTGTTTCTTGCAATTTAGTCATGTTCTGTTTTTTTTTTGTGGCATGATAAATGTGTTTGGTGATATTGGTGTTTTTTAGTTTTTTTAATCTAATGTTCATATATATGAGATGCGTACGTTTTTTTGTGATTATGTTTCCTTGTGTTTTATGCCAATGGTGTTGTGGTGGTTTCTATATGTTTTAGTGTAATGTTAGCTTAACATGTTTTGTAACTTAAGGTCTAATGTTAAATATGAGTAAATGAACTTTTGTTCAAGTGTTTAACTTAATTTAATTGGTTAATGGGGTTTTCTAATGTGATGTATAGAAGCGATTAGAAGCTCGTTTTTTAAGTATGTTAAAAACGCCAATATGTTTAATAAACTAATTTACGTTTTAAATGATGTTAATCTTGGGCCTAGTTGTAAATTTCTCTTAATGTCCATTAATTTGGGGTTTTGGGGCCTTAGGTTTTAAATGAATAGGTTTAGATTCTTTTTGGGCTTGTTTCGTAGTTTAAGTGGGCTTGGGTTAGTTAGATTAGCCTTTAGTTTAGTCTAATCAGTTTAATTGTCCCGGATCGTGTGCCCGCCTTATAGGGGCACGGTTCGAACAATTAGGTCTGTTTAGGTTTAGAGCTTAAATTAGATTTAGGGCTTTGATCGGGTTAATTAACTTGAATTCGTCCTTGTCTTATTAGGACGGATATTAAGTTCATTAAGCCGGTTTAGCCACTCTCACTTTTAAGGATAAACTTAATATCATGTATAGACGGGATAAAACAAGATAATCCATAATTGATTTGAGCCCTTAATTAGGATTTAAAATGATCTAGGATTTAATATTAGAATCACATAATAAATAATTAGGTCACTAACGAAATTTCCATAGTTCGAGCCTTTCAGTTAGGGCCTTGGGTGGGCTTTATTTGTTTATTTTCCGAGCTCTTTTATGGCATGCATCTCATATCTGTCATTCATGAGACCGCAAATTATCAAGCATGTTAATCGAACTTAAAATATACCCAAAGAGAGGTATTAATTAACTCCGGTATTCGTGACATAACAGTCCAAGCTTAATGGTTTTGTGGTGTCCGGCCTACCTTAGTGGCCGGTGGCGACTCCAAATTCTATTATGTTTTCCAAAGTTTGAATTTCCCTATTTTTTAATAAATCCTTTTCAAAAAAAAAGTGATAAGACTTAGTTTTTTTCAAAAACGTTATGATAGTTTGGCGACTCCGTTGGGGACAAATTTTTGTTTTTTATAAAACAAAAAAAAAAAGAGTTAAGCCAGTAAAACACTTGTGTTGCCTTTAATCGATAGAAACTATTTAAAATTCAAAATGAAGTTAATAAGGTTGTTCTTTTATGAAAATATGACTTAAGTTGAACGGGCTTTGAAAATTTGTGACATTCGAATTAATTTTCCATTTAATTATTAAGGAATCACCGACATGTGTTGCACCATGATCATTAGGCTCTATGCCCGAGCTACCCTTCTTAAGTGAGAGTGAAACGCCCATACCCACGTGAGCATCCCTCCACGGGTCGGTAATTCACTCTCGGAATCCACGCCTTTGACACGTGAGCAGCCCCCCACGTCATTAGGTCGTGCTTTCCCTCGAACCGAAACCAATTCGCAAGCCTGTAATGGGCCAGAATTGGGGTTCTTATTTCCTTAGTAGGTGATGAGATAGCTTCGGGTACCCTTTATTAGAACCAAACTCATGAGTGAGAATATAAGAAGCCCACCCCATTAGAGCCATGTGGATAACCATAGAGTTTAGAGTGTCTAGGGTTTTCTTGTTAATTGTTTGTTTCTACGCTTCCTTTCTCGTTAATGCTTGGATTTCTTTTCTTGCCTTATGATTTATGTTTATCATGTGACTAACGCCTTTCCTTTCCTTTCCCTTTTCTTTTATTTTTCATATTCCATCATGACATAAAGAGCACATTGGTTTGGAAATAGTCTAAATTAAAGGCAAGATCTATGGGGGACATAGTGAGGAGTAATAATGAGAAGAATTCAGATGTTCAAGTGTGGTCAGAGGGAGAACAACAACACGAGGGAGATAGCATTTCAACCGGGTTCAGGTCGGAAATGGCAAACGAGACTTTCATGAACATGGAGTTCAACGACGTGTCAGAATTGAAGCATGTGTGGAACAGTTGGGACTTCGAGGCAAGAAATGCTTTCAGGGATGAGTTTTGTGATATAGCGTATCTGTTATACGTTCCAGTTGATCAGTCGTTGCTTCAGGCCCTAGTTGGTTTTTGGAACTCGGCCTACAGTTGCTTTCCGATTGGTGACTTAGACTTAACACCAACCATCGAAGAATATCAAGACCTTGTGAATTGTAAGAAGATAAAGGAGAATCGTGTCTATTCTAAGACAAGCAAGAACAAACCTTTTCGGGTAAAGTTTCAGAAACTTTCGGATACTTTGATGTCGTGGGTTGACCGTCAAGTAGCAACTTGGAACAACAAAGAGTACCTTAAGGTTGATGGGATTCTGGCCCTGGCTTCAGTACATCCAGCGGGAAGGGTTCAGCGAAATCTCTTTGCACTTTTGATTTATGGGTTGGTTCTCTTTCTAAAGCTTTAGGCTTCATCCACCCCGCAGTATTAGATTTGTTTGATCGGTTAGCCGAAAGAGGTAATCTAGTTCCGAGAATCTTGTTAGAGACCTTCCAGTCATTAAGGTTTTGTAGGAAACACGAAGGAGGTCACTTCTTGGGGTGCCCTCAACTTTTGACAGTATGGTTCTATAGCCACCTTTGGACGGATGTCAGCTTTTCGAGACCAGTTTATGATTGCAAGTTCTCTGATTTGGAAGAGTTTTTGAGAAAAGTAAATTGGCCTACAAAGCGAACTGAAGAGGTTTGGCTTGACGTCCTTCAAAATTTGAATACCAATGACATAGTTTGGAGGGTCCCGTGGTTGTCGGCAAGAAACATTCTCTACAGGTGTGGGATGTATTCGTGGGTACCTTTATTAGGACTTTGGGGGCATACGACCTACGCACCTCTGTTGGTTTTAAGACAGTATGGGTCCAAGCAGTTCGTCCCAGCTACAGATGGTTTTAGGGAATTCAACATCGACTATCAAAGGGAAAAAGGTTACAAGGGGAATGTATATTCCGCTTCTTCAGCATGGAACAATACGAGGCGGGTTAGGATTTTAAATGCTCCCTACATGGTTACCCCGGAGTATGAGGTATGGAGGTTTAACCGTGTTGACGATAACGTTCCCCAACTAAACCCAGATAAGAGAAAGACCATGGGAGAAAGATTGGCTTCGCTTCCCACCGAAGCGGATCTAATGAGAAAGCAACTTGAGGAAGAACAAAAGAGGTATGCACAACTTGAGAAGAGGGCAAAAGAGAGAGGTTTGACTTCGAATTAGAGAAGGTGTGGTTTGAAGGAGACATTAAAGGGTTGCAAAAGAAGAACGGTGAGTTAGAACTCGAGCTCAGATTGGAGAAGGAAGAAATTCAGAAGTTGCAAAGGTTGAACAAAGGTAAGAGAGCCAGCGAAGGTGGATCAATTAAGGGGTCAGAACTCTGTCTCAAAGAGGAAAGGGCGAGGGCCGAGAATTATAAGAGAGGATATCATGAGTTGAAGGATCGAGTACTCGCCTTGACACAAGAAATGAAGAGCCTGCGAACCGAGTATTCAGAACAGCTTGAAAGAGAACTAAATCAGAATGGAACTTTAAAAGATCAGGAGAAGAATTTAGAGAGGTCCCTCTTCAAGCACAAAGGATCCACTAGCAAGCTCAGGGCCAGCGAATCAAAAAACCAAGTCTTGAAAGGTCGCATCGATGAATTAGAAATCGAGGTCCAATAGCTTAAAGATCGCATCGAAGGCCTTAGGGGAGCAGTCCAAGTGCGCCCAATGCCCACTATGGAGCAGTTGCATTTCGCCGCCTTTACCATTTGGAGACAGGAACAAAAGTTGTCACAATGGGACGCTCAAATACGCGACATTGTCGCAAAGTTGCAGTTTCTGGCTGAGGATGTCGCCAAACTTCATGATTGCATTGATGACTCGAACAAAGTGAGGGAGACAGTTGTTTGGATCTTGAGGGAAATCGTCGATTTGGGTGCCAAGTTAGATCAGTATGTGTGAAGGAGTTGAGCTTGAAGAAAGAAGAAGGAGCATTGGGATGTTTAGGGAGATTCTCAGTAGTTTCTAGTGTACGACCGTATATGTAGTCAGTTTTCTTCAAATCATTGTAATGAAACAATGTTCCAGTTAATACAAGTCGTTTAAGGATGATATTTGCCGAATCCAGCGTTGCTCTTTGCATTCATACATTATACATTTATTTAATTGAATATTCATGCATTATGAATTTATTTGCACATCTTGTTTAAATAATTTGACCTTAACTAAAAGACTTTGCATGTTGGTTCATTAAAATTTTCAACCATTCCACATTTGTACGGTACACGGTCCCAGTATCGAGTTATGGAAGAAAGGTTAGCTAAAGTGGAACAAGGTCAGAAGGACCAAGAAAACCGTTTGGACGGAGTTAACAAGAATATCAGCGACCAGATCGTGCAATCGCAAGTGTCCATCATTGCTCAGATGACCAGTTTGTTGACCAAGATGAAGGGCAAATAGGGAATTTCTGTAGACAGTTCAAACATGGAGGAACATGAAGGTGTTATGTCTCACACAAAGGTTAACCCGAAAATGCTAGAGCAAGCAAAGAAAGTCTTTATCAACCTCGCGGGGGAATCTGCTAGCCGCCCGGAGGAATTTCAGCAAGTCAGCCCGTGATTTAGGGGGTGATCAGAAGAATGAGGTGCCGGACTTGAGCATGTTGGAAGAGGTGGAAAGAATCAGAGCTGAAATAGAGAATAAGTACGAAGAGAAATTTCGATCATTTGAGGAGAAACTCAGAACAATTCAAGAGGTGGATGAACAAGGCAATAACGCCAGTGACTTGAGTTTGGTAGCAGATTTGGTGCTCCCGCCCAAATTCAAAGTCCCTAACTTTGACAAATATGATGGTACCACCTGCCCATCAGTACATATCACCATATACTGAAGAAAAATGGCTGCTTTTGGGAAGGATGAGAAGCTGCTTATCCACAGTTTTCAGGATAGTTTGACCGGTTCCGCTACTCGATGGTATACTATGCTCAGCCGAGCGAATGTCAAGACATGGAAGGACCTTTCAAGGGCCTTCGTAGAACATTACAAGCATGTGACCGATATGACTCCCAACCGGATTATGTTGGAAGGGATGGAGCAAAGAGCAAATGAGAGTCTACGCTAGTACGCCCAGAGGTGGTGGGATGTGGCCGCTTAGATCCAACCCCCGATTCCGGAACACGAGATTACCCCAATGTTCATCAACACATTGAAAGGGGCATTATTTGATCGGTTGATAAATAATACTACTCAGAACTTCGCGGATATGGTGAAAACATGAGAGTCTATTGAGGTGGCTATCAAAAGTAGGAGGATTGACAGTGGAGAGAGTAATCGGAAGAACTACAAGAGGAAGGAAAATGAGGTGAACGCTGTGAATACATATACAGCCCCTAAGAGTTTTACTCTTTCGGCACCACAAGTCACGTCCGGGGGAGGACAGAATTCGAAAAAAGAAGGAGACTAGGGCTCCAAAGAGAGAGAATGAGAAGATGAATTTCACCCCTAGCCCAGTATCATATGTCGACTTGTACACTTACTTGCATGAGGCAGACTTAGTTCGACCCTACTATGTCACTCCATTCAAGCCGCCATTCCCGGCTTGGTATGATAAGAAGGCCAATTGCGAGTATCATGGCGGTGTTTCGGGGCATTCGATTGAGAATTGCATAGCTTTCGAGAAGTTTGTGTAGAATTTGATTAAGATTGGAGTGTTGCAGTTAGACGAGCCAAATACTACTACTAACCCGCTACCGAATCATGCGGATCGAGGTGTGAATGCAATTGAGGAAGAATACACCAGAAAAGCTAAATCTAGTGTGTCCGAGGTCAAGTCTCCCTTAAGGTGGGTGTTTCAGCAATTGTGCATGGCACGCCTAGTTGACCGGGGCATGAGATCGTATTAGAAGGGTGCGGACCCTATTGTGAGTACCACCAGCAAGAAGGACATGACATTCAGTACTGTGAGGAGTTCCAACAAGTTATCCAAGAGATAATGGATAATAAGGAAATTGAATTTTTTGAGAAGGACGAAGAAAAGAAGGACTTAGACGTGTGTGCGTCTGATGGCTCTAAAGTCAATTATGGTTTGGACCGGCCATTTGTTTTGCCTCGTAAGACAAAGGAGGGTGGCTTGCCCGAGGGAGAAAGTTCGAAAATTACTCCGAAACTGAGAGTATCTCCCCCAACGTCCTTCCCTTTCAAGGACGAACAGAAGGTTCCATAGAACTATGTCGCCCATGTCTCGATACCAAGAAGTGCGGATCTGGTAAAAGAAAGCAAGTTGCCCAAGGAGAAAGATCCCGAGAAGGAAGAAGGTCCGAAGGAGTCAGAGACTGAGGTAGTAAATGAAGTGGGAAACTTTACAAGAAGTGGGAGGTGTTACTCCCCAGATACTCCAAAAGAGGTAGAGCCGAAAGGAAAAGAGAAACTGGATGAGCCGGAGGCTGAGAAGCTGTTTGGTGAAGACCCTCCTCCAAAAATTAAAGAACCAGTAACGGAAGCACGAGCACAAGAGTTTTTGAGATTCTTGAAGCACAGTGAGTACAACATTGTTGACCAGCTCTGAAAGCAACATGCCCGGATTTCAGTGCTAGAGTTGTTGTTAAGTTCCGAGAAACATTGTGATGCATTGTTAAAGGTGTTAAACCAGACGTTTGTCCCAGACGACATCTCAGTTAACAAGCTAGACCGAATAGTGGGTCACATCGCTTCTGACAATTTTATCACCTTCAGCAATGATGAGATCCCGGACGGGGGAATGGGGTCAACCAAGGCCTTGAATATAACTACACATTGTAAAGGATATGTCCTAACAGGGGTGCTTGTCGACAACGGGTTGGCTTTGAATGTGATGCCGATGGCGACCTTGCAAAGGTTACCCATAGACAGTTCATATATAAAGTCTTGTCAGAACTCCGTTAGAGCTTTTGACGGAACCCAAAGAGACGTCGTGGGAAAGATTGAAGTGTTGTTGCTAATTGGACCTACCGAGTTTATGGTCGACTTTGTGGTAATGGATATCAAGACAACCTATAATTGCCTATTAGGAAGGCCGTGGATCCATTCAGCGGGGGTTGTACCTTCGTCGCTACACCAGAAGTTGAAGTTCGTTATCGAGGGGAAGCTAGTGAGTGTGTCTGCCAAACAAGACATCATAGCATTTGTAACTACGGATGCTCCATATGTCCAAGCTGATGAAGAAGTAGTCGAGTACGCCTTTAGGGCTCTTGAGTTTGTGAATGCCACATTTGTGGTGGAAGGAAGAGGGATCCCGTGCCCGAATTTATCAAACTGTGCTAAGATGCAAGTGTGGCAGACTTTGGGGCGTGGAGCCAAGAAAGGAAGAGGACTTGGTAGGAACCTGCAAGGGTGTTAGCGTGTCATGAATGTTATCAACAAACAGGACCGATTTGGGCTTGGTCATAAGCCCACATTTCAGCAAAGAAAATTGGAATGGAAAAAGAGGGCCGAACGGAGAAGAACTAGACTAAGAGGAGAAGACATGATATGGGAACCAATTGTTTATACAGATATGAGAAACATCTTTGTGTCGGGTGGAGTCATCAACCCCGAACAGATGGTACAGGAGGCCAACGTGGAGAATGTCAGGCTTTGCAAGGAGGAGAAGCTCAGCGAAGCACTAGAAGAGATGGACGTCAATGTGATATCCGAGAATGAGGAAAGCTCCAGCTTTTTGGCAGGAATCCGCCCTTGTCTTCCAGGAGAGGCGCTTAACAATTGGACTGTTCAGGATATTCCTGTAATCTTTAGGTCTAAGCTAGAGTAATGCTCAGAACTCACCCTATTTGCTTTTGCCCTCGAGCAATAGGGATCTTTTGTAAAGGGCTCCTATGTTAATCTGCTCGTTTTTAATTCAATAAAAAGACTTTTTTCCAAAATTGCAAGCATCGCATTCATTTCATTCATTATTCGTTTATTATTTATTATTCCATCCACTCTGTAAATAATATGTACATTCGTCTTCCCAATACACGTTTCTTTCATAAATGTTGCAGGACTCTTATTAGTAACTTTGTGAATGATTCTGAATCTAATCCCGAAGTGGATTTTGAGCAACCATTGTATCTAGCCGAGATTGGTGAAGAAGAGGGTGATGAGGAGGAATATGAAATCCTGGAAGAATTCCTCAAATTAATGGAGAGTGAGGATAGACGGATAGTACCCCACCAAGAGGAGATTGAGATCCTTAACTTGAGAGATGATGAGGATCAAAAAGAGGTCAAGACCGGCACAACACTCTCGTCCGAGACCAGGGGTGAGTTAGTAAGCCTGTTCTTAGAGTTCAAGGACATTTTTGCATGGACCTACCATGATATGCCAGGTCTAGACATGAGTATTGTGATGCACAAGCTACCAATCAGGACAGAATGTAAGCCGGTCCAATAGAAGTTGAGAAGGATGAGAACAGATATTTTGTTGAAAGTCCGGGATGAAGTAAGAAAGCAGTACCAGGTTGGGTTCCTAAAAGTGGTTGAGTATTCGGAATGGGTAGCCAACATAGTTCATGTCCCTAAGAAAGATAGAAAGGTTCGCATGTGTGTGGATTATAGAGACCTCAACAAGGCAAGCCCCAAAGATAACTTTCCTCTACCCCATATTGATACCCTAGTCGACAACACTGTCGGTCACTCATGGTTTTCCTTCATGGACGGCTTTTCGGGGTACAACCAAATAAAGATGGATCCTGACGACATGACCAAGACAACATTTGTGACAATGTGGGGAACATTTTGTTATAAAGTAACGCCCTTTGGTCTGAAAAACGTCGGGGCAACATATCAAAGAGCCATGGTGTCACTCTTCAATGACATGATGCACAAGGAAATTAAGGTTTATGTGGACGACATGATAGCCAAGTCCCAAACTGAAGAGGGGCACATTCAAAACTTGAGGAAACTTTTCCAAAGGATGAGGAAATATCAGTTGAAGCTCAATTAAGCAAAGTGCACTTTCGTCGTCACATCTGGTAAACTTCTATGCTTTGTGGTTAGCCAAAGGGGGATTGAGATTGATCCCGACAAAGTAAAAGCCGTCCAGAATCTTCCACCACCTCAGACCCAAAAGGAGGTCCGTGGGTTCTTAGGGAGGTTGAATTACATATCCCGTTTCATCTCCCAGTTGACCGACAAATGCGACCATGTTTTCAGGCTACTCCGAAAGAATAACCCTGGGGTTTGGGGTGAAGAGTGTCAAGAGGCTCTAAATAAAATCAAGAGGTATTTGACTAATGCTCCAGTCTTAGTGCCCCCGGTACCAGATAGGCCATTAATCTTATACCTGACAGTCTTTGAGAATTCAATGGGATGTGTTCTGGGGCAGCATGATGACACCGGAAAGAAAGAAAGGGCGGTCTATTACTTGAGTAAGAAGTTTACCGAGTGCGAGGCTCGATACTCGCAGATCCAGAAATTATGTTGTGCCCTAGTATGGGCAACCAAGAGGCTTAGACAGTACATGCTATACCACACCATGTGGCTGATATCCAAGTTGGATCCTTTGAAATTTCTGATGGAGATGCCAGCACTCACCGGGAAACTAGCCAGTTGGCAAATGCTATTGTCAGAATTTGACATATTGTATGTGAGTCAGAAGGCAGTAAGGGGAGCACTATAGCAGAATTCTTGGCAAGCCGAGCTTCAGATGATTATGAATCGCTGGATTTCAATTTCCCGGATGAAGACTTAATGTGTATAACTACGGGAGAGGAGGATACCTTCAAAGAAGAATCATGGAAGCTATACTTTGATGGGGCATCCAACACTCTAGGCCACGAAATTGGGGCAGTGCTAGTCTCTCCGGAGGAGGTTCATTACCCTTTCACCAGTCGACTGGACTTTTTCTGTACCAACAATATGGCTGAGTATGAGGCATGCATCATGGGGTTGCGTGCAGCCATTGAAAGGAGGATAAAGAAACTTCATGTTTTCGGGGATTCTTCCTTAGTGATATATCAGCTCAGAGATGAATGGGAGACCAGGGACCCAAAGTTGATCAAATATTACGACTTGGTCCAGGGACTAATCAAGAGTTTTGAAAAGATTAAGTTTCACTCACCACCCGAGAGAGAATAATCAGATGGCAGACGCCTGTTGCGTGTAAAAGAGTCTATCGCAATTGTAGTGCAAGTGTACACGACGCAAGTAGTAAAGTGATACGAAGTATCGGATATCGTCTCCACAGGGATTGGGCTAATAGCTTCACCTTGTTTAGTGCACGAAAGTAAACGAAATAATTGAGAGATGTCACGAGAATAATAAAGTAAAAACGAAAATAAAAGAATTGAGTTTATCAAGATGGAGAGAATGGGCTGGTATTGAATTGCTCGGTAGTGCAGGTATTGAATTGTTTAGGAACTCCAGTTCTGTCGTCGCTCCCGTCGCCGACAGCACCTGTCGCGGCGGCTGTCCGTTGGCTGTCGCGGCAGCAGACACACCAGCTCCGTACTTCAAGCTTGGCAAGAATCCCAGATCTGCCTTGGCCTATCCCTAGGTCCAAGTCTGTCGATGATCACGTCTTTGATGATACCTCCCGGCATGAATCGAAGGATGAACACTGATTTGTATGAATTCTTCCTTAGCCACTTAACCTCGCCCTATCCCTAGGCACGAGATGGTTCAACTATAAACTAGAGAACGCGCTCTTATTTCTTTCGTATACTTAACTCTCCCGATGCTAAGTAAATTGATAACCTCACAATGCTCTCCTGATGCTCTTGCAAGATGTTAAAACCAAAATAAGAGAACTTGAAGTTTATTTTATTGAACTGAAAAATCCTAAAACAAAGCAACCCTTGCAACTACTTTACAAAACAACCCGTAGCCCTAGGGGGAATTTAGAACATGTCGGTGACGGGTGAACGACAGGGGTTTTTGGTTTCGGTTATGGGGTAATCGGTTGTGCCTCCTAGGTTAAATCTATGCCCTTATATAAGCTTTGGGCTCAAGTCTTCTAAGGTAACAAGGATTAAAACTTTAATTAAAAGTAAGATTCTAATAAAGACTAAATCTCTAAAGACTCCTACTTTCCAGCCGCATCCTTGTTTCTAGGAATTTCCTCTCCTTGAGCTTTGGCTTGACATATCTTTTGATCCGGGGCTTGGAAAAATATGTGGCTTTCACACGACAGACGAGCAGATTTTTCTCTATCTATCGAGGTCCACTTTGCTTTTCCTCTTCATAAGTCTGCTGTCATCATGCTGTCACGACAGCTCCATGGCAGCTTCGTCTTCTTCGTCTGCTTGTCCAGTTCAGCTCTCCTGCTTCTCTGCCCTGCGCCTGCCTTCAACGTCTACTATGGCAGATACCTGCAAAAATAGCCATCTTTTAGTAGAATCTGTGCTTTTAATCCATTTGTGATGTTTTACTAAAAACTAACCTAAATGCAATGCAATGATGCTTGAATGCAGCAGAAATATGGGTTAAAAAGGGTGTAAATAATAGAACTTTTACACACTCAACACACCCCCAAACTCAAGTTTTTGCTTGCCCTCAAGCAATTAAGACTAAAAGAAAAATGAAAATTTTTGTGTTGGCCTTCAAACAGTGAACTGTCCCTTACCCGTTGCTCATTCTCTATGGCGGCAGCAACCTGTCGGAAAGGTTAGGATCTGTCCGGAATCTCCCTATAGCTCTCGTGCAGTGTGTGCATGCTTGTGAACAGTTATATGCTAAGACTCTCTTAGTTTCACTAGAATATTCAACTTCTTAACTCGAATTTTTATGCCAAAGTTTATTTTTTTTTATTTTTTTTAGAAGGCACATTTTCATGCTTCTTTTTCTTCTATTTTCAAGCTAAATTTTTCTAGAGCCAGTTTTGGGCACCTCTTGTTAGCTTCCTAGAGCCGGTTTCGGGCACCTCTAGGTTTTTGATTTTCTTTTGCTCAACTTCTTTCCTAGAGCCAGTGTTAGGCACCTCTAGGGGCTATTCAAGTTCTAAGCTTCCTATTCTAGTTTGGCTAAAAGAAATCTAAGCAATATAATAGTCACAAAAGTGTTTAAGTTTTCAGAACTATAGAAAGGCTCTAAACTTTTCCTTAACCTGTCCTAAAGATGCTGCCACGATAGAGCCGTCATGACAGGTAAGTTAACTTCACAGTTTTAAGCCAACAATTTACATTTTCTGATTTTTTTTAAGAAATTAAATAAAAGACACAATAAATAAAAAGATGTCCTATGACTCCATTAATGATGGAGGGTTGCCACCCCCAAACTCAAGGGTTGCATTGCCCTCAATGCAAAATGACAGAAAAATAAAAACATGAAAAATACATCACAAAAGATAAAAGCAGGCAGCAATAAGAGGAAAATAAGAACTTAAATTTTCAGTCGCTGTCCTCGTTGCTGCTGCTGACACGAATCTGACGGCGGCGCCTGGGCTGTGGAGGAGGCTGGGCAGGTTCAGGGGCAGGTGCAGGGGCAGGCTGCTCTACAAGCTGAACATCGGAACTGCTGCCACTGTCCCAACTGCTGGTGGTGGTGGTGCTAGCCTTGGGCAGCCTTTTCTTGTTTGCCACATGTTTGATCCTCTTGACCGGCGTAAATTCCCTCTCCAAATTTCTCCGGATCAGAGGGCTATCATCAGAGGCAGGCCTCTTTGTTCCTCTAGGAGAGGTGTCTGCCGGTGGGCTGGCCGCTGCCGTTGGGGCAGGTGAAGTGGTGGAGGCAGTCGAGTGGGAATACGGGGAAGCAGGTGGGGTGTGTGTGTGAACAGGGGTGTGGACAGGAGTGGGGATACGGAAATAATGGGCAGGAAAAGTAGGGAATTGAATATCGGGAAAATTTAAAGTTTGGGTAATAAAATTTACCGTTGAGTTCGTGAAGTCCCGAATGAATGTCATCAATCCCATTTGTCGCTCCTCTACCCGTTGTAACGTAGCAAGGAGGATGGCAGACTGGTCTGTCGGAGCGGTGGCGGCAGCAGGTTCCGGGGCAGACTCCTCGGATGATTCTGCGGGGGAGCCGGCAGGGTTGAAGGAGGAGACAGGTGTAGCCACGATCAGCTCCATGAGGCTATTGATGTTATTGTCTGTCCAACCTCTGCCCTTCCTTATTTTTTCGGAGGGATCCTCGGGTACAGCAGCACATCGGCAGAGGGAAGTTATGGTGAACGGCAGGCAGAGGCGTGAGTCGGAGCGGAAGGCACAGTCCAGGATGTTGTCCCTCATATATTTGCCCACATTGATGGGCCTGTCGTGCATGATGGAGTGAATAAGGGCCAGCCGCTGTCGGTTGACTGTCGTGTGGTGGGAAGACGGCAGGATACGCTTTTTGATGAAAGCGTTCCACAGTTTTGCCTCCGGTAGGAGCTTCCCCCTGTTGACGGAGTGGGGGTTCTTCTTGCTGGTTGTCCATGATGTTCCCTCCTCTGTTAACTCCACCATGACAGCATCATAAGCGGCAGCATCGAGGGTGTCGAGAAATTTCTGGTGAGCATCATCATCGGGGCCAAAGAAAAGGCCAAACATGTGATTGATGCTGTCGGCAGTGAAAGGCACTTGCACTCCTCTAACGGTGACGGATGTCGCCGTTCTGCTGTCTATGGTCGCGTAGAACTCCCGGACCAAGGTGTCGTTTAGCTCTGCCGGTTGTTCAGCAAAGTGCTCCCATAGCAGATTCTGGATAGCTTTAGCAATGAAGGGCCGGAGTCCCATGTTGGGTGCTTTGCGGATGTAAACGAACCCACGTTCTTCCCATAACTCCTTGTTGGCAAAGGGCGTTGTTGCTGCTGAGGAGGATGCTGAGGCAGCACTACGACGGGTCTGTCTAGTAGACATGTTGGTTGCAAGGGTTGTGAAATATGAAGAAAGCAAATAAAACTAGAGGAGAAAGCAAAGAAGAATAAGCAGAAGTGAGAAAAAATGAAAATGATAATGGGTTTATATAGCGGTCGAGTAGCTGCCCATTTAATGCTGCAACGGCAGGCGGGAATAACGGGGCGGCAGATTGGATTTAGCGTGTCTGACGCGTCTGACACGCATTTATGCGTCTGTTATGCGTCTGCCGCACGCTTCTGCGTCTGCCATGTCAGTCTGTTGACAGCCTGTCATATCCGTCTGCGGCGGCAGCCGAAACGACAAGTTTCCATAAATGGGCTTTATTGGGCTGATGGATGGGCGGTGGGCTTGGGTCACTTCTCCTTTTCTTCTTGACTCCTTTATTTCCTAAAAACTGAAATTAGAAAAACAAAACATTATTCGAATAAAATAAACCTAATTTCCTAATAAATAATAATAAAGAATAAAATAAATAAAAATAAAAATTAGGTTAAATTAGGGATGTCTTGTGGGGCATCTCCTAAAGTAACCACTTCCTGTATTCCTGGGGCTTCAGTCCCCTGATAATGCTTGAGGCGCTGTCCATTGACTTTGAATTGGTGCCCGTCTTTTAATGATTGAATTGTGATGGCACCATGGGGAAAAACTTGTATCACTTGGAATGGGCCAGACCATCTAGACTTTAGCTTTCCTGGGAAGAGTTTAAGTCTAGAATTAAATAACAACACAAGCTGCCCTGGGCAGAACTGTCGTGGCAGCAATTTCTTGTCGTGCCACTTCTTAGTTTTTTCTTTGTAGATCCTTGCGTTGTCGTAGGCCATTGTCCGTAATTCTTCAATCTCGTTCAAATCTAATAACCTTTTCTGGCTTGCCTTGTCCAAGTCCATGTTCACTGCCTTGATTGCCCAATATGCCTTGTGCTCGATCTCGACAGGCAAGTGACAGGTTTTCCCATAAATCAGTCGGTATGGAGACATGCCCAATGGAGTTTTGAATGCTGTCCTATATGCCCATAATGCATCATTCAGAAGTAAAGACCAATCTTTCCTAGTTGGTTTAACCATCTTCTCAAGAATGTTCTTCACTTCCCTATTGGAAATCTCAGCCTGTCCATTGGTCTGTGGGTGGTATGCTGTCGCGATCCTGTGCTTGACACCATATTTCTTCAAGGCGGAAGCAATTACCCTATTATCAAAATGTCTCCCTTCATCACTGATAATCGCCCTAGGGATGCCAAATCTAGAAAAAATGTTTTTGTGCAAAAACTTTTGGACCGTCTTGGCATCATTCTTTTGAGTGGCGATGGCTTCAACCCACTTGGAGACATAATCCACTGCTAGGAGGATGTAAAGATTTCCACATGAAGATGGGAAAGGTCGCATAAAATCAATCCCCCAAACGTCGAAGATCTCGACTTCTAAAATATTTTGCAGTGGCATCTCGTTTCTCCTCGAGATGTTACCTGTCCGCTGGCACCTGTCACAGTTTTTGTAAAACTCCTGTGCATCTTTATATAATGTCGGCCAGTAGAACCCTGACTGCAGCACCTTGGCAGCAGTCTTATTGCCTCCTAAGTGACCTCCATATTATGAAGCATGGCAGTGATGGAGAATGTCTTCTTGCTCTTCTTGTGGTACACACCTCCGTATAACCTGATCTGCGCACATTTTGAAAAGAAGAGGTTCGTCCCAATAATAATGCTTAACATCATTTTGGAACCTCTTCCTGGCTTGATAATTAAGATCAGAAGGTAATATTCCGCTAACTATAAAATTAACGAAATCAGCATACCAGGGAAGGTTAGAAGACTTACCTGCCGCCATGGCTGTCGCGACAGCGATTGCGGCAGCAAAGAGCTGCTCATCTGGGAAGGTCTCTAGTATGTTTGTCTCATCGATTGGTAGACTCTGTCCCTTCTCCAACCTTGACAAGTGGTCTGCCACCTGATTTTCTGTCCCCTTTTTGTCCTTGATCTCAAGGTCGAATTCTTGTAATAGCAAGATCCACCGTATCAATCGAGGTTTTGCATCCTTCTTTGCGAACAAATACTTTAGGGCAAAATGGTCGGTGTGTATTATTACTTTCGTTCCAAGTATGTAAGAACGAAACTTGTCGATGGAGAACACCACAGCTAACAGCTCCTTTTCTGTGGTGGTGTAGTTCACTTGGGCGTCATTTAACGTCTTGCTGGCATAGTATATGACGTGAAACAGCTTATCTCTGCGCTGCCCAAGTGCTGCCCCGACAGCATAGTCACTAGCATCACACATAATTTCAAATGGCTGTGTCCAGTCTGGTGGCTGTACTATGGGGGCTGTCACTAGCTTTTCCTTCAGAACCTTGAATGCTTCAGTACATTCCTCATTAAAGTCAAAGGGTCGGTTCTGTTCTAAGAGATGGCATAGGGGCTTCGTGATTTTCGAAAAATTTTCAATGAATCTCCAATAAAAACCCGCATGCCCTAAAAAACTTCTAATACCCTTGACTGTGGTCGGCGGCGGCAGCTTCTCTATGACTTCTATTTTGGCCCTGTCGACTTCTATCCCACGGCAGCTAATTTTATGGCCTAGGACTATCCCTTCGTCTACCATAAAATGGCATTTTTCCCAATTGAGAACAAGATTAGCTTTTTCACATCTTTCAAGTACCTTTTGAAGGTTGCCGAGGCAGCTCTCAAAATCGTCTCCAAAGACGGAAAAATCATCCATGAAAATTTCTAGGAAGTCCTCTACCATGTCGGAGAATATAGCCATCATGCATCTTTGGAAGGTGGCAGGTGCGTTACAGAGGCTGAACGGCATCCTCCTAAATGCGTATGTTCCGTAGGGGCATGTGAAAGTCGTTTTCTCTTGATCCTCTGGTGCAATAGCGATTTGGTTATAACTTGAGTAACCATCAAGAAAACAATAGTAAGGTGTACCCGCTAATCTATCAAGCATTTGATCAATAAAGGGTAAAGGAAAGTGGTCCTTTCGGGTAGCTTTGTTAAGCTTCCGATAGTCCATACAAACCCTCCAACCGGTCACAGTCCTGGTTGGGATTAACTCATTGTTCTCGTTGGTTATCACGGTCATGCCTCCTTTCTTGGGAACACATTGCACCGGGCTTACCCATTTGCTATCGGAGATGGCGTAAATAATACCAGCATCTAACCATTTGATTATCTCTTTACGCACTACCTCCTTCATCGCAAGGTTTAACCGCCTTTGGGCATCAATAGTTGGCTTATGATCTTCCTCTAGGAGGATTTTTTGCATACATATCGCCGGACTAATGCCCTGTATATCTGCTATCGTCCATCCAATCGCCTTCTTGTGCTGCCTTAACATGTCGATTAGTTGTCGTTCCTGTTCCTGTGGCAGCTTAGCAGAGATGATTACGGGCAGTGTGTCATTGCACCCAAGATAAGCATATTTAAGCTGCCCTGGCAGGGGTTTAAGTTCTAAGACATGTGGTTCAACAGTAGATGGCTTTTGGATTAAATGGTTATCCGAAGTGTAATTCAAGGGTTCGAATAACTTACCTGGACGATGGCCTAACCAGTTTACCTCCTCCTGACCTTCAGTATCAGATGTATCGGATTCAGAGGAGTCGCTGTCGTCGGTGCTGTCGTCATCGCTGTCGTGACAGGCCTGTAAGTGGCTGTCGCAGCAGTGACCAAATTTTATATCACGGCAGCCCGACCTGATGCAGGGTTGATCAAAGGTCACCTCAATGATGGCCTTGCATTCCTCATCCACATCAGCATGTTTCATCGCTTGGAGAACATTCAACTTAATCTCTTGATCGTTCACGCGCATGGTGAGTTCTCCTTTCTCCACATCAATCAATGATCTTCCCGTGGCTAAGAAGGGTCGCCCAAGGATGACTGGTGCGTTTTCGTCTGCCTCACAATCTAAAATAAGAAAGTCAGCAGGAAAAATAAGCTTATCCACTCTTACCAAAATATCTTCAATTTTCCCTCGGGGTGAACGTAAGAGCGATCGGCTAGCTGTAGGGTAACCGTCGTGGGCCGCGCCTTGCCAATACCTAGTTTCTGAAAAACAGATTTGGGCATTAGATTAACACTGGCACCAAGATCACAAAGTGCCTTACCCACAAATTTGTTGCCGATTACGCAAGGTATGATGAAGCTCCCCGGATCCTTCTTTTTCTGGGGTGGCTGCCGATGAAGAATACTCATGCAACCTTCTTGCATCCTTACCGTTTCAAATTCCCCAAGTTTAGATTTTTTTGACATAACATCCTTGAGAAATTTAGCATAACCGGGCATCTCCCTAACAGCATCTAACAACGGAATATTAATATGAACCTGTTTAAAAATATCATAAATCTTTTTAAGTTGAGATTCATGCTTAGCTTGCTGTATCCGTTGAGGAAAAGGTGGTGGAGGACGATAATCAGCAATATGTCCTTCCCACTGCATGCGAATCTGAGGACGGTAATCATCTTTCTTCTCCTCTGTCGCTTCTGCTGTCGTGACAGGCTCATCGGCAGCAGTCTGTTTATCACCTGTCGGGGCAGCTTCCTCGGCAGGTTTATCCAAGGTAGGTTCCTTTTCTGTTTCAGCTTCTTTTTCCGGCCCTAGTAGTTTCTTCCCACTCCTAGTAGTAATCGCCTTACATTGCTCATGTGGGGGTGGTCTAGCATTTTCAGTATTGCTAGGGAAACCTCCATTCTGCCTCGGCTTAATATGTTGCAACACCTGACCCATTTGTGTCTCTAGAGATTTCAAGTTAGCTTCATGGTTTGTCATCCTCATCTCAGTTTTATCTATAAAATTTTCCGTCTTCTTGACAAACTGATTTATATTCTCCATATACGTACCGGTCTAAGACATAAAGGTGGCACGAGTCTGCTCCAATATACTGCTCGTGGCAGGTGGTGGCTGCTGTTGCTGCTGCGGCGGCAGGTTCTGCGGCGGCAGTTGCTGTCGCGTCAACAATCTAGGACCCCCCTGATTCTGATTATATGCTTGCGGATTCAGGGCATTGTTAGGGTTACTCCAGGAAAATTTGGGATCTTTCCTCCAATTGGGATTATAGTTGTTGGAGTTATAATTCGGCTTGTAATTTCCATCATATTTTCCCTCTTCTATATTTATTGGGCACTCATCCCTACTATGATTTCCCTCACAGATAGCACAAACTTCCTCGACAGCAAATCCTCGTAATTCTTCTTCATTTAATAAGTGTTTCATTGCTTTAGTAAGGAATGCTACCTGTGATTTCATAGTGCTGTCGGCCTCATAGTCCTTGACAGCAAGTACCCGTTTACCCCCTCTTCTAGCTGTCGGAAACTGCTCCTCATTCTTAGCTAGATTTTTCAAAACTTGCAATGCCTCGTCCGGATCTTTATCCAATAATAGTCCATTTGCTGCAGAATCAATCCGAATGCGAGTTTGTAAGTTAGCAGCATTATAGAACTTAGTTACCTGATTCCAGACGGGAAATCCATGCATTGGGCAGTTCCGTAGAAGAGTAGTAAATCTGTCCCAGGCCTCGTGCATCGGCTCTTCATCTTCCTGTTGAAAAGTAGCAATTTCGTTACGTAATCGCTCAGATAAATGCGAAGGATTAAAACGAGATAAAAATTCACGAGTTAGATCTGCCCAAGTCATAATGGAACCCGGTGTAAGTTTATTCCACCAAGTTTTAGCTCTGTCCCTCAATGAATGGGGGAATAACCAAAGCCTCAGTATCTCCGGACTAACTCCTGGCAGTCTAAACGAACCACAGATCTCCTGGAACGTTTTGAGATGCTCCCTAGCATCTTCTGTCGCAGAACCACTGAACTACCCGGCGTTGTTGATCATACTAAACATGACAGGTTTAAGCTCGAAGTTGTCAACATCAATATCCGGCAGCGTGGTCTCCAGCTCTACATGATCATTCAGCATGTAGTCACGACATGACCGTCGTCCATCTGCCCTCGGCGGGTCATCGACAGGCGGTATACCTCCACCAGCGGGCGGATTACGGGCCATCTGCTCTAGCTGTTCCTCAAGGTATTCGTTTCTGTCTAAAAGGCGGCGAAGTTGTTTCTTGAGATTGAAGGAACGTTCGATTTCCGGATCTAATTTATACTCAGGATCTTCACCTCTTTTAGATCTGCGCATAAACAAGTAAACCTCGTGAAAAGCGAGAGTTGAAAGTACAAAAGAAAAATTAAAGAAAAATAAAAATAAAAACGAAAATAAAAATAAAAATAAAAATAAAAACGCAAAGTGCAATAAAAGAAAGATGTAGTTATGTTGCCAGTCCCCGGCAACGGCGCCAAAAACTTGTTGCGTGTAAAAGAGTCTATCGCAATTGTAGTGCAAGTGTACACGACGCAAGTAGTAAAGTGATACGAAGTATCGGATATCGTCTCCACAGGGATTGGGCTAATAGCTTCACCTTGTTTACTGCACGAAAGTAAAAGAAATAATTGAGAGATGTCACGAGAATAATAAAGTAAAAATGCAAATAAAATAATTGAGTTTATCAAGATGGAGAGAATGGGCTGGTATTGAATTGCTCGGTAGTGCAGGTATTGAATTGTTTAGGAACTCCAGTTCTGTCGTCGCTCCCGTCGCCGACAGCACCTGTCGCGGCGGCTGTCCGTTGGCTGTCGCGGCAGCAGACACACCAGCTCCGTACTTCAAGCTTGGCAAGAATCCCAGATCTGCCTTGGCCTATCCCTAGGTCCAAGTCTGTCGATGATCACGTCTTTGATGATACCTCCCGGCGTGAATCGAAGGATGAACACCGATTTGTATGAATTCTTCCTTAGCCACTTAACCTCGCCCTATCCCTAGGCACGAGATGGTTCAACTATAAACTAGAGAACGCGCTCTTATTTCTTTCGTATACTTAACTCTCCCGATGCTAAGTAAATGGATAACCTCACAATGCTCTCCCGATGCTCTTGCAAGATGTTAAAACCAAAATAAGAGAACTTGAAGTTTATTTTATTGAACTGAAAAATCCTAAAACAAAGCAACCCTTGCAACTACTTTACAAAACAACCCGTAGCCCTAGGGGGAATTTAGAACATGTCGGTGACGGGTGAACGACAGGGGTTTTTGGTTTCGGTTATGGGGTAATCGGTTGTGCCTCCTAGGTTAAATCTATGCCCTTATATAAGCTTTGGGCTCAAGTCTTCTAAGGTAACAAGGATTACAACTTTAATTAAAAGTAAGATTCTAATAAAGACTAAATCTCTAAAGACTCCTACTTTCCAGTCGCATCCTTGTTTCTAGGAATTTCCTCTCCTTGAGCTTTGGCTTGACATATCTTTTGATCCGGGGCTTGGAAAAATATGTGGCTTTCACACGACAGACGAGCAGATTTTTCTCTATCTATCGAGGTCCACTTTGCTTTTCCTCTTCATAAGTCTGCTGTCATCATGCTGTCACGACAGGTCCATGGCAGCTTCGTCTTCTTCGTCTGCTTGTCCAGTTCAGCTCTCCTGCTTCTCTGCCCTGCGCCTGCCTTCAACTTCTACTATGGCAGATACCTGCAAAAATAGCCATCTTTTAGTAGAATCCGTGCTTTTAATCCATTTGTGATGTTTTACTAAAAACTAACCTAAATGCAATGCAATGATGCTTGAATGCAGCAGAAATATGGGTTAAAAAGGGTGTAAATAATAGAACTTTTACACACTCAACAACGCCCTAGCAACCTTAGCTGCCACATTCAAGGCAAGCTCAGATGCAGAGATGAAACCGATTAAGATGCGAATGTTTGAAGTACCAGCTCACTGTTACAACATAGAAGAAGAAATAGACGGCAATCTGTGGTATCATGACATCCTGCAGTATATCAGGTGTCAAACGTACCCCAAAGAAGCTAATGAGAATGATAAAAGGACCATTAGGAGAATGGCGGCCAGATACGTCTTAGATGGAGAGATCCTGTACAAAAAGGGGAAAGATCAGGTACTGCTAAGGTGTATTAATGCTCGAGAGGCTAAGAAGTTCATGATGGGTTGTGTGGGCACACGCTAACGATTTTTCAATGGCCCGGAAAATCATAAGGTACGGGTACTTTTGGTCAACCATGGAGGGAGATTGCATTGATTACGCCAAGAAGTGTCACAAGTGTCAGATATATGCCGATAAGATACATTCACCACCGCTACCGTTGCACACCATGAACTCGCCTTGGCCTTTCGCCATGTGTGGAATGGACGTAATTGGTCAGATTCACCCCAAAGCATCCAATGGACACCGCTTTATCCTTGTTGCCATTGACTACTTCACTAAGTGGGTAGAAGTCGCCTCCTATGCCAGTGTTACAAGGTCAATAATGTGTAGGTTTCTGAAGAGGGAGATCATTTGTCGTTACGGGATGCCAGAAAGAATTATTACTGACAATGCTTCCAATCTAAATAATAAGATGATGGATGAAGTATGCGAGCAATTCAAAATAAAGCATCACAACTCCACTGCGTATCGTCCGAAGATGAATGGGGCAGTAGAGGCTGCGAATAAGAACATCAAGAAGATTATAGCCAAGACCACAGATACATTCAAGGATTGGCATGAGAAGTTTCCGTTTGCCCTCTTCGCATACCGAAAGTCTATACGTACTTCGACCGGTGCAACACCCTACTCTCTAGTTTATGGTACGGAAGCAGTATTGCTTATGGAAGTAGAGATCCCATCACTCAGAATCTTAAATGAAGTAAAATTGGAAGAAGCTGAATGGGTACAGGCTCAGTTTGATCAGTTGAACCTCATTGAGGAGAAACGACTGAGGGCCATTTGCCATGGTCAAATGTACCAGAAGAGAATGATGCGAGCCTACGACAAGAAAGTTCGCCCGAGAGAGTTTCGGGAAGGAGATTTGGTACTGCAGAAAGTATTGTCCAACCAAAGAGATTCTCGAGGGAAATGGATGTCTAATTGGGAAGGGCCTTATGTGGTTAAAAAGACCTTTTCTAGTGGGGCGTTGATCTTGATGGAAATGGATGGGAAAGAGTTGGGCAACCTAGTGAACTCAGATTCGGTCAAGAGATACTATGCGTGAAGGGAGAAGTGGGGTGAAAACCCGAAAAGGGCGCCTCACAAGAAATAAATGCCCAAAGTGAAAACCCGAAAAGGGCGCTTTTGGTATCGAAAAAAAGAAAAAAGAAAAAAGAAAAAAATGGAAAGAAAAAGTGGAGTGAAAACCCGAGAGGGCGCATCACAAGAAATAAATACCCAAAGTGAAAACTCGAAAAGGGCGCTTTAGGTTCCGGAAAAAAAGGGGAGAAAAGGGGAGAGAATATCAAGATGAAAACCCGAAAAGGGCATCTTGAAATTAAGGTGGGTTGAGAATTGAAGAAGAGCCTTCGGGAGGAAATACCCATAAGTACACAGTCAGTGAATGAGATCTTTTAGAATTCGAGGATGAGCGGAACAATGATAGCAAAGGATCCGCCTTGGTCGATGGATTTTCGCATCATTCACATGCAAAATGCTTAGGATATTGCATCATTTTTCTTTCTATGCATGACATATGGATTTTTCATGAACTTCAAAGTATATTAATAAATACTATCTGGCGTCTTCATTCATATCTTTTCAAAGAATTATGCGAGCAGTTTAAAATAGACTTATAAAGCAAAAGATTTCTCGGTATTTCTGTGGTTTGATCTCTTGAGTGCAAGTGACCAAAACAAGCTAGATTGGCCCGATAATAGGGATCTTTGCAAGGACATGTGACAAGAACCCAAAAGAAAAGAATTTCAGGCGGCTAGTCACAGCCGTGCTTTGAGAAGATGAGCACCGCTCAGACCAAGTGTCGACTCCATTACTAAAAGGATTACCGAGATAAAAGCAATCACAAGGAAAGCAAAAAGAAAAAAAAAAGAAAAAAGAAAAGAAGAAAAAAGAAAAGAAAAAGTGGAGTGAAAACCCGAAAGGGCGCTTCATAAAAGATGAATGCCAAAGTGAAAACCTGAAAAGTCGCTTTGGAAAATAAAACCCAAGGTTAGAATCTGCAAAGAGGGGCTTCCCGGAAGATCTAATGGTTAAACCTGAGTGTGAGACAAGCATCAACGTCGAAAAGAAGAGGGAAACTAACAAAGGGTCTGAAGAGATCGGCGAAAGAAGCTGTGGAACTGGGCCCATATCTGGCATACTCATTCATGCATCATGATAAGCATACCTATCTTAGGGTCATGCTAACCCATAGCATCATAACACTTTCTTTTTACAGATACACGAAACCATTCGCCTTTGAAAAAGAAACGAATGACAGAAAGAAGGACAAATTCGAGGTGAAGAATTTCAGACTCACCAAAATCAGGACTTCCGAGCAAAAGAGATAGATAATCATAGCTCGAGGTGAAGAATTTAAGACTCGCCAAAATCAGGACTTCCGAGCAAAAGAGATAGATACTCACAGCTCAAGGTGAAGAATTTTAAACTCACCGTAATCAGGACTTCCGAGCAAAAGAGACAGACACTCACAACTCAAGGCGAAGATTTCAAATTTGCTATGTTAAGTTCTCAAAGCAAAGGAGACAGATACTCAAAGCTTAAGGACTTCAGGCGAAGGATTTCGAACTCGCCGTACCAAGATTTACGAGCGAAAGAGCTCAAGGTATTTCGTGCAAAAAGACCAGAAGACTAACTCATTTTATCCCGACTGTTTCAAGGGGACGATCAATTTGCTCATTGCCGCTTCGGAAGAGCAAGTCACTCGAACAGGGAAGTCGGACAAAATTAGTACTTATATTCTTTGCTTTATCCTTGTTCCACAAGTATAAGCAAAGTGGGGCAATTGTAATCACTAATTTTGTCCGGGTTGGTTTTGTTTTAGTTATTTTTATAAATAAAAGGGGCTGTTGTCATAAGATATATATAATGGGCCTTGTTTAATACACTATTTTTTTAAAGTGATATATATATATGTATATAATTTAATTCCTAAGTGTTACTATATGTTATAATTAATTCCATTATTAACCATATTACTAATTATTTCTGATATTGTCTTCCTTTTTATATATATGTATCAAAGTTATATATTACTATTATTATTAATTGTTATCAATACTATCATATATCATTAATATTATTATTATTATTATTATTATTATTATTATTATTATTATTATTATTATTATCCTCGTTACTATCATATATTATTAGTATTAGTATTATTATAATTATTATTATTATTATTATATTAAATTAAGAGAGTCGGTTTAAGTAAAATGAAATAATAGCCCAAAGTTAATAATTGAAGCCCAAGTTTAAATACAAAAAAAGAAACCCAAGTCTTAAAAAATATATAAAACAGTCCAATTACAAATTACATGGCCTGCTAGGCCCAAGAGGACCCTAACTCAGCCCATTTGGTTTGCGCATGCAATCTCCCGCCGTCAGATCTGGATGAGATCTGACGACCCATATGAGAGCATGGAGGAAACCCTAGGAGGCCATCGCTTGGTCCCGTACCGCACGGATTGTGGCCACTGGATCGAACGAGCATCAGACGGCCCATATCGTTCCATCTATGGAAACCCTAGGGCTCTTGCAATGTCATCGCGCCGCCCAAGATCTGAACCTTAGATCGGGACGCGATCTAACGGCTCAGATGCCACGGAAGCTCCACGCGCGACTCCTCCACTTCCCACACGTCCACGCGCGTCGTTCTGTATCACCCCACGCGCGCGTGCGATGCACCCATCTGCCCTTTCAGCTTCTCCCGAAACCAGTGGCAGGTTGCCACGTCTCCGTTCCAGTATGATGATGGCCACGTCTAATGCCGACTCAGCGTCCACGATCATCCCTCGCCCCGCTGTACGATCCATGCACACAACAGACAAAAGGTCAGCAAATGCAAAAAAGAAAAAAAAGAAAACGAAAACCAGAAACAGAATTGGCAGAGGAATGACAGGGCAGAGCCGCACATGAATCCGGCTAAAAGAGAGTACGATCCAATAGGCAATTTCTATCCCTAAAATCAAATGTAAAAATACTGAATATTTGGCTATAAAGCCAAATCGAAACCATTGTAAACGGGATTTCGTGATCTCCCGAAAAGAAAAACACGAAGAGCAATAGAATTTCAGCCATAGTATTCAGGTAATCTCAGTCCCATTTGCATGCAAGTAAAGTAAAAAAAAAAGGAAAACAATAGAGTTTTTTTACCTCATCGTCTCCTTTTTGAGACGGTCTTCACTCCTTCGTCGAGAACAAGCCAAGCCCATCAGTGGCCTCGAATGGTGACTCGACCGAGGGAAGTGCTGGAGTCTTCTTCTTTTTCTTCTTTTCTATGCGTCGTTTCGTTTTTGGGTCAAAAAAATGTTTTTTTGTTTCTGTTTTTTGGAAAATGGTATGGGTTTGGTTTCGGGGTTGTTTTCTAGTTTGGTTTAGCACGAGAGAGGATTGTTTTTAGGGGGTTTAGGGTGTTTAGGTTGTCGCCTGCATCGTTTCGATGTCGTCGGCCGGTGTTTAGAGAGTCGAGAGAGGGTTTGGTCTCTGGCGGCTAGGGTTTCGGATTTGGAAAAGGGGGCTAAGGGACGTTTAGGTTAGGTATTTATAAAGTTTTTAGGTTTTAATTTTGGGGTAATCTCGTGTTCGGTACCTCCGTGTCGCGTCCTTAGTAGGTTAGGGGTCTCTGCGTTTTCAAATTACACTCTAGGTCCTTAGGGTTTTGGGTCCGTTTTCAATGTCGTCCTGAGTCGAGTCACCCATGGCCTAATCGTCTGTCTCGTCCCCCGTGTTTTGTTCCTGTTCCAATTTGGTCTATGTTCACAGTTTTATATTTATTTTTGAGTCTCTTAGATTTGGCTAATGTTTCTGCATTTCTTGCAATTTAGTCATGTTCTATTTTTGTTTTTTTTGTGGCATGATAAATGTGTTTGGTGATATTGGTGTTTTTTATTTGTTTTTAATCGAATGTTCATATATATGAGATGCGTACGTTTTATTGTGATTATGTTTCCTTGTGTTTTATGCCAATGGTGTTGTGGTGTGTTCTATATGTTTTAGTGTAATGTTAGCTTAACATGTTTTGTAACTTAAGGTCTAATGTTAAATATGAGTAAATGAACTTTTGTTCAAGTGTTTAACTTAATTTAATTGGTTAATGGGGTTTTCTAATGTGATGTATAGAAGTGATTAGAAGCTCGTTTTTTAAGTATGTTAAAAACGCCAATATGTTTAGTAAAATAATTTACGTTTTAAATGATGTTAATCTTGGGCCTAGTTGTAAATTTCTCTTAATATCCATTAATTTGGGGTTTTTGGGCCTTAGGTTTTAAATGAATAGGTTTAGATTCTTTTTGGGATTGTTTCTTAGTTTAAGTGGGTTGGGTTAGTTAGATTAGCCTTTAGTTTAGTCTAATCGGTTTAATTGTCCCGGATCATGTGCCCGCCTTATAGGGGCACGGTTCGAACAATTAGGTCAGTTTAGGTTTAGAGCTTAAATTAAATTTAGGGCTTTGACCGGGTTAATTAACTTGAATTCGTCTTTGTCTTATTAGGACAAATATTAAGTTCATTAAGCCGGTTTAGCCACTCTCACTTTTAAGGATAAAATTAATATCTTGTATAGACGGGATACAACAAGATAATCCACAATTGATTCGAGCCCTTAATTAGGATCTAAAATGATCTAGGATTTAATATTAGAATCACATAATAAATAATTATATCACTAACGAAATTTTCATAATTCGAGCATTTAAGTTAGGGCCTTGGGTGGGCTTTATTTGTTTATTTTCTGAGCTCTTTTATGGCATGCATCTCATATCTGTCATTCATGAGACCGCAAATTATAAAGCATGTTAATAGAACTTAAAATATACCCAAAGAGAGGTATTAATTAACTCCGGTATTCGTGACATGACAGTCCAAGCTTAATGGATGTCGATCGAATATTTGGGTTAATTTTCACCGTTTCTAGGTAAGCGGAAGCATAAAAAAGAAAATACCACGCATCATCTTTTACTTGCTTGCATCATGCATAAAGGTGACGTACGGGATCTAAACCCTAAACTAACACGGCAGTCAGTCTTATATGATGTCGGTTTAGTCTATGGTCCGATGTACCGTCATCCTTTCTAATTAAATGTTTAATTAATTCCAAAGCCACAATTCGATATAGCCCATGCAATTTAAGTCAAATTTTCATTTAAGAACACTTTATTAAATTCACTTTGGTTTTTAAATAATTTCTATCGATTAAAAAGGCAACAAGTAATTTGGTACCGATTTCCGGGCGTGATGGGGGTGCTAACCCTTCCCCACTCGTAACCAACTCCCGAACCCGTTTTAAAGCGAATCTCTGGTTTTGTGGTGTCCGACCTACCTTAGTGGTCGGTGGCGACTCCAAATTCTATTATGTTTTCCAAAGTTCGAATTTCCCTATTTTTTTAATAAATCCTTTTCAAAAAAAGTGATGAGACTTAGTTTTTTTCAAAAACATTATGACAGTTTGCAAGTGAAAGATGTTTGGTTTTGATCGTGCTATAATAGTGATGCCTTGAGAATTAGGGGCAAGAAATAAAAGTGGATGCTTTACAAGAGCAAGAAAGGCAAGCTGAATGAAGACACATATTCAGAATCAAGTCAAAAAAAGAAAAAGAAAAGGAAGAAAGAAGAAGAAAGAAAAAAAAAAGAAAAAGAAAACAGTGGAAAGTTCATGTTCAAAGAATCAACTGAATCAAGTTGAAGATTGTTGACATAAAAGTTGAAGCAGTTGAAAGAGAAAGTACAAAGTTGAAAAGGTGCAAGAAAAAGCGAGCTACACATGTGAGATCTAAACCGAGCTAAACATGTGAGATCTTCCATTCAAGGATTTTTAGACTTTCGATGCCTGGTCGAAATTAGAAAAGAAGGAAGGACTGGGTTGGTGAGTTAGTGAGGTAAAGAGCGCCACCTAAATGGGATAGAGCTAGGCATATGAGGAATGTTTCTCTCGAAGGTCTAATAATTCGAAAGGGGTCACATTTGAGTTGATCTTTGCTAATTTGGTTCAAAGCCTCTGTTGCACTTAATATTTCAGGGCCTAATTTTGTTTTTTCTTTTGTTTGACATAACTTATCAAATTATTCTGATTCAATAAGATAATATTTTGAGCCTTTCACTTATCGTTTCAACAAGCATCCTGCATATAAATTAATTAAAGAAAAGCAAAAGATTTTGTGGGTATTATTATGATGTACTAATCCTTTAAGTGCAGGCAGAATAGGAAGTGGCATCGGTACTTGTTTAATGATGAAAAGTATGAGTTAGCATGCTTCTATCTTATGGATGTACTAATCCTTTGCTTTATCCTTGTTCCACAAGTATAAGCAAAGTGGGGCAATTGTAATCACTAATTTTGTCCGGGTTGGTTTTGTTTTAGTTATTTTTATAAATAAAAGGGGCTGTTGTCATAAGATATATATAATGGGCCTTGTTTAATACACTATTTTTTTAAAGTGATATATATATATGTATATAATTTAATTCCTAAGTGTTACTATATGTTATAATTAATTCCATTATTAACCATATTACTAATTATTTCTGATATTGTCTTCCTTTTTATATATATGTATCAAAGTTATATATTACTATTATTATTAATTGTTATCAATACTATCATATATCATTAATATTATTATTATTATTATTATTATTATTATTATTATTATTATTATTATTATTATTATTATCCTCGTTACTATCATATATTATTAGTATTAGTATTATTATAATTATTATTATTATTATATTAAATTAAGAGAGTCGGTTTAAGTAAAATGAAATAATAGCCCAAAGTTAATAATTGAAGCCCAAGTTTAAATACAAAAAAAGAAACCCAAGTCTTAAAAAATATATAAAACAGTCCAATTACAAATTACATGGCCTGCTAGGCCCAAGAGGATTACAAGCCCTAACTCAGCCCATTTGGTTTGCGCATGCAATCTCCCGCCGTCAGATCTGGATGAGATCTGACGACCCATATGAGAGCATGGAGGAAACCCTAGGAGGCCATCGCTTGGTCCCGTACCGCACGGATTGTGGCCACTGGATCGAACGAGCATCAGATGGCCCATATCGTTCCATCTATGGAAACCCTAGGGCTCTTGCAATGTCATCGCGCCGCCCAAGATCTGAACCTTAGATCGGGACGCGATCTAACGGCTCAGATGCCACGGAAGCTCCACGCGCGACTCCTCCACTTCCCACACGTCCACGCGCGTCGTTCTGTATCACCCCACGCGCGCGTGCGATGCACCCATCTGCCCTTTCAGCTTCTCCCGAAACCAGTGGCAGGTTGCCACGTCTCCGTTCCAGTATGATGATGGCCACGTCTAATGCCGACTCAGCGTCCACGATCATCCCTCGCCCCGCTGTACGATCCATGCACACAACAGACAAAAGGTCAGCAAATGCAAAAAAGAAAAAAAAGAAAACGAAAACCAGAAACAGAATTGGCAGAGGAATGACAGGGCAGAGCCGCACATGAATCCGGCTAAAAGAGAGTACGATCCAATAGGCAATTTCTATCCCTAAAATCAAATGTAAAAATACTGAATATTTGGCTATAAAGCCAAATTGAAACCATTGTAAACGGGATTTCGTGATCTCCCGAAAAGAAAAACACGAAGAGCAATAGAATTTCAGCCATAGTATTCAGGTAATCTCAGTCCCATTTGCATGCAAGTAAAGTAAAAAAAAAAAGGAAAACAGTAGAGTTTTTTTACCTCATCGTCTCCTTTTTGAGACGGTCTTCACTCCTTCGTCGAGAACAAGCCAAGCCCATCAGTGGCCTCGAATGGTGACTCGACCGAGGGAAGTGCTGGAGTCTTCTTCTTTTTCTTCTTTTCTATGCGTCGTTTCGTTTTTGGGTCAAAAAAATGTTTTTTTGTTTCTGTTTTTTGGAAAATGGTATGGGTTTGGTTTCGGGGTTGTTTTCTAGTTTGGTTTAGCACGAGAGAGGATTGTTTTTAGGGGGTTTAGGGTGTTTAGGTTGTCGCCTGCATCGTTTCGATGTCGTCGGCCGGTGTTTAGAGAGTCGAGAGAGGGTTTGGTCTCTGGCGGCTAGGGTTTCGGATTTGGAAAAGGGGGCTAAGGGACGTTTAGGTTAGGTATTTATAAAGTTTTTAGGTTTTAATTTTGGGGTAATCTCGTGTTCGGTACCTCCGTGTCGCGTCCTTAGTAGGTTAGGGGTCTCTGCGTTTTCAAATTACACTCTAGGTCCTTAGGGTTTTGGGTCCGTTTTCAATGTCGTCCTGAGTTGAGTCACCCATGGCCTAATCGTCTGTCTCGTCCCCCGTGTTTTGTTCCTGTTCCAATTTGGTCTATGTTCACAGTTTTATATTTATTTTTGAGTCTCTTAGATTTGGCTAATGTTTCTGCATTTCTTGCAATTTAGTCATGTTCTATTTTTGTTTTTTTTGTGGCATGATAAATGTGTTTGGTGATATTGGTGTTTTTTATTTGTTTTTAATCGAATGTTCATATATATGAGATGCGTACGTTTTATTGTGATTATGTTTCCTTGTGTTTTATGCCAATGGTGTTGTGGTGTGTTCTATATGTTTTAGTGTAATGTTAGCTTAACATGTTTTGTAACTTAAGGTCTAATGTTAAATATGAGTAAATGAACTTTTGTTCAAGTGTTTAACTTAATTTAATTGGTTAATGGGGTTTTCTAATGTGATGTATAGAAGTGATTAGAAGCTCGTTTTTTAAGTATGTTAAAAACGCCAATATGTTTAGTAAAATAATTTACGTTTTAAATGATGTTAATCTTGGGCCTAGTTGTAAATTTCTCTTAATATCCATTAATTTGGGGTTTTTGGGCCTTAGGTTTTAAATGAATAGGTTTAGATTCTTTTTGGGATTGTTTCTTAGTTTAAGTGGGTTGGGTTAGTTAGATTAGCCTTTAGTTTAGTCTAATCGGTTTAATTGTCCCGGATCATGTGCCCGCCTTATAGGGGCACGGTTCGAACAATTAGGTCAGTTTAGGTTTAGAGCTTAAATTAAATTTAGGGCTTTGACCGGGTTAATTAACTTGAATTCGTCTTTGTCTTATTAGGACGAATATTAAGTTCATTAAGCCGGTTTAGCCACTCTCACTTTTAAGGATAAAATTAATATCTTGTATAGACGGGATACAACAAGATAATCCACAATTGATTCGAGCCCTTAATTAGGATCTAAAATGATCTAGGATTTAATATTAGAATCACATAATAAATAATTATATCACTAACGAAATTTTCATAATTCGAGCATTTAAGTTAGGGCCTTGGGTGGGCTTTATTTGTTTATTTTCTGAGCTCTTTTATGGCATGCATCTCATATCTGTCATTCATGAGACCGCAAATTATAAAGCATGTTAATAGAACTTAAAATATACCCAAAGAGAGGTATTAATTAACTCCGGTATTCGTGACATGACAGTCCAAGCTTAATGGATGTCGATCGAATATTTGGGTTAATTTTCACCGTTTCTAGGTAAGCGGAAGCATAAAAAAGAAAATACCACGCATCATCTTTTACTTGCTTGCATCATGCATAAAGGTGACATACGGGATCTAAACCCTAAACTAACACGGCAGTCAGTCTTATATGATGTCGGTTTAGTCTATGGTCCGATGTACCGTCATCCTTTCTAATTAAATGTTTAATTAATTCCAAAGCCACAATTCGATATAGCCCATGCAATTTAAGTCAAATTTTCATTTAAGAACACTTTATTAAATTCACTTTGGTTTTTAAATAATTTCTATCGATTAAAAAGGCAACAAGTAATTTGGTACCGATTTCCGGGCGTGATGGGGGTGCTAACCCTTCCCCACTCGTAACCAACTCCCGAACCCGTTTTAAAGCGAATCTCTGGTTTTGTGGTGTCCGACCTACCTTAGTGGTCGGTGGCGACTCCAAATTCTATTATGTTTTCCAAAGTTCGAATTTCCCTATTTTTTTAATAAATCCTTTTCAAAAAAAGTGATGAGACTTAGTTTTTTTCAAAAACATTATGACAGTTTGCAAGTGAAAGATGTTTGGTTTTGATCGTGCTATAATAGTGATGCCTTGAGAATTAGGGGCAAGAAATAAAAGTGGATGCTTTACAAGAGCAAGAAAGGCAAGCTGAATGAAGACACATATTCAGAATCAAGTCAAAAAAAGAAAAAGAAAAGGAAGAAAGAAGAAGAAAGAAAAAAAAAAGAAAAAGAAAACAGTGGAAAGTTCATGTTCAAAGAATCAACTGAATCAAGTTGAAGATTGTTGACATAAAAGTTGAAGCAGTTGAAAGAGAAAGTACAAAGTTGAAAAGGTGCAAGAAAAAGCGAGCTACACATGTGAGATCTAAACCGAGCTAAACATGTGAGATCTTCCATTCAAGGATTTTTAGACTTTCGATGCCTGGTCGAAATTAGAAAAGAAGGAAGGACTGGGTTGGTGAGTTAGTGAGGTAAAGAGCGCCACCTAAATGGGATAGAGCTAGGCATATGAGGAATGTTTCTCTCGAAGGTCTAATAATTCGAAAGGGGTCACATTTGAGTTGATCTTTGCTAATTTGGTTCAAAGCCTCTGTTGCACTTAATATTTCAGGGCCTAATTTTGTTTTTTCTTTTGTTTGACATAACTTATCAAATTATTCTGATTCAATAAGATAATATTTTGAGCCTTTCACTTATCGTTTCAACAAGCATCCTGCATATAAATTAATTAAAGAAAAGCAAAAGATTTTGTGGGTATTATTATGATGTACTAATCCTTTAAGTGCAGGCAGAATAGGAAGTGGCATCGGTACTTGTTTAATGATGAAAAGTATGAGTTAGCATGCTTCTATCTTATGGATGTACTAATCCTTTGCTTTATCCTTGTTCCACAAGTATAAGCAAAGTGGGGCAATTGTAATCACTAATTTTGTCCGGGTTGGTTTTGTTTTAGTTATTTTTATAAATAAAAGGGGCTGTTGTCATAAGATATATATAATGGGCCTTGTTTAATACACTATTTTTTTAAAGTGATATATATATATGTATATAATTTAATTCCTAAGTGTTACTATATGTTATAATTAATTCCATTATTAACCATATTACTAATTATTTCTGATATTGTCTTCCTTTTTATATATATGTATCAAAGTTATATATTACTATTATTATTAATTGTTATCAATACTATCATATATCATTAATATTATTATTATTATTATTATTATTATTATTATTATTATTATTATTATTATTATTATCCTCGTTACTATCATATATTATTAGTATTAGTATTATTATAATTATTATTATTATTATTATATTAAATTAAGAGAGTCGGTTTAAGTAAAATGAAATAATAGCCCAAAGTTAATAATTGAAGCCCAAGTTTAAATACAAAAAAAGAAACCCAAGTCTTAAAAAATATATAAAACAGTCCAATTACAAATTACATGGCCTGCTAGGCCCAAGAGGATTACAAGCCCTAACTCAGCCCATTTGGTTTGCGCATGCAATCTCCCGCCGTCAGATCTGGATGAGATCTGACGACCCATATGAGAGCATGGAGGAAACCCTAGGAGGCCATCGCTTGGTCCCGTACCGCACGGATTGTGGCCACTGGATCGAACGAGCATCAGACGGCCCATATCGTTCCATCTATGGAAACCCTAGGGCTCTTGCAATGTCATCGCGCCGCCCAAGATCTGAACCTTAGATCGGGACGCGATCTAACGGCTCAGATGCCACGGAAGCTCCACGCGCGACTCCTCCACTTCCCACACGTCCACGCGCGTCGTTCTGTATCACCCCACGCGCGCGTGCGATGCACCCATCTGCCCTTTCAGCTTCTCCCGAAACCAGTGGCAGGTTGCCACGTCTCCGTTCCAGTATGATGATGGCCACGTCTAATGCCGACTCAGCGTCCACGATCATCCCTCGCCCCGCTGTACGATCCATGCACACAACAGACAAAAGGTCAGCAAATGCAAAAAAGAAAAAAAAGAAAACGAAAACCAGAAACAGAATTGGCAGAGGAATGACAGGGCAGAGCCGCACATGAATCCGGCTAAAAGAGAGTACGATCCAATAGGCAATTTCTATCCCTAAAATCAAATGTAAAAATACTGAATATTTGGCTATAAAGCCAAATCGAAACCATTGTAAACGGGATTTCGTGATCTCCCGAAAAGAAAAACACGAAGAGCAATAGAATTTCAGCCATAGTATTCAGGTAATCTCAGTCCCATTTGCATGCAAGTAAAGTAAAAAAAAAAAGGAAAACAGTAGAGTTTTTTTACCTCATCGTCTCCTTTTTGAGACGGTCTTCACTCCTTCGTCGAGAACAAGCCAAGCCCATCAGTGGCCTCGAATGGTGACTCGACCGAGGGAAGTGCTGGAGTCTTCTTCTTTTTCTTCTTTTCTATGCGTCGTTTCGTTTTTGGGTCAAAAAAATGTTTTTTTGTTTCTGTTTTTTGGAAAATGGTATGGGTTTGGTTTCGGGGTTGTTTTCTAGTTTGGTTTAGCACGAGAGAGGATTGTTTTTAGGGGGGTTAGGGTGTTTAGGTTGTCGCCTGCATCGTTTCGATGTCGTCGGCCGGTGTTTAGAGAGTCGAGAGAGGGTTTGGTCTCTGGCGGCTAGGGTTTCGGATTTGGAAAAGGGGGCTAAGGGACGTTTAGGTTAGGTATTTATAAAGTTTTTAGGTTTTAATTTTGGGGTAATCTCGTGTTCGGTACCTCCGTGTCGCGTCCTTAGTAGGTTAGGGGTCTCTGCGTTTTCAAATTACACTCTAGGTCCTTAGGGTTTTGGGTCCGTTTTCAATGTCGTCCTGAGTCGAGTCACCCATGGCCTAATCGTCTGTCTCGTCCCCCGTGTTTTGTTCCTGTTCCAATTTGGTCTATGTTCACAGTTTTATATTTATTTTTGAGTCTCTTAGATTTGGCTAATGTTTCTGCATTTCTTGCAATTTAGTCATGTTCTATTTTTGTTTTTTTTGTGGCATGATAAATGTGTTTGGTGATATTGGTGTTTTTTATTTGTTTTTAATCGAATGTTCATATATATGAGATGCGTACGTTTTATTGTGATTATGTTTCCTTGTGTTTTATGCCAATGGTGTTGTGGTGTGTTCTATATGTTTTAGTGTAATGTTAGCTTAACATGTTTTGTAACTTAAGGTCTAATGTTAAATATGAGTAAATGAACTTTTGTTCAAGTGTTTAACTTAATTTAATTGGTTAATGGGGTTTTCTAATGTGATGTATAGAAGTGATTAGAAGCTCGTTTTTTAAGTATGTTAAAAACGCCAATATGTTTAGTAAAATAATTTACGTTTTAAATGATGTTAATCTTGGGCCTAGTTGTAAATTTCTCTTAATATCCATTAATTTGGGGTTTTTGGGCCTTAGGTTTTAAATGAATAGGTTTAGATTCTTTTTGGGATTGTTTCTTAGTTTAAGTGGGTTGGGTTAGTTAGATTAGCCTTTAGTTTAGTCTAATCGGTTTAATTGTCCCGGATCATGTGCCCGCCTTATAGGGGCACGGTTCGAACAATTAGGTCAGTTTAGGTTTAGAGCTTAAATTAAATTTAGGGCTTTGACCGGGTTAATTAACTTGAATTCGTCTTTGTCTTATTAGGACGAATATTAAGTTCATTAAGCCGGTTTAGCCACTCTCACTTTTAAGGATAAAATTAATATCTTGTATAGACGGGATACAACAAGATAATCCACAATTGATTCGAGCCCTTAATTAGGATCTAAAATGATCTAGGATTTAATATTAGAATCACATAATAAATAATTATATCACTAACGAAATTTTCATAATTCGAGCATTTAAGTTAGGGCCTTGGGTGGGCTTTATTTGTTTATTTTCTGAGCTCTTTTATGGCATGCATCTCATATCTGTCATTCATGAGACCGCAAATTATAAAGCATGTTAATAGAACTTAAAATATACCCAAAGAGAGGTATTAATTAACTCCGGTATTCGTGACATGACAGTCCAAGCTTAATGGATGTCGATCGAATATTTGGGTTAATTTTCACCGTTTCTAGGTAAGCGGAAGCATAAAAAAGAAAATACCACGCATCATCTTTTACTTGCTTGCATCATGCATAAAGGTGACGTACGGGATCTAAACCCTAAACTAACACGGCAGTCAGTCTTATATGATGTCGGTTTAGTCTATGGTCCGATGTACCGTCATCCTTTCTAATTAAATGTTTAATTAATTCCAAAGCCACAATTCGATATAGCCCATGCAATTTAAGTCAAATTTTCATTTAAGAACACTTTATTAAATTCACTTTGGTTTTTAAATAATTTCTATCGATTAAAAAGGCAACAAGTAATTTGGTACCGATTTCCGGGCGTGATGGGGGTGCTAACCCTTCCCCACTCGTAACCAACTCCCGAACCCGTTTTAAAGCGAATCTCTGGTTTTGTGGTGTCCGACCTACCTTAGTGGTCGGTGGCGACTCCAAATTCTATTATGTTTTCCAAAGTTCGAATTTCCCTATTTTTTTAATAAATCCTTTTCAAAAAAAGTGATGAGACTTAGTTTTTTTCAAAAACATTATGACAGTTTGCAAGTGAAAGATGTTTGGTTTTGATCGTGCTATAATAGTGATGCCTTGAGAATTAGGGGCAAGAAATAAAAGTGGATGCTTTACAAGAGCAAGAAAGGCAAGCTGAATGAAGACACATATTCAGAATCAAGTCAAAAAAAGAAAAAGAAAAGGAAGAAAGAAGAAGAAAGAAAAAAAAAAGAAAAAGAAAACAGTGGAAAGTTCATGTTCAAAGAATCAACTGAATCAAGTTGAAGATTGTTGACATAAAAGTTGAAGCAGTTGAAAGAGAAAGTACAAAGTTGAAAAGGTGCAAGAAAAAGCGAGCTACACATGTGAGATCTAAACCGAGCTAAACATGTGAGATCTTCCATTCAAGGATTTTTAGACTTTCGATGCCTGGTCGAAATTAGAAAAGAAGGAAGGACTGGGTTGGTGAGTTAGTGAGGTAAAGAGCGCCACCTAAATGGGATAGAGCTAGGCATATGAGGAATGTTTCTCTCGAAGGTCTAATAATTCGAAAGGGGTCACATTTGAGTTGATCTTTGCTAATTTGGTTCAAAGCCTCTGTTGCACTTAATATTTCAGGGCCTAATTTTGTTTTTTCTTTTGTTTGACATAACTTATCAAATTATTCTGATTCAATAAGATAATATTTTGAGCCTTTCACTTATCGTTTCAACAAGCATCCTGCATATAAATTAATTAAAGAAAAGCAAAAGATTTTGTGGGTATTATTATGATGTACTAATCCTTTAAGTGCAGGCAGAATAGGAAGTGGCATCGGTACTTGTTTAATGATGAAAAGTATGAGTTAGCATGCTTCTATCTTATGGATGTACTAATCCTTTGCTTTATCCTTGTTCCACAAGTATAAGCAAAGTGGGGCAATTGTAATCACTAATTTTGTCCGGGTTGGTTTTGTTTTAGTTATTTTTATAAATAAAAGGGGCTGTTGTCATAAGATATATATAATGGGCCTTGTTTAATACACTATTTTTTTAAAGTGATATATATATATGTATATAATTTAATTCCTAAGTGTTACTATATGTTATAATTAATTCCATTATTAACCATATTACTAATTATTTCTGATATTGTCTTCCTTTTTATATATATGTATCAAAGTTATATATTACTATTATTATTAATTGTTATCAATACTATCATATATCATTAATATTATTATTATTATTATTATTATTATTATTATTATTATTATTATCCTCGTTACTATCATATATTATTAGTATTAGTATTATTATAATTATTATTATTATTATTATTATATTAAATTAAGAGAGTCGGTTTAAGTAAAATGAAATAATAGCCCAAAGTTAATAATTGAAGCCCAAGTTTAAATACAAAAAAAGAAACCCAAGTCTTAAAAAATATATAAAACAGTCCAATTACAAATTACATGGCCTGCTAGGCCCAAGAGGATTACAAGCCCTAACTCAGCCCATTTGGTTTGCGCATGCAATCTCCCGCCGTCAGATCTGGATGAGATCTGACGACCCATATGAGAGCATGGAGGAAACCCTAGGAGGCCATCGCTTGGTCCCGTACCGCACGGATTGTGGCCACTGGATCGAACGAGCATCAGACGGCCCATATCGTTCCATCTATGGAAACCCTAGGGCTCTTGCAATGTCATCGCGCCGCCCAAGATCTGAACCTTAGATCGGGACGCGATCTAACGGCTCAGATGCCACGGAAGCTCCACGCGCGACTCCTCCACTTCCCACACGTCCACGCGCGTCGTTCTGTATCACCCCACGCGCGCGTGCGATGCACCCATCTGCCCTTTCAGCTTCTCCCGAAACCAGTGGCAGGTTGCCACGTCTCCGTTCCAGTATGATGATGGCCACGTCTAATGCCGACTCAGCGTCCACGATCATCCCTCGCCCCGCTGTACGATCCATGCACACAACAGACAAAAGGTCAGCAAATGCAAAAAAGAAAAAAAAGAAAACGAAAACCAGAAACAGAATTGGCAGAGGAATGACAGGGCAGAGCCGCACATGAATCCGGCTAAAAGAGAGTACGATCCAATAGGCAATTTCTATCCCTAAAATCAAATGTAAAAATACTGAATATTTGGCTATAAAGCCAAATCGAAACCATTGTAAACGGGATTTCGTGATCTCCCGAAAAGAAAAACACGAAGAGCAATAGAATTTCAGCCATAGTATTCAGGTAATCTCAGTCCCATTTGCATGCAAGTAAAGTAAAAAAAAAAAGGAAAACAGTAGAGTTTTTTTACCTTATCGTCTCCTTTTTGAGACGGTCTTCACTCCTTCGTCGAGAACAAGCCAAGCCCATCAGTGGCCTCGAATGGTGACTCGACCGAGGGAAGTGCTGGAGTCTTCTTCTTTTTCTTCTTTTCTATGCGTCGTTTCGTTTTTGGGTCAAAAAAATGTTTTTTTGTTTCTGTTTTTTGGAAAATGGTATGGGTTTGGTTTCGGGGTTGTTTTCTAGTTTGGTTTAGCACGAGAGAGGATTGTTTTTAGGGGGTTTAGGGTGTTTAGGTTGTCGCCTGCATCGTTTCGATGTCGTCGGCCGGTGTTTAGAGAGTCGAGAGAGGGTTTGGTCTCTGGCGGCTAGGGTTTCGGATTTGGAAAAGGGGGCTAAGGGACGTTTAGGTTAGGTATTTATAAAGTTTTTAGGTTTTAATTTTGGGGTAATCTCGTGTTCGGTACCTCCGTGTCGCGTCCTTAGTAGGTTAGGGGTCTCTGCGTTTTCAAATTACACTCTAGGTCCTTAGGGTTTTGGGTCCGTTTTCAATGTCGTCCTGAGTCGAGTCACCCATGGCCTAATCGTCTGTCTCGTCCCCCGTGTTTTGTTCCTGTTCCAATTTGGTCTATGTTCACAGTTTTATATTTATTTTTGAGTCTCTTAGATTTGGCTAATGTTTCTGCATTTCTTGCAATTTAGTCATGTTCTATTTTTGTTTTTTTTGTGGCATGATAAATGTGTTTGGTGATATTGGTGTTTTTTATTTGTTTTTAATCGAATGTTCATATATATGAGATGTGTACGTTTTATTGTGATTATGTTTCCTTGTGTTTTATGCCAATGGTGTTGTGGTGTGTTCTATATGTTTTAGTGTAATGTTAGCTTAACATGTTTTGTAACTTAAGGTCTAATGTTAAATATGAGTAAATGAACTTTTGTTCAAGTGTTTAACTTAATTTAATTGGTTAATGGGGTTTTCTAATGTGATGTATAGAAGTGATTAGAAGCTCGTTTTTTAAGTATGTTAAAAACGCCAATATGTTTAGTAAAATAATTTACGTTTTAAATGATGTTAATCTTGGGCCTAGTTGTAAATTTCTCTTAATATCCATTAATTTGGGGTTTTTGGGCCTTAGGTTTTAAATGAATAGGTTTAGATTCTTTTTGGGATTGTTTCTTAGTTTAAGTGGGTTGGGTTAGTTAGATTAGCCTTTAGTTTAGTCTAATCGGTTTAATTGTCCCGGATCATGTGCCCGCCTTATAGGGGCACGGTTCGAACAATTAGGTCAGTTTAGGTTTAGAGCTTAAATTAAATTTAGGGCTTTGACCGGGTTAATTAACTTGAATTCGTCTTTGTCTTATTAGGACGAATATTAAGTTCATTAAGCCGGTTTAGCCACTCTCACTTTTAAGGATAAAATTAATATCTTGTATAGACGGGATACAACAAGATAATCCACAATTGATTCGAGCCCTTAATTAGGATCTAAAATGATCTAGGATTTAATATTAGAATCACATAATAAATAATTATATCACTAACGAAATTTTCATAATTCGAGCATTTAAGTTAGGGCCTTGGGTGGGCTTTATTTGTTTATTTTCTGAGCTCTTTTATGGCATGCATCTCATATCTGTCATTCATGAGACCGCAAATTATAAAGCATGTTAATAGAACTTAAAATATACCCAAAGAGAGGTATTAATTAACTCCGGTATTCGTGACATGACAGTCCAAGCTTAATGGATGTCGATCGAATATTTGGGTTAATTTTCACCGTTTCTAGGTAAGCGGAAGCATAAAAAAGAAAATACCACGCATCATCTTTTACTTGCTTGCATCATGCATAAAGGTGACGTACGGGATCTAAACCCTAAACTAACACGGCAGTCAGTCTTATATGATGTCGGTTTAGTCTATGGTCCGATGTACCGTCATCCTTTCTAATTAAATGTTTAATTAATTCCAAAGCCACAATTCGATATAGCCCATGCAATTTAAGTCAAATTTTCATTTAAGAACACTTTATTAAATTCACTTTGGTTTTTAAATAATTTCTATCGATTAAAAAGGCAACAAGTAATTTGGTACCGATTTCCGGGCGTGATGGGGGTGCTAACCCTTCCCCACTCGTAACCAACTCCCGAACCCGTTTTAAAGCGAATCTCTGGTTTTGTGGTGTCCGACCTACCTTAGTGGTCGGTGGCGACTCCAAATTCTATTATGTTTTCCAAAGTTCGAATTTCCCTATTTTTTTAATAAATCCTTTTCAAAAAAAGTGATGAGACTTAGTTTTTTTCAAAAACATTATGACAGTTTGCAAGTGAAAGATGTTTGGTTTTGATCGTGCTATAATAGTGATGCCTTGAGAATTAGGGGCAAGAAATAAAAGTGGATGCTTTACAAGAGCAAGAAAGGCAAGCTGAATGAAGACACATATTCAGAATCAAGTCAAAAAAAGAAAAAGAAAAGGAAGAAAGAAGAAGAAAGAAAAAAAAAAGAAAAAGAAAACAGTGGAAAGTTCATGTTCAAAGAATCAACTGAATCAAGTTGAAGATTGTTGACATAAAAGTTGAAGCAGTTGAAAGAGAAAGTACAAAGTTGAAAAGGTGCAAGAAAAAGCGAGCTACACATGTGAGATCTAAACCGAGCTAAACATGTGAGATCTTCCATTCAAGGATTTTTAGACTTTCGATGCCTGGTCGAAATTAGAAAAGAAGGAAGGACTGGGTTGGTGAGTTAGTGAGGTAAAGAGCGCCACCTAAATGGGATAGAGCTAGGCATATGAGGAATGTTTCTCTCGAAGGTCTAATAATTCGAAAGGGGTCACATTTGAGTTGATCTTTGCTAATTTGGTTCAAAGCCTCTGTTGCACTTAATATTTCAGGGCCTAATTTTGTTTTTTCTTTTGTTTGACATAACTTATCAAATTATTCTGATTCAATAAGATAATATTTTGAGCCTTTCACTTATCGTTTCAACAAGCATCCTGCATATAAATTAATTAAAGAAAAGCAAAAGATTTTGTGGGTATTATTATGATGTACTAATCCTTTAAGTGCAGGCAGAATAGGAAGTGGCATCGGTACTTGTTTAATGATGAAAAGTATGACGAGAAAAAGACACAACTCTAAGTGTCAGAAACATTTAAACAAAAGCAACATGAAAGAGACACAGACAACTCTAGGGCAAAAAGAGAACATGAACCATTTTTTAGGCAAAAGTTGCAGCAAGAATATGTATTAATCCATTAAAGGTTCATTACTTCTGAGGCATTGCAAGATAAGAAAGTTTTGTGAATACTAGAGTGAGCAAAGATGACAGTTGAATTCAAGAGGGGGCAACACAACAAAGAACATTATAGAAGAATGTATTCTATAACAAAGGCGATGGTCTCTTTTGGGAACCATGACTCGGGATAGTAAAGAGGAGAGTATAAAGTGAAGATAGTGTTGAATCCCATGCCAACAAATACACAGAAATGGGTCTCAATATAATGTGCAACCTGGAACTGATATTGACAACAAAGTCTGTCACCCGAAGAACGATGATTTTTATCTATGTGCTCATGCCAAGATGATTGGAACCACAAGGCTAACACATTATCATGATCGAAACTTGTTCATTCTCTGTCCTATGTGTACCAAAGGAACATCATTGCTATCTCTGCTATTATTCTTGTCAGTTGCGATTACTTGGCAGGATCTTAGTCGGGACAATTTATGAAGTGTGAAGCAGATTATTCGATATTGATCGTTAGTTTCTAAAATTTGCAACCCCATGTTCCTTCGTTCAAAAAGAAAATTTGAATTTTCAACTGTTGAGATATTGATGAAGTTAATTTGAGCTTTCAAAAAAGAAGCAAAGAAGGGAAAAAAAGAAAAGAAAAGAGAAAAGAAAGAAAGAAAAAGAAAAAACTGAGGTGAAAACCTGAAAGGGCGCCTTGAGAAAAGAAAAGAAAAACTAAAGTGAAAACTCGAAAGGGCGCTTTGAGAAAAGCAATCTAAAGTGAAAACCTGAAAATGCACTTTAGAGCAAAAAATGCAGAGATCATGAACATTGAAGTTGAGAGTTCACCGAAGTGGTCCTCAATTGGAAACATTTATGCATCATACAGTTAGACATCCATAAGATAGAAGCATGCTAACTCATACATTCAGAGCATTTTTGCAAATTTTAGTAGGAATCTACCATAATCAGCAAGAAACAAGAAAAGATTTTAACCCACAACTTCAAGACTGAAGGAGTAGACCCAGTAATATATGTTCCAAGCGTAGAAGGGATCGAGTAACAAAGGAAGAGAAGCAAGAGACCTTACACGAGTTTCAGACTGAAAGATCGAGATACTTTAGGCAAAATGAGTCGTGATTCTAAAGATCTTGGAGCATCAAGCAGAAAAATCGAAGATATTTCACATTACTTCAGGAACAATTCTTATTAACTGGTGATATTCTTTTTTTGCAGAATCGACATTACAAAAAAAGGAAGCTCGTACCTGCTCTAGTCTTCATTAATATATCAGGGAAATAATGCATATGTCAAAAAGTTTAAGGGCCTGAAGTAAGTCACTACCCTAGGTTTTGATCGAGTCTAAAGGATGAACCTGAAAAAGTATAGGGGCTTCGATAATGTTATATCAATATAATAATATAGGAAAATTCTACAACGCTCGACGAGCACCGATGAGCACTACTAACGACAAGCACCGATGAGCACTATTAACGACGAGCACCGACGAGCACCATTAATTTAATTTATAAAAATTAAAAATTTAAAAGACTAATCGTATAATTATAAATTATTTAAAAATCAAAAGATAAATTAATTAAAATATATTATTTTAATTTTATTCTTAATTAAAATGCCCCTAAATTATAAAACACTAATTTTTATTTATTTAAAATTCAAGTTGCTACTGCCGCTAGCCTCCTGCCGCCGGCCACATACTCGCCACCCGTGCGTGGCCGTCATTCCCCACCGATGAACATCATTTGCCCCATTTACAGTGAACCACTTTTTTATTTGTAAAAAACTGTTTTTATTTGTCTTTTACTTATACTCCAAAATCCAAGTTACAGTCTTTTACTGAAATTCATTGTATACCCATATAAATCCCTCGCCGCTCCCCATATAAATTATGTTAGGGATTCATTGTATACCCGATCATTCAATGGAATTCATTGTAAAGAAGAACCCGCCTCTTTCTTAGGGATTTATTGTATACCCAGTCATTCACTGGAATTCAACGGCGGTAGGGCAGCAACCGCGGCAGGGCAATAACGGCTTGAATTTGAAATTAACAAAAATTAGGATTTTGTAATTTAAAGGTAAGTATTTTGATTTAATTATATTTAAATTAAAAATAAAAATAAAATAATATATTTTAATTAATTTATCTTTTGATTTTTAAATAATTTATAATTATAAGGTGTGTTCTTTAGATTTTTAATCTTTATAAATTAAATTAATGGTGTTCATCAGTAGGGATGTAAATGAGACAAGACAGATCGAGAGCTACTCAAGCTCGACTCGATTAGACTCGACTCGAGTTCGAATTCGGCTCGAGTTATTGACGAGCCGAGCTACGTGATACCCGACTCGAAAAGCTCACGAACTACTCGAAACTATAATATACTAATTTTTTTATTTTTTATAATTTAAAATCTAAATTCTTAAACATAAAACCCTAAAATCTAAACCCAATAACCTAAACCTATAAACCCTAAACTAACACCATAAACCCTAAAATTAACAAGATTGAGTTTACACAACTTGTGTATCAAAGTTTTTTCTTCATAGGACTTAAAATGAGATGTGACAGATGAAGAGTTACTCGAGTCCAATGCGGTCAAAGATCGGTCAACACTTGACTTGATTGGGCTCGAATCAAGCTCGAACTCGACTCGAGTTCTAAACGAGCCGAGTCGAGCTCAGATTTCTCAAACTCGTTAGAAATTACTCAAGCTCGAACTCGACTCGAAATCTTAACGAGTCGAGCCGAGCTTAGCACTACTCAAACTCGACTCGGCTCGCTTACACCCCTACTCATCGGTGCTCATCGTTAGTGGTGCTCATCGGTGCTCGTCGAGCGTGACAGACTCATCCAATTATATATCGTGTTTTGTAGACCATCATTTTTCTGATAATTTTAAGATGATTATAAAATAATATATATTTATATATTTTTTAATTTTTTAATAATGCATACTTTAGAGACAAAATTAATTAAACTCAAATCTTTTAAAATAGATATCATCATTTTTTTCATTAAACCACTAGTTAAATTATGAACATAATAATTTTATAGGAACAATCTGCATACTTTATCGTCTTCAAAATGTAATTAGAAATTATAAAAATAAAATAAATTAATAACATACGTTGTAATTAATTTGATTTTTATTAACGTATAACACCGTTTGGAGATTCGAGAGGCTCCTATTCTACTATCTAGCTTTTCTCGTGGACGGTGGATTCCTTTATAAGCTCTTGAAAAAGATAAATTATTATATAGCCACGACTTCATGTTATTTGTGGTATCGGTTAATAAGATACATTTATCTTACAATAATTTTTAAATAATTATCTACTCTTTATTTACATGTAGAAAATATATAAAAAATCACCTTAAAAAATTAAGATGGATAAACTTTATTCGCTTGAATCAAGAATTACGTGGTAAGCCGAGTCCATCAAATAATTTTTTTCCTGGCCGGCTTGATAAATTAAGCATTTAAATTTAGTTTTAATGTATTTTATCCATCTAATAATTTAGTTTAACAAATTATTATTCTCCAATCCGATGATAAAACATGGAAAATAAATATTTAGACAGATTGAAACGAACTTGAATGTGAACCGGAAGGATAAGGCACGCCGGCTACTCAACCGAAACCACTACTTGGATAATGTTCAAATACATCAAAAATTTGAAGTAGAAAAAAAAACGTGTCTAACGCACAGCTTTTAAGTTTATCAAAAACTCACGAGCTTAAAATTATCAAGGCTAAACATCATTTATACTTATACTTATAATATATTATAATTTAATTATTAACTTTTTTATTGTTATTATGCGAAATAAATATTATTAATAATTTATTTTAAAAATTAAAAGTTTTCAATACCCTATTTGACAATTAGCTGATAGCGGATTACATTAGTTGATAGTTGATAGCTGATTGCATTAGTTGATTTGACTAGCGGATTGTATTAGCTGGTATGATATTGTTTGGTAAAATTAACTGATAGCTGATAGCTGTTTGATTATTTAAACAAACAAAATGACATATAAGAACATGATTATAATTTATGCTTGTTTGAATATTTTATTAATTATTAATGTTTTGTAACTATTAACATTCAAAAAAATATTTTATATCTATTAATATTAATTAGATTATGAAAAATAATTTTTTTAATATAACAATACTAAGCATATTTGAAGATCTATATATTGATTTATTATTTATATAATTATTTTTAATAAAATTTAATTAATTATTAAATAAAAATATAAACATAAATGTGTGAGAGAAAAAAAAGTATTGTTTTACAAATGTCACAATATAAATACGTGGGGTAAAAAATTAAAATAAAAAATGTTAAATTTAGATTATTTAGAGATTTTTTATAAATATTGACGGTAAAATGGTCTTTATAAGTATTATGTCAAACCGCTAATTTCAAAAAGCTCATATTAGCGGTTTTTTTTAAATTAGAGGTTTCACTCAAATCTGCTATTCAAATCCGCTATTAACAAAACATTCAAATTAGCGTATTTGACCGGTCAAACCTCTAATATTAGCTCAAACCTCTAATTTTGGTTCAAACCGCTATTTACCAAACAATGCCAATATATTATATTTTCGAGTAGTTCACGAATTTTTCAAGTCAAATATCGAGTTATTCGTCTTGAGTTATTAAAAACTTAACTCAAACTTAATCAAATCGAACATTCACCAAATTTTGACCGAATTAAACTCTAATAACTCGTAATCCTTCTCGTCTTTTGTACGACACTAGTTGAAAAGGGGCGTGTTTTCCATGGAAAAACAAATGGCTCTCGTCCTTTGCCTTGTCTAGAAAGATTCGGTGGAAACAAAAATGGATAACTTTGAAACTGACAGGCTCACCGAGTCTATTGTTTTATTCGATTTTTTAGTCGAATTTTAATCACATTTTTCATAAATTATAAAGTTAAATTATAATTAATTCATTAAATTTTAATTTAATCAAATTCGAGTAACTCGCAATCTGTTATATCTTATTTAGGGTCCAATTTGAGAAAACGTTTGGGTGGGTAAGACATGCAGGAATGACAGTGATGATGGCACTAATAAAGCTAATCTCAAGATACACCTTCCACCTAACAAATCTGTACATTAATTTTAATTTATATATCATATAAAATTATACACCGATCGTTTATTTGAGCACGTGGATTATTTCGCTTTGCTAGGTGAGGATATTATTAACTAATAAATAAGGACATGTCTTTTCTTTAATCAGAAAGATAAGGACATATCTATTCCCAAACGTCACTGTTTCTGTTTATTTTTAACAGATATGGTACCAAAATAGAAACAATGTATCATTTTGTTAAAAAAATTAGTTTGGGTACCAAAACAGAAATGTGGAAATAGGTGAGGTACTAAATACGTAGTTTACTCTTATTAAAAAATTAAAATTTAATATATATAAAAAATAATTCAATTAATTTTTTTAAATAATTATTAATCATATGTTGAGTCCTTAAAATTCTTAAGCTTTATTAATCAATTTAATAATATTCAACGTTAGTGGAATTCAACAGTGTTCATCGTACACGGTAAACTCATTCAATTATTGAAAGAAAATAAATAAAGAGAGACTGAAACGAACTTGAGTGAGCTGGAAAGATAAGGCACGCCGGATAATGTTCAAATCCATCAAAAAATTTTAATTAGAAAAAAAACGTGTGTGTAACCCTCAGCTTTCAAGTTTGAATAAAACAAAGGCTTACCTAAAAAATAAATGTCCTAATTATATTTTTCTTTTGTAATATGTGTTTAAAGTATTTTTTGGCTGAAATTAGAGAAGAAGCTAGATAGGGTTGGGAGAGGTAATTGTCCCCACCTAAAGTAACTTTTTCACCTTTGTTCTCTTATATAATTTTTTTTAAAAAATAAGTTTATTTTTGAATTTGCCCCCACTTCCAAACATTTATGTTTTGCTCCCCAACTTCAAATCCTAGCTCGGTCCCTGGCTTGAATATGTGCCTAAGTTTCGTTTTTTACTTGTTTTAAAGTCAAATAAGACATATACTTTGGCACTTATTTCTACCAAAAACTAAACTTTAGGCACCTATTCTAGTAAAAAATGAAACTTTAAGCACTTATTTCAGAAAAAAAAAATGAAACTTTAGACACATATTTTAACCAAAAATACTTTAGGGACATGTTACAAGAGAAAAAAGACATAATTTATAGTTAAGCCTAAAACAAATTAGCAACCAATTAAATAACGTGAAATTTTTTGACTCGACTCGATCGAACGCTATAATTCTTTTTGTAGAATATTTTTTTCACCGTCAACAACTTAAATACTTATTCGTCATAGTATTTTATATTCATAGATCGTACAAACATTTTACTATCTTATATGAGTCTCTAAAAATTCAAACTAACGTTATTAGGGCTGAGCGTTCGATCGAGTCGAGTCAAAAAGTTTCGATTTATTCAAGTTCATAAGTCTTATTTTACGATTCAAATTTTATTTGAATTTTTTTCGAATTGAGTCGAGTTTACGAAATTCGAGTCGAGTCGAATCTAGTCGAGTTTTCGAGTTGCTGTACAAATTTAATTGTACATATATATTTCTATATATATATATTTAGGGCTGGGCGGTGCACATATTGTTTAAATTTTAACGACTTTCTATATGCATATATAATACATATATATTTTTCATATTTTCACGTGTGATATACATAATATATCATGCACAATTGACAAAGTCGACTCGAATATGAAAAGTGATAAACTAATTACTAAAAAATTTCGATTTATTCGAATTTCCATTTCATAACTCAAACTTTATTTGAAATTTTTTCGAGTCGGGTCGAGTTTATGAAATTTCGAGTTGAGTCAAAACGAGTCAGTTTTTTCGCCTCGAGTCGAGTCGAATAATTCGGTTTTTTCGAGTCGAGTTTCGCCCACCCCTAAACTTTATATTAAACACAAATACATAAATGATCAAAAAGCTTAGCAACAAGAGGTAATATGATGTTAAAAATAGAGGTGTAAATGAGCTTAGTCGAGCTTGAGTATCATTAAGTTCGTCTTGAACTCGAAAAGCCAAAGTTAAGTTTGATACGGCTTAAAAGTTCGTGAGTTTAAAATTATCAAACTCGAAAAACTCAAGATTAAATTCAACTGGGCTCGAAAGTTCGCGAGCTTAAAATTATGAAGGCTAAACATTATAGTTTAAACCATATTTATACCTATATTCTATAATATATTATAATTTAATTATTAACTATGTTATTGTTATTATACGAAGTAAATATTATTAATTTAATTATTTTCGAGTAGTTCACGAGCTTTTCGAGTCGAGTATCGAGCTATTCGTCTCGATTCGTTAAAAACTCGAGTTAAATTTAAGTTCGAATCAAACTTAATTAAATCGAATATTAACTGAACTTTAACCGCGTCGAACTTAAAAACTCACAATTTTTTTCGTCTCATTTACAACTCTATTCGAAGAGGGACGTGTTTTTCATGGAAAAATAATTAAGACGGAAAAATTCAAGTGGCTCTTCTCCTTTGCCTTGTTTAAAAAGATTCGTGGAAACAAAAATTGACAACTTTCAACTCTATTCGAATTTTATCATTTTTTTCTAAATTTATAAAGTTAAATTATAACTAATGCATTAAAATTCCGAGCGGCCGAATAATAAAAGGTAGCATTCATACTATTTAGTTTTTTATTTTTATGAGGCCAAGAAAATACAAAACGTGCGCAATAATAAATAAATTATAAGTTAAAATTCACTAATTGACAAAAGTAATCAATAATATTTATTTTTTGTCCCATTATATGAAATCAAATTTTGAAATTTAGCTTGAGAGTTGAAAATGTATATCTTTCAATTTCAATTATTATATGATATTTAATAAAGTCTCGAATAATAAAATATAATAAATTAAATCTATTAATTTTTAACACAACATAATTATATGATCTAAACACAACATAACAAAATGACAAACACCGCATGATACATATAAATATAAATATAAGGAAAATACTTTGATACACAAGTTTTGTAAACTTTAGTTTATATAAATCTTTTAATTTTAGGGTTTAGAGATTTAGATTGAAGTTTAGAGTTTAGGGGTTTAGGTTGTAGGGTGTAGAATTTAAGGTTTATGTAGTGCTGTAAATGAACCAAACGTTCAATGAACCGTTCGTGAACTGTTCGGCGAGAAGTTCGTTTATTTATTAAACGAACGAACATGAACGTGATTTTTTGTTCGTTTAATTAAATGAACGGACACGAATAAAGGACTCGTTCTTTCATTTACGTTCGTGAGCATTTGGTAATACGTTAGTTATGTTCATTTAAATTTATTAACATATGTCCATTTGTATTTATTATTTTTCATAACAAAATTATTATATTTAAAAAATTATTTACATATGTTAGTTTGTTTTTGTTCGTTTAAATTTATTCGCATATGTCCTTTTATGTTCGTTCGTTTGTGTTCGTTTATCATTTTAACGAACGAACATGAACGAACACAAACAAGCTACATTCCTTAACAAACGAACACGAACGTGGAATTATATTCGTTTAATTGTTCGTGTTTGTTCATTTGTTCAGTTAAAATTAAACAAACGAACATGAACATACCCTCGTTCGTGTTCGTTAGGTTCGTTTACAGACCTATGTTTATGGTTATAATTTAGGGTTTAAGGTTTATGCTTTAGGGTGTTATGGCTAAGAATTTAAGTTTTAAATTTTATAACTTAACTATGATGGGGTGTATAAATTTTTTTACACAACTCGTGTATCAAAATATTATCTTAAATATAATACAAAATACAAATGTATTAAACTCTATATAAAAATAAGATATAAATATAATAAATTGAAATGATTATAAAAAACAACACAGGATATTGACATCAAGTTGATCACGTTTTTAAAACATCAAAAGCCTTTGAAAATTTCGGATATAACATGACTATACGATCTAAATAAGAATGGAAATCGTCTTGTGCCAAACTATGCATTTTTAGTGCTCATCTTAAATAAGTTTGGTTTAAAATTTAGGATTTAGGGTTTAAGATTTAAGGTTAAGAATTATGATTAACAGGGACAAAGGTGTATAGGGGATGGGAGAGGTTGTTGCCCCTCCCAAAAATTTTGATATAATAATATTTTAGGTTCTTTTTGGTTTAAATATTAATCAAATAAGACATTTGCTCGTCCCAATTTTTAAATTTAAAGGTTTAATGGATTCTTGCCCCTCCCAACCTTTGATCCTAGCTCTGTCCCTGGTGGTTAGGGTGTAGGGAATTATGGGTATGGTGTATTTTTTAGAGTTTAGGGTTTAGGATGTGAAAATTAGGGTTAATGTTTAGAATTTAATTTTTAGTTATTTTTTAGTGTGGGGCATAGAAGAGAGCATGATTAGAGGGCAGATGATTTTTGTTCTTTAAATTAAGTTGGGAAAGCCTAGGTTTTTCTCCTAGGTTTTCTTTGCCCCGGCGCCGCAGCCTTTTTCATATTTTTTTTGGCCGGTGTCCGACAATCAGTTTAAATAATAGTTGTCGACTACTGAAGTTCATTATTTTTATATTTTTTTATATTTTTTCTTATTTTTTATATTTTTAATAAGAATCTTTGTCCTTCTAGTACGTGTTTCATCTGCTTTTGTGGCACGCTTTTTTATTTTTATTTTTGTCGTTTATTTCATATGCTTTTGATTCTGTCGGTGGTCATAGAAAGATAGATTCTCATTCAGTTGATGGTTGTTTGCCGATGTAATCAGATCTGGGTAGTGGAGCAATCTGTCTGATAGTTTGGTTCGCTCACCACTCCTTTTTCACCCGGTAAAGCGTTTCGTTTGGATAGAGACAAGGAGATTCAGGAAAATTTCTGGATTTTGTCGGTATGCTAATATGTACGGAAGTATTTATTTTACTTTGCACATGTGGTTTTGTATGAGATTTTGGTGGATTAGACATCATTATTCTCCCTTCTAGATTGTTGTATTTGAGATATTTTTTATGGTACTTATTAATAAAATTCAATTGCCATTGTAAAAAAAAATACTTAAAGCATTCAAAAAAATATTAAATATATAGTAGTAACAGATTTATATAAATCTATATAAATAAGATATCTACTAATTAGTTGAGTAATAAAAAATATTCATATTATCTTATTTTTGTAAATGTTTAAGTCTCAACAAATTTTTGAGAACATAAATATTTCTTCATTTAATTTTTAAAAAAAAAACTATACAAATAAAAGTAATCAAGAATGGATGGAACGTTTTTGCATGCGTACTTTCTCACTTCTCAGTTTATAGAGGTAAAAAAGTTCATTATAAATAGTGTTTGATCATCGAATGCTTTTCATAATCAACTTAAATATAAATTATATTTTTGAGTAGTTCGCGAATTTTTTAAATCGAATATCGAGTTGTTCATCTCAAATTATTAAAAACTTAAATTAAGCTCAATCAAATCGAACATTTATTAAATTTTGACCGAATTAAACTCTAATAACTCTTAATCTTTCTCGTCTTTTGTACGACACTAGTTGAAAAGGGGTGTGTTTTCCATGGAAAAAGAAATGGCTCTCGTCCTTTCCCTTGTCTAGAAAGATTCGGTGGAAACAAAAATGAATAACTTTGAAACTGACAGGCTCACCGAGTCTATAGTTTTATTCGATTTTTTAGTCGAATTTTAATCACATTTTTTATAAATTATAAAGTTAAATTATAATTAATTCATTAAAAATCTCGGGGGCCGAATAATAAAAGCTGGCATTCATACTATTTAAATTTTATTTTTATAAATAGTAGATATATGTCCGCGTCTCACCACGAGATTGCTATGGAATTTGAAGTTATATTTTATAATATATCTGATTGATAAAAACAAAATATTTGAAAGTTTTAGATAAGTAATAGCTTCAATTATTATATGATAACTAATATAAAATCCATCAATTAATAAAATATAGACAAATAAACTTAACGAGTGGTCTCAATGGAAAGGAGGATGACATTCATTTTAGGAGGCTCTAGTTTAATTTGTTTTGTTTACAAGATATGTGTACATTGTCAAAGAGTTAAAAATTTGTATGAACAAATATTATCTTGTAACCAAATTTAGATTATTCGAAACAAAATTGTAAATTAAATTTATTTTTAACAAATCTTAAATCTAATTCTAATCGTATTTAGAGAGAGAAAGATGGACTTTAAGATAAGAAAATGACTTATTTTTAGTGGGTCTAGAACTCATGACTTAAGAGAAATGAGAGAAATAACTAAAATATATTAAATTTTAACGCAATATAATTATATATGATATAAACGCAACATAACAAAATGACAAACACCACATGATACATATAAGATATAAATATAATACAATACACAAATGTATCGAAATCCATATTGATATATAATTAATTGAAATGATTATAAAAAACAACACGTACGGCGATATTCACATAAAGTTGATCACGTTTTTAAAATATCAAAAAGCCTTAGACTAGGGATGAGCATTTTACTTGACTCGGTCGGATTTCGATCTGGCCCGATCGGATCAGATATTTTTATTAAAAAAATTGAGTTCGGATCAAATTGAGTCGAGTTTTTGTTAAGGGTGAAGTCGGGTTAGGTTCGGGTTTAAGGTTAAAAATATCTGACCCGATCGAACCAGGGACTAATTGTGTAATTCTCCCCTAAATATTCTAGGGATATTTATAACAATACCCCCTCTTTATATATATATATATATATATTATAATTAGGTCTTTAAAATTGTATTTTTATTTACAATTTAGTCATTAAATTTATAATTTTTATGATTAAGTCCCTTAAAATTATTTTTTACAATTAAGTCCCTAAAATTAATTAATTTTTTATAGGTCGGGTCGGGTCGGTTTTAGTGTATTTATTTTTTTGGATCGGGTCGAATTTTTTAAAAATGCGTTCAGGTCGGGTCGAGTTCAAGTATAGGGTATATATTTTTGGGTAAAATTTGGGTGGACCAAAATCTCAACCCGTGCCCATCCCTAACCTTGACATCACAATTTTGGATAAAATGACTATATGATATAAATACCAAATTTAAAAAATAATTAAAGCATGCCAAAAAAAATTTGAACATGTAGTAATAGACCTATCAAAATCATTAATATTGTCCCTGAAATAAATTTAAATCATTAATATTATCCATACTTTTTAATTGCATCAATTTTACTATCAAAGTCATTCAATTATATTAAATTTACTTATTAACCGACATTGACCGTTATAGTGTTAATATGACACTTAACAGTGTTGACATAACAATTAAACAATTTCAAGAACAAAATTAATACAATTAAAAATTATATATAGCATTATTGATTTGGATTTACTTCAGAGACAAACAATATAAAACTTAAGCCAATAAATTATAAGCATGTCAAAATTTATATAATAGTTAGAGACACAACCACCTCTTATATTTAATATTTTATATAATTAAAGTTTTGTGGAGAAAAAGATTTTACCACCTCCTATAGATAATGCTTTAAACATAATTATTTAAAAATAATTTTTTAAGCTTGTAGTTAAAAGTTTTTAGCTCACATCTTCTCCTTCTTTTAAGTTGTAGGTTCAAGATTCAGTAGGAGCAAAATTTATCTTCCCTCTCTTCTAAGTAGAAATTATTCAAAAAAAAAACATTGATCAAAATTGGATATTGTTAAAGAAAGGATGAAACATTTTAAGCCTGGTTTGCATGCGTGTTTTCATAGTTTATAGAGATGGAAATCGTTTGCCCCTTAACTGTGATTCTTTTGATGCCTCTACCTTTAAATAGTGAGTTTAGGGTTTAATGTTAGATTTTAGAGAATTAGGGGTATGTTGTATTTTTTGGAGTTTAGAGTTTAGGATGTGAAAACTAGGGTTAAAGTTTATAATTTAATTTTTAGGTGTTTTTTTAGTGTGGGAAATATAAGAGGGCATGGTTAGGGGTAAAAAGATTTTTACTCAGTTTATGGACGTAAAAAAAATCATTATAAATAGAGTGTTTGATCATCGAATGCTTCTCATAATCAACTTAAACACAGATTTCAATTCAATCCATCAACCGGAATCAAAACCAAAATGGCTACTCCTCCTGCTCCAAAGAAGAAGATGTTAACGGTGCTGAGCATAGACGGCGGTGGCATTCGAGGCCTTATCCCTGGCACTATCCTTGCTGCCCTCGAAGCCAAGCTTCAGGTCTATTTTTATATCATACCCTCCGACTGATGTTTGAATATATGTCTGATACAGACATAAGCTTACAAATGGATTTATGTTTTTGTAGGAATTGGATGGAGCAGATGTAAGACTAGCAGATTATTTCGACATCATTGCAGGAACAAGCACCGGTGGGTTGATAGCCACCATGCTTGCAGCTCCAAACGATGATGGCAGACCCTTAATCCCAGCAAGCGATATTAACAAGTTCTATTTGGAGAATGGCCCCAAGATTTTCCCCGCGTTAAGGTGACTTCTAATGGAAACCGATGCTTCCATTTCTTACTTTCTTTGTGCAGACTGCAGAATAAACTTTAACGCTCTTTTCTCTTCTATTTTAATTCTTCAGTCGTATTGCATACTGGGCGGCAGTGCTGTCAGGAAATCCCCCCAAAAATCCGGTGTACGATGGAGTTTACCTAAGAGATTTGACAAAGAAACTATTACAAGACAAGACTCTCAAAGATATTACACTGACGAATCTGGTTATCCCAACTTTCGACATCAAGTTGTTGCATGCAGTGGTCTTCTCTTCCAACGATGTATGGATATGGTTATCGAGTTCTGGCATTCCATTTTAAAAGGAAAATTTGTAACATGTGTTGTTTTTTTTTTTTACAGGCAAAATCAGATGTTTTGAACAATGCTATGTTAGCTGATGTCTGCAATGGCACCTCTGCTGCTCCCATATATTTTCCGGGACACCACTTCGAAACGCAGGATGCCGAGGGTAATACCCAAACATTTGATCTGATTGATGGCGGAGTAGCTGCCGGTAATCCTGTATGTACACCATTTCTTCCATCTGTCATCATGTCCATTGTCCACACTCTCTTCTAAATTCAACTATGTGAAGAATTTCTCTGATATTTCAAATCTTGATTTACAGACATTGGTAGCTATGAACAGCTTTTACAAGGAGAAGTTGAAGCAGAAGAGTGGGATTCCGGAGATTGAAACAATTGATGGGAGGAAGATGCTTGTGCTGTCACTTGGCACCGGTGCAGCCCCGTTTGAAGAGAAATATAATGCAGATATGGTCTCCAAATGGAGCATCATCGACTGGGTCATTCAGCTTCCCCAAGCACATACTCCATTGTTTGATTCTGTTGCCGGTGGAACCTCCGACATGGTCGACTTCAGCATCGCTGCCCGCTTCCAATCGGTTCAGGCCATAGAAAATTATCTCCGTATTCAGGTATTAGAAAAGGACATGTCTTTTTTAGACAAAACCGAGGTTAATTGGTCCGAAGCGAATATTATCTTACAAGTTCATGTGAATAATATTTGGTGACTAAACAGGAAAACGGATTAACGGGTGATATGGCAAAGTCAGACATTGCAACAGACGAGAATATGAAAAACCTGATAGATGTTGGGGAAAAGCTGTTGAAAAAACGAGTGTCGAGAATCAATTGGGAAACCGGAAGGTATGAAGAAATTGAAGAAGATATCACCAACGAAGAAGCCCTTGCCAACTTCGCTAAGAGGCTCTCCGAAAACCGAAAATAAATAATAATGCTTTGCTCCAACGCTTGTGAAGTCCTTTCCCTTTTTAATAAGTTTGTGTGTCAAATAAATGTAAGATCAGTTTAGATCTTCGCTTGTTTGTGTGATTCATTCAATAAGTTGGAGTTGTACTCTTGTTCTTAGCCTATGAATATTTTTATTAAAAATTATTTTAAAATACGATTGTGTGTTAGATATAGGTATGCATCTAATTGTTTTATTCAAATAAGAGTACAATTTGGACGAGCCCAAACAAACATGTAAAGAAAGATACAATCTCTAATAGTAAAAATGTAACCCCCTAGACCCGCCTATGCGTTACCACTAATCATAGGCAGTTACATTAGGGTCACCGGAGCGACCCACATTAAAATTTCAAATAAACAAATTGTTAACCATTTAAAATCATAAATCAAATTTGAATTAAAATACAATTCCAGAAAACATTCAGACTACAAAATAAAAACTATGATACAAATTGCTAAAACAAGTCTTAGACTCGAATGTAAATCAAGATGTGACATACATGCCCCCTAAATACATAGATACCATACTCCGCAAGTAGGCCGAAGAAACTCCCATACCGATGTTGACAGTTGCGACATGGTCGATCTTCTAACCTGTGATGGTAAAAACAACGTGAGCTTCGAAAAGCTCAGTAATACAAACTACCAAGGGATGCTAAAAGCACAAGCAGGTATGACAAGCTTAACACTGTCATGAAGAACTAGGTAACGATAAGCTCAAATTACGATTCGAGATTTCCGAGGAGCATTATACCAGAAGGTATCGGAGTTGTTCTTTATTAGATCACCCGAACCTTAAGATGTGAGTCTAAAGCAGAGATTCAAAAGAGATTCAGATTTCAGAAGTTGAATTAAGGAGTTCAGAGTGGTTCATTAAGCGCGAATTGTAAGTTTACTGAGAGTTCAACTTTAATACATTAATTTAGTAGGGTATATTTAAGAAGAGGTCAGAAAGTTTTATTAACTTACTTAACTACCCCCAACCGAACTCCAAAATGCAATTTCACCTGAACTGCATACAGAAGGTCTTACCCTAGGCCTGAGGCGTAGGAGCCTACCTAAGGGGATACCTTAGGTCTAGAAAGACTTACCCTAGGCCCGTGGGCGTAGGAGCTTAGCAGAAAGGCTTACCCTAGGCCCATTGGGCGTAGGAGCTTAGGTACAGAAGGACTTATCAGCGCTGAGCCTACAGATCATCATTCATATCCATATAATATACCGCAGATGATTTCAATTTATATTCAGAAGACAATATTGCAGAAAATAAATATCAAATCTATTTTTATACCAGAAGACATGTATCAAATTTATTTTATTATCATTATCATTATTATTTCGTATTCAATGTCATATATCAGATATATTTTTCATAACAGAGGTCAGAAATCAGAGATTTGCTTTCCTTTCGTATTACATTATCATACTTTTAAATTTTAAGCATATTGTCTTGGTTTAGAACAGAAAGTATTTACAGATACAGGGTACGCGTTTTATGGCCTAATTCATTTCTTAGAGGTACTTGATAGATATCAGAAAGATGACATTTGACGAATTTAGACTAATTTCAGAACGAGGTCCCTACGAATAGGGGAGTTCGGTAAGACGAATTGAATTAACATCAAAAGTTGATGCATCAGAATCATTGGGATTTCAGATATATCGAGAGTGATTTGATCGCTAAAGCTTACGAGGGTATTGATGGTCATCCCGGCCTTCGGAGGGTAATTTGGTAAACTGAACCAACAAGGTATTAACGGTGATGTACATAATTTAGGAATTCTAATTGCTCATTAAGCTTCCGAGCCCCTTGACTAATTGAAACCCCTCTAACACAGTATTTAATATCTCACCGAAATGGTACACCTCAACCATTCATTTCTCAGAACTGACTATCGAGCAAAACAACAATAGTTCACCTCCACCAATCGTCCACTGAACTTATTACCAGCAATCAAGCATATATTCGAGCGGTATTTTCCAAGTGTTCGAACATGTGCATTGTACCTGAACTCATCCCAAAACATCAAATATGCCTTAGGAGAACAGATCCTTTTCATTATTAACTATATACTTTTCCCAAATAAATTGCACATGCATTCACACGATATTTTCCCTCTATCATCATAGTGTCTGAATCGACCAACTGACATGAGTCGTATTTTACCACTTTTGGAGTCATTACGCCTGTTTGTCTTTATTGAGATTTCTAATTCCATGTCTTAGAAGTATTCTCTGACATTCTAGTATTCGAGGGTATTTAAGACATTACTATGCTTGAAAACGTTTTAATTATTCAGAGTTTCTCGGTCCTTCCATCTATTCATTTGTTTTAGACCTCGAGGATATATCACATATGTCGGTCGAATGATAATTGATGCCCGAAGAAAAATATCGGTCTCTAGGGTCATTGTGACCCATCTCAGCCTTATCATTATATCCAATCCTTTTTATTCATTTCAATCAATCCAATCTTTTTCGCCCCATTGCTCAATTCATACATACGAATATTTTTCCGCACATTTATCTTCATCGAACTATTCAGAATTCTTGCAACTCAAGCAACTTACAATCTCGAAGGTTTAAGTCTTGTTACCGTGACATTTCAATAGTTTGAGGTTTTCAAGTGTATCAAACGTCTTATCGAATCAAGCATAGCTTCTCGGTTGTGATTATAATTAGGGGGTGTTTTTGTCATTTGTTAATCAGATATGTACGACATTTATACTTTTAATAAAAGAGGTAATCAGACTTAAAGATTTACCGTCTCAATAATCGTGTACTAAATTCGAAAGTCTCTTCGATTTATCAAACCACTTATTCGAATATTTTTGCCTTGGCCATTATTATTCTTATTTCATAATTGATCAATATAGGCAGAGATAATCATATGCTTAAACATGATTGTGCAAACATAGCCGAATACCAACATGTTTCAAAAGCATACAGAGGGTAGTAATGTATTACCTTAACTCCGAGCTGCATCGGTCGATTCATGATACCCCATTCAATCGCACTTGAACAAAAATTCGACGTCCCTCGGCATCTCGTATTCAAGAAACCAAGAATACCTTCAATCACACACTATCTCATTTCAGTCCTTATTCATAGAGCTCTTAACTGAATAAATAAATACATAAACAAGTTTGGGTTCAAGGTCAGATTCGGAGGCTTTCGGGTCAGAATTTTGCGAAACGGGCTTCAAAATCGGACTCAAGACGTCAAAAAACTTAAAATACATTAACTAACACCATTGACCCAACATATCTAGAAGATATGTGATTTACTTTCACAAGATATGATACAAATGCTATCTTGTGTGAAGATAATGCAAGATGTATATCTCAGTTTGAAAGTGGGTGCATCATGGAATATATTACTCTGAAGTTTCATCCCTCACGATCTTTAGAAAAATAATATTCAAGATTGAATTATGAAGATTCAAAGATCTTCTGTGATGTTTTCATGAGGGGGAATAAATACGCGTTACATTTTTTTCCCCTTAACCGAGGTTTTGTCCCAATGGGTTTTCTTGGTAAGGTTTTTAATGAGGCAACATGTTATGCATATCAAAGATGTGCGTATCAAAGAAAATTATTAACTTTCTTATTGTTATCATGCAAAATAAATATTATTAATAATTTATTTTAAAAATTAAAAAAATTTAATGGCGCTATTTGGCCATTAGCTGATAGCGGATTACATTAGTTGATAGCCGATTGCATTAGCGGATTGTATTAGCTGGTTGTATAAAATTATTTGGTAAAATTAACTGATAGTTGTTTGATTATTTAAACAAACAAAATGACATATAAGAACATGATTATAATCGATGCTTGTTTGAATAATTTATTAGTTATCAATGTTTTGTAACTATTACATTTCAAAAACATAATTTATATCTATTAATATTAATTAGATTATGAAAAAAATAATATAACAATACTAAGCATATTTGAAGATCTATATATTAATTTATTATTTATATAATTATTTTTAATACAATATAATTAATTATTAAATATAAATATAAATTTGTGAGAGAAAAAAGTATTACTTTACAAATGTCAATATAAATATGTTGGGGTAAAAAATTAAAATAAAAAATGTTAAATTTAGGTTATTTGGAGATTTTTGATAAATGTTAACAGTAAAAGGGTTTTTATAAGTATTATGTCAAATCGCTAATTTCAAAAAGCTCATATTAGTAGTTTTTTAAAATAAGATGATTCACCCAAATCCGCTATTCAAATCCGTTATTCACCAAACATTCAAATTAGCGTATTTGACCGGTTAAACCTCTAATATTAGCTCAAACCGCTATTTATCAAACAATGTCAATATATTACATTTTCGAGTAGTTCGCAAATTTTTCAAGTCGAATTTCAAGTTGTTCGTCTCGAGTTATTAAAAACTTTAGTTAAGCCCAATCAAATCAAACATTCACCAAAATTTGACCGAATTAAACTCTAATAACTCTAATCCAGTATAACAAAATGACAAACACCACGTGATACATATAAGATATAAATATAATACAATACACAAATGTATCGAAGTCCATATAGATATATAATTAATTGAAATGATTATAAAAACAACACAGCGATATTCACATAAAGTTGATCACGTTTTTAAAATATAAAGCCTTGACTAGGGATGAGCATTTTACTTGATTCGGTCGGGTTTCGACCTGACCCGATTAAATCGAATATTTTTATTAAACTAACGGAAGTTAGCGACTCAATGCTGAAAATATTATAAATAGATAATAAAAGTGATTAAAACGTGCCACGTCGGTAGCGCTTAATGGAATGTAACAGGAGGGACCATACTGAAAGATTAAAAGCTCGATTACTACAACACAAGTTTTAAAAGTTGGACGACCATTTATATAATTTACTTATAGTAATAATAACTGACATGACTTAATAATGCTTATCTGCTTTAATAAGATTGATATATACTATTCAAAAAAATTGATATATACTTGTATACTTATTTTAACCACATACTTATATAGGATTAGATAGAAAAATTATTAGATGGGTCTGGCTCACCACGTTATTTATGTTCTCATCTAATAATATTTTTTCATGTCATGTTTTTCTAAGGTGAAGATCTTCACCTCTTTCCTACATGAAACTAAAGAGTGAGTAGTTATTTAAAAATTACACTGAAATAGATGAATATTATTAGATAAACTATGAATGACGTAATAAGACGTGTTTATCTAATAATTTCTTGATTAAATGAGTCCTTCGAAGAATATTTTTAAACGGAGATGCTGTGTATGGGTTTTTTTTGTCACATGTAATTTATTTCTTGAAATTGGACCACATTATTTAAAGTTGTTTTTTTAATTATATATTCATTTTGTTTTTATGTTATTCTTCTTTGTCCAATAATCGGGACCACTAACTACACCTCACTGCACCACGTAGAACCAAGTCGATCCATTAATCCCTTCTTTGTCAAAGCAACAACTAAACAGAGGTAAAAAATATACACATTTCATCATATCGCATGCACAAAACGTGTGACAATAAACAGACTTAAATAATCAATCAAATTAAAACTTAATATTGTTCATCTAAGAAACATGAATTTAAATTATTTGATCTATGAACAGATACTACATTGTAATAATCTTTAGACTATTAAAAAAATCAATCAAATTTAACTTTATAAAATATTAGATATATGACCGCGCTTCACAGCCTAAATAAAATAGAACCATAGATGATACAAGTGTGTGTAAGAAGAATGGATAGTAATAAATGAGGAGGCAACCAGGGCCCTCCCATTTTTTTAATATTTGTTATTAGTTTATTTTTTAAATATTTACTATTAAGAGTTCATTTTTAAAATTTAATTATTTCAATATTTATTATATGAGTTTCATTTTTATAATACTTGTTATTAGAGGGTTAATATTTTCAACACTTTTTATTAGAAATTTAATTTTTTTCTTCGATGTTTGATATTAAAGTTCTATTTTTTTCCAATACTTATTATTAGAGGTCTAATTTTTTCAATACTTGTTATTACGGCCTCAATTTTTTTTTCAATACTTGTTATTAGGGCCTTGATTTTTCAATATCTGTTATTAGGCGTTTAGTTTGTTCCAATATTTATTTTTAGGGGTCTACTATTAAATTTTATTTTTTCTCAATATTTATTATTAGAGGTCCAATTTGGTGATTTTGATAGTTCATTACTTCTGATTTAAACGAAAAGTCACAATAGTTAGTAGTCGGAGTGAGAAAATTGGACTGAAAGAATGTTAGAGGAATATGGCATTGTATGTAAATTTTATTCTTACATGCGGGACGAAAGTTTCGGGAGGGGAGTCTTTTTGTTAGTCTCTTCTTGGGATATTTAAGAAGAGTAGTTGACAACTTTTAATGACAAATGTAAAGTCTAGACCTGATGGATTGACGCCTATTGGCGTGCTAGTCCTACGTGTAGGTATGTATGTCAAATAATAACTTTGACTGATAAGGCAAGTGGACTTGACATTGGTCTTATCGAAATAATAGTCGATCGGAGGATACAGTGAGACAACCTTCTGATAAACTCTTGTGGCTTTTGACAAATAAATTTTAAAGTTGAATGGTCTTTGTGCAAAAGACTTGAAGGTGGAGGATGTCTTCCAGAAGAGCTTGAGTCTTTGGAGAATTTTTTTTCCGAAAGACTCAATGTCGGAGGAATATGAGACTATAAGAGAACCCATATTTGTGGAGGAGTAGGTATTGAAGGATATAGTGGTATAATAATAGTTTAAAATTTTTAATTTAATCACTTAATTTTTGAATTCTTCATGTTTTGGTCGCTAGACCGTTAAATAATTAATGATGTTATGGCAAAACATACGGTACTAAAACAAAGTCGTTTTGGATCACTATAAATACTATTTTTTCTTTATTTTTCATCTTTTTTAGGTTTTGACCACCATTCATCATGCCGACTGTAATCACTAATTTTGTTCGGGCCTTGAACCCCCTTCAGTTCGTGTTAATCTAGGGCTTATATTGGCTGTTATGTAATTTAAGACTAAAGAAAAAAAAAGAAAAAAGAAAAAGGAAGAAAAAAAACATTTTTATACCATTATTATAGCATTAAAGCTACAAAACCCCTAAATATTATTATAGTATTAATTACATCATTTGCTATTGTTATTTACATTACTACATTATTATTATTAGTATTTCTATTAGCATTATTATTATATTTATTAGTATTTTTATTACTATTATATATGTTATTTATTCAATTCCTTTGTTGTTATTATTATTACTATCATTATTATTATATTTATTATTAGTCTTATTACTATTTACCTTTTTCATTCCTTTTATTATTATTGTTATATATTATATTATTGTTATTATTATTGGGTTATTTTGGCAGATAATCCATTTTAGATTATTAATTAGGGATATAGGGGAGTTTGGGGAATATTTTGGCATCTAAGCCAAAATCTACAGGACCACCACCTCCTTATGGCGTGGTCTACTTTTTGCCCAACCTCGCCATAAGGAGGTGGCGAGGTGCTTGGTGGCTCCCTTATGGCCGGCTGCTCGGCTCCAATCGTGGTTGGTGGCTGGCTGGTGGCTGTTGTAATTGAGGTAAGGGTGACCTCGCCATAAGGAGGTGGCGAGGTCACATGGGCCATGCATCCTACGTAAATTACATGCTATCCATGCATGGTTAAAATAATTTCGGGGTTCGCCATAAGAAGGTGACGAGGTCACATAGGCCATGCATCCTACGTAAATTACATGCTATCCATGCATGGTTAAAATAATTTCGGGGTTCAGGGCTCATTTGCGGTTTAGGGTTTAGGATGTACGAAATTTGACCAATAGATTGGAATGTATATTAACCTAAGTAAATCAAAATAATTTCGACACTGATTATATTATTTCGCCATAAGGAGGTGGCGAGGTCACATGGGCCATGCATCCTACGTAAAGTACATGCTATCCATGCATGGTTAAAATAATTTCGGGGTTTGGGGCTCATTTGCGGTTTAGGGTTTAGGATGTACGAAATTTGGCCAATAGATTGGAATGTATATTAACCTAAGTAAATCAAAATAATTTCGACACTGATTATATTATTTCGCCGTAAGGAGGTGGCGAGGTCACATGGGCCATGCATCCTACGTAAAGTACATACTATCCATACACATACCCTAAACCCTAAACCGCAAATAAGCCTCGAAACCTAAACCCTACACATACCCTAAACCCTAAACCAATACCAAAACCTTAAATATTTACCTAACCCCTAAATTATTTTAACCATGTAGGCCCATGTGACCTCGCCTCTAAACCGCAAATGAGCCCCAAACCCTAAACCCTAACCCCGAAATTATTTTAACCATGAATGGATAGCATGCACTTTACGTAGAATGCATGACCCATGTGACCTCGCCACCATGTAGGCCCATGTGACCTCGCCTCTAAACCGCAAATGAACCTCGAACCCTAAACCCTAAACATTTACGTAACCCCGAAATTATTTTAACCATGCATGGATAGCATGCACTTTACGTAGAATGCATGGCCCATGTGACCTCGCCACCATGTAGGCCCATGTGACCTCGCCTCTAAACCGCAAATGAGCCCCAAACCCTAAACCCTAAACATTTACCTAACCCCAAAATTATTTTAACCATGCATGGATAGCATGCACTTTTGCATGGCCCATGTGACCTCGCCACCTCCTTATGGCGAGGTCACCCTTCCCACCTTATTTTATCCAAGCACTTTACGTAGAATGCATGGCCCATGTGACCTCGCCACCTCCTTATGGCGAGGTCACCCTTCCCTCCAGCCACCAGCCAACACTCGAGTCGAGTAGCGAGCTAGACGTGAGCCATCAAGCACCTCGCCATAAGGAGGTGGCGTGGTCCTGTAGATTTTGGCCTAGATGCCAAAATATCCCCCAAACTCCCCTATATCCCTAATTAATAATCCAAAATGGATTATCTGCCAAAATATCCCATTATTATTATTCTTATTTTTGTTTACCATACCAGAAATCCCTAAAACATCATTAGCAAATAAGAAAGTAACCCGCTTCTGATTAAATAAAAGTTAAGTCCAAAATAATTACATACAACCCGTTTAAATCCCAAGAAGCACTAACAAAACCCAAATAGTCATCTTTTGTCTCTGCGCAGCTGAATCCTAGCCGTCGGATTAGGGGCATGATCAACGACCTAGATGGACCCAAAGAAGCCAAGCCCTAGAGACCCTTCGCTCAACCTTGCGCCGCATCACCAAGGCCGTTGGATCGAGCATGCAACAGTCGGCCCAGATCGCTCCTTGGACAGAATCCCTAATAAGTAACGAAGAGTTTTGCGCCGCACTCGTCCCGGCCCTTGGATCCGAGGCAAGACAACGGCTCAGATAGACCCAAGGAAGCTTCCAGAAGAGACACGCGCCCAAGTTCGATGCGCGACGCCTCGATTCCTCAATGCGCGTGTTTCGACTGCATCTGACCTTTCACCTGCAACCTTCACGCCATCTGTCGCGCCAGACATTTTTCTCTCCCGATTGAGCGAACCCGACAACACAGAAAGAAAAGATCAGCGAGTCAAAGACCCGAAAACGAAAAAACAACAAAAAATAATAAAGAAAAAGGAGATATCAAAACAAAGGTAAGGTCGCGATGGGGCAGAGTCAGATTTCAAAGAAACAAGTACATGCAACAAGATCAGAGGGGCCTTTTCCTCTTTTTTCCAGTTTTGTTCCTAGCATTTTGTAACTCAGTTATAGAAATCGAAACAAAAGATGTAAACCCTAGAGGCGGGTATTTCTAGAGAATCAATAGAAAGAAAAGAAAGCAATTTTGAGGTAATCTCTCTTTTTTATCATCATCATCGCATGCGATAAAGAGAAAAGGGTTTCAATTTTACCTTTTCTTGGCCATCCTTTTCTCTGTCGTTTTGAATCGTGCCGCCAACAAGCCCTTCGACTTCCGTCCAAGAGGTCACTCATGGTGAGCAGTTTGGATTACAATAGGGAGGGTCATTTTTGGGGTTTGGTAGGTGTTCGTCGGCATCGATTATCGACGGCCGGCGCGTAAAGGCGACTCTTTTTTAGGGTTTACTAGGGTTGGCTAAGGAAAATAGGAAAGGGGAATGGTAAAGACGTGTTTTGGGTTCGAATTTGCCAAAAAGGAAAAAAAAATTCCATCCAAAAAACCATTAACTACCGTCTTAAGCTTTTAGAAATGGTTTAATAGCCTATCATGCCCTTCCGCGTTTTTGCATTTTCATCCTAAGGGATTTCACTTTCTTTAATCTCGGCTTTAGTCCCCTTTGTTTTAAGTTTCTTCCTGACTTCATCCGTTTTCAATTAGAGCATTTGTGGTGGGATTAACCCCCTTTTGAACCTTTAAAGTTTTACTTTCTATGCATTTTAATCCTAAAGGCAGCTAATAATCCCTCATTCACCCCCTAACTCGTACATATTTAAGTTTTCAGCCTTTCTTCGTTTAATTTTGTCTCATTGATACAAGTATATTTGCTTGGTAATTTTATATGGTCCAAATACGATTACTTTACGTAATATGATTCATATAGATATGGTATTGTAGGATTTTTGTGTGGTTACATATATGCTACGAGGTTGTTTTCTATGTGCTTTCGCATGTATTCAAGTCGTCCTTTGAGCTTGAGTCTTTTATGTAGATACGCTCATATATATATATATATATATATATATATATATATATATATATATATATATATATATATATATATATATATATATATGTTTTTGATGGTTTGGTTATTTAGGTAACAATGTATATATGCCGTTTAACCTTTTTGTGACTTTCTATATGCATGTATTATTCTATTTCGAATGTTTAACATACGTAGGATCGTTGTATGTTGTTGTTATATCTATTATTGTGAAATGCCTTTTGTATATACGTGTGGTCATTTTATTTATTTTCGATTATCCTTTGTCATGTTAGCATTTGTTATCCTTGCTCATATATTTAAATACCATGTTTGTACACTTTTTTTTCTTTTTTTGTTTTTGCTTTATTTCATTCCATGTATTTTTGCGAACTTAATTCATATTATTACATACATTGTTTATTTATTCTCGATATGTCTTTGGTCATATGCCATGTTAAATTTCATTTGGAATATAAAAATGTCATGCGATGTCCTTTTATTCGAGAACGAACGAGGCCAGTACCAGTCGTAGTGGTGGTGGTTCAGATATTTCTTCTCGAATATTAGGGCTTTTGAAGTTCACTCACTTGTATAACCAAACTTCGTTTAAATTTGTCACTTTAATTCGTAAAATTTGATATTAATTAAGCGGTAAGGATCTTGGTACCAATTTTGGGCATGACGGGGGTGCTCACCCTTCCTCGCATATAACCGACTCCCATATCCGTTCGAATCTCTAGTTTTGTTTTCCGGTGTCCAATCTACCTTTTAAAATGGTAGCGATACCTCGAGGTTTTTCAAAAAAAGTCGCTACAGCATGGCGACTCCGCTGGGGACAAATTTTTGTTTTAAAAAAACAAAAAAAAGAGTCAAGCCAAAAAAAATCTTGTCGCTTAACTAATATCAGAAGTTGTGAATTAAAGTGATAAATTTAATCGATATTTGTTTATAAATGTGAGTTTATTTTAAATGCATGTAAAATTGGACATATAAACTCGTTTGTGTAAGTGGGGGCGAAACGCTAGTGCTTTTGCGGGGATATTGTTCCTTCGTATGGGCTTAGTAAGTACCTTCAGGGATCGAATACCCTATATCTTTGTGGGAATATCGTTTCTCCGCACGAATATAGCTAAAGGGTTCCCTCGAATTGAACTCGGTTGAGATGAGCCTATAATGGGTGATGATCGGGGGCCTTGCTACCCTTAGTAGGGGACAATAAGGATAATTCGAGTACCTCCTAGAACCAAAATTGTATGTAGCAAACATAGAATACCCATCCCTTTAGAGCCATGCGGATAACCTAGGTGTTATACGGGACAAATATGGTTGCTTGTTTCGTGCTTGATTTATTTCTCTTATCATATTAACCGTGTTTATCCGGCACTAACACATTTCTTTTGTGACCTTTTGCATTTATTTTTTTTTGCATGCATTTCATGACCTAAAGGTGTTGAGTCAAGGTGGTTTTACCCAATTTAAGGGCTATCATTATGGACGAGAGGTTGCTAAAAAAAGAGGATGTCAATTCACAAGTCCGGCATTGAATCAGAAAGGTTAAAGGGACAATCTACCAGGTGAACACATAGTGCCAGGTTAAACTTATAGAAGATCTAATGCCCACCATTGAAGAATACACGGCCTTTCTCCATCCCAAGGAAGTCAAGCACGATTGGATCTACTCCAAACATCCGAAGTTACAAAATTTAAGAGTTGAACCACCTATCGTATCAACATCTTTTGTTCGCAAGCGGAGGCGTATCTGTAGGACTTTGCTATGACTATCTTGTAACAAGGAACCTCATTTACGTTCAAATGAAAGTTGACCTAAGGGGAATCACCTATAGGACCAACACCTTTTATTCGCATACATATATGCACACATTTCATTACATCTTCCATACACCATCTCACAACATAACATCCATTAGTCAATTAAATCTTGAATTAAAGTTGAAAAAATATTATTGCAGTGGTAAAAGGTAAAATTTCTAATCTACAACCATTCTACATTCGTACGACACCCGTTCTTAGTAACGAGCAATAGAAGAAAGGATGGCCAGGGTTGAACAAGGTCAGAATGACCTCGAGGGCCGATTGGATGGAATCGAGCAAAAAATTAAGGACCAGATCGCGCAATCACAAACCACTATTATCGCTCAGATGACCGAGTTGCTTGCAAAAAAGCTTAGCAAATAAGGAGGATTAGTGGACAGTTCAAATGAAAAGGGAGTAGAAGAGACTACATCGCATATCCAACCGGGAGTACGAACTACCAGGAAAAGAGTGCACATCAACCTCAGAGGAACACCCGCTAATCATTCGATGGGAGCATAAACCAACCACCATGAAGGATCCTTCGCTAATCAGTTAGTGGAAGTAGGAGAAGGTCTCGAAAATGAAGTTCTGGATCTAAACATATTGAATTAGGCATAAGAAAGGATTAGGGTCGAGATGGAAAAGAAGTACGAAGAGAAGTTTTGTTTCTTTGAAGAAAAGTTCAAGGCCTTGCAAGGAATGGATAAGCAAGGGAACAATGCTAGTGATTTGAACCTTGTAGCGGATTTAGTTTTACCTCCGAAATTCAAAGCCCCCGACTTTGATAAGTACGACGGGACTACTTGTCCTTCAGCTCACATCACCGTGTATTGCCGAAAGATGGCAGCTTTTATAAAAGACGAGAAGCTACTTATCCACTATTTTCAAGATAGTTTAACGGGTTCCGCAACTCGTTGGTATACTCAACTTAGTCGAGCCGACATCAAGTCATGAAGCGATCTTTCGAAAGCATTCATGGGCCAATACAGGCATGTAACTGATATGACTCCGAATCGGCTCATGCTACAAGGGTTTGAACAAAAGCACAATGAGAGTTTCCATGAGTATACCCGGCGTTGGAGAGACGTGGTAGCTCAGGTCCAGCCCCCACTTTCAGAAAATGAAATCATTTTTTTGTTTGTGGACACTCTAAAAGGATTCTTGTACGATCGTTTGATAAGCAATCCCGCCAATAGCTTTGCGGACATGGTCATGACGGGAGAATGTATTGAGGATGCTATCAAGAAAGGGAAGATAGTAAATCCCTATGGCGCAACCGCCCACAATGGGCATGGGTCCCAAGTTCACATGGTGGGTTCTCACCCAAACAACTAGTCTTATGGTCGCTACCATAATCAAGCATCCCAGTCTGCAAAGCCTCCAAGGGATCTTCATCCAGTTCCTATGTCGTACACCGATTTGCTCCCAGTTCTTATTGAAAAGAAGCTTCTAACTCTGGTTCAGTCCAAACCAAAGGATCATTCCTATCCCGAAGGCTATGATGTCAATGTCGTATGTGAATACCATGAGGGAAGCACGGGCCACACCACGGAGAACTGTGGAGCGCTAAAAAACAAGGTGCAGGCTCCGATCGAGAACGGTCTTTTGACATTCTAAAAAGAAAGAATGAGGACGTAACTTTTGGGAGGTGCTAATACTCGGTCATCTTTAGGAGTTTTGGTGTTTAAGTTTCTTGCATGTTGCATTTTCTCTCGAAGTAATGCATAGAGCAAACATTGCTATCATGTCCCCGAAGATAGCAAGGATTTTGTAAGGACCAATGTTATGTCTGTTTGTTCTAATTTCAACCAAGGAGACTTTTGCAAGCATTTTATATTCTTTTGTTTCTTTTAAACAATCCATTTATTCTTTATGGTTATGACCCCATTGTTTTAAAACATGTATGTATATATTTTTGCAAAAATAACTTAAAAATGTTGTGAGGATGGTACAAATGGAAACATTATATGTGCTACTTAGGCCAAGGTAGGAATGACAATGAGTGTTCATAAATAATGGGCCACTCCCATTGAGTGAATTTTCCTCTCGGGCATTGTTGTTCAAGGTCCTTGAATGAAGCGATAACCCCAAAACATCTACCCCTTGAAGACTATTTTTGATATCCACGTATGGGAGGACATTTGGCATTCCTTCACTTCCCTTCACAAAGAAAGAAAATAAGAAAAATATATATATTACAATCCCCTTTTGAGCCTGAAGATTTTCTTTCGATTGAACCCAAACCAAGGATCACCCCCACGTCGGGGGAAAAAGAGGTAAGTTTGTGGAAAAGTGAACGACGTCAAGTTCTGATCATGCTATAAGATAACGCGTCACGAATTAAGGGGCAGCAAAGGGAGAATAAATACATGGTATACAACATTTAGAAACACCAAAAGAAACGGTGAAAGGGAAAGCTTGTGCTCAAAAAGCCAACCCAAACCAAGTTGAAAGTTACCAACATGAAAGTTGAAGAAATCAAAAGTGAAAGCACTAAAGTGAAAAGTGCAGTTTCGTAAAAGGAGAGAGAGAAAGTGAAAGGTAAATAAAGAAAGCGGCTACATGAATTCCCTAGCCAAATGAATCTCTATCTAGAAGGGTCGTGAAAGATTGATCACCTTTGAATGGATATATGCATCAATACAATGCGAAGGTTCAATTTAATTCAAAACTACACTTGATGAAAGGAAATGAACTCTAGGGTGAAAACCTAAAAATTGGCAGTCTAGAGCGATCCAAAGAAATAAGAGAGGAAATAATATTTCATCTGAGCATGATTGAGACTTTCAGTTGAAAGAATTGATCCTTGGTTTCACCACCTTTAAACACTTGTTTGGGCCTATTTACCTTTTCTTTCATAGCTGTGAGCCTTAACCTACATTACAAGCCTCAAAAGACCATTTAGACCATACACAGATAGATGAATTTGTCTTCAGATCACATCCCGCCATCGGGGTTAACCTTTGTTCAAGAATTGCCACACTTATAATGTATGATTAAGATCAGAAAAGAGGGAAAGATGGGGCACAGTGAGTTTGCGAGTTAAAGAGAGCCACCTTAAAATTGGGTAGAAATTAGGTTTAGGAGTTGTTCCTCTTGGAATCTTAATAGCCCAGTGAGGTTTCCATATGAATATCCCCGCAACAATCGGAAAATGTCACTCGGGTTGACCTTTTTTTCAAGGACCCAAAACTTGATTTTCTTAACTATCACTTGTCATGATTCTTTAAAATGTACATTTATACATAAAAAATTATTTTTACCCTATCATTTTCATAAGTCTCCTACATTGGAATGAACAAGCGGACTAACTGTGACTCGAGGAAAAGCCAACAGTACCCGGAGGGCCACCCTCGGAGATTCAAACATTGCTACTAAACGATGAATACCACCAGTTTAAATGTCAAGACCGCATTCAGTGAGATATCAAGTTATGAAGTCGACCTTCACTAAGAAGAGTCCTTGAGGCTAAATTTCCATGATGGGGCACCATTGTCTGTGGAGGAACTAAGGTTTTCACATAAAAAGGTTCGAACCGAAGTAGATAAAAGATAACACAAGGCCAGAAAGAGTTTAGATAAAGATTCTGAATACGACCGATGTCACTCGACTCGAATATTTGAATGAAGAACGAGCGAAAGAATTTTGGGGGCCAGTTTTGTCAAGACATGAGATTGATAAATGGTTGTAGTCCCAAGATAACGACTACCGACTCTTGAAAATGAAGACAAATTAAATCCATGTATCTTTACATTCCCATGAACACGCATCTTTGCATCATGAAATATGTTCATACATCATCAATAGCTAGATATCCCCATGATAGAACCATGTTAACTCATATCATCGTAGCATTTTGTTTTCTTTAAACATGCACTTGAAGATCGGTAAAAGAATGGATCTACAGCTTCACGAGAGGAGAAACAGATCTCACAAGAATCAAAGGTCCTTCGACTTGGTAATTAGGATTTCCAAAGGCCTTCCAACCCCTAGTTTTAATCTTTCTTAAAGATGTTTTTGTCAAATTTATCCTTCCAAAAGGAGGCTTTTCTCAAAACTTAATTTCTCAATTTCATCCTTCCCAAAGGTTGTTTTCCTCAAAACCTAAATTTCTCAATCCAATCCTCCCAAAAGTATGTTTTCCTCAAAACCCAAATTTCTCAATTTTATCCTTCCAAAAGGATGTTTTCCTCAAAATCCAAATTTCTCAATTATATCCTTCCAAAAGGATGTTTTTCTCAAAACCCAATTTCTCAATTTCAGCCTTCCCAAAGGATGTTTTTCTTAAAACTCAAATTTCTCAATTTTACACTTCCTAAAGGATGTTTTTCTTAAAAAGATCAAAATTTCTTAATTTTATCCCTTCCTCAAGGATTTCAGGTGAAACCTTTCATGTTCGCCGCTCAAGGATTTCAGATGAAAGCTTTCAAGCTTGCCCTCAGATTCACAGATGAAGGATCCAACAAAGAATGGGTCCCGGAGAAGCCAAGCCCTATAGACCCTTTGCTCGACCTTGCGCCGCGTCACTGTAAAGTGTCCAAAAGTCCTATATTTCATACACTTTCCAACTCTTATTATGACAGTTTTTAAGCACATATTAGGCATATGTTGAGTGTGTAAAAGTTCCATAATTTACCCATATTTAACCCATATTTCTGCTGCATTCAAGCATAATTCATTGCATTTAGGTTAGATTTCAGTTATACATCACAAATATATTAAATGACACAGTTTCTACTGAAATTGGTTGCTTTTGCAGGTAGTTGTTGTAGCAGAGGGAGATGCAGACGCTGGGCAGTGAAGAAGTAGAGCTGGAACTGAAGGTGCAGACGAGGAGGACGATGCTGCCATGGCCGCTGCCGTGGCAGCCAAGGACGACAGCAGTAATTAGGAGAAGAAGCAAAGTGGGCCTCGAAAGAAAGAGAAAATTACGCCCATCTATCGTGGACCAGCCTTATATTTTTCCAAGCCCTAGATCAGAATGAAGGCCAAGCCCAAAGTTCAAGGAAGCAACTCCAAGCAAGAAGGAAGGACGAATTAAAGATATATTCTTTGAAGGTTTAGTCTTTAATAGAGTTGTACTTTAATTTAAACTTGTATTCTTGCCATATTAGAAAACTTGAACCCAAGGACTATATAAAGGCATGTAATTCAACCTAGGAGGACATCATCTTCATCTCTAGCCTTCTTCCCAAAATCCTAGCCGTTTTCCCTTTCTCAACATGTTCTAAACTTCCCTTAGGGCCACAGGTTGATTTGTAAAGTAGTTGCAAGGATTGCTTTTGTTTTAGGAATTTTCTGTTCAATAAAATAAACTTCAAGTTCACTTATTCTGGTTTTTAACATCTCGCAAGAGTATCGGGAGAGCATTATGAGGTTATACATTTACTTAATATCGGGAGAGTTAAGTATACGAAAGGAATAAGTGCGGGTTCTCTAGCTTATAGTTGAACTATCTCGGACCTAGGGATAGGACAAGGTTAAGTGGCTAAGGAAGAATTCAACAACATCAGTGTTCATCCTTCGATTCACGTCGGGAGGTATCATCAAAGACGTGTTCATCGACAGACTTGGACCTAGGGATAAGCCAAGGTATAGCAGGGATTCTTGCCAAGCTTGAAGTAAAGAGTTGTATGATCACTGCCGCGACTAACAACAGACCGCTGCCGCGATGGGTGTTGTCGCGACAGGGACGACGACAGAACAGATATTACAAGACTTTGCAACACCTACACTACTAAGCAATTCAATACCAGCCCACTCTCTCTATCTTGATTCCATTACTCTTTTATTTAAGTTCTCTTTATTATTTTCGTGACAACAATTTAAACTATTCTTTTTACCTTCGTGCAGTAACTCAAGGTGAAGTTATTAGCCCAGTCCCTGTGGAGATGATATCCGATACTTACGTATCACTTTACTACTTGCGTCGTGTACACTTGCACTACATTGCGATAGACACTTTTACATGCAACAAGTTTTTGGCGTCATTGCCGGAGACTGGCAACATATCTTTACCCTATCTTTTACTGCACTTCTTTTACTTTTCTGTTTTTACTTGGATTGTTCAACCTATACCTTTCACAAGGTCTTTTGTTTGCTTATGCGCAGATCTCAACGAGGAAAAGAACCTGAACATCAGTTAGATCCTGAAATTGAACGTACGTACAATCTCAGGAAAAGAGTCCGCTACCTCGTTAAAAGAAACGAATACTTAGAGGAGCAATTAGGAGCAATGGTGAACGAAAGAAGCGAAGAAAGAAGGAACAACCAAAGAAATCCCCAGGATGATGTAGATCCTATCGGAGACGGAGGGAACGATCCACCTGCCGACCCTCCTGTCACTGCCGCACGCCGGTCATGCCGAGACTACATGCTGAATGATCATGTAGAACTAGAGACAACCCTGCCAGACGTTGACGTTGACAACTTTGAGCTGAAACCCGTTATGTTCAGCATGATTAACAACGCTGGCCAATTTAGTGGTGCTGCTACAGAGGATTCTAGGGAACATCTGAAAATGTTCCAGGAAATCTGTGGTTCGTTTAGACTACCAGGAGTTAATCCGGAGATATTGGGGCTTCGGTTATTTCCTCATTCATTGAGGGACATGGCAAAGACTTGGTGGAATAAACTAATGCAGGGTTCAATACGAACTTGGGCAGATTTAACACGTGAATTTTTGTCTCGTTTTAATCCTTCACACTTATCTGAGCGATTACGTAATGAAATTACTACTTTTCAACAGGAAGATGACGAGCCAATGCACGAGGCCTGGGACAGATTTACCACTCTTCTAAGGAACTGCCCGATGCATGGATTCCCTGTTTAGAACCATGTAACAAAATTCTATAATGCTGCCAATTTACAAACTCGTATAAGAATTGATTCAGCAGCAAATGGATTACTGTTGGACAAAGACCCAGATGAGGCAATGGCAGTATTGAAAAATCTGGCGAAGAATAAGGAATAGTTTCCTACAGCAAGAACAGGGGGTAAACGAGTTCTAGCTGTAAAAGATTATGAGGCCGACAATTCATTAAAATCACAGGTGGCATATCTCACTAAAACAATGAAAAAGCTCTTAAAAGAAGATTCACAGCCTGTCTATTCTGCTGAAGAGGTATACGAAACTTTTGAAAGAAATCACAGTTCGGAGGAATGTCCAATACAGTTAGAAGAAGGGATGTATGTTGGGAACTACAATAAGCAGGATTATAACTCCAACAATTACAATCCCAACTGGAGAAAGGATCCCAAGTTCTCTTGGAGCAATCTTAATAATGCCCTAAATCCTCAAGCACAGAATACACAGAACCAGGGAGGACCTAGATTGCTAACTCGGCAGCAACCGCAGCAGCAGCAGCAACAGCTGCCACAACCAGTATACTGGAACAGACTTTGGCTACATTTATGTCTCAAATAGGAAACTACATTGAGAACATGAATCACTTTGTCAAGAAGACAGAAACATTCATGGATAAAGCAGAGATGCGGATGACCAATCATGAAGCTACTCTGAAATCATTGGAGACACAGATGGGTCAGGTTTCCCAGCATATTAAACCGAGGCAGAATGGAGGATTTCTTAGCGATACTGAAAAAGCTAGACAACCCACACATGAGCAGTGTAAAGCCATCACTACCAGGAGTGGGAAGAAACTACCAAGGCACGAGAAGGAAGCTGAATCAGTCAAGAAACCAGCCTTGGAGTCGATTGTCGAGGAAGCTGCCCCGACAGGTAATAAACAGCCTGCTACCGATGAGCCTGTCACGACAGCAGAAGGGACTGAGGAGAAAGATGATGAACCAAAACCTTCTCAGATCCGAATGCAGTGGGAAGGATGTATTGCTGATTATCATCCTCCACCTCATTTCCTCAGCGGTTACAGAAATTGAAACAGGAATCACAGCTTAAAAAAATTTATGATATTTTTAAGCAGGTCCACATCAACATTCCGATGTTGGATGCCATTAAAGAGATGCCTGGTTATGCCAAATTTCTCAAGGATGACATGTCAAAGAAATCCAGACTTGGGGAATTTGAAATGGTTAAGATGACAGAAGGATGCATGAGTATTCTGCACAAGCATCCACCCCAAAAGAAGAAGAAGGATCCTGGGAGCTTCATCATACCATGCATAATCGGAGACAAATTTGTGGGTAAGGCACTTTGTGATCTTGGTGCTAGCATAAATTTAATGCCCAGATCTGTTTTTCAGAAATTAGGTATTGGAAAAGCGCGGCCCACAACAGTATTACTGCAGCTGGCAGACCGCTCTTACGTTCATCCAGAAGGAAAAATTGAAGATATTCTGGTAAGGGTGGATAAGTTTATTTTTCCTGCTGACTTTCTTGTCTCGGATTGTGAAGCAGATGAAAACTCACCAATCATCCTGGGGAGACCCTTCTTAGCCACAAGAAGATCACTGATTGATGTGGAAAAAGGAGAACTCACCACGAGAGTGAACGATCAAGAAATAAAGCTGAATGTTCTCCAAGCAATGAAACATGCTGATGCAGAAGAAGAATGCAAGGCTATCACTAAAGTTATCCTTGACCAACCCTGCATCAGGTCGGGCTGCCACGACATCAAAATTGGCCACTGCCTCAGCAGCCATTTAGACGACTGTCACGACAGCACCGACGACAGCAGCTCCTCAGAATCTGATACATCTTATATTGAAGATCAAGAGGAGGAAAATTGGATAGGCTAGCATCCAGGTAAGTTATTCGAGCCCTTAAAATACACATCGGATAACCATATAATTCAAAAGCCATCAATTGTTGAGCCCCCTGTTCTAGATCTTAAGCCACTGCCAGTGCAGTTAAAATATGTTTTCCTTGGTTCAAATGATACGTTGCTCGTAATCATCTCTTCCAAGTTGATGCATGAACAGGAACAGCAGATGATAGGAATGCTGTAGCAGAACAAGAAGGCTATTGGATGGACGATAGCTGATATCCAAGGCACCAGTCCAGCATTATGCATGTATAAAATTTTCTTAGAGGAAGATCATAAGCCGACCATTGATGCACAAAGACGTCTGAACGATGCTATGCGAGAAGTGGTGCGTAAGGAGATCATAAAATGGCTAGATGCTGGAATAATCTATGCCATCTCGGATAGCAAGTGGGTGAGCCCGGTGCAGTGCGTTCCCAAGAAAGGAGGAATAACCGTGGTAACCAACGAAGAAAATGAGCTAATCCCAACCAGGACTGTGACCAGTTGGAGGGTTTGTATGGACTATCGGAAGCTTAACAAAGCTACCCAGAATGACCACTTCCCCTTACCCTTTATTGATCAAATGCTTGATAGATTAGCGGGTAAACCTTACTATTGTTTTCTTGATGGTTACTCAGGTTATAATCAAATAGCCATCGCACCAGAAGATCAAGAAAAGACGACGTTCACATGCCCATACGGTACTTATGCTTTTAGGAGGATGCCATTTGGACTTTGTAATGCACCAGCCACCTTTCAAATGTGCATGATGGAAATATTCTCCGATATGGTGGAGGATTTCCTAGAAATATTCATGGATGATTTTTCAGTCTTTGGAGACAACTTTGAAAGCTGCTTAGGCAACCTACAGAAGGTGCTCGAGAGATGTGAAAAAGCAAACTTGGTATTGAATTGGGAAAATTGTCACTTCATGGTGGATGAAGGGATAGTCCTTGGCCATAAAATTAGCTGTCGTGGCATTGAAGTCGACAGAGCTAAAATAGAAGTAATCGAAAAGCTGTCGCCACCCACCAGTCAAGGGAATCAGAAGTTTTTTAGGGCATGTTGGTTTTTATCGGAGGTTTATCGCGAACTTTTTGAAGATCACCAAACCCCTATGTCATCTTCTGGAGCAGAACCGTCCCTTTGACTTCAACACTGAATGTACTGAAGCATTCAAGGTTCTGAAAGAAAAGCTGGTAACAGCCCCAATAGTACAACCACTAGATTGGAAACTGCCATTCGAGATCATGTGTGATGCTAGTGACTATGCTATCGGGGCAGCACTTGGGTAGAGAAAAGACAAACTCTTTCATGTCATATACTATGCCAGCAAAACACTGAACGACGCCCAAGTGAACTACACTACCACAGAGAAGGAACTATTAGTTGTGGTATTCTCTATTGACAAGTTACGTTCTTATATACTTGGAACGAAGGTCATCGTCCATACAGACCACTCTGCATTGAAGTATCTGTTCACCAAAAAGGATGCAAAGCCTAGAATGATACGTTGGATTTTGCTACTGCAAGAATTCGACCTTGAAATCAAGGACAAAAGAGGACAGAGAATCAAGTTGCAGATCACTTGTTAAGGTTAGAGAAGGGAAAGAGTCTCCCAGCAGACGAAACACACATACTGGAGACCTTCCCTGATGAGCAGCTGTTTGCTGCCACAAGCACTGCCGCGACAGCCATGGCGGCAGGTAAGTTTTCTGAACTCCCATGGTATGCAGATTTCGTTAATTTTTTAGTTAGCGGAATAACTCCTCCTAACCTTAATTATCAAGCTAGGAAGAGGTTCCAAAATGATGTTAAGCATTATTATTGGGATGAAACTATTCTTTTCAAAATTTGTGCAGATCAGGTTATAAGGAGATGTGTACCATAGGATGAACATGAGGCTATATTACATCACTGTCATGCTTCACAGTACAGAGGACACTTAGGAGGTAACAAAACTGCTGCCAAGGTTTTGCAGTCGGGATTTTACTGGCCGTCATTGTTCAAGGATGCTCAAACATTCTACAAAAACTATGAAAAGTGTCAACGGACTGGAAACATCTCAAGGAGACACGAGATGCCGCTGCAAAATATTCTTGAAGTCGAGATCTTCGACGTGTGGGGGATAGATTTTATGGGACCTTTCCCAACTTCATGTGGGAACTTATATATCCTCATGGCAGTGGATTATGTGTCCAAATGGGTTGAAGCGATCGCCACTCAGAAAAATGATGCCAAAACGGTTCAGAGGTTTTTGCATAAAAACATTTTTCCAGATTCGGCATCCCTAAGGCGATCATCAGTGATGAAGGGAGGCATTTCGACAATAGATTTATAGCTGCTGCCTTGAAAAAGTATGGTGTAAAACATCGGATTGCAACAGCATACCACCCTCAGACCAATGGACAGGCTGAAATATCCAACAGAGAGGTTAAGAATGTTCTTGAAAAGATGGTTAAGCCAACTCGGAAGGACTGGTCTCTACACCTCAATGATGCATTATGGGCCTACAGAACAGCATTCAAAACTCCATTGGGAATGTCCCTTATCGGCTGATTTATGGGAAAACATGCCATTTACCTGTCGAGATTGAGCACAGAGCATACTGGGTAATCAAGGCAGTGAATATGGACTTGGAAAAAGCAGGGCAGAAAAGGCTACTTGATCTGAACGAAATTGAAGAAATTCGAACAATGGCCTATGACAACGTAAGAATCTACAAGGACAAGACCAAGAAGTGGCATGACAAAAAGTTGCTGCCACGACAGTTCTGCCCAGGGAAGCTTGTGTTGCTATTTAACTCTAGGTTGAAACTCTTCCCAGGGAAGCTGAAATCTAGATGGTCTGGCCCATTCCAAGTGGTACAGGTTTTTCCCCATGGTGCCACCACAATTAGATCTTTAAAAGACGGGCACCAATTCAAAGTGAATGGACAACGGTTGAAGCATTATCAGGGGACTGAAGCCCCAAAAATACAGAAAGTGGTTACCTTAGGAGATGCCCCACCTGGCATCCCTAATTTAACCTAAGTTTTATTTTTATTTTTATTAATTATTATTTATTAGGTAATTAGAATTATTTTATTTTTAGGAAATAACGTTTTTATTTTAATTATTTTTAGGAAATAAAGGAAACAAGGAGAAGAAGAGAAGTGAATTCAGCACAACATCGTACCATCAGCCCAAAAAGCCCAACTTTAGAACCTGTCGTTACAGCTACCGCGATAGACGCGGAAAATCCAGCCTGTCGACACGCTGTCGCGACAGACGCGCAGCAGACACAGAAACGCGTGACAGACGCGTCAGAAACCGCGTAACAGCTAGCCCCGTTATTCGCGCCTATCGTTACAGCTCCAACGGGCAGCAAACTCTCCCCTATATAAACCCCGTTTCACTATTCATTTTCACTCACTTCTACTCTTTCTACTTGCTTTCTCTAGAATTTTTACTTGCTTTCATTTTTTCTTACACAATCCTTGCAACATGTCTTCTAGAAACACCCGCAGAAGTGCTGCTTCAGGCTCTCCCTGACAGCATCAACCCCACGATCCTTCCAGATCTGAGACATGTGGGAAGAGAATGGCTTTATTTACACTTCGAAAAAGGGGAACCTAGGATTGCAGCCATTCATAGCTAGGAAAATCAAAGCCCTACAGTGGCAGATCTTCGCAGAACAGCCAGAGAAGATGAACGTGTCTCTTGTCCGAGATTTTTATGCTGCCATCTGCAGCAGGAACGCGACAGCAGTTACAGTCAGAGGGAGAGAGGTGCCCTTCGAGCCAGAATATATCAACACTCTCTACGGATTCTATGTGGACAGAAACGAAGATGGCCACCAACAATTTCTGGAGAGTCTCGAGCCTGCCGACTACGATGTTGTTATGGCAGAACTCACGGACGAGGGTACACAGTGGAACACTGATCCGAAAAACCCAAGGACAGTGAAGAGAGTCCAACTCACCTCGGAGGCCAAACTGTGGAACGCCTTCATCAAAAAGCGAATTATGCCATCCTCGCACAACACAACCGTAGACCAACCCAGCCATCATGTACCAGAAGCTGCCACAGATTTACGAGTCCAGGGGAAGGGCTGGACAGAGAAAAATATACTCAGCCTGATGGAACTCACTGTTGCCACCCTGTTGTCGTCTTTCGACCCTACTGCCCCAGCAGTAGAGCTGACAGAAGCAACCGACACCGAGCCTGCTGCCACAGAACCCAGGCAGCCTACAGCAGCAGCACCTCCGGCCAACGCCTCCTCCCAGATCCTTGTTGTAATACAAAAAATGGAGGAACGACAGCTCGGCCTCATGAGTTTCATCAGAGATTTCACCTCTTCCACAGTACATTTCATCCATACCTCTTTAAATTTCCCTGATGTTGTATTCCCTGCCTTCCCAAACCAATATTTTGCTGCCACCACCCCATCCCATACCCCTACACCTGCTGCCACGCCCAAGACGCCATCTGCAGCGTGCACACCGACCCCTGCCACAACAGCTGCAGGCAGCAACCGCGCAGCCGACACCTCTGCCCGAGGAACCAAGAGAAGGATGCCTTCAGAAGAACTCGATGCCTACATAGTAGGTTTCTCCTCTTCCTCAATTTGGGAGGAATCTGACGACGAACCCTCTGTCAAGAGGAATTTGCCCAAAGAGTTCGCACCAGTAAAACGGCAAAAAACGGTGGTAGACAAGAACAAGGAAGATAGCGGCAGCGGCAGTAGCAGTAGTAGCAGTAGCAGAAGCAGCTCTGAGGTACAGGTAGTGGAGAAACCCCCTCACATTTCCCCTACCCGTATTCAACCTCCAAGGGAGGCCAAAACGAAGAACACCTCTGCCTTCCCCATCCGCCAACCAGCACTAGCCAAGAAAGCCCCTGCCCGTCGGCAGATCCAGCTCAGCAGCAGCGGCGATGACAGCGCCTAAATTTAAGTTTCTTCTCTTATTTTGTTGTCTGCCCTTTATTTATATTTTCTGATGTATTTTTTTATCTCATATGTCATTTGCATTGAGGGAAATGCAACCCTCGAGTTTGGGGGTGGCATCCCTCCATTAATGGAGTCTTATTAAGTTTAATTGTGTCTTTTACTTAGTTTATTTTTTCGCAAAAAAATGATAATGAAAATTTTGGCTTAAGTCTTTGAACTGAACTTACCTGTCGTGACAGCCTCTGTCGTGGCAGTGCCTTTAGGATAGTTTTAGGAGCAGTTTAGAGCCTTACTGTAGTTCTGAAACTTGAACACCATTTGTGACTTTTATACTGCCTAGAACTCTACTAGTAAACTAGAATAGAAAGCTTAGCACTTGAGTTGCCCCTAGAGGTGCCTAACACTGGCTCTAGGAAAAGAAGTTAAGAAAAATATACTCAATACACCTAGAGGTGCCCAAAACCGGCTCTAAGAAGTTAGCTAGAGGTGCCCGAAACCGGCTCTAGTCAAGCTTAAGCTTGAGAAAATAAAATCGAGTCTGAATAAAAACTAAATGAGCCTAAGAATTGCCTCCAAAAAGATGAAATTTGGCATAAAAATTCAAGTTAGAGGCTTAACTATTCTAGTGAAACTAAGAGAGTCTTGACATATAATTGTTCACAAGCATGCACACACTACACGAGAATTATAGCAAGGTTCCGGACAAATCCTGAATTATCCGAAAAGGTGCTGCTCACAATAGGGAATGAATGGTAGGTAAGGGGAGGTTCAGTGTTTTAAGCCAAACAAAAATATTTTATTTTTCTTTTAGGTCTAAATTGCTTGAGGGCAAGCAAAAACTTGAGTTTGGGGGTGTGTTGAGTGTGTAAAAGTTCTATAATTTACCCCCTATTTAACCCATATTTCTGCTGCATTCAAGCATAATTCATTGCATTTAGGTTAGATTTCAGTTATACATCACAAATATATTAAATGGCACAGTTTCTACTAAAATTGGTTGCTTTTGCAGGTAGCTGCTGTAGCAGAGGGAGATCAGACGCTGGGCAGTGAAGAAGCAGACCTGGAACTGAAGGTGCAAACGAGGAGGACGATGATGCCATGGCCGATGTCGTGGCAGCCAAGGACGATAGCAGTAATAAGGAGAAGAAGCAAAGTGGGCCTCGACAGAAAGAGAAAATTACGTCCATCTGTCGTGGACAAGCCTTATATTTTTCCAAGCCCTAGATCAGAATGAAGGCCAAGCCCAAAGTTCAAGGAAGCAACTCCAAGCAAGAAGGAAGGACGAATTAAAGGTATATTCTCTAAAGATTTAGTCTTTAATAGAGTTGTACTTTAATTTAAACTTGTATTCTTGCCATATTAGAAAACTTGAACCCAAGGCCTATATAAAGGCATGTAATTCGACCTAGGAGGACATCATCTTCATCTCTAGCCTTCTTCCCAAAACCCTAGTCGTTTTCCCCTTCTCAACATGTTCTAAACTTCCCTTAGGGCCACGGGTTGATTTGTAAAGTAGTTGCAAGGATTGCTTTTGTTTTAGGAATTTTCTGTTCAATAAAATAAACTTCAAGTTCACTTATTCTGGTTTTTAACATCTCGCAAGAGTATCGGGAGAGCATTGTGAGGTTATACATTTACTTAATATTGGGAGAGTTAAGTATACGAAAGGAATAAGTGTGGGTTCTCTAGTTTATAGTTGAACTATCTCGGACCTAGGGATAGGACGAGGTTAAGTGGCTAAGGAAGAATTCAACAACATCGGTGTTCATCCTTCGATTCACGCCGGGAGGTATCATCAAAGATGTGTTCATCGACAGACTTGGACCTAGGGATAGGCCAAGGCATAGTAGGGATTCTTGCCAAGCTTGAAGTAAAGAGTTGTATGATCGCTGCCGCGACTAACAACAGACCGCTGCCGTGACGGGTGCTGCCGCGACAGGGACGACGACAGAACAAATATTCCTAGACTTTGCAACACCTACACTACTGAGCAATTCAATACCAGTCCATTCTCTCTATCTTGATTCCATTACTCTTTTACTTAAATTCTCTTTATTATTTTCGTGACAACAATTTAAACTATTCTTTTTACCTTCGTGCAGTAATTCAAGGTGAAGTTATTAGCCCAGTCCCTGTGGAGACGATATCTGATACTTACGTATCACTTTACTATTTGCGTCGTGTACACTTGCACTACATTGCGATAGACACTTTTACACGCAACAGCTTAATTAGGTTCATGCATAGATTTTTACAGTATTTCATTGTTATGCCTTACTTTTAAAGCTTAACATTCATTTGGTGAATATGAGATACTGTTTTAGTGTATTCTTTCTTGTAGGTACTAACAGCTGAACGAGGGAACCGAGGAGCGGAGGACAATACGCTAAGGAACAAACCCAAGAGTTGTACTGAAGTAGTTCCAACGGAAGTAAGTTGCTGCCGAGCATCTGCCGAGCAGACGCTGCTGCCGCAGCAGCTGATTATGGAAGTGAACCGGAGCGCGATTTGTAGAGCTAAAACTCATGATTCTATCGCCAGCGTTAACGTGATTTTCCGACGTCTGTAGCAGCGGCTAGGGCTGTCGAAGCAAAATTCTAAAGCTTGCTTGCGGAAGAAGGCAAATGGGAAAGAATCCATATTCCATGGAAAGAAGTCGGCATTTAAAGTCATATTAAAGAGGGAAAGCTACTTTAGAGGACTTCTACTTTAAGGAGGACTTAACCTAGTCTTATAATCTATAAATACCCATTGTAACTCCTAGTTCAAATCATCTTAGGTATTCTATAGACTTCTCTTGTGCTCTCTGCCACCGCCATGTTCTAATTCCTCATTGGGTTAGGGTTATGTTGTAACTAGAGTGAAATGGTTGTTTAAGGTTTATGAGTTATTTCTTCAATAAAATATTTCAAGTTTACTTAATCTATTATTCTTCATTCTTTCAATCTTTCCACACTAGTCGTTTGAGAGAATCCATTTGTTGGGCACGAAAGTGCAAGGCTCACGAAAGGATTAAGTACGGTCACAACGGGAGGCGTGACTAATTTGGTTCTACACTAGTCCACAAGTTTCAGCGGCTAAAAGGGATCGCTAACCGAGTTGATTTCCTTGGTTCCACACTAGTCCTCAAGTCTTCAATCTCGAGCATCTTAACCTAGAAATAGGAGAGATCACTGTCGATTGTCCTGCCGAACTTGAAGTATATGCCAGACTTGCCGCCGGGACTTCTTTCCATTCCACCTGTCGAGACAGTACACACCCCTGCAGTGGCAGTGACCTGATGCGGCCGCGTGACAGGGTCGTAGTTTGCTGCCCGCCATATCCGCCGAGGCAGCATATCGTGGCAGCAAAGAATAACTCATACCTATTACAACGTAGTTTTCACACTAAGTGGCAGCATAACCCTGCCTGCTCTATCAACCTGATTCTCTTCTTCATCATCACTTGTGCTTTTTTTACTCTTCAATTTCAAACCAACTATTTACTTGTGTTTTTTACTTTTCTATTGTGCAGGAACTACAAAGACGAGACAAGCTGTCCACTCCTCGTGGGATTCGACGTCTTTTATACTATAACTTGACAGGAGTGTGCACTTGTGCTCTTCCAAAAAGGGAACACCTACACGCCCTATAAGTTTTTGGCACTGTTATTGGGGATTGGTAACAGCGAATTTTGTTTTTCCATTTTCTGCACTTTTTATTTAATTTTTATTTTTATTTTATTTTAATCGGAAAAAAAATTACCATGACCTTTGCAAGTGTATGACCAGGGCTAACCCAAAAGGAAACCTTATCATTTACAACGATCTAGAGCGTGAAAAGAGAAGGCTTAAGAGGGAGCTCAGGGAAATCTTACAGAACAAGGAAAAAGGCAAAACAAAGAAGGAGAATATGGTAAATGAGGTCCCCCCAGTTGATGACAAGGGCGGGCAGCCAGATTTTCCGCCCTGAGGGCCACAAGTACAACCAAGGCAGGATCCCCCTGATCCACCCCAAGTGCAGACAACCTGAGACTACCTTGAGCATGACTTTCAAAGGTTCGAGCCAATAGTGACTGAACTGGAGATAGGGGCATATCACTATGAACTAAAGCTCATCATGTTCAACATGATAAACACACTAGGGCACTTCGGAGGGACTGTCATAGAAGATGCTCGGCAGCATTTACGAGGGTTCCTGGACATTTGACGAGCCTTCAAAATTCATGGGGTACACCATGACGTACTGCAGCTGAGACTATTTCCCTATTCACTAAGGGATAGGGCGAAACAGTGGTTAGACAACCAGCCAGCAGGATCTTTTAGTTCATGGGCAGAGCTCTGTAGAGACTTCCTAGATCGCTTATGTCCATCCAACGTCACTGATAGGCTGCGGAACGAGATTACAACCTTTAGACAGGGATATGATGAGCCAATGTATGAGGTATGGGAGCGGTACCAACAAATGTTGAATAACTGCCCACTGCATGGCCTTCCGGCTTGGACTCAGGTATCTATATTCTACAATGGGGTAAATTACCCGACACGAATGATGATAGATGCCTCGGTCAACGGAATCATCTTAGACAGGCCTCCAGAGGAAGCACTACGGGTGTTGAACATAGCAGCCAAAAACGATTATAAATATCCGACAGCCCGCCGAGGCGGCACAAGGCGGTCAGCTACAACAAATAAGGCAAATGCCTTCGAGTCCGTTAATGCCCGCCTCGACCAATTAACGGAGCTGGTGATGAAGAAGGTGCAAACCCCTGGAAAGGTATTTGAAGTCAAGGCTGTAGAGCCATTCTGTGACGAATGCGGAGGCAACCATAAATCCTCTAATTGCACTACATCTGCGAACTACATGGGGTTATGAGAGGAACAACAGGCCAGCTCAAAACACATATAATCCTAACTGGAGGAACCATCCCAATTTATCCTGGAGCAACCCAAAAATAGTTGCAAATCCACAACAGCTCCAAGGAGGTTACCAGCAGAATCAGTCCCGACAGCAGACTCAGCAGCCACAACACAATGATTCACTAGAAGAAACTCTGAATAACTTTATGAAACAAACTGGTGAATTCATTGTTTATACAAATAAATTTATGAAAAAAACTGAGTCTTTTATGGACAGGACGGAAATGAAGATGAACAACCAGGAGGCTGCTATTAAGAACTTGGAAACCCAATTTGGGAAGTTCATCGAAATGTACCATAGCCAGACTATGAGAGCCTCATCTAGCAGCCCGCCAGAAGTATCCAAGCCCATTTTCGAACATTGGAAAGTGATAACTACAAGAAGTGGGAAGTAGCTGGATGTACCTAGGATGGTGGAGCAGTTAGGAACTCAACCGGAACAGATAAGTAAGCCTGCCCTAGCAGCACCTATACTAGCCACCCCAGCAGCAACATCTACTCCAGCCACCCTAGCAGAAGAACATGAACGCAGAACCAACAAGGATGATCCTCCCCGTACTAAGCCTCCAAGCAAGGAGCAAATAGAGGACATCCGCCCATCAGCACCATTCCCCCAAAATTTCAAGAAACAGCAGCAGGAGCACCAATTCAAAAAATTCTTAGATATTCTAAAAGAGGTGCATGTAACCCCCTTAGCCCGGCCTAGACGGTTGACCCGAACTATAAAGATTACACGAGGAAAACCAAAGTCAACCTGAAAGTCAACCTTGATTAACGTCCCTTTTTTCTTTTTAATCTTTTCTAGATGCACATTAACCCTAAGCGTACTCTTGAGAAACATTTATGTGAAAAGCACAACGATCGGATATCAATAAGGGACTCAATTGCACAAATCACAAATATTAGGGACCAATTTGCAAATTCTGGAAATTAGAAGGTCTTAACTGATTTTTAAGTTACCAATATTAAATTAGTCATATTACATGCTCCCCTGTCAAATTTCACCTTAATCGGACATCTCAAACTCATGCAATTGCAAATACAATTTTTGGGACCAAAACGTAAAGTTTGCAAACCTCAATACCATTCAAATCAGTGCCCAACGGTCACCTGTTTCGAAACGGTGTTGACCGTTCCGAAACACGGGTTCGTTTCGAGACTTGTTCCGAAACAGGGCCTTCTAGTGGCCAAATCGTTTCGAAACAGTCACCAGTCGTTTCGAAACACCAAGGCCATTACAGGTCCCCGTTTCGAAATGCCAATGCCTGTTCCGATACGGTCTGCCCAGAAGCTGCAGATTTTGCTGGTTTTTCATACATATAACCACTCAAACACATCCTAATTACTTCCTAACCATGCCAACATGTCATCATACATATAAGGTACATGTTTGCAATTTCAAAACACATTCATAGCATCAATCATGGGATTCCACAAGTCTATAGGCATGCATCCTAATATCCAAAACCAAGCAACCAACAAAACACCAAATCAAGCATCAAAGGCCATTTACAAGTCCAAATCATCAAAGGCATCATGCCACAACTAGGGAGTCCAAAACATCTCCCAAAATACACCTTAGGTTCCCATTGCCAAAATATCAAAAACTAATAGTGTTATGAAAACATCACCATACATGAGCTTAGTTCCCTTGGACTCTCTTGCCTCTTTGCTGTCCTTTAAAACTTCAATTATCTGCATTATTGGTTCAAGAGAGAGAGCGTAAGCACAATTGCTTAGTGAGGCATGCTCTAAAGAAAACAACACAATAATGCATTTTAGAAACCACTTTCAACAAAGCTTTCTAAACACATGCTCAACACATTTCATGCAACCTTGCACACTTTACAAGCATCTCATGCTTCATTAAAATCAACATGTCACATTGGCTTCCAAGTGATAATCCATAACCATTTACAACACAAAACACAATCGGATACGCGGATTACAAGCGTTGTCCCATACGCTTCATACACACTACCGAACACACAAGGTGGAGTTTACCGGTACAATCACAACCCCTCAACACCCGTGATGGAGTTTAACGGTACAATCACAACCCCTCAACATCACTCATCGGTAGTTGTATAACTCCACTAACGAGAACACGGGACACATAACACAAGATCCACACACAGACTTTTAACCACCGTTGTGATCTTACCTTTCTCGTTAGTGTACTTGGATGGAGTTTACGGTACAATTACAACCCCTCAACATCCAATGTGACTTTATTCACGGTGCACCCAATCCTATAGTTGGCTAACTATATCCGATTCAAGTACTTTTAAACCTTTACATCACTTGCCAATATACATCATATAGCATCAACAACTCATTGTTTTAAAGCATTAAACAAAGCCATTTAACCTCATGCATCACTATGCATCAAATCCACATTTACAACATGTCAAACCAAGGATCTCTTACCTTGAGCATCCTTCAACATATGGCTTTCAAAACCAGCATTAACCATGCTAAAACATGCTTTCAAAACAGGATTTAAACATGCAAATTATAAACAATGCATCAAACCACTTCATGGCTCATCCAAGAGAGTTTTTCCGAAAACTTACTCTTGAGCTTAGTTAAGTTGCTTAGACTTAAACTAAGCTCCCAAAACCTTCAAACATTTGTTTCAAAGCTGGAAACCCAACTTCACTCACCAATTCTATTTCGCAAGCTTGTCAAAATGTCGATCAAGCCTCTGGATCAACACCACAAGTGTCCGAAGATGTCTCCCCTGTTTTAAACACATCAAAGCAGAGGATTAATGCATCATCATGCAATGAAATCTTCAGCCAACACTCTTAAACTCACTGCTCTATCTAAAACCAACATTTCAGCTACCAAACACAACCGAAATTACCTCCAAACTCTTCCAAAACATAACTCAGCCAAGATCCATCACTTCTAACCATTTCTAAACATCAATTAACATCCAAAATGAACCTAAACTCGTCCTTATACCTCCATCTATAATAGAACACCAAGATCACCCCAAAAACTACCATTTTCATAAGCAAAAACTTAGGAAATAAAACATATTCGGGATTGCATTGATAAAACCTCATTTACACATCATTAGACATCCAAAATACATTTAAGAATCATCTTAAAACAGAGCCCAAACAATCATAACGAAATTCTTCAAGATTTCCTCCAAATCTTGAGTTTTAAGCCAAAATCAAGTTCATATCATTAAAACCATTTATAAAACTTAAACTAAGGATTGATAACTTGGGAATTTCAGTAAAGAACTGAGTATTTAGAGGAGAAGAACAACCTTACCTCTAAATGGTGATTTCTCCTTGATTTGAGTCAATTTTCTTAAAAATCCAATGAGAAAATCAAAAGGATTTGATGTTAGTTTGATTAGGAGTAAATTGATGATTGAAATCTCATCAATTGGAGTGAAAATCAAAGCAAAAGTTGCTGGAGAAAAGTGTTTGGTTGATGGAATTTTGAGAGAAAAAGAGATGAGAAAATTTTAGGAAAAGTTATGAAATTCCAAAAAGTGGTTTCCCTTTTTCATTCAATTAATTAAACATTAATTAAATCACTTAAATTAAGGGAAATTCTGGAGAAATCCTTTTTGGGTAAATTAGCTCCTTAAAGATTCAAAGTTTCAATCCTTACAAAACAGTCACCACTGAACTTTTCAAAAATCGCATTTTAGTCACTATTCCAAAATGTTGTATTTCCAAACCTTATTTTGTAAAATTGATTTCACCACTCTCTTATATATATTAAAAGAGAATTTTTAGATATTTTTCCATATTTTTAAAGCATCTCGAACTAGGCTTTCCCTAAAACCTCCTTTTATATTCGAACCGAAAATCAGACCGGTCCGGTTCAGACCCTAAACTTCTAAGCCCAAAATTGGGGTGTTACAGTGCATATTAAAATACCTCTGATAGAAGCTATACAAAGTATGCCCAACTACGCCAAGTATCTCAGGGATATAGTTTCTAAGAAGAGACGGATAGGGGAATTCGAGACAGTGGCTGTCACTGAGGAGTGCATGGCCATGCTACACAACAAGCTGCCGCCCAAGCAGACAGATCCAGGAAGCTTTGTTATACCATGTCGGCTAGGCGGCAAGCACGAGACCAGAGCCCTATGTGACTTGGGAGCCAGTATAAACTGATGCATAAGGCTGTCTACGACAAACTAGGTATTGGGACTGCCAAACCAACCTTCGTGATGCTTAAACTCACCGATCATTCATTCATACAATCGGAGGGAAAGATTGAAGACATATTGGTCAAGGTGGGGAGCCTAATTCTCCCCGTCGATTTCCTCATTTTGGACTGTGAGGCCGATGAGAAAGCCCCCATAATTCTTGGGCGACCCTTCTTGGCCACGGGAAGAACGCTGATAGATGTGGAACTCGGGGAACTTACAATGAGAGTAGATGATCAAAGCATAAGGATGAATGTGCTACAACCCTCCGAGGAAGGAAAGGAATGCCTGGATGTAAAAGCTGCCAAGATAAGTATTGAAACATGCCAAGGCAGTTGTTGCCATAACAGACCTTGGGGCAGATTAAAGGACCCCATCACACAGAAACTGAAGGAACAAGAGGACCCCCCAGGAGAGGAGAAAAAGCTACACCACCTCAGGAAGTGGTTATGTCTAGGGGATGCACCCAAATGCACTCCTAACATAACTTAATTTTTATTTTTATCTTTATTTATTTTTATACATTATGAATAGAGTTTATTTTATTTTAGGACTAGAATAATTTCAAGTATTTAATTTTTCAGATTTTATTTAATTATTTTTATTTTTATTTTAGGATCAAGAATAAAAGAGCAGGATTAAGAGGGAAGCCCAGCAAGAAGCCCACCCACCATCCTACCGAGACAACGGCCAGCGCAGCACGTGTAACGGCTAGTTGGCTGCTAACGGCTCCGAAAATAACGGGCAGATTACTCCATAACGTGCGCGACAAAATTAGACCATTGAGCATTTAATGTCGCCCCGGCACCTCTCAACAGCCCCTTTATATACACCTCTCACTCACTTCATTTCACTTTACTTTTATCTTCTTGCTATTTGTTATCTGATTACCCTGCTCTCTCTCTCTCTCTCAGCTTTCATTTCTAGTTTCAGTTACTACAAACCGTTCGCATGGCTTCAACATCAGCCAAGAAACCCATCTACACAAAATTTTGCTTCAAGGTGGATAAGGAGAGATACAAGGAAAAATTCTCCAAGCAGGCCGTATGGGAGGAACAGGGCTTCCATTACACGCAGCAAACAGGAGACTGTGGTCTCGAGCCTACCCTGTTCCGAACCATCCACTACAAGGGATGGGAGACATTTGCGCAGCAGCCTGAGATAGCGAATGTCACAATAGTCAGAGAGATCTACTCCCACCACCCTTGCCCGGAGAAGTCGTTCGTCTACGTCCGTGGGGAGGCGGTCAAACCCAAACCTACTGTCATTAACAGCTATTACGGCCTTGACATGAACGACAATCCGCATGAAGAATGGAGGCAGTCACTGACAGCTGCCCATTATGACGAGATCAAGGCCAGAATTCGCAAGCCCAATACACCATGGCTGGGGGGCAAACACGTGGGATCTATCCAGCGTCGCCACCTGCTGCCTGACGCCATGCTATGGAACTCATTCGTGAACAGCCGTCTGCTGCCCTCATCCCACAACTCCACAGTTGACCGGCCGCGCCTTGCCTTGAAATACAACATCATCACAAATCGGCCAATCAACGTAGGGGAGATCATCTGCACGGAAATATACAATTGCTTCAGGAAGAAGAAAGGCAGATAATACTTCCCATCTCTCATCACAGGTCTTTGCTCCAACTTTGGAGTCCCGATAGAGCCCACAGATGAATTGACAACTGCCAAAGAGGGCTGGACCAAGATGATCCGCGCACAGATGATGCATGACCTAGAACCAGCAATGCCAAGTCAGCCCTCCGCCACCCAGTTTGAAACGCCAGCCGCTCCCGGTAGTACTGATACTGCCCCAGCTACAGAGGTCATCTCGTTGTTACAAACACTCTTAGAGCATATAAAACGGATAGAGCAGCAACATGTGACCTTCATGAATTATGTGGGGGAGGCCCAATAAGCCCTGGTGGCGTATTTCCTGCAGAAGTTCCCTGGTTATGTGCCCATCATGCCACCATTCCCTACGGAGCTTGCAGCAAGAGTAAGAGCATGAGGAACCCCGCCAGCCACCACTCCCCGCCCGACAGACCGCCAGGTGCCCTCTCCTATGCATTCTCCACATCACTCAGCTGCCACCACATCACACACAGTGGCAGACTCCCTAGAGAGGCACCAGCAGAATATTTCCCTCGCCTGCACAGCCAACACAGTGGCAGATTCCTCCTCGTTAGAAGAGATTGAGCAGCCGCCGCATGAGCAAGAAATAGCAGTAGTTGCAGCAACAGCATCCACCCCTATGGCTTTCATCCCACGAGAAGCAACCAAAGAGGAAGGAACAAGGAAGAGGAAGCGGCACATTTTAGCTGAAGACCCTATGGACTTTGAGACGGAGTCAAAAGAGAGCGATGAATCTCTCTGTAAAACTAATGTTTTGATATAATAATTGAAAAATGTTCTTGGACTTGTTTGAATATTTTGAAAATTTATTTAAAGTCCAAACAACTTGAAAATATGTTTGAAATGGTTTCATAGGTTTTTAACATGTCTAAAACGCTTTTTAAATGGCCAAAATATCATTTTTACAAGGCTCGTATCGATACACCTTTGATCTGTTTCGATACAGGGTCTTCCAGTAAGCAAAACCCAGATGCAGGGCTAGAGGTATCGAAACCACCTTACCGGTATCGATACCTGTAGGTTTCGAAACCACCTTGCTGGTATCGAAACCAGCCTGACTTTTTCAAACCCCAACGGCTAGTTTCTGATGAATGTCGTACCGATATGGGTTCAAGCGTATTGATACGGAAGGCTGCAGAATAGCATTAATGAAGGGAAATAAAGTCCTCAACGCCTCCAAATCATCCTCAACGGCTAGTAACGGCTATAAACTCATTAAGGAGTATAAAAGGGACCTCCAAGCATCAAGATATGGTTAATACTTCAATTGTTACAACATTATGATGTCAAAATTTGTCTAGAGCTTAAATTGTTTATTTCTTGCTTAGACAACACTTGTGAGCTTACATTGTTAAATTTGCTCAAGTGTTTAGGTTTTGGGTGAGTGCTTAGAAGTGTAAACAAACACCTTTTAGAGGGATTTCTAGTTTGCTAAGTCTTTCTTTGTAAAGAGAGTGTTCCTTCAAGCTTTGGGAAAAAGCTTTGAGGGTTGTAACGGTTTCCTCCTAATCCGAGAAAAGGAGACGAAATTCTTAGTGAATTTGTTGGAAATCCTTAGTGGGGAGCTAAGGTAGTGGATGTAGACCTTGGTTAGAAGGTTGAACCACTATAAATCCTTGTGTCAAATTGCCAGTTTTTCACCTCTCACTAAAACACCCAATTATCCAACTTCTCCACACTTGGCGAGCAAGAATGGTTGATCGAATCGAGCCCCTAAAATCTCAACAATTGGTATCAGAGTTTGACTCAATCGAAGGGGATTCACATCCTATTGAGAAGATCCGGCAAGCTCGATCAACATTTCACCAACCGGCTCAATGGCACAATCAATCGACAAACCACCTTTCTTCGACGGAAATCACTATGCCCATTGGAAGACAAAGATGAAATTCTTCTTGAAGTCAAGAGATTACAAGCTATGGGACATAGTTGAAGATGGTCCGTTCGTGCCTCAAGGAAGCAAAGCGGAATGGAGTGCCGACGATCGCAAGAAGATGGAGCTTAATTGCAAAGCCTTGCACATGCTCTTTTGTGCATTTGGCCCAACCATCTATGAGAAGATGTCTTCTTGTGAGAGTGCCAAGGAAGTATGGGACAAGCTTGAAGTCACATACGAGGGAACCGATGAAGTCAAGGAGACCAAGATTGGGCTCCTAACCTTAGAGTATGAGAACTTCAAGATGGATCCGGAAGAGAACATCGAGAAGATGTTTGATAGGTTCTCCACTATCACTAATGGTCTTAAAGGTTATGGAGAATCCATCCCGGAAGAAAAGCTTGTCCGAAAGCTCATCTACTCTCTTCCCGAGTCATGGGACTCAAAGAGGACCGCCATCGTCGAAGCCAAGAATCTCAAAACCTTGAAGCTTGATGAACTCATGGGGTCTCTTCTCACTCACCAAATAATGAAGAAAAACAAAGAAGAGGAGAAGAAGAAGGAAGAGATTAGAGCGATGGGGAAGAAGAAGATCATGGAGCTAGGTATCAATGCTAGTGTCGTAGCTCTCAAATCCTCCACATGCCATCATGTAGATTCAAGTGAGGAGGAAAGTGAATATGAAGAGATGGCCTATCTCTTCAACAAATTTGCCTGGTTCATGAAGAGCAAAATGGAAAAATCCAAGCATGAATCGATGAAGAAGATGAAGGACTCCCACAAATCCAAAAAGAATGGATCATCTTCAAAACAAGCATATGTGGCCACATGGAGTGATGAAGACTCCACCGATGTTGAAGTAGCCCACCTATGCTTGATGGCCCTCAATGAGGGGGAGATAACTTCTAACTCATCTATTTCAAATTCTTATACATTTGATGAGTTACAAGATGCCTATGATGATTTGCTTTTGGAATTCAAGGCATCATTTTCCAAGAACAAAAAGTTGATTTCAAAAATAAAAATTGAAAATGATTTACTTTCCAAAACAAATCTTGAACTTGAAGCAAAATTGAAAGATTTTGAACAAAAATGTTTTGATTTACAAAATTTGCTTCTCAAAGTTCAAAAAGAAAAAGATTTGATTTCCAATGAACTTGAAAAGAAAAATAGTTTTGGAAAATCAAATTTTTATGTAAGACAATCTAGTGCCCCTAGATTTATGAATGGTAAATGTTTTAGAAGTGTTTGGGTCCCAAAAGGACTAACCACTTCAACAAAAAGGGATGAAATTGAAAAATGGATTCCTAAGGGGACTAAATTTTGTGCTACTAACGTTTATGGATCCAAAGCAATTTGGATACCAAAAATCACTTGATTTTCTTTTGCTAGGTGTGATGGAGATGTTCAACAAGTCAAACATTGAGGGGGAGCTCCATGCACACAAGGAAGAACACTTGAAGAAGGAAGGCTTCACATCCTCCCTTGGGTTCAAGTGTTGGTAAAAATTCTAGTTTTTTTTTTGTTTCATTTATTTATTTTAGTTTAAATTCAACTAGATGATCATATATGTTGGACTAACATTGTTAATGATGCTTTGAGTAAGGAGGAGCCATTTTAAAACCAAATTCTTATTTTTGTCAAATTTTTCCTCTATAGTTATTTTGAACTTAATGTTTTAAATTCTTTTTGATATAACAAAAAGGGGGAGAAATGGTTTGAAAAATTGAATTTTCAAATGAATAAGGGGGAGCTTTATTTGATTTCATATCTTTAATCTCTTATTCATATCTTTAAAGTTAAAGGGGGAGAATCACAAACAGTTTTTCAAGTTAGTTTTATTATATCGAAAAGGGGGAGATTGTAGAACTAATGTTTTGATATAACAATTGAAAAATGTTTTTGGACTTGTTTGAATATTTTGAAAACTTATTTAAAGTCCAAACAACTTGAAAATATGTTTGAAATGGTTTCATAGGTTTTTAACATGTCTAAAACGCTTTTTAAATGGCCAAAATATCATTTTTACAAGGCTCGTATCGATACACCTTTGATCTGTTTCGATACGGGGTCTTCCAGTAAACAAAACCCAGATGCAGGGCTAGAGGTATTGAAACCACCTTACTGGTATCGATACCTGTAGGTTTCGAAACCACCTTGCTGGTATCGAAACCAGCCTGACTTTTTCAAACCCCAACGGCTAGTTTATGATGAATGACGTACCGATACGGGTCCAAGCGTATCGATACGGAAGGCTGTAGAACAACATTAATGAAGGGAAATAAAGTCCTCAACGGCTCCAAATCATCCTCAACGGCTAGTAACGGCTATAAACTCATCAAGGAGTATAAAAGGGACCTCCAAGCATCAAGATATGGTTAATGCTTCAATTGTTACAACATTATGATGTCAAAATTTGTCTAGAGCTTAAATTGTTTATTTCTTGCTTAGACAACACTTGTGAGCTTACATTGTTAAATTTGCTCAAGTGTTTAGGTTTTGGGTGAGTGCTTAGAAATGCAAACAAACACCTTTTAGGGGGATTTCTAGTTTGCTAAGTCTTTCTTTGTAAAGAGAGTGTTCCTTCAAGCTTTGGGTAGAAAGCTTTGAGGGTTGTAACGGTTTCCTCCTAATCCGAGAAAAGGGGATGAAATTCTTAGTGAATTTGTTGGAAATCCTTAGTGGGGAGCTAAGGTAGTGGATGTAGACCTTGGTTAGAAGGTTGAACCACTATAAATCCTTGTGTCAAATTGCCAGTTTTTCACCTCCCACTAAAACACCCAATTATCCAACTTCTCCACACTTGGCGAGCAAAAACGGTTGATAGAATCGAGCCCCTAAAATCTCAACACTCTCGTCGTTCCCCCTACCAAGCCTCAAGAAAAGCCACAGCATACGCCAAAGAGAGTCCAGCCGCCGCGGAAAGTGAAAACCTCACCTGCCAGAGCCGCCGCCAAAGCATCAGTCGGCCGCCGCTTCACCATCAAAACATCCTCCTCCTTCGATGACTAGAATTCAACCTCCTCCTAACCCTCAGCAAACTTTTGTTTTTCTTTCCTTTTATCTTAATTTTATTTTTTATTTATTCTATTTTCTTTGTTTTCTAATTTTAACATGTATTATTTAATTTTCTTTTTTCTATTTTGTGCATTGGGGGCAATGCCCATCTCGAGTTTGGGAGGGATAGCTCTCGCATCATTTGTAGGCATTTTTAGTTGCATTTTTAGTTGCATTTAGATTGCATTGTACTTGCCTTAGTAATAATCGGAAAAGAAAAATTGGTTATGACTTGTGCCTATGATAGGTTAGCCGATTAATTTATTTTTGCACCTATCTAATATTAAGTTTAATCTTAGGAAAAAGCATGAAATATGACTTAGATTTTTTTTCTTTTTGCCTGAAAATGTTGAATATTTCTATTACTTGCTGAATGTGAAAAATATTTGATGAACACTGCTTGTCTATTTTTTTAGAATTCTTTGCAAAATTCTAACAATAATTACAGGTAGCCGCCGAGGCAAGAAAAAGAAACAGAAAAATGCAGAATTGCCAAGGCAGCAAAATCAAAAACAGAGAAAATTGTTGTATTACCCTGAGGTGCCCGCAACAGGCTCTAGGAAGAACCATGTGCGAGAACACTCCGCTGCTATCAAAGTCCATGAATCTGAAAGCCTAAAAGTGACGGACAAATTAGCATGAGTGAATGAAAGCCTTCATGGGATGACTCTACTCAAAGGGTTCGGGGTTTTATAGTTTGCTCCTATCTCAACGTCAGACCTGGAAGAGTAGTTGTGATAAGCTGAAGCCCTCAGTGCCATGATTAAAAATAATAATGTGCTTAACTGTGTTGCCTCGGCAGCAACCATTAAATTATAGCAGCATCTTTGTTTAATCTTTTATTCTGCATATTTAGCTTGTTTACAGACTTACATACATCACACAGGCATGAGGGATTCAATTCTGAGTTGTTTTCTTGTTTATTTCCCTTCATTAAGTTATATATATAGGTGTTGTTGAGTGTGTAAAAGTTCTATTATTTACACCTTATTTAACTCATATTTCTGCTGCATTTAAGCATTATTCATTGCATTTAGGTTAGTTTACAGCAAAACATCACAAATATATTAAAAGGCACAGTTTCTACTAAAAATAGCTGTTTTTTCAGGTTGTTACCGTAGCTGACGGCAAGGGCAGGCGCTGGGCAGAGAAGCAGAAGAGCTGAACTGGACAAGCAGTCAAAGAGGACGATGCTGCCATGGTTGATGCCGTGACAGCAGAGGACGACAGCAGTTTTGAGGAGAAGAAGCAAAGTGGACATCGACAGATAGAGAAAATTCAGCCCGTCTGTCGTGTGAAAACCTTATATTTTTCCAAGCCCCAGATCAAAAGATATGTCAAGCCCAAAGTTCAAGGAGAGAAAATCCCAAGCAAGAAGATGACGGCTGGAAAGTAGATTCCTTGAAGATTTAGTCTTTATTAGAATCATACTTTCAATTAAAGTTGTATTCTTGCTATTTTAGATAACTTGAGCCCAAAGCGTATATAAGGGCATGTATTTTAACCTAGAAGGGCATAACCGATTAACCTAGCCTCCTTCCCAAACTCTAGTCGTTTTCTTCCCACATCATGTTCTAAATTCCCCCTAGGGCCACAGGTTGATTTGTAAAGTAGTTGCAAGGGTTGTTTTGTTTTAGGAATTTTCAGTTCAATAAAATAAACTTCAAGTTCTCTTATTTTGGTTATTAATATCTTGCAAGAGCATCGGGAGAGCATTGTGAGGTTATCTATTTACTTAGCACCGGGAGAGTTAAGTATACGAAAGAAATAAGAGCAAGTTCTCTAGTTTATAGTTGAACTATCTCGGGCCTAGGGATAGGACGAGGTTAAGTGGCTAAAGAAGAATTCATACACATCGGTGTTCATCCTTCGATTCACGTCGGGAGGTATCATCAAAGACGTGATCATAGACAGACTTGGACCTAGGGATAGGCCAAGGCACATTTGGGATTCTTGCCAAACTTGAAGTACTGAGTTGAGTGTTTGCTGCCGCGACAATCAACGGACTGCTGCCGCAACAGGTGCTGCCGCGACGGGCACGACGACAGAATGGGATTACCTAAACTCTGCAATACATGCACTACTGAGCAATTCAATACCAGCCCATTCTCTCTATCTTGATATCTTTACTCTTTTATTTACGTTACTTTATTATTTTTGTGACAACTTCTCAAATATTTTCTTTACTTTCGTGCAGTGAATTAAGGTGAAGCTATTAGCCCAATCCCTGTGGAGACGATATCCGATACTTCGTATCACTTTACTACTTGCGTCGTGTACACTTGCACTACCATTGCGATAGACTATTTTACACGCAACAAGTTCTTGGCGCCATTGCTGGGGATTGGCAACATAACTCTACCTTTTCTTTTACTGCACTTTTCGTTTTTGTTTTTATTTTTATTTTTCTTTGGTGCATTCAACTCTTGCTTTTCACAAGGTTTCTTGTTTATGCGCAGATCAAACCGAGGTAAAGATCCTGAGTATCAATTAGATCCGGAAATCGAACGATCATTCAATCTCAAGAAACAACTTCGTCACTTACTAGCCAGGAACGAGTACCTTGAGGAACAGCTAGAGAAGATGGCCCACAATGGAAACGACCTGCCTGTCGGCGATATTATACTGCTTGTCGGTAACCCTGCTGCCGCTGCTGGACAACGGTCCTGCCGTGACTACATGTTGAACGATCATGTAGAACTGGAAACCACGCTGCCGAACATAGATGTTGACAACTTCGAGCTGAAACCTGTTATGTTTAGTATGATCATCAATGCCGGCCAATTCAGTGGTGCTGTTACAGAGGATGCTGGGGAGCACCTCAAAACGTTCCAGGAAATTTGTGGTTCGTTTAGACTGCCAGGAGTTAATCCGGAGATACTGAAGCTTCGGTTATTTCCCCATTCATTGAGGGACAGAGCAAAAACTTGGTGGAATAAACTTACGTCGGGTTCAATTAGAACTTGGGCAGATTTATCTCATGAATTTTTATCTCGTTTTAATCCTTCACATTTATCTGAGCGATTACGTAATAGAATCAGGTAAGATGACGAGCCGATGCACGAGGCCTGGGACAGATTTACTACTCTTCTACGGAACTGCCCAATGCATGGATTCCCCGTCTAGAATCAGGTAACAAAGTTTTATAATGTTGCCAACTTACAAACTCGTATTCGAATTGATTCAGCAGCAAACGGACTATTATTGGATAAAGATCCGGACGAGGCAATGCAAGTATTGAAAAATCTGGCTAAGAATGAGGAGCAGTTTCCGACAGCAAGAAGAGGGGGTAAATGGGTATTAGCTGTCAAGGATTATGAGGCCGACAGCACGATGAAATCACAGGTAGCATTCCTTACCAAGGCAATGAAAAGGCTATTGAATGATGATGCACAACATGGATTTGCTGTTGAGGAGGTATGTGAAATCTGTGAGGGAAATCATAGTTCGGATGAGTGTCTTATACAGTTAGAAGAGGGAAAGTATGTTGGAAACTACAAGCCGAATTACAATTCCAACAACTATAATCCCAACTGGAGGAAGGATCCCAAATTTTCTTGGAGCAATCCTAATAATGCCCTGAATCCCCAAGCGCACAATCAGAATCAGGGATGACCTAGATTGCTGACGCGACAGCAACTGCCACCGCAACAGCAGCAACCAGCTGCCACGAGCAGTATACTGGAACAGACTCTGGCCACCTTTATGTCTCAGACAGGTACTTATATTGAGAATATGAATCAGTTTGTCAAGAAAACAAAGAGTTTCATGGATAAAATAGAGATGCGGATGACGAATCATGAAGCTACTCTGAAATCTTTGGAGACACAAATGGGTCAGGTTTCCCAGCATATCAAGCCGAGGCAGACTAGAGGATTCCCTAGTAATACTGAAAATGCTAGGCAGCCCACACATGAGCAGTGTAAGGCCATTACTACTAGGAGTGGGAAGAAATTACCAAGGCCGGAAAAGGAAGTTGAAACAGTAAGAAAACCTGCCTTGGACATACCTGCCGAGGAAGCTGCCCTGACAGGTAACAAACAGACTGCTGCTGATGAGCCTGTCACGACAGCAGAAGCGACAGAGGAGAAAAACGATGAACCCAAACCTCCTCAGATTCGTATGCAGTGGGAAGGACGTATTGCTGATTATTGTCCCCCACCTCCTTTTCCTCAACGGTTACAGCAAGCTAAGCAAGAATCTCAGCTCAAAAAGATTTATGATATTTTTAAGCAGTTTCATATTAACATTCCGCTGTTAGATGTCGTTAGGGAGATGCCCGGTTATGCCAAATTTCTCAAGGATGTCATGTCAAAGAAATCTAAACTTGGGGAGTTTTAAACGGTTAAGATGACAGAAGGTTGCATGAGTATTCTTCATCGGCAGCCACCCCAGAAAAAGAAGGATCCGGGGAGCTTCATCATACCTTGTGTAATCAGAGACAAATATGTGGGTAAGACACTTTGTGATCTTGGTGCTAGTATTAATTTAATGCCAAAATCTGTTTTTCAGAAATTAGGTATTGGAAAGGCGCGGCCCACGACAGTAATTCTGCAGCTGGCAGACCGCTCTTACGTTCATCCGGAAGGAAAAATTGAAGATATTCTGGTAAGAGTGGATAAATTTATATTTCCTGCTGACTTTCTTGTTTTAGATTGTGAGGCAGACGAAAACGCACCAATCATCCTTGGGTGACCCTTCTTAGCCATGGGAAGATCACTGATTGATGTGGAGAAAGGGGAACTCACCATGAGAGTGAATGACCAAGAAATTAAGTTGAATGTTCTCCAAGCTATGAAGCATGTTGATGCAGACGAGGAATGCAAGGTTATCACTGAAGTTACCCTTGATCAACCCTGCATCAGGTCGGGCTGTCACGATATCAAAATTGGTCACTGCCGCGGCAGCCACCTACAGGACTGTCACGACAGCACCGACGACAGCAACTCCTCTGAATCTGATACATCTGATACTGAAGATCAGGAGGAGGTAAACTGGATAGGCGATCATCCAGGTAAGTTATTCGAACCTTTGAATTATACTTCGGATAACCATGCAATCCAAAAGCCATCTACTGTTGAGCCACCTGCCTTAGAACTGAAGCCCCTGCCAGGGCAGCTAAAATATGCTTTTCTTGGTTCAAATGATATGTTGCCCGTAATCATCTCTTCTAAGCTGCCGCAGGAACAGGAACGGCAGCTAATAGGGATGCTGCGGCAGCACAAAAAGGCAATTGGATGGACGATAGCTGATATTCAAGGCATTAGTCCGGTGTTATGCATGCACAAAATCCTTTTAGAAGAAGATCATAAGCCGACTATAGATGCCCAAAGGCGGCTAAACCATGCGATGAAAGAGGTGGTGCGTAAAGAGATAATCAAATGGTTAGATGCTGGTATTATTTACGCCATCTCCGACAGCAAATGGGTGAGCCCGGTGCAATGCGTTCCCAAAAAAGGAGGAATGACCGTGGTGACCAATGAAAACAATGAGTTAATCCCAACCAGGACTGTGACCGGTTGGAGGGTTTGTATGGACTATCGGAAGCTTAACAAAGCTACCCGAAAAGACCACTTTCCTTTACCCTTTATTGATCAAATGCTTGATAGATTAGCGGGTAAACCTTACTATTGTTTTCTTGATGGTTATTCAGGTTATAATCAAATAGCTATCGCACCGGAAGATCAAGAAAAGACGACTTTCACATGCCCCTACGGAACATATGCTTTTAGGAGGATGCCTTTTGGATTATGCAATGCACCCGCCACCTTCCAAAGGTGCATGATGGCAATATTCTCCGATATGGTGGAAGACTTCCTTGAAATTTTTATGGATGATTTTTCAGTCTTTGGAGACGATTTTGAGAGCTGCCTAGGCAATCTACAAAAGGTACTTGAAAGATGTGAAAAAGCAAATCTAGTTTTGAATTGGGAAAAATGCCACTTTATGGTGGATGAAGGGATAGTCCTTGGCCATAAGATTAGCTGTCGTGACATAGAAGTCGACAGGACCAAGATAGAAGTGATCGAAAAGCTGTCGCCGCCAAAAACAGTCAAGGGTATTAGAAGTTTCTTGGGACATGCTAGTTTTTATCGGAGATTCATTGCAAATTTCGCAAAAATCACCAAGCCCCTATGCCATCTTTTGGAGCAAAACCGACCCTTTGACTTTAATGAAGAATGTACTGAAGCATTAAAGGTTCTAAAGGAAAAACTGGTAACAGCCCCAATAGTACAGCCACCAGACTGGACACAGCCATTTGAGATCATGTGTGATGCTAGTGACTATGCTGTCGGGGCAGCACTTGGGCAGCGGAGAGACAAGCTATTTCATGTCATATATTATGCCAGTAAGACACTGAATGACGCCCAAGTGAACTACACCACCACAGAGAAGGAGTTATTAGATGTGGTGTTCTCCATTGACAAGTTTCGTTCTTACATACTTGGGACAAAGGTAATAGTGCACACAGATCATTCTGCCCTGAAGTATTTGTTCGCGAAAAAGGATACAAAACCTCGATTAATACGGTGGATCCTGCTATTGCAAGAATTCGACCTTGAAATCAAGGACAAAAAAGGGGACAGAAAATCAGGTGGCAGATCACTTGTCAAGGTTGGAGAAGGGACAAAGTCTACCAACAGATGAGACAAACATACTGGAGACCTTTACAGATGAGCAGCTCTTTGCTGCCGCAATCACTGCCACGACAGCCATGGCGACAGGTAAGTCTTCTGAACTCCCCTAGTATGTTGATTTCGTTAATTTTTTAGTTAGCGGAATAATTCCTTCTGATCTTAATTATCAAGCCAGGAAGAGGTTCCAAAATGATGTTAAGCATTATTATTGAGACGAACCTCTTCTTTTCAAAATCTGTGCAGATCAGGTTATAAGAAGGTGTGTACCACAGGAAGAGCAAGAAGACATTCTTCATCACTGTCATGCTTCACAGTATGTAGGTCACTTAGGAGGCAACAAAACTGCTGCCAAGGTGCTGCAGTCAGGGTTTTATTGGCCGTCACTGTATAAAGATGCACAAATCTTCTACAAGAGTTGTGACAGGTGCCAAAGGACAGGAAACATCTCAAGGAGAAACGAGATGCCGCTGCAGAACATTCTAGAAGTCGAGATCTTCGACGTTTGGGGGATTGATTTTATGGGACCATTCCCATCTTCATGTGGGAATCTATACATCCTTCTAGCAGTGGATTATGTCTCTAAGTGGGTCGAAGCTATCGCAACTCAAAAGAATGATGCCAAAACAGTCCAAAGGTTTTTACACAAAAACATCTTTTCTAGGTTTGGCATCCCTAAGGCGATAATCAGTGATGAAGGGAGACATTTTGACAATAGGGTTATTGCTGCTGCCTTGAAGAAATATGGTGTTAAGCATCGGATCGCGACAGCATATCACCCACAGACCAATGGACAAGCTGAAATATCTAATAGGGAAGTTAAGAACATTCTTGAAAAGATGGTTAAGCCAACTAGGAAAGATTGGTCTTTACTTCTCAATGATGCGTTATGGGCATATAGGACGGCTTTTAAGACTCCATTGGGCATGTCTCCATACCGATTGATTTATGGAAAAACATGTCATCTACCTGTTGAGATAGAGCACAGAGCATACTAGGCAATCAAGGCAATGAATTTGGACTTAGACAGGGCAGGACAGAAAAGGCTGTTAGATCTGAACGAGATTGAAGAAATACGGACAATGGCCTACGACAATGCAAGAATTTACAAGGATAAAACGAAGAAGTGGCATGACAAAAAGTTGTTGTCACGATAGTTCTGCTTAGGGCAGCTTGTATTGTTGTTCAACTCTAGACTAAAACTTTTCCCAGGGAAACTCAAATCTAGATGGTCTGGCCCATTCCAAGTCGTACAAGTTTTTCCCCATGGTGTCATCACAATCCGATCATTAAAAGGCGGGCACCAATTCAAAGTCAACAGACATCGCCTCAAGCATTATCAGGGGACTGAAGCCCCAGGAATGCAGGAAGTGGTTACCTTAGGAGATGCCCCACCTGGCAGCCCTAATTTAACCTAAATTTTATTTTTAATTATTTTTATTATTTATTAATTATTAGGAAATAAGGTTTATTTTATTCGAATAATATTTTTATGCTTATTGTTTTTAGGAAATAAAGGAGTCAAGAAGAACAGGAGAAGTGAACTCAGCCCACCATCCATCCATCAGCCCAACAAAGCCCAATATTGAAGCCTGTCGTTACAACTGTCGCGACAGACGCGGAAAATACAGGTTGTCACCATGCTGTCACGACAGACGCGGAAACACATCACAGACGCGTAACAGACGCGGAAACATGTGTCAGACGCGTCAGACACGCTAAAGCTCAACAGTCGCCCCGTTATTCGCGCATGCCGTTACAGCTTCAACGGGCAGCAATTCCTTTTCTATAAAACCCCGTTTCATTTTCATTTTCACTCACTTCTACCTTTCTTACTTGCTCTCCATCTTTAGTTTTCATTTACCTTTCACAACCCTTGCACTAATATGTCTTCCAGAAAAACCCGACGCAATGCTGCCTCTACTTCCTCACCGGCAGCAACTCCCCCACAATCCTTTGCGACCAGAGACATGTGGGAAGAACGAGGCTTTATCTATACACCAAAGGCAAAGAATCTGGGCCTCAAGCCTTTCATATCCAGGAAGATTAGAGCTCTATTATGGCAAACATTTGCGGAGCAACCAGAGGAGATGAACGTGACGCTGGTGAGAGAATTTTATGCTGCCATCAGCAGCAAAACGGCGACAACAATGAGTGTTAGAGGGAAAGAAGTACCGTTTCCAGCCGAGCACATCAACTCCTTGTATGGCCTCTACATAGGCCACAATGATGATGCACACAGCAGTTCCTCAACACCTTGGACGATGTTGCCTATGACGCTGTCATGGCAGAACTGACGGAAGAAGGAACCGAATGGAATACCAGCCGGAAAAATCCACACACGGTGAAGCAGAGTCAGCTGCTGCCGGAGGCAAAACTATGGAATGCCTTCATCAAAAAGAGGATCATGTCGCCATCCCACCATACAACCGTCGACCAGCAAAGGTTAGCCTTAATACACTCTATTTTAAATGAACGGCCCATTAATGTGGGCAGTTATATTCGAGAGAGTATTTTGGAAAGTGCACATCGACCGACGGGCCTCCTTTTCCTCCCCTACCTCATCACGTCACTATGCCGCAGCCATAACGTGCCGGAAGCCCACACCGATTTAATAGTAAAAGGACGAGGTTGGACGGAAAAGAATATCCTCAGCCTCATGGAGCTAATCGTGGCCACCCCTCTATCATCATTCAACCCCGCTGCTGCCACAGCTGAATCATCGGAGCAGCAAAATCCTGAACCTGCCACCGCAGCAGCTCCTCCGACAGACTCCTCCACTCAAATCGTAGCTGCCATTCAAAAGATGGAGGAAAGACAGATAGGCCTAATGACATTCATCAGGGACTTTGCCGCCTCCACGATAAATTTTATTCAAAATACTTTAAATTTCCCTGATTTTGTTTTCCCTACTTTCCTTGCCCATTACTTTACTGTCACAACCCCTGTCCACACACCTACACCTGCTGCTACCCCACAAACACCATCTGCCGCCTCCATACCATCGTCTGCCCCGACAGCAGCCGGCAGCACTCATGCCGAACCATCTGCTCAAGGAACAAAGCGACCAGTGCCATTGGATGACCTTGCTGCCTTTGTTGCTGGGTTCTCTTCCTCCTCTGTTTGGGCAGACAGTGACGATGAACCCTCTATTCAGAGGAATCTGTCGAAGGAGTTTTCACCGGTAAAAAGGCAGAAACGAATGGCAGATAAGAACACTCTGCCAAAGGCCAGCAGCAGCAGTGACAGCAGCGGCAGCAGCTCTGATGTTCAGGTTGTACAGCAACCACCCCAGCCCGCCCCGAGAGCCAGAACCCGCCGCCAAATCCGCCTCAGCAGCAGCAGCGAAGACAGTGATTAAAATTTAAGTTTCTTATCTTATTCTTGTTGCCTGCTATATATATTTTGTGATGTACTGTCTTCATATGTTTTCATTTTTATGTTATCATTTGCATTGAGGGCAATGCAACCCTCGAGTTTGGGGGTGGCAACCCTCCATATTAATAGAGTACATCTTAGTTAAATTTTGTGTCTTTTACTTAGTTATTTTTCTCCTAAAAAAAGATGAAAATATTGAAAATTTTGGCTGAAAAATGTGAACTGAACTTACCTGTCGTGACAGCTTTGTCGTGGCAGTAACTTTAGGATAGTTTAAGGAGAAGTTTAGAGCCTTTCTATAGTTCTGAAAACTTAAACACCATTGTGACTATTATACTGCTTAGACTTCTTTTAGCCAAACTAGAATAGGAAGCTTAGCACTTGAGTAGCCCCTAGAGGTGCCTAACACTGGCTCTAGGAAAGAAGTTTAGCAAAAGAGACTCAACAGCCCTAGAGGTGCCCGAAACTGGCTCTAGGAAGTTAACTAGAGGTGCCTAAAATTGGTTCTAGTAAAACTTTAGCTTGAAAAATAGAGAAATCGAGTCAAACAAAAAAAATCAAAGAAGCATGAAAATGTGCCTTCAAAAAGATAAACTTTGGCATAAAAATTCGAGTTAAGAGTTGAATATTCTAGTGAAACTAAGAGAGTCTTGGCATATAACTGTTCACAAGCATGCACACACTGCACGAGGACTATAGTGAGATTTCGGACAGATCCTAAATTATCCGACAGGTTGCTGTCGTCACAGGGAACGAACGACGGGTGAGGGAAAGTTCACTGTTTGAAAGCCAAAACAAAAATATTTCATTTTTCTTTTAGGTCTTAGTTGCTTGAGGGCAAGCAAAAACTTGAGTTTGGGGGTGTGTTGAGTGTGTAAAAGTTCTATTATTTACACCCTATTTAACTCATATTTCTGCTGCATTTAAGCATTATTCATTGCATTTAGGTTAGTTTACAGCAAAACATCACAAATATATTAAAAGGCACAATTTCTACTGAAAATAGCTGTTTTTGCAGGTTGCTGTCGTAGCTGACGGCAAGGGCAGGCGCTGGACAGAGAAGCAGAAGAGCTGAACTGGACAAGCAGTCAAAGAGGACGATGCTGCCATGGTTGCTGCCATGACAGCAGAGGACGACAGCAGTTTTGAGGAGAAGAAGCAAAGTGGACCTCGACAGATAGAAAAAATTCAGCCCGTCTGTCGTGTGAAAACCTTATATTTTTCCAAGCCCCGGATCAAAAGATATGTCAAGCCCAAAGTTCAAGGAGAGAAAATCCCAAGCAAGAAGATGACGGCTGGAAAGTAGATTCCTTGAAGATTTAGTCTTTATTAGAATCATACTTTCAATTAAAGTTGTATTCTTGCTATTTTAGATAACTTGAGCCCAAAGCTTATATAAGGGCATGTATTTTAACCTAGAAGGGCATAACCGATTACCCTAGCCTCCTTCCCAAACTCTAGTCGTTTTCTTCCCACATCATGTTCTAAATTCCCCCTAGGGCCACGGGTTGATTTGTAAAGTAGTTGCAAGGGTTGTTTTGTTTTAGGAATTTTCAGTTCAATAAAATAAACTTCAAGTTCTCTTATTTTGGTTATTAATATCTTGCAAGAGCATCGGAAGAGCATTGTGAGGTTATCTATTTACTTAGCATCGGGAGAGTTAAGTATACGAAAGAAATAAGAGCAAGTTCTCTAGTTTATAGTTGAACTATCTCGGGCCTAGGGATAGGACGAGGTTAAGTGGCTAAAGAAGAATTCATACACATCGGTGTTCATCCTTCGATTCACGCCGGGAGGTATCATCAAAGACGTGATCATCGACAGACTTGGACCTAAGGATAGGCCAAGGCACATCTGGGATTCTTGCCAAACTTGAAGTACTGAGTTGAGTGCTTGCTGCCGCGACAATCAACGGACTGCTGCCGCGACAGGTGCTGCCGCGACGGGCGCGACGACAGAACTGGATTTCCTAAACTCTGCAATACCTGCACTACTGAGCAATTCAATACCAGCCCATTCTCTCTATCTTGGTATCTTTACTCTTTTATTTACGTTACTTTATTATTTTTGTGACAACTTCTCAAATATTTTCTTTACTTTCGTGCAGTGAATTAAGGTGAAGCTATTAGCCCAATCCCTGTGGAGACGATATCTGATACTTCGTATCACTTTACTACTTGCGTCGTGTACACTTGCACTACCATTGCGATAGACTATTTTACACGCAACAGGTGCCACGGTCTTGAGGCAGAAAATCAGGTTAAAAAACATGTTTTCTTTCTGACTACTATTAGAGCAAGTACTTTAGGTTGCATTGCTTGAGGATAAGCAATAGTTCGAGTTTGGGGGTGTGTAAAGTGCCCAAAAGTCCTATATTTCATACACTTTCCAACTCTTATTATGACTGTTTTTAAGCACATATTAGGCATAATTAGGTTCATGCATAGCATTTTACAGTATTTCATTGTTCTGCCTTACTTTTAAAGCTTATCATTCATTTGGTGAATATGAGATATTGTTTTAGTGTATTCTTGCTTATAGGTACTAACAGCTGAACGAGAGAACCGAGGAGCGGAGGACAATACGCTGAGGAACAAACCCAGGAGCTGTACTGAAGCAGTTCCAACGAAAGTAAATTGTTGCCGAGCAGACGCTGCTGCCGACCTTGCTCTCGCGACAGCTGATTATGGAAGTTGGAGAACCAGAGTGCGATTTGTAGAGCTAAAACTTCTTATTCTATCACCGGCGTTCACGTGATTTTCCAACGTCTGTAGCAGGGGCTAGGGCTGCCGAAGCAAAATTCTCAAGCTTGCTTGCGGAAGAAGGCAAACGTGAAAGAGTTCATATTCCATGCAAAGAAGTCAGCATTTAAATATATAATAAAGAGGGAAAGTTACTTTAGAGGCTTCTACTTTAAGGAGGACTTAACCTTGTCTTATAATCTATAAATACCCATTGTAACTCCTAGTTCAAATCATCCTAGGTATTCTATAGACTTCTCTTGTGCTCTCCGCACCGCCATGTTCTAATTCTCCATTGGGTTAGGGTTATGTTGTAACTAGAGTGAAACAGTTGTTTTAGGTTTATGAGTTATTTCTTCAATAAAATATTTCAAGTTTACTTAATCCATTGTTCTTCATTCTTTCAATCTTTCCACACTAGTCGTTTGAGAGAATCCATTTGTCGGGCACAAAAGTGCAAGGCTCGCGAAAGGGTTAAGTACGGTCACAACGGAAGGCGTGACTAATTTGGTTCCACACTAGTCCATAAGTTTCGGCGGCTAAAAGGGATCGCTAACCGAGTTGATTGCCTTGGTTCCACATTAGTCCTCAAGTCATCAATCTCGAGCATCTTAACCTAGAAATAGGAGAGATCAATGTCGACTATCCTGCCGAACTGGAAGTATCTGCCAGACTTGCCGCCAGGACTTCTTTTTATTCCACCTGTCGAGTCAGTACACACCTCTGCTGCGGCCGCGTGACAGGGTCGTAGTTTGCCGTCCGCCATACCCACCGAGGCAGCATATCGTGGCAGCAAAGAATAACTCATACCTATTACAACGCAGTTTTCACACTAAGTGGCAGCATAACTTTGCCTGCTCTATCAACCCGGTTCTCTTCTTCTTCATCACTTGTGCTTTATTTACTCTTTGATTTCAAACCAACTATTTACTTGTGTTTTTTACTTTTCCGTTGTGCAGGAACTACAAAGACGAGGCAAACTGTCCAATCCTCGTGGGATTCGACATCTTTTATACTATAACTTGACAAGAGTGTGCACTTGCGCTCTTCCAAAAAAGAAACACCTACACGCCCTACAAATTTTTATTTTAATTGGAAAAAAATTTAGCGTGTCCTTTGCAAGTGTATGACCAGGGCTAACCCAAAAGGAAACCTTATCATTTACGACGATATAGAGCGTGAAAAGAGAAAGCTTAAGAGGGAGCTCAGTGAAATCTTACAGAACAAGGACAAAGGCAAAGCAAAGGAAGAGAATATGATAAATGAGGACCCCCCAGTTGATGGCAGGGGCGGGCAGCCAGATTTGCCGCCCGGAGGGCCACAAGTACAACCAAGGCAAGATCTCCCTGATCCACCCCAAGTGCGGACAACCCGAGACTACCTTGAGCATGACTTTCAAAGGTTCGAGCCAATAGTGACTGAACCGGAGATAGGGGCAGATCACTTTGAACTGAAGTCCGTCATGTTCAACATGATAAACACACTAGGGCACTTCGGAGGGACTGCCACAGAAGATGCTCGGCAGCATTTACGAGGGTTCCTGGACATTTTCCGAGCCTTCAAAATTCATGGGGTACACCAGGACGTACTGCATAATATTATGTTTAGGAAACATTGAATGTAAAAATTGCATTCATACTTTAATTCAGTATTCATCCCATTTAAGTGCTCTGCAACTCTGCCTCTTGGGAAAAAGGAAGAAAAGCCTGCATAGATAAGTTTATTTGATCTTGCAGGAAAATTTTCCTTTGAAACGTATCACTTCTGCGTGTATTTTTTGCCAGCCACTGCCTTCACCTTGTCTAAAATGCAACCTTGAGTACGTTGCCAAGCACTAACAACTTTTTGAGAGCACTTGGATTCCGACGCCCAGCAAACATCGAAACGAAAATAGTCAGGGCCAATGAATCTACCATTCTGGTTTGCACCATTTGTGTCCAGTAGCAACAAACAATGATCCGAAAAAGAGGAGTATTCAAAAATTACTCAGAAGTTCTCAAACATTTGTATCCAATCGTTGTAGCCAAATATCGAACAAGCCGTTCGCGTACTGGATTCCCATGATCGCCATTGAACCATGTAAGCCAACCATTATATGGTTATGTTAAGTTCAATATAAGATTAAATACTTTCCAATAATCAAATGTAATATCTTCCCTTCTGCTCGGCTAAACGTTGGGTGAAGTAGGGAATGTTACAAAATCAAATTGTAATCGGAAAGATTGTAAGGATTGGCTACATATGTTTGGTTAAAGGCCCTATTGAAACAGTTGTATGTTTGTTCCTCTAGGTATCAGTTTGATCCGATTATTTATTCCTTGAAGACTCCTCCAAATACTTGAAATATGTGTAAAATTCTTGAACTATAAAATCTCGATTTGCAGACATTGGATGGTATGAACAGCGTTCCCAAGGATTTTGAAACGTTGGATTGCAGGAGGATGCTAATGTTGTCACTAGGCACTGGTGAAGCCAAGTTTGAAGAGAAATATAATGCAGAAATGGTCTCCAGCTGGGGCTTGACCCAGTGGCTCTTTCACAATCTGAATACTAGTACATTGCTTGAAGCGGTTGCTAGTAGAACCACCGACACGGTCGATTTTAGTGCCGTTACTCGGTAGTGTAAGATCGGTTTTGATCTTCTCTTTGATTGTGTGATTGAATAAGTTGGAAGAGTGAATTACAAGACTCGATATGAGTATGTATAAAACATGTTTATTTATATCAAATAAAATGTTGTTCTGTGCGTATAAAACGATAGTTCGAACAAGCTCAAATAAACATGTAAAAATCAAAATGAAGTTTCTAGTATGAATAAAATGTCAATCTGCTTCACTAGAAATGAGAAGAAAGAAAGTACCATCCCACATTAACATTCATCCAACTGAACAGAGATCTGGCAAGTTTTTGCTGAACCCGAACCCTGCATGACGGAATAAAACAGACATTAGAGTCGAAAAACATGCTCACATCCATAGCAAAAGTTGAACAAAAATGCATACCTGATTTTCCCTCGAGCCAAACAAACTATAAACAGAAAAAAAAAACCTCTACACATAGTTTCTGCCAAAGATCTACTGAAACATTCTAGAGTATGCCTGTTTCTCTTGGTCTCTTCGATCGGCAATCTGCAGTAGTTTAACAAATTAAAGGAAATGCAGGGAGGAAAGCATTAAACATTTAACATGTCCAATAAGGCAAACGGTGCTGATCATTAACCTTCTTCCTTGCAGCTGCAAGCTCTTTCTTTATTCCACCTGAAGGCCGAAGGGTGGAAAACACCGTATAAGATGATTGCAGAATTCTACTAAAAGTACATAATTGAACAAATTTGATGAACTATCACCAAAGGATGAAAGCAAAAACTTGTTAAATGACAGCTACAATTTCATAAGAAACAAATTGCACTGACCATTATTTGGCTCCAAGTCCAATGCCTTTTTAAAGCTCTCAACTGCAGCATCAATGTCCTTAAATGCCATATATGCCTGAAATAGGTGAAAAACAAACGCATGCAGTGTCAAGAATGAATAAACTTGGCTTTGAATGTCATGCAGATAGTAAGCACCGACCTGGCCTTGCCGAAAGAAAGCTTTCACATTGTCTTCTCCATCACGAATTGCAAAGTCCGCATCCAACAATGCTCCTTTTAAGTCACCGAGTTTCAACTTGCAGACCTGAAACAGACAACACGAAGAGAACCGCACGAAACAAACATCAACAACACAAAAACAGTATGCATTTGTCACGTTCGATATTAAAGTAGATGAACTCCATACCATCGCAATTTTGGATTCCTAACATATGCATTTTCTATGACCTAACATTTTCAAGGAAGTCAAAATCTTACAGAACAATTTGTAAGTATCTGAGACTTGGTCTTCCGCAAAGTCGAGCACTTCCCTGTGCAATGATAAGTTAGAAATGAAAAGAAAAAACATGAGATTCATGGCAATGGTAGTAATAACATCTCGTCCATCAAAGAAAGAAACTAAATTATGCACCTCCATCAATGCCCTTCAGCTCCCAGCAAACATCCAAGTAACGCAAAGCCTTACAATATTTTCTAAGAGCAATCTTATAATCTTGTTTCTATAAGAGGCAAAACATAATCAAAGTTCCAAACAAAGGATGTCCAAAAAGTATAACATCATTAAGCATTTCACAATTAAAAGAAAGTAGAAGGCTGCCTGATCGAAAAATGTATAGTTACATCGAATACCTTGAATTGCTCGTTTCCGAAAGCTTTGATAGAGTCTACTGCCTTCACCCACCAAAAAAATTCATCTGGTTTTTTGTCAAGATCAGATGGCCAATCAGGATAAATATCACCATCTTTAAAGAAATTAGATATGCCATCATCTGCCCCCTCAGGAAGTTCTCCACAATCAGCAATTACAACCTCTTGAGTGGGGTAATTAGTACCATCCTCAGTAGCAACTCGGTCGATAGAGCGAAGAACACCCATTCCTTTAACAACCTTACCAAAAACCACATGTTTTCCATCAAGATGAGAGGTTTGATTAGTTGTAATAAAGAATTGAGATCCATTGGTGTTAGGCCCCGTATTAGCCATTGATAACATTCCTTTCCGTTCATGTTTTAACTCAAAGTTCTCATCCTCGAATTTCAAGCCATATATGGATTCTCCCCCACTTCCATCACCAGCTGATATATCCCCACCTTGTACCATAAAACCCCTGATAACTCGGTGAAATCGAACACCCTGTAAAAATTATCATGAATTCATCTTAACAATCCAAAATCCCATGGCAGCTACAGATATGTTACTTTCGAATATAAAATATTACTCCTATATCACATAATACACAATGTGGAAGCAAAAACATGTAATAAATACAAAATAAAAAGATGTTAACACTACTTTAACATTCCATGAAGAAGAAGTCAAAACAGAGTAAAACGCTAAACAAGAAATACTTGAATGCATTTACACATAAAAAATGTGTTTTTTATGGATATAAGAAAGGATGAACCTTGTAATGCAGGGGAGCAGCAGTGTTGGGTCCAATGCCTTTCTCACCAGTACACAAAGCCCTGAAATTTTCAGAAGTTTTAGGCACAATATCCTTGTATAACTCCACTATTAGCCTTCCTTCTACATATCCTCCTATACTTATGTCCAAATAACACCTTGGGTTCACCATTTTTGACCCCTTTAAAACTCTGTGCTTCAACCAAAAGAAAAAGACAAGGCTAAGGGAAGAAAAGGGGCTTGGTTTTTATGTGCTATTGCCAAGGTGTGTGTCGGTTGATGTTATGTCTTGAGGGTTGGAACCGTCGGGTTGTTGGGTTGGGGGCTACGTTACTTACATGAGAGTGGCAATGAAAAGACAGCGGGTCTTGAGGTGATTTAGGGTTGACATTCTTTTTCAACCTTGGTCTTTTGGTTTAGGTCAGGGAGAGGATGTCCATCTTGGGGGGCGTCGCAAAGTTGGCTTTTCCAAACCTACCACACCGTATGTAAACCTGGCTATCCGCTGATTTTCTGAATATTATATTTAATATATATATATATATGGGGTTAAGATACGTTTTTTGGATCACTGGATAGGTGAGATAGATGACGGAGCATCGGCAACTGAATTTATTTTTCTTGGCTTGTACTCCATGGCAAAATCAAACTCGGTCCCTTGGGAACCAGTCGTGGACCTATGGCAATTCAAGGATCAAGTGAGTTGGTATCACCTTAGCCAAGCGACGAGGGCGTCCTCAAGTGATAGTCTTCTCATATCCTACTTTTAATCACAATCATTCATTTCACTCATCCAACGATCCAAAAAAATGCATAAAACTTAAAAACTATTATACAATATTGAATGAATACATATGCATATATATTCAAAATGAGTTAGGATCCACTTACACCATGTAAAACTCAAATACTTTTACATCTTTTTTGGACAGGTGGATGAGACTAATAAATAGATAGGTCGTCATGTTTGACAATTAGCGGATAACTAATAGCTGATAGCGGATTACGTTAGTTGATTGTATAAAAGTGTTTGGTAAAATTAATTGATACAATATAGTTGTTTGATTATTTAAACAAGCAAAATGACATATAAGAACATAATTATATTAGATACTTGTTTAATTAATTTGATTATGAAAAATAATTTTTTAATATAACATTACTAAGCACATATGAAGGATCTATATATTAATTTATTATTTATATAATTATTTTTAATACAATTTAATTAATTATTAAATTTAAAAACAAATATAAATGTGTGAAAATAAAAGGGAAAAAATAAAAAAGTATTAGTTACAAATGTCACAATGTAAATACATGAAGGTGAAGAATTAAAATAGAAAAAGTTAAATGTGGGTTATTTGGATATTTTTGATAATTATTAAGGCTAAAGGGGTCTTTACAACTTTTATGTCAAAACCTCTAATATCAAAAAAACTCATATTAGCAGCTTTTTTAAAATTAGAGGTTTCGCCCCAATGCGTTCTTCCAATCTGCTATTCACTAGGGGTGTGCATAATTAACCATAACCATTAACCGGTATAACCATTATATTTTATAAGTTAATTAACCGAACCGTTAAAACTAAATTGTTTCGGTTAATCGAACCGCTAAAAATGATGGTTAATGATTACAGTTATGGTTATGATTTTTGACAAACAGTTAACCTATAGGTTAACCGTTATTAAATTATTTTGTGACTTGTGTTGTATTAATTCATGGAAGTTAACCTTGTGTTTGTTTTATATTAGTTAAATATTTGTGTTTAAAACTTTGATGGCGTCTTTTTATGTCATGAACTTTGATGATGTATTACTATGTGCTGAACATTACTGAAACTTGAAACTATTGTGAAGCTTGTGTGTGTTTATTTGCGTTGAAAGTTTATAGTGTGTATGAACTTTTTTATTTAAGTATAGAGTTATTATTTATAATCTCTTTATTTATGTAATTTTTTGAACATTTTAATTTAATAATTATCGGAGAGATAATTTCATTGTTTTAGTGAACATGTAAAAAATTGCAACAGGTTATAGGTTAATCTATAATCAAACTGTCGGTTAACCATGTTCTAATGGTTAACCGTCAGCGGTTAACTGTTTCTTAATGGTTAGATTATGGTTAGCAAAATTCAATAACTGTTATAACGGTTAACTGGCCGTTTAGGCTAAACGGTACGGTTAGCCAACTATGAACACCCCTACTATTCATCAAACATCCAAATTTGCGGATTTGACTGGTCAAACCTCTAATATTAGCTCAAACCGCTATTTACTAAACATGGCCATAATCTTTTTTCTTGTGATAATCTTAACACTTTCAAGTTTTACATAGTGTTGTCTCTTCAAATATATATGGTCCCAGTGGTAAAGGATGATAGATTCATCTAGGTGACCGGGTTCGAGCACTAAGTGTGCATGGTGTGTGCGTTATTAAAGGGCTAAGAAAATTGAACATATACTACATTGTAATCACACCAGCATATTCAAAATATATATATATATGCTCACTAAATTGTTTTCGTTTTCTTATTTTGGTCATCAAATTATTATTTTCGATAAAACTGTCATTAATGTTACATTTTTTCTATTTTGGGTAAACCAAGTTATTGGTTTTTTCGTGAGTTTTTAACCGGGTGACCAAAATAAAAAGCATAAAATTAGTGACGATTTTGTCAAAAATAATAATTTAGTGAGCAAAACAAAAAAAACGAAATAGTTTAGTGACTAATGGTGTTATTTAGCCTAAAATATTTTCTACAATTGTATTTGAGAAATAATAGAGAGGAATTGATTAGGAGGGAATGGTGTTGTTTAGTCATTTCCTTATAACTAATGACTGCCAAAACCAAATACTAAATGCCCAAAACCAAATACTACAATATGCATATTTTTATATATCTAATGTGATTTATGTTCGAGTTTCCTCACAAACATTTTTTTCTTTTTTTCCTAGCACTGACTTCATTATAAGATATATACAGAATGAAGCAGTTTATATCACTAAGTAGTAGTTGACCTAGTGGTTAAGCCTTAGTTCTTTTAACCAAGAGGTCATGAGTTCAAATCACACCATGCACATATTTATTTTTCTTGAATTTTCCTTTAACCAGGTGGTGTCACCACCTAATTGGATGAATTTATTTTAATTTTTAATTTTCCTTTAACCAGGTGGTGTCACCACCTGATTGGATGAATTTATTTTAATTTTTAATTTTCCTTTAACCAGGTGGTGTCACCACAAGTTGTTATATGATTGGTTGATTATTTTTATTTAATTAAATTAAAATTAGGACCAAATTAATATGATAGGTAATTAAGAAGGACTAAAATTGTAATTATACAAATTTTACTTTAACTGCCACGTTATCTTTCCGTTAGATTTTAATGGCCGATGATAAAAATAAGTCTATTTAAATAGTTGGGTGGTCAAATTTTCAATTTTTTTAATTGAATGGTCAAAACAGGTTGCGGCCAATAATTGAGTGGTCACTGGGGTAATTTACCTTATATTTTATATAATATCTAAATTAACTGCAACCTATAAACTTTTTTCAATCGGAAGTTAATTCGATAAGAACGTATTCGACTTTATGTTATTTTAAAAGATATAATTTGAATGGTGAAAAATTTAATTGAATTAGATTCATATATTCTTTTAAAATAAGTTTAGGGTTAATATTTAATGTTAGAGTTTAAAGAATTATTGGTAGAGTACGTATTTTTTAGAGTTTATAGTTTAAGATTTCAAATTTAAGGTTAGGACTTAAAATTTAATTTTTAGTGTTTGGACATAAAAATTCACCGAAAAAGGATAGAAAATTTTTGTAAATAACATATACTACCATATAAAAAAATAATTGGTTGATCTTTAAAAAATAATTATCTACTAACAATAAATGACAATTTTTCTTACTAGTAATTAATCTGAACCCTTTTTGATTGCTATCGCTAATTAAGGATTATATAATTATTATTTAAGATTTGTTTTTGTTGAATTAAAGAAAATAAAATAAATCCTTTGCCTTTTTTGTGTCAAATGACAAATATCGTTTTACTTAGTCTCACCGTTTCTAACCTTAAATAGTAATAATGTTTCTTTTCATAGTGCTTACTATTGAATTCTCTCTTTTTAGCTTTGTAAAAAAATACAATTTCTTGCTTCCTAATGGTAAATTATAATTAATTAGATCACAATTGACAAACTAAATCTTAAAAGAACCAGAAACAAAAAAGCAAAAGGCAACTTTTGGAGATAATGATCGAAGAACATTAAAAAAAAATCAAGGATTGATTTTTAACCGTATTATTTAATTGACTTTTATTAAATTTGATTAAAAATTATTTTTGATCATTTAATAATTAAAAAATTTAATTACTTTAATATGTCATTTTGTTTGTTCAAATAATCAAACAACTGTTACTTAATTTTACCAAAAACTTTTATACAATCAGCTAATGTAATCTACTAATTAAATCAACAAAAGCTATCAACTATTCATTATAATTTAATATAATATGCTATTAACTATCAACTATTTCCAAACTATTAAAAGGATGCCTATCTTTTATATAGAGGCAAACAACAAAGGGACAAAGAGGAAACTCATAGAAGCATTTAATAGCTGCTCAGACCACAGAGTAAAAGACAAACCTTTTAAGGTAGTAATAAACTTATTCTTTATTTCATTTAATTTTATTTATATCAATTTTCTTCGAAAATAATCATGTTTGATAAAGATATTTAAGTCAAAGTTAGAGATTTGAACTAAAATTAGAGATTTGACCGGTTAATTACGCTAATTTAAATGTTTGATAAAGAACGAATTTAAATAGCGGATTAAGGTGAAACCTCTAATTTTAAAAAATCTGCTAATAAGAGCTTTTTAAAATTAGAGATTTTAATATTTAAATTATATTAAAAATAATTATATAAATAATAAATTAATATATAGATACTTCAAATATGCTTAGTAATGTTATATTAAACATTCTTTTTTATAATCTAATTAATATTAATAGATACAAAATATTGATAACTCATAAATTATTCAAATAAATATCGAATATAATCATGTCCTTATATGTCATTTTGCTTGTTTATAATCAAACAACTATCGGCTATAAGTTAATTTTACCAAACACTTTTATACAATTAGCTAATACAATCCACTAGTCTAATCAGCTATCAGCAGGTTGACAAACATGTCCAATGCTTTTTTTTAACATCCAAAAATAAAAACCTCAGATTTTGATCTTAAAAGGATCCTTTGTCTCTACTCTTTAGGGTTAGGTTAAAGCTTTCGTTTTTTGTTTGATTTTTCTGAGGAAAAAGAAAAGAAACAGAAGCTTTTGAGAGAATAAGATCTGCCCAGAAACGACAATGTAATTTGCTTGTCGTTTCGTTTAAGGTTGTTTTGATCTGTAAGTTTGGAAGACGAAGGTCCCATTTCTGCAAGCAGTTTGTTCGTAGCAAAAGTCCCCAAAGGTAAGTTTTTCTTTTTTGCATATTAATTTCATTTTTTTTCTCTTTGTTTTTTTGCCGGATCTCATAAGATCTTGCAAAAGATGTCGTCTTTCAACTCTCCTTGCGCGGCGTGCAAGTTCCTCCGTCGGAAATGCACCCAAGAATGCGTCTTTGCACCGTACTTCCCACCCGACAACCCCCGGAAATTCGCCAACGTTCATAAAGTCTTCGGCGCCAGCAACGTCGCCAAGCTTTTGAACGAACTGAATACCTCCCAACGTGAAGACGCCGTCAACTCGTTGGCCTACGAAGCCGAGGCTCGTCTCCGGGACCCCGTCTACGGCTGTGTCGGCTTGATCTCGATCTTACAACAGAAGCTTAAACAAATGCAAGACGATCTCAACAATGCCAAGAAAGAGTTGGCTACTTATATCGGTCCTCAAGCAATGCTTCCTATATTACAACCGCCGGTTTTCTTTCATCATGTCGGAAACACAGCAGCCGGGGCGGTTGTTTCCGGGCAGTTAGTGATGGGAGAAACACAGCAGCAACATGTTTTCGAGGCTCAGCAACAAGTGGCAGCGGTAATAGCAGGAAGGGAACAACAAGAGATGTTATACTTATATGAGCAACATCACGGTGCCCAACAGCCTGAGATTGTGAGGTTTAACAATGGTTTTGAAAGGTCTGGTTCGGTTACTGCAACCGGGTTCAATCAGATAACAAGTGCAGCAGCCACCATGTCACCACCTTCATTGGCTTTGGGAAGCTTTGAAAACCCTTATCAGATTCAATCACAACAAGATCACCACCACCATCCACTTGAAGCACAGCTTTTACTTCAGTCACGGCAAGTCCAACCACCGCAACAGCCACCTCAACAACCGCAAAGATCAGGAAGCGAGGAGGAGGCAAGAAGCATTGGCCCAGTTGAATAAATTAACAAAGAAAACCTTGGTCTTATTAACTTATGGCAAATGCCTATCCACGAGGGCTTGTTCTGAAAAACTAGTACTAGATAAGCTTTGCATTTATGAAAGGTCTTTGGTAGCTTTCCATGCAATTGATGTTGTTGTTTTTTGTATCCTCTTGTTTCATAAATCTGGTGAAAATAACATATGATTTGCAGAGGAAAGATAGAAATGACTGTTGAGTGTTGACTGTGTAAGGGCAGAAGGGTTGGTATAGAGAATTATTGTCTTTTCACCGATGTGGGATATTCCCATTGTCATCGGCTATAAATGACAGCCTTGGATTGACTTGAATGAGCATTTATCAGCACGGTTTGAACTTTGAATTAGCTTGCTTCAGACAAAAATAGACGAGACATTACTTACACTGCAATATATCTTGTACTAAACATGAGAAGGGATTGAATTCCAGATTCCATGATCTTGACCTGTCCTCTCAGATTTTGCTTTGAAAGGCAGCAGTGTGGCCTATTAGATAGCATCCTTTTACATAAAATTTCAAATTTCTTTTTATGAAAAATAATAATGTTGTTGAAATCACAGTATTGTCCAGAGAAAAAAAAAAGAACTTTTAGGATTTGCATTTGTTCTTTTTGTCGATGGAAATTAGTTAATATTAGTGATTTGGTTGGTATGTTTGGTAAATATCAGTTTGAATAAATATTAGAGTTTTGACTGGTCATGTTTGGTAAATAACAGTTTGAGTTAAAATTAGAGATTTGAGCTAATATTAAAGGTTTAACTGGTCAAATCTGCTAATTTGGATGTTCGGTGAATAGCGGAGGTTGGAGTTAAAAAGGCTTAATAAACTTTCCCCCTAAACTTTACATGTTTTCTCAACTTGCCCCCTAAAGTTCATTTAGACAACTTTTGCCCCCCTAACATTTTCGATGTTACCCATATTACCTCCTACCGTTAAAAAAATATGCCATAACCAATCAAAACGCGCCACGTCATACTTAATTATTTTCTTTTTTCTTATTTTTTGGTTTAATATATAAAATAATAATAATAATAATAATAATAATAATAATAATAATAATAATAATAATAATAATAATAATAATAAACCCATCTTCCCCAACCCACATTTCCCCTTCTTCTTCACCTTTCTTCTTACAGCTCCCAACCGCATCAGATCAGTAATGCTTTTTCTTCGTATATATTATGTATAGTATACCACTGCTAATGGTAATTATTTCGAGGGTTGAAGTTTGCGATGAAGGTTCAAATTACAGTAGCGAAATTGATGGCGAAAATTCTAATCCACAGTTGGGTAAGCATTCATTCTATAGTTGATATAGAATCAAACCGCGAATTGAGGTTTTGATTTTGGAATAGTGGTGATGTAAAATCAGACCCATGAAATAATCGGGTTGCAACAACCAAGCCCAGACGAGCAAGAAAGGGTAGACAGTGGCGTCAATTCAAAGCTTGTTTGGTGAACTATATTAGAGATTTTTCATTTGAATACAATAAAATTAAAAAATATAGTTTAGGAAAAAAAATGAGTTTCAATTGAATACAATAGAAATGTTTTCTATCTTCAATTTTTATTTCGATGAATCAGTAATTTTGGGGGAAGAAAATAAGAATATCTGAAATGTGAATTTGGATTTAAATTTGGGGTTTAAAAAATAAACAAGAATATCTAGAAGTGAAGTATAGATTTAGAGAAGCTGGGGGATTTGGGGATGTGAGCAAGAAACAAACCCTAATATTTCCTTCTAATTTTAATTTTACCTAGTATTGGGGAGATATAGTTGTTGTAGCGATATGATAATTTGTTCAAGTTTGGTGGAAGAGAATGATGTTGAAAAACATTGAAAATTGGGGAAGAAGATAGGGGTATTTTGGGTATTTAGAAAAATATAATTAAATTAATAAATATTTTCATATATTTATTTTATTTTAAAATTTAAAAATAAATAAGAAAGATGATGTGGTGTGTTCTGATTGGTCAAGACATTATTTTTAACAGTGTTAGCTTTTTGAGGTGAAATGGGTAACGGTGAAAATTTTAAGGGGCAAAAGTGATCAAAATGAACTTTAGGGGTAAGTTGAGAAAACATGTAAAGTTTAAGGGGGGAAAAGTCTATTAAGCCTTTTAGAAAAATTGTTATTATGAGCTTTTTTTAAAATTAGAGATTTTGACATATGAGTTATAAAGACTCTTTTACTCTTACCATCGATAAAAAAAATTTCTAAATAATCTAAATTTAATATTTTCTATTTTAATTCTTCACTCTCACGTATTTACATTGTGACATTTGTAAACTAATGTTTTTTCTTTTTATTCTCACATTCATATTTGTATTTAAATTTAATAATTAATTAAATTATATTAAGAATAATTTTATAAATAATAAATTAATATATATATATATATATCCTTTAAATATGTTTAGTAATGCTATATTAAAAAAATTATTTTTTATAATTTAATTAATATACAAAATATTGATAACTAATAAATTATTCAAACAAATATCGAATATAATCATGTTCTTATATGTCCATTTGCTCGTTTAAATAATCAAACAAATATCAGCTATCAGTTAATTTTACCAAACACTTTATACAATCAGCTAATACAATCCGCTAGTCAAATCAGCTAATACAATCCGCTATGAACTATCAACTAAAGTAATTCGCTATCAGCTATTGGCCATGTTTGACAATTAGTGAATAGTTGATAGCTGATAGCGGATTACATTAGTTGCTAGATTGTTGCATTAGTTGATTTGACTAGCGGATTGTATAAAAATATTTGGTAAAATTAACTGATAGTTGATAGTTGTTAGATTATTTAAGCAAGCAAAATGACATATAAGGACATGATATATTCCATACTTGTTTGAATAGTTTACTAGTTATCAATATTTTGTATCTAATTAATAGTAATTAGATTTATAAAATTTATTTTTAATATATCTTTTTAAATATATTCAAATGATTTATATATATATATATTAATTTATTATTTATATAATTATTTTAATATAATTTAATTAATTAATAAATTTAAATACACATATAAACATGTGATAATAAAAAGAAAAAATAAATAAGATTAACTTATAAATATGGTGAGAAAATAATTAATTTAGGTTATTTGAAGATTTTTGGTAACTGCGAAGGTAAAAGAGTCATTACAACTCTAATATCAAACATCTAATCTCAAAAAGCTCGTATTAAGAGTTTTTTCAAAATTAGCGGTTTCACCCTAATACACTCTTTCAATCCGTTGTTCACCAAACAAGAACATTAGCGGATTTGACTGGTCAAACCTCTAATTTTTGCTCAAACCACTTTTTACCCAACAAGGCCATTATCTATCAGCTCATTACCAAACATGGCATAATCTTTTCTCTCTATATATAATATACAGACGCATTAGTATGTTACCCGCAAAGTGATTTTTTCTTGAACGCTATCCCAAAACAGATGCTCTGAAGGATTTCCACATGCCGAAGCAGTCACTGCGTTACATAAAATTGGCACCTCTAGGAGACCAGAGCCACAGCAACCTACACTTGTTTCTCTAATTCCTGCAATTTGCCATAAAAAACACAAGCCAAGTACTATTGCTTCAACAACACAAATTAATTGTTCCATATTGAATAGACCCGAAAATGTATGGCTCGTAAATGTCTGCATACGCAAGTTTGGTCCCTGCCAGCTTTGCTTTCATTTCGATTCACTGGACTCTCTAATCTGACCGTCATTTCAATAGGCCCGAACCAGCAGAGGCAAAGCTAACACCTTCAAATTGTATTTTTATTTGAGTTCATAAACTATTTTCAACTATATAAACTATTATTCTACAACTATTTTAAATATATCTGTTTAAAATATTTTTAAATACATTGACATTCATGTTAGATAATTTAATCAAAATTTTCATTTAAAAGTTTTAAAAACAATTAAATTAAAATTAAAAAAGTAATAAAATATGTTTTAGTTCTTAAATAAACATATATAACTCCAAAAATATTTTTAATGTATAGTTGTACATTTGAAAATTTCTTTCGGTTGTCAACAATCTCTAGAATAAATGCTGAATCTTTTTTTCTTTAGGTTGTGAATTCATGACCTAATAAAAGCAAAGCAAAATCCTCATTCTCTTCCCTTAAATAGAAATTGTTTAAAAAAATATTCTTTCAGTTGAAACCAGCTTAAAGTCTAAATTTGTCTTCGATTTTTTTTTTGTTGATAAATTGTGAGATTTCAGCAATAAAAAAATATTCTTTCAGTTGAAACCAGCTTAAAGTCTAAATTTGTCTTCGATTTTTTTTGTTGATAAATTGTGAGATTTCAGCAATTGAAACCTAAAGCGATTATAATTTTGTAATTTCTTTTAAAAAATCTTAAAACTTCGAATTGGTTTTGAAATATAAAATCCATAATTACTTGTACTACAGTTGCAATTATTAATACCTAATTCATATGAGTAAATTATTCTTCTCTCTAAAACAAAATTATACCAATATCATGTAGTTCTAACCTCTCAAATATATTTACACTTACTAAGCTGATTCCTCAACGTCAATAAATTATTACATTGATATAACTTATTCTACAATATTACACATATTGATAAGGATACTATTACATCGATGTAACTTGATATTACACCGACAGATAAGGATACTATTACATCGACGTAATTAGAGATGAGTATTTTATCCGGGCCAATCGAGTCAGATTATTTAATGAAAAATTGAGTCGGATTCAGTATATACCCAAATTGGCATCAGTTCTTTATGATGTAGTAAAGAATAAGTATTGATTTCGCGAGTTTGTAGTAGAAGTTATCAGTTATGTTCGTAATAATGCATACAGTTCCGGGTGAAACAACGGATGTCGTTATGATATGAAATATACTTCGAAGTAATTTTTAATTACATGCTTTAGAAAGGGCCTTTATTGAAAATAATTTTTTTAATATGTATTTAATCTTATGAGTAATTAATTAATTTGAGCTTCTCATGAAAATTCAGCTAACGAAAAACATTAAGAAAAAAACAAACATTATAGATAAGCCACTACTCAACTTTCTTCTCGTGCTCAACCTTTTTCTCATTCTCTTGTCTCACCGATTTACTCATCTTTCTCGACACTTTGGCATTAAACATCTCATAAAATCTTCTCATTTCACCCTTCACCCTTTCTCCATGTTTGCTTATTTGGTCCCCATACTTCATATACATCACAGGCACGGTCATCAACGTCGTTATACCTGCCAAAAAAATCCGAAAATAAAATAACACGAACACGATACGAATATAGGAAAAACACAGATTAAAACCGAAGTAGTAGTACTATATTTTATTACCTATGTAAACAAGTGTGAGGAAATCAAACAAGGTTCCAACATAGGAAAGCAACAGGAGCCCAGCCAGTGTTCTTGCAAAAACAAACCAGTTCTCCTCAACAGTCACACGAAACATCCATCTCAAAGCATCTTCCATAACCGTTCGACAACTGTTTGTAATCTCCACGGTTGCCTGTTCCGAGAACTCCAGATTGGACACCTTTGGCGGTTCTCTAACCGAAACAACAATGTTACTTTTTCGATATAATTAAAACAAGGGGAAATTTCAAATTTGAAACAACTTACTTGCCGAGAAGCCTGAGAATATTTCCCCAAAGGAAAAGCGAAGCGAGGATGAAGATGGACAGCCATGAAACGACAGTGATGAAGTTGAAGCGATAAACTTGGAGCAAAGTCCATGTGGCTGTTGAAACGAGAAGAACTGTGGCGCTCACCTTCTTTCTCCTCCATAGAATTATATCTCTGAAAGTATCTGAAACAAAAATATAATTAAATAAGTGAAGAGGAAAAGCTTGGGTTGAGAATTGAGAATACCTAATGCAGGCGATGAAGATCGGGGTGTGACGGTAGACATGGTTGTGATTCTGAAACTATGGAAGCTGAAGTGAAAAGTTTGTTGTTGAAGTAATGAGAATTGAAAAAAGACTAGTGTTTGTTTGATTTACACGTGCAGGAATATGGAGAGCAACGTGGAAGCCATGCATCAGTCGGTGAAAGCTTTCAGTTTACCAATTTCTTCTATTCTAATCACTTCTATACGATTCTCCTCTATTTAAACATTTCTGATAGCAACAAACAACGTCACATCGTTTTCATATTTTAAAAAAGGGTAAACTACATAAATGGTCCTCCGACTATGCTTTAATTATTTTTTGCATCCTTCGACTATCAGAAGTTACAAATTGGTCTCTTGACTTAAAAAAGTAACAAATTGGTCCAACACCGTTAAAAATTTAACGGCTGATTATGTGGCAGTTAATATAAATTGATATAATTACATAATTAGTCATCAAGTTTCACACTTATTTTAATTTGACCCTAATTCTAAAAAATTAACTCACATAATTTTATTAATCTATCAATTTAGTCTATTTTCTTTTCTATTTCTCTTCTCCTTTAATTCTTTAATTCAAACCTGGTAATTTTCAACATTATTAAACTTAATTTTATCACAATTCTATATTCATATATGAGTTTTTGAAATAAGAAATGGACTCTGCTCATATTATTAAATTGACTTTAAAAATGATAGAGTAGGAATTGCTTTTCATAAACAATCCAATGCATCAACACTACCAAAGTTAATCATGAAAATAAAAAAAGAAAGCAAAAAAATTTCTAATGTACGTGTGAACAGACTAACAGAAATAACGTAAAAATAATGTGGAATTGAACAAGTCTAAACTTGTTAGCGATTACCCTTGAGCGAAAAACCACAATCATGGCAGGGGTAAGGATGTTATCTTAATAAAGATCACTGGCGACGTGTAAATTTCAATCTTGAGAATAGGGGTAACGAAGCAACTTAAATTGTCGAGTTGATTCAAAACACTGTGCAGAAAGGGGGTCGTTGTCCCAATCCCAGCTACTAAAAGTCAGAACATGGTTCCTTATACACTACTCTTAAAAACCCAAAAAATAAAATCGTTTTCTCATCTCTACGACCACAAAACCAAACCAAAAGTAAAGAAACACGAAACTCAATCCACTTACATCCGATCATCCATGTTGTGAGAGAGATGGGGATTGATCTGGATTTTTTTTCATTGGTTTGTTTGTTGTATGAGACCGTGGGAGTGACACTTTAATAGGAGAATGAAGGGGATTCCGATGAAAATAATTCACACAATCAATTGTCACAAGCACAAAGAGGTAACAGATCAGGTACAAAGGGTCACTGTTAAGTTGATTTTTATTTTTTTTAATTCTTTTATTTATTTTTAAATTGGTTTTTTTAAATCCCGCTTTGTCGCTGATCAGATGAATATCTCAATACTTCAAATCTTGTTTCTTATTTTTATTTTTTTTGTTATGGAGTAATCGTGGTTTTAGTTCCTTTATTATGCTGAAATTTTACAGATTTTGATTCACTGTAATCACTGAGAAAGAGAGGATGAGCAAAGATGGTGAGGGGAATAAGAGACTCTAAATTAGTAGAAAATTAAAAATGTTGGGGATGATTTTATAGAATTTGGACCAAATTTAAATAAAGTATAAAAATTGAGGACTAAATATATTATTATGACATTTTTGTTAACTGTCACGTTAACCGTCAAATTTTTAAGCCGTAGACTAATTTGTTATTTTATTTAAGTTGAGGACCAGTTTGTAATTTCTGATAGTCTGAGAGCACAAAAAATAATTAGAGTATAGTCGATGGAATATTTATGTAGTTTACCCTTTTAAAAACCAAGCTGAGATTAGTCATTGTAATATTAAAATCAAAATGAATGACTGGATGAGCTTGGATTCGAGAAAAGAATACTTTTGCCTTTTAATTTGATGTTTTTGTATGTTCTAATATTAAAAAATAAATTTTAAACTTTTAATTATAAATCTTAAACTTTACAAAATACACTCTACATCTAATACTATAAACTTTAATTTTAAATTCTAACCCTAAATTCTAATCTTAAATCACAAATCTAATTTAGAATCACTCTACATCTAATACCATAAACTCTAATTTTAAATTCTAACCCTAAACTCTAATCTTAAATCACAAATCTAATTTAGTATTGTAACATAAATAAACACACTAAAACAGAGCAGACGACTTCTACACTAGATTCAAATGTTGTAATGATAAATTGAACATAGAAAGTACTCTCTTAAAAGAACAAAAATCTTCTACCCTTAAAAATGTTCCTTTTTATGTCCCATACAACAAAACCCATAAAAATTGAATTATGAATTCTAACTCTAATTTTTAAGTCTTAAACCTTAAACCATACACCTTAAAAATACGATATATTTTAAATTCTCTATATCATAGCCTAAACCATAATTTTTAGTGCAGAAATATAAATGGGGCATACTTAGGGGCAAACGATTTCTATTCGACGAGGATGAAAATCCTTTACCTTTTTGGTGCCTTACTTATGCCCCACACTCAAAATTAGATTTAAGGTTTATGGTTATGGTTTAAAAAATTTAGGATATGGTGTATTTTTTAGGGTGTAAGGTTTAAAATTTAGAGTTACTGTTAGGGCTTAAAATTTAATTTTTTTAATATTTTTTAGTGTTGAAACATATATAAAAGCACCGAAAAAGAATAAAGATTTTTTTATCCGGTCTACGCACTCATAATATCACGTAGAGAGGTTGTTGTCCCCCACGCACCAATTTATTTTGTCTATGTTTAATATATTTATTTCTTGAAAATGTATTAATTATGAGTTTGTCTCTTACCTTCCAAAATTTACGTTTTGAACCAAATTCTAAATCTCAGCTCCGCTCGCAAAGGGAGAGAAATCCCCGATTTACACACTGCACACACCTTTTAGGCCTTGTTCTTATTAGATAAAGTTATTCAATGGTTTTATAAACTTGGCTCTTACAAGCTATGAGAAATGTCTTATAAACTTATTTTCAATGGTTTTTTCAAAGAATGTAGAATGTCTTGTTCTTATGGTCAAACATTGACTTAAACCTTGAATTTGGTAGTTTAGTTGGGTATTTAGAACATTGAGGTCATTTTTAGGTCTTTTGGACGTTAATTAGACTTTTTGGTAAAAAAAAGTGTCCATTTTATAAAAGATTAAAGGATGAAGAACTGAGGGACAATTTGTTCATGGATGAAAAAGAGGGTTGCGAACCTTTTTTAAGATGTGAATACAAATAATTTATTTTTCTGTCCATTTTATTTCTCAAAAAAAATATTTTGGACTTAGAACCAGTTCTAAAACTATACACATCATACATCTTACTTAAAAAAATTAAGTAATAATAGCAAACATACAATTCAACTATCAAAGTTTGTCTTGCGCGACTAACCAAAGTTGATCCAAATAGTAAATAGTTTAATAACGTTTAAGTAAATTTTAAATTCGAAATTTTGTGCATTCAAACATTTTTGTTGGAGACTCATTTACTAAAATCAGTATACGACACGGATCTGTATGAATTAATCAGGACAAAACCTGAGAAACCGGTTCTCATGCATAGGGAAGTAAAAACAAGTCAGAACCTGGAAACCCGACTGAAACCTGCTCGAGTCAGAACCTGATTTGACCCGAGGTTTTGATGACCCGAACCCGATCTGCAACCGACTGTTGTTGATCCGAACCCGAATTTGACATGTTACTGTAGTAACCGAACCCGATCTGCGTCCGACTGAAAACGACCCGAACCCGAATTGGGCCTGTTAATTTGGACCTGAAACCCGACCTGCGTCCGACTGAAACGAACCCGAACCCGAAGCCGACCTGGCAAATAACCGAATTTACCCGACTGAATTGACCCGATATCCGATTTTACCCGACCTGAAATGAACCCGACCTGAAATGGACCCGACCTGAAAATGGACCCGACCTGAAATGGACCCGACTTGTTTTGAACCCGACCTGCTTTAAACCCGACCTGTTAAGTGACCCGACCTGTTGTTGACCTGAGCTGAAATTAACCCGAAACCTATGACATGATGAATTAAAAAAATTTAGAAGTTGATATACCATATACATATATAATGTATATACATATACACCTACATATATCGATGTAGGTGATGTATATGCGCGCATACATATATATATATTAAGTACTAAAGTTGAAAAAAGAATAAGTAATTGATAATTTATGAACTACAAAAATTAAATGAAGAGTTGTTTTTAATTTTTAAGTTTATTCATTAACTTGAATAAAATTGTAGACTTATAAATTATAAAAAAATAAATAACAGTTGTATAAGTCTTTAACGTTAATTTATGAACTACAAAAATTTATTAAAGTTGTATATGCATTTGTAGTTCATAAAATTTACTAAAGTTATAAAAAAAATTGTAAGTACAATTTTATTTTTTTATACTTAACAGATTCAAGTTATAAAATTTAGTAAAGTTATAACTTATGTATAACATTTGTAGTTAAAAAATGATTAAGTAAATTTAGTAAAGTTACAAAAAAAATTGTAAGTACAATTTTATTATTTTGTACTTAACAGATTCAAGTTATAAAATTTAGTAAAGTTATAACTTATGTATAACATTTGTAGTTCAAAAATGATTAAGTAAATTTAGTAAAGTTACAAAAAAATTTGTAAGTACAATTTTATTATTTTATACTTAACAGATTCAAGTTATAAAATTTAGTAAAGTTATAATTTATGTATAACAGATTCAAGTTTAAAATTGTAGACTTAAGTAAATTAACGTTAAAAAGAAAAAGATTAATTAGAACAGATTAATTAATTTTATTATTTTTGTAGTTCAAAAATTTTCGTACAAGTCTTACTACAATTTTTGAAGTTCAAAAATGATTAAGTTATAAAATAGATGATTTACTTAATTAGAACAAATTAATTAATTGTTGTCTTAAGTTACAAATTGTAGACTTAAGTTAAGATATAAAATAGAATTAATACACTTAAGTTAAAAAATTAACTGTTATAACATAAAAATAACTTAAAATCAATACACTTAGGTTGGCCTTCGTCAATCGTCATTGATTTGGAGTTAATTATTTAAAGTTATATCAAATTAAAATTATAAAACATTGGAGTAATTGAAACAATAATGAAAATGAGTCAATTTGGACTGAAAAGGGGTCAATTTGGATTAAAAATAAAGTTTTACGGATTATAATGAACAAAAATATCAAATTAAAATTATAAAACATTAGACAAATTTAAAATAAAACAATGAAAACGGGTCAATTTGGAATAAAAATAAAGTTTTGGGGACTATAATAAACAAAAATATCAAATTAAAAGTATAAAAGATGATTAATTAAATATATATATATATATATATGGGTCAATATGGAATTAAAATAAAGTTAAGGGACTGGAATGAAGAAAATATTAAATTAAAATAATAAAACATTGGAAAAATAAAAAAAATAAATGTAGGTCAATTTAAAATAAAAATAAAATTTAGGGAGTGAAATGAAAAAAAAAATTAAATTTGAAATTTTGGTGGGAAAGTGTCCGCCAAATTTGGACAAATGTAATATTTGGAAAAGAAATTCCAATTTAGATTTGGTGGGAATGTTTCCGCCAATTTTTTGGTTTAGGGAAAATTATTGCTATAGTCCTCTTATGCTTTGGTACTTTACGTTTAGGTCCTAATTTTGATTTTTAAGTTTCAATTTAACTAGTTAAAACTTTAAATTACTAGGGTTTCGTGTTTTTTTTATTTTAGAATTTATATTACAATATATGCATATATAAAAGTGGATACCCTAAACCCTAATCTCTAAACCATAAAACCATAAGCACTAAACATTAAACCTCAAACCATAAACACTAAAACCTAACCCCTAATTTATGTAAGTATATATGTGTGTACATATTAATGCATAAACCCTAAACCCTAAACCCTAAACCCTAAACTCTAAACCATAAACACTAAAACCCAATCCCTAATATATGTAAGTATGTACGTGTGTACATATTAATGCATGAACCCTAAACCCTAAACCTTAAACACTAAAACCCTAAAGCCCACACACCAAACCCTAAACCATAATCCTTAACCCATAAACCTTAAACAATAAAACCTAACCCTAATGTATGTAAGTATGTGTGTGTACATTTAAATACATTAACCCTAAACCCTAAACCATAATCCTTACACACTAAAACCTAACCACTAATGTATGTAAGTATATGTGTGTACATATTAATGCATTAACCCTAACCCTAACCCTAAACACTAAACCATAATCCTAAACCATAAACACTAAACCCTAAACCTTAAACACTAAAACCCAACCCCTAATGTATGTTAGTATATATGTGTGTACATATTAATGCATGAACCCTCAACCCTACCCCAAACCCTAAACCTTGATCCCTAAATCATAATATATTCCCCTGATCCCTAAACCCTAAACCTTAAACACTAAAACCTAACCCCTTATGTATGTAAGTACGTGTTTGTACATATTAATGCATGAACCCTTTAACTTTATTTTAATTCCATATTGACCCTTATATATATTTTAATTCATCATGTTTTATAGTTTTAATTTTAAATTTTGTTCATTCTAGACACTAAAACTTTATTTTTATTCTAAATTGACCTATACTTATTGTTTTTTAATTACTCTAATTTTTATACTTTTAATTTGATATTTTTGTTCATTATAGTCCCCAAAACTTTATTTTTATTCCAAAATATCCATTTCCTTGTTTTCTTTTAAATTTGTCTAATGTTTTATAATTTTAATTTGATATTTATGTTCATTATAATCCCTTAAATTTTATTTGTAATCCAAATTGACCCATTTTCAGTCCAAATCGACCCATTTTGATTATTATTTTAATTACTCTAATGTTTTATAATTTTAATTTGATATGACTTTAAATAATTAACTCAAAATTAATGACGATTGACGAAGGTCAACCTAAAGTCTATCAACTACTTATACATTTGTACGGCCGAACTCAAACTGAATATGAATTTCAATCCCGAAAATACCCCGACCTGAATTACCCGACCTGAAACTACCCGACCTGAAATTACCCGACCTGAAATGCACCCGACCTGAAATGCACCCGACCTGAAATGAACCCGACCTGAAATGAACCCGACCTGAAATAGACCCGACCTGAAACGGACCCGACCTGAAATGGACCCGACCTGAAACGAACCCGACCTGAAATGAACCCGAACTGAAATGGACCCGACTTGAAGTGTATCCGAACCCGAATTAACCTGCCAATTATCTGCTTCGGACCCGACCCGTTCTAACCCGACCTGAAATGGACCCGACCTGAAATGAACCCGGCCTGAAATAGACCCGACCTGAAATGGACCTGACCTGAAATGGACCCGCACCCGACCCGAGTCGAGTCAAATTTTTTTTACCTGAAATGACCTGTATCCGATTTTACCCGACCTGACAGAACCCGACCTGAAACCTATCCGATTACCTGTTTTTACATCCCTACTCATGCACACAAGTCTACAAACCAAATAAAAAGAAATTATTTACTCAAAGAATGTGGGATTTTATTCTTTTGAAATACCACCTTTTCTCAACAGTTCAATCCTTTAAAAAAATATTCGTGTTCATCATTTCATAAGGCGTGACCATGCCAGTTTACTTTGGCTCCTTCTGTCCACTCTACTTCATCATTTCATAAAATAGAATTGCATAATTGGGTTACCTTTTTTTAATAATATTTGGTTAATTTGAAGAGAGAGAAAAAAGCAAAAGAAAAGATATAATCAACGGCGAAATTAGAGGAAAGAAAAACCTTGAAGGCGAAGCAAATTATAATCATAATGAAGACGTGAAATGCGCCGAGCATCACTTCATTACAACCTTAACAACTAACCACAACTTGCTTTATTACTCATAGGATCACACTTAATCCAAATTAAGAATAAAATTTAGAAATAATCGCCATAATTTACTTAAGATAAAAGTCAAACACGAATACATTTTTTTGATAATTCTATTACAGTACAATGTGGTATTTGTATTCATATTCAAATCTAAATAAACTCAAACATACAAGTAAATTAAGCTGTTCAAACACGAATCATTGACACTTAAAGATTCAAATCTCTACTTTAACCAATTCTACAATATTTCATTGACATGTTGCATTTAATACTAGACTCATGGGCGGACGCAACTGACTCTCTAGGAGAGGGAGCAACTACATCCCTATAATTTTTAAAATAATTTTAAATAAGAAATTTTTTCTATAATAAAATTAATTTAATGTGTAAAAGTAAAAATAATAATTTTGCATACTCATTTTAGATTTTTTTTTTGGAACCTCTACTCTTAAATTTTTACATCGTCATTGATCAGACCGCTCCGAGCAGTTAATTAGAAAAAATATTTTTAAAAAGAATTAAAAACCTCCCGGCAACGGACTTAATTCCAGATTTTATAATTCAAAAAGAGGTTAAATATACGTTAGAAAATTTTCTTTCTTTTTTGATAAAGCACTGGACCAGTATGTCTCGCAGCTTTTCCTGCTTTGGCTCTTATAAGAACTTTCTAATTCTTTAGACTGTGAGTTGTGACTTCCGGATTCGTCAACTTTCCAAGGATTCTGAAATTGGGTGAGTTTATATTTCCTGATATTTTGATAGCCCAAATCTGCCATATTTGTTTTTTTGTTTACAATTGAACGATTCTCGGTTCAATGGCATTTTCAGGGTGGAATAGACATGGGAAAAGCAGTAATGCTCCCATGGATTCTTGGAGCTTTGGCTGTTTTGAGTGTGTCGTTGGTGCAAGCTGAAGACCCATATTTTTATTACACTTGGACTGTTACTTACGGTACTCGTTCTGTTCTTGGAATTCCCCAGCAGGTTTGGTATAATATGAATTTACTAGTTGTTGAAAGTAATGTGCTTTGATGTGGAAATGGGCTTTTGCTGAAAAAGTATTGATTTTTGTTGTTTTTTGAAGGTTATCCTTATCAATGATCAGTTTCCAGGACCAAAACTTGAAGCGGTGACTAATAACAACATTGTGTTGAACCTCATTAACAAGCTAGACCAGCCTTTCTTGTTGACATGGTGAGTCTACTGATTTTTCTTGTAATCGGATTCGAGTGTGAGTATCGGACACTGTCGAATGATAATGGTTAACAGGAATGGCATCAAGCAAAGGAAGAACTCATGGCAGGATGGTGTGTTGGGAACCAATTGCCCTATCCCTCCAAACTCAAACTACACCTACAGGTTCCAGGCTAAGGATCAAATTGGGTCTTACACATATTTCCCCTCAACTCTGTTGCATAAAGCCGCCGGAGGATTTGGAGCTCTCAATATATACCATAGAAGTGTGATCCCAATCCCTTATGCAGACCCTGATGGAGATTTCACTTTGCTTATTGGTGACTGGTACAAAACCAGCCATAAGGTTAGCGGTTAGCCTACTCTGCTTCATTTTTGCTCCCAAAGGTTAAGATATTGTTTTCGATTGCTATGTGTGTTCGTCTTCTCCGCTCCTGATGTTGTTTTTTGATTACAAACAATAAGTTAGATATCGTTCATAAAGGTAATGTATGCAAGTTGTTTACTGCTCATTATCATTCTTGCAATTCCAAATCTATGAAATATTGAGTATATAAAGTGTATGGTTACCATAGAGTGCACGTGATCGTAGTATACCTGTTGGATAAACAGGATTAAGATTTGTTGGCTTGGTTTGATTAATTTTCTCAAATGTATTATTTCCTCTTCTGTAGACATTGCAGCAATCTTTGGACTCAGGAAAGCCTCTGCCATTTCCTGATGGAGTCCTTATAAATGGCCAGACTCAAACTACCTTTAGTGGCGAACAAGGTCTCATATTCATAGTATTTTAATTCATTTATTCGATATATTTGTCGACGTGAATGTTTTCTCCTTTACCAAATAAGTTTTATTTGTGGTGTTTCAGGCAAAACTTACATGTTTAGGATCTCAAATGTCGGATTATCGACCTCATTAAACTTCAGGATTCAGGGTCACACAATGAAGTTAGTAGAGGTTGAAGGATCTCATGTGGTTCAGAACTTGTATGATTCTCTTGATGTTCATGTTGGGCAATCTTTAGCTGTCTTAGTAACCTTGAATCAGCCGCCAAAGGATTACTACATTGTCGCATCAACTAGATTTTCTAGGACCGTTCTTACTGCAACTGCGGTGTTGCATTATGCAAACTCGCAAACCCCGGCTTCTGGACCCCTTCCGGCTGCTCCTGCATTCCAATTTCACTGGTCAATGCAGCAGGCAAGAACATATAGGTACTCGTTATCAAAGCACTACTTCATTCTTGAATTCAATTTAGCACAAGTATGAGCTTATTTGATTCGTTTTCCTTCTCTCGAAGGTGGAATTTGACATCAAATGCAGCCAGGCCTAATCCCCAGGGTTCATTCCATTATGGAAAGATAACACCAACTAAGACCCTTGTGTTGGCCAACTCGGCATCTCTAATAAACGGAAAGCTACGTTACACTGTGAATGGTGTCTCTTACGTCAATCCGGATACCCCTCCGAAGCTTGCTGATCATTTTAACATTCCTGGAGTTTTCTCCATGGATTCCATCCAAGGCCTTCCCTCTAGCGGTGCCGCTACCGTAGCTACCTCCGTTATGCCGGTTTCTCTCCACGATTTTCTTGAAGTAGTCTTTCAGAACAACGAAAACAACCTGCAATCTTGGCATCTTGATGGTTATGATTTTTGGGTTGTTGGGTGAGTCACACTGCCCTGTTTGCTTGCTCTTGCTGTCTACTTCTGTTTATTTTATGTTTCTGATTAGGTTCTTGTCGTTTCTATTACAATACATACAGTTTTGGCTATGGACAGTGGACTCCACATAAACGAAAAACTTACAATCTAGTCGATGCTCTTACCAGACACACTACTCAGGTAAGCCACATCATGCCTGTGTTAGATACCTGTTTCCAGTACATTCGGACATACTCATATCCGACACTAACACTTGAATCCGAGTAATATAACTGTTATTTCCGGGATTATCATTATGTAGCATAAACTTTTTTCCTGCTACTGATGTTTTCTTCTTCCCAGGTTTATCCAAATTCTTGGACAGCCATATTGATCTCCATGGACAACCAAGGGATGTGGAACCTGAGGTCTGCACAATGGGGAAGACAATATCTTGGGCAACAATTTTACTTGAGAGTCTTTGATCCTGTTCGAAGTCTTACCAACGAATACGACATTCCTTCTAATGTCTTACTCTGTGGCAAAGCTGTTGGAATTCGCCCTTAGTTTGAGTCATGGACGCCATAAATATTGTTCATGAGTGTTTGGTTGCTGAGAAAGTAGATGTGGATTGAAATGTTTGAGTGTGTTTTTCATTTGTTTTATCTTAGAAGACTATCAGTTCCATCTGTATTGTATCAGCTCAAAGGTCTTTAATTATGTTCTGAAAATTTTACGAGGCTTTTATAAGTTTTAAATCATAGTATCAAGAGTTTTGTGGATATATGATAAATGTTAAAATAGTATATACATATTTGTTTAAGATCAGAGCCGGTCTTGGGTTTTTGGTAGCCTGGGGCGAATATAAAAAATGGCCCCAAATTAAAATTTTAAAATGCGGTTGAAATCGTATTTACAATCATGTTAAGTTTTATTGTGGGTGCGGGCATTATAGATGCTATTTCGGTTTCTGCAAGTATACGTTGTGAAATCTCTTAATAACATATATTTGACCCCACTTAATTTGTTGGGTACGGGAATAACAATGCTTATTCTAAAGGTAGAATCATCAATACCTCATGCTTCACTCATGACCTCACTATAAGAAAATCATAGCTCCACCACTACCGCTATCGTCATGTAACGATCGTTGTTACGGTTGCATACCATTATTTAAATTCCTGTCCATAATAGCAAGTAACGAAAAAAATTAATTTTAAGAGTATATCCATAATAATAAGTATTGAAAAATTGTGCCCTTAATAACAAAATTTGAATAAATTGAATTTTAAGAGTATGCCTAAAATAACAAATATTAAAAAAATCGAGCCCTTAATAACAAGTATTAGAAAAAGTTGAATTTTAAGAGTAGGCCCATAATAATAAATATTAGAAAAAAAATTAAACATCTATTAACAAATATTAAAAAATTGGGCCCTTATTAACAAATATTAAAAAAATAAGACCATTAAAAATAAATATAATTCGAATAAAATTAGAAACATGTAATTTCCTTGAATGGTGGGCCCTGGGCGGGTGTCGTTGTTGCCCCTGCCCAGGGTCGGGCCTGCTTAAGATTAAGGACTCATTATGGGGTGACTCAACTCACTGTGCAGACACGTTCGAATTCAGATTACTTAGAGATAATGAGATTCTTTTTTTATTGAGATCACTTAATAAATTCGAATCACTATATTATTTAAAATAATATATTCAAAATTGAATTCAAATGTGAATAACAAACTTCTACAGGGTAACAGGCTCGTCCTAAGGGTGGGCCATAAGGGTGATGGCCTAGGGTCCACCCTCTATAGTTATAAGTGTTTAATATTAATAATTTTAATTGTTTTTCCGATATTTATTATTAGGGTTCAATTTTTCAGTATTTGTTATTAGTGATCTGCTACTAAATATTTTTCTAATATTTATTATCATGAGTCTTTTTTTTCAATATTTGTTATTAAGACTACTCCTAAATTCATTTTCTTCAATATTTGTTATTATGGGTCCAATTTTTTGTAATACTTGTTATTAGGGCTCAATTTTTTTCAACATTTGTTATTAGATGTTTAATTTTTTTAATACTTGTTATTATGCCCAAAATGTTCTAATATTTGTTATTAGGTACATACTATTAAATATTAATATTTTTCTAATACTTGTTATTAGAGCCTGATTTTTTTCTAGTAGTTATTATTAAGGACATACTCTTAAAACTTATTTTTTCAATTTTTATTATTAGAGGTCTAATTTTTAGGTTGGCCTTAGCCACCTAAATCTCAAGAAGGGGCTGCATGGTAAATGCAAATCTAATATCCTCTCTCGCACAAAAACAACTGAATTTAAAAAGTGAAATAAGAAAGGGGAGAAGAAGGCCGACACACCAACTGATCTTTAACATGCATAAGGCTGCAATTGGAATCGCCAGGAATCAAACTGCTGTCTACGGAAAACACTTTCTTGTTACACAAAACAATACACAGAATCTTTGATCTTTCATATGCCATCTGAGTTAATACTTAATTAATCAATAAAGTTAAACCCACGTTCCCGGTTATTCTCTTGTGAATATTTTCTATGGTTTGATTGTTTCTTTACGTGTGATAATGAATATGTTTTCGATCGTGTTGTATTTATCGTATTTGAAACGAGAAACCGGAACTGTAAAATAACGAGAAAAATCATATAACATTTCTTTTTCTAACTTGTTCTACATCCTTGGAATACTCTCATAAGTTAAATAGTTAAAGCACACCTTAAAACACACTGAAATAAAAAGAAACAACCTTATAAAGAAGAAACGACCGACAGGCGACAACATTTAGCAATTAGCATATAAGAAAAGAGGTTATTTTAAGGATATGCACCATTAGTTGTTGGAAGATCAGACCAGGATGATGAAAATGCCGGATTCCAGTATCCCAATTCTCCCCCTGCAACCGGAGCCGACTCCAAAACCGACGATAAAGAAGAAGAAGCCACATAAGTATTAGAGTAATAACTTGGTGGAGATGATGATTTGAGCCTTTGATACAGTTCTTGAATATCTGGGTTTTGAACTTCACCTGCAAGGAACCCATTGTTATTCTGTTGTTGTTGATTGTTTTTCCAGAAAGGGTTGACAAGATCCAAGCCTAGGGTTCGAGGATTTAGTGCACCAGCTGCAACCAGTGTTGGTTCGTTCATCACTTGAGATCCAAGCAAGCTCACTTCTTTTATACCAGCAGGATTAGACAAAGCGTTAGGGTTAAGGTTTTGGGTTGTTCTCAATAAGGATAAAAGATGGGAACTCTGGGGTGAAGTAGTAGTCCAAAGGATTGGAGTGGTAGATTGAAGTTGATGATCGAACCCAGATTTTCCAATTTCAGAAACCACCGTTTTCATCTTGGAAAAAGAAGCCGATTTCCCCAGAGAAGATGTCGAAACGATACCGGCACTGCTTCTGTTCTTCCGACACCCGCCGCCTATAGGAACGTTCCTGAGAGCGCCTCCTTTGGTCCAATAGCGACGGCAGGTCTTGCAGAAGTGACGAGGCTGAGTGAGATTGTAGTTGTTGTAATAGCAGAACTTGGTGTTGGAGGAATCACACCTGGGGCACCTCAGGTTCTGGTGGTTCTCCGGGTTCGATGAGGTCGCCGGAGAAGAGGATGGGGACGGAGATGGAGAAGAAGAAGAAGTCGGGGTTCCTTGTAAAATGGTTCCATTGGTGGAGATTTTCCTTTCAGCTCCAAAGTTTAAGCAAGAAGAAGCTCCAAGGAGTTCTTGAATCATCCTTTTGTAGATCTGCAACAAGAGAAAAAGGCAAAGAAAGAAGATGGTGAGTGTTTTCTTTTTGGTTTAGTGGCTGAAAAGATCGAGCATGTAAGAATGGCTTTGGTTTGGCTGTTTTTGTGGGTGCAAAAGAATAGAGGATAAAATGGTAGGGATTCTCTAATATAGCACTGCCTCTGCTCAATTTTTTTAGTGTCGAGTTTATAACATTTCGAGTTAAATTAATATGAGTTGAGTATTTTTATTTAGAGTCGAAAAACTTAATTTTTAGAGTAGAATTGAATTTTACTCGCCTCTAGTTGAAAGAGATGGTAGTGGTTAAGAGTTTTAGTAATAATTAATACTTGTAATGCATTAAATTGAGAAATGATTAACCGCAATCAAGTTTCCTAAAAGGAGAAGCTTTGGCTGGGGTTTATGGGTTGAAAATCCATGATTAGAAGACTAATGACATTGAAGAACGTGTAAAGTTTAAAGTCCCCACCAAAGCCATTGCTGTCGCCTGTCGCTGGGTGACTCACACTGCTCAAATAATTACTACTCATATGTGTCCATGGATTTCATCCCACTCTAAATTAATTTAAAATTAAAAGTATCAAATTATACTTTTGGACTTAGTTCGAATAATTTGATTTAAAAATTATTTAAAATATATTTAAAAAAAAACATTTAATGTACAATATCTATATTGTCCAAGATATCTCCCACCTATAAATTAGAAGATAATTTTTTGAAAAAGAGAAGAAAAGTGTACAAGGTGCCTCGTTAAAAATTCGGTGGTTGCAAGAACACTTGATCCCCTTACGCAAAATCGTAAGAATCTAAAAGGTGATTATTCCTCTTTTAAAATAAAATACGTTAAAACACTTTACTCTCATAATTTCGATTATTAAAACTAAAAAATAAAAAATATATTATTCTTTGGCAAGAAATGTTGAACCCTCAAATCTTTTGGTTATGAAAAAGTTGGACGACATTCATAGATGAATCCGTACGAACAAAGCAAATGCCCCTTAAAGACTAAGATGTTTATCGTTCAAGCAATAGTTGTGCACTAGCCACCTGCATATCCCTCTATTTGGATCTTTATATAGAACATTTATACTACAATTTGGTTATTCAAAATAAGTGATATTATTTTTATTTTTTAGTTAGACTTTGTGTATAGTAAAAAGTATTAATTAAAATTATTTAAGTGTTAACTTATATACTAGATCATGAAAAAAATAATACTCCTACTAAATGTAACATTGGTATATATACTAAAAGTATGTAACTTTTTTTTTTGAACAATTTTACCTAGGGAAGAGAAAAGGGAGAATTTACTCTTAATGAGTTTTGAACTCACAACCTAAAAGAGACGGGAGGGTGTCAACCGAGAGCTTTAACCACTTGCTTTAGAGATTGTTCATAATATAATTCATAATATGCATCTAATATAAAAGATAAATGATTGTTTTTTGATAATAAAAAAAGCATGTATGATTTTATTCAGGGAATGCATCATACACAAAGGTCTAATAACCGAGTCTCGTTAAAAACCTCTCTAATCCTAAGTAGAGGAAAATAGTACACACGTTAATAAACAGGATCAAACAAAAGGACCCACACCCAAAGACAACCACTACCATTGCACGCTCCAGGAGCAGTTCAAAAGTTTACGGGGCTCTGTGTAGTTTATTAAAACGAGACTCTTTAATTTATAATCTTAAAGACATATAAAGTTTTTTAAAAATATTTTTATCTTAATAAAAATATATTATAAGGCCTTTTAAAGTCATTTTTCCTTGTAATTTATTAAACCAAATTTTTTTCCCTATAAACATTTAATTCAATTTATTTGGGGTCCCTTTTTATTTAGGGTCTTGTGCGATCCCTCATCTCGCACATGTCCAAACCCCCACTAATACGCTCACCCCATCACAACCACAACCAAATCACTCCTAGATCTGCAACTAAGACAGCCTCTCCACACCCTCCTCGTTAGCGATTCCGTCACACCATTCGTCTCTCAATAAATATTCAAAAAGAAAACACATGACAACGCTTCGCATGCTTGGTTGATGTCTCTAAAGCACTGCCAGAGGTGACAAACGAGTAAATCGGTTCATGTTATTTCGGTTTAAGTTATTTCGGGTCTGATGTTATTTGGTTCAAATTCAGTTTTGGTTCGGTTCTAGTTTAATTTTATTGTGCTTCGGGTCATTTCGGTTCGGTTGATTTTCAGTTCGGTTAAATTTCGAGTCAATGAGAGATCGGTCGGTTTTAATCAAGTTTTTAGGTTGGTCAATTTTTTACACCTTACATATGGCTTTATAAAGCCAATATATTTGACTTTTTGGTGAGTTGTGCGGCTATTTATATCTCATATTTCTTTATTTCTATTAGTATCTTTTATTTATTTTGGATTGTCTTCGGTTCGAGTCCATTCGGTTCGGGTCTATTTCGGCTCAACTAAAAATCAGTTCAATTTCAGTTCGGCTTCGATTTCAAATTAAATTTCAAGTCATCATATTTAGATCGATTACGGGCCGGTCTCGGGTCAAGTTTACCGGGTCTACTACTAACGTCGATGACTGAAGGAGAACCAAAAAAAGAAACGAAGTCAAGACATCTGCTGGAGACGAAAAGAAAGAACAAAACTAATGTCGGAGATGCCCGGTAAAATCAGAGGCGATTAAACATGTTTTCATATTTTCTTTAGTGAAACTATATTTTCATTTTTATTTATCAGACAAGTCAGTTCTAAAATAGGAAATAAAAGATATTTTTAAAAATAAAAAATATAAAAATAAAAAATATTTTCAAAAAACTAAACGAGCTCTTTTATGAGAAAATATCATTTCATTTGTTTATATAAATGTTTTTTCCTTTCTTCTTATTTATAAAATTCCCTGCTCATAATCATTATGTTGTTTTATCTCGTATAAATTTAAATCCTTATATTTATTTTGAGAATGTAATTACATTTCTACTTAATAAAAAAAAATTAATTAGAAACAACATTTCCTAGGAATTCTGAGAGACCGGCATTGATTTTGACTGCTTTGTTTGATTTGGCTGAAACTAAAGTAGAAAATTCAAGGCGAAACTTCGCACAAGAAAAGGTACAAATTAAGAATTGAAACTGACCAATTCGTAAACATATATGAAGTCGACAAATAGTTATCGTCTGATACCAAAAAAATGATTGTCTGAAAAGAGTTGGTGTCTTAAACATGAAACATCGTTCGATGGTTTAACAAAATGGCAACTTTCAATCACGTACGTATAGGAAATGCTTTAGAAAGAAGATAGAAATTGGCTGAAAACGAAGCATTCAGACCGGAATGGCGGGGTCTACATGTCTCAAGTTTGTCGATCCAATTTGTCAATCACCATTTCCACGGCCCTAAAATCACATCAATTGTCAATAAACGAATCTTTTAATTATCACATGTGGGGATACAATATATTCTATATGGAGACTAAAGAGAGAGGGAAAACAATGTGTACATTAATTTATAATTGTTGGTATTACCTAACCCTAACTATAATTATAACAAAGTCTAGGGCATGTCAAATCTCTTTCTAATTGATCAAGCATGCTTTTGAATTTTCATTATTCTAATCAGACAGTGGATCTATTGGTTATTTGATCCACATTAATTCAATGACATCTTGGGTAAATCTGGGGTACAACATGTTTAAAGTGTACGCTAAAAGACGACAAATTTTGAAATACGTTTTCGAATTAAAAATGTTAGGACGGTAAATTTCAAAATTTATCCTCAAACTAAAAATGTTAGACTTCTTGCTGCAAGTTTCAATACTTAGAAAAACCTAAAATGTTATTAGAAGCAATAAGTATTGAAATTCGAAGCTAAGTTTCGATACTTAACCACCAACCTAAAGAAATATAAAAAATAAAAAATGAGCAGTTTGACCAACCAGCCAAATATACTTGCTCAGTTGAGTAAGGAAATTTGCTTTCAGTTACATTCCACTACTAGATTAGTTAACCTAAGTTGTGGACTCCATTAATATAAAAGAACAAAAATCTTTTTTTTTACTCCTTTTCATATCTTAATATTAAAAAATAATTTTAAGTCTTAACACTAAATTATAAATTTTAAACCATAAATTTTATTTTTTAAAATATTTTTTATTATGTCATAAAATACACCCTTAAATTTTCAACATGAAATAAATTTTAAACTCTAAAAATACACTCTACCCCAAATTATCTAAACCTTAAAAAATACATTATACCCTAAAATTACCTAAACTTTAACCTTAAACCTTAAATCTAAACCATAAATCTATTTTTTTTAATGTGGGGCATAAATAAAGAAAGTAAAAATAAAATAAAATTTCTATTCAATATAAAAACGCATAATTGAACGCATGAACATACGTAGGCAAATACTGGAAGGGCCAAAGTGAACCCTAACCCCAAAATTTTGGATAATTTACATTTGACTTCTTAAAAAATATTTGACACCTTTGAAATTTTAAAAGTCTCATTAAGTGTTTGTTTGTTTAAATATTTTTAACTAAGTCTCCTTTAAATTTTCTGAATATTTCTCATTAAATTTTAAAAAATTTAAAAATTTTAAGTTGACACTCTCAACTTATTTTACGGAGATCCGCCCATGTGAACATAAGTAGATTCTCATACTTAATCTATGAATCAGTGTTTTGAATATAAAATCACTAACTACATATCCTTAAAGTTTCCAACATGAAATCAAGTGTTAGAATATCAATCAAGTTGCATGGAAACGACATTTTTTGTGAAAGAGAGATTATACCATACAGAGGGTGGTCCAGAAATCCTTAAGTTTATATATTTGCTTTTAAGGTGGTAATTTGGAGACGTCCCTGTATTGGGACTGAAATCTTGTCTGGAAAAGACCAAAGTTATGAAAGTGAAATCAGCTTCCCATGAAGAAGAGAGATGAGAAGAAGTTTTAATAAAACCCTAACACATGCAAAAAGCTTAACTCTTCCACACCCAAGAAATGAAGAAAACGAAATGAGAATGCAAAAGGAAACAAAAAACATCAAAAAGCATATGTAAGAAAAAGAAAGCTCAAATTCTGTCTTTTTAATTTTTGCCATAAACAAAACAGTCTGAAGAAGAAAGCAAGAAAATGTGTGTTTCTCGAATTATGAGAAAACTATTGTTGTTTGCAAGTACAACAGCTGAAAGTACCTGACCGCGCGTGCCGTCCGGTGCGCGAGACCGACAGCGAGAGGGGCTGCCCTTTGCCCCCCCTCACTTTATCTGATAGAGTGGACGACTGGACGGGCAGCGGAAAACGACGTCACCTTATTACAACAACTCCTTTTAAATTTGATTTGAATGGATTAAGTTTTATTTTTGAAGTTTAATCGATTTGCTTTTAATTTGTTAATTTTATTTCTGTTATGTTTGGGTATCGCCTAAACTTATTATAATTTAAGTTTATTATATTAATATTTTGTATTGATTAATTTTATTTATAATGTCTCGAGTAAACTGATTTTATATTAACGATCAATAATTTTTTTTTTTGAAAATTTCTACCTAAGGGGAGAGAAAGGGGAACTTTACTTCTAATGGGCATTGAACTCACAACCTAGGGGAGATGGGCGAGTGTCAATTGAGAACTTTAACCACTTGAGCTCTTCTAATGAAAATTAACTTCCGTCATTTGATTCTGTCCATTTTTAATAAAATATAAGTTAACACCTAAAATTTTGACACCAAAAATAAAATTTTCTTGCTCCGCCCTTGATTACACCCTTAAAAAAGTTTATTCGAGATAAAAACTGATTTTATCAAATGTGTTTGTCGAAAGTTGTTTAATAAATATGAATATAAATCGATTAACTATTTATTCGACTAATATTGTTGTTGCTACATGTAAGAAGTTGCAAGTTTGAGTACGCTTAAACGCAATTACCTTCTGTTTAAGTATGGGTAATTTGTGCCTTACAAATAAGTAAGAACAAGAGTATCATTTTCTCATTCAGTTTCAAACTTCATTGTTTGTGATTTAGAATAATATATAGATGTATAAGTATAGAGAAATTATATTATAGGTCCGGCTCGTCACATCATCTATGGTTCCAACCAATAAAAATAATTTATTTTATAATTTTTTTTCATGTCATCATTTTATCAAGTGTAGATTCATTTGGTAAAAAGTGTTTTTTTTAATTTAATTTACAGTGAATTTAAGTGAAGATTCACTTAGTAAAAAGATGACATGAAAAAAATTAATAAAATGAATATTTTTTATTAGTTGGGACCATGAAAGACGTAACGAGTCGGACATATAATATAATTTCTCATGAGTATGTGTATATTTGAGCTAACTGAGAACCATTCAAGTCAAAAAATAAATTACTTAGGTCTCGTTTTTGAATGCGTTTAGCAACCTAAACGAGCGTTTGCCCACCAATTTCTGGTCAAACAACCCTAGTCTCTCTTTTCCAAATTCCTTATATTTTAACTTTTCTTTTTTACTAAAAACGGTCAACATTTCAAAGATTTATAATATATTATTTATTATATACTTTTATTTTATCTTTAAACTCGAACCATCTAATGAACTGAGTTTAAGTTTCGTTTGTTATTATTCGGGAAAACGGCCATTGGGCAGAAACACCCGATTAAAAAAGTTAAAAAATTTAGCTGTGGGCAAACGGTGGTTCAAGCCGTGTTTGGGCAGATAAGGTGGTCGAAGTCAGTGTGGAATGGGGTAGCATTCCTAGGGGTGAGCATTGTCGGGTACCTGGTTCATCCGGATACCTCATTGTTCGACCCGTGTCATGGCTCATCATATTTGGGTATCCGAGATTCGGGTATTCGGTTCAAAATTTTTTATTTTTTTAATTTAAAAAATTAATTATTTGTTAAACACAAAAATATTTTTTAAAAAAATTAAACTTAAAAGTATATAATACAAACATAGAAAGAATTTAGGGATTTAAACTTAATTTTAGAGTAAAATTATTAAGAAACTTAAAATAAAAATATAATTTAAAATATAAAAATATCTATTAAAATTTATCGAGTCGGGTATCCGATAATGAAAAACTTTCGACCTATGTCCCGAAAAAAATACCGAGTCAGGTACCCGGCCCGGTCAGATAATTTTTTATAAATTTGCCTATCTAATTTACTTCGGGTAATTGGGTCGAATCAACCAGGTCGGGTAATTATGCCCACCCCTAAACCTTCCCATTGATCCATGGGCTTTCCGTGTTGTGTTTCTTTTTTGGATTGCCCCATCACTATCAGCTGCATGTTTGCTTTGTATTATTGGTTTCATGCCTTCTATTATATACATCATCTATCGAAGCCAATTGTTTTCCTTATCATTATAGAATTAGCAAAATAAAAAAATAAAGCTGTTTAAAACTATTTGTTTTCATCAAATTATATAATAATTTCCATACCAAATGTAAAAAGATTCACCGTTACATTATTAAGCGGACCTAAGTTTATTGAGGTTTGTTTAGTATCGAAAGCAAAATTATGGGGTGCTTATGTTGGATGCTTTTAGCGTGGGAGTTGGGTTTTCAACAACGGTTGGTTGAGTCGGTAGAAGATCTAAAAATATTTTTGAGGGTGGACACATATATATTAACATCATGTTTTAACTGGTTTATTTATTATTTAATGTATTTATATTCGGTTTTTTATCTTTTACGGACATGTTTGTTTAGCGTTTGTGAATATGTACGTTAGCGTTTGCAAACCTAAGCGACTATATGTAAATAAGTTAACGATGCTTATTTACAACAATGCAAATAAGTTATTAATACTAACATTAGTAAATCAGAAAACAATAATATTTACTTTTGCAACTTTAAGAACATGGATGCTACGGTAACCTTGGGGGATTTGATTGGAATTTTTTTCAAATTTTAATGGTTAAATTGATTCGAGTTGAATAAATGTAAATCGTTGATTTTATATCAGAAAATTAAATTAGATTATTGTGTTTGAATCGAGACATTTTTTAATCAGATTCATCATTTTATTTGTAAATTAAGGTCATTCGCAAACCAAACCAAACCAAATCAAAATGATATTGAGACCCGAAAGAACACAACACAACACAACAAAGGTTGTAGTTTTGCTTATACTTACATATACCTAATAATTTCCTATCAGACACACACTAATTCACCATCAAAGATAATGAACCAAAAGATGAGATTCAGTTGAGCGAATTCCCAAGGGTTGAAATAGCAAGTTCAGGCCAAGAAAAGCAACCAGGCCCTGCTTCTCCACCTTCAAATTGCCATCGGTTCCCCATTCCGGTTGCAGCTCCATCATTGGCAGTGCCACCATTAACAGGCGAACCATCTGCCATCGAAAAAGCCCACATTCCTCTCCTAAGACCAAACCCAACATCTTCAAGGGCTGGACCAATACCAAACCCGAACCCACCAAGAGCCAGATAACCAGGCCCCTGGAGATTATTCGACAATGAAGCAAAACCATTGTAACTAGTGGTGGTGGTGGCATTGGTGGAAGAAGAAACGACGGTGCCATGGGTGGTGCGTGAGCGCTTTGCGTTTCTTCTGGTGCCACCACCAACAGGGATGTCCCTGAGGGTGCCGCCGCGAGTCCAGTAACGTCGACATGACTTACAAAAATGCCGAGGCTGAGAGAAGTTATAGTTGTTGTAGTAGCAAAACTTGGTGTTGGTGGAATCACATCGAGGGCAAGGCAACTGTTGTTGTTCCGGTGGTGGGGCTCCGGCGGTGTTAATGGCCTTTGTCGACCGCTGGTTCCGATCTCCGGTATCCGATGGCATTTTCAGAGACAACAAAGCTTTCGGGTTCGCTTCTTGTGTGGTGCAAATAGAATGAGAAGAAGAAGAAGAAGAGACAATGATATTTATATAGTGGTGTTAGATGCATTTATGGTGATGCAAAGAATGTTCTGATAAATACAAAACAGAAAAATTAGGACAGTAATCACGGATGATTTAGAGGTACTTGTACCATAAAATTTAAAATTCATATATGATTTAAAAAATATTTAATTTTTTTTATATTTTTTATTAAAATTTTATTTTCATCCTCCTAAACTTTTATAAATTTGTCCTTTAAAATTTTATAAATTCACCCCTAAAAGAAATCCTAAATTCGTCCTTGACTGTAATAAGATATGAGGACAGCGAAACATGTCTCTAAGGTTATACGACGAAGGGAGACCGAGAGAAAGAGGTGAGCAGGCTTTTACAGTGCTCTATTAGAAACGACAGAACCAGAGGTTTATGCCAAAAGAACAATGAAAATGAATAAATGGATAAGCAGTCAAAGAAGGGTCCATTTGCTTTAGTGATTCTGGTTGGTTAATGATGTTCCACTTGGGATACAATACATGAATCGAACATGATAAAGTTCGAACATTATTGTCCAAAATCTTCATGGAAGAACTACTTGCATAATTTTCTTTTCTTTTCTTTTCTTATTTTTGTCATTTTTCATGACTTTAGCTTAATTTATTTCGACCAATCTGTACTGCACATCTGGTGATGGTAGGTGAGTTTCCCAACATAAATTTTTTATAAACAAAAATTCTCAAATTTGAGATATACCAAACTGCTTATCACTTGGACCAATTCATTGATAATTTTCTTTTGTTAAAGGTGTACTGCAGAATATCTTAATATTTCATCCATTTTTCAATTCACACTTGTGATAAAAAATTAGTTTAACCACTCTAAATCAGGTTTTATAATAGTTCAGTATGGTGCGATCTTTCAACCTATTTTTTTTATTCACAACGTTAGTATTTAAACCTCTGATTTTGTCTTTGTTCGGTGGAACTATTAGAAAGTTGGGCTGGGTGTAGAAGCGGCGTTATGAGAGAAGCTGAAAATTCCAACTTTTCCAACAGCTGCGTTTGAGGCCAAATCTGGTGAGGAAGCGAGGTGAAGCAGCACAGAAGTTGAGGCATTCGATAGAGCTTTTTTGTTCGACAGCCAAAAGCTGCGCCAAACGGAGTCGTAGTGTCTCACCTCACTAGACTTTTGCGGTGGTAGAATTGATTTTGGATTATCGTAATTTTATAGAATTGATTTTGTGTATATTGATTTTGAAGTAACATGATTTATGTTTGAGAGGTTTTTCTTTGAAAGGTTTCGGGCCTCATTAAAAATCCCCACTAAACCTAATAAGGGGGAAAAGAGTGCCCTGTTTTATTAAGAGAAATCTATCCAAGCTATGAAAGTACACTGTCAAAATAGTTCTTACAACTAGAATCACTAGCACTAACACCACCATAAAAGGGGGCTGCCTAAACTATCTCCGTACATTTTGTCCAAACCCAATCCTGATCACGATTCACCCCTCCCTTTGCAAGGGCATGAGCATCACCGTTTGCGACTCTACCTGCAAAAACAAGATCCCATCTAGCATTTTCAAACAAACTACTACATTCAGCAATGAGGGATGCAAACGATCCCGGCGGTTGAATTGATTTCTTTATCCACTGCACTGCCATCAAACAGTCGGATTCGATAATTAAAGGGTTGTCCCCGTGTTTGCTCCACTCTTTGAACATTTTCCCAGCTTCGACAATGGCCAAGATCTCGGCTCTTGTTGGTTCGGTCATCCCTATTGCTTTCGAGAATTTCAACTGGGGAATACCTTTGTTGTCGCGTAGAATACCACCTATCCCTCCAACTCCGAAGCTACCACGGACTGCTGCATCAACATTAAATTTGAAAGAACCAGGCGGGGGGGCTGACCACATTACTTTCCTGCTGGGCGTACTACTGATATGGCCAACAGATTAGAAATTTGGATACTGAATGAAGTCAATCATGGATAAAACTGATTTAGGCCATTTGCTTTTACACCATAGGCCGATGCGGAAGACTGTTGAATCGTATAATCTGTTGATATTCAAGTCCTTTTTCTTGAAAATTACCTTGTTTCTCTCGATCCAAATGGACCACAGAATTCCGAAGAAGGCCATCACCCATATATTGTAAAAAGTTAATTTTAAAACTGTCGAAGTTGGAGGGATTTTGTGTCTCCAAACGCAAATCCAAACACACAATGTTTGTTGGTGTGGTGTATAAATAAGTTAATGCAATTTGGCTGATTAAAGTTAGTTTAATTGGTATTGTGTTACAACATACATATATAAAAACATGACATCAAACATGATTAAACACTCAATATCTTCTATTTTTTTGTCCCAATAAAATTATCACTTTTCTATTTTAAAACTGTCTCACTTAAATTGTCACTTTAAAAAATTTAACGATTTTTATAAAATATTTTTATTTTTTATTTTTTTAGTTTTCAAACAAAAATAAAAATTAACTCTCTAAAAAATTATCATTTAAATTATTATTTTTATCATATATCTTATGTAAAAAAAATCTTAATACTCGGTGAAAAGTTTATAGGCGAGGAAGTCTAATTAGTATAGACAAGTAGCAAAATTATATGGAATTGATATTTGTTGTAAAGTGGAAGGAGTAGGAGAGACATAATGATGAGTGTCGGGAGCAATTATAGAGTCTTCCCTCTGATTTCGGAACCCTCCTGTCATGTTTCATGTTTGTGCATCATCAGATTCCTCTGCCGTACTCTTCCACTCTTCTCATTACCAAACAAAACTCTTCTCTCTTCGTACCCTTTTTCTTCATAAACTGTTCCCTGTTCTCAGCGCACAGCTTCCCTATCTTTCACATTTTCACACCACTTTATTACCTAAAGTACAGGGCTGTTAACGAATTTGAGCAACTCGACTTGGTTATTTAATTTAAACTCGATTTAGTTAAAATTTGATTAATATTTAATTTAAATTCGATTTAGTTAAATTTTGATTAATATTTAATTTAAATTCGATTTAGTTAAAATTTAATCAATATTTAATTCAATTATTTAACGAGTAATGAGTTGAGTCGAGCGATGATAATTTTTAACGAACACGAGTCAAGTACTACTCAACTGACTCGATAAGCACCTCTAATTTTATTTTCTTATATTTATTAAGGGGTCGTTCATCATAGCTTGCTGAACATATATCCCTTGCCATATGGCTGTTGGAGGAAAAGCTGGAAAAATCAGCTTTCTGAAAACACCCATTTGAAGTAGGGGTGTGCAAAACCGTGTTCGGCTAACCATTAGCAAATTATTTCGGTTAATCGATAAGTTCGGGTCACTAAATTCTCGACCCTAAATCGTATCCATTCAACCGGTTAACCGTTTAGTCGGTTAACCGAAAAATTCGGTTCGGTTCGGTTCGGGTAACGGTTTTTTATTTTGTTTATTAAAAATATAAATTTTAATATTATGTTAGAAAAAATACATATTTTTTAAAATCGACACATGATATTATTATCTTTTCTAATACTAGCAAGTTAAACACTTAAACTTGATAAAATAAAATTATTGTTTTACTTTTGGGGAATGAGAAAATAAAATAAAATATAATTTTTTTAATATAAAATAATAAAATAAAATAACATATAATATAATAATATATATTATATAATCGGTCGGTTCGGTTACCCGGTTTATCCCAAACTATAAACCGTAACCGAACTGGTTTCTTTTTAAAAATAAAAACCTGAACCGAAACCGATTTTTTCGGTTCGGTTAACCAATTTTTCGGTTCGATTTTTTCGAGTTTCGGAATCGGTTTCAGTTTTTTGGTTTTTTTGCACACCCCTAATTTGAAGCGTAAAATTTAAAAAAAAAAACGGCCACAACACGACGTTGAAGATGATGTTTAACCAATTCCTTTGTTTAGCACTCGAATGTCGTTTTAAAAGATGTGCTAAACGAACCCTAAAACTTCAAGTAAGGCCATTTTTTATATGATCAAATAAGCCCTTTTTTTACATAATCAAAAAAGCCCTTTAATATAAATAAAGCCGATACGACCGTCAAGTTGGGATTTAATAAGCCTGTGGCTTGTGGGAAGTTTCTATTACTTGCAACCACCATGCGTAGCTGAGCTTTAATTTTTCTCCTTTTTGTATTTAGAAAAAGAAATACATAATTAAATTTTTATTCCACCATTATCAATGTATCTAATAATTGAATAATTTTTTTAAATTTCATGTGTTTGTAATTTCATAACTAGTCTTCATCCTAGTTTACCTATTATCTTAATGTCGTTGAAAAAATGTAGCCAAAAGCAAAATATCTTTGAAAAGACAAGCATGGCCATAGGTTAAATTAGAATATAATCACGATTACTTTTGGACTTGGGGGAATAAATTACATAATTTACATGCTAATAATGAAGGCCATGTCTTGCACGTTTACAATTTAGGGAATCGTATCTCATTAGGATAGTTTAAAACAACTATCATTACTTGGCTCACTATGTCATATGTAGTTCCGACTCACCATGTCATATGTAGTCCCAATCAAGAGCGGTTTAAAGATTTAAGGGAGTGGCAATCGGGTCGTTCGGTTCAGGTCGTTTCGGTTCGGGTTCGGTTCAGGTCGTTTCGGTTCGGGTCGTTTCAGGTCTATCTAGAATCGATTTAGATTCGGTTTGGGTTCGGGTCTAATTCGGGTCTGTGATGAGTCAGATCCGGATCGGGTATTGGATCGGGTCAAAATCGGATCAGTTGTTTTCGGGTTGGGTCAATATCAGATCGGTCGCTTTTGGTTCGGGTCGTTCGAGTCGCTTTCGGTTCGGGTCAAAATCGGATCGTTCGGGTCGATTTCGGTTCGGGTCAACATTTAAATTTTCGGGCCAATTCAGTTTGAGTTGGGTTTAGGGTTTGAGGTTTAGTATTTATGGTTTAGTTTAGAGTTATTGGTGTATAAGATTAATTCTGATTCAACTTGTTAATCTATGCATTTGAATTTGATTAAATATTTAAATCAAAGCTTCATGTATCCATATAAAAAATTTGTGTATAATTATATTAAATTAAAGTTTATTATATATATATATAATAATAATAATAATAATAATAATAATAATAGTAATAATGTTAATGATTTAATTTATTAAACTTAGGATCTTATTGAGCTAACTAAAATCTAGAAGCATAAATCATGGACATAATTAAAATAATTCTAAAACTAAATCTGAAATTTCAATTAAATTAATCTAAATTGAAACTCAATTAAATTTTTTTAAAAAAGAAAGACAATTGGTAAAAATAGAGATGAAGAAAACAAAATTTTAGAGGGAAATAAGCCACCAATTTTTTAAGCTAAATTGAAAAAAAAGAAGAAAAAGACAATTGGTAAAAATAGAGAGGGAAAAGACAAAATTTTGGAAGGAAATAAACCACCAATTATTTAAGCTAGAGATTAATTACTTTTTAGGTCATGTTGCATTTAAAATGTTACATTTTGGTACTAATATTCAAGTTTAAGTTTTAGTTTAATTTAATTTAGTCATAAGTATCCTCACGATTTAGACTTAGGATATAGAAATCCCCTCCCCGTAGTGATATTTAGTCTCTAAAAATTTACTTTTAGTCAAAATTAACTAATCTTTGTAATTTAGTCTATTAATTTAATATAATGATATTTTTGTTCATTTTAATTTCTAAGATTTAATTTTTAGCCAAAATTGACCCCTATTTATTTATTTGGTATAATTATGAAATTGGTCATTGGACTCTCAAATTTCTCCACTTCCAAATTGTCAATTTAATCCACAATTTCAGTTTTATGCTATATTTTATGGTGAAATTATAAAATTGGTCACCAAGCTCTCAAATTTCTCTACTTTCAAATTGTCAAGATGGTCTCTAATTCCAATTTTAGCTATATTTTATGGTAAGATTGTAAAAATTGTCTCTAATTTCAGTTTATGGTTTAGGCTTTAGTGTTAATGGTTTAAGGTTATTGATTTTATATTAATTTCTATGGCTTAAAGGTTATCAGTTTAGGTTTTTAGGGCTTAGTGTTAATGATTTATGGTTTATGGTTTAGTTTAAGGTTATTGGTTCACGAGATTAATTTATATGGCTTAAGGTTTATTGTTTAGGATTTATGGCTTAAGATTAAATATTGAGAGAGAAAATAGTACATTAAAATTCTAAATTTAAAAATTAGTAGGGAGAAAAGCTTTATTTAATTAATATTTAAATGTAAAATGACACAAAATGTTATTATACCATAACTTTGACAAGAGCAACAGTCTCTTCCATGGTATAGTAAAAAAGATAATAAAACATACTTCATTTTATTATTTATTATATTGTTAAAACTAGATAATATTAAAAATAAATTATTCATTTATTTTACCTTAATTTTCGGGTTAAAATTGGGTCAATATTCGGTTCAGCTTTCGATTCGGGTCAAATCGGTTTGGATCCATTCTGTTCGGGTCAATTCGGTTCGAGTCCATTTCGGTTCAACAAAAAATTTCGGTTCGATTTCGGTTCGGTTTATTTTGGGTTTCAGGTCAACTTCGAATCATTATGTTCGGGTCAAAATTGGGTCTCGTTTCGGGTCTCGGGTCAAGTTTGTCAGGTCTATAAGGGACTATGTACAATTTAATAAAAAAAGCCTTTAATTTATAATAATTTTTTTATCAAATAAAGTTTCATTAATAAAAATGTTAGATTACACTCTTAAGCAACATAAAAATGACTTACAAATATCTAAAAGTCTAACATTTTCACTTAAAAATGATATTATTCTTGCATATTTTGAAGCAAAATCATCTACAATACTTTCGATATCAACTTCTTCCAAAAGACTAGTCTCGAATGCCACTAAAATAAGTCTATTTAGTCTCTCTTGTGACATAGTTATCTGTGAATATGAGTTCACAAACTTTAATTTTAAAAAGCTTCATTCTGCATAAGCAACAATAATAAGATTAGTCAAAAAAACTCTATATGCAATTATCGCATTTGGGAAGCAATTAAAACATTTTAAATTTTTTAATAAAATCATTGCTTCTATTTTTTCCCTTGGGTTAAAGCTCTCTAAGTAATTTCAGCTCAACAAATAACTCATTTACATCAACATCATATAACACAACTTTCCTAAGAGCATTTTCAAAATTATTACAATAAGACTTGAGATTAATGTCATCCAATAAATGTAATTTATCATAATGAAACAAGAAACCATCAAATAATTTCATCATATTTGAAAAGTTTCCACTACCAATCGAAAAATATGAAATTACAAATCGAAAATTGAAAGTGTATTTTTAAGTAAAATTGTACACACGCGCGCACGCACACACAAGCTTTTAGAAAATGGGAAATTAAGGGAATCATCTTATTAATCTTCCAATGCCACCATATATACCGACACACATCTTACTCACCTTATTAATTTCCCAAAATGCCTATTTTTTAAATCAAGATTTACTGGTAATTTTTTAAAAAGTGATTATATGTATAATAATTTATTTCGGGGCCCTGTGCGGTCGCACATCTCGCATATGCTCAGAACCACATATGGTCCCAACCAGTAAGATCCATCCATGTTATTTTTACTTAAGGTAAAATCTTCACATCTTTCCTACATGTAAAAAAAGAATGGATAGTTATTTGGGGAAAAATTGACATAGATAGATCATATTAGCTGGGACTACAGATAACATGGTGAGCTGAGTCCATCTAATTATTTTACGGTCGACAGAAAACTATATTCAATTAAAGCACGAGTAAATTTTGGTAATAAATTAAGGGTAAAATACTGAAATCATCACTCAACTTTGGTCATTTGACCTATTTTAGTCACTCAACTTTAAAAACGCTCATTTTCATCACTCAACTTTCAACATTGTGATGTTTTCATCATTCCACCATTAACTCAGTTAACACCGTTATGAAGTGTCATATATAATTATTAAAATAATAATAAAATTACACGTCAGTTAAAAGAAAATAAACAAAACGACAGTGTTTTGAGAGTAGGGTTAATTTTACTGATTAACCAAAATTAAACCGTTCCTATTCCCCCATTAGACTGAACTTTTGAAAATCTGATTTGTTCTTTGCGATTTTTTTCTGAACATTAAGAAAATTAAAGCTTGATATTTTGTTAGAGATTTGGGGAACATTTGGGTGCGAGTGGTAATTTGAAAATCGAAGTTGAGGGAACTACTGATTCAACAACATGGCTGCAAATCGGAGTAATGGAATGTCGTGTATTGCGTGTGAGAGGTATGAAAAGCATGTCACATGGTAAGTTTTTTTATCTTTTCGATTAAAGCTTGTAAATTTAGGGTTTATTGAATAAAGTAAATTTGTTTAGTGGGTAATGATGAGTTGATTGAATAGCAAATTTGTTTTGATTTTGTTGAATAAAGTTACTGAAATTATCGAAATTTTGAGTTTGAGTATACTGAAATTTAGGGTGTATACTGATGAGTTTATTGAATAAAGTAAATTTAGGGTTAACTCAACTTTAGGGTGTATACTGATGAGTTTATGTTTAGTGGATATACATATACTGAAATTATTGAACAAATTTTTTGTTTAGTGGATATACAGATACTGATAAGTTTGAAACTTTGAGTATACTGAAATTATTGAACAAACTTTGTGTAAATGAGGATCTTGAATATATGTATACTGATTTGGTTAGAAATCTTGAATATTTTGTGTATGCTAGTAAATGTTGAATATATGTATACTGATTTGGTTTGTGAGTTGTTGTGTAACATGGGAATATATTCAAAATTTGGTGGATATATGCATATTGAATTCATTCTGAAATTCAATGTATACTAAATAGGTTCATGGGTTTAAAATTTAGTGAATTGTGCACATGTAGGTTACATTACAGTGTGCGGGGATATAGGAATATTATACATATATATATATATATATCATATTTATATTCTGTGAATGTGTACTGTGGGGATATAGGAAACATGTGGGGATATAGGAATGTGTTTTTTTTTTTTATCTTTTTATATGTTGGTGGGGGACCAGTAGAATATGACAAAAATGTACATGTTTTTTTATCCCAAATTGTGCACATGTTATTGGATATATGTATACTAAATAGGTTCATGTGTTTTTTATATGTTGGTGGGAGACCAGTGGGGATAAGTGTTTTTTATCATTTAATGTGTTAGTTGGGGACCATTAACTATTACAATAATGAACCCCAAATTGTTAAAGTACAAAGCTATTAGTGTAGTCCCTATTTCTTTACACTGTTCGAAATTAAATTAATTTTTTTGTTATAGTTTTACTAATTTCTAAACTTACAGGTGAGTCCTAATATATATTTGTTTATTTTTTACAGGTCAAACATCAGAGCATTGTACTATAGCTTTTCATCGTGGGGGATTTATTGTAAATCATCCTATTGTGACATATACTAGTAAAAAAGATATCTTTCTTTGATATGTGTCACATTGACTCTATGTCTATGCTTGAGGTTTATGACATGGTTAAGGAGTTAGGATATGATAGGCCACTGAAAATTTTTTGGCAATCACCAGGTGGTGTTTTAAGTGTCAATGCATTGAAAACTGATTCTGATATGTTATCTATGCTTGCTAGTATGCCTAGGAACAAGTATGCACATGTTTACTTACAAGAAATAGTGGAGGAACACTTGCCTGATTCGAATGCTGAAATTTTTGAACATGTGAACACTGTTAATGATGCTGAAATTTCTGAACATGTGGACACTGTTAATGATGCTGGAATTTTTGAACATGTGAACACTGTTAATGATGCTGGAATTTCTAAACATGTGGACACTGTTAATGATGCTGAAATTTCTGAACATGTGGACACTGTTAGAAATGTAGAAACAAATATACCTAGTGATGCTGAAACTGTTAAAAATACTGTTAGAAGACTTGATTTTTCTGATAGTGAGGATGATGAAGATACTGACTATGTTGGTTCTGAGAGTGAGCAATCTGACAGCCCCTTTGAAGATAGTGAAAATGATTTAGTTGATGATGATTTAGTTTGTGAGGTAAATGTTGGTGTTGGGAGGGATATACCTGGATTTAGGCCAGGTTCAACTGAAGATAGTGAAGATAGTGTAGATAGTGAGGATGAAACTGAATCACTGCACAGTCCATCTGATTCTGAAACAGAAACTGAAAAGAAAAGGTTCCCTGAGTTTGACAGTACTTTAGACATGAAAAATCTCAAGTTTAAAAAAGATTTATTGTTATCTGATCAGAAAATTTTCAAAGCAGCTTTAAAACAATATGCAGTGAAAATAGGTTTAATATAAGGCTAAAGGTTAATGACACTGCAAGAGTGCAAGCTGTGTGCAAGGATGGGTGCCCATGGATGGTTTGGGCATCTAAAATGCACCCTAAAGATAAGACTAACAGTACATGGCAGATTAAGACATATATTGGAGAGCATAAATGTGTTAGAGATACAAAGAATAGGAACTGTACTTTTAGGTGGTTGGCTACAGAGTACTTAGAGAAACTCAGAGTTGACCCAAACTATTCTGCCAAGTCCCTAAAACATGATGTGATGAAAGACCACATGCTTGTAGTTGAAAGGTCTAAATGTATTAGGGCAAAAAAACTAGCCTTGGAGAGGATTCTTGGGAATGAAGATGAACAATATGCAAGAATCTATGATTACCTTGGAGAATTGAGAGGAACAAATCCTGGGACAACAACCATACTTCATTTAGATAATATGTTGTTTGTCAGAATGTATGTATGTCTACAAGCTTGTAAAGATGGATTTAGGGCTGGATGTAGGCCACTGATTTGCTTAGATGGATGTTTTTTAAAAGGTCATTACCAAGGATGGCTTATGGCAGCAATTGGAATAGATGCAAATGACTGCATCTATCATTTGGCTTATGCTGCAGTTGAGAGTAAAAATAAAGAGTCCTGGACTTGGTTTTTACAGATTTTAGAGACTGACTTGGGGCTCACAAATTCTTTCCATTATACATTCATGTCAGACAAGCAAAAGGTAAATAATTTACTTTTTTATTTTAGATATTTTTCTTCATTGTATTATAGTGTTTGACTAATATTTTATTGTTTTTTACAGGGTCTAATAGATTCAATTTTAGAATTGTTTCCTAATTCCAGCAGTCGAACTTGTGTGATACATTTGTACAACAATTTCAAGCTGAAAAGTCAAAATCAAGGCAAGGCATTAAAAGATGCTTTATGGAAGGCAGCATGGACAACATACATGAAAGAGTGGACTGATGCAATGAATGAACTGAAGGCCATGTCAGAACCTGCATTCAACTGGTTGGTGGCTAAAGACCCTAAGAATTGGTCAAAGGCTCATTTCTCAACTAACTGCAAGTCTGACATGCTCTTAAATAACTTGTGTGAGAGCTTTAATAAGGTAAATAAGTTTACTAACCTAACTTGTTTAAATTGAATTTTGCATTAAATAAGTTTACTAACCTAACTTGTTTATTGACAAATGATTTTGGAATCAAGGGACAAGCCAATACTCACTATGATGGAGATGATCAGATGCAAAATCATGACAAGAATTGCATCTAAGAAGGAAGCTGCTGAAAAAATAATTGGGACACTTTGTCCAAAAATTCAAAAAAAGCTTGAGAAGATTATTGAACAGTCTATAAGGCATTTTGAACTTTAATTAATTACTTTTTGTTTTGATTATTTATTTACTTTAAATAATTATTGTTTCAACAGTCCAAAAATTAATTGATTTTTTTATCAATGCTGACAGGTGTTGGCCTAGGAATGCAGGTGGACAAAGGTGGGAGGTTTCTGCAGGATTTGAAGACCAACATGCTGTAGACTTAGAAGCTCAAACATGCAGTTGCAAAAAATGGGAACTTACATGTATATTTTGCAAAGTTTTGGTTTATATAATGTACTGGACTGCAAAGTTTTTACAAATTTTGGTAGTTTCTGCCATTCTGTATTATTTGTGTAAGTGTTTGATAGTTTCTGCCATTATGTGATTCTTAAGTGAACTGCATCATATGATAAGTAAAGGTTTATATAATGTTGTGATTCTTAAGTGTTTGCTTGGATATAGGAATCATGTGGGGATATTCTGTCAATGGTCTGTTTTAGTGATTCTTAAGTGATTTTAAAATGCCATTCTATCTTGTAGGGATTCCTTGTATACATGTTGCATCTGTAATTTTGCATATTGGAGCTAGGCCAGAAGACTTTGTCAATCCTTGCTACAGAAAGGACACTCAACTGGAAATCTATTCTCATATGGTTAAACTAGTTCGAGGTCCAAAACAATGGGTTCATTATCAGACAGATGAACCACTCCTACCCCTTGTAATTCGAAGGCATGTTGGCAGGCCTCAAACAAAAAGAAGAAAAGAGGCTGATGAGCCAGTCAAAACAACTGGAAAAATGAGTAAGCTTGGAGTCCATATGACTTGTTCAAAATGTGGAAGTAAAGGCCACAACAAAAGATCTTGTAGGGGACAAGTTGGTGGCAATGCAAGGAGTGCAAGGATGGCTCCAAGAAGGAATGCAAGGCCTAGTAGGTCTAATACCTCTGAACCAATGCCTACTAGTCATGCATGGGTGGCCTCTGAACCAATGCCTACTGGTCATGCAAGGGTGGCTTCAACTATGCCTACTGGTCATGCAAGGGTGGCTTCAACATCAAGAATGCCTATTGGAAGTGCTAGACCTTCCAAACTACCTGTAAGTTTGGTTAACTAAGTAATATCATTTGTTTTTAAACCTAAAATTCTAATTAATTCTTATCTATCAATGCAGGTTAGGAGACCAACATGTTCCAATTCAGTAAGTTCTACTCGTCCTACTAACAACCAACATCATGAATAAGGGAGTCAAAGAACAATGGGACCAGTAATGACTGTCAGATGGAGGCCATCACAGCAGAGCAGTGTTCAAGGATCTCAAACACAAGAAAATGTGTCTAACAGGCAGAAGTCTACTTGAAAGGAGACTTATGGATGTCATTTTGAGACTGTTTAGTTATTTTGTCAAAGAGGCACAAATAGCCTTGTGGAAACTGTTCTAGGCTAGTCTTTTGTTCATCATTTTGTATACCTTTTTGTGGTATTTTGTTCATCTTTTGTACACCTTTAGTGACAAAATTGACAAAAAACAGTGATATGATCATTATTGTCAAAATGTCATTGTTCAACATTTGTAGCCTCTCCCATTTGGGATAATATTAATGGAAATTGAATTTACAGTTTCTACCTTTAGTGAAACAATTTCTAATTCTTGGATTAGCTTATGAACAATGATTGGTTGAAAATATCTTAAATCATCTTAAATCATCACACTTGGACATAATTTGTTTCAATTGAGCATAACACTTGAGCATAACATTTTTTTATAAGAACAACAACAAACATCTTAAATGATCACTTGAGCATAACACTTGGGCATAATTAACAACAAACATTTTTTTCATTGAATAACATCCCATTACAACATACTCCATCATACATTAACACAATTTTCAGCTTCGAAATCATCACTAACACAATTTTCAGCTTCTTAATCATCACTAACACAATTTTCAGCTTCTTAATCATCACTAACACATTTTTCAGCTTCTAAGTCATCACTAACAGTTATGAAATAAATAACTCACTAAAGCAATACATATTAAAGCAAGAATCCAAGCAATTCTCTCATTTCTTCTTCTCCTCTCATTAGTTCCGATCTTCTTTAGGAGACCATTAATAAGAACTTTCACACGTGGATTCATCGGTGGATCATACCACTAGAAAAAACCACAAGATTTGCGAAATTTTTTACCATAGTTACTACACCCAAAAAATCGCCTTCTTGGATTGTTGTTTGTCCAAGAACTCTTCAACGTCGATGGCTTCTCACACCAGCAGATCGAAATTTCATTCCCTTCAGATGACTCCATGTCTTCAACTTCAACCGGCTTCTCAGACTTGCCCATCGGTAGTTTTCTCCTTTTTTCAAGTGTTGTAAATTTAGGGTTACAGAGGATTTTCATGTGTTTTCCCCTTTAAGTACCCCAAATGTTTTATTTATTTATTTTATTAATCCAACATGGCATAAGAAATTATTTTATTAATCCAACATGGCATAAAAAATTATTAAAATAAGCCATGTCATTGTACAGTAACTGAGTTAACGGTGGAATGATGAAAACATCAAAATGTTGAAAGTTGAGTGATGAAAATGAGCGTTTTTTAAAGTTGAGTGACTAAAATAGGTCAAATGACCAAAGTTGAGTGATGATTTCAGTATTTTACCCATAAATTAATATGGATTGATTCAGTTAATTGAATACTAACTACTATCTTGATTTGATTTATAAAAAATATATTCAAGTTTTGGGTTAAATATACCAAAATCTACATAGTAGGGTTAAAATATATATTGATCCTCAAATTTCAAACCTTTGAATTGTCCTCAAACTATTAATATCTTTTTTATGAAGTTTTTGTTTCATTGTTTTTTTTTTGAAAATCCTATTCTACTTCTACCTAGAGGAGAGGGGGGAAATCTAGGTGAAGGCAATGCTCCTAAAGGATCTTGAACCCGAGACCTAAGGGGAAGGGAGTGAAGAATCAAGTGAACGTGCACTGACCACCAGGCCGTCATCGCATGCTTTTTGTTTCATTATTAACTTAAGTCTTACATAAAGTATATTCAAATCACTTCAAAGCGATTTTTTATTTTGATAAAATAATTTTTTTTATTTAAATTATTGTAAAATACATAAATATTAATTTAATTGCACCACACATCTTCAAACTACGACTCTCGTTCTAAAATGGTCACTAAAATTTTAAATGTTCAAGCTTCATCTCTGAACTATGACCTTTATTCTAAATTATCCCCTAAACTTTTAAGCATTTTAATTTCTGTTGAGCTCGATGGTCACAACAGATGTGCTTGTCAAGTGGTGGAGAAGGTTGATTTTTGGGTGTTTATGTGTAAGCTAAAAGATAAGAATTGAACACAAGGATTTAGAGTGGTTCGGCTTTCTAACCCAAAGCCTACATCCACTACCTTAGCTTCCTACTAAGGATTTCAACCAAATTAACTAAGAATTTTGTCCCCTTTTCTAAGCACTCTCTTACAAGAGAAATTCTAAGCAAACTTGAAATCCCTCTAACAAGTATTTGTTTGCACTATTAAGCACTCACCCAAAACCTAAACACTTGAGCAAATTTGAATTATAATCTCACAAGTGTTGTCTATACAAGAAATATACAATTTAGCTCTAAAGACAATATTTCATCATAGTGTTGTTACAATTGAAGCATTAGTCTTCCCTTGATGCTTGGAAGTCCCTTTTATACTCCCAATTGAGTTTGTAGTCGTTGAAGATCGTTGGGATTGAATTGGAGCCGCTGGAGACTTTATTTCCCTCATTAATTGCAGTTCTAGAGTTGTTTGTTTCAAAACAGGTGAGCCCGTATCAGAACGATCTTCTTTAGAACAAGCCGTTGAAGCTTGGTGCAGCAAGCCGTATTGAAATGCCTCTGGCCGTATCGAAACGGTATTGAGCTGTATCGAAACGGTTACAAACCGTTTCGGTACGTGTGATAGTTGAGATGCAGTTTAAAATGTCGTTGAGAAATTTGACCGTTGGAGAGGTTTTGACCATTGGGCGTATCGAAACACCAAAGGGGTGTTTCGAAATCGAAATCCTCTGTATGGAAACGGGCAAGCCCTGTTTCGATACGTGTTTTAGCAGTTTCAAATTGTTTTGAAACATGTTAGCCTGTATCGAAACGAGTACCTTGAAAAACCTGGTTTGGCTACTTAAAAATGTTTCAAACCTTGCCAAAAACATTTAAAACACCCACAAACTTATTTTCAAGTTGTTTGGACTTAAAGACATTTTTGAAATTTTTTCAATTTAGTCCAAAACTATTTTTTTCAATTATTATATCAAAACATTAGTTCTACAATCTCCCCTTTTTGATATAATAAAACCAACTTGGAAAATTGTTTGAGATTCTCCGCTTTGTATTTTAAAATTTTAAATAAGAAATTTCAAAAATTAAAAGAAGATAAAGCTCCCCCTTATTCTCTTGAAAAACCAATTTTTTTAAACCATTTCTCCCCCTTTTTGTTATATAAAAAAGAATTTAAATAACTGTAAGTTCAAAATAACTTAGGAAGTTAAAAAAATGACACATAAGAATTTTGGTTTTAAAATGGCTCCCCTTACTCAAATCATCATCAAATAATGTTAGTCCAACACATGATAATCTAGTTGAATAAAAAAATCAAATTAAACAAATAAAAACAACAACTAGATTTTACCAACACTTGAACTTCAAGGGAGGATGTGAAGCCTTCCTTCTTCAAGTGTTCTTCCTTGTGTGCATAGAGCTCCCCTCAAATTTGGACTTGTTGATCAATCTCCATCACACCTAAACAAGACAATCAAGTAATTTTTGGTATCCAAATTGCTTTGGATCCATAGACATTAGTAGCACAAAATTTAGTCCCCTTAGGAATCCATTGTTCAATTTCATCCTTTTTAGTTGAAGTACTTAGTCCTTTTGGGACCCAAATAATTCTAAAAACTTTATCATTCAAAAATCTAGGGGCACTAGATTGTCTAACATAAAAGTTTGATTTTCCAAAACTATTTTTCTTTTCAAGCTCTTTGGAAATCAAATCTTTTACCTCTTGGACTTTCTGAAGCAAATTTTGTAAATCAACACATTTTTGCTCAAACCCATTGAGTTTTGCTTCAAGTTCAATTTTGGTTTTAGAAATCAAATCATTTTGAATTTTCAAATTTGAAACAACTTTTTTATTTTTCAAAATGTGACTTTTAAACTCTAAAACCAAATCATCATAGGCATCTTGTAATTCATCAAAAGAATATGAAAATGAGGTAGATGAATTAGAAGTTACCCTTGAATCTTCTTCGATGGCCATAAGGCAAAGGTTGGCTTGTTCATTGTCGGTGGAGTCTTCATCACTCCAAGTAGCCACATATGCCTTCTTCTTATGGCTTGAAGAGCTTGCCTTCTCTTTTTTTCTCGATTCATACTTGGATTTTCCTTTTTTTCTTTCTTCATGAACCGAACAAATTTGTTGAAGAGAATGGTCATCTCTTCATCTTCACTATCCTCTTCGCTCAAATAAGCGTGTTGGCATGTAGAGGGTGGAAGGGTAATGGCATTTATATCGATGCCTTGCCTCTTGATCTTCTTCTCCCCCCATCTTCCTTATCTCTTCCTTCTTTTTCTCCTCTTCTTTTCCTTTATTCATGATTTTGTGTATGAGGAGAGACCCCATGAGTTCATCGAGCTTCAAGGATTTGAGGTTTTTAGCTTCGATGATAGCCATCTTTTTCAAGTCCCAAGACTCGAGAAGAGAGTAGATGAGTTTACGGACAAGTTTGTCTTCTGGAATGATTTCTTCATAGCCTTTGACTCCATTAGTGATGGTGGAGAAACGATCGAACATCTTCGTGATGTCTTCATCCGATACCATCTTGAATTTCTCATACTTGAGGTTGAGGAGTCCGATCTTGGTCTCCTTTACTTCACTTGTTTTCTCATATATGACTTCAAGCTTGTCCCATACTTCATTGGCACTCTCACAAGAAGACATCTTCTCATAGATGTTGAGGCTAAGTGCACAAAAGATGAAGTGCAAAGCCTTGCAATTTAGTTCCATCTTCTTACGGTCGTCGGCACTCCAATCTTCCTTTCTTCTTTGTGGTACGAACGGGCCATCCTCAATAATGTCCCAAAGCTTGTAGTCTTTGGATTTGAAAAAGAACATCATTCTTGTCTTCCAATAAGCATAGTTAGTCCCGTCGAATAAGGGTGGCTTGTCGATGGATTGCGTCATTGAACCAGTTGTTTGAAATGTTGTTCGAGCTTGCTAGATCACCTCAATATGATGTTAATCCTCTTCAATTGAGCCAAGCACTGAGACCAATTGTTTGGCTTGTAGCACGCTCGAATCGATCACCAAAACTATCAAGGAGGGTTGTATTCGTTTAGTGGTTGAATTGGCTAAAATTGAAATGAAAGTAGAAAAGCGACACGATGATTTTAGAGTGGTTCAACTTCTAACTAAGCTTACATCCACTACCTTAGCACACCACTAAGGATTTCCCAATTCACTCAACAATGAATTTGTCCCATTTTCTCGGATTAGGAGGAAACTGTTACAACCCTATCTTTTGGACTTGGCTAAGATAGAACCAACTCTAGTTTTTCTCTCAAGGCTAAACTAGAACCTCTCCTTTTTCAAGGGATTTGTTTGGTAAACTTAATACATCATAAGGTGTGTGTTTACAAAAATTTAAGCTCACAATAGTACAAGGATTTACAATAAAGCTCACTCTCTAAAGACTATTTATAAGAGAAATGAAGAGATAAGAATTTGACTTAATTTCTCTTAAACTTGTTGCTTGGATGTTATCTCTAAAAATTCTTCAAGTGTTACAGCCTTCAATTTATAGTCCCAATTGAGCTTGTGGCCGTTGCTAGCCGTTAGGGATATTTTGGAGCCGTTGGAGCCTTTATTTCCCACAATAAATGATGTTCTGGAGCTGTCCGTATCAGAACACACGAGCCCGTATCGGAACGACCTTCTTCAGAACTAGCCGTTGATGCCTGATGCAGCAAGCCGTATCGAAATTCCTCTGGCCGTATCGAAACGATTACAAATTGTTTCGGTATGAGTGACAATTGAGCTACAATTTAAAATACCGTTGGGAAATAGTCACTAGGGGGTTTGACCGTTGAGGACTTTGCCACATAGGCGTATCGAAACGGTGAAGCCCGTATTGAAACGCTATGTAAAAACCCTCACCCAAATTAAGCTCGTTTTGAAACAGACAGAGCTGTATCGAAATGTTTTGACGCTGTAAATGGTCGTATCGAAACACTTAGGGGGTATTTCGAAACACCTGGGTGGTTTTGTAAAATTTGACTTTAGAAAACGCATTAAAACCCCTTTTAAGAATTCTTAAAACATATTTTCAAGTTGTTTGGACTTAAAAGCATTTTGAAATCTTTTCCATTTAGTCCAAAACTATTTTCAATTATTATATCAAAACACATATTTCTACAATCTCCCCTTTTTTGATATAATAAAACCAATCTTGAAAAATTGTTTGGGATTTTCCCCCTTAGTGAAATAAATTTTGAATAAGAGAATTAAAATTCAAAATCAATTAACGCTCCCCCTTATTCATTTGAAAATTTAATTTTTCAAAACATTCTCCCCTTTTTGTTATATCAAAAATGGTTCAAACTACGTTTGAAAACTTTGAAGTCCATAACAATAGAGAGTTTTTAAAACAAATTCGACAAAAATGATAATTTTTAAAATTGGCTCCCCCTTACTCATTTCATCATTGTTAGGCTTAACAAATAATCCTAGACTTTAAACAAAAGTTAGATACCCAAATATATAAAATGAAAGCATTAAGCTTAGAGGCTACCCAATCTTCTTCTCATGTGTGATTTGAGCATTCTTTGATTTTGCTTTGCTTGTCATTGCTCCAATACACCTACAAAAGACATTTATTTTGATTTTGGTATCCAAATTGCTTTGGATCCATTAACGTTAATTTCAATGTCTTTAGTTCCTTTAAGAACCCATATTTGTCTAACCCTATAAGATTTTCTCTTCTTAATAGGACAAATATGTAAGGAATGACCATGATAATGGCAATGTGAGCATTTTGCCATTATGTGACAAGATGAATTATTGAAAACAATTTTTTTCTTTTTCTTTCAAATCACGATTTTTTTTCTAAAACATCTTTACTTGTTTTTGAAAACTCTAAATCATTTTTCAAATTTCATTTTGGTTTTCAAAATCCAATTTTATTTTCAAAAGAAAATCATTTTCAAATTCAAGTTCTGAAATCATTTTCTTAAATTTGGAATTCATGGTCTCAAATTCCAAAAATAATTCATCGAAAACATCTTGCAACTCATCGAATGAGTAAAAATTAAGCTCACTTGACTTAGAAGATACCTTAGGCTCATCGAGAGCCAAAACACCATCCACCTTTGGATTGGAGAGAAGGTTTGCACATGATTGTTGGAGAGAAACTTAAAATTCTAAGCTCACTTGAAATCCCTCTAATTAAGCTCCTAATTGAGTTTGTAGTCGTTGAGGACCGTTGGGATTGAATTGGAGCCGTTGGAGACTTTATTTTCCTCATTAATTGCAGTTCTAGAGCCGTCCATTTCGGAACAGGCGAGTCCATATCGAAATGACCTTCTTTAGAACTAGTCGTTGAAGCCTGATGCAGCAAGCCGTATCGAAACGCCTCTGGCAGTATCGAAACGGTATTGAGTTGTATCGAAACGGTTACAAACCGTTTCGGTACGATTGACAGTTGAGTTGCAGCTTAAAATGCCGTTGGGAAATTTGACTGTTGGGCGTATCGAAACACCAAAGGGGTGTTTCGAAACCGAAACCCTCAGTATCAAAACGAGTAAGCCCTGTTTCGGTATGTGTTTTGGCAATTTCAAACTGTTTCAAAACATGTTAGCCTGTATCAAAACGGGAACCTTGAAAAACTTGGTTTGATTACTTAAAAACGTTTCAAACCTTTCCAAAAGCATTTAAAACATCCACAAACTTATTTTCAAGTTGTTTGGACTTAAAGGCATTTTTGAAATCTTTTTAATTTAGTCCAAAACTATTTTTCAATTATTATATCAAAACATTAGTTCTACAATTTCATCCACAAATTATCGTTTACGTCACATCATATTATTACATAACACACATCAATATTTATATGACAATCAACATTTTTATAACATTTTTATTAACATGTGATATGATTACCATATATCGATAATTTGGGGATGAAATTAGAACATTCAAAAGTTTGGAGACTAATTTATAATAAGTTATAATTTGGGGAATGAAATTGGAAACTTAAAAGGTTTAAAATAATTTAGAATGAGGGTCATAGTTTGAAGATGAAATTAAAATATTTCAAATTTTATGGACCAATTTAAATGAATGGCATGATTTAGAAACATATAATACAATTAACTTTTAAAAAGGTTTAATGTCAAAATAAGTGTTCAAACTATCATGTTTTTCCTTTTTAAGTGCTTAAACTATTTTTTACCCCTTTTAGGTGCTCGAACTATCATATTTTTCCCTTTTAGGTGCCCAAACTATCATTTCTTGCCCCTTTTAAAGGTCACATTGAGGCACCTATTTGACAAAAAAATAATAGTTTGGGCAACTATTTTGACCATAAAAATAGATTGGGCACTTAAAAGGGGCAAAAAATAGTTTAGACATCTAAAATGAGAAAACGAAATAATTGGGCACTTAAAAGGGACAAAAAATAATTTAGGCACTTAAAAGGTGAAAACATGATAGTTTTAATACTTATTTTAGTATTAAGCATTTTTAAAATAATAAAAATGAATATTTGAATTAATCCAGACCAACCAATCAAATGAGTTTGGATAAAAAGATTTCAAAATATTGCAGATATTAAGTCCTTTCATTTATTCAAGAAGGTATGTGAAGAGTTTCTGTTGCAAATAGGCCTCGCCCCGGTGATTTTGTGAACAAAAATCTATAATGAAAACCGATAACCCACCCTCAACTAGAGGTGTTTAAATCCGTGTACTGAGTCTGAGTCTTCGGATAGTAATTTGTCTGGCCCGTGTTTTTGGCATGTATTAATCGGGTACCTGCTAATCGAGTATTTGGATGTGTTGTGAGTATTCATAAAATAGGGTAATTGAGTATTTATAAAATCGGGTAATTAGATATTCAAATATAAAAATATGTTCGAATCATGTTTAACAAGTAATTATATTCGAATCATGTTAACATGTAATTATATTCATATAATGTTCATATTATATTCGAATCATATTCAAATTATTTTCGAAATATAATTTGACTATGATATTTCGAATGTAATTTGAATATGATTCGAATATAATATGAACATGATTCAAATATAATTCTAATATAATTACATGTTTTTTCAACTATTATATTCGAATCATGTCCATAGTATATTCGAATCATGTTTAACATGTAATTATATTCGAATCATGTTTAACAAGTAATTATATTCGTATCACGTTCATATTATATTCGAATCATATTCAAATTATATTATAAATATGATTCGAATATAATACGAGCATGATTTGAATATAATACGAAATTACTAATTTAGTATTAAAATATTTGATTTTATTTATTTTTATTAAATATTAACATTTTAATAAAATAATATTAAATAACAAATAATGGACTAAATTATAAAAATTAGAAACAAATAGGGGTTAATTTAAGGTAAAAATAGACTTTTCAGTGACTAAATTGAACAAAAAACAAACCTGACAGACTTGACATGTCATTTACCCTTTAAATAAAACCAGACGAATTGACTTAGTCAATGAGTTGATGACGTGGCAGGATGTTATTGGCTGGATTTTTTTAACGGCAAATGATAACGGAATGGGGCAAAATGAGTAACGACGAATTGTTTAAGGAAAAAAATTGTTAAAATGAAGTTCAGGGGGCAAGTTGGAAAATCAAGTATACTTTAGGGGAAAAGTTGTATTAAGCCATTTTAAAAATAAAAATGTTGTATTAGTTTAATATAAAATATATGTATTTATTAGTTTAATATAGAAATATATATTTATTAAATATAAAAATTTTAAGATGTTTTATTATTTTAATATAAAAATATGTATTTATTAAATATAAAAAAACTAATTTCAAATAAATTCGGGTAGTCAGGTACTTGAAAAGTTAGAATTTTATGACCCAAGCCCGACCCGAGAGATGATTTTTTTAATAAAATTACCCTGATTTTAATATTTAACTTTCATGGAAATTTTATGGATTAATTCCACATTAATTAAAACTCAAAGTTAATAAAAGATTCAACAAACATGGATGATTGAAAAGTGTATAGGAAACTTGCATATGTTCTTGAGATATAATACTGGAAAATAATAGAAAACAAAAGAGAATTTCGATCCAAATCACACATAATTTAATCAAAGATTACGAAGCTGCTTAAGATTCACCGGAGAAATAACTTTGGTGTTTCCGTTGAGAAGTTGTTGAGCAATTATAAGATTGGCAGCCTCGCTCGGATGATAAGGATCCCAGAACACATGCTTGTCACGGTCATAGCACATACTCGATGTCGGTCCACATGGGATTATCCCTGCGAATTGGCCTCCATTTCCACAACAAGCTTTGCTTGCCGTCGTAAAACCTACATCGAAAAACAGGGTTTGAGAGAATTATCGGAAAAAAAGGCGAAAACCGATTCGAACATACCATATTTCTTATAATTTACGATGAGTTCCATCACTAAGTCATAGACATTAGCATGAACAAATATGGCTCCGGGGAGGTTTCCATTCAATTCAGTAAGCAAATTCTTTAAACGTCCATTGTACTGTATTGCCAGCTTGTTGGCTAGATCGACACATTCTTTCTCGTCCAATTGGTTTATGGTTTTCTGATACGGAATGCAACCGATCGGACCGACGTTTCCGATGACAAATTTTCGAGCATCGAGCTGGTAAAGTCTCTGTTAGCCAACAGTTAAAACATCATTGTTTAGTTGACAAGTGATAATGAAATATTGGTTATATACTAAGGTCGGAGTGGAATGGTGTTCATACAGTTAACTGGTTCCTCAAGTGACTAATCATGTCATCGATGAAACCATCTGGAGATTGAGAAATCCTAGCTCCAACTGAAAGAACAGGGAGAAGATAGTTGTTCAGAAAATCATTTGCTCCGATCGTAATCGAGAAAATCGATCTTTTCGAAATGTAATCTTTGGCCTTTGATGAACCCAACAATGTATCGAACTGTTTCCTTGTGTTGTTGAAGAAATCAATTTGGATATCCAATCCCAGCCTATTAACCTGCAAAAGGAAAAAAAACGGATTTAGTTTGTCTTGAATTGGATAAACTTTGAAAGGGTAGAAAGAAATGATTTCAAAACTAACAAATATTCTTCCAGTTGCATTCATAATCCCCCCTCCTCCTGATGCATAATTTACACCATAAAGTATAGCTTTCCCAGTAGAATTTGGAGCAAGATATGGAACTGCATAATTTGGTATTCCCAATTCTTCTCCTGTTAACAGATAATAAATGTTAATAAAATCGCAACGCGAACGAAAACCGAGGTGAAAAAAGAGAGGTAAATAGAGCTTACTTACCTACAATGTCACCTATGGTTCTACCATTAGTGTATCGGCCAGTAGGGTTCCCTCCGGAAGCTTTGAAATCGATTCCGTTCGGTCGAATATTTGCCCGGGACAACGTCGGCAAATAGTTATTATTACCGGCATCAACGAGAGAATCACCGAAGATGAAAGAAGCTCCTAAACTGCTATTTTTATCATCAGCTCCATCAACCAGATAGTAGTAGCTCAAAGTACTGAACCACAAAAGAACAAAACCAAAACTACAAGCTTTCAGCATAGCCATGGCTACTGGTTTGTTCGAGTATCGATATTATGATTCCGAGTACGAAGCATGCTCCGGTTATGGAGATGGGTGAGTATATAAGTCCAGTTTTGATAAAACTTGTAAACTTGAGTATATGTGGAGTTGGCATTTGGTTTGACCCTTTTTTGTAATGGAAAGGACTGTTTGATGGAAGGTAGGTGATCAATCTGGTGTAAAATTTCCTGAGCGTGCGTTATGAAGTTTTTGGCCTTTGCTTTGTGTATACGTAAGGTGGAACTGGGTGCCATGAATTGCATTATATGGTCAAATATGCAGTTTAGATTAAAAGTTTTGTTTGTTGTCATTTGGATTTGTGGGCTGAATTAAGAATGATTGGGTGGAAACTTGGTGATTGTTTGGTAAATTCTTCAAGAAATAGGATATTTAATACATTGATATTGAAAAATATATATAAGCGGGTGATTTTATGGTTTAGAGTTTTATAGATTTTAAAATTTAATGGTTTAGAATTTAAGATTTAGGATAATAAAATCAAATATTTAGACTTTAACCCTAAATCATAAATTCTAACTATAGACTCTAAATTTTAATCATAAACTTTAAGTTGTAAAATTTTAAGCCAAAACCCTAAAATCAGTCCACCTATGATTTTTTTTCAAATACTAGTGTATCAAATAATTGCCCATTAACGGGTTGATTCAAGTGGCAAATAGTTTGATATCGTTTAAGCACGTATAGAGTTCGGGGCCATGTGTATGTAAAAAATCTCAACCAAGAGACTCACGTACCAAAGACAGGTGTGCGACGCGGGTCGTCCGAATTAATTAGGACAAAGTCCTAGGGAATTGTGAGGGCAACAAAATAAACCAACAAGGTTGGTTCAAGTGGTAAGCAGTTTAGTATTGCTTAAGTATGTCTCGAATTTGAGGCCTTGTGTATGCAGAAAATTCACGCCGGGAGACTCACTCACCAAAATTAAGTATGCGACGTAATTTAGTCTAGATTAGTCGAAGCAAATCCTCAGGAAGTGGGAGGGGAAAAAAGTTTGTTTTGAAGACCCAAAAGGCCAAGTTGGGCTAAGTTCATATGGAGATTCCAAGGGTAGGCTTTTGGGTTATCTAATATTTTAGGCTTAGTTATTCCATGTTGATTGGAGGATCCAGACCAATCCGAAGTGTTGTTTTAAGGATCCCTAAGGATCATTAAGTTCCCTATACTTAAACTTCAACGTGCTTATTAATTCTGAAGAACAAGATCACCTACAGAGGAGTACCAAAAAGAAATCAAAGCTAGTGATTACAAAGTGGATTGCATTAATGGAGAGGAAGTTCTTCATTGTTCTGATTCTCTAACGAAACCCAAGTTATTGGATGGATGGAGGAAGAAGATGATGACCCCGGTGGCAGATTTTAGCAACAAAATTTGAGGGGTCTATTTAAATTTAAGGATTTTGGTGGTTTAAATTAAATTCTTCAAAAAATTTAAAGGGTTTTATTTAAAAATTAGGGTCTAATTAAAGTTTTCAAAAAAAATGACTTAATAGGAGCTTTTAAATTTTTTTGAGGAGCCTTAATTAAAAATATACAAAAAAATTGAAAATGATAATTTCTTTTAAAGAATCAAATTAAAATTTTAAATATTTCTAAGAACTAAATTTTGATTGTTCAAAATTTTAGGTTCAGCTAAAAATATGGACTTGAGAAAACGAGTCACCTTAGAGTCGATAAAACACAAATCTTCATTGACATGTCAAAAATTATTGGGAAAACTACACCAGTGACCACCGAAGATATTGGGGATACCTATTTGAACCACCGAACTAAAAAAACGTCAATCGCACCACCAAACTTATTAAATCAACCTATTTTGACCACCGCCGTTAAAAAATTAACGGAGGGGTGATGGAAGTGCCACGTGGCAGTTAACAGGACTTTTTTAAAATTACATGTTTAGTCCCTGTTATTTACTTATTAAATTAATTTGATCCTGATTTTATTTTAATTAAATAAAAATTAATCAACCAATCAAATTATGACACGTGTCATCACCCAATTGGATTAATTTAATTTATTTTATTTAATATTTAATATATTTTTTCCTCCAATCAGGTGGTGACACGTGTCACCACCTGGTTAAAGGAAATTTGAAGAAGAAAATGAAAATGGCGTTACGGTGGTTTGAACTTGGGACCAAGGGGATAAAACCCCCAAGCTTTAACCATTGAACCAAAATGCCATCTTCATTTTCTTCTTTAAATTTCCTTTAACCAGGTGGTGACACGTGTCACCACGTGATTGGAGGAAAAATATATTAAATATTAAACAAAATAAATTAAATTAATCTAATTGGGTGATGACACGTGTCATAATTTGATTGGTTGATTAATTTTTATTTAATTAAAATAAAATTAGGATCAAATTGATTTAATAAGTAAATAACATGAACTAAACATGTAATTTTAAAAAAGTCCTGTTAACTGCCACGTGGCACTTCCGTCACTCCTCCGTTAATTTTTTAACGGCGGTGGTCAAAATAGGTTGATTTAATAAGTTTGGTGGTGTGATTGACGTTTTTTTAGTTCGGTGGTTCAAATAGGTATCCCCAATATCTTCGGTGGTCACTGGTGTAGTTTTCCCAAAATTATTCCTTCCAAAACAAACCCCTCAAGTTGAGTGAAGAAAACAATTAATCAGTTGGTCTAGTGGGATGAGACATTAATTTTTTAAATAAGATCAAATGTTCGAATCTTGACGTTGTAAATATAACAAATAAATTGAAAAAAAAAATATCTCCTAAAATGAGCCTCTACAGTACCTGGTCAAATTAATTAATTAATAAATTGAATACATATAATTAAAAAAATAAAAAACAAAACAAGAAAGCCAATAATAGTGGGAAAAGGAAATGTCAACATAATAAATAAGATAAAGGGAAAACGATGTTAGAGGTAAAAGGTTAACATTTTTTATACATAAAATTTACTTTTTATTTCAAATTGATATTTATATTTTATTTGATATTAGTATGGACTTGTTTTTCATACATTTTTATACACAGTTTGCTCTTTAGACAAAAATACATTATAAAAATTAATTTAAATTTAAAATGTTAGACAAAACCTAGCCGTTTCTTTCTCTCTCTTTTATTCTCTTAGCCGATTTAGTTTTTCTTAATTTAACCGTTTTATTTACGTTATGAAGTCAGCTGCGGTACTAGCTTTAAAAACTTATTGTCGACTTTCGGTCACATTTTTTTATTTTTTTATTTACTTTGTTCTTTTGATTTTAATCTTTTTTTAATAAATTTGTCTGACACACTTTCTTCTACCTTTTGGTATGTATTTTCTGCCTCTTAGCACGCGTTTCTGCCTATTGGCACGTATTTTTTATTTTGCTTCAGGGGTGAATTGGACGTCGCCACGACTGATCAAGAGGACACTCTTTTGATTATCCCGTTGATCTCCCTGCTTTAGACCCTCGAACTGGATCTAGATGTAAGTTAGTCATCGCTCTTGTTCGCGATTGAGTTGTGGTAATAAACGTGTTGTCAGCGTACCCCAATTACACAATATGCATTTTTTAATATTGTTGTTGTTGTTGATGATGTTTTTTACATTTATCGTCGAGCTTTGGTGATGTTTTGTATCTATTTTATTTCGCGTCTTTAAATTAAGTTTTTACCTTTTCTTTGGTCATGTTTATAATCTTAATCTAAAGACATTAGTTTTCGTTTTAAGAATTGGTCTGGGTCAAATTATAGACTTTTATCTTAATTTTTATTTATTTATGAATAAAACTTATAAGGTACTGATTCAGAAAACAATAACATAAATACTAATTTGAACTTTAAGTTAATATATTAATCGTTAATAAAATGACACAGACCGAAGTATAGCTTTTTTGTTTATCCAAACTATAGCTTATTATATCCTTTGAAATTCTCATATTTTATATATATATATATATATATATATATATATATATATATATATATTACTTATTTTTTAAAAGTTTCTTTACTCGTTTTTATTTGAAACTTTAGTCTATTCTTATAACACGTTTTTATGACACTTTGTTTGTTTTGAGAAGGTGTCTTTTCAGATTTATAATGTTTTTTTTTTGTTATTGTTTGTCTATAGACCAAAATTCTGCAACGAAAAGATTTACATAAGTCATAGAACGTTCTAATTGAAGCATATAGTTGTTGCATTTTAGTTTAAAAATTGAACAAATTCTTCTAAAAAGTGATGAGTTTTGTTTTTCTTGCTTCTACACTATTTGAGTTTGAATTTATATTTGTTTTATTATTCATGATTATTCGTGGTTTTGGAGTATAGCATGTTTGCAATAATTTTTTACTTCTAACAAAATTCATGTTATGTTTTTGTTAAAAAAAAACTTATTAAAACAGTTTATCTTTCGTTATATTTTTCGAACAAAGATAGGAGAGGAGTTGCCCATATTTAAATGGATAAACTACACTTTATTTCACTTAATTTCGAGTTTGGTAATAAAAATGTTTTTTTTTAATTCAGCCGTTAAATACTGGACAGTATAAGTGATGAGATCTGATATAATAACAATTCTTCTCCTCAAAATTTATATATTTATTAATTTAATCTTAATTTAAAATAATTATTGTCCTGATATAATAACAATTTAACAATAAGTTGTTTTTGCTTTATGCAAAATGTCATTATCCAACTACTACTTTGATTCGGTAGCCTCACTTGCTTCAATAATATCACAAAAAAACTAAATAATGAAAATTTAAATATGAATGGTTAGATTTATTGATTTGTTTCAAATTAAGACAAAATTAATAAAATGTACATGTTTTGGGGACTAAAAATGTTATTATATCATGCCGCAATAAACGCTCGTTTCAATTTTAACAACAAAAATGACATATTTGTTTTCACACCCATATTTTTTAACATTTTGGTATGATTACATGGTATTATATGTTCTTTACTCATAATAATCCTTTAAAAGAGGCACACGCATCGTGCAGACAAACTACTTGAACTCGGGTCTTCTATACAGAATAACACTAACTTTTTACCAAAACCACTCAATTCGTTTCCAAATCCATAATTAAGCGGTCATAAGTACAATTTAACCTATTTTAAATTTAATATCAATATAAAATTAAATAACACAAATTATTTACCATTAAACGGTAGTAAGCTATTTTTTAATTAAGGTGGTAAGGTAAGTTTAACCATCGGTTTTTTATCTATTGGTTGATTAATTTGAATTGACTATTGTAAATGTTTATTATGAGGACGACCCTCACAACTTAATTATTTCATTCACAATATTACTTCAGGATTCAAATTCTTAACATTGTTTAAAGAATCTAGTACCTCTTCCACTAGAGCTAATGGTACAACTTTGTTTTTTACTTATGATAAATAAATAAAAGAGACTTTTGATTATTTTTTTTGCTAATTCCAAAATTTAGGGGAAATGGAGAGTAAACTCTAATTGGCCTTTAACTTTTGGGCAGGTTATTGGGTTTTGTGCATTGACCAGCTAGGGAATCCAAAGGCAATGGCCCACCTTTACATTGCACTTTGGCAATTTTAAATTAATATTTTTTTATTATTTAATTAGAAGAATGACCCTATTTAAGATTATTTGGAAAAATTACTTTGAAATTGTTCATGTAAAATTAACTCGTTTTCTATTGGACGCGAGTTTAAAACCCACTTTTAACAAAATGCAAGTTTAAAAGTCGCTTTTTGTAGGGTACGCGTTTACCTTACATGGACTGACAAAGGGTATTTTTTTAAATAATCCTAAATATGGGACATTTTCTAATTAAATAATAAAAATATATTAATTTAAAATTGCCTTGCACTTTTAGTTACTTTTCAGTTTTGAACCAAGATATACATTGTTGATAGTAGTGATTAATTTTCTCGTTACATGTGTTCTCATTAAGAAGTAAATTGTTGGTTGTAAAATGTATTTTATTCTCATGGATAAGAATCGAACTCCTAATCCATGAGAATCGAACTCATAATCTTATAGTTAAAAGATGAAGTGAGCAACAACCACTCTAGATTTCATGGTTTCCTATTTGTTACTTTTCCATGACGCTTTATTATTATTATTATTTGTTATCCTTTCGGTTTTTAGAGCTTCGCCTTAATTAGTTTAGACCGACCCACGCCGTACACTTAATTTTGGTGAGTGAGTCTCTTAGCTGAAACTTTTCGTATACACAACACCTTGAACTCGAGACTTACTTAAGTAATATTAAAATACTTACCACTTGAATCAACCCCGGTTGGTTTAAGAGGTTTAACTTAGGAATGGTGTTTTGGCCCACAAAAATGTTACAATTCAGATTTTAATTTTTTAGAATTTTAAATTTAAAAATTAGATAATGATAAAATTATATTAATTTCTCGTGCATGATAAAAATTTAATTTTAATATTAAAAATTAATAAAGCTATATTCTAACAAATTTTAAAACCCCGCAATTTATTCAGAATAAAAGATAATTCTGACTTAAAAATGAGAAGGAATTGGTGGAGTTTGAAATTTTTGTTGCCTAGCTGGACAGAGAACAACTTTTTACAGGCCACCTGATTGTTTAACTTTTAGCAGAGACAACATAAGGGTAAGCTTTTTTTTTTCCTTTTTTTTTAAGAAAAGCTTCAATTTTTTTAAGGGTTAACTACTAGAATAGTCACTTATGTTTTTTCCCAGTACAGAGTTGGTTACCGATCTTGAAAATTGACCAATAAGGTCACTTACGTTTTCGGGGCGTAAACTTTTGGTCACCCAGCCATTTGTTGCCGTTAAACGCTGACAGATTGTTGACCTGACAATGAAAAATAAGGGTAAATTACTACAATAACCATTAAAGTTTATCTCATGTACATTTTTGCTCCCAATTTTAAAAAATAAATATTATAGTAATGTTTCTTTATAATTTCACCCTTAAATTTTTAAAAATTTATTTTTTTAACCCTAAAACTTTACAATCAATTAGTACACTAATATTACAAATGTTTAGATAAAAAATAGGTGTCGAAACCGGGGACTCATTAATCCGGAGATTGTACAGAAGTTGGCTGAAAGAGAAGGTATCTCTCTTGGTATCGGTTTCCTTAGTCACATACGAATTTTAGATAACCCACGACAACAAGCGGCTTCAAACCTTGAGGATACAACGCTGTGCAGACCAATGGAAAATGGTCGACATAATGGGAAAAGTGGGCTCATTAGAGTTGAAGTCGTTACAGCTTCTCTCGGCTTCCTTACTAATTTTGAGGATGTCTATAAGATGTGAGCCTTTGTGGCAAAGTTCCTTAACCCAGCGTTCGTCAGAGAGGTTACACTTCCAACGGTGGCAGAAGAAGAATCTGAGACGTAACATCTGATATTTAGCAATTTAATTTCATTTGCTAAATAATCCAGGAGTCTGGCTGGATGATTCGGAAGTCCCTGGAGATGATTTGGAGGTAGGGATGTAAAAACATGTGAACAGTTGGGTTTTAGGTCGGGCTCTGTTAGGTCGGGTCAAATCGGTTACAGGTCATTTCAGGTCATTTTTTGTTTTGACTCGATTCGGTTCGGGTTCGGGTTCATTTCGGGTCGGGTTCATTTCAGGTCGGGTTCAATTCAGGTCGGGTTCATTTCGGGTCGGGTTTATTTCAGGTCGAGTTCATTTCAGGTCGGTTCATTTCAGGTCGGGCCAAAACGGTTAATTGACAGGTTGATTTCAAGTCGGTTTCGTTTCAGGTCGAGTTCATTTCAGGTCAGTTTCAGGTCGGGTTCATTTCAGGTCGGTTTCGTTTCAGGTCGGGTTCATTTCAGGTCGGGTTCGTTTCAGGTCGGTTTCGTTTCAGGTCGGGTTCGTTTCAGGTCGGTTTCGTTTCAGGTCGGGTTCTTTTCAGGTTGGTTTTGTTTCAGGTCGGGTTCTTTTCAGGTCGGTTTTGTTTCAGGTCGGGTTCATTTCAGGTCAGGTTCATTTCAGGTCGGGTTCCTTCGGGTTTATGGTTTATTGTGTTATGTGTATTATATATATTGACGGATTATGGTTTTTATTTTTATGGTTTAGGGTTTACTGATTAGGGTTTAGGGCTAGGGATTACGTATATGTGATATATATATAGTTAGGACTATCAATTTTATTTTTAGGGTTTATGGTTTAGGGTTTAGGGTTTAGTGTTTGGGTTTAGGGTTTACTGATCTTAAATTAATACAAACATGCCTACATTAATTATATATATATATATTGATGGATTATGGTTTTTAGTGTTTAGGGTTTAGGGTTTACTGATCTTAAATTAATACAAACATGCCTACATTAATTATATATATATTGATGGATTATGGTTTTTAGGGTTTATGGTTTAGGGTTTACTGATCTTAAATTAATACAAACATGCCTACATTAATTATATATATTGATGGATTATGGTTTTTAGGGTTTAGGGTTTAGGGTTTACTGATCTTAAATTAATACAAACATGCCTACATTAATTATATATATATTGATGGATTATGATTTTTAGGGTTTAGGGTTTAGGGTTTAGGGTTTACTGATCTTAAATTAATACAAACATACATACATGTATTATATATACATATATTGATGTATTATGGTTTTTAGGGTTTAGGGTTTAGTGTTTAGGGTTTAGGGTTTACTGTTCATAAAATGATACGTACATATGTACTTGTAATATATATATATTGATGGGTTTAGGGTTTAGGGTTTAGGGTTTAGGATTATTATTATTATTATTACTACTACTACTATTATTATTATTTATAATTAAATGTATAGGGTTTATGGTTTAGGATTATGGACTATGGTTCATTGATTAAAGATTAGGGTTTGGTGTTTAAACCCCTAATGTCTAATTATCGACCCTAAGCATTAAACCCTAAAGCATAAATAATTAACCCTAACCACTAAACCCTCGATCTAGGATTACGGACTATAAGCTATAGATTAAATATTAGGGTTTTATGGTTTAGAGAGTAATGATTATTGTTTAGGGTTTAGGATTAGGGACTATGATTCATTGATTAAATATTAGGGTTTGGTGTTTAAACCCCTAATGTCTAATTATCAACTCTAACCATTAAACCCTAAAGCATAAGTAATTAACCCTAACCACTAAACCCTCGATCTAGGATTACAGACTACGAGCTATAGATTAAATATTAGAGTTTTATGGTTTAGAGAGTAGTGGTTATTGTTTAAGGTTTAGGATTAGGGACTATGGTTCATTGATTAAATATTAGAGTTTGGTCTTTAAACCCCTAATGTCTAATTATCGACCCTAAGCATTAAACCCTAAAGCATAAGTAATTAACCCTAACCACTAAACCCTCGATCTAGGATTACAGACTATGAGCTATAGATTAAATATTAGGGTTTTATGGTTTAGAGAGTAATGATTATTGTTTAGGGTTTAGGATTAGGGACTATGGTTCATTGATTAAATATTAGGGTTTAGGGTTTAAACCCCTAATGTCTAATTATCGGCCTTAATCATTAAACCCTAAAGCATAAGTAATTAACCCTAACCACTAAACCCTCGATCTAGGATTACGGACTATGGTTCATTTATTATATATATAATGATGGATTAGGGTTTTTATTTTAGGGTTTTACGGTTTAGAGAGTAGTGGTTATTGTTTAGGGTTTAAGATTAGGGACTATGGATTAAAAATTAAAGATTGGGGTTTGGTGTTTAAACCCCTAATCTCTAGTTATCGACCATAAGCATTAAACCCTAAAGCATAAGTAATTAACCCTAAGCACTAAACCCCTAATCTAGGATTTGGGACTATGAGTTATAGATTAAAGATTAGGGTTTAGCATTTAAACCCTAAACCACAACTTACATACATTATATTCATATATATATTGGTGGCTTAGGATTTTTATTTTTAGGGATTCATGTTTAGAGCTTAGGTTTTAGGGTTTAAGGGTTTAGAGTTTAGGGTTAGTGATTCAAAGTATTATTAAACCATAAACCCTAAATTAATTAAAAGAAACCCAAAACTCTAAATTAATTAAATGAAACATTAAACTTAAAAATTAATTAGTAAACCCTAAAACCCTAAACCTAAACCCCAAACCTTAATTCAAAGACTAACCCTTAAACCTAAAAATAATTACACAAGTCTAAACCCTAAAACTAAAATATAAAAGTTAAACATTAAACAAAAACCCTAAACTACAACCCCAAACCCTAAATTAAACTCATACACTAAACCTTAAAACTGCATTAATGACCAAATTAAAATTAAAACAAAATTATCAGCTCAATTTGTAACCCCCTCGTTCCGGTCTGGCCGGATGACCGGTCCGAGTGGGCCACACGGGGAAAACCGAAGCGAAACCCAAAGGGTTCCCCCATCGGTTAGCAACCCTATTTTTTTCATTTTAATCTTGTCGCATTCGAACCCCAAACCACATTCAAACAGCCCAATTTTAATCTTGACTAAAGGCATCTTAATACCTATGGGTTTTTCTCTTTAAAAAGGCCAACAAGGATCAAACAGTGCAGTCTTAAGCAAAGGTTTCGAAACCTCCCCAAAAGGTTTCGAAACTTAGACTGGCAGTAAGGTCTGGAACCCAGATTTCTGCAAAAGTTTCGAAACCTTACCCATGGTTTTGAAACCCTCTTCCATGGTTTCGAAACCTTCCTCAAAGGTTTCGAAACTTAGGCCGGCAATGAGGTCTGGAATCCCAGATGTTGCAAAGGTTTCGAAACCTTCCTCAAAGGTTTCGAAACTTAGGCTGGCAGTAAGGTCTGGAAGCCCAGATTTCTGCAAAGGTTTCGAAACCTTACCCATGGTTTCGAAACTATTGTGCAGTGGATCACTTACTGCCCAACTCTAAAGACTTCCTATGGATAAAGAACACTAAGATCATGCATAAACATTTATAAGAGCTTAAAAAGGACCAAAGGCATGAATTAACACTCATAAGACTTGCACATACTAACATTTAAGCAACCATACATGAACCGTAGATAGCAACCAAGCAATTAACAAGGCATCCATACATAGCATTCGTACAAAAGGGCAATTTATGCATATATGGTCATACAAGCACGTAAGATTTCATGCCTTAGCAACCAAACAAATAGACATTCAAGGCATGCGACAACAACGATACTTATAGATCAAACATGGCATCCAAGAATCAAACCAATATCGACATACATCAAAACTCAATCATCAAAACCTATCCCATTGCTTAACTATTACATTCATTTACTCAAAACTCATACATTGAGCTCACCAAAAGCCACACTTGGAGACCTTTCCTTGCCCTTGCCACCCACAAGTTATTTATCTGCATTGTCGAACAAAAGAGAGCGTAAGCATAAAAGCTTAGTGAGGGTAGCTCATAAAACAAACCTTCGACAATGCAGGGTCCAAGCACGAGCAATTTCCATAATGAAATGCATGTTCTTACCTCCGATCCGCATAAGTCAAAATGATCATGATGCATGAACATATAATCAACATTATGCCATGCTCAACAACCCATAAGCTCAACGTACCAAGATGCATAACTCAAAGCATTAACCACATCATATATCAATTCATAAAGGGCATCTCATTTTGCATCATATAAGCATATATACATAATCTCATATTGGTATACACATACAACCTCATATTGGCGCCTAGCTATGACCCGAATACGCGGATAACCCGTTGGAACGCATTTCCAACAACAACATTACCTCGGTGGGATTCCACTCATCACCGGTCCTTGCATGTACGGGATTCCACTCATCGCCACATGCCCTACGGATGGGATTCCACTCATCATCACGTATAAATATATAAAAGCTTCCGGTGGAATATTACATCACCGTACTCCTCCTTGGTGCCTTAACGCCACCAAGGCCACGTACGTTTTGACTCAATTTGTGTGCACACTCATCCTAATGATCGATCATTGTACTCAAGCATACTAGTGCCAATATAAATCAAACTACACAACTTTTTACAATATCAATTTCAATATAAATTTCGTGCCTAGCACGTACTCACCATGATTCTCCAAAATCATGCAATCCACAACACAACCTCATTTCACAAACCAACACCACATGTATGTCAACCGAACAATCATCTCATCATATATCCACATTTTATTTGTCATCAACATGCATATAAAATCAATACAATAAGCCATACTTTCACATACATGTGTATCACATTATACATACTCATCATGAGGCATATCAACGGTTAAAGAGTACATCCAAAGTCTCTAACTAAAGCTTAGGATTAGGCTACCACCCTAATCCTAACTCTAGGTGGGTCTACCAAACCCAACCTAGTCCACATGCTCGAACCAACCACTTAAAAACCAATTTAAAAACATTAACCACTCACCTCTACCTCCAAGCTCAACTACCAAGCAACCATCACCTCCAAGTTTCCGGATTTCTTCCCGATGCTTCACCGACCCAAATTCTTGCTTCTAAACAACCTCAATACAATTTAAACAACTTCAAATCAGCCCAACCTCAAAATATCAACCCGGAATACAAATTCAAATATCAAACCCAACATTTCAAATCATGACCAAACCCCATACTTAGCAATTTCGGACAGCCCCAATACCTCTTCCAAAATCCATGTTTCCAACATCCATTGCACCCACAAATGATCCCAAATCAATCCCTAATCATAGTACTACAATTGAGCTATCAATTCCCACCTTAAACAACCCCCAAAACTCACTCAAAACCCTCCAAAACTCCATTTTCGTACTCATATTTTACCCAGCAGAAAATCATGTTTTTAAACACCCAAATGACATCTAAATGGTCCCAAATCATCCCCTTAGTATACATATACCATCAGCCCTCTAATCACACCCTAAAACTCACCAAAAATCAACTTTTTGACACCTTAAAAATGGGTCTAAGAACCCACTTCGGAAATTCATCAAAATTCAACCAAATTGATATATGTTACACCTTTTAACATGATTAACTAAAGCCCTAACTCAATTTATCAAAACCAATTGAAAAACCCCCTTAAAAATCCAAACTTGATATAAACCCTAATTTTCGAAAGTTCATGGTTTTAAAATCAATGACCATGGATAGATAGGAAATGGAAAGGAGAGTTCAAATATGTGATTACCTTTCAAAAACCCTTTGAATCGAAGTTGAAATCGAATGAAACATATGCTTGAAAATTGAGAGAGTTTGGGGAATGAGGGGAGGTATTTCACGTGGGGGATAATGGGAAAAGGGGAAGAATATGACAATTTGAAAGTTGTCATCTTTTTTAAAAGTTTTTGGGCAAATTACAACATAAGCCCTTCCCTTTTTTATTAAAGTTCAATTACACCACATTTTAGGTTGAAATTATTTTAATTTAATTTTATTGACTCGAACTATAAACACAGATAACTTCTAACCCCAAAACACGGGTGTTACAAAATTTCAAATAAAAAAGGACGAAAATGAAAGAAATGAAACTAAGAGTGCTTGCGGAGCAAGACCCGTGCGACCCGTATAATGACGCGCGGATTTTTTGACCCGAACTCAGCCTATAAATAGACCATCAACCGGTATTAAAAGCATAAAATTAGTCATTAATGGGGCATTAATTAAAAAATGCTTGAAAAAGAAAAAAGAAAAAGGGAGAGTCAGATTTAGTTTTAGGGGTACTTTTCACTTCACTTTTGCCTTTTTTTTCTCAAACGTTGGAGCCGCCGTTCCGGCCTCTCCGAAGAGATTTTCTGACATGCAACGCCACCGGCGTGACCTTCCCGTCCTCCTCTATCTTTTGACCCAAGTGGATCTCGCCGGAGATGACCGAAACGCTACGAATGGAAGATGAAAGTCCCGACGTTTCAAAGCTTCGATGAGCCGCCGTCTACCGTCAGATCGCCGCGATCTTTTGATATGGCGTTCGCCTTAACGATATGAAGCCCTTCACCGTTGGGATCGTCGAAAATACGCTCCAAACGCCGGCGATGTTGAAACAGAAGGTAAATAAAAGTTTTTTTTTAATATTCGAAATGAAAACGAAAGTAAACAAATAAGATCCAAGTGCCTCTGAATATTTTCTTGTATTGATTTGTGAACTGGTTACAACGATATTGTGGCCTTTTTTTTAATCGAATCCCCTCGAAAATTCTCCTCCTCTGCTTTACAATTTTCTCTCGGTTTTTATAACCGAGATTGGTACAAAGAAAACATTTGTTGACACTTTGCTTCTGAGTTGCTCTGAATCTGTCGTGGTTGACTTTTTTGCTTTAATTTTGTTTTTTTTCGTTCTTGGTGTCTGATGCTCTTGTTGTGTTGTCTGTGTTTTGCCGGTACACTCAAACGGGGGAGACACGGCGTGGTGGTGGCAGAACGTGCATGCGCGCGTGGAGAATGCAGAGAGGCGTGCTAGGGTTTCTCGATCTGGGGAGATCTGGACCGTCAGATCTCGTCAGATCCGACGGTTGTGAAGAGTGGCAGCTGCAGCTGAAAACATGGGCATTAGGGTTTTGCTGGCCGAGGGCTGACCTGGTCCATTGATCATATTTCGATCAGACGATTGTCATTGCGTGCGGCGGGTGCACAAAGAGAACAAAATGTTAGGGTTTTTATTATCAGACCATTATTTTAGAATTATTTGGGCTCTTATTAGGCTAAGTATGTAATCAATTTTTTGAATTTGTATGTGGACTTGGTAAAATAAAAGTGGGCTTTTAACAATTATTTATTACTTATGGGCTGATTTATTTGTATTTTATTAATAATAAAACGTCAAAATATCAATAAAATAATGAGAGTAATAGTAACAATTAGGTAATAATAACGGGTGTTAATACTAATAATAATAATATATGTAATAATACCACAATAATAATAGTGACACAAAATAATAAAGATAATAATATAAATAGGACAATAATATATTAGATACTAATACTAACGGCACTTAATATGATAATATTATGACACGTATATATACCTATTTTTTTCTTCTCTTTTTCTGCTTTTTTTCTTCTTTTTTGTTTTTTGTTTTTTTTTAATTACATAGCAGCCCGATATAAGCCCATGAACATAAAGAATGATAAGTTTAAAATCGGGACAAAATTAATGATTACAAAGTTGCCCATAATTTAAACTTGGTTGTCCTTAAGAGCTCGATGATGATATTTCTGGTAGCAAAGTATATCTTTTATACTTATAAAAAAATTGGAAGTATCCCTAATTCCATCCAAAGTTAAACTCAAACATTATTGCTATTTTGTAAGTTCATTAGGTTTATTATAATGATTTAAACGACATAACTTAATTAAGTCATTTAAGTTCTTGTAAAAGTTATGTAAGTTTTTATATATTCACTGTTAATTGTAATGTTTTAAACAACTTAACTTAATTAAGTCATTTAAGTTATTCAGGTTTTTATTAAGTCATTTAAGTATGTTAAGTTAATAAAAAAAATTTAGTCATCTTATGTTAATTAAGCATACAGATTTAGTTTAATAATCTTTATTCATTTAACTAAATTTAATTAAGTATAAAAATTTAATTTAATAATGGTTATTCATTCAACTTAAGTAAATTAAGTATAATAATTTATCTTTGAAGTTATTTTAAAATAAAAGTTAAGTTAATTAGAAAGACAATTTGATTTAATAATGTTTAATTATTTAACTTAAAATGAATGCAAGTTAATTAAACTTATTTTTAATCTTAAGTTAAGTTAATTTAGCATTAATTTATTCATATAATAAAAAATTTAAGTCATCTTATCTTAATTAAGAATACAGATTTAATTTAATAATCTTTATTCATTTAACTTAATTTAATTAAGTATAAAAATTTAATTTAATAATGATTATTCATTCCACTTAAGTTAATTAAGTATAATAATTTATCTTTAAAGTTATTTTAAAATAAAAGTTAAGTTAATTAGAAAAACAATTTATTAATACTTAGACAATATTATTAATTCAATTTATCTTTTAATTGAAGTTAAGTTAGTTAATTTATTAATACTTGACATTATTATTAATTTTAAAATTTAATACTTGACATTATTTTATATTCATTAAATATAACTTCTTCAAATGTCAGATAATTATCATTATCAGCAAATCAAATAATAGTATTAGTTCAGGTTAATATCAGTTCAGGTCAAGAACAGTTCAGGTCATAACAGGTCAGGTTCAAAACAGGTCGGGTCCAAACAGGTTGGGTTAAATCGGTTATCTAGCAGGTTAGTCTCGGGTTCGGGTTCGTTTCGGTCAGGTGTAGGTCGGGTTCAGTTACTACAGTAACAGGTCAAATTCGGGTTCGGGTTCACTTCGGTCGGGTGCAGTTCGGGTTCGGTTTCTACAGTTACAGGTTAAATTCGGGTTCGGGTTCGTTTCGGTCGGGTGCAGGTCGGATTCGGTCTTTAAATTCTCGGGTTAAACCAGGTTCTGACTCGATCGGGTTTCAGGCAGGTTACCAGGTCGGGTCAGTTTTTCACACCCCTATTTGGAGGTACTAGTAGTATATGCAAACCCTGCACTTCCGCAAGACTCTTGGATCCAAGCTGGTGAAGGTCAACTCATGTTTATTGTCGCTTGAAATTCTCTCTCTTTGGGCTATCTCGTACACTTAGTTTCAGAAATATGTACCAATTTGGATGTCACCATGAACTCAAAGCACTGCACAAGGACAGAACTATTACCACTTAGAATCAATGTTCAAGTTTTTCTATATATTTGGAAGGTCCTTGGTGAGTCATATTTGCATAGGTCCTTATATGTGTCGGAAATTAGTATTTCAAGAAAAATGAAGATTCGGTGTAACATAGCTTAGAATTCTGCTTTTGGTCACACATTTCATTTGTCCTCTGTAGAAAGAAGTAACTAAGTTTACCATCTTTTGAACAAAAAAAAAAAACTAAGTTTACCATCTGCGGTTTAGTTCTGATTTGTGAATTTGTTGTTGTCCAACCATTTTGATTTTGATTATAGTCTTGAAAGATACTTGAAACTGCTTTTCCTGCTAGACTTTGGTTATGTTTGGAGCTGCTAATTACAGGGAAAGGATTGCAGGTGTCGGGATCCGAAACGTAGACTCGTTCGATGGCATCCTTTACAGATGGATATATGATGCAAAAGCCCCACCAGGAACTTGGATAAAGTAATCAGAATTAAAAGGCAAACCAAACCAAAGCTGAGATTTCCTTTTCTAACAGGTAATAATCAAAGGGTTGGGCCATATCCATTGAGTTTTGTTTCCCATGCTTTAGCTTTTCTGGAAAAACAAGAAAGACCTATGCTTTTGTGGGTATATGCATTGCACATCAAACATCTTTTCATGATTCAAATTTGATGCTCTACGGATATGCAAATGTTTATTGTGGAGAAGGGAAAAAGATTATATCTTGCCACTAATATTGGCACTTTATTTTTATTGAACAATTGGCTGCTTTTAGCCCACGTTGAACCAGTTAAGCAAAAAGCAGATTCCAAATCTAGAAATACAACCAAATCAGAATAATAAACCCATTGACAAAATCCCATCATTTAACCCAAATCATTGGTTACAAGGAAATTCATTGATTGTTGCACCACTTTTGAAGGTCATAGCTCGGGACTGTTTTGCTTATCTTTTCAAAGCTCTGCTTACTGTGAATTTCTTTGTTTATACAATTTTTTATCCCTCTTTGACAGTGCACATATAGGGGTGTTAATGAACTGAGCTTGAACGAACAAGACTATGTTCGTATTCGTTTGTTTATTTTTAATGGTGTTCATATACAGTCCGTGTTCGTTTGAATTTTTAATATTGTGTTCTTGCTTGTTTATTTATTTTTGAAGATATTCGTGTTCGTTTGTATAGTGTTCACAAACGTGATCGTTTAAGTGTTTGCGAACATGTTCATCTAAGTGTTCGCGAACGTGTTCGTTTATTCGTTCGTGAACATGTTCATTTATATGTTCAGAAATGTTAATAAATTAACAATAAATAAATAAATAAAACCAAAGCAACAAAATAAAACATACATTTCAACATGAATTTATATAACATCTTTACCAACAACAAAAAGTAGTATTTAGATAAATCCACAAGCATTTTCATCATATAAACGAGCTTGTTCGTGAACATAAATGAACCGAACACATCTTTGTTCGTGTTCGTTCGTTTATTAAACGAATATAAATTTTTTGTTTATACTTGTTTATTTAGCTTAATAAATGAACATAAATGAATGTTATATGAAAGGTTCATAAACGAATCGAACACTCTATTTATTTATACCCTATGCGCACACACCTTGACCATGGCTTTTTTTTATCTCGGTGGATGCTAAATTTTAAGAAAAACATACGCGTAACTTTGAATTTAATTTTTCTTTTTTCTTTTTAATTTCTTTTTAACTTAATTATAAGAGAAATACTAAACTTTCTTTAAACTCATAAAATAACTCTCAAATCTCTAAATCTAGCTACTATCGTTATTGTTTATCACGATGCCAATGATAAAATAAAGTCTTCTTCTCTCGTTGCAGGAATCGTAAGTTGTTTTGTTGTTCATTGTTCTATTTTATTCTTTCGTAACTTCGATATTTCTTTAGCGTTAGGCATACTGCTCGTAGACTTTCGGCGATGGGTGGAAATTCACCAACGAAAGTGATGGGCATGCCATCAACAATTAGCGGCGACAACAACTTAAATCAGGATTTGGGACTTAAAACTTTGATGATTTAAGAATTTTTTGGGGAAATCTTTTAAGATTTTAAGTTTTTTTTGAAAAATATTTTTTTATAAAAAAATAAATCAAAATAAAATGTGACATGTGTCATGTTTTGATTGGTTGCTTTTTTTTTGAACTCAATACCTAAAATTAACAACGAACTAAAACACCGAATACATATTTTTACAAAAAAAATTAGATATCTAAAATTAAAAGAAGTATAATTTTAGCCCTTGTTTTTATATTAATCCATTTATTTAAAGTGGGGGAGGAATTGGTGGAGTTTGATAATTCTGTTGGTTAGCTTGACAGAAAGCAGCTTTTTAGTTTTTACAAGCCACCTGATTGTTTGACTTTTAGCGCATAGACAATGTAGGGAAAATATTTATCTCTTTTAAGAGGAAAACATGATATTAGGCCAGTGTAACGAATAATATATTTAGGGTGCGACACTTATAAAAAAAAACTTGTAAAAATTAAATATTGAAATGTGTAAAAAAATAAAAAATTCAACCTAAATTATTATTAAAAATTTTAACATTTAAATTTTTTTTTTGACAAATTTCAAAAAAAAAAATCTCTTAACCACACTCTAAACATAACACAACACAGACTTACTTATAATATTAGATAGTTTAATTAAAAATTATATACATAATATGGAGACAGTGACAAACACTATTTGAATTTGATAAAAAAGAAGAAGCACTATTTTAGCTTTGATTAAAAAAAAACAAAAACAAAAACAAGCAATATTTTTTTAAGTCCCTCTTGATAGTCAATGAAAAAGAGGGATAGAGACAAATATATTTTTTTTTTAGAAAAAAAGAGACAAATAATATTATTAAATACGCATTTGATGTAAAGGAGTTAGCTTTGGTTTGGTTTGATTGCAAATGTAAAGGAGTTGGCTTTGCTTTGGTATAAGTTGCAATTCAGATAGAGAAAAAACCTTTTTTAACTGGTTTTGGGGTTGAAGGGATTTCCATATGCCATGTTTTGTAACTGTTAAACCTCGTGGTTCTTGTTTCTCGCAAGTGTCTAGCCTTTGACTCTTTAGCCTCTTGTCTTTCTTGTAATTTTCTTTAAAAAATGGCTTTTGACTTCTAAATATGGGTTCTTTTTTGTGGTATGGTCTTGAAATGATTCTCAGATTGGGTTGTTTCCCTCTCGATTGAATCCTTTTCGGCTGAATTTAGGGTTTTCTTTGATCTGAATACAACTCCCTTTTGCTCCTAGGCTTAAAGTTTGAAAATTTAACCCACTTAGTTGAGAAAAGATTTGGGTTTTTGTCAGATGTGTTGAAAAAAGCCCTTCCCTTTTTGCGGTGAATTTTGAGCTTGTTTTCTTCCTGGGTTTTGTCTCAACTCTTGCGGCTTTGATGCATCTTTCACTGTGGAAACCCATAGCTCACTGTGCTTCTCTGATCTTAGACAAGAAGAGCAAGAGAAGTGATGGGTCTGAATCAGCTGCTGAAACCAAGCAGAACCCTTCAATTCTCCGGAAACGCCATGAAAACAGGCTCAGAGAAGCTCTCGAAGAGGCATCTGAAGAAGGGACTTTGTTCAAGTCCCAGGACATTGAACCTGATTCCCTAACCAATCAAGATGGGAGCTTGGGACGATCAAGATCCCTTGCAAGACTCAATGCTCAGTGCGAATTCTTGCGAGCCACCGCTCTCGCCGCCGAGCTCACTTTCCAGAGTGAAGATTCCATCCCCGATGTGCACCAGGCATTCAGTAAGTTCCTCACAATGTACCCAAAGTACCAGTCATCTGAGAAAATTGATCAATTGAGGTCGAATGAGTATTCACATTTGTCACCCAAGGTATGCCTTGATTATTGTGGATTCGGCCTTTTTTCTTATGTTCAAACTTTGCACTACTGGGAATCCTCTATGTTTAGCTTGTCTGAGATTACTGCAAATTTGAGTAATCATGTACTTCATGGTGGTGCTGAGAAAGGAACTGTGGAATATGATATAAAGAACAGGATAATGGATTATTTGAACATTCCTGAGCATGAATATGGTATTTTGTTTACTGTAAGTAGAGGTTCCGCATTTAAGTTGCTGGCGGATTCTTATCCGTTTCAAACGAATAAGAAATTGCTGACAATGTTTGATTACGAGAGTCAATCAGTGAATTGGATGGCTCAGAGTGCTAGGGAAAAGGGTGCAAAAGTATCTAATTCTTGGTTTAAATGGCCAACTCTTAAACTTTGTTCTACCGATTTGAGAAAGCAAATTTCTAATAAAAAGAGGAGGAAGGATTGTGCTACTGGTCTTTTCGTTTTTCCTGTGCAGTCTAGAGTAACGGGAACCAAATATTCATACCAGTGGATGGCATTGGCTCAGCAGAACAATTGGCACGTCTTGCTTGATGCTGGTTCATTGGGTCCCAAAGACATGGATTCACTTGGCCTGTCGTTGTTTCGTCCGGATTTCATTATCACATCATTCTACAGAGTGTTTGGATATGATCCAACTGGCTTTGGATGCCTTCTTATAAAGAAATCAGTCATGGGGAGCCTTCAGAATCAATCTGGATCGACTGGTTCTGGAATGGTGAAGCTTACCCCCGAGTATCCTCTCTATCTGAGTGATTCTGTGGATGATTTTGACGGGTTGGGTGGGATTGAGAGCAGTGAAGTTGGTACAAATGGTGATAAACCCTCAGAAAACCGTCCAGGAACGCAGCTGCCTGCCTTTTCCGGTGCCTTCACGTCTGATCAAGTTCGGGATGTATTTGAGACGGAAATGGATCAAGATAATAGTACTGACAGAGATGGTGCAAGCACCATATTTGAAGAAACTGAGAGTATATCTGTTGGAGAAGTGATGAAAAGCCCCATCTTCAGTGAAGATGAGTCGTTGGACAGCTCATTCTGGATCGATTTGGGTCAGAGTCCGTTGGGGTCTGATACTTCAAGTCAGTTGAATAAACAGAAAATATCCCCTTTGCCACCGTTTTGGTTTAGTGGAAGGAAGAACCACAAGCAGCTCTCTCCGAAGCCAACATCAACCATATATAGCAGTCCGATATATGATGATAAATATCTTAACTTTGGACGTGATGATCACCATGTGTTATCATTTGATGCTTCTGTTCAATCGGTTTCACATGAACTGGACCGCGTGAAGGAGATCCCTGGTGAAGCACGATTTGCAGGAATTCATACGAAGGCTACCGACCGATCACAACTTCTCGAAATCCAGGAAGAACAGGGTACCAGCAAATCACTTTCTGTGGAGTCTGTATCTAACTCTTCCGTTTCTCGGAATAATGGCCTACCAAATGGTTTAACATCGGAAATTTCCTCAGAGATTAAAGACAGTGCCATAAGAAGAGAAACTGTAGGTGAATTTAGGTTACTTGGGAGGAGGGGAGGAAATAAATATAATGGTGGTAGATTTTTCGGGTTAGAAGATGAACATCCTAGTAGGGGAAGAAGGGTCTCCTTTACCATAGAGGATAGTCGTAAAGAGCACACGAGTCGTACTTTGGAGCCAGGAGAAGCATCTGGTTCCAGCCTTGATCATTCAGACTACATCAGTGATGGAGAATATGGTGATGGGCAAGATTGGGACAGGAGAGAGCCTGAGATAACCTGTCGGCATCTTGATCACATTGATATGTTAGGGCTCAATAAAACCACTATTAGATTACGGTTTTTGATTAATTGGCTTGTAACCTCGTTACTACAGCTCAAGTTACCTAATTCAGATGGAGACGTCAGGGTGAATCTAGTCCACATTTATGGGCCAAAAATAAAGTATGAAAGGGGTGCAGCAGTGGCTTTCAATGTGAGGGATCAGAATTGGGGACTCATTAATCCGGAGATTGTACAGAAGTTAGCTGAAAGAGAAGGCATCTCTCTTGGTATTGGTTTCCTCAGTCACATACGAATACTAGATATCCCACAACAACAACGAGCGGCTTTGAACCTTGAGGATACAACGCTGTGCAAACCAATGGAAAATGGATGCCATAATGGGAAGAGTGGGTTTGTTAGAGTTGAAGTCGTTACAGCTTCACTCGGCTTCCTTACTAATTTTGAGGATGTCTATAAGTTGTGGGCCTTTGTGGCAAAGTTCCTTAATCCGACATTCATGAGAGAGGGTACTCTTCCAACAGTTGCAGAAGAAGAATCCGAGACATAACTTCTGAAATTTAGCAATTCAAAATCATTTGCAAAATAATCCTGGAGTCTGACCGGAAGAGTCGGAAGTCCCTGGAGAGAATTTGGAGGTACTAGTATATGTAATCCTCGTTCTTCTGCAAGACTCTCGGATCCAAGCAGGTGAATATGTCAAATTGTTGCTTGAAATTTTATCTCATTTTGGGCTTGCTCTCTTACTGTTAGTTTCTGAAATATGTACCATTTTGGATGTTACTCTGTGACCTCAAAGAAGTGTATAAGTAGAGAACTATTACCACGTAGAATCTGATTTGTGAATTTGTTGCTTTTGATTTTGGAAGTTAGTCTTGAAAGTGCTTTTCCTGGTAGACTTTGGTTATGTTTTGGTGTGATAGGAAATCTCCAGGGCAGATGCTGGTGAGTAAAACATATATTGTTTCATGCTGCTAATTACAGGGAAAAAGATTGCAAATGTCGGTATTCGAATCGTTCAATGCCATCCTTTACAGATGAAAAAGCCCCGCCATGAACTTGGATAAAGTAATAATCAAGATGTGTGCTTTATATCCATTTAGTTTTGTTTCTCATGCTGTGGTTTTTTTTTTCTGGAAAAAAACAAACAAGATGTGTGCTTTATATCCCACATTTGAACCACTAACGCAACCAAATCAGAAAATAAACCCATTGACAAAATCTTATCATTTAGCCCAAATCATAGGTAAGATTACATTACACGGGATAGTTTAGAATTTTAATGGAGCGTTGTTATTCTGTTTTTTTCTTCTTTTCAAACTGAACTTAAATCTGTATAAAAATTAAAATGAAACGAAACATTACTATTCACAATTTTAGATTTCAATGTTTTTTTTTTTTTGTATTTCTGGTTTTTAAGGTTTCGTCCTCACTAATTCGAATTGACTTGCGCCGCACACTTGACTTTAGTGGGTGAGTCTTACCGCGGAGATTTTCTACATACACAACGCCTCAAGTCCGAAATCTTGCTTAAGCAATATTAAATAGTTTATCACTTAGATCAACCCCGTTAATTAAATTTCACTATTTTTTCCCTTCCAACTCTAATCCCAAAATATCAACACCATCCAAAAAAAAAGACAGCTAAAGCCTAATTAGGGGTGTAAACGAGTTAAGCCGAGCTCGACTTAGCTCGTTAACATTTCGAGTCGAGATCGAGTTTGAGTAATTTTTAACGAGCCTGAGAAATCTGAGCTCGACTCGGCTCGTTAAGAACTCGAATCGAGTTCGAGCTTGATTAGAGCCCAATCGAGTCAAGTGTTAATCAATTTTTGACCGTTTTGGACTCGAGTAGCTCGCGATATGTTACGTCTCATTTAAAGCCCTATTATGGAAAAAAAAAACTTTGATACACAAGTTGCGTAAACTTAAACTTGTTAATTTTAGGGTTTAAGGTGTTAGTCTAGGGTTTAGATGTTTAGGTTATTAGGTTTAAATTAGAATTTAGATTTCAGCGTTTAAGACTCATGTTTATGATTTATGTTTTAAGGGTTTAGGTTTAGAAATTTAGATTTTAAATTTAAAAAATAGAATATTATATTTTCGAGTAGTTCACGAGCTTTCGAGTCGATATCAAGTAGCTCGGTTTGGCTCGTTAAAAACTCGAGCCGAGTTCGAATTCGAATTGACTCCAATCAAGTCGAACTTTGATCGAGCATTAACGGAGTCGGACTCGAATAACTCGCAATGTCTTGTTTACGGCTCTATGCCTATATCCTAATCATGTCAGGTGTGAACCACTCAAACATTGCCTAGCCGTCTTTATCCTCAACAGCAGTCAGCCGCCGCCATAGCAGTTAGCACCCAGTTTCAACTTTCAAGTACCCCACCACCCATGGCTCGAGCGTGGTTACTTTCAGTTGGCCAACCTCATAAATAACTATAGCCCTCTGGATTCGCCACCGGTTTGGAACACTAACAGTCTAACATCCCAAAAAACCATGAACAAGCAACAGAACAAAACAAAAAAACCCAGAAAACGGCCAAACGTCACCGAATTATTGAACCCGTCTTCGTCTATAAATACAGCCCTCCCCCCATTTGTCATCAATTACATTCACACACCACTCTCTTTTTTCAGCTCTAATTTGTTCTTAAGCAGGAAAAATGGAATTCATGGTTTCCAAAGCTCAGCGACACGTGAATTATAGCCCAGAAGAAAACGACAGTAGCCAAGCAGTGATGAATGGAGTGAGCAGGCAGGTTCAGATAAAAGCCTCGGCCGGAGGATGTTCCCCTGAAGGCCTGGACAAGGGGGTTGTTCTGAGGCGTATCCGTTACCACAAGTGTAAAAGCAAAGTACAAAGTGCTCTGCAGGCTTTGGTTGGCAGCTCGGGACAAGCTCAAGACAAGTGGATGGAAATGGGCGATGCTTTCACTTGCCCCTGAAAATGAAAAGCTAAAGAGATCACCATCGGAAATGGGATTATAAATGCTTTTCTGAGATTGAACTACTGTGAATATTTATTGCAGTTTTGAGTTTATCTTCTACTGTTTATGTTTGGGATATTGACAAAGTTGACAAAAAAATGCTTATTTTTATGTACTAACTAAATTTTAAGTGTAATCTTAAATTTTGAATTATAAATTATAAACGCTGAAAATATATTTTATGCCAAATTCCTTAAACATTAATTCTAAATTTTAAACTTAAATTTTCAGCATGAGACATTGAAAAAGGACAAAAAATTTGTATTCTTTCTAAGATGTACAATATATCTTGGGTTCCTAATATAGATATATAATGCTATATAATGTCATGAATAGGGTATGTATTTGATACGCCAATGACATTACATCAATTTTACTGATTTTATTTTGATTAATAATGGAGAGTAACGCCACATGCCTCGTTAAAACCTCCCCTATGCCTAAATGGGGGAAAAGAGTACATGTGGTGTTACATACAAATCATAAAGAAACAACCCGACAAAGCTCAATAAGTCTAACGAGTAATATCGACTAAAACCAAAGCCTCCACTTCCGGGGGAGGGCGAGAAAAAGTCTTTCCACAAAAGGACCAATTTTGCGCCAACGACGCCATCTTGTCCGCAACCATATTGGCATCACGAGGTACGTATCTTACTGATAGCTCCCAATCGCGTCCCATAATACCTCTAATACGTTGAACCAAGCCGTTCTCACCTAGCACATCCGTTCTCATATTCAAGATGTCCGCAACCATAGTATTGTCCGACTCAAAATCAACAAACCGACACCCATAATCCCATGCATGCTTAAGGGCCTCATATGCCGCCCAAAGCTCAGCCATGAGCACCGAGCAACGGCCAACGCACCTCCCAAACCCATATATCCAAGCCTTCGTCGAATCCCTAAGGACCCCGCCTATCGAGGCAACATTTGCCGGCCCTCTAATCGATCCATCTGCGTTAACCTTCATCCTCCCTCTTGCCGGTCGCTGCCATTGAACCCGCCCAGCATGCCTCAATCCCACGCTGCCCCCCACGACAACACCCGCAACAAACGTGTTGGCGCACTCATCCCGCAAACGTGTGGCAGCAGCCACCAAGTCTCTTGCCCCCATCACCATGAGAACCAAGAATCTGACTGCATCGCTCCTTCCAAATGAGCCATAGGAGGGCTGCAAAGACAATTGGCCATTCATTCTCTGGTGAAAATCCTCGGGCAGCACCGGCAATATTGCCACAAAACCAAGTATCAAACGGATGCGTAAAGAACTCCTGCACACGATGCAGATAGATAACTCTTACCCAAAAACGCCTTGCACTCGGACAAGAACGAAGAACATGTTCCAAGTGTTGGTAATGCCTCAAGTGTTACTGAGGCCATATTCCACATTGGTTGGGAAAATGGTTAGTGAAGGGTATTTATACCCATGCTTCCTCCCTCCCTTGTTGAGTGGGAAAGAACAAGGGAAGTCCTCGCGCGCCTCCGCCGTTCGGCCGGCTCGGGCTCGGGTAACACGTGTCTTCGACACGTGCGCGCGTATATATTCTTTTTGGAGAAATTCGTATGGAATTTTCTTAAGAACAAAAGATTATATGTGAAAGAATTTTTCTTCTTATTTATAGGCTTTAAGAAAAAACTGTTCAGATTCATAATTTATTTTTTTTAATTAAATTCGAATCTGAACGTTTGATTCAGTACAGTTTTATTTTTGATCCAGTGCAGTTTAATTTGAATTTATTCGAATATAAACAACATGTTCCAGTGTTGAATTTAGACTGTTTTCTCAGTCAGATTCATGTGTTCATAGAGCCGTTACTGAGCTTAAATTACATAATTAAAATGGTGTTATTGAGAAGCTGTTATAGCATGTTAAATACTGCTGTTATACAGATTTAATTCTGTAATTATTTGGACAGTGAAATGTCTATTTTAGACATAATGTTCAGCCTATAAATAGAGGTGTTGCATGCACCATTTGATATATCAAACATATTACAAATACTTCCATTCTCTCTGCTTTTCCTCCATTGTTCGAGCATTATTCGAGTAGTACCACTGTTGTTCACTCCGGAGTCGAGTGTACGGTTCTTGGAGCGTCCGTGTGCACCTCGGGGGACATTCTGCCTGTGAAGCGACTACACTGTTCAGGGCAGTTTTGTTTTTAAGGCAGTGGCCAACATACCACGACACGGTTCACAATTTTTATTACTGTTTTTTATATTTTCCAGTCAGTGCTAACAGCCGGTTTTGCAGTTCAATTTTACCAACAATTTAGAAACAAAACTCTTCTCCGATTCTGCAAAATGGCTATTTCATTCGCACTACTAAGCAAGCTCATTCCCGACCTTTCCAAGCCTGATGCATTGGATGGCAGCAACTATCGAAGGTGGTCCCAGTGCATCTTGATTTTCTTTGAGCAATTGGACCTCGACTATGTGCTGCTCAACGAACCACCAGTTGCTCCCCCTACCGTTGTTGTTCCTGCCGATAACCAAGGGCAGATTGATGTTGCCGCCGATGCCCTTGCTGCTGCCACCTTTTCCAAATATGAGAAGGACAACAAGACGGTTCGTGGCCATCTCCTAAGTCACATGTCCAACAAATTATTTGACATGTACCTTAAGGAGAGGAGTGCAAAGGCAATATGGGATTCCTTGGACACAAAATATGGCACCGATGACGCGGGGATCAAAAAGTATGTCGTGGGCGAATGGTTGAAGTTCCAGATTACCGACAACAAGCCCATCATGGACCAAGTCCATGACTACGAGAATCTTTTCTCGGACATCATAGCGGAAGACATGCAGATGTTTGAGGTTCTGCAAGCAAATGTTCTTATCGAGAAGTTGCCAAAATCCTAGTCTGATTATCGCAACTCCCTCAAGCGCAAGAAAAGGGACATACCACTTCAGGAACTGATCGGTCACATGAAAATCGAGGAGGCCAACCGTTTGAAAGATAAGGTTACGAACAACTTTAGTCACTTATCTTTTAAATCTAACTAAGTTGAGTCTAGTGGTGCTTCAGGGTCCAAAAAGCCCTTTAAGAAAGCCCCCCAGAGCAAAAAGCCCAAACCACAGAAGACTACCAACTTCAAGAAACCGGTCAAGGCTAAGCCCGACGTGAAAACCAGGAAGTGCTACGTGTGTGGGCAAGCTGGTCACAAGGCGTACCAATGTCAGCACCGTTTGGACCGCCAGAACGAGACTAAACCACGCATGCATGTGGCGGAGGACATGGATGATGATGTCATAGCCGCGGTGGTTTCGGAGGTCAACCTTGTAGAGAAGAACACCGAGTGGGTCGTGGACACCGGAGCTTCTCGACACTTCTACTCAAAGAAGGAGTTCTTCACCGAGTTCGAGGACGTGAAAAATGGTGAACGTGTGTACATGGGAAACTCTAGCAGCTCTCAAGTGATGGGCAAAGGCAAGGTTTCACTCAAGCTGACTTCCGGTAAAACTTTGGCCCTTAACAATGTCCTATATGTGCCTGCCCTGCGTAGAAATTTGATAAGTGGTGGCCTCTTAAATAAGGCAGGCATTAAGTTAGTTTTTGAGGCAGATAAACTTGTACTTTCTCGTAATGGTGATTATGTCGGGAAAGGTTTTTTAAGCGAAGGTTTATTTGTCATAGAAACTCAACTTAATGAAAATAATAAAGCTACCACTTCTGCTTATATTGTTGAGTCTGTTGATATGTGGCATGCTAGATTAGGACACGTAAATATTCAATCCCTAAAGAAAATGATGAATATGAATATTTTGCCTAAACTAGACATAACAAACTATAATAAATGTGAAGTTTGTGTAGAAGCCAAGCATGCAAAACCTACCTTTAAAAATGTTTCTAAAAGAAAGACTGAACTGTTAGAACTTATTCATACTAATCTAGCAGACTTTAGAAACACTGAAAGTAAAGGAGGAAAACACTACTACATAGCTTTTGTAGATGACTTCTCTAGGTATACAAAAGTTTATCTCCTAAGAACTAAAGATGAAGCTGAAAATTTCTTTCTTATTTATAAGGCAGAAGTTGAAAATCAGTTAAATAGGAGAATAAAACGTGTTAGGTCTGATAGAGGTGGTGAATATGGATCTAATTTTCTAAAAGAGGTTTGTGAGACGAATGACATAATACATGAAACTTCAGCCCCTTATTTTCCTGAACAGAACGGTATAGCCGAGAGGAAAAACAGAACTTTAAAAGAGATGATAAACTCATTGTTGATAAGTTTTGGGTTGTCAGACAACATGTGGGGGGGAAGCCATTCTATCGGCTAATCATATTCTGAATCGAGTACCTCATAAGAAAATTGATTCTCCCCCATACGAATTATGGAAAGGGTATGCCCCAAATTTACAATACCTGAAAGTGTGGGGGTGTCTGGCCAAAGTGGGGTTGCCAGACTTTAAGAAGTCCACCCTTGGACCTAAGACCGTTGATGCAGTGTTTATAGGCTATGCTTCTAACAATGTCGCATATAGATTCATGAATTTACAAGACTCCTCTATTTGTGAATCTAGGGATGTTGTTTTCTTTGAAGAAATCTTTCCTATCAAGAAACCTAGATTAAGTGTTGAAACACAAATAGAAAACTTTCCATCCACTTCTTCTAGTGTGCCTGCTAGGTCTTCTCAAGAGATTGAATTTGAGCCTAGAAGAAGTAAGAGACAAAGAGTTGAAACCTCTTTTGGACCAAACTTCATAACTTCCTTTATTTCTGAGATAAATGATTTAGACACTCTTTCTGATCCTATAGCTCAAGCTTATTTGTTAGATGAGGATCCTAAAACTTACGAAGAAGCTATACGATCTATTGATGCTAGTTTCTGGAAAAGCGCTATAAAAGATGAACTAGAATCAATAATGTCTAATCATACTTGGGAATTAGTTGACTTGCCTAGAGGATTTAAAACCATCAAAAGTAAATGGGTCTTTCGAAAGAAACTTAGACCAGATGGTTCTATCCAAAGGTATAAGGCAAGGCTAGTAGTCAAAGGGTTCACTCAAAGATTTGGTCAAGACTTCTTTGATACTTATTCTCCTGTCACAAAAATCTCAACGATCCGTGCATTGTTTGCACTAGCCTCCATTCACAAGTTGCAAGCACATCAAATGGATGTAAAGACTGTATTTTTGAATGGGGATCTAGATGAGGAGATCTATATGGAGCAACCTCTTGGCTTCGAGGCGCCTGGTATGGAAGGCAAAGTATGTAGACTTAAAAAGTCACTTTATGGCCTGAAGCAAGCTCCTAAACAGTGGCATGAGAAATTTCATAAAACTATTATTAGTTTTGGTTTTGTTGTGAATGGTTCGGATGCATGCGTGTATTCGAGGATGTTTGGTACTGATTGTGTCATCATAAGCTTGTATGTTGACGACATGTTGATTTTCAGTACTAACATTGAGTCCATTAACAAAACAAAAAGTTTCTTGTCCACTAAGTTTGAGATGACTGACTTGGGAGAAGTCGATGTAATCTTAGGAGTCAAAGTAATCAAATCTGAAAAGGGATTTTCTTTAAGTCAGACACACTATATCGAGAAGGTGTTAAAGAAATTTGACAGTTTTGATGTCGTCCTTGTTCGAACTCCTTATGACTCTAGCATACATCTCTTTAAGAATAAAGGAAGTAGCGTTTCTCAAACGGAATATGTCAAAATAATTGGCAGTCTTATGTTCTTAATGAACTATACTCGGCCAGATATTGCCTATGTTGTTAGCAGACTCAGTAGATATACTCACAACCCTAGTGGTGAGCATTGGGTGGCTCTTAAACGCTTACTTAAGTACCTTAAGGGTACTATGGACTAGAGACTTGAGTTTGTTGGCTTTCCTGCTACATTAGAAGGATATTGTAACGCCAACTGGGTCTCTGATAGTGATGAAGTAAGCTCTACGAGTGGGTATGTATTTACTTTGGGAGGAGCAGCAATTTCTTGGAAGTCTTCAAAACAGACTTGTATTGCTCGCTCTACTATGGAGTCAGAGTTTATAGCTCTTGACTTAGCTGGGAAAGAAGCTGAGTGGATAAGGAGTTTGTTAGCCGATATTCCGTTGTGGGGAACTCCGACTCCTCCTGTTTCCTTGTTGTGTGATTCACAAGCTGCGATTTGTGTTGCCAAGAGTCAAGTTTATAATGGTAAAAGGAGACACATTCGCATAAGGCATGAATCTGTTAGACACTTAATAAGGAATGGAGTACTCTCTTTAGAGTATGTGAAGTCAGAAAGAAACCTAGCAGATCCGCTTACCAAAGGGTTAAGTCGGAAATTGGTCCTAGATTCGTCGATGGGGATGGGTCTAAAGCCCATTGGTTGAGGAATTAATGGTGGATACCCAACTTAGTTATCTAAGTTCAACGTGGTCAAACGAAACCATGGAAAGACTCATAGTGTACATTTCTCACTGCCTATACCTATGACGAATGATGTACATGTCCAGGTTGAGTACTATTACTCTTAATAAATTCATAGCCCAGGTTTTGGGTGGTCTTTGTGAGAAAGACTTGATGAATTTACCGAATCATGGTTGAATACTTATTCTTAATAAGTTCATAACAAAAGTATGAATGTGTTGTCCTATTGAGAAGGACAAGATGAACTTACCGACAGAAAAGGTTGAGTTTCATGAAACTCTTAATGAATTCAAAGTTTGAATGATCCTTTTGAGAAGGACATTTTGAATTCACCGATAATGAGGTTGAATATTTATTCTTAATGATTTCTTATCCCAAGACTGGGTGGTTCATTTTAAATGAACTTGAAGAAATCACCATATGTCTATAAGAGGTTGAGCCATTACAAATGGTTCTTAATTATTTCATAGCCCGATTTCATGGTGGTTTATATCGAGATAAACTTGATGAAATAACCTATGTAAGTGAGAAGGATTAGCCACCTTCTGTGAAAAACGTTGGGCCGTTTTTCTAATACACTTACTAGAATCCTGAGGTAAGATAGCCAAATATACACTTGTGTATATATATCTTACACATCGAGAACTTCGGTGGATGAAGGAGTTAGTTGTGTGTTAAGAGTTTGCCTCTATCTTAGAAAGTTCAAGACTAGTTTCACTTATCTAAGAGAATGATCGCTCATCATCACTATGTACTAGTTCAAGATACGTTCACTAGTGCTTAAGCAAGTAATTCCGCTATTGCTCGTCTGAGGAGGTCTGTGTTTGAGATATAGATGAATTCTTTCGCTTTAGTGGGGGAATGTTGGTAATGCTTCAAGTGTTACTAAGGCCATATCCCACATTGGTTGGGAAAATGGTTAGTGAAGGGTATTTATACCCATGCTTCCTCCCTCCCTTGTTGAGTGGGAAAGAACAAGGGAAGTCCTCGCGCGCCGCCGTCGCCGCCGTCCGACCGGCCGGCTCGGGCTCGGGCTAGGGTAACACGTATCTTCGACACGTACACGCGCGTATATATTCTTTTTGGAGAAAATTCGTATGGAATTTTCTTAAGAACAAAAGATTATATGTGAAAGAATTTTTCTTCTTATTTATAGGCTTTGAGGAAAAACTGTTCAGATTCATAATTTATTTTTTAATTAAATTCGAATCTGAACGTTTGATTCAGTACAGTTTTATTTTTGAACCAGTGCAGTTTAATTCGAATTTATTCGAATATAAACAGCTTGTTTCAGTGTTGAGTTTAGACTGTTTTCTCAGTCAGATTCATGTGTTCATAGAGCTGTTACTGAGCTTAAATTACAGAATTAAAATGGTGTTATTGAGAAGCTCTTATAGCAGCTATTACATCATGTTAAATACTGATGTTATACAGATTTAATTATGTAATTATTTGGACTGTGAAATGTTTATTTTAGACATAATGTTCAGCCTATAAATAGAGGTGCTGCATGCACCATTTGATACATCAAACACATTACAAATACTTCCATTCTCTCTGCTTTTCCTCTATTGTTCGAGCATCATTCGAGTAGTACCACTGTTATTCACTCCGGAGTCGAGTGTACGGTTCTTGGAGCGTCCGTGTGCACCTCGGGGGACATTCTACCTGTGAAGCGACTACACTATTCGGGGCAGTTTTGTTTCTAAGGCAGTGGCCATCATACCACGACACGGTTCACAATTTTTATTACTGTTTTTTATATTTTCCAGTCAGTGCTAACAGCCGGTTTTGCAGTTCAATTTTACCAACACCAAGTCCTCCGAGACCGCGTCGCAGATTACACATTTGCTTATGCTCGCCATGTGACGCCTATATCTCTCCACATTAGTCAATACCTTACCATGTGCAACAAGCCACAAAAAAGTATGGATACGTTGCGGCACCTTAAGCTTCCAAATACATGTCCATAAGCTCTCGGTACGTGCCGAAACATCACTGCCAGTGCAACATAGGCAGATGCAGTGGAGAATCGCCTCAACGACTCCCATTTCCACGCGGGCTGATCCGATCCCATCGAGGCATGCGGTGGAGTTACCGCCCGGATTTGCTGCAGAGTTGAGTACGACAGCACCCCAGAAAGCTTACCCCAATCCCAATCGCCATTCGCATCGATCATAGCCGCCACCGGCATGTTCATAGGCTGGTTCCCATTGGTGCAATTAACGGCTAAAACATATCACCCTCCAACCATTGATCATACCAAAAGTTCGTGCCCCAACCATCACGGATATTCCAGCAAATGCCATTGCACACGTCTTCCCATATTTGACTCAAACCCCGCCACAAACGCGAGCACCCCAGACGATAGATATTAGGAGGGATAGTACCTTCCCATTTGTATTTCTGACGAAGGACCTGAACCCAAAGCTTGTTCTGATCAGTTATCAATCGGAATCCCACCTTCATGAGGAGTGCTTTGTTGTGACGTCCAAGTTGACGTAAACCAAGCCCTCCCTCCTTAATACCCATCGAAATAACACTCCACCGAACAAGCGGAACACCCTTAGAGCCTTTGGACGAACCCCAAATGAATCTCTGAATAATGTGTTCGATAGTATCACAAAAACCCTTCGGTAGCCAAGCCGTTTGCATAACATAGGTGGGAATGGCTTGGAGAACAGCCTTGGCCTACGTAATGCGCCCAGCTAACAACAAAGTACGCGCCTTCCACCCAGCTAATCTATTTTCAACCTTATCAATGAGAAACCGATAAGTAGCAGAAGTGACCTGCTTATGCAGCAGGGGTACACCTAAATAAATTCCCAGATCATATACTAACTTAAAGCCTCCATATCAATTTTACTGATTTTACTTTCACATTATGGTAAATGATTAGAGTTTGTCTTTAATACACCGATAATATATAAAATTATACATTATCAATGAATAAAATTATGACATGTCATAAAATGAACTAATTAAGTTTTAAAACTTTAAGACGATATATCAATATTTAATTTATTGACAGTACATAAATTTTATACAATGTCAGTATATCAAATATAAATATATGTTTTGATAAAAATTTTAAGTTATTTTTTAATTTTTGGATTATATAGTTATATTTACACTCAAATTAAGTACATAATATATTTTTATTAAAAAAAGTACGAAATAGAGTCCCGACTACTAGAGAAAAATGACGGCCCAACAACGCACCAAGATTGATATATAGCGTCATTTTTAACGCGTTTTTTTGAGTAAGCGTCTTTTTTTAATATCTCGCAGCGTTTATCGAACAACTCCACGAAACAATAAAATTCACGACATTTGACAATATTTAAGTACCTTCTAGTGGCGTTAGCAAAAATGTCGCAATAGACTAATTATATGGTGGTGTTTTTTAGAAAACGTCGCTACAATCTTGTATGTTAGTAGTAATACGATTCATATATAGTCACGTTTTGTCTAAAATGTGACGAATATATGAACTTTTAATGTCTTTGTTACTTTAAAGGACTCCTTTGTTTTAGTCAACAATTCAAATATAAATTTTGGTGCGATTATACCGAGTTCCTAGCTCAATGGCTAAGCATCAAGTCTTTTTCCCAAGATATCCTGTATCAAGTAATGCTATTAATTTTTCAACAACAGAATATTAAAAAAAAAACAAAATATAACGTTAAATATATTTTTATTAAAAAATAATTATTGGGCGACCAAAATAAAAGTACCAAAAATAAAAGAAAATAATACTCAAAAAAGTTTAAATCTATTGTTATAGAAAATGTGGAAATTCCAAGTAGTGTTTGTAAAGAAAAACACTACAATGGATTTTAAGTGGCGTTTAAAAGAAAAAATGCCGCAATAGTGCTTAATAAAAACGCAAAAGAGGTTCATTGCCAGATCCCTAATCCCCAAATCAAGCCCAATCCCTGGTTTTCCTCTATCCGACCAGCCGAACAGGTTCATTACCAGATCCATTATATTTCCCTATCTTACTCTCTTTTCTCTGCTTCTCATTTTCTGTGTTTTTTGTTGTTGTTGTTTGCAGACCGAGAAAGCTTTCTTGAAGCAGCCATAAGTTCTTTGTAACACAACAGATCAAACTGAAGAATTGAAAAGGGATGAGAAACAGATTTGAATCGAGATGAGAAAGAGAAAAGAAAGTTTGAGAGAGACTGGATAAGATTTCTGGCATTCGATAACCTCAACAGACAACGGCTAGGGTTACATAACACCCTCCCTAACCGAACGACATCGTATTATGTATTTACATGGGTTAATGAAACGCAGCGTATCATTAAAGTGCCATAAAACTTAAAACAGAAAATTAAAAGATAACGGTTATAATACTTTTCTGCTTTGCACTGTTACAATGCCCCCTTCTTCAGACAATCCTTGACCTCAAGGATTGAAGTCTGGAAACTGTTGCTGTAACTGATATAGCACTTCCCAAGTAGCATCTTCCGGGAAAGTATTTGACCACTCCACCAGGACCTCGGTTACCGCCCTATTCCCCTTCCTTCCTATCCTGCGATCTATAACTCTCACGGGCTCCTTGTTGATTCCTCTATCAGGCCCAATCAAAGGTAATTGGGTTGAAAATTCATCAGATCCTATTTGTTTCTTCAGTTGGGAGACATGAAACACAGGGTGAATCTTGGACCCAATTGGCAACTCCAATTTGTATGCAGTGGATCCGATTTTGCTCACTATTTTAAATGGACCAAACCACTTTGGTGCTAACTTCTGAGAGATTCTATGTTGGACCGACTGCTGCCTGTATGGCTGCAATTTCAAGAACATCATGTCTCCTGTCTGAAAGTTGCAGTCCACCCTTCTCTTATCAGCCTGCTGTTTCATCCTTTCTTGTGCCCTCTTGAGATGAAATTTCAACATCTTAATGGCTGCTTCCCTTTGTTGTAGGCCCCTATCCACTGTAGCCACCACTGACTCCCCAGCTAAATATGGCACATGAGAGTTAGGTTCCTGACCATACAGAGCTTGAAATGGGGAAGTCCCAATTGTAGTGTGGTAAGAAGAGTTGTACCACCACTCAGCCAAGTGTAACCAGTCACTCCATTCCCTAGGCTTCTCTCCTGTCATGCACCTGAGGTAAGTCTCAACACACTGGTTGACCCTCTCAGTCTGGCCATCTGTTTCTGGTGATATGCTGTGGAAGGAGTAATAGCAGTTCCCAGCTTAGCAAACAACTCTTTCCAAAATTGGCTCATGAAGATCTTGTCTCTATCACAGACAATAGTGTGTGTGGCATACCATGGAGTTTGAATATGTTCTCTAGGAATACCTGTGCAATGTCTCTTGCTGTGAATGGATGACTCAGAGCAATGAAGTGAGCATATTTAGTTAGTCTATCAACCACCACCAAAATGACATCCTTCTTCCTAGAGTTGGGTAAGCCTTCTATAAAGTCCATACTAATGGAGGTCCATATTGTCTCAGGTATTGGTAAGGGCTGCAGCAAGCGTCTCGGGTGAGTCAAATCTATTTTGTTCTTCTGGCAGATTCCACATTCTCTCACCAGTGTTTTCACATTTTTTCGCAACCCCTTCCAATAAAAAATACTACTCAGTCTCCTGGTTGTGACTTCAGCCCCTGAGTGTCCTCCAATGGGACTACCATGAAAGTATGACATTAATTCTTTCCTAAGCTGCTCATTGTTCCCCACAACAACCTTTCCCTTCCTTTTCAGCCATTTCCTATCCCAGGCATATTTAGTGTAATGGGAGGAGCCTCTCTGAATAGCTTCTATGATCTTCTTCATTTTATCATCAGCTTCCCAAGTTTTAGCTACCCTTGCCATAAAGTCAGTATTAACACCACTAATAGCCATTAGTTGCCCTTCCCCAATTCCTGGCTTCCTGGATAAGGTATCTGCCACCACATTAGAACTTCCCTTCTTGTATACCACCTCATAGTCATATCCCAACATTTTGACCATCCACTTCTGCTGTGCAGAGGTTATTGCTTGATTTTCTGCTAGGAATCTAAGGCTCTGATGATCAGTTTTAATCTTGAAATGTCTTCCCACAAAGTATGCTGACCACTTTTTTACAACCATAAGTGCAGCTAACATCTCCTTCTCATAGACTGAAAGTCCTTGGTGCCTCACTCCTAGACCTCTGCTGAAAAAAGCTAGAGGTTTTCCCCTTTGTACTAAGACTGCTCCCACTTCTTTCTCTGAAGCATCAGTCTCAATACTGAATACTTCACTGAAATCAGGTAGTGTTAATACAGGAGCACTACTGACTGCTTTTTTCAATTTGTCAAATGCAGAATCTTCACGGTTGCCCCACTTCCATCCTCCCTTCTTAAGCAAATTAGTCAAAGGCCTTGCTATTGCTCCATAACTTTCACAAACCTTCTGTAGTACCCTGATAACCCAAGAAAACCTCTGAGTTCCTTCACACTACCAGGGGTTGGCCAGTTCAATATACATTCAACCTTATAACTATCCATAGCAATAACTCTATTTGCAATCACATATCCAAGATAATCTACCTCTTGTGTCCCAAAACAACACTTCTTCATCTTGGCATATAGTTTATGTTCCCTTGACACTCCCAACACCTCTTGTAAATGCTTCAGATGTGTGTCCCAGTTCTTAGAGTAAACCAGTATATCATCGAAGAACACAAGTACAGATTTCCTCAAGTAAGCTCTAAAAATTATGTTCATTAGACTCTGGAAGGTAGCTGGGGCATTGGTTAAACCGAAGGGCATTACTAAGAACTCATAATGCCCTTCATGAGTCTTGAATGCTGTCTTATACACATCAGGTTCCCACATCCTTATCTGGTGATATCCAGCTCTCAAGTCTAGTTTAGAAAAAAACCTTGCACCTCCCAATTCATCCAGTAGTTCTTCTATAATTGGCATTGTGAACTTGTCTTTGATTGTTAATTGGTTTAATATTCTATAATCCACACAGAGCCTCCATGACCCATCTTTCTTCTTAACCATCACCACTGGGGAAGAGAAAGAACTATTGTTATATCTTATTATCCCACTCTCCATCATCTCCTTTACTTGTTTCTCAATTTCTTCTTTCTGGCTGACAGGGTACCTGTATGGTTTAACCTTCACCACTTGTTGATCATCCAACAAGGCCACTTTATGATCCTGACCTCTCACTGGTGGCAACCCTGAAGGTTCTTGGAACACATATTCAAACTCCTTCAGTACTGCTTTTAATTCATCAGGTACAGAGTTGTTTGATTTCTTCAATCCCAATTGCCCTTCCATAACCCACAAGGAGGTTGTTAATGGACTGTGATTCTCTCTCAGCAGCTTATTGCATCTCTTGGCATCTATCCAACTGTGTGATCCAGGTCTCACTCCCCTTAATACTTTAATTCTGTTCTGATTGGTCCAACTCATCTCCATAGTATTGAAATCCCAACTTATGGTCCCCAGAGTAATCAGCTATTGGACCCCTAGAACCACATCACAGCATTTCAGGGGCAAAATTAAGAAATCTGACATAAACTCCTCCCCTTGAACCTTCCAAACCACCTTGCTACACTCTCCCCATGTTTCTAAAGAATTTCCATCTGCCACTGTGACTTTCAAATTGTTCTTCTTATTCACCAACAATCCCATCTTTTTAACCACTGAAGCACTCAAAAAATTGTGAGTACTGCCTGAATCAATCAAGGCTATCCACTCTGTCCCAGCAACTTCAACCTTCAGCTTCATGGTTTCCCAATTAGTTGCTCCCCACATGGCATTTAGGGACAATACTGGCCCTTCTGTCACTGTTCCCTCCCCTGATTCCTCACAGTCTAAAAACACCTCAGGTTCTCCATCTTCCTCAGTCCCATCCACCACAATCTAAAATATTTGACTCTTGGTACACCTGTGTCCAGACGTGTACTTCTCTGCGCACCAGAAACAGAGACCTTTCCTCCTTCTCTCATCAATCTCTGCAGTAGATAGGCTCTTCCCTGATCCCTTGATACTATTCTGACCCGAGTTCCTTGTTCTATTGGGGCTCAGTATCGAAAGTGTAACACTTCTAGAAACTACAGTGGAGGGGGGTCCTGAAGTGCCCGCATTCGAATACGCTTCAAAACTAGGATTAAAGTTCTTAGAAGGCATACTTAAGCTAGGGGGAGCTGTCCTAGCCAGTGGTTTCCCACTCACAGGGAAGAAGATAGTTTCTAATTGTTTAGCAGTGTGAAAGGCTTCAAGTAAGGATTTAGGTTGTAACAGTGTAAGGTACTGACTAATTTCAAGTCGGAGATGGTTCTTAAACATGCTTAAAATGTATTTTTCAGGCAGTTGTACCTGATTCACCAAGTTTATGAATTCCTCGTAGTAAGACTCCACTGATTCGGTCTGTCGCAAGGCTAATAACTCGGAGAAGGGGTCACTGAATCCTCCTGGAGCGAAACGGTCCCTCATGAGTTTCAAATACTCTGTCCAAACCATCTCCCCCGCACCTCCATTCGAATTCATCAGAAACTGGTGCCACTGCAGGGCTTTCCCTTCTATATGGATCATTACCAAGCGGATTTTGCTTTGTTCCGGAACAGCCTCGGCTTCAAAAAACTGCTCAAGCTTGGAGTGCCAACCTTTGAAATCTATGCCATCGAATTTGGGGCATGATAATTTGTAAGTTAAATTACCAGTTGGGTGTGGAAAATCCTGGGTTGCTTTTGGAGCCTCTTTTTCACCGGTAATCAACACTTCTTCCTGATTATCCTTCACTGACGACGATGGTCCCGTCCCCAAAATCCCTGGACCCATGATCCATTCTTGAGCTGGGTTCTCCTGATTCACTGGCTCGACTTTTTTCCCCATGGCTACCTCGAGCATTTTCCGGAAATCCTCCCAGATCTGTGTCCGAAATTCCCCAAATTTCATATCCATTTTCGCGTCAATACTGCCTTCCAGACGAGCAAACTCTTCCTGAAGTTTCGCAGCCTCCTGCTGCCATGTCTGACTGCGCGTGATCGGAGCCCCGTCCACCATGGCTATAACCTGGCTCTGATACCTTTGTAACACAACAAATCAAACTGAAGAATTGAAAAGGGATGAGAAACAGATTTGAATCGAGATGAGAAAGAGAAAAGAAAGTTTGAGAGAGACTAGATAAGATTTCTAGCATTCAATAACCTCAACAGACAACGGCTAGTGTTACATAACGCCTTCCCTAACCGAACGACATCGTATTATGTATTTACATGGGCTAATGAAACACAACGTATCATTAAAGTGCCATAAAACTTAAAACAGAAAATTAAAAGATAACGGTTATAATACTCTTCTGCTTCGCACTGTTACATTCTTTTAAGGTAATCTTCAATCCGAAAACCATGAAAGATTTTCATATACTTTTACATTTTTCTCTTTGGGTTTTAGATGGTTTTATTGATTTTATATCGCCGTTTTCAGTTTCAGATTTTGGAAGAGCATCAGTTTGGGCTTCAAGATTCCTCGTGAAGCTATTGAAGGTTTGTTTTTTATTTCCTTCTTCTCTATTTATGTATATATTCAGGTGGTGTGGAACTATGGATGGCCAGTTTGTTTAAAAGAAGTTTATTGTTTATTGCATTTAGTAGCTTAAGCTGAGTAAAGATTTTTTCTTTAATGCCATGTTGATTACTAATTTCTAAAATTAATCCTTTATAATTCTAATATATGTTTGTATTTCACTAAAAATTTTAAGTAGAAAAAGAATTGATTATTTGATTGATACCAAGAATCTGATGTTGGGAGGGAATGCATATATATGATATGTTTCAATTCTTTTAGAATTCAGTTAATGTGAGAATGTTGAACAAGCACATTTGGCCGGTTGGTCAAGATGCTCGTCTTTGTTTCCTCATTTTCCTTAGGTCATGAGTCTTAGACCCGGTAGAAACATCCCTTTCCTTTTCCTAGAGCCCCCTTCCCACTAGGTACGATTTGGATTAGATAGGATTTGTAAAAAAAAAAGTTTATGTGAGGATGCTGTAGGTAACTGGTGTACTCTAAACTTTCACTTAATTACCAGCTTGTTTGTGGCCCTTATGTTTCTTGACCTAACAATCCTTATTTTAGTTAATTAATTATTAAGTTGTAGTAATTAATGTCAATAACCATCACTTTTACGAATCTAAGTAATGAATTGGTCAAGACAATTTTATTTGGAATTTACCGGAATAAATTTGGAAAATTTTATTAGTAAATGGGGTTGAAAGATTGCTTTGAGTTTTTGCTAGGATTGTTTTGTGTTTTTTTAGGTTTTTTATGCTAGAATGGTGTCAATTTGAGGCATCAATTTAGAATTTTTAAATTTATTTTATGATACTTAATTTTCTATGAAGTATGGAAAGAAATTTATGATTTGGACATAGTATTAGCAATTAACATTTGAAATGGATGTTTCAGAAATACGAAATGGACAGGAGTTAGATGGATTTGTCAAGGATAAGCGACGACTATAAAAAAGGAGTAGAAACTTTTCTAAATTTTGCTTTTGAAAATGTAAGCCAAGAGAATATGATTCTTTGCCCTTGTCAGAAGTGTGTTAACCAAAATTTTTACGTTCGGGAAGTTGTCTACAAACATCTAATTATTTTTGGCTTTGTTCGGGGCTATAAAAAATAGGTATTCCATGGAGAGCTTTCACCTCGTAGATCTTCTTCCCCGAGTCCAAAGAAAAGAAAGGTATGATACACTCTAAAAAATAATACTACATCATTATAATATTGATTTTATACGTAATACAATTTTTAAATTGTAGGGTCGAGAGCGCATTGGGCTTGCTAACAGACAACAACAGAAGTTTACACACACAACTGGGTCGAAAAGCTTTGCTCATATAACTGATGATGAGGTATTATTTTTTTAATTATTAATTATTCACATAGCGACTTTAAGTTGTTAGCACACAGTAACGAAAATTGTTTCTAAAATTTATTACTTTGTTCCTAAGTATTGACTTCTATTCTACATTGTAGGGAGTTACGTCCAGTAGCGTTGGACGAATAAAGTTCTTCGACATTACACACACAAAATTTGAATTATTTTATACTTATATTTATGGTATAACATTTATATTTAAATAATGTTTGAATTTGTTATAAATTTTTGATTGATTATTAGGAGAAATTGAGGGATAAAAGGGTGGAGTATGAAGCTACAGCTTCAACTCATGGTTCTGTTAATGTGGATGAGATTGAAAATCAAGTTATTGCTGAAGTTTTGGGTCCTGAAAGATATGGTCGGGTTCGTTGTCTAGGATCATTCGTTACCCCAACCAAATATTTTGGATCCAGCTCGTCTAAGTACATGACATCACAGAGCAAGACTATCCAGTCAGAAGTTAATTGTTTAAAACAACAGTTGACCCTGATGGATGAAAAAATTGCTCAAATTAAAGCTGAAGCAGAAGCAGAAGCAAGGGAAGTAGAGAGAGAAGCAGCATATCAGAAAAAATATCAAGACTTCCAAAATCAACTTCGAGATATGATGAAGATGATACAACAGAATCAAAATCCACTATCTTAATTGATTTCTTAGGTTCATGCTTTGTTTATTTTAGTTAACAATGTTGATACATCATATCACTTTTATGTTTAAAGACTTTGATTTATTTTTGTTAAGTATTTCTACTTAATACGTGTCGTAATTAAATTTCATGTTTGTTGTTATTGGATAATGCTACAAGTTAAATTTAGGTGTTAAAAAGTAGAAAATGAAATTGGCCAAATTAGTTAAGCTTAGCGGCGTTTTAAAAATCCCACTAAATGTCACACTCCTTTGTGTCGGTTTTAAACAACGCCACTATATACACAGTTAATGGCAGCCTTCGTAACCACAAATGCCACTAAATATATTAACATATAGATGTGTTTCGAGAAACAAACGCCACCAATGACAAACTATTATACATCGTTTGTTGTCAAATGACGTTATATCCCATCACTTTTAGCGGCGTTTTGATATTTAAGCGTCGTTATATATCACGACAATTAGCAGTATTTTTTAAAAACTCCGCTACATAACTCGATATTTTGCAATGTTTTTTGTCCGCAAACGGCGCTAATTATAGCAGTGTTTGATTTAGTCGCGCTTCTTGGAGCGCTCTTGTTAGTGTTGGGAAGATTTTTAGTGACACTTAAAAATTTCACTATAAAACTAAATAAATACCGTTAAAAATATGTTTTGTTGTAGTGCAAGTATCTATAATCATATAAAAATATTATTATTTAGTTAATGTTGTTTTTTATTTGTTGGATTATATATATTTTGTTTTTATAAAGTTACCAACATTAACTAAATATTGTTTTTTTTTACTTAAATTCATTTTTATTGATTTATTTGAGTTTAAATAATTAAATATTTAAAATAAATTTCAATACTTACGAGTAAAATATGGATGAAAATTGTCTGTCCCCACTTAAAATAGTGGGTTTAGAGTTTAGAGTTTAGAGTTTAAGGTTAGGAGTTGTGGTTAGAGTTTAGGGAATTAGTGGTAAGGTGTATCTTTTTGGGGGTATGGTTTAGGGTTTAGGATGTGGAAATTAGGGTTAGGGTTTAGAATTTAAATTTTAAGTGATTTTTAGTGTGTGGCATAAAATGGGCGCAGAGGATTTTTACCCGTAAAATATAGTATCTCAGAGGTGGCAAACGGATCGTTCGGGTTCGGTTCGAGTTATTTTGAGTTTGACTATATTCGATTTTGGTTCAGGTTTATGATGATTCGTGTCATGTTTGGTCGGTTAATTTCAACTTGGGTCCATATCTGGTCAATAGGAGAGCAGTCAATTTTTTATTCTTGTCAACCATTGGATCGGTCGATTTTAGTAGGGTTTTCAGGCCGAGTCATTTTTTACACCCATATATATATAGCTTTTTGGTGAGCTTTGCGATAGTTCACATCCCATCTTTCCTTATTTCTTTTAATATCTTTTATTTACTTAGGGTTGCCTTCGGTTCGGTCCATTTTGATTCAACTAAAATTTGGGTTAGTTTCGATTTCGGCTCTATTTATTTTAGGTTTCGAATCAAATTTAGTCATCATGTTCAGATCAATATCAGGTCGAGTAAATTGGTACGAGCCTCGGGTTTTGGGTCAAGTTTACCAATAATCCATTAAATTATAAGTTTTTAGATAGATTTTTCTAATGAAATTTGTCACAAGAAAACATGAAAAATTAATAATTTACGGATAAAATTACCGTAAATGAATACACAATCAAATAAGGTTATATTTTGATACACAATTGTGTAAATAAAAATTACACAAACCCTTCGTATTTAAATTATAAAATCTAAAATCTAAATTTTTAACCCTAATACCCTCAATCTTAAACTTAAAACCATAAACTCTAACTTATAACCTGAAACCATAATTCTACACCATATAACCTAAACTCCTAAACCTTAAAATAAAGTTTGCACAAGCTTATGTATCAAAAGTATTTTCCATAAAATAATTCTACCTAAGATATTAGTATAACTAAGTATAAGGGTAAACTACAAAAATGGCCATCGAACTTTTAGGCTACTTTCATTTTGGTTATCGGACTTTTTAAAGTTATGTTATACTTACTGAACTTTTAGTTTGCATCAATATGGTCCATTTTGTTAAACGCTGCTGACGTGGCACGCTAGTTTTCGTTTTCATGAACAAAATAATGGGTAAACTACACCATTCATCGCACAACTCTCTTCTCACTCCTATTTTGGTCACTGAAGTTTAAAATTTTTTAATTTAATAACTTAACTTTTGAATTGCTCTAATTTTGGTCACCTTGAAATGTCATGACTTTTTTATTAATATTTTCACATGACATATTTTATTAATGCCATGTCAAATTTAAATTAAAAATAAAACTCTTAAACCCCAATCCTACTCAATCCTAATATATAAACCCTAATCCCCAAATAAGATCATTATCCCACATTTTCTCTTTTCTCACCTCTTTCTCTCTCAAAAAAGCCCTTCACCAAAATTTTCTTTGAAATATGTCAACTGTTTATTTCTTCGACGACCTTTCGAAAGATCCGATTACGATGAATATCAACGAACTTCTCAGTATCTAGCTTCAAGAGATCGAGTTTCTCTTTGAATGAGAAAGTATATCTTAGGTTCCCTAAACTTGTCTAGCAAGTCTGATAATTATGTTCTCTTTGAATTGAGAAAGTATTTTTACTATGATTTGGTGTTAATTTTTAGAATGATCTAATATATTTTTATAAAAAAATAAATAATTAGTTTTTTATTTTTAAATGAATTGAAAAAATAACTTTAGATTTATTTTAGTAGTATGTTGATTTAATTTTGAGGTGATAATAAATCTAAAATTTTGTGGATATGTAATAAATTTTTAACTTAATTTAGCGGTTAAACACCTTGTTCTTGGTGCAAAGTATTTCGGGTTTAAATCTCCATAGTGACAATTTTACTTATTTTTTAAGTTGGGGAGTATAACTTAAATATTTGTTTGGATAAAATTTAACCAAAGCTTAAAGTATTTTTTTTCTTTGATTAGTTCAAAATCAGAATGTGACACGTGTCACTTTCTAGTTGGTCGAATAAAAAAATACTATATAACATGCTGATAAGGAAATAGATGCTGACGTGAAAAATAAAAAATGTAAAAAATTGCCAAGTCAGCACTGACGTTACTTTTTTAATGGACGTGACTAAAATAAGAAAAGAATTTAATGTTAGGGATGATTTTGACGAAAAATTTAGTTTGGTGATAAAACAGAAAATGGTTGATAGTATGGTTATCACTCACAAAATAAAAATATGAGGATTGAACTTGGATTGGGCCACAGCCTCACAGGATACAGCAGGGACAAGAAATGAGCCCAATAAATACAAAAAATTGAAAGACGGTAGAAAGTAGAAACCCTAACCCTAAATCACTTCTCGGCTATATAATAAACTCAAGCGATTCGTTGTCGTCATTGCCTTGCATTCTTCTTTTCATCTCATTTTTTTTTGTTTTTTGTTTTTTGTTTTATAAATGTCGTTTTTTTATTATTAAACTTAAGGATTACAAGCGGTGGACTATGGTTTCTCGGTGATGATAGAATACGATGACGAGTCCGATTTTCCATTCTTTCAAATCCTGACGACAATCGAGGCATTTGTCTGAGAGAAATTTATTTTTTTAAAATTTTTTTAAAGTGATTAGTTTTTTTAAATAAATTAATTTAAAAAAAAACTCGTTAAAAGACGGATGATCAATCACTTAGCGTTGGAATTTGTCATTGTTTATTGAATGTTATTTAAAATATTTAAATTTTAAAATCCAATTATATTTTTGACAAATTTTACTATTATTTCATCTTAATATTTTTTAAAAGATGATATATTTTGGTGTTATATCCCATCAAATTCTTTTAATTGAGAAATAACACAAATATTATAGATCTAGTGTTAAATACTTTAGTTTCTTGTTTTCTAATTTTTCATCGTCTGTCTGTCGTTGAATGACTCTCAAATAGAGATCTGTTCTCCACCCAAAATGAATTTCTGTACTATTGAGATATTCAAATTAGGGTCTGAAATCCGGGTTTAGGTGTCAATCCCAATCTTTCGTTCTTACCCAAGAAAAGAATCTTAACTAAACAAGGCGATACAACCACTTAGGCCTAAGCAATTAAATGTTTTAGCTTTAGTCTAGCATTACTTTTGAAAAAGTGAGTTTTAAATACTGTTAGAAAAGAATTTTGATAAGAATTTTAAAAAGTTGGTTGTAAGATTTTAGTGTTCATCATTGTTCTTAAAAAGTATTTTTTAGAAAGATAAATAACCATCTTAGACTTAATATTGTAAATTATGATATTCAAATTTTCTAATATTATGATATATGAAATATACCAACTTAAATTATTATAAAATATTTTTATTAATAAATATATTTTTTAACAATTATTCGTGTTCCACGAAAATATAATACATTTGAAATATTTTATTTAAAAAACTTGATATGAATAAATATATGTCCTTTTAAAAATAAAAAATAATTATTAATTATATAATTATATCTTCGTAAAAAATTATAAATTTATAAATTATAAATAAATACAATAGCAAATGAAGGTTAAAATTGTAATTTAGTTCTTAAAATCACTTTACAACTGCAAAAGTTAAAAATTTTAGCTTTTGTGTTTGAGTTAAAAAACACTTTTCAAAAGCAGATTTTTTTCTCTCCAAAAGCTAGTTATTTAACATAGCTATTGGAACCAAAATCTGGTTTGAAAAGCAATGTTAAACAAAGACTTAGGCTTAGTTTGCGGTTGCTTTTAAAAAGTGCGGTGAAAAAAGTGATTTTCAAACTAGCTGTTGAAAAATTAGCTAGTGTTTGTCATTGATGCCAAAAAGTAATTTTCAGAAGATAAAATGTCTATTTTAGACATGATATTGAAAAATAAAAGTAAACTTGGGTGATGTTTAAATAGTTAATGTTATGATATATGAAATAAGTCATTTTTAATTATAATGAATTTTATTTTTTATAAAATTTAATTTGAAAATATAAACTATTCTAGATTATATACGGATATATCACTTACAAATTAATAATAAATATAAAATAAATTAGAAATAAAATAATTTTATTCTTAATATAAATATTATAATATATATATTATTTTACAATTATGTATGCATAATGCACAATAAATTATAATTAAATAATAAAGATAAAAAGTAATTTTATTTTCAAACTAGCTTCTCCATCTAAGAAGCTATAAAATCTAACTTTTTGGTTTGGGTGGAAAAATTAGTTTTAAAAGCAACCAAAAATACTAAAAAATAAGTAAAAACACTTAAAAAAGTCTGTTTGAGTTGCCAAACACAACCACATACGGGACCTTAGTGATTAATTAAACCAACAATGTGACAAAACGGGTTGATTACTGTACCTTTGAATATTTTTTTAATAATTTAGGTTAAAGTACCTTTGAGGTTCCTATCAATTTATAAATTCAGCAAATCATACTAAAAACAATGTAATTTAGTCCGTATGAATATTTTTTTAATAATTAAATTTAAATCTATTTATTTAAGAAGTAGATCATCTTGAGATCTGCATTTGAGCAGTTTTGTCCATAACGTGTGTTTGGATTTATTAAGAGTTAAAAAATGAACATATATTATTATAAGACCGAATAAGAATGCTAAAAAGGGAAGTAAAAAACTTTAAAACAATTAAGGGTTGATTACTGTGATGGTCACTTATGTTTTTCCTCAATACAAAGTTGGTCACCTATTCTGAAAAACGATTAATAAGGCCACTTGCGTTTCAAATAATGTTTGTAATTCTTAATATGGTTTAGTACAAAATAATGCCCAATTTACGTGCAACAATGTTTACATAGCATATTCGAAAGGTTTAAATGAAAATAGGTGCCTAAAGTATACATTTTTTTGAACTTTAGGTGCTTAAAGTATTTTTTTATAAAAATAAGTGCCCAAAATTTCAACCGTTATAATTTTAGGTGCCAGACCGTTAAAGGGGTGTTAAAAAAATAACAACCAATCAATGCTCGACATGTGGCAATATTTTTATTTTTTAAAATCAATCTAATGAAAAAAACTCATAATTTTTAATCTTTAACGAAGAAATTTTGGAAATTTTACAAAACAGTCCTCAAGTCCCTAAAATTACCCAAACTCAAACCCCTAAATTACTGTTGCTTTCGGTGCCGATCGCCGCCCCTGACCACACCCCTTTGGTCCCTGGAGCATGGCGGTCATTTTCCCCAATACGATGTCATCAGAAACGGTGAACGACGTGCCGACCGAACGTCAATTTCGTGTTCGACGTTCGGCTACGCGTCGTTCGCCGTTTCCAATGACGCCGTGTTGGGGGAAATGACCGCCATACTCCTACGACCAAAGGGGTGTAGTCAGAGGCGGCGATCGACGGTAGAAGCAACAACGATTTAGGGGTTTAGATTTTGGTAAATTTAGGGATTTGAAGACTGCTTTGTAAAATTTTCAAAATTTTAAGATTTTTTGAAGTATTAAAAATTCTGAGTTGAGGATTACAAACATTATTTGAAACATGGATATATACGGTGATAGATTATAATATACGATGTGAATTGAGGATTAATATTGTAGAAAATTAGAGATTAAGTTAGATGAAGAATAAATAAAAAAATGTAAATGTGGAGGATTAAATGTATAATTATACAAATTGTTTTTATTTCGGTGGTCAAAATAGGAGTGAAGCAAACATTTAAGGACTGTCTATATAATTTATCTTTTTTTCTTGTTTTAGACCAACCTCCCGTCAAAAATTAACGTTAACAAACGGCTAGGTGACCAAAAGTTTACGCTCCGAAAATATAAGTGACCTTATTGGTCGTTTTTCAGAATTGATTACTAATTATGTACTGGGAGAAAATATGAGTTAAAGTGATTTGGATTTTGCTCAGTTCAGCCCTGAGCTGACAATAAACAGTGACCCTCCACGGAAATAATGATATCCAACCAAAATTTATATGGCCCAAAAGCCTTAGAAATCTCCCTACGAACCAACGGTATCTTTTATCCCATTTACGTTGCTCTCTGTATTTCATTTCCACCAATAGGATCACCCCTTATCCTATCCCCTTATCTTACACCCAAATATAAGTTTCTCCACACAAAGACACAGCAGAAAACTGCAAAAATTTGAAGAATGGCAGCCTCGCTACAAGCAGCAGCAACCCTGATGCAACCAGTCAAGGTCGGTGTTCCATCTAGGACTAGCGTGCTGCAGCTCAGGTCCTCCCCCAGCGTTTCTAAGGCCTTTGGTTTGGAGCCTGCTGGTGCTAGGCTCACTTGCTCTTTGCAAACTGACTTTAAAGACTTGGCTCAAAAGTGTGTTGATGCTACTAAGATTGCTGGTTTCGCTCTTGCTACATCTGCTCTTGTTGTCTCGGTATAGTGCTTTTTGATTTCGGTTCGGTTCGGTTTTCAGTTTATTTCATATTGTAACCAGTGAAGTGATCAATTATTTTGCATGTGAACTAATTTTCCAAGTATGATCACCTCCGGCTAAGCTTAATTCTCTGTGGACATAGGTATACCTTATGAGATATATTACTCTCTTGAATGACCCTCATAATATATGAAAAATAAATGAATAAACTTGGGAAAAAATGGATATACTTATGTGAAACATATATTTGATGGTTGCATTTGAATCCAAGAGTTATATGTTATTATTAATTAGTAAGCTTTCTTGGCCAAAAATAAAAATTAATTAGTAAGCTTAATTCTATGACAAATTTTGGATGTACACTAGGGATAATTAGAACCCTTGTTTTTGAAGGGTGCAAGTGCTGAAGGAGTTCCAAAGAGGCTAACCTATGATGAAATCCAAAGCAAAACATACATGGAAGTTAAGGGAACTGGAACTGCTAACCAGTGCCCCACCATCGACGGCGGTCTCGACTCATTCGCCTTCAAACCCGGCAAATACTATGCCAAGAAATTTTGCTTAGAACCCACTTCTTTCACTGTCAAAGCTGAGGGTGTTAGCAAGAATGCCCCTCCAGAGTTCCAGAACACCAAGCTGATGACCCGTTTAACCTACACCCTTGATGAAATTGAGGGCCCTTTCGAAGTGTCTACCGATGGCACTGTCAAATTCGAGGAGAAAGATGGAATCGACTATGCTGCTGTTACAGTTCAGCTTCCTGGTGGTGAACGTGTGCCATTCCTTTTCACCATCAAGCAACTGGTTGCATCAGGCAAACCCGAGAGCTTCAGCGGAGACTTCCTCGTCCCGTCCTACCGTGGTTCGTCTTTCTTGGACCCAAAAGGAAGGGGTGGTTCAACCGGTTATGACAATGCCGTCGCCTTGCCTGCGGGAGGGAGAGGAGACGAGGAAGAGCTAGCTAAGGAGAACAACAAGAGTGCTGCGAGTTCATCGGGGAAAATCACATTGAGTGTTACGAAAAGCAAACCCGAGACCGGTGAAGTGATCGGTGTGTTTGAGAGCCTTCAGCCATCGGACACAGACTTGGGAGCCAAGACTCCAAAGGATGTGAAGATCACTGGTGTCTGGTATGCTCAGCTCGACTCATAGAGTGATTATGAATGTGCATTTGTTGTTTGTAATTTGAGTCCCCATGTTTGCTAAAATTTCCTGTAATCCAATGAGAAGCACAATGGGATTGTTATGTTTTGTATATTGGCTTCTTCTAGTAACGTTTTTAATTATGCTCGACATGTCTTTCCATTTTGGACAAGTATATTAACATGTCTATATTGAACATATGTCCCGCACTTGAACAACTCTTGTAATAGAAGTATTATGTATCAAAACTGGGATACTCACCAAATTACTAACCTTTGTACTCATCTTTGATCAAAGTAATGATTAGAATTGAAGGATCAAATTGTGAAAATGATCAAAGTTCCATGTGGAACTTTCTTCACAAATACATGGAACCAAAACTGGCTTCTTGCTTTATTTTTTTTAAAAGATGTACTAGGTACGCTCTTGAACTTTGTCATTTTTATTAGTCCTTATTGCCGAGGGTAAATTGTACCACATATCACTTATAAACATGTCTCTTTTCTTTTAAAGTAATAATTTACTCATTCAATTATAGGTTTAGAAACAAACATGTCACTCAATTAAAATTTCGTGACAAACAAGTCACTCTGTCATAAACAAGGACTTGGTATAATAACTATTTCAGCTCCTAAAACTTATGCAATCTACTAATTTGGTCATAATTTAAAATAAGCCAATAAACTTGACCCTTCATATTTAAATTAGTGAAGTGAATGCATCTACTAGCATACGACATTAAGATCATAACGAGTCTATTCTATTAGTATGTCAGTTGTCTAGTAGTGAAGTGATTGTGTTTGTCGAGTTATTACATATGTTAATTATCAGATTGATGAATAATAGCATGGAGCGTGATAAGCCATCGAAGGGTGTGTCAAGATGATGCAAAGTCGAAATTTTTAAAGGCTTAACTATAAAATAAGTGCCCAAATTATGTTTTTTTTGCAATAGATGCCCAAAGTTTCACTTTTGGCTGAAATAGGTGCCTAAAGTATTTTTTGGCTGAAATAAGTGACTAAAGTTTTATTTTTGGTTGAAATAGGTGCCAAAGTAGGTGCCTTAGTTGACTTTAAAACAAGCCAAAAATGAAACTTTAGGTAGCTATTTTAGCCAACAAATACTTTAGGCACCTATTATAAAAACAAACATAGTTTGAACACTTATTTTGTAGTTAAGCCATTTTTAAATATGAAGGCTTAAATTTATTTAATTATTTCAAATTAGGATCAAATTAATAGAATGAAGAGGTTTTGGGACTAAAATTGTTATTATACAAAGTTTTTGTTCCAATTTTAACGATAAAATGACATATTTATCACAAAATTTTAATTAAATGACATATTTGTTCCTAAACATATAATTGAGTGATTGAATTATTTCTTTTAGAAGAAAAGTAATATGTTTGTTTATAAACCCATAATTCAATGACTGAATTATTACATTTTAGAAAGATAGTGACATGTTTATTAATAAACTTATAAGGCTTAAAGATCAAATTAGCCCTCAACGAAAAAAAAAACCAATAAGCCCTTATGAAAATCTTCACTCAATTGAGCCATCATAATTCAAATTACGATCAATCATAAACAAGGACTTGGTATAATAACAATTTTAGTTCCGAAAACATATACATTTTGTAACCCCCTCGTCCCGGTCCGGACACTCGACCGGTCCGAGTGGGCCACACGGGGAAAACCGAAGCGAAACCCGTTAAGGTTCCCCCTCGGTTAACAACCCTAGAAAATTTTCTTTTATTTATCTTGTCTATATGCATTACTATTGTCCTATGTGAGACACGTTAGCGGAACACAAGCATTCATAAAACGATCATTCGAACAGCACATGCAAAACAGTCCATTTTAGATTTTTAGGCAGGCCGTTTCGAAACACCCTCAAGGTGTATCGAAACGCCTTGGGTCAACGACCCCAAGCCCACACGAGGAGGCCGTATCGAAACGGAGGTCAACCGTTCTGAAACACCCTCAACGGTCAACTTCTCGTGGTCAACGAGATATTGACCGTTCCGAAACACTTAGACCCGTTTCGAAACCCCATCATCTCGGCAAATTCTCAAATTTTCAGTAGCCAAAGTGTTCCGATACTCATTTCGGAACAGGGTTCACAGTGGCCAAACCGTATCGAAACGAGTTCCGATACGGGGTTCCTGAAGCCAAACCCGTTCCGAAACGACCTAGCCCGTTTCGAAACACTGGTTGTCTGCAAAATCCCAAAATCTGTTTTAGACAACTCCTAGAGGTTCCAAACGCCCGAAACAACTACACGAGGCATACAAACCATACAAATACATTCTAGAGGCATGCTCCCTAGCAACCATACACAACAAACACAAGATATACGAAAGGCATCTAATCCAAAGACCATTCATGTCATTACATAAAGCATGCTTTAACAAAGGCAACACTTAGGCAAATTTTAAGGTAAACAAATGCCAACATGGTTTACAAGCAAGAGCATACATCTCAAAAGCCAAGTTAACAAACACATACGAGGAGTTTAACATGCTCCTAAACAACAACATCATACTCCAAAAGCATCATAGCACGAATACATGTCCCATTGCTTGACCATTAAATCATAATTAAAAAGTTCATACTTGCTAGCTAAACAAGCACCACGAAGCACACTTGGAGGCCCCTTCTTGCACTTAGCAACCCCCGAACTAAGGATCTGCATTGTCGAACAAAGAGAGAGCGTAAGCAATAAAGCCTAGTGAGGGTAAGCTCTTTAAAAACAAACCTCGACAATACAGGGTCCAAGCACATACTCAACCAAGGTAAATGCATGATTATACCTTCGATCTTCAAGAGCCAAAATGTTAATAATGCATGAACAATAATCAATTTCATGTCATGCTTAATAAGCTCATTTCCACAACATATGTAAGCACATATAAACATCCAAGTAGAAATCACATTCCACATCACATTGATACACATATCAATCAATATTGGCACCTAGCTATGACTCGAATACGCGGATAAACACGTTGGAACTCACATCCAGCAACCACTTTACCTCACGGTGGGATTACACTCATCACCGGTCTCGCGGAGGGGATTCCATTCATCCTCACGCCCCGTCGATGGGATTCCACTCCTCATCGACTAGTATGTATAAAACAATTTCTGGGCGAACCCGTACTCCTCCTTGGTGACTCAACGCCACCAAGGCCACACGCGAATTTGACTCATGTGTGCACACTAACATCCTAATGATCGATCATATGTACTTAAGCATACTAGTGCCAACATTTAACTCATTCCACATTATCAAGTACAAACAATTCCGTGCCTAGCACATACCCACCATGGTGACAATCATAAACCATTCACATGCATTTCATAATGCATCACAAATCATGCCTCATCTCACATGTATAGCACAATATACATTAATTACCATATCACAAATATTACGAGGCATAAACATCAAATACAAGTTCAACCAATGTCTCTAGTTTAAGTTTAGGATTAGGCTACCACCCTAATCCTAACTCTAGGTGGGTCTACCAAGCCCGACCTAGTCCACATGCTCGAACCAAATACTTAGAAAACCAATTTGAAAACATTAACCACTCACTTATACTTCCAAGCTCAAATACCAAGCTAGCAACCACCTTCAAGCTTCCGGATTTCCTCCCGATGCTTCACCGACACAAGTTCTCAACTCTAAACAACCTCAACACAAACCAAACAACTTCCAATCAGCCAAAGCATCAAAATAGTTAACCCAGAAAACATTTCAAACATCAAACTCAACATTTCAAGGCATGAACAAACCCTAATTTTATCCAATTCGAGCAGCCCACAATCCTTGATCAAAACTCAAGTTTCCAACACATTTTATACCCACATTTGATCCCAAAGCAACCCCTAACCATAGTACTAACATTAGCCCACCAATTCAAACCTAAAACAACCCCCAAACTCACCCAAAACCCTTCAAACCCCCCCCTTTAAACCCAATTTCAGGAATGTGCTCAAAACCAAGTAAAATTCATATATGTTGAACCATTTAGCTCCTAAACTTCATAACTAACAACATTAAATCGAAATATTAAGTTTAACCACATAAAGTTACCATTTTTAATCAAAATCTCCCAAAACTCCATTTTCAAAACATTGAGGAAAATGAAAACCATTTGTACTTTTGAAGAGATGATGATGAGGACAAGTTGAAAATGTAGTTACCTTGCAAAACCGAGCTAAAATGGAGGAACAAGGTGATGGAATAGTAAAGGGGATGAGAGCTTCTTCAAATCGTTGTTTTTGTTTTTAGAAGAAGAAGGTGAATAATGGCTATTGATAAAATGGGAGTTTAAAATTAAAAGTTGGACTATTTACCACTTTGCCATTAATGAATGGCTAATTCCCTTATTCTTTAAAATCCTCCAAAATTGAATTTCATTTCAATTTAGTCTAACACAAAATATTTATTTTTGAAAGCCGAGGCCCAAAAGATTATTTTAATTATTAAACCAAACCCAAAATAATATTAAAATATTATTTTCACCCGACTCCTAAACCCGGGTGTTACAACTCTCCCCCACTTAAGGAATTTCATCCCCGAAATTACCTGACGGAAACAAATACGGAAACTGCTCAAGCATATCAGCTTTCCTCTCCCACGTGGCCTCTTCCACACCTCTATGCCTCCACAACACCTTGACCAACTCTATGGTCTTACCACGCAACACCTTGCTATCAGAAGCAAGTATCTCAACATGCTCTTCATTGTAAGACAAATCTGGATTTAACTCTATCTCCTCGACGGGCATAACATGAGGAGGATCTGATCTATATCTCCTAAGCATAGACACATGAAAGACATCATGGATCTTCTCTAACTCAGAAGGTAACCTTAAACGGTAAGCTACAGGCCCAATCCGCTCAACTATCTCATACGGACCAATGAACCTCGGACTCAACTTGCCCTTCCGGCCAAATCTCATTACCTTCTTCTACGGTGATACCTTCAGAAACACTTTCTCGCCCACGGAGAACTCAATCTCTTTCCTCTTCAAATCTACATAAGACTTTTGACGATCGGAAGCTGCTTTCAAACGGTCACAAATCAACTTCACCTTGTCGGTAGTCCCCTTAAGCAAATCCGGCATAGGTAACAATCTCTGACCTGTTTCCGCCCAACAAATCGGAGTCCTACATCGTCTACCATACAAAGCCTCAAAGGGAGCCATCTGAATACTAGACTGATAACTGTTGTTGTAAGCAAACTCAGCTAAAGGTAAGTGCTTCTCCCAAGAACCCTGGAAGTCAATCACACAACAACGAAGCATATCTTCTAGAATCTATATCACTCGCTCTGACTGCCCATCGGACTACGGATGATAAGAAGTACTAAAATGCAAACGGCTACCTAGTGCACTATGCAAGCAACCCCAGAACCTCGAAGTAAATCTAGGATCCCTATCAGAAAAAATAGACTTCGGAACTCCCTGAAGTCTCACAATCTCACGGATGTACAAGTTTGCCAACTTGTCTAAGGAATCCGTAGTGTTCACCACTAAGAAGTGAGCACACTTAGTGAACCTATCAACAATCACCCATACGAAATTCTTCTTCGAAGGAGACAATGATAACTCCGACACAAAATTTATGGTGATCCTCTCTCATTTCCATTCCGGAATCTTCAAAGGCTGTAACAAACCTGAAGGAACCTGATGTTCCGCCTTCACTCTCTGACAAACCATACAACGGCTCACATACTCGGCTACATCCTTCTTCAAACCAACCCAGAAGTAACCATTCTTCAAGTCACGATACATCTTGGTACTACCCGGATGCATAGAAAAAGGACTCGAATGTGCTTCACTCAGAATCTGACGTCTCAACTCAACATCTTCTGGTACAACAATTCTATCTCTAAAGCACAACAAGTTCTCACCACTGAAACTATACTCGACCAGTCTTCCTTTGGCTATGTCCTGAACATGAGGAACTAGAGTCACATCTTGCAACTGCTTCTCTCTAATCAACTGAATCAAAGAAGGCTTCACTTGCAACTCAGTGATCAACCCACCATCATCGGATACACTCAATCTAGCAAACATAGCTCTCAACTCAACGAAAACTTTTCTACTCAAAGCATCGGCTACTACATTTGCCTTACCCAGATGGTACTCAATGGTCAAATCATAATCTTTTAACAACTCAAGCCATCTTCTTTGTCTCAAGTTCAACTCTTTCCGTGTCATCAAATACTTCAAGCTCTTATGATCGGTGTAAACTATACACTTCTCACCATACAAGTAATGACGCTAAATCTTCAATGCAAAAACAACTGCAGCTAACTCTATATCGTGAGTAGGATAGTTCTTCTCATGTACCTTCAACTGTCTAGAAGCATAAGCAACAACCCTCATTTCTTGCATCAAAACACATCTTAAACCTATATAGGAAGCATCACTATAAATCACAAATTCTTTACCTGAAACAGGTTGCACTAACACTGGAGCATTTGTCAAAGCTTCTTTCAATTTCTCAAAGGCCTTCTGTCTTGCATCTGACCATTCAAACTTAACTCCCTTTTGCAACAATTTAGTCAAAGGAGCAGCTACCCTAGAGAAACCATCAACAAACCTCCTATAGTAACCGACTAATCCTAGGAAACTCCTAATCTCAGTCACAGACTTAGGCTGTTTCCACTCAACAATAGCCTCGATCTTTGATGGATCAACACGGATACCTTCGGCCGAAACAACATGGACAAGAAATACAACCTCTCGAATCCAGAACTCACATTTACTAATGTAAAACCTATGTTTGATTTTGATATAATTAAATCTTTAAGGATCAATTTGAAAAACTTAAAATTGTTTTATAAGTCCCTTAATAAGTTTTAAATCACCAACACTTTAGAACTGATTTGAAAAACTCAAACTCAAAATATTTTCTAAGTGTTCCAAGGCCAAACTATTGAAAACCGTCCAGGTGTATCGAAACGCTTCCAGCCGTATCGATACCTTTTTTACAAAGCTGGCTATTGCCGGAACTCGTATCGAAACAGATTCAATCTGTATCGATACGCTCCTTCGTAAAAGTCTAAAGAGTTTGAATAGCGTACCGATACGACTTCACCCGTATCGATACAATTTTAATGAATTTTAAATTCAAGTCGGTTTAAATATTTCGACCGTTGGTGTCAGTTGGTTAGGTAACCAAATTTTAAATTGGTCGTTGACCCGTATCAATACGGTAAACCCTCGTATCGAAACAGAAATCGACAGTGAGCTAAGTTGAGAAAAAGGTATCAATACGGTCTTAGCCATTTCGATACCCCGTACTGATACACTTACGTGCGTTTCGATACCCCTTATTTATTGCACACAACAGCTCTTTCTTTTCTGAGACAGGTATCGATACGGCTCCCCGAGTATCGATACGGGTAGCTGCAGAAGTGCATTTATGGTGGTAAGAGAGGGTTCCAACGGCTCTATTCAAGTTCCCAACCACCCAAACGACTAGAATTAATAGATGAGGTATAAATTGAAGTCCTTTGAAGGTCAACAACAACTATTCAACCCACAAGCATCATCAAAGCAAAAATCCAAACCCTTGAGCTATTCAAAGTCAAATTTTTGTACCCAACTCTAATGTTTGTCATTATCAATTTGTATTGTGAGTTTGAGGTGATTGAAATTGTAATTGGGTAGACAATTATCCTTCGAGAGGAATCATTTGAGTTTACCACAACCTTTCTTTGTAATTTGAGTGGATTAAGCTTTGGGTAGAAAGCTTAATCGAATTTGTAAGATTACCTCCTCATCCAAGAAAAGGGGAAGAATTCAAGTAGTGAATTGTTTGAAAATCCTTAGTGGGAACTAAGGTAGTAGGTGTAGAGTTCATTTGGAGAACTTGAACCACTATAACTACTTGTGTCATTTTATTTTTCACTCTTTCTCTCCACCAAAATTTTAATTGCCAATTCACCCCCTCTTGGCCATTTGCAATTGTTCGATCAACTCAACAATTGGTATCAGAGCTACACTCATTGGAAGGATTACAACCCTCTTGAGTCGATTCTAGGAGAGTTTGATCAACAACTAGTCAAGCAATGGCATCCACCTCCAACTATGAGTCCCAATCCACCACCAAGCCACCATTCTTCAATGGGGACAACTACTCATATTGGAAGAATAGGATGAGGCTTTTCATCAAGTCTACCGACTACATGGTGTGAGATGTGGTTGAAGAAGGTCCATACATTCCCATGAAGAGAGATGGAGAAAGACTTGTCCCAAAGATCAAAGCCGAGATGACGGATGATGAAAGAAGAATGATGCAAGTAAATGACAAAGCTCTTCATGTGATATTTTGTGCACTTGGTCCATATATCTACTCCATGGTGTCTTCAATCGAAAATGCCAAGGAGGTTTGGGACACCCTCGAGACAACATATGAGGGAACTAGTGATGTCAAGGAGACAAAGATTGGGCTACTCAATCTAAGCTATGAGAACTTCAAGATGGATCCCAATGAAAGTGTCTCCAAGATGTTTGATCGATTCTCGGTCATTGTCAACGGATTGAAGGGGTTCGGCGAAATCATCCCCGAAGGCAAACTAGTGAGAAAATTGTTGTACTCTCTTCTGGAGTCATGGGATGGCAAGAGAACGACTATTATTGAAGCTAGAGATTTGAAGACTCTCAAGCTTGATGCTCTTGTTGGATCTCTACTCACCCATGAGATTATGAGGAAGGGAAGAGAATAAGGGAAGAAAATAGTTGAGAAGAAGGAGATTGAGAAGAAGAAAGTGGGAATCGCTCTAAAAGCTTCACATCAAGAAAGCGATTCAAGTGAGGATGAAGATGAGGAGATGGCCATGTTGGCCAAACGGTTTACTCGGTTCATGAAGTCAAATCGTGGAAGAAAGTTCATTAGAAAGGGAGACTTCAAGAGTAAGAGCAAGGAAGAGGAGAATGACCAAATCACTTGTTATGAATGCAAGAAATCGGGTCACATCCGTTCCGAATGTCCTCAATTGAAAAAGAAGAGCTTTGGGAAGAAGAACAAGCTCAAAGCTCAAATAGCCACTTGGAGTGACGATGAGTCATCCGAGGAAGAGGAGGAAGTGGCCAATCTATGTCTCATGGCCATTGATGATGAACCAAAGGTAAACTCTAACTTATCCAATTTTGATTTTACTTTTGATGAACTTCAAGATGCTTATGATGAATTGCAAGAGGTTTATGATGAGTTAGTAGGAAAATACAAAGAATCCATTTTGAAAAACAAGAAAACCATTTCCGATTTGAAAAATCAAAATGAGACTTTTTCTAAAGCTAACTCCGAATTGGAAAAGAAAGTTTTGTTTTTAGTAAATCTTTCAAATGATCTTAAAACAAAAAATCTTGAACTTGAAAAACTTCTTTCCGATTTTCAAGATTATCACACAAAGGAAGTGGATAATCTTAAAACATCTATTGCTATTGGGAAAAACAAATTTGAAAAAGGAAATCATTCTAAATCCCAATATGTAAAAAGAAAACATTTTATTCCTAAACAAAGAAATTTTAATAAGCAATCTAGAGGTCAAAGAGTTGGGAGTGTTTGGGTTCCTAAGGAACTCATTATTTCTAATGATATGAATGCTATTGCTTCTTGGATCCCTAAGGGAACCAAAATGTTGAAGGCTAACACTCATGGACCCAAAATGATTTGGGTACCAAAAATCAAGGCCTAATTTCTTTGTTTGTAGGGGGAGCATTGCTACAAGGCTAAAGCTTCAAGCAAAAATTCTTGGTACCTTGATAGTGGATGCTCAAGACACATGACCGGTGACAAGAGTATATTTGTGGAACTAAAGCCAAAAAGTGGTGGAGTGGTAACTTTCGGTGACAACTCCAAAGGCCACATTGAAGGAATAGGCTCCATTGGTAATCACTCTTCTATTTTCATTGAAAATGTTTTGTATGTCAACGGTCTTAAGCATAACTTGTTGAGTATTAGTCAATTGTGTGACAAGGGTTTTAATGTTTTATTTGATAAAAGTGGTTGCAAAATTGTAAACATTAAAACAAATCAACTAATGCTCATTGGTCATCGCATAGGGAACATTTACATGGTGCATCTAGATGACATTCATTCATTTCATACATGCTTAGTTGCACATGATGAACATGACTCATGGCTTTGGCATAGAAAATTAGGACATGCTAGCATGAGTGTTTTAGAAAAATTATTTTCCCTTAATCTAGTTAGAGGTTTACCCAAACTTAAATTTTCTAATGATAAAATTTGTGATGCATGTTCAAAGGGTAAACAACATAGAACTTCTTTTAAATCCATAAATGATGTTTCTACTAGTAGATGTTTACAATTGATTCATATGGATCTTTTTGGGCCTATTAGAACAATGAGCTTGGGTGGAAAATCATATGCTTTTGTGCTTGTAGATGACTATTCTAGGTTTACTTGGGTTCTATTCTTAAGTACAAAGGATGATGCTTTAGAAAAAATTCATCACATTTTCTAAAATAACTCAAAATGATCTTGAACTTAAAATTTCTCACATTAGAAGTGATCATGGAACCGAATTTCAAAATCTAGGTTTCGATGAGTTTTTAAATGAAAATGGGATTAGCCACAATTTTTCTGCACCTCGCACTCCTCAACAAAATGGGGTAGTTGAGAGGAAAAATCAAACTTTAGAAGAAATGGCTAGAACCATGCTTTGTGAAAATAATTTACCTAAATATTTTTGGGCGGAAGCCATAAATACCGCTTGCTATATTATAAATCGAGTAATGATTAGGCCAATTTTGAAGAAAACATCTTATGAGATTTTAAAATCTAAGAAGCCTAACATTAGCTATTTCCATCCTTTTGGTTGCAAGTGTTTTGTTTTGAATAATGGTAAAGAAAACTTAGGTAAATTTGATGCTAAAAGTGATGAAGCTATTTTTTTAGGGTACTCTTTAAACTCTAAATCCTATCGTGTATTTAATAAAAGAACTCTAGTAGTTGAAGAGTCAATAAATGTTGTTTTCGATGATAACCTTCTTCCGAGTAAGGAATCTTGTGATGGTGATGATGTAGGAATCCTTGATGTCATTGATGGAGGACAATCGTCAAAGGTGGATGAGATTCCGACTAAAGATGAGGATTCACAAGATCCACCTCTTGAAGCCTTGAAGGACTTGGCTTTTGAGGAAATGAAGGTGTCTTACCCAAGGGAGTTAAACTATGTCAAAGGTGGTGAAATCTTGGGTGATCCATCCAAGGGGGTAACTACTAGATCCTCTCTCAAATTAATGAATCATGTTGCATTTCTTTCATGCATTGAGCCTAAAAATATTAAAGAAGCTTTAAAAGATGATTTTTGGATTTTGGCCATGCAAGAGGAATTAAATCAATTTGAGAGGAGTAAAGTTTGGACATTAGTTGAAAGGCCTAATGATCAATCTACTATAGGAACAAAATGGGTTTTTTAGGAATAAATTAGATGAAACTGGTAATATAGTGAGAAACAAGGCTAAGCTTGTTGCTCAAGGCTATACACAAGAAGATGGAATTGATTTTGATGAGACTTATGCACCCGTAGCTAGGATGGGAGCTATTAGGATGTTGCTTGCATTTGTATGTTATCACAATTTCAAGCCTTTTCAAATGGATGTGAAAAATGCCTTTTTAAATGGTTTTATAAATGAAAAGGTGTATGTTGAACAACCACCGGGTTTTGAGGATTCAAAATTTCCAAACCATGTGTTTAAACTTACAAAAGCTCTCTATGGTTTAAAACAAGCTCCTAGAGCTTGGTATGAGAGACTTTCAAATTTCTTAATTAAAAAGATTTTGAAAAGGGAAAGGTGGATACCACACTCTTCATAAAAAGATATAACAATGACATCTTAGTAGTTCAAATTTATGTTGATGATATCATTTTTGGTTCTACTAATGAGTGTTATTGTAAAGAATTTTCAAAGCTAATGCAAGGTGAGTTCGAGATGAGCATGATGGGGGAGCTCTCATTCTTTTTGGGACTCCAAATCAATCAAAGGAAAGATGACACCTTCATAAATCAAGCTAAGTACGTGAATGACATGCTCAAAAAGTTTGGCTTGGAGAATGCAAAACCTCAAGCCACTCCTATGAGTTCTTCAATAAAGCTTGACAAAGATGAAGGAGGTAAGTGTGTTGATTCTAAGCTTTATAGATCCATGATAGGTTCTTTTCTTTACCTTACCGCAAGTAGATCGGATATTATGTTTAGTGTTTGCTTGTGTGCTAGGTTTCAAGCTAGTCCTAGAGAATGACACTTAGTTGCCATTAAGAGAATTTTTAGATACCTTAGAGACACACCTACTTTAGGCCTTTGGTATCCTAAAGATTCTTCCTTTAGCTTTCATGCTTATTCGGATGCGGATTATGGGGGATGTAAGATAGATAGGAAAAGTACTTACGGGACATGCCAATTCTTAGGTAGTATGCTCGTATCTTGGTTCTTTAAGAAACAAAATAGTGTAGCCTTATCTACCACCGAAGCGGAGTACATATCCTTAGGGAGTTGTTGTGCTCAAGTCCTTTGGATGAAGCAACAACTCTTAGATTATGGTGTTGAATTAGAAACCATACCCCTTAAGTGTGACAACACTAGTGCCATTTGTCTCACTAAGAATCCCATCCAACACTCTAGAACTAAACACATAGAAATTCGACATCATTTCATTAAAGATCATGTTTTAAAAAATGATGTTGTTATAGAATATGTTGACACCTTGAACCAATTAGCGGATATATTTACAAAACCTTTAGATAAAGAGCATTTTTGGTCCCTTAGGAGAGAGTTAGGTCTAACTAGCCTATCTTGACCTTTTAGGACCTCTTTGTGCTTAAAATTGCTTGATCTTGTGAAATTGCATGTTTTATGTGTTGTAACTCTTGAAAATATCCATGCCTATAGTTAGGGGGAGTATGATTCTATTAAAATATGTTTAGAACTGTTCATTCATCATTTGCATACCTTTAGGAGATGTTAAAATCGAGCCTATGGTTGTTCTTTAGGCCTAAAGATGTATTTCTGGGCATAGGGTATCGATACGGTTCTACGCGTATCGATACGTGTTCTTCATTGAGATTCCCAAGCTTCTTTTTTCCTTAAACGGGTATCGATACGGTTAAACCCGTATCGATACGAGCTTCAATCGTTTCGATACGGATCTCATCCGTTTTGATACGATTCTCCAACGGGCATTTTTAAGGAAATGATGTTTCTACCCCCGTATCGATACACCTTCAGGCGTATCGATACTCGACTACGCAGACAGTTTTAATTTGGCATTTAAAGTCTTAAACTTTTACCAAAACTAAAATTCTTCAAACCCTAAAAACCCTAGCCGTTTTTGCCTATAAAAGGGCTCTTCCTCCCTCATATTTTCACACCACAACTCAAAATCTTAAAGAGGTTTTCCATCAAGCAAAGCTCTAAGATCATTCTCATCAAATTTGTGCTAGATTTTTCTTCATTCTCTCAAATTCCTATCAAGGTAAAATTCTTTCTTTTTCTTTTTCAATTTTTTTTGTTTTTGTTTTGTTTTTATGTTCATCTTTTTTTTACAAAATTTTTTGTTCTTCAAATTTTTTTTTACCTTGGTTCTTAACTTAAATGAAGAAATCTAAATGCATGATTTTCTTTTAGATCATGGCACCCAAGGAATCTAGGAAGAGATCAAGGGTTTCTCAAACCGGTGAATCATCCAATCTTGGAGTTGTTGCACGTCTGAACTACACTTCAATCTATGAACACTCCTTTGAAAATCCCGCGGCTCTCGCCTATTTTCGTCAATTCGAGAATTACAAGATTCGTGCAGAAAGGGTAATATCCATTTCTTTTCTTAACTCGGAGCGTTTCAAATTTGAATATCTTTCTTTGCTCCAACGTTGGAATTTCATGGATTTTCTCTCTATTCCCGGTTTTTATTACCGTCTTTTAGTTTTGATCTTTTACACTAATGCCAAATGTATTTCACGTAATGGGGTTGTTACCGCCATTAGTTCTTATCTCATAGGCAAGAAATTCATCCTTGATGTCAAATCCATATGTGAAATTTTTAATTTGGAGGATGAAGGCCTTGATGATGAGAATGCTTTGGGCCATGTTCTTAGTGGCTCAGTAACCGCCCTCAATGCTCAAGATCGGATTCTCCATTTGATGGTGTCTTAGCGGTTTCGACCTTGCGGAGGAAAATACTCTACCAACCGTCAAGTGGATGATTTTTGGATTCGTTGCTTCCGTGAGCGAAAGCGCCCAAACCTTGATCGAATCATGTTTGCGGAGATCGTCTATCTTGTGCAAAATCGTCACACCTCTCTCGTCACCTCTTTTACCTATGGTACGACCTTAAGCTATTTCTTTATGAAAAAGGATATTGATTGCTCGTTTGATTACCCAACTCTCCTCACCGATCCTATTGATGAAAGATCTCTTGCACGGGGTAAGTTCCATTATTTTAATGGTAATTGGGTACGTCTTTCCGAGCTACCACCCGAGGCCGCGGTAATATTTGAAGAACCTCAAGGTGATCAAGCTCCTCAAGCTCCTCCACCCCCTTATGACATTCCTCAATGAGCAATTCACCGGGTTGCGCACGGATATGGGAAATCGTCTTACCGCCCTTGAAACAACTTTTGATACAAGGATGGCGAGCATGGAGAATCGCCTCACCTCTCTTGAAAGCGGTCATAACTCTTTGAATATTTCCCTCTCCGCTTTCCATGACGAGTGGCGCAATAGCATGAGGAATGATGATCCAATGGGAGTTGACGATGAAGATGATGAAGACATTGATGATGATGCCTCGTAGCTTCTCCTTGCATCTCATGCATTTCATCTAGGATATTTATATTTATGCACTTTTGTTTCATGTTCTTAGGACTAAGTTTGTTTTATTATTAAACTTATGCTTTGATTTTATGTTTTTGTTGGATTTATAAGTTTGATGTTATGCTTTATTTTGAAGTTAATAATATTTATGTTGCCTATTTATACCTTTGCCTATGTTATGCACTTATATATTGTCTCAATATTTTTGATCTAACAAAAAGGGGGAGAGAAACTAGCTCACAACACTTTAAAAATTTTGATTTCAACTTAAAAGTTACCTAGCTTATATTAAGGGAGAGTTAACTTTGTAAAGTTTTTCAAAGTGTCAAAAATTTTAAGTTTTAGTTTTGTTATATCAAAAAGGGGGAGATTGTAAAACCTATGTTTGATTTTGATATAATTAAATCTTTAAGGATCAATTTGAAAAACTTAAAATTGTTTTATAAGTCCCTTAATAAGTTTTAAATCACCAACACTTTAAAACTGATTTGAAAAACTCAAACTCAAAATATTTTCTAAGTGTTCCAAGGCCAAACTATTGAAAACCGTCCAGGTGTATCGATACGCTTCCAGCCGTATCGATACCTTTTTTACAAAGTTGGCTACTTCCGGAACTCGTATCGAAACAGATTCAATCTGTATCGATACGCTCCTTCGTAAAAGTCTAAAGAGTTTGAATGGCGTACCGATACGACTTCACCCGTATCAATACGGTTTTAATGAATTTTAAATTCAAGTCGGTTTAAATATTTCGACCGTTGGTGTCAGTTGGTTAGGTAACCAAATTTTAAATTGATCGTTGACCCGTATCAATACGGTAAACCCTCGTATCGAAACGGAAATCGACAGTGAGCTAAGTTGAGAAAAAGGTATCGATACGGTCTTAGCCGTTTCGATACCCCGTACCGATACGCTTACGTAAGTTTCGATACCCCTTATTTATTGCACACAAGGGCTCTTTCTTTTCTGAGACAGGTATCGATACGGCTCCCCGAGTACCGATACGAGTAGCTGTAGAAGTGCATTTATGGTGGTAAAAGAGGGTTCCAACGGCTCTATTCAAGTTCCCAACCACCCAAATGGCTAGAATTAATAGAGGATGTATAAATTGAAGTCCTTTGAAGGTCAACAACAACTATTCAACCCACAAGCATCATCAAAGCAAAAATCCAAACCCTTGAGCTATTCAAAGTCAAATTTTTGTACCCAACTCTAGTGTTTGTCGTTATCAATTTGTATTGTGAGTTTGGGGTGATTGAAATTGTAATTGGGTAGACAATTATCCTTTGAGAGGAATCATTTGAGGTTACCTCCTCATCCAAGAAAAGGGGAAGAATTCAAGTAGTGAATTGTTTGAAAATCCTTAGTGGAACTAAGGTAGTGGATGTAGAGTTCATTTGGAGAACTTGAACCACTATAACTACTTGTGTCATTTTTATTTTTCACTCTTTCTCTCCACCAAAATTTTAATTGCCAATTCACCCCCTCTTGGCCATTTGCAATTGTTCGATCAACTCAACAACTAAGCTCCGTATACAACTGATTTCTCAACAATCTCTGTAAAACAAATCTCAAGTGCTCATCATGCTCTTCTTCTGTCTTCGAGTACACAAGTATATCATCAATAAAAACAACTACGAAACGGTCTAGATAGTCTCTAAAAATCCTATTCATCATATCCATGAATGCTGCAGGTGCATTCGTGAGCCCAAACGGCATCACAAAGAACTCATAGTGACCATATCTAGTCCTAAAAGCTGTCTTCGGAACATCACACTCTTTCACTTTTAACTGATAGTACCCCGATCTTAAGTCTATCTTCGAGAACACTGAAGCACCTCTCAACTGATCAAACAAATCATCTATGCGGGGCAACATATACTTGTTCTTCACAGTCAACTGATTCAACTGTCTATAGTCAATGCACATGCGCATACTACTATCTTTCTTTTTCACAAACAACACAGGAGCACCCCAAGAAGAACTATTAGGCCTAATGAAACCACGGTCTAATAACTCTTGCAACTTACTCTTCAATTCTTACAACTCTTTCGGAGCCATACGATACGGAGCTATCGAAACTGGATTAGACCCTGAAACAGTCTCAATCACAAACTCAACATCCCTGTCAGGAGGCAAACCCGACAACTCTTCAGGAAACACATCCGGAAAGTCACAAACTATTCTAATATCTTTTGGTCTAGCCTCACTCATATTCGGATTCATAACATAAGCTAAGTAAGTCCCACATCCGGAATGCATCAACATATGAGCCTCTAAAGCTGACACAACATTAGACAAGAACTTAATGTTCTCGCCTACTAGTACTACCTCGTAGTCATCAGAAAGTTTCAAAGAAATCTTCTTCGTCTCAAAGTCCACACTAGCTCGGTGCTCAACTAACCAGTCCATACCCATAATGATATCAAAACCATAGAAAGGAAGTTCCATCACATCAACAAAAAACACATGACCCTGAATCTTCAGTGGACATCTTCTATACATACGTCTAACCACAATTGTCTCACCAAAAGAACTAGTCACATGCATACTTACATCTAAGATCTTAACATGTATATCTAACTTCCGTGCATGCTCACTCAAAATGTAGGAATGTGTAGAACCTGAAACAACCAAAGAAAGCAAAGACATAGACTGTAACTCAAAATTACCTGCTATCACATCAGTGTCGTTCCCGGCCTCTCTCTGAGCATAAACTCCCGTTGGTCCTCCTGCCTCTGGCTGCACTGCCACAACATGAGCAAGGTTCCTCTGAGCATCTACCCTAGGTGCATTAGCCCTAGGCTTGAAGTAGCCACGATCGCGCCTACGACCTCTCTGAAAATCATTCGCTCTCGTAGGAGCCTGAGCAATGTTCTGTGCCGCTTGATGCGGACAATCCCTCCTAAAGTGGTCCCTCGAACCACAGTTCCAACAAGCATGGAAGTTACCCCAACACTCACCAGCGTGCTGTCTCCCACAACGTGTGCACTCGGGCAAACACCCTCCTCCTCTATGGCCCTGATGGCCCCTACCATGATGGTCACCGCCACGTCTATGGTCAAACTGATGTCTTCCACCTCTATGCCTCTTGGCATCTCTATTGTCAACGTTGTTATGCCTCTTACCATAACTAGAACCTCCAGAACGCTTAGCCAGCCCCAAGCTGTGCTCAATGTCCTTGGCTCTAGCAACCAAGACATCAAAGTCAGAATAATCTGAAGCTAAGGTGTACCTCTTAACTTCCTCATGAAGCCCATATCTGAAATGATCACATCGGGCCCTCTCAGTAGGCACTAACTCTGAAGCATACTGACTCAGACGAACAAAGCAGATCTCGTAGTCAGTCACAGTAGCATCTCCCTGAATAAGAGCCATAAACTCTCGCTTCTTCTCATCTAGATACCTCGGTTCCAAGTACCTCTTTCTGAAAGCAGACTCAAAGAAATCCCAATCAACCTCTGCCTCTGGAACTCCAGTAGTAATGGTGACCCACCAGATGTAGGTATCACCTTGTAGTAAGGAGATCACACAGCCCAATCTACGTGCGCCCACACAACCCATCTGAGCTAAGATGCGAACGGTCTTCTCCAACCACAACTCAGACCTCTCCGGTGTAGATCCTCTGAACTCCTCAGCCCCCAAGCTATGGAGCCTCTCCAAAGGTATACTAGCATCGTCACACCTAGGCTGAGCTGCAGCCAGAGCTCCCGCAACTGCGGCCTGAAATGCTCCCGCTATAGCTTGCACTAGCGGAGTCATATCAATTCCGGCCGGACCTTGGCCACCCTGAGGTCCTACTTCTTCAGCTCCATCCTCGCCTCCAACTCCAGGCGGAGGAGGTGGTGGTGGAGGTGGTGGAGGAGCTCCAACTCCAGCAGCTGCAGGCCCTTCTATATGAGCCTCCACTCCAACCACCGGCTCAACAGGAGCCGTAACACGTGGTTCCTGACGAACCACCCTCGACCTACCCCTCGGCCTAGACATCGCTCACAAACGATAACTACAACCACAACAAACAAAATACACAAGATTGGGTTAGCAAGGCAAGGCTTCCAAGTGCTCAAGTACGTTTCCCTCACTTAAAAATTCTTTTCCGATGTATTAGTAGCAATGAGACTCTAAGACAACATGCTTTTAAACCAAACAACCAACATACTTGTCACACAAGCAATCATGCTTACAATGCAAGCAAACACTGTGCATATCAATACAAACCTAAACTTACCTCACTTACCTGCCCAAGGTCTCGCTAACCTTAGGCTCTGATACCAACAAGTGTAACCCCCTTGTCCCGGTCCGGACGCTCGACCGGTCCGAGTGGGCCACACGGGGAAAACTGAAGTGAAACCCGTTAAGGTTCCCCCTCGGTTAACAACCCTAGAAAATTTTCTTTTATTTATCTTGTCTATATGCATTACTATTGTCCTATGTGAGACACGTCAGCGGAACACAAGCATTCATAAAACGATCATTCGAACAACACATGCAAAACAATCCATTTTAGATTTTTAGGCAGGCCGTTTCGAAACACCCTCAAGGTGTATCGAAACGCCTTGACTTGGTCAACGGCCCCAAGCCCACACGAGGAGGCCGTATCGGAACGGAGGTCAACCGTTCCAAAACACCCTCAATGGTCAACTTCTTGTGGTCAACGAGATATTGACCGTTCCGAAACACTTAGGCCCGTTTCGAAACCCCATCATCTCGGCAAATTCTCATATTTCCAGTAGCCAAAGTGTTCCGATACCCGTTTCGGAACAGGGGTTCACAGTGGCCAAACCGTATCGGAACGAGTTCTGATATGGGGTCCCTGAAGCCAAACCCGTTCCGAAACGGCCCAGCCCGTTTCGAAACACTGGCTGTCTGTAAAATCCCAAAATCTATTTTAGACAACTCCTAGAGGTTCCAAACGCCCGAAACAACTACACGAGGCATACAAACCATACAAATACATTCTAGAGGCATGCTCCCTAGCAACCATACACAACAAACACAAGATATACGAAAGGCATCTAATCCAATGACCATTCATGTCATTACATAAAGCATGCTTTAACAAAGGCAACACTTAGGCAAATTTTAAAGTAAACAAATGCCAACATGGTTTACAAGCAAGGGCAAACATCTCAAAAGCCAAGTTAACAAACACATATGAGGAGTCTAACATGCTCCTAAACAACAACATCATACTCCAAAAGCATCATAGCACGAATACATGTCTCATTGCTTGACCATTACATCATAATTAAAAAGTTCATACTTGGTAGCTAAACAAGCACCACGAAGACACTTGGAGGCCCCTTCTTGCACTTAGCAACCCCCGAACTAAGGATCTGCATTGTCAAACAAAGAGAGAGCGTAAGCAATAAAGCCTAGTGAGGGTAAGCTCTTTAAAAACAAACCTCGACAATGCAGGGTCCAAGCACGTACTCAACCAAGGTAAATGCATGATTATACCTTCGATCCTCAATAGCCAAAATGTTAATGATCCATGAACAATAATCAATTTCATGTCATGCTTAACAAGCTCATTTCCACAACATATGTAAGCACATATAAACATCCAAGTAGAAATCACATTCCACATCACATTGATACACATATCAATCAATATTGGCACCTAGCTATGACTCGAATACGCGGATAAACACGTTGGAACTCACATTCAACAACCACTTTACCTCACGGTGGTATTACACTCATCACCGGTCTCGCGGAGGAGATTCCACTCGTCATCGACTAGTATGTATAAAACAATTTCCGGGCGAACCCGTACTCCTCCTTGGTGACTCAACGCCACCAAGGCCACGCGCGAATTTGACTCATGTGTGCACACTAACATCCTAATGATCGATCATATGTACTCAAGCATACTAGTGCCAACATTTAACTCATTCCACATTATCAAGTACAAACAATTTCGTGCCTAGCACGTACCCACCATGGTCACAATCATGAACCATTCACATGCATTTCATAATGCATCACAAATCATGCCTCATCTCACATGTATAGCACAATATACATTAATCACCATATCACAAATATTACGAGGCATAAACATCAAATACAAGTTCAACCAATGTCTCTAGTTTAAGTTTAGGATTAGGCTACCACTCTAATCCTAACTCTATGTGGGTCTACCAAGCCCGACCTAGTCCACATGCTCGAACCAAATACTTAGAAAACCACTTTGAAAACATTAACCACTCACCTATACTTCCAAGCTCAAATACCAAGCTAGCAACCACCTTCAAGCTTCCGGATTTCCTCCCGATGCTTCACCGACACAAGTTCTCGAATCTAAACAACCTCAACACAAACCAAACAACTTCCAATCAGCCCAAGCATCAAAGTAGTTAACCCGGAAAACATTTCAAACATCAAATTCAACATTTCAAGGCATGAACAAACCCCAATTTTATCCAATTCGAGCAGCCCACAATCCTTGATCAAAACACAAGTTTCCAACACATTTTATACCCACATTTGATCCCAAAGCAACCCCTAACCATAGTAATAACATTAGCCCACCAATTCCAACCTAAAACAACCCCCAAAACTCACCCAAAACCCTTCAAAAAACCCCTTTAAACCCAATTTCGGGAATGTGCTCAAAACAAAGTGAAATTCATATATGTTGAACCATTTAGCTCATAGACTTCATAACTAACAACATTAAATCAAAATATTAAGTTTAACCATATAAAGTTATCATTTTAATCAAAATCTCCAAAAACTCCATTTTCAAAACATTGAGGAAAATGAAAACCATTTGTACTTTTGAAGAGAGGATGATGAGGACAAGTTAAAAATGTAGTTACCTTGCAAAACCGAGCTAAAATGGAGGAAGAAGGTGATGGAATAGTAGAAGGGATGAGAGCTTCTTCAAACCATTGCTTTTGTTTTTAGAAGAGGAAGGTGAATAGTGGCTATTGATAAAATGGGGGTTTAAAATTAAAAGTTGGACTATTTACCACTTTGCCATTAATGAATGGCTAATTCCCTTATTCTTTAAAATCCCCCAAAATTGAATTTCATTTCAATTTAGTCCAACACAAAATATTTATTTTTGAAACTCGAGGCCCAAAAGATTATTTTAATTATTAAACCGAACCCAAAATAATATTAAAATATTATTTTCACCCGACCCCTAAACTCGGGTGTTACACATTTTACTAATTTGGTCCTAATTCGAAATAAGTCAATAAACTTGACCCTTCATATTTAAAAAATTCATTAATGAAGTGAATGCATCTACTAGCATACAACATTAAGATCATAATGAGTATATTCCATTAGTCTGTCAACTGTCTAGTAGTGAAGTGACTGTGTTTGTAGAGTTATCACACCTGTTAGTTATCAGACTGATGGAGAATAGCATGAAGTGTGGTAAGCGATCGTAGAGTGTGTCAAGATGATGCAATGTTGAAATTTTTAGATATGAATGGTTAAATTTATTGAATTAGTTCAAATTAGGATCAATTTAATAGAATGAAGAAGTTTTGGGGACTAAAATTATTATTATACCAAGTTTTTGTTCCAATTTTAACGACAAGATAACATCTTTGTCACAAAATTTTAATTAAATGACATGTTTGTTCCTAATCTTATACTTAAGTAATTGAATTATTACTTTTATAAGAAAAGTAATATGTTTATTTATAAACATATAATTCAATGACTTGAATTATTACTTTTACAAAAATAGTTATATGCTTATTACTAAACTTCTAATTTAAAGATCTTCGGTATATTTTACCCTTAAATTTTTATTCAGAAAAATTCATCTAATACAACGATGATATTATGGTTTTCATAATATTAAAAGTAGAACATCATCAGCTTTTCTACTGCGACGGTTAACTATTTATATTTTTTAATTATTCACAGCCATTCATAAATAATTACTAAAAAATGTTATATATTTTAAAAATATTCCCACAATCTCTCCCTATTTTCAAATTTTCATAAAATTAGATAATCTTAGAAGTCAATCGCACAAATGAATGTGTTTTGAATGTGTAAAAAATTGTATAATTACACATTTAGTCTTCGTTACTTATATATTCTATTAATTTGGTCTTAATTTTAATTGGATGCGTAATTTATTTTATTAAATTAAAATTAGGACCAAATTGATAGAATGTATAAGTAATAAAGACTAAATGCATAATTATACAAAATTTTACTAACTGCTACATTACTCCCTCAGTTAGGTTTTAACCGATAATTCCATTTGATTAACCGAATATATTTCACATAATTCGAGCAGGAGTGTTCTCGTAATTATAACACTCTAACATATTTATGTTATGAGTTCATTAAGAGTATGCAATATTTTGCCTTTCACATAATAAACTTATAAGTTATAAGGCATACTCCTAAATTCATAATCTCTAAATCCAATAGGACGTTTAAACCAAACAAAATACATAATAATATTGTATGGCCTTTAATTATTGGGCTTCCTTGGGACAAGTTTTGCCTTAACTCAGATGAACCTGTACTTGTTACCGGATTGTCCAAAAATTAAGGACAATTTTTTTTTTTTTTTTTAAAATAAACTGGATTATATTAAAAGTGATAGAATTACAAAGGATCACACTCAAACATTGAAAATTCAATGTATAAAGATAAATACAATAAAACCTAAGGATATGAAAGACATTAAAGAACAAACCTATCACTTTCAGAAGACAATTTCTAGAAAAAAAAAATTCAGGAAACTATAGCTTTAACCAGAGTGCTCTATGAAGACAGCAAATTCTTTCACTACTTGTTCTTGGCATATCGGCACAACCACAACAAGGAATCATAAGCATTTATAGATCGGCCTCCTTCGCTGAAAAACGCTCGCTGAAATTTCGTCACTCGAACGTTATACTGTCAAAAGACAGACTAAAACTGCCATAAAAGCAGACGAAGAAACTGCCATAAAAGCAGACGAAAAAACTGCCATAAAAGCAGACAAAAGAACTGCCATGAAAGCAGATTTGATATGAAACTGGCAAAGCAAGGAAAAAACAAGAAAAACATAAAAATAAAACATTCATCACCAAAGATGAAAGTTATTTATATACAAAACGGCCAAAGGCCGTTGCCGGTGGAGAAGAAAATCAACGAAGAAGATGAAAAACTTACAAACTTTTTGTAACCGCTGCAGAGAAAATGGGGGAGTGGGGTTTTTTTTTTAAATTGAGAGTAAGTTGAGTATGAATGACAAATTTTAGTTTAAGTGTATAAGAAATCATTGAACTTTAAAATATAAATTTAATTAAGTCTCTTAACTTTTTTTACTAAATTTAGCCTTTGAACCAAGAAATTGAATCAATTAAGTCTTTTGACTAATTTTAACCGTTAAAACTGAACAGTTTTTTTTCGAGCCATTGTTGCAGTGCGCCGTGTCACAGTATTTTCACTTGACATTTTTCAGAATTTTTTATTTTATTTAAAAAATTCTTTAAATATTCTAAAATTCTATAAAACTTATAAAATTTATAAAAAATATTTATAAAAAAAACTTGTAAATGCAACATTATAGAACTGTACTGTATCATTTGCCGATAATATCTGAAAGAAAAAACTATCAAGATTTAATGGTCAAAATTAGTCAAATAATTTAATATTCGAAAGAAAAAAAAGGTTACAATCATTGTTGATGAGTAATGGAAGAGCACATTTAGGTTTCTAGCCTGTAATTACTAAGATTTGTTGTTGTTAGACAATATTTAAACATTAAAAAAAACATTGTGAAGTAAATGATTGAATCAAGAAATGGACAGGTTGGGTTCATTGTTTTAGCTGTTCCAGCATGATTTGCAGATCAACCAACCTTTGTATGCAGATATTATTCATTCATTTATTGATTAAAGATATGAATTAAATTAAAATAAAGCCTGTTGAAAGGAATTGGTTCACTCTTTAACAAACTTTTTGTAGGGTTCGTAGTGTCTGGCCTGCTATTTGTTTTTGTATGGTTCTAATTATTCTACTCAAATTAAATTATTCTTTCATTTTTTAACATATACATTTGACTTTTAATCCCATTTTATTCTATTGAAATCATCTATTTTACGTACGTCCAAGAAGAAAAATGAAAAACCTGAAAATCACTTTGATAGTCCACTATTTTTTTTCTCTTTTCATGCTCTAACATTAAAAAAATAAATTTTAAACATTAATTTTAAATTTTAAATTCAAAACTCTAAATCCTATATCCTAAAAAAATATACTATACTCTTAATTTCTTAAACTCTAACCCAAAACTTAAAACTTTAGAATGGGGGCATAAATAGGGATAGAGCTATGCAAAAAACTCGACAAACCGAAACCGAAACCAAAATCCAAAAAATCGATCAAAAAACATGGTTAACCGAACCGAATAAATTAGTTTCGGTAGGTTTTTTAAAAAAAATATTATTTCGATTTGAATACGATTCGTAATTTTAAACAAAAAACAGGTAACCGAACCGACCGGTTACATAATATATAATATAAAAATATGCATATTATACAATTATATTGGCAAAATTTAGTGCCATTGTTAATTTATTTTCTTCCTTAAATATTTTTCGAATATTTTTATTGTCTTGAAAAGTGAAAAATTAAGAGTATATAATACTAAAGTTAAAGTTTAATAGTATATGATGTACTTTACTCTTTTTTTCATAAACCGAAAATTTGTAATATTTATAATTCGAATTGAATCGGTTTAATTACTTATACCAACAGAAGACTTGAGCACAAATCCTTAATCAAATTACTTGTAATTCAGTAGACTCGATTCATTAATTTTAATAAATCTAAAATACAAGAAAACTACGAGAAAACAACAAGAAAATGATTTCAATGGTAGTTTTGTACGTCAAGAAGAAGAATAGTACTAAGAATATGACATGAATGAAACTATGTGAAAAGAATAATATAATGCTGTTTTCAGCTAAAACGCAATTTCTTCTTCAGAGGAAACAAAACCCAAAGGCAGAGCCTTTTTTGTAAACACAATTCTCCGGAATTTTGAAGACCAAATTGTGTTTGGTTTTTCTTGTTCAGGAAAGTAAAGATGAAGAAGCAAAGATGATTATGATGGAGCAAGTGCCAGGGGCGTTGGGAACTAGCGCTAGTTTGGCTCTTCGTTTGGGACAAATCATTTTCTCCTCTGCTTCACTCCTTTTCATGTGTTTGGGTGTTCAATTCTTTAACTACACTTCTTTCAGGTTATTCCCAAACCTTCAATTCTTCTGTTTTCCTGCCTCATGATTTCTTAGCCTTTCATCTTTAATACCCATGCTTTTGTTTCTGTTTCTGTTTCTGTGTTGGAACTTTAATCTATTGAGTTGATTATTGGTTTCGGGTTCGCAATTTTGATCGGTTAAAGTGTAAGATCTTACGCTATGATGACTATTGATGGGCTGACAAGTAATAGACAGTGCTGTTAGGTTTAATGAATTTGATAGTTGTTAACTTGTTATATCGAGATAGTTGTTATATCGAGGCGCGGTAGCTGAATATAGAGAGCGGCCTGCAGAATAGGAGCTTTGGAGGTCATGGTGCCTCACCTGCTGAGGAGTGGTGACTAAAGTCTAAAACCTCGGCGTTTGATTGTTACAGAGTTCTAATTAAAAGGGATGAATTGCTGTATGCTGCTCTAGTTCTATATTTTGCTTGAATTATCTGTGTCCGACACATATTCGTTAGCTAACAAGAATAAAACTAATTTCTTTCGAAACTTGTAGATCATAGCATGTTCTTGTATTTGTTATTTGGAACATCAAAGGCTTCATGTTCAAAGTTTTCATTAGCTGTTGAATGTTTACCTGCAGATACTGAATAGTTGGGGATGATTTACTTGGTTTCCTCTTTTCTTTCAACTTTTGCAGCTACCTGGTGACGGTCATGGGCTTGGTAACGCCATGGAGCTTGTCGTTAGCGTTGGTCGATGCATATTCCGTGTTTATCAAATGCTTACCACGGCAACCGCGGGTACTGCTGATCGTCATTGTCGGGGACTGGGTATATAGCTAGTGTTGTTTTGGCTAATCGTCACTATCATGTTATCCACAACTTGATGGGAAAATGGTGTTTAATCTCATTGCAGGCCTTGTCATTTCTGTCTCTCGCCGCGGCCTGCTCAACTGCTAGTGTTACGAGCCTGTTGGTGAATGCCGGCACGTCGTATTGCCCGTCGAAGTTATGTAGCCGATTTCAGTTTTCTGCCGCGATGGCGTTCTTGTCCTGGTTCCTATCCTTTGCTTCAACTCTCTTCAATCTCTGGCTCCTTCCTTCTTTATAGCACCTCACTAGTTTACATCCCGTTTTTCTTACAGGAAACCCTGTATGCAGATCTTGACAGTTTCTTATATGCTCAAATCAAGAACTTGTACATTTACACAATTATATACAACCAAAAAATTCTTGAATGATTCAGAATAGTTTTCGACTTTGATAACGTATGCATACGTGTCAATATAAATGATTAAATGTGTTGAATTTTTAAACACGAATATGATACATGTGTTTTAAACCTATGTTAACCCCCAACATTCCCTGAACAAATTGCCCATCGACGAACCAGCTTCAAACAAATCCATGCTCAAAATCAATCCTCCATTGCCTTCACTTATTCCCTTTTAGGAATATTTATTTTAATGTTATAAATATTTTAAAAATTAGAAAATTTTCAAGTTGGGTAGTGATAAAATTATATTTTAGTCCTCTAAAAACATATAATTTATATTGTTGGTCTCCATAAATCTAAATTTTTTAAATAACCCCAGTAAATAACATTGAGTTTCGCCATTCATGATTTGATTTCCCTATTAATATATTAATTGTTGAGGAATGATGATGCCTCTTCCCATAGAACTGGATTCATTTTGTTTGAGCAAATCCAACAAAGACATCATCTTCCCATACTGTATTGATTTGAAAACGGTGTAATTCAAAAAACAACAGCTTGACCGACGTAACCAAACCATTGATTATGGGGTTCGGTCATAAGTAGCGTGTTTTGCGGGCGGTCCTTGAATTGGCCCAAGCTCCGAAACTTTGGAGTAGGGTCCATGGGTGCGATTCATGTGGATGAGTGGTCAATGATGCTTTTTATTCGAAACTTAGTTCAACAAAGTATTAAAGCTCTTGATTCGAAATTCATTAATTGGATGAGTGGTCAATGATGTTCATATTGTCTCATTTTGTATGGTTTGATTTTCGAAATTTGCCTCGACAATATAATTATCCCTGCTTAATAAAAAAAAAAAAAACTATTACTCTCGATTCCAAATCTCTGCATTTGTTTGCAATTTTTCATCCAAAACCTTATTGTTGAAATTTGAGATATCTAATCCTTAATCGAATACCATTTAAGTTAAATTAATTGCACTACACGTTGATAAATTATGACTATCATTCTAAATTAGTTCTCAACATTTAAATATTCTAATCTCATCCTTAAACTAGGGATATTATAGAGATATTATTTTGACTATTTAAACATTTAAATTATGACCATTTAAGTTAATTGCAATTAACTCTTTTAATATTATAAGAGATATTATTTTGACGATACTTTTATTTTTCCATATTTTATATAACATTTAAATAAAACAACTAGAATCCATGAGCAGTCTCAGTGACGAAAAATTATTGCATGATCCCGGACCACCACGTCATTTATGGTCCCTCTCACTAAAAATCAACCACATAATTTGTTTTTTTCCATGTCATTTTTTTCAGGATAAATCTTCACCTTTTTAAGCCAAGCAAATAGGGAGTGTGTGGTTACATAGAAATTATTATAAATAAAATAACGACATGAAAAAAAATTATGTAGCTTATTTTTAGTGGATATGGACCATAGATAACGTGGTGGTCCGGGACCATGTAATAATTTCTCCTCAGTGACATTCTCTCGATGCCCTAATTTGAGCAATGTTGTCTGCAGAAATGTAAAAAAAAAAAACGAAAATTACTATTTAAGAATCAAACACGGTGAGTATATTTGGCTGGTTGGCCAAGCTGCTCATATTTGTTCTCTTATTTTTCTTGGGTCTTGAGTTCGAGACCCACTAGGAGCACCCCTTCCTTCCCATAAAATTATCTCTTCCCGTCCTCTCTATGTAAGATTAAGATTAGATAAGATTTGTCAAAAAACAATCAAACAATAAATTAATATATTTTTAAACAAATCATTTGCTGAATAAAATATTGATGCTATGTTTGGCAATTAGCGGATAGCAGATTACATTAGCTGGCAATAGATAGCTGATAGCATTAGCTGATTTGACTACCAAATTACATATTGTATAAAATTGTTTGGTAAAATTAACTGATAGCTTATAGTTATTTGATTATTTGAACAAACAAAATGACATATAAAGACATGATTATATTTGATACTTATTTGAATAATTTATTAGTTATTAACATTTTGTATCTGTTAATATTAATTAGATTATAAAAATTAATTTTTTAATATCATTATTGAGCATATATGAGGATGTGCATATTACTTTTTTATTTGTAAAATTATCTTTTTAATATAATTTTAATAATTATTAAATTTAGATGTATATATTAATTTTTATCAATAAGATTATATTTTGAATATAATTTATTAATTATTAAATTTATATATATTTAGAGATTTTTTTATAATTATCAAGGATAAAATACTCTTTACAATTCCTTTATCCAAACCTCTAACTCAAAAGCTCTTAAAATGAGGTTTTTCAAAATGAGAGGTTTCACCTCAATACGCTATTACAATCATCTATTTACCAAATATCTTGATTAGCGGATTTGACTAGTCAAACCTCTAAAAAATACTTCAAACATCTAATTTTAACTCAAAAAGCTGTTTACCAAACATAATTTATAATATTTTTATATAAAATATTGGTAAAATCTAATAATATATATATATATATATATATATATATATATATATATATATATATTAAAGCATTGTTTGAGCTTAACTCAAGTTGTTTTGGGGAGCAAGATGGATCCTTTTTCAAAGCAAATTCCACTAATGGGGTCCTATATGATACTTATCTTTATTTGTGTCTCCAAAGCTCAAGAGAAATTACATTTTAGGTTTCTTAATTTTTTAATAGTTTTGATTATATTATACTAAAATAATTAAAAAATATTTTTTGATATTGATGCTCAATTTTATGTTCTTTATTCTTTTATTTAGTAATACATATTTAATTGTTATAGTTAAAATACCATTATTTGACATATAGAAATAAAAGTATTTGATAAGAAATTATTATTGAATATATTTGAAATAAAAATAGAAATTCTGGTTTAGTGAATTGGACAAATATTCTATATTAGTAGTAAATGTAATATTATTTTTAAATATACTTTTATATAGAATATATTTACTAAAATCAAAGCACGAAATAAATTAATGAAAAGGTATATATTTACTAAAATTAAAACAAGAAACAAGTAAATCGAATTTATTAGGTCATGATAACAATGAAAAATAAATTAAGTTAATAAATTTGAAATTATTTTTATAATTTTAAAAAATAAAATGTAAATTAACTATATTAATTTCACTATTAATATTTTAATATTATTTTTAATATAATCACCAATATTCATTTAATTGTCTTATTAATTCAGATCGAATATAACAGATGTTCATTACGAAGGCAACACTACTAATATAATAGGTTTTGATTATAATGTAAATATTCTAACATTTAACATTGTTTGAGAAATTTAGTATATATCATATTGGTAAATTAATTGATTGATAGTTTTTTAATATTATTTAATAAATATTTTTACAGAAAAAATCCCCACGCGAAGCCTGGAAATTGTACTAGTTAATTTAAAGCAAAAGTAATTTATCAGTGGCAAATTTAGGGGTGGGCCTATCTAGGCCATGGCCTACTCTATGGCCAAAAAAATATTTTTTATTTAATCTCAATAATAAAATTGGAAAACTTAGAATTTTTATTATTTTTTGTTTAATTTTTATGGTTCTTAAATTAAAAAACATATTGGTTCTATTATTCTTAAAGTCAAACTTGAAAATTACCATAATTTTTATCCTTCCATTTTCATAGGAGTGTAAATAAACAAAATATTTAATGAACTATTCATATAATGTTTGTTTATTAAGTTAAATAACCGAGTATGAACAAATTTTTTATGTTCATTTAATAAACAAACAAACATGAAAAAATGTGTGTTCGGCTGTTGTTTATTTATTAATGATGTTTTTTTATAAAAATATTAAAATATTATTTCTTTGATTTTATATTTAAATTTCAACTCATTAATCTAAGAAATATATATCATATTTGGAATCACTATTGATAATTTGACAAAACAATTTATATATAGTGTGCTCTAACATCCTGTTTGGTACGTTAGATGTGAAAGAGAAGTGTTGTGTATAAAAAAGATTGATGAAAGATTTGTTACTATATCAATATGTTTGGTTTGTTAAAAATTGTGATATATATTATCGACACTATATTAAGTTTTAACTATACTATCTTTTATTTAGAACACAAATAAAATGAAAAAAAAGCTGCACAATCAAAACCTGTTTAAATTTTTAAATATCGTTTTTAAGGAGATTAGACAAACCCATAACCATAAGCTATTATTAAAACTAGATTAAGTAAAACAAAGTTTAAATTATTGGATAAATGATAATTTTATGACATCCAAAATAAGCAAAGAACTAGTCACTGAAGCTAACATTCAATAAAATATATCCTTATAAATAATAAGCAAAGTTTAATACATTGATACATATTTACATTATTGTAAATAAGCAACTTATGTTCATTAACATGTATTCATATTATTTTAAATTGTTATTTTATTTTAAATTAAAAATTATATATACGAGTTATGTTAGATAAATCTCTTGTTTTATTTATATTAGCTCAGTTAATAATATTTTTATAAATTCGCCGCTTACAAAGTAATATATAAAGAGATTTAAATACATTTGAAAATAATTAATTAGTATTTTAAAAAAATTAATTCAAATACATTTGCAGCATAAAAACCTCTACTTTTGATGTTTGGATGAATTATATCTCTGACTTTGAAGTTTGAAGGAATTAAAGGCAGTTTTTTAAAAGTAAAATATTTTGAAATTTAAGACAACATTTTAGTACTCGAGAGAGTCTTAAATTTCAAAATATTTTGCTTTTATGAGAATTTGTTTTGTATTTTTTAAAAAGGGTTATGCTATTGACAGTCATAAGGACTGTCAATAAGAACACAATAAATTTTTGTATTTTAAAAGTATTTTTTTGCTTTTAATTACATTCTTAAAAAAATTATTTCATTAATTTAAATTTTTTAATTTAATTAAACAATAAAACCCCAAACCTCAAACTTAAACCTTAAATCATAAACCCCAAATTCTAAACCTCAAACCTTAAACCCAAACCATAACACTAAACATCAAACCCTAAAACCTAAACCATACACAATAAACCCTAAACCTTAAACCATAAACTCTAAACCATAAACCCTAATCCACAATCCATAAATCCTAAACACTAAGCCCTAAACCATAATCCCTAAATCCTAAACCATAGTCCTTAAACAATAAACCCTAAACTCTAAACATTAAACAATAATCTCTAAACCTTAAACCCTACAATAAACCGTTTTAAGTGAATATTAATTACATTAAACAACCTAAAATTAATTAAACATGATTTTGTTAGGAATGTATTAATTACATTTTACTAGATTTCATTACAAAGCAAAAACAAGCATTAATTACAAAGTAAAACAAGCATTAATTACAAAGTAAAACAAACATTAATTATAAGAATTTATAGAGTTCTTATTAACAGTCCTTATGGCTGTCAATAGCAAAATCCTTTTAAAAATAACCTTAATTCCTTCAAACTTCAAAGTCAGAGATATAATTTACCCAAATATCAAAACTAGAGTTATTTATGCTTCAAATGCATTTGAATCAACCATTTTCAAAAAAAAAATATTATTTTATACACAAGAATTAAATTTTTTTATTTTCACAAGTGTCTTAATTTTAAGGTTTTAATTTAGGATTTAGAGTTTATGAGTTTTAGTGTACGAGTTTAGAATTTAGGGTTTATGATTAGAATCTATGGTTTAGGGTTAAGGTTTAAGTTTTAGGATAATATGGTTAGGAGTTTAGATTTTAACATATAAACCCTAAATTCTAACCCTTAACCCAAAATTCTATCATCACCCCCTAAATTCAAAACTACTACTCTTAGACCTCTTAACCATAAACCCTAAAGGAAGTCTCTAAACCCTAAAACTAAGGCACTTCACACTTGTGTAAACAAAATTTCAACAAATGCTTATGCATGAAATAATTACCCTTTCAAAAATACTAATTAAGTTAAAGACTCAATTGAATTTTATAACTTTAGATTCAAATCTCTTCTTTTTTTTCATTCTCAGTTTCAAGATAAGCCAGAGTTTGTCTGACTAATTTAAACCGACCCACAAATATATGTTACTTTTATTCAAATCGTACTACATGATCACAATTAAAAAAGTCAACTGTTTATCATATATTGATGTGTAAATTTAAATTTATACATGTAGTAATCAAATAATTCCAAAATTATTTCAACAATTCGTTAAAAATGTTATTAATAAATGTTTTTTTAAATTAATATTTTCAATCTGTATTCAAATAGCATACCATTACCGTACTAGCGGCCACTATATAGTGGTAACAATACCATATGAAATTATTGTTGCGAAAAATAATAGTCCACAATAACTATCATAGCATCCGTCATGTCTGCAATCACGATAAAATATTTTAACTAAAAATGTAACCATAACCGTAATTTAAATCTCTGCTTCAATATTTATTTAAATGTACATATTTGAAATTTATGGTTTTAAAATTTTAAAATTTGAACCTAAATTTTTTTCACCCTTCCCACATGCGATCTATATCAAACTTCAATTATAGATGGGTTGCTACCCAAAAAGTTTCATGTTTTCCTGTGTGTGTTTTTCATCATTGTAGAAATAACATAAACAGAAGAGCATATATCATATATGTTAATTATCTGTAAATATTCGAGGTAATTATCTGTAAATGAAAGCAAATTCAAAACCCATTTAAGTATTCGAGGTTTGGAAACGAGTCCGATCAGATTCAAAAATCAAACCAGCTACGGAAAATATTGCCTCAACTTCTTTGTAGAGAGAATCATGAGCGACAGGAAGGTGTGGACAGTTTTCGTGGGTAATCTTTCGACGACAATTCACTGGAAAGGGGTTTGGCAGGTTTTCGATCGCCATGGGGTAGTGGTGGATGTGTTCATTCCCCGGAAATTTGATAGGAACGGCTGCAGATTTGGATTCGTGCGGATGAGTAGCCGAGAAGATGCTGAACAGGTGATAGAACGATTGAACGATAAATGGATTTATGGTTCGTGGATCACTGTGTGTAAAGCGAAATATGGAGAGCGCAACTCGTTTTGGAGACGGAAACAGGCCAAAATCGATACAGTACAATCGATAAAGGTAGGGAAATTGAGACCAACGCCGCCGTTGAAACAGCGATCAGAGGAGGAGGTTAACGACAGTAAGGCATTTTTCAGTAAAAGGTTTTGTGGCAAGGGACAAACTGGAGATCCTGCAAAATTGTGCAGTAGGGTGGTGCAAGAAACCGTGGAGCATCAATGAGCTGGCCGCGAATTTGCACCTAGTGGTGGTGGAGGGACTGTCGATATTGCGTATAGCCGGTGCTTTGATATTACTTATGTTCAAGGATCCGTTCACAAGACTTGAACGATGGTCACCGGCAATAGCATTGGAATCGAGAAGGGTTTGGATTTCGATCAAGGGTCTTCCGATTCATGCTTGGTCGCAACAATCTTTCGAAAGCATAGCGAACATATGGGGAAGCTTGGTTCGTCTAGCGGACTCTACTACCTCACCCCAATCGTTTGAGTGTGGATGGATATTAATTGAAACATCGACCATGGCAACTATAGAGGCTAAGGTAAATTTGGAGGTGGACGACGTTTTCTTCCCTATACAAATCCGAGAGTGTGCATTTGGACCATGGATGGAATGTGAATGCACAATTGTGCAATCTAAAGATGAGGATGATGCGTCTTCGACACAGGGTTCGGATGGGGGAAATCAATGCAAAGGCAATGATCATCAAGTCGAGACTTCGCAGCAGGTGGAGCCGCTCGGAAATCAAGTGCAAACTGAAGAGGCAAGGCAGTGGCGTTGCAATATACTGTGGGAACATAGGATGGATCACAACCATGTTTCACACGATGAGGCTGGGTCAAAGGATTCCATGGATTCGTCACAGTTGTAGGGAGGTGGTGCTGAGACCGGTCCGGTGGAGGAGCAGACCTCCAGGAGGATCACAGGCGAGGGTGGGAAGAGTCCTACTGCTGTAAAACTAACCGAGGTAATTCAATCCCAATCAAACTCTGTGGATTTGAATGCAACTATTATGGAGATTGTTAAACCAATCTCAAATTCGGTGGATTTGGAGGATAAAGCAGTTTCAAAAACTGAGAAAACAATTGATAAGTCTGGAGAGAAAATAGCTGATTCAGACAATTGTAATCTGATTTGGATTAACGGCAGGAAAACGAAATTAATTAATGTTCTCTCATGAGTGGTTTCGACGCAAAAAATCGGTAGGAGCAGACCGCGCAAACAAGTGGTACACCAGCCTGTTTCGACGCAAGTTGTGAACGCGTCACTCTCGGATTCGGACTTGCAAAATCGCCAACAATTGCTATCAAAGAAAATAGAGGCGACAATGGCTCTAGGCAATATTGTGGGCGTGAGAACAGTGGGGTGTGAAGCGGACATCATAAAGGATCTTCAACAGGTTTTTTCCGGGGAAAGGCGATAGGAGTAGAGATGTGCGTAGTATCATGGAATGTCAAGGGGTTGGGATCGAGCTTGAAACGTAGGGTAGTGGGTGATGTAGTTAAGAAGCAACAAGCGGATATGGTAATGTTGCAGGAGTCAAAGCTAGAGGATGTGCCATCATTAGTGGTTGCGAGTTTGTGAGCATCGGACGGTTTTGATTTTATTTTCTCACTTTCGATAGGTGCTTCAGGGGGTTTGATTGCGATATGGAAAGAATCACGCTTCAGTGTCGTTTCAATGGAGGTGGATCAAAATTTTATCTTTATCAGAGGAAATTGGCGTGCGGAAGAATTACATTGCTGCATGTTGAATGTTTATGCACCATGTGATGCGGAGGCACAGAGACAGCTTTGGCAACGGTTAGGGGAGCTTATTCTTGATATCACAGGACCATGGTGTATCGCAGGGGATTTTAATTCGATACGCTGGCTATCGGAGCGTGCAGGGTGTAGTTCCGTGGCGACATATATCGTCTGCTTGGGTAGATGCGTTTAATAATGTTGGTCAGCATGCTTTGCCGAGGGGGTGTCGGATCACACACCTTTATTATTGCTGTGTGATGAGCACGTTGCCATTAGTTGGATGCTACATGTGGATAAACGACCGTGACGGTATTGGGAGTTGTTTCGTGAGATTGATAGCAGCTGTACCAATTTACACTCGGTATACTTTTCACATATTTTCCGAGAGGCGAATGGCTTAGCAGATGCTTTGGCTATGGAAGGGGTGGCGCGGGTTTCGTTATTTTGTGCTTGTTAACGTTAGTGGTTCGTTTTTGTTTTTCCGTTTGTTTGTTCGCTTGTTTCGATGCTGTTGTCACATACGGGCCGTACTTTTTTCCTCCGTTAGGTTTAGGGAGGTTTTTAACGAGGCGACCGTTGTGACGTTTGGTTGTATATTTTTTCTTAATATACGAAATTATTGAGAAAAAAAATTATCTGTAAATAATAGCAATTCCACTCATATTTCAACCCTTGGATCTCACAAAAACATCAATATTTCGTGTTATTCTGGAAAAATATAATAGGCCGAAAACCATAACATACAGAAGTAAAACAGTCTACCATAGAATTCTAGAATTTGCATGAAAAATGAAAGTTTCTATAGGAAATGCATTTGCAAATTATCGGCCATGTTCCCAGCCTGGCGTAGCCCTAGAGTGAGTGTATCGCCAGCATTGGTGGCGGTGAAAGGCTGTGAATTGGGTGGCGCCGCCGCCTCAGTGGCAGTGGTAGTTAGGGAAGTGCACTGCTTTGTTTTGTTTTCAGAGAATGAGAAGCATTGCCTGTTGATTTCAATGAGTGAAGGGTCGTTTTCGGTGGCACTAATTTCGAACATTCTGTCTGCTGGCGTGGCCGTTGTCGTTGTTGATGCTGCCACGGTAGCCGCTCCTGTCGATGAAGGCGCCGATGTTTCTGCATTATTGCTGCTATTATTTGGGTTCCTTTCTCCATCTTCTTCCTTGGTCTCTTGTTGATACATCTCTTCCACCATAGGTTTCCACAGCCGAACCCTGGCATTTATGAACCAATTTGAAACCTGCATATAGGCTTTCATGCAAATAAAAAAAAGAAGTGAAAACGTGTGCTTTTGACATGTGCGAAGTGAGCGACTGCACATATATAGCACTAAGAAAAAAGTACCTCAAATGAGTTGAATTAAATGTTTTAAAGATGATTATAATATATTTTTTACTAAGATAAAAATATTTATAAGAAAAAACTATGTAAATCATTGGCATATAAATTAAAATGTTTTGTTTTAATAAACTGTATAGCCCCGTAAATCTTTAAAGCGCTGGGTAACTTAACTCATATTCATTCATACCAGGTTTCTAAAAAGCAATGATTATAAAACACGTTTGAACTTTGAATGAACATAAAGTTCGAATCTAATTCTGCAAAAGTAAAAAAAGATTGCTACAATAGTAGTCAAAGACCCGACCTGATTTCTCGAAAGACCAGTCTGTCGAGCCAACAGATGCTTATCTGCATCGCTTGGGTACCTGACAAAAAAATTAAAGACCAGTCTTACACTGCGTTATTCATAACAGCTTGTGTTTAAGAAAGTGCAGTTGTAAGAGTTAACAACGTACGGGTGGAGAAAATGTTGGAAAAGCCAGTCCCGTAAGATGTTGACAGATCGTTCAGGCAGGCCCCTTTGTTGTCTTAAGCTTTGCTCTGCCATCCTTAGCCTCCGTTTCTCACCGGCAGTTCCATCTTTCTCACCAAGAACCTCATAGCTGCGCTTCAATTGTGCCGATATCGAATCCTTCAAGCACCTAAAATGCCTTGACATTGCTTTCTGAGCAAGTGCAGTGTAAGGCACTGCTGCACCATTGCCCATCACTAGGTCCAATGACTTCACCATCATCCTCATCTCTTCACAGTAAAGCTTGTATCTACTCTCCACCTGCAAACCATTAATAAGTTCACTGCTTTGTTGTTGTTGTTTTTGCTAGGCGACTATGATTTATTAAAGAAGGAATCATACAAACCTAAACTTGATTGCGTGCCTCGTTAAAAACCTCTATAATCTTAAATGAACGAAAATATTACAACACAACCAGAAATTACAATGAGAGAAGGAGAGGTTGAGAGATTACATGCCTCATCAAGCATGGCTAAAAGTCTGACCTTCCTTCTTTGGTGTTCAATTCTGTCAGCTGGTGATAAAGGAGGGAGATCCTTTGTCAATGGAGAACAACCACCGGGATTAGAACAAGGGTTTGTTTTGTTTCGATCAAACTTGTTCTTCTTCAACTTGCCTCTTCCAACACTACAGAACTCTTCCAACAATTCTTGAGCAACTTTAACATACTTTGAGTTTCTAAGCACAGTGTTAGGTACAGTGCTTGTACCAAAAGAAGACCCTCCAGGACCTTGAAGAGAAGTTGATGAAGATGGTGATCTTGGCAGCGGATTCATCAAGAAAAGTTGCGTGGCATTGGCAGCTGCTGTGTCTGCACTAATGCTCGGCAACTGCTGAAGGCTAAAGTCACTCTTTGATTCACCTGCTGGCATGTTTGCTTGATAATTGGGCGATAGAGCTTGTTCTAATAACTCTGTGGAAGCGGTGGCGGCCGCGGCCGCTATACTCAAAGGAACATGGAACATTTCGGATAACATACCTGATGTTTCATAAAGAGGATCAAAACCTCCAACTCTTAGCTCGAAGCCATTCGAGAATCTGAAGATGCCAGTAGCTGCTTGGTACATGGAACTTGTAGGGTTCATATTGCTATTGTATGGAACTGGAACTTGATGGTGTTGGGACGAAATCTGGTGTAGCTATTCCCATTTGAGTGTCCTCTTTTGCTTCATGATCATTTGTTGGTTATAAACAACTATATATGCCATGAATTATGAAGGAGAAGGATATGTTAAAAATGTACTTGTATATGTTTATATAGGCAGACCTTGTTACAGTTGCAGAGTATGAAAACTCATAGAAATCGTTTTCTTTTTCAGTGGTACATTGAAAGCTGCTTTATTTACCTCATCTTCATCATTTTCTCTTCCTCTGATTCGTCACTTTCTCACTGTATACGTGTGTTCTCCTCTCTACCTGTCGTCTCTTTCTTATTGTTCCTTGACCTTCCTTACCGGAAACAAAATCATATGTTTTATATAATAAAAATTCAATCAATTACCGGCTACCCGTTGGTCTAAAAAAAATGAGGGGGTTAGGTATTAAACCGATAAAATTCATCATTCTTTTCGGTGCCCCTACATATGACTCAATATTAAAAAACACTACAAAAATAAATTATAAGCCCTAAACCCTAAATTCTAGATCCTAAACTCTACACTCTATACCCTAAAAAATACATCATACCCTAAATTCCATAAACCCTAACCACAACCCTTAACCTAAAACCCTAAACTCTAAACCCTAAAATTAATTTTGAGGGTAGGGACATATGTAGAGGCACCGAAAAGGGGTAGAAGATTTCCATCCAGCATTAAACACGATCTAAGGTTAAAATCTAAACATTGTGAATACCGAATATTTAATGAAAGATATTAAAAATATTTAGTGTATTTCAATTTAGGTTTAATAGTAAAAAAATGTTCAAACTATATTTTTTTTTGTTTGGTGCCTAATGTTTCATTCCGTAATATAAATTTGTTTTTTTCGTCAACGGCCGTTAAAAATTTTTCGTTAACCAATTATAACATGACACGTGACCTGATTTATTTAATTATTTATTTTCTGAATTACTTTAAAATTATGTATTTCTTAAAAACCTCAAAGTTTTAATTTTTTTTTTCAAAAAAAACCCCTCAAATCACATCCCCTCACCATCTGACATCTCTCACACGCAGGCAGTTCACCACCTCAGTGTCGGGTACCTCACCGTTCAACATCCCCACCCTCTATTTGTTGGTTAGAAGCCCAATCGGTCTCTTCTTTCTTCATTTTTAGACGTTCGTCGACAGAGCAATCGACGATTCATTCGTCGGTTTTCGACGAATGGATCATAGGGCTTTCAGTCGTAGGGGCTGACAAAGGCAAGGGTGACAAGTGGTAGTTGAATTGTTGGTGGGAGGAATTTAGGGATCTAGAGTTTGAGTTTGGGGTTTTAGAGAAATTAAATATTTTGGTTTTTTTTATAAAATTAAAGATTTTCTGATTTTTAAAAAAATAAAAATTAAATAAAATATCATAATATGCCATGTGTCATGTTTTTATTGAATAACAAAAAAATTAACGTCGATCACGAAAAAACTTAATTTAAGTTACGGAATGAAATGTTAGATACCAAAGTGACTAAAAAAAAACGTTAGGTATTAAACTAAAAGAAATATTGGTTGGGTACTTTTTTATTATTAAGCCTTTAATTAATACATACAATTAACTTGTGTATTGCATGTGGATACAAATCATTTTAAAATTTATAATGAAAGTGAAAGAGAGAGAAAGGGAAATAATGGAGGATGTGGAAAAAGTCTAAGAAAATCATTTGTACTAAACGCCTTTGCCTTTTGTTCATCTCCATAGAATGCGATAAAACATAATCTTTTCTTAGTACATCGATTTAATTTTTTTTTTAAATTTTGTTCTTAAAATTCACTAAGAAAACATTAAATTACAAGTGAGACAAGAGATCTACTATTTAACTTAATTATTAAAGATGTTTATATTGTTTCATTTTATATAAGTTCGAATTTCAGACAAAATCTTTGATTCTTTTTGTTGTCTTTTTATGCTCTAATACTAAAAAATTAAATTCTAAATACTAACTTTAAATTCTAAATCCTAAACCGTTGAGTTGATCAAACGATTGCAAATGGCCAAGAGGGTGGTGAATTAGTGATTAAAAATTTGAAGGGAGAAATTGGATGATTAAAAATTTGACACAAGACAATTTATAGTGGTTTAAGTTTCTAAATGAACTCTACCTCCACTACCTTAGCTCCCACTAAGGATTTTCAACCAATCCACTAATTGATTCTTCCCCTTTTCTTGGATGAGGAGGAAACCTTACAAAACCGGTTAAGCTTTCTACCCAAAGCTTAATCCAACACACTCTTTACAAATAAGGAATTTGGTAAACGTTACAAATACCTTTCAAAGGTTAATGTTTACCCAAATACAATCAATCACACCTCAAACTCTCAATAAAAATTACAATGATAATACTAATTGAGTTGGGTACAAATATTTGACTCTAAATGATCAACGTTTGGATTTGAATGCTTTGATGTTGCTTGAAGGCTCAATAGTTGTTGTTGTAGCTTTAGAGACTTGTTTTTATACATTCTCATTGATTTCTAGCCGTTTGGGTGGTTGAGATCATCAATAGAGCCGTTGAGGCTCTCTCTCCCCTTCATAAATGCAGTTCTGCAACTACCTGTATCAGAATACGGAACCCTTCTATCGAAACAGACACTAAAAAAGAGAGTCATTATGTGTAAAATGGGTCTGTATCGAAACGGTTATAGGCAGTATCGAAACGAATAAGGGCTATATCGAAACGTTTTGAAACTGTAATCTGGTGTTTCGAAATAACTTAGGGTGTATCGAAACACTTAACCAAATCTTTAAAATTCAGTTTCTGACAAGTAACAGCTAGTTCATTTAATGCTCAATTTTAAAATTACTTAACCCTTGTATCGAAATGAGTGTGAGTCGTTTCGAAACGATGCTTAAAAATCAAAAGCCCAGATGAAGGCCGTATCGAAACGGTTGTGATCCGTTTCGAAACAAATGTCTCAAGTGGCAAAACGTATCGAAATACTTTGAGGGTTTTTCGAAACGCTTGGGCGATTTTATATATTTTGGCCTTGAAACACTTAGAAAAATTTATGGGGTTTACGTTTTGACTTGTAAACATTTTAAGTATAAATTGTACTTGTCAAAATCGAGTATTTTGATTACTTAAAAATTTTATTTACTTTGCAAATTAATCCTTGAATTACTTGTTATATAAAAATTAAATATTAGTTTTACATAAACCCTAAAAAATACATCATACCCATAATTTTCTAAACTCTAAGTTCTAACATTAAACATAAATTATAAACTCAATTTTTTTTAGTGTAGAGCATAAAAAAACTACCGAAAAAAAACAAAAAATTTTTATTCTCATATCACGGTGTGAAAATATAATATCTCTATATTCAATAAAAATTCAAGTGAGATATTATATTGGAATTATCTTTAAAATTGGATTTTAGATATCAATCAAATACCACCGAATCAACATTTTTTAAAGATATTGAAAAAATGTTACACTCTCACGTTCAATATTCGCTCTAATTTAACTCGATTTAATTTTAATTAAATTGTTTTTAAAATACTTTTTAAAAACAAAAAGGTAGGAACCATATAATCATTTTGGTTTTAGTTTTTCAATTTTCAATCGAATATCAATTTTTCTTTTCTAAGGTTTTCACTTAAGCTTGCTCAACCACTAAATTTTTGGACACTAATTAAGGCAAAGGCCCCCCTTCCATCACACCTAAGTCCAATTAGAAACGTAATTAAGATCAAATATTGACAAAGACAAAAATCTATTAAACTTTTAAATATAAAAATTAAAAAGACAAAAATTTTATTTGACTAATATTTAAGATAAAAGAAACTAAATGATATTATATCAAAAGATTTTAGAGAGAACAACCCTTCTAACCTCAACATGGCTTCATCCCTAAGTCCAGTGAATAAAAAATAACAGAGAAACAAAAATTGATATGCATGAATGTTACATGATAGATGAATCTGCTACGTCGACGAGTACCAATGAGGATCGCTAACAACGGGCACTGATAAACATTATTAATTCAATTTATAAAGATTAAAAATTAAAATAATTATAAATTATTTAAAAATTAAAAGATAAATTAATTAAAATATATTATTTTATTTTTAATTTTCTTTTAAACATATATCAAATACCTATGTACCCCTAAATTACAAAACCCTAATTTTTATTTATTTGAAATTCATGTAGCCGCTGCAGCCAACGTCGGCCACCCTTTTTACTGGAAGCTCTCCACCACCATCCAAGACATCCGCCACAACAAGCAAACCTTTCTTTGATGGATAAATTATTTTAATTAATAATGTTTAAAATAAAAATAAAAATAAAAATGTATTTTAATTAAATTACACTTTTATTTTTTTAAAATTATAATTACGCATTAAGTACTTTGAATTTAATATTTTTATAAATTAGTTTATCAGTGCTCATCGGTGCTCGTCAATAGTGGTGCTAGTCAAAGCTCGTCGAGCGTAGAAGAACTATCCATAGTCATTAAGTAGAGAGTAATTATAACATAGGTAAATATTAGAATTCGAACTCATATAAAAAATATTATATGAGCATCCTTGACCACTCGATAAATGAATGGAATTTCGATTACTTAGATTACTCCAAAACGTGTTCATGTTTTCTATGTAAAATCAGTTCCGATTTGTGCAAAAACTATACGAACCTTTTGGAGAAGTTTGAAGTAGAGAAAAGAATTGAACATGGTGGAATAGGTAAATGTACTCGTATAAGATATCATAGAAATATGTGCACACGTTTTTCCTTTCTCGTTTGTTTTATTAACATATGGACAAAATGACAACATCAAATGAAGAATCTAATATTATTTGTACAGAGAAAGAGACAAAAGTTAAAAATAGTAAAAATCATTGGCGGCTTTACTAGAAAGGATCCCTACCATGACTTTCTAGCCTTATATAGGTATTCCTGTCGACCCATTAAGGCTTCGTTCTCCATTGCTGCTTGACCCAATTTACGATAAAAAAATTGCAGTGCCAGAAAAGTTGAAAAAATTAGTGGTGAACAATCCAGTGTTTGAGGCATAAATTTTAGCCAAAAACGGCAGCAACGCGATTTTGTCGGACTGTTCTGCAATGCTTCTCCGTTTGCGTGCGAAACGACCGTTTTGACAGCAATGGAGAACGAAGCCTAAGCTTGTGTCCTCAGAACAAGCTGTGTGATGACGTTGAATTGTGTGCCGGTTTTAATTGTGGTTCAATGTTAATGGAGCAACCAGAGTTACATCCAGACCTAGGATCGGTTTAACATTACTTTTAAATAGTAAAGTAAAAAATAATAAATTATAAAGGGTAAACTCTATAAATGACCACCACATTATTGAAAAAATTGCGATTTGATCACCTTACTTTTTTTTCTAAGCAATTATACTATTATATTGAATGCAATTTGACCACCAGCCGTTAGAGGTTAATGGCAGGGTGACGTGGCAGTTTAAAAAATATGGGTATAATTACACATTTGGTCCTATTACTTATACACTCTATCAATTTAGTCATAATTTTAATTTAATAAAATTAATTAATTATTTAATTAGGTTGTGACACGTGTTACCACCTTATTAGAGAAATTTAATTGTTTATAGTATAAGGGGAATCAAACTTGGGCATCCTAGGAAACTAGAAGTGTGGCTCAGCCACTAGGCCAAAGCTATTTTTGTAATTTAAAATACAAATAATTAATATAAGTCGTAATTTGTTCTTTATGTTAGGGCAAAATAAATAAATGTGGATTAACGAGATTTGAACATGACATTTTTGAGATGCATAAAAACATCTAAACTGCTAAAATAAATCTAATTTAAATTATGTTTGTGAGTTTAGATTCTTTAAATAAAATTTTAATATTATTTTAAAATAAAATTTTAATATCAAATTTATTTAAATTATTTTCATGAGTTTAGATTCGTTAAATAAAATTTTAATATAATTTTAAAATTCTAAATTTTTTATATAATAATTTAATCAAAATCAAAATTATTAATAATTTAATTATTAGATTTATTTCAACGGTTCGGATGTTTTTATGCATCACAAAAGTGTCATGTTCGAGTCTTTTTAATTCATATTTATTTCCTTTTTTGGCACGAGCAACAAACTAAGATATATATTACTCCCCCGTCCCAAAAATTTTGTCTCTTTTTACCAAACACACAGTTTTAGGAGATCAATTTGACCACATGTAAAATTATAAAAAAAATCAAATGAAAAAATTACCCTTAGAATGTCAAACATATTTTAACCCAATTAAGTAGACTGCACCAAATTAAATTCAGTCAAATTTTGTTTCAATTTTCAATGTAAAAAATTTAGCCAAAATTGGCGCTCTAAATTTTAATTAAAATTTTAGCTCCCTCTAAATCGTTTTCATTATATATACACCAGAATTTTACTCTTAACAAATTTAAAGTATCCTTCTTTCTTAAACCAATATTCTTTATTTACTTGTTCTTTCCTTCAACCAATATTTTTCATTCTCTTTTTATTGGTTTGAACTAATGGTTAATCTTCTTATTTTTCATGATGGATCTTGAAAATACACATACCACAATGGAGTCTTTTCTGGTAACAACAAATACTCCTAGTAGACAACCAAATAAACAATTGAATAAAGAGCAACGACAAGCTTTATTTGAAACTCAGTTAAAACACAACAACAATGGCAAGCTACCAAAAGGCTCTATACGTCAAATTGCAGCCATGTTTTTAGTGTCAACAAAAACTGTGAGTAGGTTGTGGAATAAAGTAAAAAGGTCAGTGGAGCAAGGCATAGTGGTTGATGCTGGTAGTTTGTATCATCGAAGGACTTTTATAAAGAGGAGGGTTTCTTTCAATATGGATCGTATCTTAGAAATTTCACTCCGTAGAAGAACAAATATTCGTTCAATGGCCAAAGCTTTAGATATGTCAAAGTTTACTCTTCATCGTCAATTTAGGGAAGGTTTGATCAAGCCACACACTAATGCTATAAAGCCTTATTTGACTGATGCAAACAAAAGAGTCAGATTACAGTTCCGCTTATCAATGCTCCAACCAGGTACCCTCACTGCAAGTCCTTTATTTATTGACATGTTTAATATTGTTAACATCGATAAAAAGTGATTTTATTTGTCAAAAACATAGTAGCGATACTATCTTCATCCACATGAAGTTGAGTCATTTCGCAGTTGTAAAAGCAAACGATTTATCACTAAAGTGATATTTTTGGCTGCAGTGGCTAGACCTTGTTTTGACGAATTTTCTAATTGTATGTTTTCTGGGAAAATAAAAACATTTCCATTTGTATTTAAGGAATCAGCAAGGCGAAATAACAAAAATAGACAAACTGGAACCTTAGAGACTAAACCTATATTATCAGTGACTAAAGATGCAACAAGGTCATGCTTGATTAATAAGGTTCTACCAGCTATTAGAGCTAAATGGTCTAGTTCTAGAGACAAGAACATTTTCATTCAACAAGAAAATGCAAAGCCTCATATTAACATTGATGATGAACAATTCTTACAAGCAGCAAGTTTGGGTGACTCTAATTTTTAACTTTTTTTTCAACCTCCAAACAGTCCTGATTTGAATGTGTTGGATCTTGAATACTTTAGAGCAATACAATTTTTACAGCATCAAGAAACTCCCTCAATAATTGATGAATTGGTGATGGCTGTAGAGAAATCATTTGATGAATTACCAGTAGAAAGTTTGAACAATATTTTTTTAACATTACAATCATGCATGATTGAAATTATGAAGGTTAAAGGAGGGAATAATTATAAGTTGCCACATATAGATAAGAAAAGGTTGGAAAGAAATGGTGAATTTTCCATCCAACTCCATTGTGATTAAGATGTTGTACAACAAGCTCTTATGCAAATTCAACTTCAACACCAAATGTAGTAAGTGTCTTAGTTTTATAGGTACTGTTATCAAATATTTTGTGAATCTTTGTTCAATCATGATATTCTTTTTGTAACTTAACTTATAACTCAAGTAAATATAATGGTGTTGGTCTTGAAGTTATCAGTAGATGAATGTAAAATGGTTATTATGTAACTGTTGTAATGGAATTGTAATGAAAATTATTTCTTTTGAAAAAAAAATTGATTCCATTTTATTAGGCATTGTGATTTTGGTCTCTTCAATATAAACCATAAAATCTGTATCATTGAACAAAAATGAACTTAAAAACTCACCGTTCATATTTAGAATGTATATGAAAAATTTGGCAGCATCCATTAAAATTTCATGATTTTATGGTAATATAAAAATTTAGCTTTAAAATTGAGATTGATAGACGGAAGAAAACTTGAAATTTTATTTTTCAAAATAATTCGTAGATTGAAGTATGATAAAGGGTAAAAAAGGAAATTTAAGTGTTATTTTATGTTGACTTTTTCAATAAGACATTTTAATTGGGACAATTTAAAAATCTAAAAGGGACACAAATTATGGGACGGAGGGAGTAGATTTTGCACCATACATCATAAAGATCTACTTGGTCTAGTGGTAAGCGTGCATGCCTCCATCTAGGGTAATCTTCATCCACATGAAGTTGAGTCATTTCGCAGTTGTAAAAGCAAACGGTTTATCAGTAAAGTGATGTTTTTGGCTGCAGTGGCTAGACCTTGTTTTGACGAATTTTCCAATTGTATGTTTTCTGGGAAAATAAAAATATTTCCATTTGTATTTAAGGAATCAGCAAGGAGAAATAGCAAAAATAGACAAACTGGAACCTTAGAGACTAAACCTATATTATCAGTGACTAAAGATGCAACAAGGTCATGCTTGATTAATAAGGTTCTACCAGCTATTAGAGCTAAATGGTCTAGTTCTAGAGACAAGAACATTTTCATTCAACAAGAAAATGCAAAGCCTCATATTGACATTGATGATGAACAATTCTTACAAGCAGCAAGTTTGGGTGACTCTAATTTTTAACTTTTTTTTCAACCTCCAAACAGTCCTGATTTGAATGTGTTGAATCTTGGATACTTTAGAGCAATACAATCTTTACAGCATCAAGAAACTCCCTCAATAATTGATGAATTGGTGATGGCTGTAGAGAAATCATTTGATGAATTACCAGTAGAAAGTTTGAACAATATTTTTTTAACATTACAATCATGCATGATTGAAATTATGAAAGTTAAAGGAGGGAATAATTATAAGTTGCCACATATAGATAAGAAAAGGTTGGAAAGAAATGGTGAATTTTCCATCCAACTCCATTGTGATTAAGATGTTGTACAACAAGCTCTTATGCAAATTCAACTTCAACACCAAATGTAGTAAGTGTCTTAGTTTTATAGGTACTGTTATCAAATATTTTGTGAATCTTTGTTCAATCATGATATTCTTTTTGTAACTTAACTTATAACTCAAGTAAATATAATGGTGTTGGTCTTGAAGTTATCAGTAGATGAATGTAAAATGGTTATTATGTAACTGCTGTAATGGAATTGTAATGAAAATTATTTCTTTTGAAAAAAAAATTGATTCCATTTTATTAGGCATTGTGATTTTGGTCTCTTCAATATAAACCATAAAATCTGTATCATTGAACAAAAATGAACTTAAAAACTCACCGTTCATATTTAGAATGTATATGAATAATTTGGCAGCATCCATTAAAATTTCATGATTTTATGGTAATATAAAAATTTAGCTTTAAAATTGAGATTGATAGACGGAAGAAAACTTGAAATTTTTTTTTTTCAAAATAATTCGTAGATTGAAGTATGATAAAGGGTAAAAAAGGAAATTTAAGTGTTATTTTATGTTGACTTTTTCAATAAGACATTTTAATTGGGACAATTTAAAAATCTAAAAGGGACACAAATTATGGGACAGAGGGAGTAGATTTTGCACCATACATCATAAAGATCCACTTGGTCTAGTGGTAAGCGTGCATGCCTCCATCTAGGGTAATCTTCATCCACATGAAGTTGAGTCATTTCGCAGTTGTAAAAGCAAACAGTTTATCAGTAAAGTGATGTTTTTGGCTGCAGTGGCTAGACCTTGTTTTGACGAATTTTCCAATTGTATGTTTTCTGGGAAAATAAAAATATTTCCATTTGTATTTAAGGAATCAGCAAGGAGAAATAGCAAAAATAGACAAACTGGAACCTTAGAGACTAAACCTATATTATCAGTGACTAAAGATGCAACAAGGTCATGCTTGATTAATAAGGTTCTACCAGCTATTAGAGCTAAATGGTCTAGTTTTAGAGACAAGAACATTTTCATTCAACAAGAAAATGCAAAGCCTCATATTGACATTGATGATGAACAATTCTTACAAGCAGCAAGTTTGGGTGACTCTAATTTTTAACTTTATTTTCAACCTCCAAACAGTCCTGATTTGAATGTGTTGGATCTTGGATACTTTAGAGCAATACAATCTTTACAGCATCAAGAAACTCCCTCAATAATTGATGAATTGGTGATGGCTGTAGAGAAATCATTTGATGAATTACCAGTAGAAAGTTTGAACAATATTTTTTTTTGATCGGCAACCGTATGTTTTTATTAGAATAAAGAAAACATAGAGCTTGACGAGATCGTACGCCTCCTTAAAAACCTCCCTAAACCTATTGGAGGAAAAAAGTACGATACGATCCGTCGAGTACAAAAGGAATAAAAATTGCATAATTCAAAGTCACAAACATGCCACAAACGTCGAAATTCTATCTACTCCCTCTTTGGCCAATGCATCCGCAAATCCATTCGCTTCCCTCGGCACGTAACAGAATTGGATATCATACATGACTTGATAGGCCTGATCAATTGCCAAAAATACCTCCCATAGTCGCCAAGGGCGTTTTGCGGACTGAGTAACCCAGCTCAACGCGACTTGAGAATCCAACTCCAAAATCATACAACCCTGTCGCCATTCCCTCTCCTGTACCACACCCAAGGCAAAAGCTATCGCTCGCACCTCTGCTTCGTTCGACTCCATCACGCCTAAAGGGCCTGAAAATAACCCCAAAATGCGACTGTCTGCATCTCTCAGCACGCCACCAATACCTGACGGGCCCGGTTTTCCTCGCGCCGATCCATCCGTGTTAAATTTTAAAACACTTCGTAACGGGGGCTGCCAGCACCTTCCCCCCCTCACCCTTTTCGGATGGACACTAACCTCAAATTTGGAAGGACAAGTCCACCAAACTGCCTCCGACACCAATTCCCCCCGCCTATCAGCTTTTATCCAGTAATATGATCTCAATTTTACAAAGAAACACAATTCAACCAAATTCAAGCGTTTCTCACGGAAAATAAATTCATTCCTTGCAATCCATAACGACCACAATAAAGCAGCAACACACGCTATCCACCACAAATTCATGCATCCCGTAAAAACACTATGAAAACCAAGCACATAAAACGCATCAAAACTAACCGGTAAGCTTGAGTCAATTCCCCACCATTGTCGCATCCATATCCATGCTGATTGCGTAAAAGGGCATTCATATAGGATGTGAGCGATGCTCCCCTCTTCCATCACACACCAAGGGCATCGACCTTGCTCATCCGGCAGTGGAATCCCACGAGCACGCAAGAAATCTGCAGTGGGTAGTCGACGCAACCATGTAAACCATAGGAAAGCCTGAACTTTTGGCGGCACCAGCACCTTCCAAGCGAAACAGTCACCGAACTACATCTCCCCCGCCTTATCGAACATGAGCAGTTTCGATAATGTCCTAACTGAAAAAATTCCACGCTCGTCCGGCTTCCAAATTAGCATGTCTATCTTGCCTTCCCATGCGCGAAAATTGGACACCATTTTAATTCAATCGCGTAGCAGCTCCAGTTCAAAAACTCTCAATGGACGCCTAAAGAAATCTGCCCATAGGTGATGCGATAGGTTGCCCTCCAACATGTAATCACACACCCTTGCTAATTTGTCAATTGCCAACGAGAACAATCGCGGGAATACATCTTTTAAAGCCACTTGTTCTACCCACGGATTAAACCAAAAAAGTATCGATCTACCATTTCCAAGTTTCCATAAAAAACCGGTCATACCCATGTGTTTTCCAACCTGTTCATCGCACGAGAGTGCCACAATTTGTCGCCATACAAGCGACATCGACGACATCTTTTCTGTGTTGAACCGCCACCATTGCGGATGTTCTCCATATTTCGCTACTATCAAACTACGCCAAAGAGAATCCCTATCTCACGCATATCGCCACACCCATTTCGATAGCATCGCCATGTTCTTAACTCGCAAATCCGCAACCCCCAAACCCCCTAACTGTTTCGGACGACAAACCACATCCCACCCTACTCTACTCATCCTCCGTTCCAAACCGACACCCCCATAGAAAAGGTCTTCGTATTTTATCAATCCTATCAATTACCCCTTTAGGGGCGACAAACAAACCCATATAGAATATCGGTAATGAGGAAAGAACCGAGTTGACCAAAACCACCCGAGCCGCAAAAGACAAAGAGGATCTTTTCCATCCCGCTAATTTGCGTCTAAAATTTGCAATTATCGGTTCCCAAGTAGCTATCAGTCTCGGACTTGCGCCTATTGGAAAGCCCAAATAAACGAACGGAAAATCCGCTTTTCTACACCCCAGCACCTCGGCCACACTAGTGCCCAAAACTTCCTCTATGCCAATTGAGTACAATGAGCTTTTGCCGAAATTTATCTTCAAACCCGAGCAAACTTGGAAACAATGCAGAATCCGTTTCAAGTTTTGCGCGACTTCTAATGAGCCCTCAAAGAATAATAGTGTGTCGTCGGCAAACTGCAAATGTGTCAAAAATATCCCAGACGCCACTTCCACTCCACGAATTAAGCCCCCCAATTCAGCCCTTCGCAGCATCAAGTGCATCGCTTTCGTGACTATCACAAAAAGCAAAGGCGATAGCGGACATCCTTGTCGCAAGCCTCTACCCATTCTGAATTCTTTAGTGGCATTACCGTTGAGAAGCAACGACAACCTGACTGAACTGATACATTCCTTAATTCATTGTCTCCATACGTCGCAGAAGCCCATTCTTCCTAGCACCTCATCCAAAAAACTCCAACTAACGCAGTCATATGCCTTGGAGAAATCAAGCTTCAATAAAAAACCATATGCTCCCCGTTGTCGTAAGGAATGCACAACCTCAATGGCCAGAAGTACTCCATCTACTAATTGACGACCTTTTATGAATGCTGATTGTGTATCACTTATCAAATCTCCCAAAACCGCTTGTAGTCGATTCGCAAGGCATTTGGCTAAAATTGTATAAACCGAATTGACTAAGCAAATAGGCCTATATTCACCAAGAGTCTTGGGAGATGTTACCTTAGGTAATAAGACAATGAAAGTGCAATTCACATCCTTAGGTAACCGACCACTAGCATGAAAATTGTCGAAGAAACGTAGGATATCGCCATTGAGCACCTCCCACCCCTTCTTATAGAAATCCAAAGTAAAACCATCCGGACCCGGTGCCTTCGAACCATCACATCCCCTCACTATATCATGTACCTCTTCTAAAGAGAATGCCGCCACCAAATTCACCCTAGCTGTCGACGATAAATGCCGAAAGTCCCCCTCGAATTGCCATACACATTCCCTCTTGTCGCAAGAAAAATGTTTCATGAAAAATTGCACTACATGTCGTCGCATAAGTGATGGCGAATTGATCCAATTGTCATTGACCACGAATCATGGGATAAAATTTCTTGCCGCTCTCAGCTTAGCGAATCGGTGAAAGAATGCCGTATTTCGATCACCCAATCGTAACCATGTCGCTCGTGATTTTTGTCTCCACATTGCCTCCTTATGTCTCATAGCTTTCCACAAAGCTTGTAACCATTGTCACCTTTCCACCTCTATTTCCTCATCAATATTAGATGTAGTTGCCGTTATGTCCGCACGATCGATTTTGTCTTGCATCTCGGATATTATCGCATTCACATCCCCAAAACTGTCCCGATTCCACTGCTTCAAGAATACCTTCAAGTGTCGCAGTTTCACCATGATGTTTACTGTGCCAATATCCAACTTTGTTAGCCGAATCCATTCCTCTACGATTTGCCTCATATGGTACCTGCCCTCCATCCAACAATTAAAAAACCGGAAAGGTCGAGGACCCCAATCGTTCTCATCACACCTCAACAATAAGGGCGTGTGGTCGGATACACCCCGTGCTAGCGCCTCTTGCTGGATTGAGCTGAAAGCATCCATCCAGCTTGTCGATATCAAGAATCTATCAATTCTGCTGCATCTATTCTTTGGGCCAAACCATGTATATCGTTTCCCCAAAAGCGGTAAATCCATCAACCCTGCTTGTAGAACAAAATCGCCAAAAGCTTCCATCTCCATATTCCTGTCCGATGTCCCAATTCTATCCGACTCTAGTAGTATGGCATTAAAATCTCCCGCTATGCACCACAGACCCTCTTGATTACTAATTTTACTCAAGATCACTGCCCATACAACTTGCTGCCCTTCCAAGTCGGATGGGGCATATACCACGACTAGTCCACAATACAAATCATCATGCAACCATCGACCTCTCATCACAATAAAATTATGTTCTACCTCGACAACATCTAATTTGAATTTACTTACCTCCCACATCACTAGGATACCGCCCGAAGCACCAATTGATGGCGCGATCACTGATTCGAAATTATCGGTTCCCCATAGGCTTGCTAACCACAATTTCTGACACTTCTCCAGCTTTGTTTCTTGCAACATCGCCATATCCGCATCATTCTTCCTTAAAACATCTCGAACAAACCGGCGTTTAGCACTCCCTCCCAAGCCCCGAACATTCCATGATATCAATTTCATGAGTCACAAACCCCGACGATCCCCGCTAATCACTCTTGATATGTCTCGGATAATCTCTTCTTCACGGCCGTTAGAATTAACCCCAATCAATGAACCCAACTTCACCGTTTCAATTGCTTCTGTTTCTATATTTTTAGTTGCATGACCGTCGTCCACCCTTCTAGTATTCGATGTTTCTTGTCTGGCACTATTCAAACGTCTGCTCTTCTTTTTTCGATAAAACCAACAGCCTTCCAAATTTCCTCCTAACACCCGTCTGATTTTGCAATAGGCCTGACCCACCTGAACAATTTCGGTTTTGCCCAAGTCTGACTGTGTATTTGTCGAAAAAATAAGAGGATAATATTTTAATTCAGAATTTAATTCAGAATTTAATTCTGAATTATCCACAGCATGAAAATTAGACTCATGTTCTTTGGAAACACTGGACTTAGAGTTTGCAATTCCCGCTATATCCAAACTCTTGCATTTTTGAATGTCTCCTATCACCGCAAGACTTCTATCACAACAGTCCTTCTCCCCGCTCAGACCTCCTCCCGCCGCCACCATTGTCTGTGCCGGCAGACTCGCCGTTGGCCTGTCCGGCGATCGATTAGAGTTATTTGATGCCTCTTGTTCTTCATTACCATTCCGACCAGAATGTTGTTCTTCATTAATTTCTTCGGAAGGATCTCCCTGTTGCCCTTCCCATGCTTCATTCGCAAGCCATAACACCGAATTTGGAATTTCCTTTAATTTTGCTGCATCCTCTGTGTTTTCCACTATCTTAGGCGGTGGTGTATTGTGATCGCAGCTTCCTTCTCCGTCCGTCGAATCTAATTCCCCGCAATCACATTCCACCGCGGGGGATGTGCCATCCATCTCTAACACACGGATTCGATATGATTCTCCCTCAAATTGAACTTCAATATGTTCTTCAATCCGATTAAATATGGATGTTTCAACCATAATTCTACCACTATCGAATGAAGACGGTGTTTCCGTTGCATCATCCATTCGAATGAAAACACCCCATATATTTGCAATGTTCATAAAAGTCTTTTTGTGCCATAGATGTATCGGGAGACCGATTATCGACATCTATACCCGTCGCGATTCCACTTTAATCGCTGGAGACCATTTTTCTACCTTCGCGAAACACTCTTTCACACGGTCAAGTTGCAGGATTTTATCGCGGATGGGTGCCGATGTACACATTAGCAATATCATTGAACCGGATAGTCGCATGATAGAGAATCCATCATGTTTGTCTACCTCCAATCGTTCCGCCAGAGTCTTTATGCTGCACGAATTCAGACACCAGCCCACCGCACACCATTGTAAAATTGCCCATTTGTCTTCATCCACTATCCCTGGTACTTTCATTCTGTTTTGTTTCGCCTCTTCTCTCCCTATCGATGCATCTGATTTTCTTGATTCATCATTCTCCATCTTCCCATGTTGTTAAGTGTTTCCCACTCTCTTTCGGTACCAAACTGTTTTGCCCTTCCACGCCATAGTAACTCTCAACCGGCCGCCGTAAATCCATTTACCATGTAGTCTCTCTATCACCCTGTTTGCATCTTCCTTCGATGCCATTCTAACGAATCCAAAACGCTGCCCGTCTCTGGCCATTTTGTTCGGGATGAACACATCTTTGATGACCCCATGTCTATCGCACACTTGCCACAATCCTTTCCAGTGAATTGTCCGAGAGAGACCACCGATGAATAGAGTCCATACTTGCTGATTTTCCTGGTCTCGTTGCACCGATTTGCTTCCTGTGTGTGATTCACGTTTCCCGCCAGTGATGTTTTCCTGCTCCGCGGCGAGACGTTTCCAAATCCCCGTGGAGAGCATTTTTTAGCTATATGAAACCTTGCAAGAGCATTTTTCACAATATTTATTTGAACAATATTTTTTTAACATTACAATCATGCATGATTGAAATTATGAAGGTTAAAGGAGGAAATAATTATAAGTTGCCACATATAGATAAGAAAAGGTTGGAAAGAAATGGTGAATTTTCCATCCAACTCTATTGTGATCAAGATGTTGTACAACAATCTCTTATGCAAATTCAACTTCAACACCAAATGTAGTAAGTGTCTTAGTTTTATAGGTACTGTTATCAAATATTTTGTGAATCTTTGTTCAATCATGATATTCTTTTTGTAACTTGAGTTATAACTCAAGTAAATATAATGGTGTTGGTCTTGAAGTTATCAGTAGATGAATGTAAAATGGTTATTGTGTAATTGTTGTAATGAAATTGTAATGAAAACTATTTTCTTTTGAAAAAAAAAATTGATTCCATTTATTAGGCATTGTAATTTTAGTCTCTTCAATATAAACTATAAAATCTGTATCATTGAACAAAAATGAACTTAAAAACTCACCGTTCATATTTAGAATGTATATAAATAATTTGGCAGCATCCATTAAAATTTTCTGATTTTATGGTAATATAAAAATTTAGCTTTAAAATTGAGATTGATAGACGCAAGAAAACTTAAAGGATAAAAAAGGAAATTTAAGTGTTATTTTATGTTGACTTTTTCAATAAGACATTTTAATTGGGACAATTTGAAAATCTAAAAGGTACACAAATTATGGGACGGAGGGAGTAGGTTTTGCACCATACATCATAAAGATCCACTTGGTCTAGTGGTAAGCGTGCATGCCTCCATCTAGGGTAATCTTAGTTCGAATCCCACTAAGAGTAGGATGCTCCTTTCTTTTATTTTCTTCCTCCAATAAGGTGGTGACACGTTAAATAATTAATTTATTTTATTAAATTAAAATTAGGACCAAATTGATAGAGTATATAAGTAACGAAGACCAAATATATAATTATACCCCTATTTTTTTAACTGCAACGTCACCCGGATGTTAACCTCTAATTGTTGGTGGTTAAATTGCATCCAATTTAATAATATGATGATTTAATTACTTAGAAAAAAATAAAGTGGTTAAATCGCAACTTTTCCAATAGTATGATAGTCATTTATATTGTTTACCCTATTATAAATAATGATCCCATAATGTTAAGTGACTTCTAGACCTATTTCAAAAGTCTTGTTCTCTGCTTCTATTTTTTTAGTGATTAATTTTTATCACTATTTTATAGTTTACTGGAGGTGTTTTGCTGGTTTAATGTTTCGTTTTCTAATTTTATTCAATTTAGATTTATTGCGTTATTTTTTTTTATTACATTTTTATTTCTTTTGAACTGATTTTTTTTATTTTGATTTTTAATAAAATTCAGTAAATATATTGTTAAAAAAGAAGATAACTATGAAATATTATTTATTAAACAGTTCGAACCTTCAAAAATCGACCATATGACTTGTGAGGAGTTCACGTGAAAAAGCAAAAAGCCACAGAAGCAAAACATGAACATTTGCATGTGGGGGAGTCTGAACAGGGATGGATCGAGGAGATTGGGCGGTTGTTCTTTTGAAAATTATGAAATTTATATATAATTTAATTTTTTTAAGTTTTTATATTTCTATTAAAAATATATTTTTACACCTTTAAAATTTTATAAATTCGTCCCTTAAATTCTTATAATTTTAATACTCTAAAATTTTATAAATTTATCCCATAAAATCTTATATTTGATCCTTGTCTTTACTTAACCTATTAATAGCATGTATGGACTCTAAGTTCCGGTATCTAAGGACGGAATCCGTCTGACATCGACAAATTGTTTTCTCGATTAGCCAAAAAATGGAAAAACAAACTTCTTATTTTCCACGCAAAAGGAACTGAGAAATCATATTTTAGTAGGAAAAATGGGGAAGATTCTCTAAAGCCTCCATATACTGCTATTTTATCATTTATGATTTCATCATCTCGATGTTGAAATTCCACAACGTTCCAGGACAAATTAGTCCCCAAAATTGACGGATGCGAACGTAGTGATCCAAATGTTTAAAAAATGGCTTCACTACACTAAGCTTGTTGTATATCGGTGTTTTTGTGACGTTTATACGACAAACGTCGCTATTATTTCACTTATTTCAGCGTTTAAATGACAAACGCCACAAAAATAATAAATTTAGCGATGTTTTGACAACAAACGCCACCGTAAAAAAATAATTAATAGCGTTTATATAAAAAACGCTGCAATTAGTCTTTTTGTTACGGCGTTTGGTTTCATAAACGCCGAAAAATAACGTGTTCGTGGCGATTTTTTAAAACGGCGGTGTAGAAAAAAAACACTTAGTGGCGTTTATAGTGAAAACGCCGCAAACGGTCTCGATTTCATGACGAATTTTATTGTAAAAACTCGTCTGGCTGGTATGACAAGTTTCATATGTTTTACTTTTTTAGTGGAAGTTGATAACAAATATTTATAAAAAAAACATTAAAAAATTAAAAACATAGGAACTTGTCATGCAGATATGGCGAATTTCATAAAATTTTATTTTTTTAATAGAAATCATCATATCAACTAGACAAATTCCTGCAATGAATGTTAAATCGAGAATTAATATTTTTAGGTGTCAAATCCATAAATAATATTAAAACAAAATATTTTGGTAAAGTGTTGAGTGGATCAATGGGTTGATCAATGTTAAGATGGGGTGAATTGGGCTTTTAAAAAATTGTTGGTGAAAAATGATAGCTAAAAATGAAGAACAAAGGATTTTAGAGTGGTTCAAGTTCTAAACGAACTCTACATCCACTACCTTAGCTACCACTAAGGATTTGCAACAATTCATTAATTTGTTCTTCCCTTTTTCAAGGCTTAGGAGGTAACCTTTACACAATAGGTCAAATTTTCTACCCAAAATTAGGCAAGAAAGATATCTCTCAAATACAATATTGCCCCTTTCAGTACAAACACTCAACCCAAATTTGAGATAGGATAGGAATTGAATACAACACAATTTGGGGTTTACAAGAAATTGGAAAATAAGCACAATGAGCTTGGATTTTTGCTTGGATGTTTATCTTTGATGCAATGGTTGTTGCTGGTATTCAATAAGTTTCAATTTATACCTTCTCTATCAATTCTAGTCGTTTGGGTGGTTAGGGTATTGATTATATCCGTTGGGACCCTCTCTTTCCACCATAAATGCACTTATGCAGCTATCTGTATCGGTACACGAAGACTCGTATCGATACCTGTCTCAAAACAGAAAGAGCCGTTGCACATAATAAAGAGGGCGTATCGAAACACATGTAAGCGTATCAGTACGGGACATGGACCGTTTCGATACAGATAAGACTGTATCGATACCTTTTTCTCAACTTAGCTCACTGGAAGTTTCCGTTTCGATACGGGTAACACCGTATCGATACGGGACAACTACCACTTTAAATGTTAGTTACCTAACGACTGACACCAACGGTCGAAAACATTTAAACCTCTTTGAATTAAAAATTCTGTTAAAACCGTATCGATACGGGTGGAGCCGTATCGGTACTCCATTCAAACTCCTTCAATTTTTTACAGAGGGGCGTATCGATACAAATTAAATCTGTTTCGATATGCTGTTTCGATACGATTAAGAGCGTATCGAAACACGTCTTTCCAGTAGCCAACTTTGTAAAAAAGGTATCGATTCGGCTTCAAGCGTATCGATACGCCTGAATGTTTTTCAACACTTTGGCTTTGGAACACTTAGAAAATATTTGAAGTTTGAGTTTTTCAAATCAGATTAAGGTGTTGGTGATTTAAAAATCATTTAAGGGACTTAGAAATTTATTTCTAGTTTTCAATTTAATCCTTAACATACTTAGTTATATCAAAATCAAACATATGTTTTACAATCTCCATTTTTTTGATATAACAAAACCAAAACTTGAAATTTTTGATACTTTGCAAAATAACTCCCCCTTAATATTAGCTAGGTAACTTTTAAGTTTGAAAATCAAAATTTTTAAGTGTTGTGAGCTTCCATCTCCCCCTTTTTGTTAGATCAAAAATAATTGAGACACAATGGAAAGTGCATAAAGACAAAAGGTATAAATAAACAACATAATATCATTAAGTTCAAATAAAAGATAACATCAACTTAAAATAATAAAAAAACAGAAAATTAAAGCATAGTTTTTAGAATAATGAAAACTAGGTCCTAAAAACATAAATCAAAGGTGCATAAATAAATATCCTAGATGATATGAATGATATGCAAAGATAGGCTGCTATGCATCTCCATTGCCATCTTCATCATCCTCTTCAATTTCATTATCATTCCTCCTAGTTTGACGCCACTCGTCATGTAAAGCGGTGAAGGATATGTTCATTGAGTTGTGACCGCCTTCAAGGGAAGTGAGTCGAGTCTCCACATTCTTCATTCGATCTTCAAGGCTTGTAAACCTTGTATCAATAGCGGTAAATCCCGAATTCATCACTTGATCGATTGAGGCCATTCCCGTGCGCAAACCCGTGAATTGCTCATTGAGATAAGTCATGAGGGATTCCATAGAAGGTGGAGGAGGAGCTTGAGGAACTTGATCAACTTGAGGATTAACAAATTGTTCCGCGGCCTCACTAGGGAGCTCGGATAGACGAAGCCAATTACCATTAAGGTAATGAAACTTACCCCTTGCAAGAAATTGTTCCGCGGCCTCACTAGGGAGCTCGGATAGACGAAGCCATCATGGTAGGGGCCATCAGGGCCATAGAGGAGAAGGGCGTTTGCCCGAGTGCACCCGTTGTGGGAGACAGCACACTGGTGAGTGTTAGGGTAACTTCCATGCTTGTTGGAACTGTGGTTCGAGGGACCACTTTAGGAGAGATTGTCCGCATCGGGCGGCACAGGCACCGAACATTGCTCAGGCTCCTGCGAGAGCGAATGATTTTCAGAGAGGCCGTGAGCGCGGTCGTGGCTACTTCCAGCCTAGGGCTGATGCACCTAGGGTAGATGCTCAGAGGAACCTTGCTCATGTTGTGGCAGTGCAGCCAGAGGCAGGAGGACCAACGAGAGTTTATGCTTAGAGAGAGGCCGGGAACGACACTGATGTGATAGCATGTAATTTTGAGTTACAGTCTATGTCTTTGCATTCTTTGGTTGATTCGGGTTCTACACATTCCTACATTTTGAGTGAGCATGCACGAAAGTTAGATATACCTGTTGAGATTTTAGATGTAGGTATGCATGTGACTAGTTCTTTTGGTGAGACAATTGTGGTTAGACGTATGTATAAGAGATGTCCACTGAAGATTCAGGGTCATGTGTTCTCTGTTGATATGATGAAACTTCCTTTCTATGGCTTTGATATTATTTTGGGTATGGACTGGTTGGTTGAGCACCGAGCTAGTGCGGATTTTGAGAAGAAGAGGATTTCCTTGAAACTTTCTGATGACTACGAGGTAGTAGTAGTAGGCGAGAACATTAAGTTCTTGTCTAATGTTGTGTCAGCTTTAGAGGCTCATAGGTTGATAGATTCTGGATGTGGGGCTTACTTAGCTTATGTTATGAATCCGAATATGAGTGAAGCTAGACCAAAAGATATTAGAACAGTGTGCGACTTTCCGGATGTGTTTCCTGAAGAGTTGCTGGGTTTACCTCCTGACAGAGATGTTGAGTTTGTGATTGAGACTATTTTAGGGTCTAATCCAGTTTCGATAGCTTTGTATCGTATGACTCCTAAAGAGTTGAAAGAATTGAAGAGTCAGTTGCAAGAATTATTAGACCGTGGTTTCATTAGGCCTAGTAGTTCTCCTTGGGGTGCTCCCGTGTTGTTTGTGAAAAAGAAAGATGGTAGTATGCGCATGTGTATTGACTATAGACAGTTGAATCAGTTGACTGTGAAGAACAAGTATTCGTTGCCTCGCATAGATGATTTGTTTGATCAGTTGAGAGGTGCTTCAGTGTTCTCGAAGATAGATTTGAGATCCGGGTACTACCAGTTGAAAGTGAAAGAGTGTGATGTTCCGAAGACAACTTTTAGGACTAGATATGGTCACTATGAGTTTCTTGTGATGCCGTTCGGGCTCACGAATGCACCTGCAACATTCATGGACATGATGAATAGAATTTTTAGAGACTATCTAGACCGTTTTGTAGTTGTTTTCATTGATGACATACTTGTGTACTCGAAGACCGAAGAAGAGCATGATGAGCATTTGAGACTTGTTTTGCAGAGATTGTTGAGCAATCAGTTGTATGCGAAGCTTAGTAAATGTGAGTTCTGGATTCGAGAGGTTATATTTCTTGGCCATGTTGTTTCGGCCGAAGGTATCCGTGTTGATCCATCGAAGATTGAGGCTATTGTTGAGTGAAAACAACCTAAGTCTGTGACCGAGATTAGGAGTTTCCTAGGATTAGCCGGTTATTATAGGAGATTTGTTGATGGTTTTTCTAGAGTAGCTGCTCCTTTGACTAAATTGTTGCAAAAAGGAGTTAAGTTTGAATGGTCAGATGCAAGACAAAAGGCCTTTGAGAAATTGAAAGAAGCTTTGACAAATGCTCCAGTGTTAGTGCAACCTGTTTCAGGTAAAGAGTTTGTGATTTATAGTTATGCTTCCTACATAGGTTTAGGATGTGTTTTGATGCAAGAAAGAAGAGTTGTTGCTTACGCTTCTAGACAATTGAAGGTTCATGAGAAGAACTATCCTACTCATGATATAGAGTTAGCCGCGGTTATTTTTACATTGAAGATTTGGCGTCATTACTTGTATCGTGAGAAGTGTATAGTTTACACCGATCACAAGAGCTTGAAGTACTTGATGACACAGAAAGAGTTGAACTTTAGACAAAGAAGATGGCTTGAGTTGTTAAAAGATTATGATTTGACCATTGAGTACCATCCGTGTAAGGCAAATGTAGTAGCCGATGCTTTGAGTAGAAAAGTGGCCATTGAGTTGAGAGCTATGTTTGCTAGATTGAGCGTGTCCGATGATGGTGGTTTGATCACCGAGTTGCAAGTGAAGCCTTCTTTGATTCAGTTGATTAGAGAGAAGCAGTTGCAAGATGTGACATTAGTTCCTCACGTTCAGGACATAGCCGAAGGAAGACCGACCGAGTATAGTTTCAGTGGTGAGAGCTTGTTGTGCTTTAGAGATAGAATTGTTGTACCAGAAGATGTTGAGTTGAGACGTCAGATTCTGAGTGAAGCACATTCGAGTCCTTTTTCTATGCATCCGGGTAGCACCAAGATGTATCGTGATTTGAAAAATGATTACTTCTGGGTTGGTTTGAAGAAAGATGTAGCCGAGTATGTAAGTTGTTGTATGGTGTGTCAGAGAGTGAAGGTAGAACATCATTTTCCTTCAGGTTTGTTACAGCCTTTGAAGATTCAGGAATGGAAATGGGAGAGGATCACCATGGATTTTGTGTCGGGGTTGCCTTTGTCTCCTTCGAAGAAGAATTCTGTGTGGGTGATTGTTGATAGGTTCACTAAGTGTGCTCATTTCTTAGTAGTGAACACTATGGATTCTTTAGACAAGTTGGCAAACTTGTACATCCGTGAGATTGTAAGACTTCATGGAGTTCCGAAGTCTATTGTTTCAGATAGGGATCCTAGGTTTACTTCGAGGTTCTGGGGTTGCTTGCATAGTGCTCTAGGTAGCCGTTTGCATTTCGGTACGTCTTATCATCCGCAGTCCGATGGGCAGTCAGAGCGAGTGATACAGATTCTAGAGGATATGCTTCGTTGTTGTGTGATTGACTTCCAGGGTTCTTGGGAGAAGCACATACCTTTAGTTGAGTTTGCTTACAACAACATTTATCAGTCTAGTATTCAGATGGCTCCCTATGAGGCTTTGTATGGTAGACGATGTAGGACTCCGATTTGTTGGGCTGAAACAGGTCAGAGACTGTTACCTATGCCGGGTTTGCTTAAGAGGACTACTAACAAGGTGAAGTTGATTTGTGATCGGTTGAAAGCAGCTTCCGATCGTCAGAAGTCTTATGCGGATTTGAAGAGGAAGGAGATTGAGTACTCTGTTGGTGAGAAAGTGTTTCTGAAAGTATCTCTGTGGAAGAAGGTAATGAGATTTGGCCGTAAGGGCAAGTTGAGTCCGAGGTTCATTGGTCTGTATGAGATAGTTGAGCGGATTGGGCCTGTAGCTTACCGTTTGAGGTTACCTTCTGAGTTAGAGAAGATCCATGATGTCTTTCATGTGTCTATGCTTAGGAGATATAGGTCAAACCCTTCTCATGTTATGCCCGTTGAGGAGATAGAGTTGAATACGGATTTGTCTTATAATGAAGAGCCCGTTGGGATACTTGCTTCTGATAGCAAGGTGTTGCGTGGTAAGACCATAGAGTTGGTCAAGGTGTTGTGGAGACATAGAGGTGTGGAAGAGGCCACGTGGGAGAGGAAAGCTGATATGGTTGAGCAGTTTCCGTATTTGTTTCCGTCAGGTAATTTCGGGGACGAAATTTTTTAAGTGGGGGAGAGTTGTAACACCCGGGTCTAGGGGTCGGGTGAAAATAATATTTTAATATTATTTCGGGTTCGGTTTTATGATTAAAATAATGTTCGGGTTTTATTTTCAAAATAAATGGTGTTGAACATATTTTAATTTGAACCCAAATAGCCATGGATCTCATTCTTTGTGAATGGTTCAATTCATTAAGGGCAAAGTGGTCTTTAGCTTTTAAATTGAAACAAAACAATTAAAACACCCATTTCTCACCATCTTTCACTATTTCACTCTCTTCTTCAACGTGAAAAGAGAGAGGTCTTATCCCTTCCACTATTCCATCACAAAGCTCCTTCTTTTCAACCCGTTTTTGAAAGGTGATGCCATTTTTGACTTCTCCTCAACTTCCTCTCTTCAAAAGTACAATTAGTTTTTGTTTTTGTTAAAGTTTTAGAATTAGAGTTTTCAAGGGTTTTGATTAAAAATGGTGCCTTTACTATGTTTAACTTAACTTTTCGACCTAATGTTGTTAGTTATGAAGTCTAGGGGTTAAATGGTACCACATATATGAATTTTTCTTGGTTTTGAACAAATTCCCGAAATTGGGTTTAAAGGGGGTTTTTGAAGGGTTTTGGGTGAGTTTTGGAGGTTGTTTTAGGTTGGAATTGATGGGCTATCGATAGTGCTATGGTTAGGGGTTGATTTGGGATCATTTGTAGGTATAAAAGGTGTTGGAAACATGGGTTTTGGATGAGGTTTTGGGGCTGCCCGAGATTGCTAAATGTGGGGTTTGTTCATGGCTTGAAACATTGTGAATTGTGTTTGAATTGTATTCCGGGTTAGTACTTTGATGCTTGGGCTGATTTGAGGTTGTTTGAATTGTATTGAGGTTGTTTAGAAGCGATAACTTGTGTCGGTGAAGCATCGGGAGGAAATCCAGAAGCTTGAGGGTGGTTGCTTGCTTGGCTTGGAGCTTGGAAGCTTAGGTGAGTGGTTAATGTTTTAAAGTGGTTTAAATGTTGGTTCGAGTATGTGGACTAGGTCGGGCTTGGTAGACCCACCTAGAGTTAGGATTAGGGTGGTAGCCTAATCCTAAACTTAAACTAGAGCCATTGGTTGAACTTGTAATGGATGTTTATGCCTCGTATGACTTGTGATATGATTGCTTATGTATAATGTGTTATACATGTGAGATGAGGCTTGATTTGTGATGCATTATGATATGCATGTGAATGGTTCATGATTGTGATCATGGTGAGTACGTGCTAAGCACAGAATTGGTTGTAATGAATGTTGTGGATTGAGTTAAATGTTGGCACTAGTATGCTTGAGTACAAATGATCGATCATTAGGATGTTAGTGTGCACACATGAGTCTAAATTCGCGCGTGGCCTTGGTGGCGTTGAGTCACCAAGGAGGAGTACGGGTTCGCCTGGAAATTGTTATATATATTAGTCGATGATGAGTGGAATCCCATCGACGGGGCGTGAGGATGAGTGGAATCCCCTCCGCGAGACTGGTGATGAGTGTAATCCCACCGTGAGGTAAAGTGGTTGTTGGATGTGAGTTCCAACGTGTTTATCCGCGTATTCGGGTCATAGCTAGGTGCCAATATTGATTGATATGTATACCAATGTGTTGTGGAATGTGTTCTCTATTTGGATGTTTATATGTGATTACATATGTTGTGAATTAGAGCTTGTTGAGCATGGCATATAATTGGATATTGTTCATGCATCTTTAACTTTTGGCTCTTGAGGATCTTTGGTAATTATGCATTTACCTTGGTTGAGATCGTGCTTGGACCCTGCATTGTCGAGGTTTGTTTTTAAAGAGCTTACCCTTACTAAGCTTTATTGCTTACGCTCTCTCTTTGTTCGACAATGCAGATCCTTAGTTTGTGGGTTGCTAAGTGCAAGAAGGGGGCCTCCAAGTGTGCTTCGTGGTGCTTGTTTAGCTACCAAGTATGAACAATTTAATATTGATGTAATGGTCAAGGAATGGGACATGTAACCGTGTTATGATGCTTTTGGATTATGTTGATGTTGTTGTTGCTAGGAGCATGCTAGACTCCTTTCATATGCTTTGTTAGTTGGGATTTAGATGCCATGTTGCTTGTAAACCATATCGACCTTTACCTATCTTATTTTGCCTAAGTGTTGGCCATGTTGAAGTTTAATACCTTTAATGCTATGTATGGATGTGTGGTATTTGTGATGTTGTTGCCTTTAGTGTTTAACCTTGTTGTAATGATGTTTTAAGCATGCTTGTTTTGTTGGTTTGCCTTAGGATTGATGTTAGTGTGATGTTGGAAGTTTTAGAGGGGTTTAGAGACATCTTTGTGCCATAAACCAGCTAAAACCAGTCTGCAGACAGAGGGCGTTTTGAAACAGGCTACCCTGTTTCGGTACGGTCCCTTTGTTTTTGGCCGGGCGTTTCGAAACGCGTAGGGGCCGTTTCGGTACATCTTCGCTACTAGAATTCTGAGAAAATGACGAGATGAAGGTGTTCCGAAACGGGTCTAAGGGTTTCGAAACGGTCAAAATCTCGTTGACCACGAGAAGTTGACCATGAAGGGTGTTTCGGAACGGTTGACCTCCGTTCCGATACGGCCTCTTCGTGTAGGCTTAGAACCGTTGACCAGGTCAAGGCGTTTCGATACACCTTGAGGGTGCTTCGAAACAGCCTGCTTAATCATTTAAAAATGGTTTGTTTTGCTTAGGTGGTTCGAGTTATTGTTTTATGAATGCTTGTCTTTCCGCTGTTATGATCACATAGGATTTGAATGAGCCTTTAGAAAAGATTAAATTAAAAAGAATTTTTTTGGGTCGTTAACCGGGGAGGAACCTTAACGGGTTTTGGTTCGATTTTCCCCGTGTGGCCCACTCGGACCGGTCGAGCGTCCGGACCGGGACGAGGGGGTTACAATCTCCTTTTGTTGGAAGAAGTAACTCAAAGTCGTACTATAGGTGAAGGAAGTGACGAGTGTAGTTTGGCGGTGTTGCACGAGATAGACAATCTCCGCAAACATATTTCGAGCAAGGTTTAGACGTTTTCTCTCACGGAAGCATCGAATCCAAAAATCATCTACTTGGCGGATGGTGGAATACTTCCCTCCCGAGGGCCTAAACCACCAAGAAACCATCAAATGGAGGATCTGGTCTCAGCATTAAGGGCGGTGACGGAACCACTTAGGACATGGCCGAGAGCATTCTCATCATCATAGACAATCTCTGCAAACATATTTCGAGCAAGGTTCAGACGTTTTCTCTCACTGAAGCATCGAATCCAAAAATCATCTACTTGGCGGATAGTGGAATACCTCCCTCCCGAGGGCCTAAACCACCAAGAAACCATCAAATGGAGGATCTGGTCCTAAGCATTAAGGGCAGTGACAGAACCACTTAGGACACGGCCAAGAGCATTCTCATCATCATAGCCTTCATTGTTTAACTAAGTGTTTTGATATAATATTTTAAAAATGTTTTGGACTAAATTGAAAAGAATTTAAAATATGTTTTTAGTCAAAAACAACTTGAAAATATGTTTAAGGATTTTACAAGGCTTTGGAACAATTTAAAGTACATTTAAAGTAGTCAAAACCAAGAACTTCAGGTGTCCGTACCGATACGGTCTTGGACCGTACCGATACGCCTTAGGGTTTCAACTACATGAACTTTCCAGTAGCCAAAACCCGTACTGATACGCTTAGCCGTATCGGTACGGTGTGTTTTGAAATAGCCTAACGGCTAGTCGCGTACCGATCGCCTAACTACCCCAACGGTCATTTTCCCAACGGTCTTTTAATTTGCAGGACCGTACCGATACGCTAGGTAAGCGTATCGATACGCATCAGCTGAAGAAGCCCAACGGCTAATTCCTTATCGGGACCGTATCGATACGGTTTGAAGAGTATCGATACGCCAAGCTGCAGAACTGCATTTATGGTGGGAAATAAAGGCTCCAACGGCTCCAATTCAATCCCAACGACTAGTAACGGCTCCAATTCAATCCCAACGACTAGTAACGGCTACAAACTCATCAAGGAGTATAAAAGGGACCTCCAAGCATCTTTTAATGGTTAATGCTTCAATTGTTACAACATTATGATGTCAAAATTTGTCTAGAGCTTAAATTGTATATTTCTTGCTTAGACAACACTTGTGAGCTTAACATTGTTAAATTTGCTCAAGTGTTTAGGTTTTGGGTGAGTGCTTAGTATTGCAAACACATACCTATTAGAGGGATTTCTAGTTTGCTAAGTCTTTCTCTTGTAAGAGGGTGTTTGATCAAGCTTTGAGTAGAAAGCTTGATCGTTGTAACAGTTTCTTCCTAATCCGAGAAAAGGGGACGAAATTCTTAGTGAATTTGTTTGGAAATCCTTAATAGGAAACTAAGGTAGTGGATGTAGACCTTGGTTAGAAGGTTGAACCACTATAAATTGTCTATTTTTTCCTTCCCACATTTACACCCAAATTATCCAACTTCTCCACACTTGGCGAGCAAGAACGGTTGAAGGAATCAAGCCCCCTAAATCTCAACAATTGGTATCAGAGCTTGGCTCAATCAAAAGGGATTCACATCCTATTGAGAAGATCCGGCAAGCTCGATCATTATTTCACCAACCGGCTCAAATGACGCAATCCATCGACAAACCGCCTTTCTTCGACGGAAATCACTATGTCCATTGGAAGAAAAAGATTAAATTCTTCATAAAGTCAAGAGACTACAAGCTATGGGACATAGATGAAGATGGTCCGTTTGTGCTTCAACGAAGCAAAGTGGAATAGAGTGCCGAAGATCGCAAGAAGATGGAGCTAAATTGCAAAGCTTTGCACATCATATTTTGTGCTTTTGGCCCAACCATCTATGAGAAGATGTTTTCTTGTGAGAGTGCTAAGGAGGTATGAGACAAGCTTGAAGTCACATACGAAGGGACGAATGAATTAAAAGAAGACCAAGATCGGGCTCCTCACCTTAGAGTATGAGAACTTCAAGATGGTTCCGGAAGAGAACATCGAGAAGATGTTTGATAGGTTCTCCACTATCACAAATGGACTCAAAGGCTATGGAGAAGCCATCCCAGAAGAGAAGCTTGTCCGAAAGCTCATCTACTCCCTTTCCGAGTCATGGGACTCAAAAAGACCGCCATCATCGAAGCCAAGAATCTCAAAACCTTGAAGCTCGATGAACTCATGGGGTCACTTCTCACTCATCAAATAAGGAAGAAAAACAAAGAAGAGGAGAAGAAGAAGGAAGAGATTAGAACGATGGGGAAAAAGAAGATCATGGATCTAGGCATCAATGCAAGTGTCGTTGCTCTCAAATCCTCCACATGCCATCAAGTAGATTTAAGTGAGGAGGAAAGTGAAGATGAAGAGATGGCCTATCTCTTAAACAAATTCACCCGGTTCATGAAGAGCGAAATGGATAAATCCAAGCATGAATCGAGGAAGAAGATGAAGGACTCCCACAAATCCAAAAGGAGAGGATCATCTTCAAAACAAGCATATGTGACCACATGGAGTGATGAAGACTCCACCGACGATGAAGTAGCTCACCTATGCTTGATGGCCCTCAATGAGGGGGAGGTAACTTCTAACTCATCTATTTCAAATTCATATACATTTGATGAGTTGCAAGATGCCTATGATGATTTGCTTTTGGAATTCAAGACATCATTTTCCAAGAACAAAAAGTTGATTTCAAAAATAAAAATTAAAAATGATTTGCTTTCCAAAACAAATCTTGAACTTGAAACAAAATTGAAAGATTTTGAACAAAAAATGTTTTGATTAACAAAATTTGCTTCTTAAAGTTTAAAAAGAAAAAGATTTGATTTCCAATGAACTTGAAAAGAAAAATAGTTTTGGAAAATCAAATTTTTATGTAAGACAGTCTAGTGCTCCTAGATTTGTAAATGATAAATGTTTTAAAAGTGTTTGGGTCCCAAAAGGACTAACCACTTCAACTAAAAAGAATGAAATTGAAAAATGGATTCCTAAGGGGACTAAACTTTGTGCTGCCAATGTCTATGGATCCAAAGCAATTTGGATACCAAAAATTACATGATTGTCTTTTGCTAGGTGTGATGGAGAGTGATCAACAAGTCAAAAATTGAGGGGGAGCTCCATACACACAAAGGAAGAACACTTGAAGAAGGAAGGCTTCACATCCTCCCTTGGGTTCAAGTGTGGTAAAATCTAGTTGTTTTTGTTCCTATTTGATTTATTTTCATTTATGTCAACTAGATAATCATATATGTTGAACTAACATTCTTATGATGCTTTGAGTATGGGGGAGCCAATTTTTAAACCAAATTTTTAAGTGTGTCAAATTTTCTTTTTACCTCCTAAGTTATTTTGAGCTCAATGTCATTTTAAATTCTTTTTGATATAACAAAAAGGGGGAGAAATGGTTTGAAAAATTGATTTTTTAAGTTTTTTAAGAGAATAAGGGGGAGCATTAATCAAATTTAAATTTTAAGTCTCTTATTCAATTTTTAAATTACAAAGGGGGACAGAATCCCAAACAATTTTTTAAGTTGGTTTTATTATATCAAAAAGGGGGAGATTGTAGAACTAAGTGTTTTGATATAATATTTGAAAAATGTTTTGGACTAAATTGAAAAGAATTTAAAATATGTTTTTAGTCAAAAACAACTTGAAAATATGTTTAAGGGTTTTACAATGCTTTTGAACAATTTAAAGTACATTTAAAGTAGTCAAAACCAAGAACTTCAGGTGTCCGTACTGATACGGTCTTGGCCCATACCGATACGCCTTAAGGTTTCAACTATATGAACTTTCCAGTAGCCAAAACCCGTACCGATACACTTAGTTGTATCGATACGGTGTGTTTTGAAATAGCCTAACAGCTAGTCGCGTATTGTAACACCCGGGTTCGGGGGTCGGGTGAAAATAATAATTTAAAAATAGCTCGGGTTTCGGTTTCAAAATCTTTAATAATAATTATAATGGTTTGGGCCTCGGGTTTTAAGTCAAATAAAATTTAATTGGGTCATTTACAAGATAAGCCCAAATTTGCCATGGTGTCATCCATTGTAGTTCCCTTAATTCATTAAGGGTGTTTTGGTCTTTTGACCCCCATTTTAAACAAGCATAAGCTATTTGCTTTAAGCTCATCTTCTTCTCTCCACACCATTTCTCTTCCAACGTCCAAAACCACCCATCCTCCTTAGGTTACTATTCCATCCATTTTCTTGCTCGTTTTGAAGAGTTTCGCAAAGGTAATCGTGTCTTTGACTTACCCTCGTTTTTCCCTACAAGCTAACACCTTTATCTTTCATTTTTATACATGTTTTTAAGATTTGGAATTTGTAGGATTTTGGATAAAAATGTTTCCTTTATGGCTTTTGACTAAAGATTTCAGTTTATTGTTGGGATGTGGGTTGTTTGTGGTCCATGAGACTCATTATATATGATATTTAAAGGATTTTATGCATTTTCCCGGATTTGGGTTTTTATAAGGTTTTTGGTTGAGATATGGGGGTGTTTTATGTAGAATGAGAGGGCTAATGGTTAGGGTATATGAAAGCATTGATTTGAAGACTTTAGGGAGTAATTTGAGGGTTGAAATCGGTGGTTTTGAGGGGTGCTTAAGGGCTGCTCGGATTTTGGAGTTCTGAGCTAGTTTTCAATGGAAAAATTGATGTCTTGAGATTGGTATTTAATCCGGGTTGATTATTTTAGAACATGGACTGATTTGGGGTTATTTGCTTGGTTTTGGAATGACTAGAAACGAGAATTTTGGTTGGAGAAGCTTCGGGGGCAAATCCGGGGATTTCGGAGTCTTGAGCTTGGTCTTCGATCTTCTCTTGGGTAGCAACGGTGAGTAGATTTATTGGTTTTTACTTTGAGCTTGATATGGATCCTTCTGAGGTTTGGGTGGAACCTTGAGAGGTCACCTAAACCCGTGTGTAAGCCTCTCTACTCCCATGTTGTTGTGATATGTTGGGTGCTTATATGTCATGATCATTATGTGCATTTTGAGTTGTTAATTGTGTAGTCGAGTTGAGTTCGTGCCTCACGTGACGGTGGTCTAAGCTACGGTGATGTGTAGTCCCACCGTAAGAGTATGTTGGTTGTGCTTGTGCAAACCAAGTGTTGTGGTTGAAATAGACCCTTGTGCATCCATTGCTTTCTCGCATATAAATCGTGTTTTGGAAAACTGCATGTTGTGAATTGTAGAGCCTCTCTCACTAAGCTAGATTGCTTATGCTCTTTTTGTTTCCAACGTGCAGATCGTTAGAGTTCGGGAGGCGAGCGGGCGAGGGAGGAGCTTTTGGAGTTCTCAAGCAAGTTTAAGTATGGTTTGCTTTTGTAATAATGCCTAGACAATGGGGTATAGAGTTTAGGAGTTGGGGTCAAACTCCTTAGGAGATTATGTCTGAGCATGTTAAACTCATATTTGGTTATGCTTTTGCTTCTTGGATTGTTGGCCTATGAATGTTTTGTGCTTGATTTCCTTGTGCATGATGTTTTATGCTTGCTAAGTATGCTTCTTTGTGGAATTGTATGGAGTCTTGATTTGTATGTTTTCGTTAGATTAAATGCCTCTCATGTCAAGTCCTGATTGTGGTTCGTTGTATGTATGATTGTGTGTGCTTAGGAGTGTCCAAATGTGCATCTAGAACCTTATGTGAAGTTACCAAGTAGTGAAATGAGGAGTTGCAGAGCAGGGGTATCGATACGGTTAGACCCGTATCGATACGGCCTTGTTATTCCAGGCCATTCGTTTCGATACGCGGGGAGACGTATCGATACCATTTTGGACACTGGAGCTACTGTCCAACTTGGTATCGATACCATTTTGGTCACTGGAGTCACTGTCCAACTTGGTATCGATACCGGTCTTTGGCGTATCGGTACAGTCATCTTAGCGTTGACCGTGAGAAGTCAACCGTTAGGGAGGGTATCGATACACTCCTTGGGTGTATCGATACGGTCTCCACGGGTTGACTCTGACCATTTGACTTAGTCAAGGTGTATCGATACACCCCTTAGGTGTATCGATACCTCCTGCAGTTAAGTTTAAAAAATTGGGCTTTGAATGTGGTTTTGGGTTCGTTTGATTGTTTCGTGTATGTCGTTCCGCTGTTTGATCACTTAGGACTTTACTACTCCTCTAGACAAGATAAAAAAAAGAATAGGGTTGCTAACCGAAGGGGAGCCTTAACGGGTTTCACTTCGGTTTTCCCCGTGTAGCCCACTTGGACCGGTCATCCGGCCAGACGGGGACGAGGGGGTTACACGTACCAATACGAGTGTATCGCGTACCGATACGCCTAACTACCCCAACGGTCATTTTCCCAATGGTCTTTTAATTTGCAGGACCGTACAGATACGCTAGGTAAGCGTATCGATACGCATCAGCTGAAGAAACCCAACGGCTAATTCCTTATCGGGACCGTATCGATACGGTTTGAAGAGTATCGATACGCCAAGCTGCAGAACTACATTTATGGTGGGAAATAAAGGCTCCAACGGCTCCAATTCAATCCCAACGGCTAGTAACGGCTACAAACTCATCAAGGAGTATAAAAGGGACCTCCAAGCATCTTGTAATGGTTAATGCTTCAATTGTTACAACATTATGATGTCAAAATTTGTCTAGAGCTTAAATTCTATATTTCTTGCTTAGACAACACTTGTGAGCTTAACATTGTTAAATTTGCTCAAGTGTTTAGGTTTTGGGTGAGTGCTTAGTATTGCAAACACATACCTATTAGAGGGATTTCTAGTTTGCTAAGTCTTTCTCTTGTAAGAGAGTGTTTGATCAAGCTTTGGGTAGAAAGCTTGATCGTTGTAACGGTTTCCTCCTAATCCGAGAAAAGGGGACGAAATTCTTAGTGAATTTGTTTGTAAATCCTTAGTGAGAAGCTAAGGCAGTGGATGTAGACCTTGGTTAGAAGGTTGAACCACTATAAATCCTTGTGTAAATTGTCTATTTTTTCCTTCCCACATTTACACCCAAATTATCCAACTTCTTCACACTTGGCGAGCAAGAACGGTTGAAGGAATCGAGCCCCCTAAATCTCAACATTTATCCTCCAACTTAAACACATCACAAATGGACTGAACATCTATAGTGACCTTTTTACCCATAAGATGAGAATTAACGGCCGTAACAACACCATCTCGATTGGCACAACACTTAACATTAGCATAAAAGATCAAAACTAAGATGCGAAAGAAAAACCTGAGAATTTGGAGAAAATCTATAAACTTCCATTTTTGGAGCAAAGGTAGATATTCAAATTTGAAACGCTCTGAGTTAAGAAAAGGAATAGAGATTACCCTTTCCGGACGGATCTTATAGTTTTGAAATTGGCAAAAATAGGCGAGTTTTTCCAAGGGACATAAAGAAGTGTTGATAGATAAGAGTGAGGTTCGGGAGAGCACCACTTCTGGTATTGGATCCTTCACCGGCTTCACTAGTACGTGTTCTCTTTTTAGGGGGTGCCATGAACTAGAGAAAAGATTAAAAACAGTGTATGCATTAAGTTTTCTTCATTCAACTCATTGAAAACCAATAATCAAGGTTTAAAAAAATTTGGAAAAGAGATTTTGATTTGAGAAGACAAAACAAAAACAAGAGAAAATTTGAAACGAAAATTAAAGGAAAAATTAAAAGTAAAAAAGAAAGAGTTTTACCTTGATATTGATTAGGAGGAATGGGAGAAAAACTTAGCACCCAATTGATGAGAAGCTTAAGAGCTTTGCTTGATTTTGAAAACCCTCTAGAGATTTTGAGTTGTGGTGTGAAAATATGAGGGATTGAGAGGCTATTTATAGTGAAAACGGCTAGGGTTTCTAAGGTTTTGAGAAAATTCAATTTTGGTAAAAGTTGAACTCTTTAAATGCCAATTGATAGCTGTCTGCACAATCGCGTATCGATACGCTTGAGGGTGTATTGATACGGGGGTAAAAACGTAATTCCATTTAAAATGCCCGTTGAAGGTTCGTATCGAAACAGATGCAATCCGTATCGAAACGATTGTTGCTCGTATCGAAACGGGTTTAACCGTATCGATACCCGTTTTAGGCAAAATGTAATATAGGAAGCTAATACAGTACTCGTATCGATACGCTTAAGGCCGTATTGATACCCTATGCCCATAAATACATTTTAGGCTTGAAGAACAACCAAAAGCTCGATTTTAACATCTCCTAAATGAATGCAAATGATGAATGAGCAGTTCTAAGCATATTTTAACAGAATCATACTCCCCCTAGCTATAAGCATGGATATTTTCAAGAGCTACAACACATTAACATGCAATTTCACAAGATCAAGCAATTTTAACTTTAAAAGGGTCCTAAAGGGTCAATAAGGGCTAGTTAGACCTAACTCTCTCCTAAGGGACCAAAAACGCTCTTTATCTAAAGGCTTTGTAAAGATGTCTGCTAGTTGGTTTAAGGTGTCAACGTACTATATAATATCTTTCTTAAGGACATGATCTCTAATAAAATGATGCCTTATCTCTATATGTTTGGTTCTAGAGTGTTGGATGGGATTTTTTGTTAAGCATATGACACTAGTGTTATCACACTTAAGGGGTATGATTTCAACTTTAATACCATAATCTAAGAGTTGTTGCTTCATCCAAAGGACTTGAGCACAACAACTCCCTAAGGATATGTACTCGACTTCGGTGGTAGAAAGAGCTACACTATTTTGTTTCTTAGAGAACCAAGATATGAGCATATTACCTAAGAATTGACAAGTTCCTGAAGTACTCTTTCTATCGATTTTACACCCCCATAATCCGCATTCGAATAAGCATGAAGGTTGAAGGTGGAGTCTCTAGGGTACCAAAGACCTAACCAAGGGTATCTCTAAGGTACCTAAAGATTCTCTTAACGGCTATAAGGTGAGACTCTCTAGGACTAGCTTGAAACCTAGCACACAAGCAAACACTAAACAAGATATCCGGTCTACTTGCGGTAAGGTAAAGCAATGATCCAATCATAGAAGGGTAAAGCTTAGAGTCAACACACTTACCTCTTTCATCTTTGTCAAGCTTTGTAGATGAGCTCATAGGTGTGGTTTGAGGCTTTGCATTCTCCAAGCCAAACTTCTTGAGCATATGCTTGATGTACTTTGCTTGATTGATGAAGATGCCATCCTTCCTTCGCTTGATTTGGAGTCCCAAAAAGAATGAGAGCTCTCCCATCATGCTCATCTCGAATTCACCTTGCATTAACTTAGCAAACTCTTTGCAATGACACTCATTAGTAGATCCAAAAATAATATCATCAACATAAATTTGTACTACTAAGATGTCATTTTTATACCTTTTTATGAAAAGTGTAGTGTCCACCTTACCTTTTTCAAAACATTTTTCGATCAAAAAGTTTGAAAGTCTTTCATACCAAGCTCTAGGAGCTTGTTTTAAACCATAAAGAGCTTCAGTAAGTTTGAAAACATGATTTGGAAATTTTGAGTCTTCAAAACTCGGTGGTTGTTCCACATACACTTCCTCATTTATAAAACTGTTTAAAAATGTGCTTTTAACATCCATTTGAAAAAGCTTGAAATCATGATAGCATGCATATGCAAGCAACATCCTAATGGCCTCCATTCTAGCTACGGGTGCATAGGTTTCATCAAAATCTATTCCCTCTTCTTGAGTGTAACCTTGTGCTACTAATCTAGCTATATTTCTTACAATGTTACCACTCTCATCTAGTTTGTTCCTAAAGACCCATTTAGTTCCTATAGTAGATTGATTACTAGGCCTATCAACTAATGCCCAAACATTACTTCTTTCAAATTGATTTAACTCTTCTTGCATAGCCATAATCCAAATGTCATCTTTTAATGCTTCTTTTATATTCTTAGGCTCTATGCATAAGATAAATGCAACGCGGTTCATAAGTTTAAGAGAAGATCTAGTGGTTACCCCCTTGGATGGATCACCCAAGATTTCACCACCTTTTACATAGTTGAACTCCCTTGGGTAGCTCACTTCCTTTTCCTCAAGAGCCAAGTCCTTCAAGGCTTCAAGAGTTAGATCTTGTGTATCCTCTTCTTTTGTTTGAATCTCATCCTCCTTTGAAGTTTGTCCTCCATCAAAGGCATTAATGATTCCTACATCATCACCATCACAAGAATCCTTTCTTGGAAGGAGGTTATCATCGAATACAACATGTATAGATTCTTCTACTACTAAAGTTCTCTTGTTAAATACACGATAGGCTTTAGAGGTGAAGAAATATCCTATGAAAATAGCTCCATCACTTTTTGCATCAAATTTACCTAAGTTATCTTTTCCATTATTTAAAACAAAACACTTGCAACCAAATGGATGAAAATAGCTAATGTTAGGCTTTTTAGATTTTAAAATTTCATATGGTGTTTTCTTTAAAAGTGGCCTAATCATTACTCAGTTTACAATGTAGCAAGCGGTGTTTGTGGCTTCCGTCCAAAAATATTTAGGTAAATTGTTTTCACAAAGCATGATTCTAGCCATTTCTTGTAAAGTTATATTTCCCCTCTCAACTACCCCATTTTGTTGAGGAGTTCGAGGAGCCAAAAAATTGTGGCTAATACCATTTTCATTTAAAAACTCTTCAAACCCTAGATTTTGAAATTCGGTTCCATGATCACTTCTAATCTGAGAAATTCTAAGTTCAAGATCATTTTGGGTTAATTTTGAAAATGTGATGAATTTTTCTAAGGCCTCATCTTTAGTACTTAAAAATAGAACCCAAGTAATTCAAGAAAAATCATCAACAAGTACAAATGCATAAGATTTACCATCAAAGCTCATAGTCCTAATAGGCCCAAATAAATCCACGTGAATAAGTTGTAAACACCTACTTGTAGAAACATCATTAATGGATTTAAAGGATGCCTTATGTTGCTTACCCTTAGAGCATGCATCACAAATTTTATCATTTGAGAACTTAATTTTGGGTAAACATCTAACTAGATCTAGGGAAACTAATTTTTCTAAAACACTAATGCTAGCATGTCCTAGTTTCCTATGCCATAGCCATGCATCATTTTCATTTTGAGCTACTAAATATGCATGGGATGTATGTATGTCATCTAAATGCACCATGTAAATATTACTTATGCGATGACCTATGAGCATAATATTAATTGATTTTATGTCAACAATTTTGCACCCACTTTTATCAAATAAGACATTAAATCCTTTATCACATAATTGGCTTATGCTCAACAAATTATGTTTAAGACCATCGACATACAAAACATTTTCAATAAGAATGGTAAAGTGATTACCTATGGAGCCAATACCTTTAATGTGGCCTTTGGAGTTGTCACCAAATGTCATTACTCCTCCACTTTTTGGCTTTAAGTCCATGAATCTACTCTTGTCTCCAGTCATATGCCTCGAGCATCCACTATCAAGGTACCAAGAATTTTGACTTTGTGCTTTGGCCTTGTAGCAATGCTCCTCCTACAAACAAATATATTAAACTTTTGTTTTTGGTACCCAAATCATTTTGGGTCCACGTGTGTTCGCTCCCAAAATCTTGGTTCCTTTAGGAATCCAAGGTGACATAGCAACAAAATCATTAGACTTGACGAGTTCCTTAGGAACCCATACACTCCTAATCCTTTTAGGTCTATTATGTCTAGGGAGGCTACTTTGTTTGTAGTTATTAGTATTTCTCCTAGGTTGGTTTGTTTTAGATGATTCACATTTTTCATGCTTCACATTACCAACATTTTTGAAAGACTCTTTGAGCTTGTTAAGCTCATCTAACATCTTTTGGTGTTCACTATTGCATTGAGAAAGAAGATTATTTAGGTCTACATTTTTATCTTGGAAGAATTTAAGTTCATCTTTCAAACCTAAAATCTTTTTCTCAACTTTTAAGTTAGCTTGAGAAAGTGAGTCATTTTTATCATTTAATTCCGAAATAATTGTTGAGTGTGTAAAAGTTCTATTATTTACACCCTTTTTAACCCATATTTCTGCTGCATTCAAGCATCATTGCATTGCATTTAGGTTAGTTTACAGCAAAACATCACAAATATATTAAAGGCACGGATTCTACTAAAAGATGGCTTATTTTGCAGGTTGCTGCCATAGTTGACGGAGAAGGTGGGCGCAGGGCAGAGAAGCAGAGGAGCTAAATGGAACAAGCAGACGATGAGGACGATGCTGCCATGGATCTGCCGTGACAGCAGAGGACGACAGCAAGACAGTGGAGGAAAAGCAAAGTGGACCTCGATAGATAGAGAAAATTATGCTCGTCTGTCGTGTGAAAACCCTATATTTTTCCAAGCCCCGGATCAAAAGATATGTCAAGCCAAAGCTCAAGGAGAGGAAATCCCAAGAAACAAGGAAGGCGGCTGAAAAGTAGGATACTTGAAGATTAAGTCTTTATTAGAATCTTACTTTTAATTAAAATTGTAATCCTTGTTAACTTAGACTACTTGAGCCCAAAGCTTATATAAGGGCATAGATTTTAACCTAGGAGGCATCCAATACCCCATAACCGATAACCAAACCCCTCCGCCGTTTACCCGCCGTCGTTATGTTCTAAAAACCCCCTAGGGCCACGGGTTGATTTGTAAAGTAGTTGCAAGGGTTGTTTTGTTTTAGGATTTTTCAAGTTCAATAAAATAAACTTCAAGTTCTCTTATTTTGGTTATTAATATCTTGCAAGAGCATCGGGAGAGCATTGTGAGGTTATCCATTTACTTAGCATCGGGAGAGTTAAGTATACGAAAGAAATAAGAGCAAGTTCTCTAGTTTATAGTTGAACTATCTTGTGCCTAGGGATAGGGCAAGGTTAAGTGGCTAAGGAAGAATTCATACACATCGGTGTTCATCCTTCGGTTCACGCCGGGAGGTATCGTCAAAGACGTGATCATTGACAGACTTGGACCTAGGGATAGGCCAAGGCAATTCTGGGATTCTTGCCAAACTTGAAGTACTGAGTTGGTGTGTTTGCTGCCGCGACGACCAACGGACAGCTGCCGCGACAGGTGCTGCCGCGACAGGCTCGACGACAAAACTGGAGTTCCTAAGCATCGCAATACCTACACTACTGAGCAATTCAATACCAGCCCATTCTCTCTATCTTGATATTCCAACTCTTTTATTTACGTGTTTCCTTATTATTTTCGTGACAATTCTCTCAAATATTCTATTTACTTCCGTGCAGTGAACTAGGTGAAGCTATTAGCCCAATCCCTGTGGAGACGATATCCGATACTTCATATCACTTTACTACTTGCGTCGTGTACACTTGCACTACAATTGCGATAGACTCTTTTACACGCAACAATAATTTTCTTATTTCTAATGACCGACTCTTTGTACTTCTCAAATGACTCATCATAAACCTCTTGCAACTCATCATATGCATCATGTAATTCATCAAATGTAAAGTCAAGCGATGATGAGTTAGAGGTTACCATGGAGGAATCCTCCTCAAGTGCCATGAGGCAAAGGTTGGCCACTTCGTGTTCGTCATCCTCGGATGACTCCTCGTCACTCCAAGTAGCAAGTTTGGCTTTGAGCTTCTTCTTCTCAAAGCCCTTCTTCTTGAGTTGAGGGCACTCTGAACGAATATGACCGTGATTTTTGCACTCGTAGTAAATGATTTGATCCTTCTCTTCTTCTTTATTTTTACCCTTGAAGTCCATTTTTTTTTAATTTTCCTTCCTCGATTGGACCTCATGAATTGTGAGAATCTTTTGGCTATCATAGCCAATTCTTCTAAATCATCCTCCTCACTAGAAGTGCTCTCCTTATGTAATGAAGCTTTGAGAGCAACTTCTATCTTCTTCTTCTTTTCTACCTCTAGCTTCTCCACTCTTTTCTCTTCCTTCTTATTTTCATCTTCCCTTCCTTGCTTCATTATCTCACGAGTAAGGAGAGAACCCACTAGCTCATCAAGTTTGGGTGTCTTCAAGTTTTTGGCCTCGATGATGGCGGTTCTCTTCTCATCCCAAGATTCGGGAAGTGAGTAGAGTAGCTTTCGGAAAAGTTTGTCTTCCGAGATTGTCTCTTCAAAACCCTTAAGCCCGTTGACGATAGTTGAGAAGCGATCGAACATCTTGGACACGGTTTCGTCGGGCTCCATCTTGAAATTCTCATAACTAAGATTGAGAATTCCAATCTTGGTCTCCTTCACATCACTAGTTCCTTCATAGGTGGTCTCTAGTGTATCCCACACTTCCTTGGCACTTTCAATGGAGGAGACTTTGGAGTAGATGTTAGGACCGAGAGAACAAAAGAGCATGTGAAGAGTTTTGTCATTAATTTGGATCTTCTTTCTATCATCTTCACTCATCTGAATCTTCTTCTTTAGAACCAATTTTCCTTCATCATTCATCTTCAAAGGAATATAGGGACCATCTTCGATGACATCCCAAACAAGGTAATCGTTGGATTTGATGAAGAGGTGCATCCAGTTCTTCCAAATTGGATAGTTGTCACCATTAAAAAATGATGGTTTTGTGGTGGATTGAGACTCGTACATGCTTGATCCGGAGGTAGATGTCATGGCTTGATTTTTGGATGATCACACTCTTCCTAGGAACTTCTCTTGTGGTTGTTAATCCTTCAAAGAGGTAGGCTTTGATACCAATTGTTGAGTGGATCAATTGATTGATCAATGCCAATAGGGGTGAATTGGACTTTTAAAAAATTGTTGGAGAAAAATGATAGCTAAAAATGAAGAACAAAAGATTTTAGAGTGGTTCAAGTTCCAAATGAACTCTACATCCACTACCTTAGCTACCACTAAGGATTTGCAACAATTCACTAATTTGTTCTTCCCCTTTTCAAGGCTTAGGAGGTAACATTTACACAACCGGTCAAATTTTGGGTACCTCACAAGTGAACAAAGAAGAAATTAAGCAAGAAAGATATCTCTCAAATACAATATTGCCCATTTTAGTACAAACACTCAAACCAAATTTGAGATAGGATAGGAATTGAATACAACACAATTTGGGGTTTACATGAAATTGGAAAATAAGCACAATGAGCTTGGATTTTTGCTTTGATGTTTATCTTTGATGCAATGGTTGTTGCTGGTCTTCAATAAGCTTCAATTTATACCTTCTCTATCAATTCTAGCCGTTTGGGTGGTTAGGGTATTGATTATAGCCGTTGGGACCCTCTCTTTCCACCATAAATGCACTACTACAGCTATTTATATCGGTACACGAAGACCCGTATCGATACATGTCTCAAAACAGAAAGAACTGTTGCACATAATAAAGAGGGCGTATCGAAACGCGTGTAAGAGTATCGGTACGGGACAAGGACCGTTTCAATACGGATAAGACCGTATCGATACCTTTTTCTCAACTTAGCTCACTGGAAGTTTTCGTTTCGATACGGGTAACACCGTATCGATACGGGACAACTGCCACTTTAAATGTTAGTTACCTAACAACTGACTCCAACGGTCGAAAACATTTAAACCTCTTTGAATTAAAAATTTCATTAAAATCGTATCGATACGGGTGGAGCCGTACCAGTACACCATTCAAACTCCTTCAGTTTTTACAGAGGGGCGTATCGATACAGATTGAATCTGTTTCGATACGGTTAAGAGCGTATCGAAACACGTCTTTCAAGTAGCCAACTTTGTAAAAAAGGTATTGGTACGGCTTCAAGCGTATCGATGCGCCTGGACGTTTTTCAACACTTTGACTTTGGAATACTTAGAAAATATTTGGAGTTTGAGTTTTTCAAATCAGATTAAGGTGTTGGTGATTTAAAAATCATTTAAGGGACTTAGAAATTTATTTCAAATTTTCAATTTAATTCTTAACATACTTAGTTATATCAAAATCAAACATATGTTTTACACAAAGTAACCCAAAAAAACTACACGCATGATTATTGGGAAGAAACTTGTTTAGATTTTCGAACCATAGATCTAATATCAATTTTAGAAATTTGAAAACTGAAAAGTAATCGATGTGAGATCAACATAGAATAAATCACACATAAGAGACGAGATTTAACTTGATTTAACATTAGTTGCCTACTCCCATTGATGAGAAAAAAAAAACCTTAGTGTTAAAATAAATCTCGTTTCTATGCAGTGGCGGATCTAGACTTTGCATCAAGGTAGTTCAAGAAAGTCAAAGTCAAACAAACTAAAAATTTTACAATATAAAAAAAATATATTGTATACATTTAAATTTATTAAACAAAACTAACAATCCAATAAAATTATTAATAATAAACTAACAATAGTCTCAATATTATCTTTCTTTCTCAATAATTGTCCTCGACAATTAATCAATTTGCCTATTAGAAAAAATGAAACTTTAAAATAATTTGAATTTTAAAATACTATATTTTTAACTAAAATACTTTGAAATACTAAAGAATTTAACTAAGGGGGCAACTACCATCTTTTACTCCACTTTTGTAGATATTATTTTTAATTTTTGCTTGAGTTTGACACTTTAAGTTCTATATGGTGAATCAAGTAGGTTCAAGTACATTTAAATATATTTTTTTCTTTCAAACTTTCTTACTTTTTACATAAATTTTCTATACCTAAGTGATGTCAATTGACCCCATTAAACTACATGTGAATCCAATTTCTATAAACATGAGAATAAACTAGTCTTCAAATACATTAAATTCTCTAATTATTTATTAACCCTAAGTGTTACACATCTCTCATAATTTCAAAGGCTAAACCCTATTATATATTTATGAGGCTTAACCGTTAAATAAGTACTTAAATTATAACTTTTTTTTTCATATAGGTGTCTGAGTTATATTTTGAGTCAAAATAGGTGTTTAATATTTTTTTCTGTTATCCAAATAAGTGTCCCGCCAGGACAAACATTAATTTTTACTGTTAACTGACGCATGTCATCTTTTTAAATTTTCAAAATTATATTTAAAAATAAATAAAATTAATAAAATAATCTCAAACATCAAAATTCCTTATTTACCCTCATTGTCCCATCAAATTTCCTTCATCACCCGCATCTTCCATGACACAAAAATTTTCCTCAGCAACCAAACAAGAAAATTTTCCAATCTAACACTAAATTTTCACAGCAAACAATCAAGAAATTTCCTACTCAAAATCCCCCCACACAAAATTTCGAAATTTCCCAGAAAAAAACTTAATCGGTAAGCCAATATAATATTTCAGCTACCCTCACTGTTGGCATGTTTTCTTGTCTATTTGGAGGCTCTGTTCTAAAAATAATAATAATAACGATAACAATAACAATAACAAAGTTTTGTAAGTCAATTAATTCAACATTCCAACTTTCGAGATACAGTGTTTTGATAAATAAATAAAATCAAAACTCCATTTTTCTGGAATCGTTGAAGCATTGAAAATTTTAAAAAAAATCATTTCAAGAAGATCGTGGTGTTTTTGTAAAAGAATTAGCAAGTCAGAAAGAATGAAGGGAACCATTTTTTAAAATAAAGCTTCGGCACCGACACCTCAGGCGATGAAATCACGATTTCCTTTACAAAAACTATACTCTACTATTGACTTTACCCTCATTAGTTTTGGCATCACTGTCAAATGCTTTAAAATATAAACATTTGGAGTTTTGACATTCTAGCATATATCGTGTAAAAGTAGGAGTGGGCAAAGGCAAAAAAAAAAAAATCGGCTCGTTTTGATTCGACTCGTAATATCATAAACTCGGCTCGAAAAAAATTTAAATAAAGTTTGAGTTATGAAATGGAAATTCGAATAACTCAAAATTTTTAGTAATTAGTTGATAAGTTTTCATATTCGAGTCGAGCTTGTCAATTCTGCATGATATATTATGTGTATCACATGTGAAAATATAAAGAAATATAAAGAAATATATATATATATATATATTTATTATTATGTATGCATATATAAAGCGGTTAAAATTAGAATTAATATGTGCACTGCTCAACCCTAAATAAATACATATAGAAATATATATGTGCACCGCTATCTATATACATATAAAAATATATAAGAAAAAAATATATGTGTAATTAAATTATTTCAATATGTATATGTGTGTGTACAATTAAATTTATACAAAAACTCGAAAACTCAACTCGATTAAAAAAATCAAACAAAGTTTGAATTGTAAAATAAGACTTATAAACTCGAATAACTCAAAAAATTTTGACTCGACTCGACTCGATCGAACATCTAGTCCTAGGTAAAAGATAGAAAGTTTGAGAAGCCATGACCAAAGCTTTGAAGAAGAAAAGAAAGAGGATAGTTAAAGTTTATAGTTGGGGTTTTAATGACTCAACGTGACGTGTTTTAATGACCCGTCTCTACCAACAGCACCATCCCACTAAATTTAAATGGGAAAGAACACTCATACTAATCCTTAAGTTTGGGAGTTTGTTCATTGTTATGCGGAAGTTTGATATAGTTTGAGCATTTATATGAAAAAAAAAAGTATATATTAGACCCTTGTTTGATGGTTAAACCTATTTATAAGACTTATTACTTAATTAAGAAACTTTAAAAAGCTTCTCCTTCACTTCGATTTCCTTTTTTAATTAATATTTATTATGTTTAATATATTTTTTAATCAGCAATGTGTGATTTTATTCATGGAAAATCATACATATAAGAATTAGTACAATTGTCATTAAAATTCTTCTAAATTTAAATAGAGAAAGAACACTCATACTAATCCATAAACATCATACATGAGTAATTACACCATAACTAGGAATAAATTCTCAACCCTTGAAATTGTATTAATATGAGCAAACATTACACAAAACAAAGAACAAACACCCAACTCTTAGAAATAATATCAAACTCACATCAATTGCAAAGCGTGATCACACCCTATCAATAGACTGCCAAGGACTGGCTAAACCAAGTGAAACGCTTACCAGTCATCTGTAAATCAACCAACACTACAGGGCACATGAAATCAAAGGCTGCCAATGGATAAATTTAAGGTATTTAAGTTTAATTAAATCCTACTTAAAGATTTTTTTTTATAAATCCTACTTAAAGATTTTATAAGTAAATCTATATGTATCGTGTAATAATAATTAAAAATAAGAGCTCTCGAGATTTAATAATCGATCAAGTAGTTAAAGATATGGGTGAGTAAAACTCGACTTGACACGAGGCGAAAAAACTCGATTTGTTTCAACTCGACTCGAAATTACATAAACTCGACTCGACTCGAAAAAAATTAAAATAAAGTTTGAGTTGTAAAATGGAAACTCGAATAACTCGAAATTTTAGCAATTAGTCGGTTGATTTTTAAGTTCGAGTTGAATCCCTCAATTTTTTCCTGATATATATACATATATGAAGAAATACATGCCTCATATGATGAAATATACATGCATATCTTATATGATTATAGAAAGTCGTTTAGATTGGAATCAAATTATACTATAACATGGTAAATAATTACAATTAAATTTGTAAAGGAACTCGAAAACTCGAATCGAAAAAAAAAATCAAATAAAGTTTGAGTTGTAAAATATGATGCGTCAACTCAAATAACTCAAAATTTTTTGATCCGATTCGATCGAATGCTTAACCTTAGTTAAAGTTACGTATTTATTTCTTACTTTGTCTGAATTCGAATTTCAATGTTTATATTAAAAATTAAATATCGCACCATTGTAAGAAGAAAAAAAGCCCCCCCCCCCCCCCCCCCCCCCCCCCCCACTGCTCATCTATCCTGACTACCAAGTGGATCCACCACCGGATGGGGAAAATCCCACACGCAGACCATCTAGAAAACCTACCACATGATGTGGAAGTTGGAATTCGTGTTTTGGAGGTTCCTCACATAGTCTTTCATCTTTATTACAACCTCATGTTTGTGACGAAGGTGTGTTAGAATTTAAGTTTTCATTTAATTTGCTATATTTGTGCAAAAGAAAAAAACAAACAAACAAAAATTATCTGTATTGGATCTCAAGAAACCAACCTTGTTTCATAGAAACCATTGCTTATAAGTTGAAATTGAAATAATAATACTAATGTTATAAAAATACTATAAATTAGAAGTTTTGAGACATATTTTTTTATAAGTAAAGATAGAAATTCGAATGATGAATTTATGGCTTTATATTCTACTTCATAAAACTTTTACAGCGGTATTTCGTATGCTCAAAACGATTAAATGATGAATAAGAAAAATGAAAAACGCATATATCCCACATTGCTAGGATAACATGTATGAGACTTGGATTGAGATTGCCCCCATCAAGTTGGGGTGCACTAGCATGATTTGTGAGATGTAAACAAATGTCTAGGCCGATTGGGCCTTTGCAACTCATTAAAAATTTAACAAATAAATAATTATTATATTTTATGGTTTATATTTAAAATTTATAATTGCTTCTAACAATATTATTGGGTTGGGGGCGCACCCGCACAACGTGTACGACCAATTAGACCCTCCACAATTCATTAAAAATTTAATTAATAAATAATTATTTTTTAGTATATTCTATTTACATTTTACAATTTATATTTAAAATTTATAATTGTTTCTTCTAATAAAATTATCTGAAAAATTACGTGTTTTTTGTGTTTATATTCCAAAAGTTACGGTTCCAATATCAAACTTTTCCTAATCTTTGATCGGTTGCTACCCGAAAAGTTGTGTTTTATTGTTTACATTCGATATTTTTTCTGGTTATTTTAGCATTTTTTTAAGTTATAAGTTTAAATATGTTTAAATACAATTACGTTCAATTTTAAATATCAAGATTTATTGAACTGGTTCTAGTAAAAGAAATTGTTATTTTTAAAAAAAATTAAGTTCTAACATTTTGTCCGTAATCACACCATAATGTAAAAAAAAAAAAAAAACAGAAAGATTATTTATTGGTATATAGCATAAAAACAGATTAACTATCCGTCGTCCTCTGCAATTTCTGTCATATTTCAATATTTCGATCCCTCAAAAACGTTAATATTACTTGTTATTCTGGGAAAAAATATATAATATGCAGAAAACCTTAACAACATGAAGAAGTAAAGCAATCTACTATAGAATCCTAGAACTGATATGAAAAATGAAAGTTTCTATGGAAATTATGCATTCGCAAATTGAAACTAGCAGCCCCCAAAGTCTAAACCTGTTGAAAACGAAGAAATATTATCAGGCACGTTCCCACCATGGCGTAGCCCTAGAGTGAGTGAAACATCGCCAGCATTGGCGGTGGCGAAAGGCTGTGAAATGGGTGGTGGCGCCACCACCTCAGTGGCAGTGGTGGTTAGGGAAGTGCAGTGTTTTGTTTTGTTTTCTGAGAATGAGAAGCATTGTTGGCTGTTGGTTTGGGTGAGTGAAGTGTCGTTTTCCGTGGCACTGATTTGGCACGTTTTGCCTGCTGCTGTGGTCGTTGTTGACGCTGCTGTCAATGATGGATTCGATGTTTTTGCATTATTGCTGTTATTATTATTATTATCTCCCTCTTCTTCCTTTGTCTCTTGTTGATACATCTCTTCCACCATAGGTTTCCACAGCCGAACCCTAGCATTTATGAACCAATTTGAAACCTGCATAAACATATATATATATATAGATGATTATTCCATATATACATATATTGAAGAGTAAAAATATCATGCCTCTAACTATGCCTCCTTACATGTCTCTGCTAAAAAACACATAAAAATTAAATTATAAGCCCTGACCCTAATCTTCATATCTTAAACCCTAAACCCTAAACCTTAAAAAATATACCATATTCCTAATTCCCTACACCTTAACCCTAAGCACTAACTTAAACCCTAAATCTTAAACCCACTATTTTAAAGTGGAAGCACCAATAGAGGCATAATTAAGGGGTAGACAATTTCCATCCATCCATATATTGAATCAATAATTATAAGGACTACTCATCCACTACAAATCATCTACCCCGTTTGGTGTCCCTTTTTAAGTCTCATACTAAAAATTTAAGTTTGGAGTTAAGGGTTAAGGTTATGATTTAGAAATATAGTTTATGGAATTTAGGGTAAATTGTATTTTTTAGAATTTATAATTTATAATTTAAAATTTAGGATTAGAACTTAAAATTTAATTTTTCAATATTAGGCATAGAAAGGTCGCCGCGAAGGGGTTAAAGATTTTTTTGTCCCTACTCATCGGCTAGCTATATCTTTCTTGTTCGTATTGTGCTCAATTACGTTTGTTTCCTAAGGAAAGTCCAAAGGAAATATCTTTTCTTGATCATATTCTGCTCAATTACGTTTGTTTCCTAAGAAAATTCCAAAGAGAATTGGGTCTCACTTCAGAATTAGATGTTTTGGCTTTCATGCAAATAAAAAATGTGAATAGCAACTCTTACCCTACTTGATGACCCCATCAATATAACTTATCCGACCTTCATATTTGATTGAACAAGACTTAGGGATGAACCAAGGGGTTGGAGGGGCAGTCGCATTCCGTAAAAGTTTCAAACTCTCATATAGATTATGTATTTTTTATCGATGACCTAAGTTCACACCCTTAAAATTTTGTAAGTTCGCACTCCTGACATAAAATTCTACATGCGTCCCAACATAAATTTCGAATCTAGTTCTACAAAGTAAAAGCTTGCTATAATAGATTTCTAAATCTCTCTCTATAATTTTCTGTTTAGTAGTGAAAAATCCAACCTGATTTCTCGAAAGACCAGTCTGTCGAGCCAACAAATGCTTATCTGCATCACTTGGGTACCTGGGAAAAAAGACCATAAAACGATTGATCTTTATGTACTGTTGCATGGGGTTTGAGAATCTAAGAGCAGAAAAGATCATGCAATTTTGCAGAGAAAGTACAGAAGAAGACAACTCCTTTCAACATCTTTCATTATTTACATGCACATTTGTCCTTTTGTTCCGTTAGTGAAAGAGTATAAAAAGTGCCAATAAAGGCTGTTTTTTTGTAACAAATTTCAGGCATGGTAAAGCTATTATAGACATGCATGATGCATCAGATGACTGTCTTTTAACAGCTTGTCTTTAAGCATTTTGTTTTCACATTAAGAAACTGTGGATCTAGAGTTAGAGTAGTGCAGTGTGAGATTAGAACAACGTACGGGTGGAGAAAATGTTCGAAAAGCCAGGCCCTCAAGATGTTGACAGATCGTTCAGGCAGGCCCCTTTGGGGCCTCCAAGGTTCATGTTCCATCACACTACCACCCATTTGATTCAACCCTCTTTGTTGTCTTAAGCTTTGCTCTAGCATCCTTAACCTCGGTGTCTCACCTTTGGTTATGCCCGAGATTCCGGCAACTCCATCATTCTCACCCAGAACCTCATAGCTGCGCTTCAATTGTGTCCATATCGAATCCTTTAAACTCCTAAAATGCCTTGACATTGCCTTCTGAGCGAGCGCAGTGTAAGGCACTGCTGCATCATTGCCCATCACTAGTTCCAATGAGTCCACCACCATTTTCATCTGTTCACAATAAAGCTTGTATCTCCTCTCCACCTGCAGGCCATGAACAAGTTCACTACTTTGTTGTTAATAACAGAAATCAACAGACCCGTGTCAGACATTTTCGTGGCCCTGAACGAAAACTCAAAATGGGTCTGTATAGAACAAAAATATGTTCTATATATTACTTTAAACAATTAATTTAATATTTTATTAATAAGCCATATAAGCATGATTAAAAATTATGAAGGTAGAAGGTGACGACTCTGAGCGGTCGCTCATGCTGCTCCCCTTGCAGGACACCACAGAAATCAATGATATATGATTTGACAATTTGAGGAGAAAGAGATGGAGATTACGTGCCTCATCAAGCATGGCTAAAAGCTTGACCTTTCTTCTTTGGTGTTCAATTCTGTCAGCCGGTGATAAAGGAGGGAGATCCTTTGTAAATGAAGAAGAACCACCAGGGTTGGTTTTGTTCCGACCAAACCTGTTCTTCTTCAACTGGCCTCTTCCAACACTACAGAATTCTGCCAACAATTCTTGAGCAGCTTTAACATACTTTGAGTTTCTAAGCACATTGATCATTCCCATTGTCGATCCGAGCGCGACATGAGCCTGGTTGTAATACGGAAACTCGACATCTTTGATCTCCAAGTGTGGAAAAGATGATGACAAAGATAGTGAAAGGCCTTGACTTTCTAAAACAGTGTTAGCATTATCAGGAACCCAAGTAAATGGAGGTGGAGTTAGTACAGTGCTCGTACCAAAAGATGGTGATCTTGGCTGCGGATTCATCAAGAAAAGTTGCATGGCAGCTGCTGAGCCTGCATTGAAGTGACTCGGTGGAGGTGGTAGTAGAGCCTGGTCTAATAACTCGGTGGAAGTTGTGGCGGCCGCGGCCGCTATACCCGAAGGACGGTCGAAGATTTCGGATAACATACCAGAACCAGATGTTTGATAAACAGGAGGAGCATTTGATTCTTCGTCTTCAATTAATGGTGGAGGTGGCGACTCAATGCATCGAACTCTTACCTTATCTCTACTGATCATGGCTGATCTCTCGAATTCATTCGAGAATCTGGAGATGCCAGCAGCTGCTTGGTGGTAATCTTGGGACATAGATCCTGTAGGGTTCATATTTCTATTGTATTGAACTGGAATTTAGTGAGTCTTGGATTGTTAAGAAAACATTGATGGGGAGAAATTTGGTGTAGTTATTCCCATTTCGGCACCTTCTTTTGCTTCATGATCATCACTTTTCCTTGACCTTCATGATCATTCATAATAAACAACTATATATATATATCATGAAGAAGAAAAAAACAGAAAGAAATTAAGACAGATGAAAGGATCAAAATTTCTTTTTCTTTTTTGTTATGAATTATGAAAGAGAAGCTTGTGTATATATATATGTTTATATAGGCAGATCTTGTTAGTACAGTTTCATGATATGAGAACTCATAGAAATCGTTTTCTTTTTCAGTGGTACATTGAAAGCTGCTTTAATTCCCTCACATCTTCATCATTTTCTTTCCTTTCATTTCTCTCAATTTCTCACTGTATATGTGTGTTATCCTCTGCACCTGTCGTCTCTTTCTTCCTTTAACTTTCTTGTCGGAAAGAAATTGTGAAATTTATAAAGTGAGAGAGGCGAAAGGAAAGGGTTAAATTCCAACAAAAGTCTTTTGTACCTTTTTATACCTAACAATAAAAATCAAATCTTTTAAATTTTAAACCTTAAACTCTAAAAAAATACATACTACTACGCTCAATACTCTAAATCATAATCCTAAACATTAAATATAATTTTTTAGGGTTTAGTCATAAATAGGGGCACAAAAAGACAGCGAATTTCTACTAGTTAAATTCTATTCTCTATATAAGTTTTCGATTTAGCCTCTCTATTTTAATTTGATCAGTTTTAATCAAACTATTTTTCAAAATTTTGAAATTATGATATTAAAATACAACTAAATTGCATGAATTTAAAATAATTAAATTTAAGAAAAAAATAAATTTACAATTTACGTATTCAAATTAATAATAAAATTAACTTAACGGATTTTCCAGCTTTTATTTGAGTTAAGACTGGAATTTAATTTAAAATTATAAAACTAAATATAATCAAATTAGAGTATAAAGCTTAAATCACATGTTATAAGGACCAATAGAAGAAATTAACCAAAGGAAAATATTGGAGGATGTGGAAAGAACCGTCTCGTTCTCATGAAAAACAAAAAGCTTTAGCCAATTGCCAAAGAGAGAGGAGATAAATTAGAATTTCTGTTTTGCTACTACGATTTAATCTCCTAATATTATTTTATGACATTGTCTTTTTTTTTTTTTTTTAGATTTCGTTCTCAAATTATGAAAATAATTATTTAAGCTTTGTTTAGTAGAAAGAAAAATGAAAGGAGGAAAGAGGGGGAAAATAGAAATAAAATAAATTTAAGAGTTGTTTGTTAGAGTGAAAAATCAAAATGAAAAAAAAATAGAGGAAAGGTAGTTTTTTTTACACTTATATAAATAATTTTCTCTCCAAGTTAGGTGGAAAATTAGAAAGAAAAGTGAAAACAATCTACTTTAATAATAAAATTATGAAATTATGTTTAAAAAATTCTAATTTTATTTTAACCATATTTATAGTTAATTTTTATGATTACATCTAATATTTTTATTATGATTTTTTTTGCTCATTTTACTCCGTAAAAATTTTATTTAATCTAAAAGTTACCCTTATTTATTTTTATTTTATTATTAAATTCAATATTGTTAACATAATAATATTTTTGTTAATTTTAGTTCCTAAAATATTTATTTAATTCGAAATTGAACTTTATTTGTTTTAAATTTTTATAATTTTAACTAATATTTCTACAATAAATTTATTTTTTCAATTTAATCACTAAAATTTTATTTAATTTGAAATTAACCTCTATTTTATAATTCAGTCTATTACCTTATAATAGCAAACTTTATATTTCAATCACTAATTTTATAATTGCAATTAAGGGCTTGTTTTAGTTGAAATTAACCTGAAACTTGGTCTATATGCCAATGATGATATTTATTTCATAAAGAAAGATTTAATTTCACTTTTTGAAAAACTGGCCCCCTATATTTTATGAATGTTTTCAAAATGGCCCATAAACTACTTATTTTTTGCAATTAACATTCTATTTCAAATTCGATTTCAACACGAATATATCATTGAGTCTAATTGGAATTAATGAGTCTAAAATGGACCTGAAATTGAGTTTTTAACTTAAAATCCAACTTATAAATTATTTATATTTTAGTCCCTAAATCCCGATTCGGTTAAATTCACTTCGATTTGAACTTCTTCTTCTTTTTTTAGCAAAATAGAGGTATACAATGTTTCTACTTATATTAAACCTTTATGTTTTGAATGTTTTTTGGGTTCAAATCTTATAAAATACCAAAATGTCTTTTTGTTAAATCGTTTATTTTCTAAACTTTTTAAAGGTTTACTTTCTCGGGTAGCTTTAGTTAATTATTTCTCCTTTATGTTCATGTTGTTTGTTTACTTTCATGTAACCAAATATGCTTGTTTTTTTTTAATTTGTTTTAGGCCACAAATGGGTCATTTGTAGCATTCGATATTCGGGTTGGATTCGTTTGTACCGTGTATTAGGTGTTACATTAACAGTCAAACTCTTAGGAATAGATTATAAAAATTAGAAATATATAGAGGTTAATTTCATATTAAATAAAAAATTTATGGACTAAATTGGACAAAAATAAAATCATATTAAAAATATTAGACTCAATTATAAAAAATAAAAATACATATATGTCAATTTTGAATTAAAGAAAACAAATTAGGGATTAAATTGAACAAAAATAAAACTATATTAAAAATGTTAGATTGATTATTAAAATTAGAAACAAATATGAGTCAATCTTAGATTAAATAAAAAATTTAGAGGCTAAATTGAATAAAAAATCAAATTAAAAATATTGTACTAAATTATATAAATTAAAAATAAATTATAATTTTCAAAGCTTAATTTTTTTCCCCTCACTTTTCTATTGTACCAAACAATAAAAAGGAAAAATCTTATTTTTTTTCTAGTTTTTCATCCTCTCAACCAGAAAAAAAAAATATTTTTCATCATTTTATTTTTTCATATTTTCAATTTTATTTCATCTTTATCAAGCAAAGCCTTAAAGTGGGACATTGCAATACTTTAACTTTAAGAATAGGATCACTTAATTTAAATATATATACTTCATAAATATTATTGATTAGCAAAGTGTATATACAATTATTGTGTTTGGTTAGTGGAATATATATAAGATTGTTTAGATGTATATTGTACTAAATTATTTTTATGATATAATATTAATTACATTCCTATTGTACTTATATTTAGAAGGGGAATTTAGGTGAAGATAACAGTTCTGAGGGGTCTTGAACCCAGGACCTAAGGAAAAAGAAGTGGAGCAGGTGAGCGTGCCCTGATCACCACGTCGTCTTCCATGCTGAATTAGAAGATATTTGTTTGAACTTCCATACAAACGCTTCCCATTGGATTCTAAGTTTTACATGTATCATATTGACTCCTCGTGAATTAGGTTATAATCAAGTTAATCTCGGAATAAAATTATGTCTCAACTAATCCCCTCATTTGAAAAAGCATCTCAAACGGGCAGATTCTCATTGATCATTAACATGTCGCCACATCATTATTTGATTGGCTAAATTTATATTTTTTTAAAAAAATCATCAAAACTCTTTCTAAAAAATCTAAAAACAATAAAAAATATAATATTTTTTCATATTATAAATAATTAAAAATAATTATAAAATAGTCTTCAAATAAGAAAAAAAACTAAAAACAAGAAAATAGACAAAATAGTAAAGTAAACATCATTAATTTTAATAATATTCAACATGGGATACAACTATTATCCCACAAGCCTTAACAATGGATTAGCACCATTCAGTCCATAAGTTACTTGGTATATAAATTAACTGGGTTATATTACAATTCAGAACAAATTTTACATTAACCTTCTTTTCCCTATGTCCTCAACTTTTATAGCCGGTGGTGAATCTATAAATTTAAAAATGATAGTTCAAAATAATTTTTTAAATAGAGATGCTGATTTTTATTTTTTCACATACACACTTTAAATTATATATATTTTTTTAAAATTAACACTAAAAAATATTTCTAAAAATGGAGATGCATTTGCTCCTTAGTACCCTCCAAAACCTTGTGAATCTGCCCCTCCTTATCGCCACCACATCAAACTCAAATTGAAAAATCCCAAGGCATATAAAAAAATCTAGAGGAAATAACCATATGAATAAAAGAAAAGAGTTAGAAAAAGAAAACCATAGTGAAGTCTATTAAAAAAATATAAGAAAAGAACTTTTGGAAAAGTTGTCATTCAACAGAGTGTATTTGCAACGGTCGAACCGAGATATCTTTCTTAGAATTAAATTGTGAAAAGAAAGATATCATAAAAAGGACTACATATTTAAATACCGTTGGTGGATACAAAGACTGTACTCAAGAAGGACTGGTAGAGTCACATACCTTAAAAAATTTTAAAACTTAAAAAAATTTAAAGTTGAGATAATAGTAAAATTATAGGCCAGTCTCTTAAAATATATATAATTTATATTGTTGACTCTATAAATTTAGAAATTATTAGATAACTCCTTCAATAAATAATGTTAAATTCTGTCATTTTTGAGTAATTGATTTCAAGATTAAAAAATGTGAAGGTAAATACTTTCGACCTAGATCTACGCTATCCAAAGCATTTTCTAACGAAACAAAGGTCAGAATCACGCTCATAGGTTGATTTTGGATATCAGGTGGGAGGCCAAAAACTTCGATTGAACAGGAAAACATGCAACATGTTTGGATCCAAAAATCTAAAATCAATTTTGGACCTTAAACATAATTATGGAAAAAGTAAGGTAGAAGTAGCTTTTGCGTTTCGTCGTAATTTTTACACAATCGTAATTTTAAAAAAAAAATCTCAAACATAAATCATGTTAGTTTAAAAACAATTATACATAAAATCAATTCTATAAAATCACGGTGATCCAAAATTAATTCTACCACCGCAAAACCAAACACACACGTTGATGGCGACTATTGGACTTCATAGTCACTTATGGTTGTCAGCGCAACGAGAACGATGGACAACACGGCAACTGACGGTGATGACAAGTCGATTTTGTGAGAAATTATATTATGGGTCATTCCCACCACATCATCCGTGGGACCAACCAATCAAATGCATTCATTTTATTAATTTTTCCATCCCATCTTTTTACTAAGTGAATCTTCACTCATATTTATTGCAAATCAAATTTAAAAATAAATTTTACTAAATAAAGATTCACTTGGTAAAAAAACTAGATAAAAAAAAATTAATGAAATAGATGCATTTGATTGGTTGTTCCCATAAATGACGTGGTGGGAAGGTCCCGTGATATAATTTTTCCGATTTTGGGATGTTTAGATAAGGAGATATGAGAGAGGAAAAAGAGAGAAAATATAATATAAAAAAAATAAAAATGAGTATTTAAAGTTCTACGGTACGAAGTCGTTTTGAGGCATGTGACCCGTGACCCGGATATAACTTGAACCTTTTAACGCCTTTAGGGATAACTACAGTTTTGGTCCTTGTGTTTTGTATGTATATCAATTTTGACATCAGTAAATTTTGTTTTTAAAATTCATTCCTAGCATGTTTTATTCTTTAGCGTGTTTATTTAATTTCTATACATTATCGTTAATTATTAATTTTTGCTAATATTTTCTATGTTTCATTCATTTTTATAATATGCATCATAAAAGTTTTTTCATGTTTTAAAAATAATTAAGGCAATGTTGTTGTATTGGGATAATTATTGAGATAATGTCCCTACTTACTGGAGTGTTATCATGTTAATTAATTGCGATAGGAGAACATTTTTTTCATGTTTTTTTTATAACATAATGCAATGTTGTTATGTTACGATAATTGAAGTGGTAGTGTCCAAACTTATTGCATTCTTGTCCTTTTAATTATCAGATATTGAATAACATGTTTCACAAAAATCGAGTAAACAAATTTTCTTTTTGCATTTTCAAAAAAATCAATAAAAAATATTTTGTCTTCAAAAAGGTTCACTTCATCAAGTTAACTTATATTCATTCAAGCGATCATATTGTAAGTCTAAATTTATATTCGGAACTTTTTAAAAATAGAGACAACCTAAATTTTAATTAAAATATTAATTTTTTGACGTCACATTTTATACGCGTAATAAACTCTCGAATCTAATCTTAAATTTAGTTTTAAACACATATCTCCAAAATTATCTTTTAATTTAAAAAGATCTTTAATAAAAAGACATTTCAAGTTAAATATTGTTGATCCCAAAACGATTTCCATAATAATAAAACAAAAACAAAAAACGTGAAACGGAGGGGAACAGCCACTTGATGATTTGATCGTGTAGATGTTGAAATTCCACAACGTGCTAAGGCAGATCATTAAGGGAAATTGACGGATGTGATCCAACGTCACAGAAAAACTGCATTAAAAAAACTTGTTAATAGTTCTTTTCTGTTGCGTGCAGTCAGTATGAGAATTCTGAGATTTTGATGATCTATTATCCTGTTAAGTTAATAACGATTTTGACTGTTCGCTCGTTGGTGTTTCTAACTTTTTAGGGTGTAAATGAGTGGAGTCGAATCCTACAAATATTGAATAGTTCAGATCGATTCGTTAAACATTCAAGTCGAGTTCAAACTCGAGTCAAGCCTAATAGAATTAAACTTGAAATCGGACTTGAGTTTCGTGTAGAGTTGGATTCTATTGGGTTCCATTAAAAAAATCTGAACTGTTAATTCCTTTTTTTCCCTTGGGACTCTAGAACTAAACCAGCCCGTGGCTTTCACCAAGTTGGTCATTTTCTTGTTACGTTTAACGAAGGGCTCACCATTATCGAGCTTATTCAAATGTGGGTACCAAACTCGTCCTTCAACTCACCATGACATGAGTCCACAACCTTAACGAGCGTAGAACCCTAACAGGTTGGGCCAATGAGGCCTACGCCTGTCATTATTTGTGCCACTTTTATCTTCTTTTCCCCCCTTAATTATTTTCTCTTGAACAACCTTTTCGATGTTTATTTTTTGGTTCAAAAAGTTAAATTGGGCTTTAACAAAAAATAAAAAAATCAATTAAGTACTTATAAAAATTTTGTATTTAATTTAGCCCTCATAATTCAAATTACACCCAATTTAGACCTCAATGAAAAATTAAAAAATCAATTTAGTCATTCCGCTAAGTTGACCGTTAGTTAATACGTTGGTGACACATGACACAATTTGGACGAGACACATCATCAAAACCGTAAAATAATCATTTACAGTCTAAAAAAATTTAAAATTGTAAAAAATTTAAAAATAAAAAATATTATTTAAAATATTCAAGAAAAATCTAAAAAATATTTTACTTAAAATAAAAAATAATTTTAATAATTATTAAAAAATTATATAAATATTTAAAAATTGTATATATTTAATTATAAAATCCTAAAATTTCAAAAATGCCCAAAATGCCCAAAAATTTCAAATCCCTAACCCTACATTCCCAAGTTCTCAAATCAGTTTAATCGACGATGGAAGTTGTCGGTACTGTGACAAACGACTGTGCTGGTAAGAAGAAATATTAAGGGAGAATGAGAGTTTTTCTGTGACGGAGAGTGGTCGGTGGTTGATTCGGTGCTAATTCTTAATTTAGGGATTTATGAGTTTTTTTAAAGAAACGAAACTTTTGAGTTTTTTTATAAAAAAATATTATTTTATGTTTTTTAAAAAATAAAGGAAAATAAGAAAAAAATTAAATTAATATTTTTACATTTTTAATTTTTTTATAAAAAATTTATGAATTTTTTATATCTTTAAATTAAAAAAATCGTTTTGATGACGTGGCACACCCTAGCCACGTGTCCTTTTATATGTTGATCGTTAGAGAACTGTAACAATCAACACGGTCAAACTAACAGAGGGACTAAATTGTGTGTAATTTAAACTATGAGGGTTAAATTGTGTGTAATTTGAACTATGAGGGCTAAATTGGGTGCAAAATTTTCATAAGAGCTTAATTGATTTTTTGATTTTTTTTGTTGATGGCTAATTTAACCTTTAAGCCATTCTTTTATATCTCAACGCTAAAAAATAAATTATAAGCTTTAACTTTAAATTTTAAACTCTAGACTCTATGCCCTAAAAAGTACATCACACACTCAATACCTTACACCCTAATACTAAACCTTAAACCTTAAACCCTAATACTAAATCTTAACCATAAACCCTAAACTTAATATTTAATGTTGGGGCATAAATAAGGAAACCAAGAAGGGAATAATTTCTATTCTTTTCTTTTATGTTATCTTTTTTGTGTTCTAGAGTTTATTTTTTTTTTAAATTGAAACTTTAAATCAGACAACTTTACTAATAAACAAAAGTAAATTAAAGACTATGTCTTTCAAAGATTTCAAGCATTCAAAATCCAAAAAACAATAAAAAAACTAAAGGGCTGCTCTAGTTAGAACAAACACTTTCTCTTTATACTACAACAAATCTTTAAAGGGTAAACTACTGCAGGGGTCACTTACGTTTAGCGTCTGTACAGTGTTAGTCACCACTTTTGAAAAGTGTATATTAGTAGTCCTCTACGTTTTCAATGTGTAAATACTTGGTCACTCCGACGTTAACTCCGTTAGTCCCCTAACGGATTGCTGATGTGGCGAAATTAAAATAAGGATAAATTACTGCAATAGCCATTAAAATTTATCTCATGTACATTTTTTCTCCTCAATTTAAAAAAGTAAACATTATAGTCACTAATAAAAATGTTTCTTTATAATTTCACCCTTAAATTTTTAAAAATTCATTTTTCAATCCTAAAACTTTACAATCAATTAACACAATAATATTATAAATGCTTAGATGAAAAATAGGTGCCCAAAGTATACCCTTTGAAACTTAGGTGCCCAAATTTAATTTTTTCGAGTCAAGTCGAGTTATTGGAATTTCTATTTTATAATTCAAACTTTATTTTGAATTTTTGAGTCGAGTTTATGAAATTATGAGTCGAGTATTTTCGCATAAAACCTAAAAATTGAATTTTTTCGAGTCAAGTCGAGTTATTGGAATTTCTATTTTATAATTCAAACTTTATTTTGAATTTTTGAGTCGAGTTTATGAAATTATGAGTCGAGTATTTTCACATCAAACCAAAAAATTTAATTTTTTCGAGTCAAGTCGAGTTATTGGAATTTCTATTTTATAATTCAAACTTTATTTTGAGTTTTTGAGTCGAGTTTATGAAATTATGAGTCGATTATTTTCACATCAAACCAAAAAATTTAATTTTTTTCGAGTCAAATCGAGTTATTGGAATTTCTATTTTATAATTCAAACTTTATTTTGAATTTTTGAGTCGAGTTTATGAAATTATGAGTCAAGTATTTTCACATCAAACCAAAAAATTTAATTTTTTCGAGTCAAGTCGAGTTATTGGAATTTCTATTTTATAATTCAAACTTTATTTTGAATTTTTGAGTCGAGTTTATGAAATTATGAGTCGAGTATTTTCACATCAAACCTAAAAATTTAATTTTTTCGAGTCAAGTCGAGTTATTGGAATTTCTATTTTATAATTCAAACTTTATTTTGAATTTTTGAGTCGAGTTTATGAAATTATGAGTCGAGTATTTTCACATCAAACCTAAAAATTTAATTTTTTCGAGTCAAGTCGAGTTATTGGAATTTCTGTTTTATAATTCAAACTTTATTTTGAATTTTTGAGTCGAGTTTATGAAATTATGAGTCGAGTATTTTCACATCAAACCTAAAAATTTAATTTTTTTCGAGTCAAATCGAGTTATTGGAATTTCTATTTTATAATTCAAACTTTATTTTGAATTTTTGAGTCGAGTTTATGAAATTATGAGTCGAGTATTTTCACATCAAACCTAAAAATTTAATTTTTTCGAGTCAAGTCGAGTTATTGGAATTTCTATTTTATAATTCAAACTTTATTTTGAATTTTTGAGTCGAGTTTATAAAATTATGAGTCGAGTATTTTCACATCAAACCTAAAAATTTAATTTTTGAATAAAGTTTGAATTATAAAATAGAAATTCCAATAACTCGAATTTTTTAGTAGTTAGTGGACTAAATTTTTAAGTTTGAGTTATTAAATAGGAGCAATTTGGGCACCTAAGTTTCAAAGGGTATATTTTGGGCACCTATTTTTCATCTAAGCATTTATAATATTATTGTGTTAATTGATTGTAAAGTTTTAGGATTGAAAAATGAATTTTTAAAAATTTAAGGGTGAAATTATAAAGAAACATTTTGTTAGTGACTATAATGTTTACTTTTTTAAATTGAGGAGAAAAAATGTACATGAGATAAATTTTAATGGCTATTGCAGTAATTTATCCTTATTTTAATTTCGCCACATCAGCAATCCGTTAGGGGACTAACGGAGTTAACGTCTGAGTGACCAAGTATTTACACATCGAAAACGTAGAGGACTACTAATATGCAGTTTTCAAAAATGGTGACTAACTCTGTACAGACGCTAAACGTAAGTGACCCCTGCAGTAGTTTACCCATCTTTAAAATTCGTTGTAGAAAGAATCCTTAAAGAATTGTCAAAAAAAAATTCGGACTAAACCCGGAGGTAAAAAAAATAAAGCAAGAAATCAGAACTAAATCCTTTTTTTCCTGTTGAAAATCACAGTTTCTAATTCCCCAAACCAATATTTTTAGGATCTTCCAACTTAGCCGCATCATGTTTAACCATGCAAACAGTCAACAACTTCAAGCAAGTTTCAACATACGAAGGAAAAGATTTCTTAACCTCATCTCTGGCCGGCCCCCGCGGCGGCCATGTCTTCCGCTTATTCTCCCGATCATCGGAACGGCAATCGTACTTCCTCTTCATCTCCTTCAACCACTTCTTCGTCCTCCTGACCGCATTATCGCCTAACTTCTCTTTCTCCGTCGTGGTCATCAACAATGGATAGCTTCTCAAGTAATTTTGCCTCATCAGATACCGCTCTTTACTGCATCCGGAGCTTAGTTTGATAGGGTTTCGTACGTCATTGAAGTTTGATGAGCAGCTTAAACTCCCCATGCTTTTGATATTATTCTTCCGTAAGTAGTTCAACGTTGATATAAGCCTCAAAACAAGTTTTTGATCTATAGAGACCGGAGAAATTAAATTCTTTTAGGAATCCTTTTTCTGCTACGGAATTTGTTTCCTTCGTAGCGTAGGCAAAACAAGAAGTCTATTATGTATATAGACAAATAGAAGAGGGAATCCTAGCTATAGGAAAAACTTGTTTTCCCTACTTTTATTTTAATTTTAAATATACTTCAAGAAAAATTTGTTTAGTGAGGAATTATTTTGAAAGAAAAAGAACAAACTTTTAAGTACGTTTTTATGTCCAGCACTAAAAAAAAAAGTAAATTTTAATATTTAACTCTAAATTTTATATCGTAAAATCTAAACTCTAAAAATAGACTATATTCTTAATTTTTTAAATTCTAATCATAAATTTTAACTTTAAACCTTAAATCTAAACTCATTTTTTTAAAGTAGGGGCATAAAAAAATATAGCCAGAGAGATAATTTTCGTCTAAAGAAAATAGGGTTTGTGGTAGACGCGGTACATACCTTTTCATCCAAGTTGTTTCATGTTCGTACGCACATATATATTTAGTGTGATAAATGTTAATTAAAAGTAGAAAATTCTAATGAATAATATTTATTATTGTTCAAATTTTCTTTATAATCATTTAATATGTCTTACAAATAGATAATAGAGTTTAGCCTTAGGATAGCGTGGTGTCGAGAATTATTGATTGCAAACTTTTCAAACAATTTTCTAGTGTTTTGTTTTTCTTTTCTTAATTTACTATTTTTGTAACACCCTAATTTAATAAGTAAAAAAAAATAATATATATAATAAATGAGTGTACGGTGATGAATGAAAAAAAATGAAAATAATGCAAATACAAGGGTTTGAACTCATGACCTATGCCTGGTGGATCCAAGACTTAACCATTTAAGCTAAATTCCCCTTTTTGTTATCCTACGCCCACTCCTATTTGAATTGTGTTTTTTTCAATCTGATTCAATAATAATTACAAGTCAGACTCCTCACTTACCCATTGGGGAATACCAATCGAATCTGGAAAATCGAAAGAGAGAGTCTGGAAATTTTCTAAGTCCCCCTCATCGTTCACCGGCTCGATCTTCTTCACCGTCCGGCCGTCGCGTGCACCGCCAACATCGGCGTGATCGTCGCGTCACCCCGATCGAGACCCAACTCTTCACTCGCGCATAAGCTCTGTCGTTCACCTGGGAGAACCAATTGAAGAATCGTCGAAACACCAAACCTAGCCGTCTTCGTTTCTGTCGTTTATCGGCAATTTCCGTCGTCGTTGGAGAGCGTTAAGGGTTCAGGCATGACAAGCGTGAGGAGGCGGCCAAAACCCCCTTGGCTGATCGTCCTTCTGACTCCGACAAGGCCCTTATCGAAGTTTCGTATTTTTCGAAAAAGGCTTGGAATTTCAGGTGATTTTCGGCTCGATTCCAAATTTATTTCATGATATTATGTATGGGTTGAATTAATAGTTTTTTTCTCTCTGTTTTTTCGGCGAAATCGAAGATTTTAGGGTTCTGGCGGCTTTTCAATAAGGTTTTCGTCGAAGTTTCGGCGGGTTTCCGATCTTGGCGAGTGAACCGATCTGAACCCACCAAACCGAATCGGTCTAGTTAACAACCCGATCTAAGCCTAAACCGAACCAAGCCCAGACCCGTATCTGACCCGACCCGAATCTGTATCCGACCCAAATCAATCCAACCTGAACCGTTCAACCGAACCCGACCCGTTGACTGAGTTAACTTAGCGAGTCAACTCGTTCGAGTCAACCCAATTGACCAGTGACGTCATCGTTGACTTTGACCCAAAAAGACAAAAAAAAATTCTCGAAAAGGTGTAGTTTATGATTTTCAACGTCCTGAGTCCGTTTTTAAACCCGTTTCTCAAAATTCTGACCCGAAAGCCTCCGAATATGACCTTGAACCCGAACTTGTTTATGTATTTAATTATTCAGTTAAGGGTACTATGAATAAGGACTGAAATGGGAATTTGTGTTATTGAAGGTACTCATAGTTCCTTGAATACGAATTGTTGATGGATGTCGAATTCAGGTTCGAGTGCAATCGAATGGGGTATCATGAATTGACTGATGTAGCTCGGAGTTAAGGTAATACTTTACTACGTTCTGCATGTTTTCAAACTTGTTGGTATTCGGTTAATGCTTACATGACTATGATTAAGCATATGATAAATTCTGCTTACGTCAATAAATTAAGAAATAAGAATATTGATGGCCAAGGCAAAAATATTCGAATAAGAGATTTGATGAATTGAAGGGACTTCCGAGTTCAGTAAACGACTAATAAAAAGCAGATGATCTCTAATTCTGATTATTTTGGCTAATGTATTACGAAAATTCCCTCGAGCTATGTAAATGACTAAATTACCCATGTCAATAAAAGTGGTCTGGAAATATACAATAGACCCGGTAAAACAACTGATTCTTCCGAAAATCTTGAAATTGCTCGGGAAGTTATGGTACGAGGCTTCACTTTCGAGTCTATAAATTGCTCAGTTTTTTTGAAATTGAATAATTCTCTGAAGACATTTACGAGAAACTAATTGTACGTTTGAACTAGTCAGGGTTGCGTAAAATGTTGAATTGATTGAAATGACTAAAATGTTTAGAAATACTGATAAGGCTGAATTGATCAGTATGTCACTAATGACCAAAAAGAATGATCTATCCTCGACACCAATTGTTAAATTAAACAAAATGATGGATTTACCCTCGAGAACTATAATGAATGAATAGTTGAAATGACCCAGAGGCTCAGAATAATTGAAACACTTTCAGACATCGAGGTGGCTGAAAATACCTCTAAGACTTGAAATGAGAATTATCAATAAAGCCAAGCAAAAGCAATAGTCCTGAAAGTAGTAATACACGACCCTTGTTGGTTGGTCGTTTCGAGAAGTATTGTGATGTTGGAAGAATACCACTTAAAGGCATGTTCAAGTTATTTGGATAAAGTACCTAGGTCTATGGTAAGAGCAACATGTTCTTCGTGTGTATTCGATGTTATGGATCGAGTTCAGATGCATTACACATGTCCAATTACTTGGGAAATACCATTTAGATTTTTTTTTGATTTCTCGTTGTATGTTCAATGGTTGCTTGGCTTGGCGAGCTTTTGTTATACAATGTAGTCAGTTCTGAGAAGTGAGTACTTGGAGTGTACTGATTCGGTTAGATAATAAACCTTGTGTGATTGTTTGTGATTAGTTAAAAGGGACTCGGAAACCTGATAAGTAACCAGAACTTCTAAACTCTGTACGTCATCGTTTTTACCCGATAGTCAAATTGCCAAACTACCCTGAAGGTCAAAATGACCAAAAATGCCCTCATAGGCTTAAATGATTGGATCACTCTTGGTACTTATGAAATCTCAATGTTCTCGATGTGTCAAGTTCCGAATGTTGGTTTGAGCTGTTAGTACCGAGCTCCCTCGCTTAGGGACCTTGTCTTGAAATCAGTCCAAAAATTGGCAAATGTCATCTTTTTTATACCTATCAAGTACCCTTGAGAAATGAATTGGGTCATAAAGCGCGTACCATGTATCTGTAAACACTATTTGTCCTAAACTAAGATCATCTGCTTAAAATTAAAAGTAAGACATTATTATTCGAAAAGAAAGCAATTCTCTGATTTATGTTCTCCATATGAAAATATATTTGATATATGGCATTGAATACGAAATAATAAAAAAATAAATTTAGCATCTGTCTTCCTGTATAAAAATAGATTTGATATCTATTTTTTGTAATACTGTATTCTGAATATAAATTGAATTCACCCGGGGTATATTATCTGGGATATGAATGAAGATCTGTAGGCTCAACGCTGGTAAACCCTTCTGGACCTAAGCTCCTACGCCCGACGGGTATAGGTAAGTCTTTCTGGATACTACTTTGGGTTTCTGCATCTTGGCGTATGGCTGGAGGGTAGTTAAGTAAATTAATAAAACTTTTCGACCTCTTCTGAAACATACCATACTAAATTATTGTATCAAAGTGAACTCTCAGTAAACTTACAATTCCGCGCTTAATGAACCACTCTGAACTCCTTGATTCAACTCCTGAAATCTCTTTTGAATCTCCTGTCTTAGACTCATCTCTTAAGGTTCTGGTGATCAAATAAAGAACCACTATGTTACCTTATGATATAACGCTCCATTCAAACATAGAGTCGTAATTAGAGCTTATTGTTACCCAGTCTATCATGACAATGTTAAGCTTGCCATATACTTCCTTGTGCTTTTAGCATCCATTGGTAGTCTGTATTACTGAGCTTTTCAAAGCTCATGTTGTTTTTACCATCACATGTTAGAAGATCGACCATGTCGCAGCATTCAATGTCGGTATGGGAGTTTCTTCGGCTTGCTTGCGGAGTATGGTACCTAAAATTAGGGTTCATGTATGTAACGTTTTGATTTATATTCGAGTATGAAACTTGTATTAACAACTTTTATCACAGTTTTGTTTCATTGTCTAAATGTTTTATGAAATTGTATTTTAATTCGAAACTTGAATTATGATTTTAAATTGTTTAACAATTGTTTATTTGAAATTTTTAACGTGGGTCGCTCTGGTGACCTTAATGTGACTTCCTAGGATCCGTGGTAACGCATAGGCGAGTCTAGGGGGTTGCATTTAGTGGTATCAGAGCTTAGAATTGCGTCATTTTAGGTAGATCGGCCGATTGTCTGTCATAGGGTGTCTGGTTTGTGTATGCCTCTAGATCCTGACCGTACTCCACCAAGCCAAGACTCTGATGTCGAATCCTTTTTCTGAAATTACTGAATCTAAGTTTTTTGTCCGCTGTAGCTCAAATCGTACTGACAAGGAATGTCTGTAACATTCGTTTGTGAATTGGATTAACTTAATTGATCTAAATCTGGATAAAGAACCTGAGATGGTTTATGCATATGAAATCGAAGATCTGAATTAGATTAAGAATAAATGTTTGATCATATGAGATAACCGATATAAGATTACATGTAAGGTAGCTTGGTGATAATGATTGTATTTGAGATTATTGTGATGAAAATTTGATAAAAGTATTACGAATTTAAAAGAAAGGTGTTCGTTAGATTGGTGAACGTATAAATTATGTGGTGACTCCGTTATACACGAAGGAAACAGTTGCCTGAACATTCCTCTGGAAGTAAGTGAACTTTATTTAGAATCTTGGTTATGTTTGCCCGGCTTGAAGAAAGACTTTTTCTTTGAAATTGAGGCATGGTAGACCGTTATGTATCACTTTTGACTGAAATTTGGTGTTACATCCTAATTCTGGAAGGCCCTGGTGGAGGCCTTGAGTACTCGTCTGTATTTCAGGTACCACTTTTCTTCCGTAAATTGATATTCAACCTAGTAGAATAATTAAGATTATAGAGAAGATATTTCAGGGTTGTAAGATTGACTTCTGTGGTAGTTGGGAAGATTCTGACCCATAGATGAGACCATTATAATAACAATTATGAGACTAGTGTTCGTTTGACTTCGTAAGTTCTGTATGGATTCATATATTGTATTTTTATTAGTTGGTCTGAGATGTATAATGGGATGACTTTGGGTCCAAAGGACAATCCGAGTGTCTGAGAACATTTCCATATTGATTTGTGACCGTCTAAGAGCCTAAAAAAACAAGGATATTTTGATGAATAAGTTTCAATAGTAGAATGGATAAAAGAGCAGTTTTGTTTCTCTCCGACTGGTCAATTTCGAGGACGGAATTTCTTTTTAGGGGGAGAGTTGTAACACCCCTAATTTAATAAGGCAAAAAAGAAGAAAAATAATAATAATATATATAATAAATGAGTGTACGGTGATTAATGAAAAAATGGAAATAGTGCATGTACAAGGGTTTGAACTCGTGACCTATGTTTGGTAGATCCAAGCCTTAACCATTTCCCCTAAGATCCCTTTTTGGTTATATCCTACACCCACTAATATTTGAATTGTGTTTTTTTTTCAATCTGATTCAATAATAATTACAAGTCAGACTCCTCACCTACCCATTGGGGAATACCAATTGAATCTAGAAAATTGAAAGAGAGAGAGAATTTGGAAATTTTCTAAGCCCCCCTCATCATTCACCGGCTTGATCTCCGTTACCGTCCGGTCGTGGTGTGCACCGCGACTTTCGGCGTGATCGTCGTGATGCCCAGATCGAGACCCAACTCTTCACTCGCGCATAAAGCTATGTCGTTCACCTGGGAGAACTGATTGAAGAATTGTCGAAACACCAAACCTAGCCGTCTTTGTTTCTGTCATTTATCGGCCGTTTTTGTCGTCATTGGAGAGTGTTAAGGGTTCAGGCATGACCAACGTGAGGAGGCGGCCAAAACCCCATTGGCCGTTCGTTCTTCTGACTCCGACAAGGCCCTCACCGGAGTTTTGTATTTTCCAACAAAGGCTTGGAATTTCAGGTGATTTTCGGCTCGATTTTGGCTTTATTTCATGATATTATGTATGAGTTGAATTGATAATTGTTTTCTCTCTGTTTTTCCGACGAAATCGAAGATTTTAGGGTTTCAACGGCTTTTCGATGAGGTTTTTGACGAAGTTTCGGTGGGTTTCTGATCTTGGTGAGTGAACCAGTCTGAACCCACCAAACCGAACTGGTCAAGTTAACAACCCGGTCTGAACCAGCTCAACTCGGACTGAGCCTAAACCGAACCGAGCCCAGACCTGTATTTGACCTAACCCGAACCCGTATCTGACCTGAATCGATCCAACCTGACCCATTGAACCGAACCTGACCCATTGACCGAGTTGACTCAGCGAGTCAACCCAATTGACCAGTGACGTCAGCGTTGACTGCTGACGTCAGCGTTGACTATGACCCAAAAAGTCAATGTTTCCCCAAAAAAGTGTGTTTTATGTTTTTCGATGTCCCGAGTCCGTTTTTGAAGCCCGTTTCTCAAAATTCTGACCTGAAAGCCTCTGAATCTTACCTTGAACCCGAACTTGTTTATGTATTTAATTATTCAGTTAAGGGTACTATGATTAAGGACTAAAATGGGAATTTGTGTTATTGAAGGTACTCATAGTTCCTTGAATACGAATTGTTGATGGACGTCGAATTTAGGTTCGAGTGCAATTGAATGAGGTATCATGAATTGACCGATGTAGCTCAAAGTTAAGGTAATACTTTACTACCTTCTGCATACTTTCTAACTTGTTGGTATTTTGTTAATGCTTACACGACCATGATTAAGCATATGATAAATTATGCTTACGTCAATAAATTAAGAAATAAGAATATTGATGGCCAAGACAAAAATATTCGAATAAGAGATTTGATGAATTGAAGGGACTTCCGAGTTCAATAAATGACTAATAAAAAATAGATGATCTCTAAGTTTGATTATTTTGGCTAATGAATTACGAAAATGCCCTCGAGCTATGTAAATGACTAAATTACCCATTTCAATGAAACTGGTCTGGAAATATACAATAGATCCGGTAAAACAACTGATTCTTCTAAAAATCCTGAAATTGCTCGGGAAGTTATGGTACGAGGCTTCACTTTCGAGTCTATAAATTGCTCAGTTTTTTTTTTGAAATTGAATAATTCTCTAAAGACATTTACGAGAAACTAATTGTATGTTTGAACTAGTCAGAGTTGCGTAAAATGCTGAATTGATTGAAATGACTAAAATGTTTAGAAATACTGATAAGGCTGAATTGATCAATATGTCTCTAATGACCAAAAAGAATGATCTATCCTCGGCACTAATTGTCAAATTAAACAAAATGATGGTTTTACCCTCGAGAACTATAATGAATGAATAGTTGAAATAACCCAGAGGCTCAGAATAATTGAAACACCTTCAGACATGTAAGTGACTAAAAATACCTCTAAGACTTGAAATGAGAATTATCAATAAAGCCAAGCAAAAGCAATAGTCTTGAAAGTAGTAATACACGACCCTTGTTGGTTGGTCATTTCGAGAAGCATTGTGATGTTAGAAGAATACCACTTAAAGGCATGTTCAAGTTATTTGGAGAAAGTACCTAGGTCTATGGTAAGAGCAATATGTTCTTCGTGTGTATTCGATGTTATGGATCAAGTTCAGATGCATTACACATGTCCAATTACTTGGGAAATACCATTTGAATATCTGTTCGATTTCTCGTTGTATGTTCAGTGGTTGCTTGGCTTGGCGAGCTTTTGTTATACAATGTAGCTAGTTCTGAGAAGTGAATACTTGCAGTGTACTGATTCAGTTAGATAGTAAACCTTTTGTGATGGTTTGCGATTAGTTTAAAGGGACTCGAAAACTTGATAACACTACACCACACTTATTATATATCGACACTTTTTGGGGAAAAACGCTGCGAACATCGCACTTATTATGACGTTTACAGTTCGAACGCCTTGAAATAACACACTTAGCGGTGTTTTTGAAAGAAGCGTCGCAATAGATATCGTTTTAGCGACGTTTGGTTATATAAACTCAGCAATAAATAAGATTTACCGGCGTTTGTCTCTACAAATGCCAGTAGTAAAACACGTTATTTTCACCTTTGATTATATTCTCAATTTCAAATGCACCAATATCCCCAAATCCATCCTGATAAAATCCCTAAGTATTGCTCCTGCTTCTCCTTGCCATCACTCCTCGTCGTCCTTCCTCGACGTCGCTCTTCATTCGTCCTTCCTCGCCGTCGCTGACTTTCTCCAAGAAAGCTCACAAGCTCTCCACCCTTTTCCTCAGAGGTCAAAAGCATTCCGGCTATTTACCTCTGCACCAATTGTAAAAAGATACGATATTTTTACTCTCCAGACAGCTGATGGAATTTGTGTTTGCCTCAGAAGTTTCATCAACAAACAACGAACCATGGAAAATGGGTTTTCTTCTAAGGTATCCTAGAAAATTCAATTTCATTATTTCTTTATGTCTTTTTTCTAGGAATCTTCAATGTAATTGATTTTGCCTCAAGCTTAATTTTAAGTTCAAAGTAATTTTCTTTTAATCTGAGCATGTATTTACTCATTTCTACTTCGGCTTTCCGCCTTACTGGGAAAAATATGCTAAAGAGTGTTTGGGGGAAATTATTCTCGGCGAAGTCGAATTAGAAGTTGTCCCGAATTCTAGTAATGCAACGAGAGATTCAGGTTTCTGTACTTGCATTTTGTTTATTTGGTTATGTAATTAGAGTTAGATTAAATGGCAGAATGAGAAATTACTTGTTCATACGCATCATTTTCAAAAAAAAATCTGATATGAATTGAAGAAAATGTTTACATTCTCTTAAGATCTCTGAAATTCATGAACAAGAAATAATCAAATATTTGGGATAATATGCATCTGCTGTAACTATGTAATTTTGATACCCTAGAGGGAAGAGATGTTTTTGCTTTTAATGTTCTCTGATTTTATAAAAGGCATTTGGTTTTGGCTTCAATTTAGAGAACCATGTTAAGTTCAAATGTGCGACAGTTGACGTTTTTCATAATTTCAATCATATAGAAGATTGGTATTTGTTTGTTGTTTTGTATTGTTTCAAGTTATTAAAAAACAAGAAGCTGACTGCAGTAGAAAGAGTTTCCATGTTCCCTGTGCAAAATTAGTCTCACAATGCCAGTGGGATACTGTTAGTGATATACAAATAAAGCAGCTTTTTGGGTTTGATATGATTTTTTGCAAAGTTAAAAGACTGCGTTCATTGTTAAAATGTGTATTCATTTTGGATCCCAATAGGATAACTTTGTAATGTTATGCCCTCTCCATGCCTCTTCTAAGCTGCCTAATGAAAAGTCAGAATCTCAAGGAAGCAGAAGAAGAGGCGTTTTAGTTTTAAGAGGGTACGCAGAACTTTCATTCAGCTTATTCTAGTTTCTTGATGAACTTCACCATTTCATGGTCATGAAAGTTTCATTAAGTTCTTGCTTCATTTCCAGGCACTTGTCGATTCACAACAATCAGATTCCTACAAACGAAGAAGTCAGCGTGCAGAAGAAATAGAATACTTGTGAATCACGCAACAAATTGGTTCTCTGTTGCTCAGCTCTCACAGTTGAAGAAAAGGTAAGTGTCACAATCTGTTGTACTTGTGCTTTTTTATATTTTCATTCACAGAAGGAAAAACCTTAACATTTTGCATCCATATCATTGCATTCACGAATGAAAATGGAGCATGCAAAAGAACCCTTAAATATCTAATCGATATCTTGGAGGGGAAGTGGATCCTGAATATTAATTGTCAGTACCTTGTTACCTTAATATTGCTCGAGTTTATTGCTATTTAAGACTTTTATAAACCTATGTGCCTACTGCATATTCTGTAATTACAAATGCATATGCCTAAACAATCACAGCTTGTATTTTAAACTTTTATTTTTTTTTCTGATTGTTTTTCTTTGTTGACAATATTAATCTTTGCAGCAACCGAAGCCTTTTAATGAGTGTAAGTTCTATATAATGGGGGACTTTGAAACTTCTTACAAGGGATGCCTACAAGATGTAGTAATTGCTGCCGGAGGTACCATTCTGCATAGAAAACCTATTTCGGGTGACCTGGGAGCCCCATCATCTGGTTCTCCTACATCTTCAACCTTCATAATTTACAGCGTTGAGTTGCCCGATAAATGTGGTCCCAAGAAGCAGCATATGCTTTTAAGCCACATGCAATCAGATGCGGAAGCTCTAGCGAACTCAACATGGTATTTGATTATTGTCTCGTAAATTTTTTCCAGAAGCATGGAATTTGTGTTACCGTCCACATTCCGTTCAGTGGCGCTGCAGCTAACACCGAATGGTTTGGAGCAGCTTTGGCACTATTCTTCTCGGTCTAGATAGTGGGAAGCATGTCCTTTCTAGTCATGTAAATGGATTAAAATAAGGAACCATGATGTACGCCCTTCACATTTCAATTTCTTTTCTTTGGATGTCTAAATAAATTAACTTAGTGCAACATTTGTAAACAGATTAAAGTAAGCTAACATGGTTGATTGATTATTATATAATATTAGTATTATTTTTCTTTGAATTTTTTTGGAAGCATGTTGCTATTCGCGGCGTTTGTAAAAGCAAACGCCACTAAAGAACAGTTTTTTGCAGCGTTTGTAAATACAAACGCTACTAAAGAACACTTTTTTGCGGCGTTCTTGCCCTTTTTGCGGCATTTATTGCTAAGAAACGACGCGAACTGTCGCGACGTTGGTTTAAGCGACACTTTTCGCGGCGCTTTTCTAAGTGCCGGGAATGTTTTTCGCAGCGCTAAAAAAATGCCGCTAAAGACCTGTTTTGTTATAGTGTAAGTAACCAGAACTTCTGAACTCTGTACGTCACCACTTTTACCCGATAGTCAAATTACCAAAATACCCTAAAGGTCGAAATGACCAAAAATGCCATCGTAGGCTTAAATGATTGGATCACTCTCGGTACTTCTGAAATCTCAATGTTCTCGATGTGTCAAGTTCCGAATGTTGGCTTGAGTTATTAGTACCGAGCTCCTTCGCCTAGGGACCTCGTTCTGAAATCAGTCCCAAAATTAGCAAATGTCATCTTTCTGATATCTATCAAGTACCCTTGAGAAATAAATTGGATCATAAAGCGCGTACTATGTATCTGTAAACACTCTCTGTCCTAAACTAAGATCATCTGCTTAAAATTAAAAGTATGACACTGTTATTCGAAAAGAAAGCAATTCTCTGATTTCTGTCCTCTGATATGAAAATATATATGATATATGACATTGAATACGAAATAATAATAAAATAAATTTGACATCTGTCTTCCGGTATAAAAATAGATCTGATATCTATTTTCTATAATACTGTCTTCTGAATATAAACTGAATTCATCCGGGGTATATTATCTGGGATATGAATGAAGATCTGTAGGCTCAACGCTGGTAAGCCCTTCTGGACCTAAGCTCTTACGCCCGACGGGCCTAGAGTAAGTCTTTCTAGATACTATTATGGGTTTCTGCATATTAACGTATGGTTGGAGGGTAGTTAAGTAAATTAATAAAACTTTTTGACCTCTTCTGAAACATACCCTACTAAATTAATGTATTAAAGTGAACTCTCAGTAAACTTACAATTTCGCGCTTAATGAACCACTCTGAACTCCTTGATTCAACTTCTGAAATCTGAAATCTGAAATCTCTTTTTAATCTCGGCCTTAGACTCATCTTTTAAGGTTCGGGTGATCAAATAAAGAACCATTCTGTTACCTTCTGATATAACGCTCCACTGAAACATCGAAATGTAATTAGATCTTACTATTGTCCAGTCCATCATGACAGTGTTAAGCTTTCCATATACCTGCTTGTCCTTTTAGCATCCCTTGGTAGTCTGTATTACTGAGCTTTTCGAAGCTCATGTTGTTTTTACCATCACAGGTTAGAAGATCGACCATGTTGCAGCTGTCAACGTCGGTATGGGAGTTTCTTCGGCTTGCTTGCGGAGTATGGTACCTGAAATTATGGGGCATGGATGTCACGTTTTGATTTATGTTCGAGTATGAAACTTGTATTAACAACTTTTATCACAGTTTTGTTTCATTGTCTGAATATTTTCTGAAATTGTATTTTAATTCGAAACTTGATTTATAATTTTAAATGGTTTAGCAATTGTTTATTTGAAATTTTTAACGCGGGTCGCTCCGGTGACCCTAGTGTGATTTCCTAGGATCCATGGTAACACATAGGTGGGTCTAGGGGGTTACAATTTCTCAGTCCAATTTCATAATAATTATTCATTTTGAATTGTAAAATTTTCAAAATTTGGGAATTGATTTTGTTAAATTTTGAGAAAAGAATAAAAGGAACACTTCTCATATATTCTCATTAAAATAATTATCAGTTTACAACCCTATTTATACACAATATTCACAACTAATCAACTACATACAAAAAAAACTAACTGCTCATAACAACTTGCTAACTGATTTAGTAACAACGATTTTCAAGGCTGCTAACACTCTCCCTCAAGTTGGTGGTTTGAAAGACATCTTTAAACCCCAACTTGAAAACTAAGTGTTCATGTTGATGTATTCCCAGTGCTTTCGTCATAATATCTTCAATCTGATCTTCTGATCTCATATACTCCGTTTGAATGCTTCCACTTTGTATTTTCTCTCTAACGAAGTGACAATCTATTTCTATGTGTTTTGTTCTTTCATGAAACACCGAGTTTGCAGCAATTTGTAAGGCTTCCTTACTATCATACAACATCTTCGCAGGTCCTTCAATGGCTATCTTAAGTTCTCCAAATAGCCCTTGTAACCATACTATCTCTGATGCTGTAACAATCATGCTTTGATATTCAACTTAAGCTGATGATCGTGCAACTATACTCTGCTTTTTTGATTTTCAGGATAATAATGACTCTCCAAGTTTTATGCAAAAACCAGTAACATATCTCCTTGTCACAGGACACGAGGCCCATTCTCAATTACAATACGCCCTCAATTCACACTTGCTTGATGCACTTAAGAAAATCCCTTATCCATGGTTTTTCTTGACATACTTCACTACCCTAAAAGCTGCCTCTAGATGTGTCCCTCTAGGTTGCTACATGAATTGACTCATCAGCTTAAGCTGATGATCGTGCAACTATACTCTGTTTTTTTATTTCCAGGATAATAATGACTCTCCAAGTTTTATGCAAAAACCAGTAACAGACCTCATTGTCACAGGACACGAGGCCCATTCTGAATCACAATACGCCCTCAATTCACACTTGCTTGTTGTACTTAAGAAAATCCCTTATCCAGGGTTTTTCTTGACATACTTCACTACCCTAAAAGCTGCCTCTAGATGTGTCCCTTTAGGTTGCTACATGAATTGACTCAACGTATGCACATCAAATGTAATATCGGGCCTAGTATGTGTTAGATAAATTAACCTTTCTATAAGCCTTTGGAAGATTGATTTATCTTGTAGTAGTTCATCATCAACACTTTCCAACTGCTCATCATATTCTACTAAAGTGTATTTACGATTCTGCTCTAGAGGTGTCATAGATGACTTTGCTCCCCCTAGCCATGTTTCTTCAATCAACTCAAGTGCATACTTCTACTGATTCAATACAACCCCTTCTTGAGATCTCAATATTTCCAGACCTAAGAAGTATTTTAGCTCCCCTAGATCTTTCATTTTGAAATTTTTGTTTAGAATATCCTTCAAGTCTCGAATCAAGCCTTCATCATTCCCTGTTATCAGTAAATCATCCACATATATGAGCAGAATAACCACCTTGTCTCTTTGATGCTTAGTGAACAAAGAGTAATCATATTTACTCTATTGATAACCAGACACTAGCAAAGCTTCTATAAGCTTAAGGTTCCATTGCCGAGATGCTTGCTTCAGACCATAGAGTGATTTTTGTAGCCTACATACCATGGACTCCCCTGACTACAAAAACCTTCAAGTAAAGTCATAAAGACTTCCTCAAATAAACTCCCTTGAAGAAATGCATTGTGAACATCTAATTGATACAATGGCTAATGATGAATGGAAGCAAGGGCAAGAACAACTCGAACAGTAACCAATTTTGCAACGGGTGAGAAGGTACCCATATAATCAATCCCTTCCTTCTGAGTGTACCCTTTAGCCACTAAGTGGGCTTTAAACCTCTCAACAGTGCCATCGGCATTATATTTCACTTTGTACACCCATTTACACCCAAAGAACCTTTCCTGGAGGCAAAGGAACTACAAACCAAGTATTGTTTGTTTCCGAGGCACATATTTCCTTTTTCATGGCCTGAACCCAAAGGGGATTTTGGATGGCTTCACTATAGGTTTTTGGTTTATCAATATATGTAGAAGAAATGAAACTTTCAGTATGAATAGGCAAATGTGAATATGAAATAAAGGAAGAAATAGGATACCTGCTCGGAAGAGAAGAAGATTGGCAAGAGATAACATAATCCTGAAGCCAAAGAGGAGACTGAACAATTCTAGCAGACCTCCGTAAAGGAACAAAAGGTTGTTGGGGTAACTTTACAACTGAAAGATCAACATAGGACTGTGTAGAAGGTGAAGGAGATGAACTAGATGAGACAGAGGGACTATTTGATGAAACAAGAGAAGGGACAAGTGAATGAACAAAAGAATTAACAGGAGAATTAACAGAAGAAGGGTCAGGAGAATGAACACGAGAAGGGTCAGGAGAATGACAATGTAAAAAATCATGAGGAGAGGAAGAGGGAAAAATAGAGAGTCAGTAGAAATATGCAGATGAAAAGGAAAAATATGTTCATGAAAGATGACATCTCGGCTAACAAAAACGGTATTGGTTTCCAAATTAAACAGAATATACCCTTTTTGAGTAGATGAGTATTCCATAAAGACAGAAAGGACTGCCCGAGCAGCAAATTTATCATGGCAATGAAGCTTAGAAGCATAAAAAAGACATCCAAAAGTCCTTAGGTGAGAAAGGCTAGGTGGCTTATTGTAAAAAAACCTCAAAAGGACTCTTCTAGGAGAGAACTGAAGTGGGAAGACGATTAATGATATAGCAAGATGCAGAAACACATTCTCCCCAAAATTTGAGAGGGACATTAGAGTGAAACCTAAGAGCTCTAGCTACCTCAAGAAGGTGTCTATGTTTACGTTCAGCCACCCCATTCTGTTGAGGAGTGCCAACACATGAACTTTGGTGAGAAATTCCATGAGAAAGGAAAAAAGAAGAACATTCTGAATTAAAAAAATTTAGTACCATCGTCAGACCGAAATGTCTTAACATTGGTGGAGAAATGAGTATTAACAAAGGAACAAAACTGCTTAAGGTACATAACAATGTCACTTTTGAGTTTCATCAGATAGACCCAAGTCATTCTAGAAAAATCATCCACTATGGTCAAGAAAAACCTATGTCCACTATGAGTTGAGACACGATAAGGCCCCCAAAGATCTAAATGTAGTAAAGCCAAAGGAGCAGAAGCCCTAGTAGTGCTTACAGGAAAAGGTAACCTAGTTTGTTTTGCTAAAGGGCATACAAAACACTCTTTAATAGCATCAGGAGACAAGTTAACAGAAAGTAAAGAAGGTGTTTTATGAAGAACAGAATGAAGGGCATGCCCTAAACGAGCACGCCAAACAAGAATTTTATTAATAGAATCAAAAGACATACATGAACTGGTATTAGTAATAGAATTAATAGAAACATAATTAGAACAAGTACTAATGGACTTATGTGAACCCAGACTTGATGAATCAAAAAAATACAATCCTCTGAACTCTCTAGCAATCCCCTTCATCCTTCCATTTGAGAGGTCCTGTAAAACACAAAAGTTAGGGTAAAATGTGATGCTATAGTTAAGGTCACGAGTAAGTTTGGAGTCTGAAAGAAGGTTATGAGTAAAATTGGGAACATGAAGAACTTTGTGTAAAACATGAATAGAATCAAAAGAAAAAGAACCAGTGTGGGTAACATAGACGGTTTTACCATTGGAAAGATGGACGACATGAGAATCAGAAGCACACAAAACATGAAAATCTAAGCTATGCAAATCAGACAATAAATGATCAGATGCTCCAGTGTCCAATATCTATTGCATAGAAGGATGGTTAGAAGACATACCCTAAATATTTGCACCGACCATGTTAGCAACAGACTCAACAAGAGAAGCCTTGTTCAGAAGCTCGAGAATTTGTGTATACTGTTCACGAGTAAACACAGGTGCAGACACCACAGAAGGCACATGACCATCATTAGTGACATGCAAATTATCAACTATAGTGTTCGCAGCAAGAGCTGGTGAAGGACCACGCTTCTTTGTGAACTTGAAATCCGATGGAAAACCATGAAGGCGATAACAGTTATCACGGCGATGCCCACGAATATTACAATGGTCGCAAATGCTAGTGAACTTCCTTCGATCAGAAGAACCAGACGCGTTAGAAAACAAAACAGTAGTGTCAGGGACAAGAGAGATACCAGGCAACTGTGCTCGTTGGGATTCCTCTTGAACAAGCATCGAATAGGCTTGGTTGACTGTAGGCAAGGACTTTATCAGCAGCATTTGACTTCGGATAGCAGTGTATGTTTCATTCAACCCCATCAAGAATTGGAATAAATGTTGTTGCGCCAGATGCGTGACAATTTGTTGAGAATCATCGCAATCACATACCGAAAAGGGCACCAATAAGGAGTACTCATCCCATAAGAGCTTCAATCGAGTGAAGCAGGTAGAAATGTTGGATTCTCCCTGGTTGGCAGTGGCGATCTCGCGATGAAGGAAGAAGATCCGAGAGCCATCCACCTTGTCGAAACGTTCTTTAAGGTCCTTCCAAACATGAGCAGCACTGGACGCGAAGACAATTCTAGCCGAAAGCTCAACACTCACGGTGTTCAAGATCTAGGATAAAACGAAAGCGTTGCAGCGCTCCCACTGAGAAGCTAACATATCACCATACTTGTTCTTCGTGCATCTACCATCAACAAAACCCAGCTTGTTTTTGGCAAGCAAGGCGATGCGCATGGAATGACTCCAAATATTATAGTTATCAATCCCTATGAAGCGATGAGAGACCAACAGACTGCCCGACGTATCGGAAGGATAAAGGAAGAGAGGGTGGTTGAAATCAATTGAATCGACGACCGCCGTACTCTCAGGAGGCATCGTGAGAGGAAAAAACAAAGAAGAAACCCTAAGGCTGAAAGAGGCAAAGACGCGGAAGAGAGAATGAACAGATAAGGAAAAATGGGTCAAAGAACGACCCAAAAAAATGGATCAATGGCTCAATGTTACCATGTTAAATTTTGAGAAAAGAATAAAATGAATACTTCTCATATATTCTCATTAAAATAACTATCAGTTTACAATCCTATTTACACACAATATTCACAACTAATCATCTACATACAAAAACAACTAACTGCTCCTAACAACTTGCTAACAGATTTAGTTACAACGATCTTTAAGGCCGCTAACAGATTTTTTATCCATTTTGGTCCGTTGATAATAAAGTTTAACCATTAAAGCTTTGAAAAAAATGGTATTCCCTATCAGAGCTCAATATTATCGATTATTATTAACTTGATATCAGACTTGTCAATGAATACAAATGTATATGTGTAATTATATTAAACATCTTATATTATGTTTTCCCCCTAAAACATGGATGTTCACCACCTAGAGTTTAAGCAGAGACTAATCTCATCGTGTTGGGTAGAATCATAATGACGATAAAACTCTTTCATCAAATATTGATGACCACTACATTTTCAAAATTTTGAATCTTAGACATTGGTTAAGCTTAAATAAGTTGTGTCAGTTGATTCAAACTTATCGTATTGTGTTTATATTATATATAATATCTATGATTATCAAATCTACTAAATTTATATATGCACCTAAAAATTTATTTATATTTTATTAAAAGAAAATTAGACACTTTAAAAAATATATTTGTGAAAACGCTTTATTGAATTAAAAATCGCATTTTTATAACTATTCATTTTGTTTATTGATCAGGATTAATGGGTTTGGAGTCAGATTAGTGTAAAAATACAATAATCAAAAGAGAAGCTCAAGTTATTGAATTTTAAGTTTTATACTCGTATAAAAAATTAAGAACGTTCCCATGGATTAATGGTTAATTAGTTAGATCTGATACGAACACGATTAAAAAAACTAAAAGATAACAAAAATTAAGAAGAACGTGATATTAACATAAGAATACTTAAAAATTTGTACGAATAATTAATGGGTAATTATTTAATACACTGGCGGTGGAAACTAAAAGTTTCCACAAGCGCCTTAATTTTAGGATTTAGAGACTTAGTTTAGGATGTATGATATAGAGGTTTATGTGTATGTGTTTTGAATTTAGGGATAGTAGTTGAAATTTATAGTTTAGGGTTATAATTTAAGGTTTATATATTAAAACCTAAATCCTCACCATATTGCCCTAAAAATTAAACCCTAAATTCTAACCATAAACCCTAAATTCTAACCAATATCTCTAAATTCTAAATCTCTATGCATAAACCCCTAAACCCTACACCCTAAACTAAGTCTCTAAACCCTAAAACTAAGGCGCTTGTAGGAACTTTTAATTTCCACCGTCAGTCTTTAGGATAACAATCCATAATTAATATATTAGAATCTATATAAATGTAGTATATCTTAAATACGGTTATAATAAAAGTATACGTAGATACGATAGATGATAGCGTACGGATGAGTAGTTTAAGTTGTTTAATTTTGTAAGAAGAGAACATTCCAATACCGGAGTTTGTCTTGAATGAGTGATATAATTACCTCAGGTACTCAAATCTCTGATTTAGGAAAAGGGAGGACATAAAGAAAATAATAATAAAGAGTTCTCTATGGTATCATTGTTTGTTTACATGTGAATTTAGCAGCAAACGTATAAACATGAAACTAAGACAAACATCCTAAGGATGTTTTCAGAAAATAAAACATTCCAAAATAGATTAGATTTGTGATTCTATCTCTACCATGCAAAAATAAGGTTTAGGAGGAAAAGAATGATGCATGTTAGAATTCAAACTCCAAAACATATTGGAGTTGAGTATTGGCGTTGTCTTTGACTTTGTATGGCTTTATGTCTTTTTAATAGTAATAAAAGCTTTATTGCTTAGCAAAACAAAAAACAAAAAAAACAAGACTCGATATATTCTTTCGAAATTGAATATTTTTTATTATCTGTAATTTGATTCATTTAATATCTTGTTTATGTTCTTTCATATAAAAGATAATTTAAGATTTAGAGTTAAATTATGAAACTTAACCGATTAGATTGAATCTAATTTATTATGATCATGTTTGATAAAGGGAGGTTTGAGCCAAAATTAAAGGTTTGAGTTAAAATTAGAGGTTTAACTGGTCAAATCCGTTGATTTAGATGTTTGGTAAAGAGCGAATTGAAATGGCGGATTGTGGTGAAACCTCTAATTCTGAAAAAGCTGATACTAGGAGCTTTTTGAAATTAGAGGTTTTGACATTTAAGTTATAAAGACCCTTTTACCCTTAATAATTATAAAAAATCTCCAAATAACTTAAATTTAAACATTTCTATTTTAATTCTTCAACCTCCCATATTTATATTGTGACATTTGTAAACTAATATTTTTTTTATTTTTTTTATTCTCACACATTATATTTGTATTTAAATTTAATAATTAATTAAATTATATTAAAAATAATTATATAAATAATAGATTAATATATAGATCCTTCAAATATGCTTAATAATGTTATATTAAACATTATTTTCATAATCTAATTAATATTAATAGATACAAAATATTGATAAATAATAAACTATTCAAACATTTATCGAATATAATCATGTCATTATATGTCATTTTGCTTGTTTAAATAATCAAACAACTATCAGTTAATTTTACCCGACACTTTTATACAATCAGCTAATACAATCTACTAGTTAAATTAGCTAATGCAATCAACTAATGTAATCCACTATAAGCTATCCGCTAATTGCCAAACAGTACCTTACTTTTTTTCCCTCTCCCCATTACATGATTATCTCATTTTCTTCTCATATGGAAAACCTTTCAATAGGATAGGGTTATAAAGTTGATATATTCAAATTAATGCTACCTAAAATTGGTGAAGTATATAACAATTTAGTTAAGATCACATTGTACTAACAATTAGTTAATCTAATATGATGAGACACTAAATCTTTTATATAAGGTCAAATGTACGAATTTTAACATTGTAAATGAGACAATTTAGTTTAGAATAGTTGCTCTCGTAATGAAACTCTTAAGTATTTAATTAGATTAATCAACCAATAAATTATATATCGATTGACATGTATCAAACTTATGTTGCTTTAATGTCATTCAGTGAGACCAGTCCATAGGAAGGAGTACACTTAAAATAAAAATAACTCTAAACAATCATTCGAGAATAAAACAAAACGCAAAAATATAAGTAAATCACTTAAGTGAGATTGAATTATCCCTAAGAAAATACTTTGATACAAGTTAGTGTAAAATAAAATTTACACAAGCCTTTTAGTTTTAAGGTTTAAGGTTTTAATTTAGAGTTTTTAGGTTTAGTGTATAAGGTGTAAAATTTAAGGTTTATAGTTAGAATTTAGAGTTTAGGGTTTAGAGTTTAAGGTTTAGGTTTTAAGGTGCTAGGGTTAGAGATTTATGTTTTAGATTTTATAGCTTAAATATGGAGGATTATGTAATTTTTTTTACACAATTTGTATATCAAAATATAACTCTTTATAAATGTATATAAAAATTAACATCTAAATTGTCAACGATATTTACTAGAGCATGTGGTTAAAAGATCTCAGTTGACACTATTTTTTCTCAGTTTGTGGGTTCAATACTCGTTAAGAGAAAATTTCCTCTCCTTATGTAGGAACTATTCAAAAAAATTATTCTTAATGGGCATTGAACCCACAACCTAGGAGTAGGGACGAATGAATGATTTTATGTTATAGGGGCGTGCGTACCTATAAAATTCTAGGGGTCAAACTTATAAAATTTTAGGGCGTAAAAATAAATTTTCAATAAAAAATATATAGAAAATTTCTAATAATTTTTTGAATCATATACGAATTTCATATTTTTAGGGGACGATTGCCCCTTTCACCCCCTCGGTCTATACCTACTTAAGAAAGATGAGATGGTGTCAACTGAAAACTTTTAACCCCTATTCTAAAGATTATTTAGATATCCAAATTGTTGAATTGAGGCGAGCTTCAATATATACATAATGTTTATAATCTATAGACGAGACCTAACTGGTCCAACTCCTTTGACATCTCCAATGAGTGATTCATTGCAATATTCAACGACGTTTACCTCACTACTCACTAGTGTTGTGGTATATCAAACATTCAACAGCTTTTTCCTTGACAAACATCGTTAACTTTGTAGAATTTGTTTTATAATCTTTTTAGGTAGTTTGTATGTTCTCTAATAAATTATAAAAATTGCAAGATATGAAAACATTTATATCAATTAAATGCTAATACAGTTAATTAATTAAATATAAAACATTTATATTTGTGTCCAACTATCAACGATGGCTCGATCCTCCTTAGGGCTTTGCTTGGCTTGGTAGAAAAGTAGAAGGGAAGAGAAAATTAGAAAGAAAATAATTTGGTGGTATATATATATGAATGGAGCTTTTAGAGAAACAACCATAAATATAAATAGGGCGGAGGTAACTCGACGCTTTTGGAGAAACAATGATATTATGGGCGGCGCTTATCTTCGACGCCCTTGGATAAACAATCATATTACGGGCAAGGATTATCTCAACGCCCTTGGAGAATACATATGTAAAAAGGAATGAAGCTTATCTCAACACTTTTGGAGAGCATGTGTGATATGGGTGGAGCTTATCTCGACACTCTTGAAGAAAGCATAGTCATCTTCATATGAAGGCATCTCATACCCCTTGGAGAGACAAATGTATGTGGGGATTGAGGCATCTTGCACCATTGTAGATTCGAGCGCTATGGAGGGAGTTTTCTCGACACTCTTGTAGCATCGAGTGTTATGGATGGAGGCATCTCCTTTTATGCTCTTGGAGGATTTCTCCTGAGAAGCGTGGAGGTATTCTCTCGGGGGTACTCGCGTATTTGTAGAAACAATACATGTAGACATCTCCCTTATGGGGCGGTTGTTCATTCGTAGAGCCCACATGCTCTTGTTGGCATGAGATATATGCTTCTTCGTCCTTGTAGAATCGTAATGCCCTGGGCATTGAGGGGACGGAGGTTTCCTTTATCTTTGTAGGATCAGTCGAAAGTCGGGGTTCGAATGTAACTCTTGGAGAGACAAGTGTGAAAAAGTTGAAGTTGTGTTTGAAGCACACAGGGACCGAAGTGGTCCATTTGAATTACCTTTTTCGCTTTTGTGGAATCATCTATGAGTTAGGAAGGAGTCGTATATGTCCCCTTCGTAGAAACAAATGAATGCCAAGAGATGTCATATTTGCGGAGAAAATCTCTAGAGCATATAATGTAGACACTTAAAGAAAAATATGTAGTCCTTTTATAACAAGTTTGAATTTTCCCCTAGGATTGTACCAAATTCCTAGGGTGTTCGAATAAAGTGGATTTCTCCAATACCTGAAAGTTTGGAAGCGTGCGTTTCTGTAGCGGAGATCATTTGTTTGAGAGGCGTTTGTAGAAAGATCGTTGTTGTGTAAATTCCACTTTTATTTCGTTTTTTGGGGGTCCTCCGCACTTTCTTTAGTCATGCACACAGAGGCAGATAGGAGATAGAGGTTACCCTATAATTTACATGATTTTAAAAGTACAAGTTAGAGGGTGTTTTCCCTCTGACAATATCATAGTCCTAGGCCACCTGCAGTGGAAGGCATCATCTATACACGTAGGGACGTCGAGTTGTGGGGACTCTTGGCCACTTGTGCTTCTTGCGCTCGTCGAGCTCGACTGGCTGTAGCTCTTCCCCTATGAAGCGTGCTTCCTTAATACAAGAAGTTGTTTCGTGGACTAATCAGAGATGGCCACTTTTGGTGTCCGCGGGGAGCACCTAGGTCGCTCCATCTTCGTTGTCTTGCTATAGAGATGGTCCAGAGGCCGCTAGATGATGCATGGTGTAACCCCCTCGTCCCGGCCTGGTCGACTGACCGGTCCGAGTAGGCTATACAGGGAAAACCGACGTGAAACCCGTTAAGGTCCCACCTCGGTTAGCAACCATTGAAAAACTTTTCATTATTATTATCCTTTCTAGAGGCACTATTGAATCCTATGTGTGAAAGGCAACATCGGAAGAACATACGAGATAAAACATCCAAACAGCTCATCAAACAGACCATTTTTAATCCTTTACAGCATGCCGTATCGGAACGCCCTTAGGGTGTTTCGATACGCCTTGACCGGGTCAACTGGCCAAAGTCAACCTGGTTGAGACCGTTTCGAAACAGGGGTGGCCCGTATAGAAACGACCTCAACGGTCAACTTCTCGTGGTCAACGAGATGAAGGCCGTTCCGAAACGCCAAAGCCCATTCCGATACGTTAATTTATCGTCAAAATCTCATATTTCCAGTAGCATAATCGTATCGAAACAGCCCCCTAGCGTACCGAAACGCCTGGCCCGAAACAAAGGGACCGTATCGAAACGGGACCAACCATTTCGAAACGCCCTCTATCTGCAGATTGGTTTTAGCTGGTTTTGGTACAAGGTTGTCCCAAAAGCAAAACTAAGACCTTACACAACGCACAAGCTTAAGATCTAGATACAAGACAACCTATACGAGCATGCTTAACACACATCGAACATATAGAAACCATACATTAAAGGAACCAACATCATCAACAAGTGAATCATACATAGCATTGAAGGTTCATGCATCACAAGACCAACACTTGAGCATTAAAGATAGGCATCCAACACAAGGTCATACATCACCACAAGGGAACATACATAGCCTTAAAGGTTACAAGCCTTAGCCAACAAAACATATAAGCATTCAAGACATGCAACATAAACAATGTTTACAAATCAAGCAAGGCATCCAAGAGCCAAACCAAAACCACATACATCGAGGCATCCAAATCAACAACACATATCCCATTGCTTGACTATTACAATCTACAATTTAAAGATCATACTTGAACTAACCAAAAGCAACCCTTGGAGACCTTTCCTTGCCCTTGCCACCCACAAGCTACTGATCTGCATTGTCGAACAAAAAGGAGCGTAAGCATAAAAGCTTAGTGAGGGTAGCTCATAAAACAAACCTCGACAATGCAGGGTCCAAGCACGAGCATACAACCAAGGTAAAAGGCATGACTTCTTACCTTCGAACCGCAAGAGCCAAAAATATAAATGATGCATAATCGTAGTATCAATGTCATGTCATGCTCAAGGAGTCCATAACCACACATATAGAAACACATATAACCATATATGAGCAACATAATCCATAATATGTATTGGCACCTAGTTATGACTCGAATACGCGGATAACCGTTGGAACTCACATCCAACAACACAACCATTACCTGACGGTGGGATTACACTCATCACCGTTCATGCAGAGGGGATTCCACTCATCCTCACGCCTCATTTCACGCGGATGGGATTCCACTCATCCTCACGCCCGTCGATGGGATTCCACTCATCACCGACTAATATATATAAGAAGATTTCCGGGCGAACCCGTACTCCATCTTGATGACTACCATCATCAAGACCACGCGCGCATTTGACTCACGTGTGCACACTAAACATCCTAATGATCGATCATTTGTACCCCAAGCATACTAGTGCCAATACTACACATTTCATTAATCTTTCACAATATCATTTCATGACACTTCCGTGCTTATCACGTACTCACCACGATCCTCGGATTATGCAACCACCTCATATCATCATTTCACATGTCAACACCACATGTATACCATTAACACAAATATCACATCATATCTCACACATATGTATATATATATATATCATATTTATCATCAACATGCATATAACCATGCATCAAGCCATGCCTCAACATACATGTATAACAACGTATACATAACACCACAATCCCAATTAATCAAGAGGCATAAACAACCATTAAAGAGTGCAACCAAAGTCTCTAATTAAAGCTTGGGATTAGGCTACCACTTTAATCCCAACTCTAGGTGGGTCTACCGATCCCAACCTAGTCCACATGCTTGAACCATTTGCTCAAAACCATTTAAAACATTTTAACCACTCATCTCCACCTCCAAGCTCAACTACCAAGCAAGCAACACCTTCAAGTTTCCGGATTTGTTCCCAAGGCTTCACCAACACATAAACTCGCTTCTAATCACCTCAACACTACCAAAATAGCCTCAAATCAGTCCACACAACAATGTAACAATCTGGAACACTAATCAAGCAATAAACACATGAATTCAAGCCATGAACAATCCCCAAAATCACCAAACCCGAGCAGCCCTTATACCCAGCCCAAAACTTGTGATTTCAACACATTTAACACTTCCAAATGCTTCCAAAACAACCCCCAACCATTACCCTAACATCAACCCTCAATTTCCAACACAAACCACACCCAAAACTCAACTAAAAACCCTCCTAAAACCCCACCAAAACCTAAATTCGGGAATTCTTATAAAACACTTTAAAAATTATATAGGTTGGACCATTTGGTTCATAAACATCATATCTAACCATAATAAACCTAAAGCTTTAGTAAAAACCCATAAAGCTTTAACCTTTAGCCTAGAACTTTGAAAAACCCAAATGTAAAATACATGGTTTTAATGAAATCTAAAAATACCAAAATGTAGAGGATAGCAAGGCCAAGTTAAAACTATATTTACCTTTCAAAAAGCTCTAAGGATGAAGAAGAAAGATGATGAAATAGTAACAAGAGAGAAGCTCTCTCTTCATGTCGTTGGTTTTGTTTAGAAGAAGAAGATGATGAAGTTTTGGGTTTATTTGAATTATAAGGTAATAAAAATGGGTTTTATTTGTAAAGACCAAATATTTACACAAATGCCATTAATGAATGGCTAAAGCTATCATCCCCTAAAGCCCATGGATTTTGGGCTTAGGAGATGGGCCCAACACAACTTTAATTGTTTTGCAAACACGAAGCCCATGAAAATATTTTATTATTTTAATTATAAAACCGAGACTTAAAATATTATTTAAATATTATCTTCTCTCGGCCCCCAAACCCGGGTGTTACAACTCTCCCCCACTTAAGGAAATTTCGTCCCCGAAATTTATCGGACAGGAAGAGCCACGGAAACTGCCCTTACCTTCTTTCCTCCTCATCACAACATACTAACCAACTCGGTAGACTTACCACACAACATTAGCTATCTGATGCTAAGATCTCAACGGGTCCTTGAAGGCATGTCAATTTTAAATTGAACTCAATCTCTTCAACGACGTAGCACGGGACAAATCTGACTCACACTTCCGAATCATAGACACACGGAACACATCACAAACCCTTTTCTAACTCTGGTGGTAACCGCAACCAATAAACAATAGAACTAGCCCGATTCACAATCTCATACAACACTGTTTGGATACTTGACCCATAACTTTTTCTAACTAACCATCTGACTTCAACATGTAACCAAACACTATGCAGAAGTCTTCAAAAATCTAGTTGAAATCTCGGATCTCTATTACCCACTTCCATTACAAATCTTCCACGAATGTAGCAAACTAGAAGAGAACTGATGCTCGGTCTTGACACGTTGGTAAGTTACCCACTTACTCTCATACTGAACCACATTATCCATCAACTCAATCTGGAAGTACTCATCTTCAACCCACAATACAACTTCATACAACTCAGATGCAATACAAATGAACTGTCGTGTGCTTCGGTCAAAACAATACGTCTCAAAACACTATGTCATTTGGCACAACCATTATGTCTCTGAAATGCAAAACTCTATCATCTCTAAAACTGTATTCTGAAGGTCTTCTTTCTGCTATGACTTGCTCGTGAGGTGCCAAGAATCTGTCTTGCAACTGTTTCTCTTCAAGTATCTGACTCAAAGTAGGTTTAACATGAAACTCAGCCACAAAACTACTATCATTGATAAACTAAATCCGGCAAACACAACTCGCAACTCTACTACTAATCTATCAACAACATAACTCGGAACATCGGTTACTACGTTAACTCTCTTCGTATGATACTCAATCTTGAGATTACGGTCTTCAAGCAATTCTAACAACTTATGTTATTCAAGTTTCAACCCTTCCTAAGTCGTCTAATTTTTCAAGTTCTGATGATATGTGTATATACTGTGTATTTCTCACTATACAAGCTTTGTCTCTAAGTATTCGAAGCAATTACAACTGCAGTTAACTCTATGTCTCGTGTCGGATAATTCTTCTTTCGGTCTTTCAACTATCTCGATGAATAAGCCACAATCTTCTGTCTTGCATAAGCACACAACCTAACTCTACATGTAACGCATCACTATAGTTCACAAATCCTTTCTCTGATATGGGCTGGATCAAGGTCGAAGCTCTCCTCAAAGTTTCTTTCGGTTTCTCAAGGGCTCGCTGTCTCGCATCTGACCATACAACTGAACATTCTTCTGTAGCAATCTGTCAAAGGAGCAGCTATCTTCAAAATATCATTTACAAACCTCCAATAGTAACAATGCTAGACCTAGGAACTATAGATACCTGTCACAGTCTTTAATTTCTTCCAACTCACATCTTCTTCTGCCTACTTAGGATTTACTCTAATACACTCGGCAAATCTACATGTCCTAGGAGAATATCTTCCTTAACCCGGAGTTCATGTTTGCTCAACTTGGCATACAACTGATTCTCTAATAGAATCTATAATACTATCTCCAAAGCTCGTCATGGTCTTCTACGGTACGTGAATATACCCATGTATCATCTATGAGAACTACTACAAATTGATCAAGGAGCTCAGGAAATATTCGGCTCGACATCTTTATAAAAGTAACTAACACACTAGTCAAACGAAACAGCATAACAGAGAACTCAAAGTGATCATATCTTGCCCCTAAAGTTGTCTTCGGTACGTCAACTTCTCTCACTTCCAACTGGTAGTAATCGGATCTCAAATTAATCTTCGAAGAGACTGAAGCACTCCCCAACTGATTAACAAATCACTGACGCTCGGAAATGGATACTAACTATTCACTGTCAATTGTTTCAACTACCTGAAATCTAAACACATTCTCGTATTGTCTTCTCTCTTCTTCACAAATTGCACTCTCATACTCTAAGATGATGTACTAGGCCTAATGAATCTAAGGTCTAACAAATCTCGAAGTTGATTCTTCAACACTCTCAATTCTGTCGGGAATCATAAGATACAGAGCAATCAAACAGGAGCAAACTCGGAGACGATCTCAATAACAAACTATTCTTCCCTATCAAAAGTCAAACCGGGCAATTCTTGCAAACACTTCTAGGAAAATCACAAACTATTTTAACATTCTGCGGTCTAATCTTCATTCAATAGTCAAATTCATCACATTTGCTAGACAAGCCTGTCAACTAAACTCAGTCAATCTTTGACCTCTAAAGCTAGTTCAACATTCGATAAGAAGCTCACATCCTCACCTACCACTACAGTCTCATAGAAATCTGCAACTTCAAGGCAACTCTCTCTTTGTCTCAACGTATACCCTAGCTTTGTGTTCTACGAGCCGAACCACGACAACTACTACATCGAAACCGTAAAAAGACAATTACTTCACATCTACTAGAATCACGTAACCCTGAACCACCAACAAACATCTTCTGTACATTTCTCTGACCACCACTATCTCATTAAAAGGTCTAGTCACATGTGTCCCTACGTCTAAGATCTCAACAAGTATATCTACTTTCTTTGCATGCTCACACAAACGGACGAATCCGCAGAAATTGCAACTTCACAAGTACACAACTGTTAGTCTTCGGCCCTCTTGTCTTCAGGTTGGTCCTCCAAACATAAGCTAGCTCTTTAAAACCATTCTTAGAGCATCTCGAAACCTCAAAATGCAGTTCTGATCACTCGCAGACAATCATGTTTGAACTTGTTCAATAACATCGGTCCTGACGACTCGAAACATCCCACTACCAAACAATCTGGAGTTAGAGCTCAAAACTTCCTTCTCGGTTCAACTACATCGGAAGCGAATTCATCTCTCCTTCTTGCTGGAAGACAACTCGGACGCACGCTGGCCCAATCACACAAATCGATTTCCACTCACGGATACTGACCGACTATCTTGTATTAAAACCATAGGCCGAACTCCAACGATCACCAACTAACATTTCTGAAATTCATATTACTCCCACGAGACCCTTACCCTAATCTCGCCAACAAAACTAAGGTACTCATACCTACCTCTAACACTTCACCGGCACATTCAAACTTTGCATGCTTGCTAACAATATACAAAAGTACGGATTCAGAATCAATCAGAAGAGACAAACTCAAAACTATATCAAGGGCTTATCTGATAAAACATCGATACCACTTTGAACCTCACTCAAAGGTCTTCACTTCTTTTTACCAACTAATACCAGAATCGGTCTCATCGTCCCTCACCAACAAGAATCAATCCACATACACACGAACTTGAGCAAACAAATTGTACCTCAACTCTCAGTACAATCATACTTCCCTAACTATATCAATGAACTCCCTCAACATCGTCCACCTTTTCAGATACCACAACTTTACTTACCGATTTACGGCCCACGCCTCGGCCTCAAACTTAGTAAAAGCAATAAATAAACAACATCGACAAATTAACATACAAACAGGGTTAGCAAAGGAAAGGGTCCAAGTGGCTCAAGTATGATTCCCTCACTTAAAAATCTCTTTTTCTGATGTAATAGAAGCAATGGGGCTCTACTCAACATGCTTCAAGCAACACACACCCACGTTCAAACAACATACACCAAACATACTTGATAAACAAGAAAACATGCTTACATGGCAAGAAAACACCGTGATTTCAATACATAAGACTCAACTTAACTCACTTACCTGCCCAAGGTCTCGGAAACCTTAGGCTCTGATACCAACAAATGTAACCCCCTCGTCCCGGCCTGGTCGACTGACCGGTCCGAGTAAGCTACACAGGGAAAACCAATGTGAAACCCATTAAGGTCTCACCTCGGTTAGCAACCCTAGAAAAACTTTTCATTATTATTATCCTTTCTAGAGGCATTATTGAATCCTATGTGTGAAAGGCAACAGCGGAAGAACATACGAGATAAAACATCCAAACAGCTCATCAAACAGACCATTTTTAATCCTTTACAACATGCTGTATCGGAACGCCCTTAAGGTGTTTCGATACGCCTTGACCGGGTCAACTGGCCAAAGTCAACCTGGTGAGACCATTTCGAAACAGGGGTGGCCCGTATCGAAACGACCTCAACGGTCAACTTCTCGTGGTCAACGAGATGAAGGTCGTTCCGAAATGCCAAAGCCCGTTCCGATACGTTAATTTATCGTCAAAATCTCAGATTTCCAGTAGCATAATCGTATCAAAACAGCCCCCTAGCGTACCGAAACGCTTGGCCCGAAACAAAAGGACCGTATCGAAACGGGACCAACTGTTTCGAAACGCCCTCTGTCTGCATATTGGTTTTAGCTGGTTTTGGTACAAGGTTGTCCCAAAAGCACCACTAAGACCTCACACAACGCACAAGCATAAGATCTAGATACAAGACAACCTATATGAGCATGCTTAACACACATCGAACATATAGAAACCATACATTAAAGGAACCAACATCATCAACAAGTGAATCATACATAGCATTGAAGGTTCATGCATCACAAGACCAACACTTGAGCATTAATGATAGACATCCAGCACAAGGTCATACATCACCATAAGGGAACATACATAGCCTTAAAGGTTACAAGCCTTAGCCAACAAAACATATAAGCATTCAAGACATGCAACATAAACAATGTTTACAAATCAAGCAAGGCATCCAAGAGCCAAACCAAAACCACATACATCGAGGCATCCAAATCAACAACACATATCCCATTGCTTGACTATTACAATCTATAATTTAAAGATCATACTTGAACTAACCAAAAGCAACCCTTGGAGACCTTTCCTTGCCCTTTCCACCCACAAGCTACTGATCTGCATTGTCGAACAAAAAGGAGCGTAAGCATAAAAGCTTAGTGAGGGTAGCTCATAAAACAAACCTCGACAATGCAGGGTCCAAGCACGAGCATACAACCAAGGTAGAAGGCATGAGTTCTTACCTTCGAACCGCAAGAGCCAAAAATATAAATGATGCATGATCGTAGTATCAATGTCATGTCATGCTCAAGGAGTCCATAACCACACATATAGAAACACATATAACCACATATGAGCAACATAATCCACAATCTGTATTGGCACCTAGCTATGACTCGAATACGCGGATAACCGTTGGAACTCACATCCAACAACACAACCATTACCTGACGGTGGGATTACACTTATCACCATTCACGCGGAGGGGATTCCACTCATCCTCACGCCTCATTTCACGCGGAGGGGATTCCACTCATCCTCACGCCCGTCGATGGGATTCCACTCATCACCGACTAATATATATAAGAAGATTTCTGGGCGAACTCGTACTCCATCTTGAAGACTACCATAATCAAGACCACGCGCGCATTTGACTCACGTGTGCACACTAAACATCCTAATGATAGATCATTTGTACCCAAGCATACTAGTGCCAATACTACACATTTCATTAATCTTTCACAATATCATTTCATGACACTTCCGTGCTTAGCACGTACTCACCATGACTTACCGTCATGCACAAACCATATTTTCATGCCTAGCATGTACTCACCATGATCCTCGGATTATGCAACCACCTCATATCATCATTTCACATGTCAACACCACATGTATACCATTAACACAAATATCACATCATATCTCACACATATGTATATCTATATCATACTTATCATCAACATGCATATAACCATGCATCAAGCCATGCCTCAACATACATGTATAACAACGTATACATAACACCACAATCCCAATTAATCAAGAGGCATAAACAACCATTAAAGAGTGCAACCAAAGTCTCTAATTAAAGCTTAGGATTAGGATACCACTCTAATCCCAACTCTAGGTGGGTCTACCGATCCCAACCTAGTCCACATGCTTGAACCATTTGCTCAAAACCATTTAAAACATTTTAACCACTCACCTTCACCTCCAAGCTCAACTACCAAGCAAGCAACACCTTCAAGTTTCCGGATTTGTTCCCAAGGCTTCACCAACACATAATCTCGCTTCTAATCACCTCAACACAACCAAAATAGCCTCAAATCAGTCCACACAACAATGTAACAACCCGGAACACTAATCAAGCAATAAACACATGAATTCAAGCCATGAACAATCCCCAAAATCACCAAACCCGAGCAGCCCTTATACTCAGCCCAAAACTTATGATTTCAACACATTTAACACTTCCAAATGCTTCCAAAACAACCCCCAACCATTACCCTAACATCAACCCTCAATTTCCAACACAAACCACACCCAAAACTCAACTAAAAACCCTCTAAAACCCCACCAAAACCTAAATTCGGGAATTCTTATAAAACACTTTAAAAATTATATATGTTGGACCATTTGGTTCATAAACATCATATCTAACCATAATAAACCTAAAGCTTTAGTAAAAACCCATAAAGCTTTAACCTTTAGCCTAGAACTTTGAAAAACCCAAATGTAAAATACATGGTTTTAATGAAATCTAAAAATACCAAAATGTAGAGGATAGCAAGGCCAAGTCAAAACTATATTTAGCTTTCAAAAAGCTCTAAGGATGAAGAAGAAAGATGATGAAATAGTAACAAGAGAGAAGCTCTCTCTTCATGTCGTTGGTTTTGTTTAGAAGAAGAAGATGATGAAGTTTTGGGTTTATTTGAATTATAAGGTAATAAAAATGAGTTTTATTTGTAAAGACCAAATATTTACACAAATGCCATTAATGAATGGCTAAAGCTATCATCCCCTAAAGCCCATGGATTTTGGGCTTAGGAGATAGGCCCAACACAACTTTAATTGTTTTGCAAACACGAAGCCCATGAAAGTATTTTATTATTTTAATTATAAAATCGAGACTCAAAATATTATTTAAATATTATTTTCTCTCGGCCCCCAAACCCGGGTGTTACACATGAGTGGTCCAATTATCTCTTCACGGTTGTTGTTGTTGTTGTTCCCTGTAGTGGTGGGACGGACTATCGAGTTCCCCTCGATGGGGCGATGCCATTACCTTATGGCTTCGGGCTTTCGCTTTCGTCGATCCCATGACGGCACCCTTGGATGTTGGTGGTAAGATATTGTTGACTCATTCTATTTGCTTTCTTCTCTTTCGTAGTTGGAACAGCTCGAAATCGGAAAAGACTTCACGACTGATTTTCTTGGCCGAAAAGCTTCAACGCTCACCGCACTAATTGTTGATGCCGATTTTGGGCAACACCAAACAAGGATGTAGAGACGATGGCGGAAGAAAAGTGTGGGACGAGGATTGGTGGTTCACCCGTCGTGGGATAGGCCGAGAGCCACAGGGGATGGTGGTTGACTGTAGAATCGGGCAGTTCGCCCCTAGTTGACTTGGGGCCGAGAGCCGTAAACGGTGTAGAAAGGGTGAGTGGAGCCATGCGGGAAAGAAAGAATGAGAGTTCGATGTAGAATGGGTGTTGTACTATCGTCACCTTTGCCTTCGGTCTTAGGGGTATTTATATCCCGTTGGTGTTGTAGATGGGTGATGCTTGATGAGACTGTGCCAGGTCTAATGATGGCTATTGATGGGCTGGCTGATAGTAGCTCAACTGTTAGGCTGTGAGCTCAGTTGATCTTGATGGCTATCTTATCTCAGCGCAGTGGTCTCCAAGGCTAATGGGTTCGGAGGTGTAGGAGAGTTCGGCAGAGGAGCTCTGAGCTCCGTGATGTTAGAGTGTGATGCGGGGACAATGATGTTTTCTCTGAAAGTGGGGTTTTCCAAAAGTTTGGCGGAGCTATAATAGGTTTGAAAAGAAAAGGCTAAATTTGAGTCGAAATTTCATATTTAATTTTAAAGTAGATTCAAAACATGTAAAACATCAAAAATACTCGAAACAAATCGAAATCGAGTCTTAATTCATATCTTGGGACGGGTGGCTAAAAGCTCATCCCCTATCAGATAAGGAAAGACCCTTATGAGAGTCGGCGGGGACTTGCCGCCCAAATTTGGCTAATCAATATTGAGTCATTTGAAAATTTTAAAAATTTTAATTTGAATCCTTCAAAAAAATTTAAAATTATTATTATTATTATATTTCAATATTTTTAAATATTTTAAACTAAGTTCCCTCCCAAAAAAAAAATTAAAATTTTTCATTAAGTCTAAAAAAATTGTGAAAATTTTATTTAAACTCCTAAATTTTAAATTAAACCATTGACAATTGTGAAAATTTTAATTTAGGTATCTAAAATTTTTAAAATTTTTAAATATGTTCCTTCAACACATGTTGCCAAGCTCCGTCCATGGTAATATGCATTTGTGAGGTTCATTGTTCCTTTAAAAGTTTACAATTTCAGGCCCAAATTTGTCCAGACTGTTTAAGAGTTTTGTTACGGTTAATGTCTGCCTAATCATCCTTGTGTTTGTTAACATATTTGTAGAGATTTTGCTTCAAATGTCTTTCAAGAATTAGAAGAAAAAAGGGGCAAGAAATTAAGCAGCTCCTAAACCCTAAAAACAAAAGCCCTATTATTTCCGATCATCAATCTTCGTCTTCTCCGAATATGGCTCAAAAATAGACTTCAGCTCATTATACTTCTCCATATCAAATTTGTGGGCTTTAATGAGCCGTTTCTGCTTTGTGGCGAACCGGGTTTGGTAGAAACTTTCAAATGAAGGTTCTTTGGATGTCTTGAGGAAGAATGTATAAGCAGCCATGAAATACATGGAGGTGACGTAGACACATATGGGTTCCATCACATCCCATGATAGATCCCAAAATGTTAGCCTCATGAACCAGGCGGTTTGAACCACCAGATAGGCTAGACCGAGCCGGAGTTCCCGTCGGACCAATGAATCGGCTTTCGAATCGATTTTAGCCTTTTGCCTCTCCAATTCTGCCAATTGTTTCATTCTCGGGTCATCCGAGTTGGAATTCCGTAAAGGAATCAGGCCACCAACAGCTTTAGTTACCTAGAATCGGTACAGAGAAGAAAAGCGAAAGCAATTATGTTTAACTAATACCAGCTTTAGGTACATTTTAGTCCAATGACCAAAATGTTATAATCATAACATAAATGATCAAATCTTACTTTTTAAAATTAATTACCAAAATCAAACACCCCGAAAACATAAGGGACCAAACATATAGTTCACCCAAAATTAAATTTTGAAGAAATAATTAATAGAGAAAAAAAGCAGTAGCTATTTTACTTACCTGTTCGGGTCTCAAAACGACGACGTCTCCAAACACAATGACAGTCCCCGACTCGTCGAGTAATTTCGCGGACTCCGATACTTGATCCAGATCCGAACAGACTTCTCCGCAGATCCGAATAAAGTCGGAATAAGGAACCCAGTTTTTCCCGGTCTCTCTCAGCCTCCTTTTCAACACCTCCAACTGCGCCACCTTTAATAGCTTCTTCGCTTCCTGATTGGACAGTGCCGCCCCCTCCTGCGCCGCCAAATGCTGGCTCAGCCCGTCCAACCGGATCCGGTTCTTGTACAAATCAATACCCCTTAACCTCTCCATTAAAATCTCCCCCGTCGCTAGCTTCCTCATCGCAGGCGAAAGCATAGCTCCTTCGTGAAGAAACCGCGGGGACGTTCCATGGGCGTCACCGTCCCCTTGATCCGGCGCCATGGAAATCCGATTCTGAACCATTGTCGAAGAAGTCCGGCATCTAGTAAGAGATTGCGAAGACATTTTTGAAATATTGAAAAGCTTCTCCACCAAGGTTTTCTTCAACGTCATTGCTAGAAATTAAAAATAAAAACAAGCTAATTTTTTTTCTTATTTTTCGGAGTGGAGAAGATTTGAAAGCATTGCCCTTCTGGCGTTGGCACAAACAAATGGAGAATTGGCCATTTTTATAGTGTCCAACAATGGAGGAAGATGAACAAAAATATATAAAAATGTAAATGAAAAATAGGAAATATTAATCACCGTACACGTGTATGGATAACCTTGAACTTCCAAATGCCATGCAACCGTCTGATCACGCGATTCTTTTCAACATCGGCGCCTCCACCGATGATGGTTCCTGAAGGCGAGGGACTCATGGTAAATAGAATAGGGTTGGTTACACGGGAAGGCAGCTGACACAGACAAAGGTAGAACTGGAACTAAACTAGGTTTATCTTATCTTTGAGGACGGTTACGTTCACGCAAACGTGTCGCCACATATGTATTGGTTTATTGATTCTTTTTGAGAAATATATAACATTTAATTCTAATAAATTGTTGAATCTAAAAAATCTGAACAAATTGTCTTTTTCCTATAAGAATTTAATCGCTTTTAATGAATTTAAAATCTTAATATAAGAATATTGAATTCCAATGCGTATAATTATTTTGAATAGTTTTAAGCGATTACAATGTAATATATGTTCATATTTTATTTAATCATTTGATAATATACATGTACTTTAAAGATAAAATTGTTCGAAGCCAAATATCTGATGATGGACACCATTCTCTTTTTCACTGAAATCACTTGTTGTATTCGGTTCGAATAAATATAATTAAGTCCATGATGATCGTACCATAGAATTATTTTAAGCTTGACTAGAATATATCTCTCCGCTATAATTTGAAAATTAAAAATCAAATTTTACTTTTACCCCAACGTTGTTTTCACTTTCTTCTTCTTCCATTCTTGGTTGGTCTGCAGTGACACGAACCTTAATGCTGGTTGTTACCATCTTCATTTGTTTTGTCATTATCGTTAGCTCATGGTATACCCCTAGTATAACAAGCTAGTATCGGAGTGTTAAGTTACTCATCCTAATCACGGTAATGACAACAATAAAGAATAATATTCCATTATTGGATCACAACACCATATTCTCATTATGGTAAGTAAAAATTCGAGATGTACTTGTACAGATGAACTTAGATGATGTGCTGGAAGAATTTGGTGAGATACCGCCAGAATGGTCAGTTGTAAAAAAGCGTCGCAGGGATCGAAAAGCCGTATCCCAAATTCTCTTGCACTTATCACACCATATTTTACAAAATAGTACAGTATGGCAGGGCCAAACTCCTCCACCAAAGAGTCATTCACCACATATAGAACCACGATATTCTATTGTGGTGGATAAACCTAGAAGGGATATCAAATGTCCAAATAGATATGCGAAGGCTGATCTAGTGACATATGTGTTGAACATGTCGGGGATATAGATGCAAGCCAAAAACCATCAACATATACCGAGCCAGTTAGTGGTGAAGACTCAAGTGAGTGGATGTTGGTTATGCAATAAAAGATGAAGTCAACTCCCTCCAGCCAAATTTGAGTAGAGCTTGAACTTGGTCAAATCTCATTGCTGGAGACTACACCTTGAAGGGGTTTCGTGGAAGAGGTGGAGATATTGTTCGACAAGAATTTGTCTCATAATAGAGATTTGTTCGAGTTATGATCCAAATTCTTTTAGGATTTAGTTTAAAGTAAGACTTTTACTTTTAGCAGATCTTGTTTACTTTACATTAACTAAAGGTAGGAAACCTAATGTAGAACCAAATTTTTGTCTGGGCATATATATATAGTATAATAATAATAAATAAAATAGATAATAATAGAAACTCAAAATGTATTAAAGTCCAAAAATAATACAAAGTTCAAATATATACAAAAGGCCCAATACATTACAAAAGCCCGAACCAAAAGCAAAAAAATCATTACAGCGGTTAACAGCTCAGACCCAACCCATTATAGCTGTTTACAACCCATATTCAGCCCAACAAGCACAAAAACCCCTCGGAACCCCTCTGTGTTTTTTTCCCGCTCGAATTCGAACCCCAAGGGACACGTGTCAACATGGCATTTGGCCCGTACTTTTTCACTTGGATTCTTACCGAGTTGGGACCAGCTGGCATTGCCAGCCGTGCAAGGATGACGTCATATCTAACACATGTATAAATACCTGCGAAGAGAGAGAAAAGCTTTAATTAATACGGTCATAATTGCACTAATAATTACTAAAAAAGAAAACGAAAAGTCAGAGAGAGAGAGAGAGAGAGGTTACCTAAGGAGTCTGAGTCGATCGGGGAGGACAACCGGACACAGAAACCTTGCCGGAAGCTCACCGGAACCATCAAAACATCGAACCGAGGTATTTCTACCTCTGTTCTTTGCCTTTTCCCTTCTTTACATGTTCGAAAAAAACACAAAAACGAGTTAAATCCTAAAAACCCGAACTTAAGTCTGTCTAAAACATATCTCGAGTATAATATACGTCTTAAATCCAAACTCAAACCTAAAAATCAGATCCAGAAACATTAAAACCTAGATCTAAGTTAACATAAAACAGATCTAAAGCTTAGGTGCCAGATCTAGTTCAAAACTGAACAATAAAATAAATAAATAAAATATAAAAAGATGAGAGTTCGAAGGCTTATCTCGTTCTGCCGTTGTCGAAAATGTCGTCAGAGTGAGGGTTTGAGTGCTCGGACCATTGTCGGAGTCGAGAAACAGAGAGAAGAGGTCACTAATTTTGGGTAGGTAGCCTAGGATCAGGAGAAGCGGGGTGTTTCTGACGAAACAAGACTCAAATCTAGGATTAGGGTTAAAAATGAGCTTTTTGGTTAGAATTAGGGTTTTGGAGATGGCGGAGGCGGTGGTCGAAATTGCAGACGGTGGCCGAAAAAGTCAGGTCTGGCCGGAGAAGATGATCGGAGAAGGTCTGGTCATCGGAAAAAGGTAGAAGAAGATTGGACGGTGGTCGGAGGTTGCAGGGACGCTGGAGAAGATGGTCGGAGAAGGTCCAGTCATCGGAAAGAGAAAAGAGGAAAGAGGAGACCATAGATGATATACGGTGGTCGATATCATCCCGACGGCCAAAAAACAGGTCAGAGAAGTGTTCGAGGGGAAATAAAGATCAAATAATGGTTTTTGAAAAAGTTCTTGATGTGTTCTTGAAAAATGGGGTTTTGATCTTTAAAAAACAGGTTTCAGAAGAGTTTAGATGTTTGAGGGGATCAGACAAAGGAATTTCGATGTGTTCTTGGTTAGTTCTTGAAAAAAAAGGTTTTTTGATCTTTCAAAATAGTTTTGGTGAAGGTTTTTAGTGTTAGTGAAGATTGAACAGGTGATTTTTGAAGAACTAGGGAAGAACATGGGCAAAAACAAGGGTTTTGATCGAAAAACACTTTGGGTTTTAGGTGTTTGAAATCAGAGAATCTAAGAGAGAGAGATGAGGAGAGAGAGGGAGAGTGGTCGAATGACCGTTCCAACTCGATTAGGGGCTATTTATACAGAGTTGAAACGACACCATTTTGAAAGCCATGTCACAAGGGATCTGTGTGTTTTCACACAGGTTAGGGTACGGGTTCGTGACCCGATCGATCTAAAAATTGGGCTTGGGGTTTTAATTCAAACGGGTCGTGTTTTGGGCTCTGGATAATGATTTGGGCTTTGGCTAAAATGGGTTTGGGTTCATTCTTTTAAGGTTTTAGATTTGGACTCTTCGATTTTAATTTCCTCACAAATTAGTCTCTATCTGTTTGTAATCTAGTCACCTAAAATTCAATTTAATTCAATTTTGTCCTTTTTTCCAGAATTTAATTGTTTTGATTTTTTTATTTAATTGCCTTAATTAATTATTTTATTTTAATTGTTTTAATTATTTTAATTGTATATGCTTGAATGATTTTAAAATATCATACCATGTATTGTTTGGATAATTAATCACATGCTAAATAAGACTAGAGCCATTTGAGTAGTCCACTTAACCATAATTGGATAGGAAGATCATTGTAGAAAATAAGTGGATATTTGAAACAATGTTGGAATACTCAATATTGGCTAGTTTCACAAGGTAGAGTGATGTTAACCAATGAGTATTCGCACAAAAGCTTCAATTTTTCACTTTAACTTAGAAAATGGAAATAAATCATTAATTAGGAAAATTAAAAAAAAGATAGGATTAATGATTAGAAGCATATTAATTAGGAATGTTGTTAATTTTTGGGTTTGATAAAGAAAGTGCCCAATATTATTTTGGGTGTTTTCTTTTATGTCCAAAATTAATAATATTTGTAGAATTTTAATTAAATCAATCAATGGAGCTTAATTAGGGTTTACTTAAAAATGACAAGACAATAATAAATCATGCATTAAACCTTTTGTGTTGAGGTACATTTTCCGAATATGAGTTGAAGTGTCCTAATGTAATTGGATGTTTCATAATTATATTCGATCGAAATGTATTTTCTTACAAAAGGATATTCCCATTCGGAACAAAATTCATTTTACAGTTAAAAGATTTAATTAAATCCAGATTAATGTTCGAAATACCAAAATGCCACGTGTAATTAATAAGGTACAAATAATGGGCGTTTGTAGGGGTGATAACCCTTCCCTACACGTAACCGACTCCCGAACCCAAATTTTTCAAAAGGAATCTCTAGTGTGTTTTTATGGTGTTCGGCCTACCAAGTGGCCGGTGGCAACTCCAAAATGATTTTTAAGCAAATAAAGAGGGTTTTGGCTAAAAATGGAAAACAAATTAATTATAAGATAAAATTGGTCAAAAACTCTGATTTTCCAGATTTCAACCGTCAGGTTGTTTTTTATTCCAAACAATAAAAATCGGGCTTTTAAAAAAGCGGCCGCAACACCTGTGTTGAGTAGAATTACTTTCGATGCAAGTTTTGTTTATAAACAAGCAACGTATCTCTATAAATATATGCTAAGGATTAGGATTTTAGACACAACACAGATACATGTAGATAAAGGACTCTACAAAGTGTTAAGCTACAAACAAGTTGTAATATTTTGTTGAGTTGGTCAAACGATTGCAAATGGCCAAGATGGGGGTGAATTGACGATTAAAAATTTAAGGGTGGAAATTGGATTAATGAAAATTTGACAGAAGGTAATTATAGTGGTTCAACATCCTAAATGAACTCTACCTCCACTACCTTAGCTCCCACTACGGATTTTCAACCAATCTACTATTGATTTTTTCCCTTTTCTTGGATGAGGAGGAAACCTTACAATACCGATTAAGCTTTCTACCCAAACCTTAATCCAACACACTCTTTACAATGAAAGAATTTGGTAAAACTTAATAGTACCTCTCAAAGGTTGATATTTACCCAAATACAATCAAACACTCCCCAAAATCTCAATAAAAATTACAATGAAAACACACTTGAGTTGGGTACAAAGATTTGACTCTAAAATGAACAAGGTTTGGATTTGAATGCTTTGTTGTTGCATTGAGGCTCAATAGTTGTTGTTGTAGCATTTGAGACTTGTTTTTATACACTTGCATTGATTTTCAGTCGTTTGGGTGGTTGAGATCATCAATAGAGCCGTTGGGCTGCAATTTCTCGCAATAAATGCTCATCAACAACCTACCGTATCGTTACGTCTCGTGGCGTATCGGTACTTGTCTCAAAGAAGAAAGAGCCATTGTGAATAAAAAAACATGTATCAATACGCTTGAAGGGCGTATCGGTACGATATTAAGAGGTGTATCGATACGGTTAGCCATATCGATACAGATTTTGCTCATTGGAATCATGAATTAAGTTTTGCAAAAAAAAATCGTATCGGTACGCTACCTTAGCGTATCGATACGATTCAATGTTCATTTAAAATTTTGGATTCCAATAACTGACAAGCCAACATTCGAATATTAAATGCAAAGAATTTTGCAAAGGTTATCATATCGTATCGATACGGTGACATGTCGTATCGGTACCCTATAGCAGAAGAATATTTTTATATGAAAATTGTATCGATACGGTTACGATGCATATCGTTACACTATAGCTTAAAGTCTTGCCCAGATGAATATCGTATCGATACGTGATTAGACTGTATCGGTACGCTATGAACGATTAAAATTTCAGTGTTGAAAAACCATATCGATACGCATAAGGGTATCGATACACCTGGGCGTTTTGTTGAAGTTTGGCTTGAAAACACATGAAAAGACTTGGTAAAAATCGAACCTTTAAATATGTTTTGACTTGAAATAGTGTTTGGTTCAAAATGGCTTGTCAAATTGTGAGTCTTTGAAAATACTTAAAAATTTATTATTTTACAATTTAGTCCTTAAGTTAAATCGTTATATCAAAATCAATTTTGGTTTCACAATCTCCCCCTTTTTGATATAACAAAACCAAATATAAAGTTTTTAAGTTTTGAAACCTTTAAAAAGCTTACTCCCCCTTAATTTAATATAGGTTTTCAAAATTAAGTTTCAAGTTTTCAAAATTTTCTATATATAATACTTCTCCCCCTTTTTGTTAGATCAAACATAAAAGCACTAGGTAAGATAATAGAAACAATATATTATTAAATTCAATTGCAAACTTAAGAATTTAAAGCAACCAATAGTTCAAAAACATAAATCCAAACTCAAATCCTAACAACATAAATAAAAGCATAGAGTTATAAGAGATAGGTGCATAAACAATAAAACTAAATGATATGTGATGATATGCATAACTACTCGTTCCCACCATCGTCGTCATCTTTGTCCTCTTCATCCTCATCATCTTGATTCGGTTGAGGCCTCCTAGATTTATTGAGCCAAGCACCATGGAAAGCGGTGAGAGAGACATCCATGGAATTTTGTTGAAGAGCAACAACTTTGACTTGATCTTCCAAAGATGTGAAGCGAGTATCAAGACCCTTGACTCGATCTTCCAATGATGTGAATCGAGTGTCAATGGCTGCAAACCCGACTTCTATGTTTGTGAATTTCTCATTAAGAAACGTCATGAGAGTGTCCATGGAGGAGGAAACAATAAGAGCACCTTGAGAGCCTTGATGAGCTTGTGGAGCATCAACTTGAACATCTTGTCGAGGAGCTCGAGGGACACGAACCCATTCCTTGTTAACATAGGCAAACTGAGCACGAGTGAGGGAACATTCATCTATAGGTATGCCAAGGGGTTCGGGATAGTCATGGGTACAATCTATCTTAAGGGAGTGGAACAAATGAATCAACCCCATAAAATAGTAAAAGGACTTGACTTGATCGGTGTGACGGTGTTGAACAAGGTAAACAAGGTCGGCAAACATGATTTGAAAAAGATTAGGGCGCTTACTCTCACGAAAACACCTAAGCCAAAAATCGTCAACTTGACGAATAGTTGAAAATTTTCCACCCGAGGGACGAAAAAACCATGAAATAATGAGACGAAGAATACGATCATGAGCATTTAAAACATTGACTAAACCAAGAGGGCCATGACCTAAGGATTTCTCATCATCAATCCCGACATTTTCAAAACCAAAAGCTTTAGAAGAACAACTTGATCGACTCAAAAACTTGTGCCCATAAGATGAGACTTTATAGCAACAACGTGTTCCCTCTTTTCATCATGAATGCATTTGGCATTGGAAAAGAAAATTATGACCAAATTTCGATATAAAACATGAGGAAGGTTCAATAAATTTATAAATTTCCATATTTGAATCAAATGATGGTATTCAAATTTAAAACATTCAGAGTTTAAAAAAAGGATTGATATGACACATTCTTCCCTAAGAGGAAAACCTTGAAATAGTTTATAACGTGACATATCCGAAGGGAGTGGGAAACTATTTTGGATTATGTAAGGGAGGTTAGGTTTAGGATTACCCTCATCATCCTCGATAGGATCAAAAGTAGAGGCTAAGTATCGTTTCGCTCTCTTTTTGGGTGCCATAATCCTGAAAACATCAAAACAATTCGAATATGTATGCAATTATCATCTCATTCAATCTAACAATAAATTCCAATAATTCAAGGTATTGAAAAACAATTTAAATGTTAAAAATATATACATGTATAAAAGAAAAGATTGGTGAATTTTTTTTTGAAAAACAATTTATAAAAATATACGATATAAGATTATATTTGAATGAAAAATTTTGGATTTTGAAAAGTTTTTGTAAAAACTTGAAAACCCATATCATATATATATATATGTGTGTGTGTGTGTGTGTGTGTGTGTTTTATACAAAAATTAAGTGAAAGCAACTAATAAAATCAAACGAAAATTAAAAAGAAAAAGAAAAATGGAAAAAATATACCTTGATTTTTGAGAATGGATGAATGGGGTAATGTGAATGCACAAGATTGCTAACAAAGCTTGGCTTTGATGTGTTAATGAAAAACCCTCAATGAATTTGAAGTTTGATGTGAAAAATTTGAGAGATTGAAGGGGTTTTTGTATGTATTTACGGCTAGGGTTTTTAGAGAAAAAGAGGGGAAGAGTTTGTGTAAAAGTGTTTTTTCATTAAACAACCCTATTTTAACTCTCCGTCAAAATCATATTGGTACGCTTGTAGAGCGTATCGATACGCCTTGCCCTAATTTTAAATTTGGTTTAAATATCGTATCGATATAGTTTGACCTGTATCACTTCCTTTGATGAACCTGTATCGATACGTTTTTAGCCGTATCGATACGCCTTTACCAGATAGTGCAATTTTAACAGTTTCAAGTAAAAAAATCCAACTTTAAACGTCCCTAAATGCATGTGAATGACATATGAACAAAGTTTTAACAGTTTCAAGTCAAAAAATCCAACTTTAAACGTCCAATTTTAACAATTTCAAGTTAAAAAATCCAATTTAATGCATACTCCCCCTAGCAACATGCATAGAAGCAAAAGGATGCAAATTAACATAAGCATGAATATCAACCAATTTCAAGCAAAATTTTGACCATTTGTTACCTAAAAGGGTCAAGAAAGGTTAGTTAGCCCTAACTCTCTCCTAAGGGTCCAAAAACGTTTTTCATCTAAAGGTTTGGTAAATATATCCGCTAATTGGTTCAAGGTATCAACATATTCAAGAACAAAATCATTTCAACACATGGTCTATAATAAAATGATGTCTAATTTCTATATGTTTGGTTCTAGAGTGTTGGATGGGATTCTTAGTGAGACAAATGGCACTAGTGTTGTCACACCTAATGGGTATGGCATCTACTTGAACACCATAATCTAAGAGTTGTTACTTCATCCAAAGGACTTGAGCACAACAACTCCCTAAGGATATGTACTCTACTTCGGTGGTAGATAAGGCTACGCTATTTTGTTTCTTAGAAAACCAAGATACGAGCATACTACCTAAGAATTGGCATGTTTCGGAGGTACTTTTCCTATCTATCTTGCATCCCTCATAATCCGCATCTAAATAAGCATGAAGGCTAAAGAAAGAATCCTTAGGATACCAAAGACCTAAGTTAGGTGTGTCTCTAAGGTATCTAAAAATTCTCTTAATGGCTACTAAGTGTGATTCTCTAGGACTAGCTTGGAACCTAGCACACAAGCAAACACTAAACATAATATCCGATCTACATGCGGTAAGGTAAAGCAAAGAACCTATCATAGATTTATAAAGCTTAGAATTGACACACTTACCTCCCTCATCTTTGTCAAGATTTATAGAATAGCTCATAGGAATGGCTTGAGGCTTCACATTCTTCAAGCTGAACTTCTTGAGCATTTCGTTCCTATACTTTGCTTGATTGATGAAGGTTTCATCCTTCCTTTGTTTGATTTGGAGCCCCAAAAAGAATGAGAGCTCATCTATCATGCTCATCCCGAACTCACCTTGTATTAGCTTAGAAAATTATTTGCAATAACATTCATTAATAGAACCAAAAATGATATCATCAACATAAATTTACACTACTAAGATGTCATTACAATATCTTTTTTATAAATAGTGTAGTGTCAACCTTGCCTTTTTCAAAACCTTTTCAATTAAAAAGTTTGAAAGTCTTTCATACCAAGCTTTAGGAGCTTGTTTTAAACCATAAAGAGCTTTGGTTAATTTAAAAACATAATTTGGAAATTTAGGATCCTCAAAACCTGGTGGTTGTTCAACATATACTTCTTCATTTATAAAATCATTTAGAAAAGCACTTTTTACATCCATTTGAAAAATCTTAAAATCATGGTAACATGCAAATGCTAGAAGCATCATAATAGCTTCTATTCTAGCTACGGGTGCATATGTTTCATCAAAATCAATTCACTCTTCTTGAGTGTAACCTTGAGCAACAAGCCTAGCCTTGTTTCTCACTATGTTACCACTCTCATCTAGTTTATTCCTAAAGACCCATTTAGTTTCTATAGTAGATTGATTACTAGGCCTTTCAACTAATGTCCATACTTTACTTCACTCAAATTGATTAAGTTTTTCTTGCATGACCAAAATCAAAAAATCGTCTTTTAATGCTTATTTGATATTTTTAGGCTCGATGCATGAAATAAATACAACGTGGTTCATTAATTTGAGAGAGGATCTAGTAGTTACCCCCTTGGATGGATCACCCAAGATTTCACCACCTTTGACATAGTTGAACTCCCTTGGGTATGTCACCTCATTTTCTTCAAGAGCCAAGTTGTAACACCCCCCACCCCAATTAGGAACGAGGAATGCTACGGTCGCTGCTAAACATACTTATGACCGAAAGCGCAACGATCCGAACTATTTCTTTACTTAAACTTATACTAATAACCCAACTTACTTATCAATTCAAATTCTAATTTGCAATTCAATCGAATGAAACTAATTTTAACATAACTAACAAACCATTTCTATATTGCTTATCAATTTAATTGCTACTTATCATTTAGATTTCCATTTTGCATTACAATCGAATAGTCACTATTCTTATCATCTATCAATTTACTTAATCTTTTCATATGATTCTATTTAAATCAAGGCATGTAGATCTAACATATAATTCTATAAACTGAATCATACCAAGACATATACATAACTGATCGATTTATATTCCATAATGAATTCAATCATACAAAACATTTCCTATTCGATTGAGCTTAACAAAACGTGACCATATGATAATTTTTGTTGATTTTCATCCACCTAGGATGAATCCCAAACATAGAGGCTAAAATGACTCTACGGTCATCTATACAAAACTATACCAAAACATTAGCAAGCCTCTAGACAAAATATATAAGGGCTTACTACTATACCCTATATTTACCCCATTATATACAACAAAAATAAACGGTGTTACGAGTTAGTTCATTACATACACCGCATATAAAGTTTCAGTATTAACATAATACGTGTAACTTGCACTAAAATGTTGACCACTAAGCCACCACACAAAAGGACAACAGAGATGATGCAAGGCATACTTTCAGCCGGTAGATGCTCTATCGGGTTCAGGATTGGAAAGCTGAAGATCGCTAAAACTTGAATTGTTGGGAAGAGAGAAAAACGGAGTGATAAGTACTTAGTGAGGAAACTCCTACGCTAACATCTTCTAAAGGTTGATCATTCAATCGAATAGCAAATTCCCAATTATCAAGAAAGAATTTACATTTAATCAGAAATTAGTATTTTACAAACAGTAGCAAACTGTAGCAGAGGACTGATTTCAATCTTAATTTACACATAGGCAACTCAATTCGATCCATGGGGCATTTACAAAATACTAACAATCAAGATTATTAAGATTTTTATTTATAACAAATTATCAATTAAATTCTCATTAGTTCGATTGCCTTGGTAATATAGTAAGTTAGGTATTCGAATAACATATGACAGAGGGGTGAATAATCACCAAACAGAGGGGTGCTTGGTACCAATATCATGTTATCGTGTTACATATTAGCAAGGTGTACATTACACCAATCAGAGGGGTACACTCATGTACCAATTTCAGAGAGGTACACTCGCGTACCAAATTCGAGCTCTAGACTCTAGGCATGTCGTACTACCTAGACTAGCCATATAACCAAGGGCTTATCCATTAGTGTAATCAAATTTAATTCATATAATTAGAAATCAAATTCCATGATTTTCCTCATTCAATGCTTTCATATTTTCCACATACAAATCGAATTTCAAACATAACACATGTAATTTCAATCACAAAATCACGTCATACATTGTATTCATGGTTTGGCATTCATAATAAGAATTCAGGTCATATCTCATGCACACACCACATATCATAATTCGATCCTCAATTGAACTTGCAATCAAGATTCAAAATGTTGTAATTTTTCCAATCACAAGTAATATAATTTCAATCACTACACATATCATATTCATGCCATATAACCAATTTCATTTTTCAATTCTCATATCTATTCTTTTTCCAGCACTCAATTTACATACATCATAGCTTAATTTAGATCATATTAATCAACCATACAGTCAATTATGATAACACCAAAATTTGCAAACACATTCATTCAATAATTCAATCTCAATCAATCGATCATACATATAATCAAACATCCAATTTCCTTTAATCCTTCTTCCCATATAACTTATTTACCAACCTATTATTAAGTCCAATTTCATGCAATTTAAGATAACAATTAAACAATTATTAGTTGAGATACTAATCTCAACTCTAAAGATCGTTTCACTCACAAACGCCGAGCAAATCTTGGATTCGAATATTTTTCTTTCGATCCTTGGTCGATCCAGCTATTTGATCCTCTTCGACTCCTTCTTCTCTCGGTTCTTATTAATAAATCACAAACAATGCAGAACTGATCAGTATCAAATTTAACAAGAAAATATTTGATTAAATTAATTTCGCAACTGATTTTAATGTATCTTTCAATTCTGGACAGATTCGAGTCTAGTTACTAAATTGAACATAACTTTCAATCCGTAACTCGGATTTTCAATTAATCTATATCATTTTAAAGCTAGTAATATTATCTTTAATTCTATATAATTTCTACATTTTAATTCCTATCCAATCAATACAAATTTTTTATTCGAAGATTCGACTCTCATACACGTCGAACAGCTTGTATTACTTGTACCATTTTAGCTCCAGATTTTCTTACACAATTCAAAATCCAGAGCCGTTTGTTTCTAATTAAAATTAACGTTTCCAAGTACTTCCTATCAAAATTTCAAGTTAAAATTCTATTTCAATGATTTTTGGTGAATTTTACAAGTTGCTGCTCATTGTATTAGCTTTCTGGACAATTTGATCTAGCTTCACTTACAACCTTTAATCCTCCAACATCTTTCTAACGATTTGCATGATAGTTTTATCATCAACACTCACTTCTCTAACAACCTAAAGATCAAGAACATAGGAAGCTTACTAACACTACTCATATATACATATATTTTCAAAAATAGAGAAGAAAGTTGAGCTTACTTGTTGTGGTTGATCTAAATTTTCAAGCCAAAATCCTTAACATACAAAGCTTCTTCCTCTCTTTTTATTTTCAACAATAGCCGACTCTCTCCCCTTATTCTTTCAATTTTTCACAAGTTTTTTCCTTACACACTAAGGTGTCGGGTAGGAGAGAAGAGAAGGAATGATGATGGTTGACAATTGTGTCACAATTAAGAGTAGAAATGGTCCATTTTTTCCCTTGTTTATTTCTTAATATTGAGCTAATCTAAGGGCAGCCCAAGAATCCTAAATTTTGACATGCAAAGACATCATTTCTACCCTTGTTCAGTTTAGTCACTAGGCAATCAAGTCTTTTATTTCTTTTTGGTTCTCAATTTAGTCACTAATTGAGTTGATTAGTCAAGACACTTCATAATTCTAATCTAATTATAATTAAATTTTACTTAATTATCTTTTAACATTTAGGCTAGGTTTTAGGGTGTTACACAAGTCCTTCAAGGCTTCAAGAGGTGGATCTTGTGCATCTTATTCTTTGGTTGGAATTTCATGCACCTTTGATGTTTGTCCTCCATCGATGGCTTCAATGATCTCTACATCATTATCATCACAAGAATCCTTCCTCAAAAGGAGGTTATCATCGAAAACAATATGTATAGACTCTTCTACTACTAAATTTCTCTTATTAAATACACGATTTGCTTTAGAGTTTAAAGAATATCATAAGAAAATAGCTTCATCACTTTTAGCATCAAATTTACCTAAGTTGTCTTTTCCATTGTTTAAAACAAAACACTTGCAACCAAATGGATGAAAATAGCTAATGTTAGGCTTCTTAGATTTTAAAGTCTCATATGATATTTTCCTCAAAATTGGTCTAATCATTACTCGACTTATGATGTAGCAAGCGGTATTTGTGGCTTCTGCCTAAAAATATTTAGGTAAATTATTTTCACAAAGCGTGGTTCTAGCCATTTCTTCTAAAGTTTGATTTTTCCTCTCAACTATCCCATTTTGTTGAGGAGTGCGAGATGCAGAAAAAATTGTGGCTAATCTCATTTTCATTTAAAAACTCTTCAAAACCCAAATTTTGAAACTTGGTTCCATGATCACTTCTAATGTGAGTGATTTTAAGCTCAAGATCATTTTGAGTTATTTTTTAAAATGTGATGAATTTTACCAAAGCCTCATCTTTTGTACTTAAGAATAGAACCCAAGTAAACTTAGAATGGTCATCAATAAGTACAAAAGCATATGATTTATCACCCAAGCTCGTAGTCCTAATTGGCCCAAAAAGATTCATATGAATCAATTGTAAGTATTTACTAGTAGAGACATCATTAATGGATTTAAACGAGGTTCTATGTTGTTTACCCTTAGAGCACGCATCACATATTTTATCATTAGAGAACTTAAGTTTGAGTAAATCTCTAACTAGATTAAGGGAAACTAATTTCTCTAAAACACTCATGCTAGCATGTCCTAATTTTCTATGCCAAAACCATGAGTCATGTTCATCATATGCAACTAAACATGCATGAAATGTGTGAATTTCATCTAAATGCACCGTCTAGATATTTCCTATCCTATGCCCTATGAGCATCAATTGATTTGTTTTAATGTTCATTATTTTCAACCATTTTTATCAAAGAGAACATTAAAACCTTTATCACATAATTGACTAATGCTCAATAAATTATGCTTAAGACCATTGACATGTAAGACATTTTCAATGAATATGGAAGAGTGGTTACCAATGGAGCCAATACACTCAATATGGCATTTGGAGTTGTCACCAAATGTCACTACTCCACCATGCTTTGGCTTGAGCTCCTTGAATCTAATCTTGTCTCCGGTCATATGTCTTGAGCATCCACTGTCAAGGTACCATATGTTTTAACTTGAAGCTTTTTCCTTGTAGCAATGCTCCCCTTACAGACAAAGAAATTAGGCTTTGGTTTCTGGTACCCAAATCATTTTGGGTTCATGTGTGTTAGCCTTCAAAATCTTGGTTCCCTTAGGAATCCAAAGAGACATAGCATCATAATTCTTAGAAGTCACTAGTTTCTTAGTAACCCAAACACTCCTAATTCTTTTATTTTTATATTACTTTGAAAATTTTCTTTGTTTAGGATAAAAAAAAGTTTTCTTTTTACATATTGGGTTTTAGAAGAATTTCACTTCTCAAAATTATTTCTCCCAATAGTAATAGAGGTTTTAAGATTATCCACCTCCTTGGTGTGATAATCTTGAAAATCGGAAAGAAGTTTTTTTATATCAACATTTTTCTTTTTGAGATCATTTGAAAGATTCATCAAATATAAAACCTTTTTTTCCAATTCCGAATTGATTTTTGAAAGAGACTCGTTTTAGTTTTTCAAATTGGAAATGTTTTTCTTATTTTTCAAAATAGACTCTTTTATACTTTTCAACCAACTCATCATAAATATTTTTTAACTCCTCATAAGCATCATATAATTCATTGTAAGTAAAAGATGATGAGTTAGGGTTTACCATTGGTTCCTCCTCAAATGCCATGAGACAAAGATTGGTCACTTCTTCCTTCTCTTCGGATGACTTCTCGTCACTCCAAGTTTCCACTTGAGCTTTGAGCTTGTTCTTCTTTCCAAAGCTTTTCTTTCTCAATTAAGGGCACTCAGATCGGATATGGTCGGTTTTCTTGCACTCATAGCAAGTGATTTGGTCCTTCTCTTCTTCTATTCTTGAAGCCCCCTTTCTATTAAATTTTCTTCCCCGGTAGGACTTCATGAAACGTGTGAATCGTTTGGCCAACATGGCCATCTCCTCATCTTCCTTTTCACTCGAATCGCTATCATTATATGAAGCTTTAAGTGCGATTCCAATTTTCTTCTCAACCTCCTTCTTCTCTTCTTTCTTTTTCTATTCTTCCCTTCCTTTTTTCTAGATCTCATGAGTGAGTAGAGATCCAACAAGGGCATCAAGCTTGAGAGTCTTCAAACCTCTAGATTCAATGATGGCCATTCTTTTTCCATCCCACGATTTTGGAAGAGAATATAGAAGTTTTCGAACTAGCTTGTCTTCGGGAATGACTTCACCGAAGCACTTTAAACCGTTGACGATGACCGAGAACCGATCAAACATCTCGGAGACGCTTTCATTGGGATCCATCTTGAAATTCTCATGGCTAAATTGAGCAACCCGATCTTTGTCTCTTTAACATTGCTAGTTCCCTCATATATCGTCTTGAGGGTATCCTAAACTTCCTTGGCGCTTTTGATGGAAGACACCTTTGAGTAGTTATCGGGATCGAGAGAACAAAAGATCATATGTAAGGCTTTGTAATTGACTTGCAACCGTCTTCTATCTTCATCGGTCATCTCAGCTTTGACCTTTGGGACTAATCTTCCTTCACCATCTCTCTTCAAAGGAATGCTTGGTTCATCTTCTACAATGTCCCACACCATGTAATCGTTGGACTTGATGAAGAGATGCATCCAATTCTTCCAATATGGGTAGTTTTCCCCAATGAATAATGGTGGTTTGGTGGTAGATTGAGACTCATAGAGGTTGGGGCTGGAGGTGGATGTCATTGCTTGAAGTTGTTGTTGATCAAACTCTCTTAGAATCGACTCAAGAGGGCTGTAATCCTTCCAATGAGTGTAGCTCTGATACCAATTGTTGAGTTGATCAAACGATTGCAAATGGCCAAGAAGTGGTGAATTGGCGATTAAAATTTTGAGGGTAGAAATTGGATGAATGAAAATTTGACACAAGGCAATTATAGTGGTTCATGTTCCTAAATGAACTCTACCTCCACTACCTTAGCTCCCGCTAAGGATTTTCAACCAATCCACTATTGATTCTTCCCCTTTTCTTGGATGAGGAGGAAACCTTACAATATCGATTAAGTTTTCTACTTAAAGCTTAATCCAACACATTCTTTACAATGAAGAAATTTGGTAAACCTTAATAGTACCTCTCAAAGGTTGATGTTTACCCAAATACAAGCAAACACTCCCAAAACTCTCAATAAAAATTACAATGAAAACACACTTGAGTTGGGTACAAAGATTTGACTCTAAAATGAACAAGGTTTGGATTTGAATGCTTTGTTGTTGCTTTGAGGCTCAATAGTTGTTGATGTAGCATTTGAGACTTGTTTTTATACTCTTGCATTGATTTCTAGTCGTTTGGATGGTTGAGATCATCAATAGAGCCGTTGGACTGCAATTTCCCGTAATAAATACTCCTCAACAACTTACCGTATCGGTACGGCTCGTGGGCGTATCGGTACCTCTCTCAAAGAAGAAAGAGCCATTGTGACTGAAAAAACAGGGCGTATCGACACGCTTGAAGGGCGTATCGGTATGATATTAAGGGGTGTATCGATACGGTTAGCCGTATCAATACGGATTTTGCTAACTGGAATCTTGAATTAAGTTTTGCTATAAAAAAACGTATCGGTACGCTACCTTAGCGTATCGATACGGTTCAACGATCATTTAAAATTTTAGATTCCAATAACTGACAAGCCAACGTTCGAATATTAAATGCAAAGGTTTTACAAAGGTCAGCATGTCGTATCGGTATGCTATAGTAGAAAAATATTTTTATATGAAAACTATATCAATACGGTTATGATGCGTATCGATAAGCTATAGCTTAAAGTCTTGCCCAGATGAATATCGTATCGATACGAGATTAGACAGTATCGGTACGCTATGAACGATTAAAATTTCAGTGTTGAAAAACCGTATCGATACACATAAGGGTATCGATATGTCTAGGCGTTTTGTTGAAGTTTGGCTTGAAAACACATGAAAATACTTGGTAAAAATTGAACCTTTAAATATATTTTGACTTGAAATAGTGTTTGGTTCAAAATGACTTGTGAAATTGTGAGTCTTTGAACATACTTAAAAATTTATTGTTTTACAATTTAGTCCTTAAGTTAAATCGTTATATCGAAATCAATTTTGGTTTCACATATTTTATTCTTCATCATAGTGAAAGTTCTTATCATTTGCTCGTTGTTTTTTCCGTTTTGAATTTTCCACGTAAATCTTGGTGTTACTTATTTTCTTGTTTTGTTTGCGATCATCATCTTCGTTTGTTTCATCGTTATCGTTCATCACCGGTATGTATGTCTTCGGTGTAATAGTTAGTTTAAGGGAAAGAGTGGAAGATAAAAGAACATTAGGGTATATTTAAGATATTATTTAGTAAAATGGTTATTTTCTATAATGTCAAGAGGATTCGTCAACAACTTTCATCGACTATGGCAAAGTCATTGTCTGATATGGGGGTGAGAGGAGTCGCCGACAGCTTCCGGTGATTTTTTTTATTTTAGGACTAAAATAAAATAAAAATCATAGAGTACATGAAAATTTTTAAAATTTGAGGTATTTTAACGAAATAGTATGTACAAGACCATTAATAATGTTGCCTTTTGAATTGCAAGTATAATACATAACTCTGGAAGAAGAAAAATTACAGGAATTCAAAATAAATTATTTTGAAAAGTTTGAAGTGGAAATTGTGCATTTAACGTATCTAAAAACAAAATGTAGTTCAGATATAGATTTGAAATAAAATAAAGTTCATGAATCCAAAATGAAAATTTTCAGAAACTTTTTTTTTTTGCATCACGTAGACTATATTGAAAGGAAATTAAAATTATAGGGATCAAAATAAATAAAAAAATTACAGTTAAACTGCACATCGAATACTTATAAATAGACATATATTCATGTATAGGAAATGGAATTTTAAGCATGAAATTAAAAAAAAAAAAGTCAAAGTCAGAGAAATAAAATTTCTGATAAAAAAAACTAAAGGCCAAAATAATATTTTTCGTGATGAAAACGGTGACATGACACTTTTGATGCCTTGTCAATTTGTAAATATAGAAATATTAGGAGGATTAAAAAATCACTTTCGGACACTCGAGCATAGAAATTATATCATTTCAAAATTTTGGACTAAACTTATAGTTAAAAAAAACAGCTAATCTCATTAAGACTTCTATTTCAAATTCTGATTACTCCCCATCAGGGGCAAAACCCGAAAATATAAAAGAGAAGATGAAAACGAGATTAAAATTTTTAAGGGGCCACACAAAAAGATTTTAAAAAGAGTAAAGGATTATATAACTAATTTTTCCTTTTCTTAAAATAAACTATTATATTACTATTAAAAAGAAGTTGGCATGGGCCATATCCCTTTTCTCGTGCGATATTCCGCCCATAATCCTCAAAATTTTATTTTATTACATTTTAATTTAAGATGTAAAAATAAAAGAAAATTGGACCTAAAATCGTTGTCGAGCTGTCGACGACTTTATCATGGTCGATAACATTAACATGGTAAAAATGATAATTTTCACAAAATAATTCTTTATATGGACTATTACTCTATTTCTCTCTCAACATTTCCCCCTAAATCAACCTGTTTAAATAACTATGATTATGTGAAAAATATACCACAAACACACTGACACATTTAAATATGATTTATATACTTAAAACAACCAACCATTAGTTGGTTTAGTAGGTGAGGCATTAAATTCCTTAAATAAGGTTCAAAATTTAAATTTTAACGTTAAAAATTAAATAATTTGAATTAAAAGTATCGTCCCCATAATAAATCTTTGTAGTACCTTACTCAAATTAGTCAATCAATGACTTCCATGCCCGTAGTTAGATCAATATACTTAAAACAAATAACAATTTCGTCAAATATGATTAAATCATACTATTAATAATATTTAAAATATAAATAATTTGGAAGGGTCAATCAACGTTGATAAAGAAAACAATAAGAGGACAGTACTTTTAATTTATTCGAAACTTGACATATAGAATTTATATAAATAGAACATAAACTTTTTTTAGTAAACAACTTTTTGAGCCAATATTAGAGGTTTGAACCACTTTTAGAGGTTTGACCAGTCAAAATTGCTAATTATGATGTTTTTTGAATAGAGGTTTGTAAGAGCGGATTAGGGTGAAACATTTTAATTTGAAAAAGCCAATAATAGTAGCTTTTTGAGTTTAGAGGTTTTGACATAAGAGTTGTAAAGACTATTTTACCCTTAACAATTATGAAAACTTTAAAATTAACATACGCTTCAAATATCATTTCAATTTAATAATTAATTAATTATATTAAAAATAATTACATAAATAATAAATTAATATCTAGATCCTTCAAACAATTATCGAATATAATCATGTCATTATATGTTATTTTCCTTATTCAAATAATCAAAGATTATTAAAGGGGTAAAATAATCTTAATTTTTTTGGATAAGTGATTTATTTTTCATTATCCAAAGAAGCAGCCAAGAAGAAGAACTACATCCAATAATTACAAACAGTTGAAGCAATCAAATAATACCCCGGTTAAGAAATAACTGAATATTTACCTCATCATTTCTATATATACTTTTCTGTAACAATCTAATTCTAACGATCCCTTGTACAAAAACCGGTTTATTTTTTTATTGAAATAAATGAGAAATTCATATAATACTCAAACTTGTTTTCCTATAATGTAGGGAATTGCACAGTGTGCTTGTTTCAGGAAAAACAGGGTGATCATCTCCCTGTTTCATGGCCAAACAAGTCGCCTGAAACATGGATACAAAAGATGTGATTTCCAACTGATTTGGGATTGTTGTCCCGTAGACGTTAAGACAGGGATGACAACACCCTCATTTGGTGCCCTGAATTCATTCAAGAACTCTTATGAAGAAGCAGGTGAGTAATATTCCTGCTTTTAAGTGCAAAGTTAGTGTTATGCAACAGTGGTCACCGGAGTTTTGATCCTCCGGTCCGGTTACGCCATCGGTATATTTCTTACTGGTAAGCCTGCTCAAAATTAAAAATATTAGGTACCTATTTGGCCCGAAAAATACTTTAAACACCTATTTAGAAAAAATATAGTTTAGGCACTTATTTGCCACTTAAGCCTTCTTTAATTGACATACATGATGTCCTTGCTGAATAAAACATTGCAGCAAAACAAGCTTTGTTTCAAAATTTTCATCAAACTGCTGGAGTGAGCTACAATCAACTATGTTGCTCTTAATTGTTCAGACTCGTTTTTAAGTACTCATTTTCGACAACCACTAGTCACGGCACTATGGCATTCCAAGACCTGTCAAATACATGAAAAAGCCTACATAATCATGTTGAATATGTATCCAATCCGACACTCACATCCGAGTTCGAGTAAAGGAATTGCAGTGACAGTGTTATAGCATGGAAGATGTCGAAAGTTACGCACAAACTCGACAGGCTCATCCGACTCTGACTAATATAGACCATCAAAGAGCATTAGTTAACAGTTTCAACATCACAGAGAAACATGCTAGCATTGTTTGACAATGAAGAAATCACCAGATTTATCCTTACACCAAGATACATCAAAAATGGATACAAAGTTCCACATAAGAACTGAACAAGTTCAACAATTAAATCTACCACTAGATGATAGTTTTACAAAACTAAGGAGATTCTCATCTTTTATCATCCTTGTAGAAGACTATTCAGTCTACATTCACAACATTCATTAATACTACTCACTAGTCACCTGCTTTCTTCCTAAAACCCCTTTATTTTATCAAACACAACAAGCAGCCTAGTTTTGCCTGTAAGCTATATAATTAGCTAAAGCAATCAAGGGTGCGGATTTCTCGGGTTCGAATCCTCGAAGCATCTCTAATGCATCATTCTTCAACTTCTCTGCAAACTCCCTTGATTTCTCTATCCCCATCAACTTGGGGTAAGTGGCCTTATCAGCAACCAAATCTTTCCCTGCAGTCTTCCCTAGTTCTTTAGATGACATTGTTACATCAAGAATGTCATCCACAACTTGGAACAAAAGCCCGATACTCCTCGCGAATTTCCTCAACTTTTCGACATCTTCATCACATCCACCTCCAAGAATTGCCCCTAGAACCACAGCTGCTTCGAGCAAAGCAGCAGTTTTGTGGACATGAATGAACTCTAAATGATCCAATCCGACATCGGTTAGCCCCTCGCTTGTGATGTCCACAACTTGACCAGCCACCAACCCTTCAGCCCCAATGGATTTAGCTAATTCCCCGACCGCTCTCACGATCCGACCAGGCGTAACACCGACTGTGGCAACAGCTATGTGCTCAAAAGCAAAGGCCAAAAGAGCATCCCCTGCTAATACAGCTATGTCTTCGCCGAACACCTTGTGATTAGTTGGTTTCCCTCTACGGAGATCATCGTTGTCCATGCAGGGAAGATCGTCGTGGATTAAAGACATGGTGTGGATCATTTCGACGGCACAAGCCGCCGGCATGGCCATGGATTCTTGGCCGCCGACGAGATCACAGGCGGCTAAACAAAGCACGGGACGGACCCTTTTGCCGCCTGCTAAAAGAGAGTAACGCATTGCTTCATGGATTTTAACAGGATCACGAAGCGAGACAGCTGAGTCCATGGCTTGGTTAACTGAGTTCGCCTTGTGAATCATGTACGATTTGAAATCAAAGCTTGGTATTTGAGGGTCTTGTTCTTCTTCTTCCTTGACAGTATCTTCTTTTGCAAGGACTGATGAAATCGAAGGAACAGATGTAAAGCATTGTTTTTTGGAGGTTGAAGATGAAAGATTCTTCAAGGGATTGAAGGGAAACGGTCCGGGTAAAGGAGAAGACTTGGATCTGGAAGCTTGGTTGAAAATGGAGTAAGGATGAACCGAAGAACCCAGATTCACTGAAGCCATTGTTTTCCCCACTCTGAAGCTTCAAAGATTGGGTTTTTTCTTATTAAGAAGGGGGATTTTGAATGAAATTTAAGGATTCAGCTAGACATGGGAAATTATAATGGAATTTCAATGTTTCAAATACAGAAACATTGAATTAAGAGTTTACCAAAAACTGGTGGGTGTACTACTGACAAAGATGAATTGGGAGAAGGAAAATAAAAGGGGGGAAAAACCAATGGAAATGGAAGTGGATTTGCATTTGCATTTGCATTAGCCGATGAGCAGCCAACCCGACAAAGATAGGATTTTTGGATTTGGGAGGTGCTTTAGCAATGGTATCTTTTGTTACCCACACCGATCCATATATATATACATTTATATTTATATATTACTAGTATATCATATTCAGAACACAGCTGGGATTTGGGATCGAAAAAATATATATAAATGTTTGAAAATAAGAATAAATTTATAAATAAATTAATTTTAAATAAAATTAAATAAGAGAACAAAAATAAAAAAAATTCTTTAAGGGGAGGGGCGCCGCCCTCCCCACCCCACATAATTTCGTCCTCGATCACATCAATATGAAAATGTATTAAGACTATTTTTAAAAAGTACAAAAATATATGGATCACGTGTAAGAACCTGTTTGTTTTTCTTATCGCGCAATTTTTTTTAAACCATTTTTATCTAGTAGAAGGAAAAAATTATTTTTAATAAATTTAAAACTCACAAAATTAAAGAGAGGAAAAGATGTCAATCGAATTTTAAAAAAAAAACTTAATATTCATTGGACATTTACGTCTTAACATCTTAAGTCTTAAGTCTTAACTACCAGAATGCTCATAAAAAACGAATGAATTCGTTTGATGTAAATTTAGTATAATAATAGTTTTAGTTATTGAAATTTATATACTCGATCAATTTGATCTTAATTTAAAATAATTTAATAAATTTAATATTTAATAGTTAAAATTTTCATCAGTTACGTCGTTTTTTAATATTGTCAAATCAATTGAATTCGTCGTATTAAAGCAACAGTTAAATAACTACATTATGTCATAAAACAACAACATGTTAACGTTAAATTATTAATATATCATAAAAGTAATATAAAACTTTTAGGAGAAGAACAAAAACTGACTAGACAAAATTTTTAAATATGATGGGTTAAATTTATTTAATTATTTCGATTATGATTAAATCTATAAAGTATAAATTTTAGAAATTAAAATTTTATTATATCACATCATGTTACTATTATATACAATATTTAAAAGCCACTATATGATTTAAACAATTTTTAATTGAATGAGTTATTTTGTAACTTTTTGAAAATAAATAACTCATTTGTTACTAAATTTATAATTAAATTATTTTAATTAATTTTTTGTTTTTTTTATAATTGTTGACTTTGGATGTATTTTATCCAAACAAAATTGTTTTTTTTTTGGAAAATCCTACAACGTGCGACGAACATCGATGAACACCACTAATGATGAACACCGATGAACACCATTAAATTAATTAATAAAGATTTAAAATTTCAAGGACCCATCATACAATTAATAATTATTTTAAAAATCAATTAAATTATTTTTTATATATATTAAAATTTATTTTTTTAATAAGGGTAAACTATATATTTAATACCTCACTTATTCCGTATTTCTATTAAACTCTCATTATTTAAATATTACTTCCATTTGACCCTATTCTTTATAAAAAAAATAATTTAACCCTCAACCTAAAACCCTAAACTATTAAACCTTAAACTCTTAAACATATACCCTAAACCATATACCATTAAAAATAATTTCACCATCATCGATTCAATTCAATGAATCGTTGAATTCTCCTAAAATTTAATTAAATTATTTTTTATATATATCAAAATTAATTCTAGGAGATTCGAGTTTAATTCTAGGAGATTCGAGTTTAATTAATTTACGATCAAACACATATTCCACAAAGTTAAGATGTTGGAGACGATGAAATCTTCCAACGTCAAGCAAGAGCGTCGGCAGCCACTGTAGCGCCATTTTACTGTCACGACGGTACTTTCCCTTTTCGCTAGCAAGCAACCGGAAGTGATTCTTGAATTCTATAATCCAATGCAGTTTTTGGACTCGAAAAATTGATTCTGTTCATAACTTTGTCGAGTGACTGGAGCCATTTTCTCGCAATACTAATATGGAAGTAGAACCATTGTACACTGTACGTGTTCCTGATTTCTGGGGATATGTAAACATGGAAATTCAAATTTCATGAAAGTAGAAGCAAATTTCTTACCACAAAAAAAACACATATTAGACAGAATACTTTACATATCAAACATTACAGGGTTTCTAATATAATATTAACAACGATCACTAAATTTTCACAACACATTGAGCGCTAATCAAAATGAGCGGTAAACGATAACTATTCTGTCGATGATGGTGAAATTATTTTTAATGGTATATGGTTTAGGGTATATGTTTAAGAGTTTAAGGTTTAATAGTTTAAGGTTTTAGGTTGAGGGTTAAATTATTTTTTTTATAAAGAATAAGATCAAATTGAAATAATATTCAAATAATGAGGGTTCAATAGAAATACGAAAATAAGTGAAGTACTAAATATATAGTTTATCCTTATTAAAAAATAAAATTTTAATATATATATAAAATAATTTAATTAAATTTTTTAAAAATAATTATTAATTGTATGATGGGTCCTTGAAATTTTAAATCTTTATTAATTAATTTAATGATGTTCATCAGTATTCATCATTAGTAGTGTTCATCGATGTTCATCACACGTGGTAGACTCATCCTACCAACTGTTGTCATACCTCAACATCACAAGCTCTCCTACAATTTGAGTGTTAAATAGTTTGGTGCTCATTGTTCAAATTTTTTTAGTTAATTCAAAGTTATAAAATTGTAATCACAAACTAAATTAAGAATTTTGTTCAAAAATATCAAGATAAAATTAAAAGTTTTATATCTCTTCGTACCGGAAAACTAATACATTAAATACTAAAAATTTTGAGTTATCATTTTCTCATTTTATAATTCAAACTTTATTTAAATTATTTTCTAGTCGAGTTAAATCAAGCCGGAAATTTTGACTTTTCAAAGAGTTGAGTTTTAGGGAACAACATCGGAAGAGAATTGATGGAGGGAGAAAAAGGACTGCAAAAACGTGTCCTTTCTCTTTCAGAGCAATATCCTCGTGAAACAGAGGGTAGGAGACTTGTCTCGACGGCTGCTTGTTTCTCTTTGGAATGTAAAAACGCCATCTTCTTCAAAGCTTCCTAAACATTGCATTCTTCCCCCTCCTTAAGCCGGAGCCCGACTATCGCAGCCATCCCCGGAGAAATCCGGCTCCGCCACTAAGAAATATCAAATTGTATTCCTACGGCTACAACTCCGCTGCATTCTTCCCCAAGCTAAAGAGGATTAAAACCCTAAGCTGACTCAGATCTACTAATTGGCCTAATGAATAATGTTACTTATATTGTCTCATCTTATATGAGTTCGAATCCCGTTATAGCCCATTTCCAATAGTACTGTGTGTTGACTAAAAATGTTTGGTTCCTTGGTGAAAAATGTGTTTTCTCTGAGGCTGTGTAGGTCAAAGTCTATCTCCATAATAAATAAGCACTGACGGGGCCCTTCCACGAGAAATGCATTTTTATGTAGGCCTAAGACATTAAGTTGGGACCAATGTTGAACATTCTAATCTAAAATTAATAAATCTAAATGTTAAACATATGATCTAAAATCAATGTATCTGGTTCAAATATAAGATCATAAACTACCAAGGGGTTCCGGGGTGCCGGCTGTTGTGTACCGTTTCATATGGAGCAAACAATGAATGCTGCATGCTAGAATATGATTTTTGGATGGCTGTTTGACTAAAAGCATCAGCCGATGGACTGAGGAAATCGGTAAGAAAGCTCATGGTCGACAAGGAACGGCATGCGATGAGGAACAATGCCAAGGAATTGAACGACAATGAAAAGAATGCTTTGAGAAAATGGTGGTTCATCCTACAATTCTATGTCCCAAGTGGCCAAAGACTTGCGGCCGAGCATAAGATGTAGCTGCTTAATTAATTTAGAGAGCATACATACATGCATGAGCTATATTTTCATACAGTAAAAAATAGATGCAGAAAATCACATATTGTTCCATAAATATCAGATATAAATTAGCAAATTCGGATCATTTAGATAAAGAGTAATATTTGGTTCCAATATAGATAGAGAAAAGCAGAGAAAGAACAGAAAGGCTCGGATCCTAAAAGACGTGTCATGCACTTACAGGTTCGGTGGCTTTCTTCAGCCAATCCTGCTCATTTTTATCCATGTACGGCGAAAGAATTTCCAGGCATTTTGAATGGTAGGTATTCAACCATTCAACCTCCTCAGGTGTCAAGAGGCTAAAGTCAATCAACTTTATCTGATATGGTGCCTGAACATAAGATAAGCCATTAAAATCTAAAATTCAGCTCTCGGAAAACCATATGCACAACGTGCAAACAAAGACACATGGGAGACACAAAATTTATTCCAAGTGATGAACTTACCCATGTGATATGCTCAAATGACAAGTATTCCTTATCACCGAAATTGAACTCGGTATCAGCCTCCTTGATTACGAGTACATTCTCTAGTCTTATACCAAAGCTCCCATCCTCATAGTATCCAGGCTCTAGGAAATGGAATTTACAAATAGAATTAGTAAATGCCCCATCTCATCAATTTTTAGACCAACAATACACAAGGTAGTATTTTAACATTGAGAAACCGGAATTCTTAACTAGAACTTCATAATTTTGGCAACATATACACATTCGCATACAAGAACGACAACCACAAAAGAGCGACCAATATTGCTTGTGCAAAAAGACTCCAGCAAAAAATGACAGATTAGGCAGAATTAAATGCTTAGCAAACAGAACCAACGGGTTAGTCCAAGTGGTAAGCAGCTTGGTATCGCTTAAGCAGGTCTCGAGTTTGAGGCCTTGTGTATGCAGAAAATCCCCATTGGGAGACTCACCCACCAAAGCTAGATATGCAACGCGGGTCGGTCCGGATTAGTCAAGGCAAAGCCCTGGGGAACCGGGAGGGCAACCCAAAAAAAATGCTTAGTAACAGAAAAAATGGAAAGCTATAAGTAAACCAAGCATTGAAGCATTAAATACAAAAGGATAAGAAATGAAAGGAAATCAGTATATGGCAGGACAGAAATACCATCAAGTAGAATGATTTTTTTTTATACAATTAGATTATAAAGCAGGGCAAATGATCTAACCATCTGTCACTGTCATGGAAACTTGAAGTGGCACATTACGAGGCTGTTGTCTGAAACTAATTGTATGTGGCCCTGCTCCAAGTAATTCAATCAGGAAAAACAAAGTTAAATGAAAAGTTACACTGAATTAGTCATAAACCTAACTTCAGTGAGTGTAGCTAATTGCTAACCTTCATGAACATAGAGGTAAGACCCAACACCATGACCAGTACCATGTCGATAATCAAGACCATATTTCCACAAAGGAATTCGAGCCAGAATATCAAGTGCAGGACCTATAAAAAGCAATCAATCAATCAACATAATATATTTGTCTCTCTATATAAATTAGATATTGGAGTTTCGACAAATTCTACAGGACTTCAAGCAAAAAATGCTCAAATAAGGAATAATTAAACAGATAAATAAAGAAAACTTTTAATACCGTTTGTTCCATTAGGAAACCGAGCATTGCCCAGAGCAATATGGCCCTTGAGAACCTGCATGGAATCCAACTTCTTCAGAATGAACAGGAAATGAAATCCGTGTGAATCTAAGGAAAGAAGAGAAGTGGAACCCAAGCATCTAAATCTATCTTTACATCAAGCAGTATCCGGAAAAAAAATAAGTCTTAAAGAGTCATAAGTTATGGCTCGAATATGCTTCAGATGCCTTAACCCAAACAAAATTGGGCATGAATTGATCACTATAGATAACTCGTTGGATTTATCACCACAAACAATTTATGTTGTACCGTTCTTACAAGAACAGTGCATTTGTATTAATTATTATTTTTAAAGCTTATGTATAATCGAATAGAGATAAGACATTTAAATCAAACTATGGTTCCTATGACATGTCACAATTATTCATGAGACCCCATCTCCCAGACTAAAACAACAAAAATGCCGAGAGAAGAGTAAGTAGCTTGTATTATCAAATCCATCGGGGGTTTTGGAAATATAAGAACATCAGAATTTAAATGTATAGTCGAATAGAGATAAGACATTTAAATCAAACTATGGTTCCTATGACATGTCACAATTATTCATGAGACATTCCATCTCCCAGACTAAAACAACAAAAATGCCTAGAGAAGGGTAAGCAGCCTGTATTATCAAATCCATCAAGAGCTTTGTAAATATAAGAACATCAGAATTTAAAATTGGGATAGTGCGACAAAAAGGAAGGTGAACATAGATGCACAATATGAAAAATCCAGAAATGCAACAGAAGCCACTTACAGAGGTATAGCAAGTCTTTTCATGTGCTGAAGGCTTTCCAAAATGAACTGTCCGAGTTATATCAGTTGTTCCATCTAGATACTTCAATAATGCAATCGATAATATTAATTATAGAATAAGAATCTGAACTAAGAATTTGGAATAAGAAATAGTTGACATTTATTCTTACTTATGGTTAATGATAGAAGCCAAATATTGGGATTTGATAGCATACCTGCGCTCCTGAATCAAATAGATAAATACTATCTGGATCAAGCTCAGCACATGTTTCGGCCTCAGGTTCGTAATGGATTATAGCCGCATTTGGACCAACCGAAGAAATAGTAAGAAAACTTAGGCCTCTAAAGTGCTGCAATTAGTAACATAGAAATAATTTCTGTGACACGAACATATACGATTGAATGCATAACATTTTAGCAACAACTGGAACCAACATAGAAAAAATTTTGTAACATAAACAAGTACAAATGGATGCAGAAACTGTTAGCAATAACTGGAACTAAGATGGTGATTTCACCTAAGTGCTTATAAGTTGTGACTCCTAGGAAATTCTTAACTTCACATGTATTGATGCTCAAGTTTACAAAACAAAGTTATTGCTCGTTGATGATGAACACAGAACATAATTTATTATTATTGTTATACCCAAAATGGATTTTTTGAATAATTTTCTTACTACCGCAACAAAACATTCTCAAAAATATCGTTACCTCTTTTGATGCACGAAATCCCTCCAGCTTATCACTAACTGTCACCTCTGTCAGTTTCACATCGTCTCTACATGGTTCATTCAATAGCATGAAAAAACACTGTCAATTGAAGAGAGGGATAGCTGGAGAGAAAGAGAGGAAAGATATCAACTAGAAATTCTTTAACTTACGATCTTTTTTTGCCTGCTCCCTTCCCCTCCAAGAAGTAGCCGGAGGCCCCATAAATCTCTTGCATCTGAACATTTGAAAGAGCAACATCATCATTTCCAGCCTAACAACAGCCTCTAAAATCTTGTTGCATATGTTGAGAAATAGAATACTTTGAAAGAAAGATCAAATCTAAAACAGATTCGGGTAGAATCTTAAACATTCAAATAGAATATTTATCAATTTTCAAAAGAATATAATATATCAAGGTCAGAGTCCTATACCTGCTTATCTAACCAGACGAGATACTGCACAACAGCTGCACCATCCCGGATATGTGCATTCTTTAATCCATCCAACTCAACTGGATTCTAAAGTACAAATTTGTTGATGACAGTAAATTAATCTGAACAAAACCTGATCATATAGAATTTCTCTATAAATATTAAAGATTCTATAAAATAAGTAAAGTCCCCTTCCCAGGTGTAATTTTACACATAACCATTCAAAACCTAAGTTGTTCTAAATTATTTTCATAATATCAAAAGAGACTTCAAATAAACACGTTTTATACACTCTAAAGTAAGATTCAACCAGATAGAAAGTGCATTGACAACCTTTAAGGCTTTAGCAAGGGCCAAAGGTGACTGCTGCAGGAGCACCTTCTTAGCATCCAGCTTCGAAAACAACGCATAGCAGCATGAAGCAGGATCAACCAATGTAAGGTCATTAGAGTTTTCTTCTGCTTCACATTTATCATTTTCACAAACACCATTTCGACCAGATCTTAATCCAGTGTGCTTATCAAGCTGATTAGATGCTAACAATGCAACATCTGAGCTCACTTCACCATACTCCCGAACTTCGATTCCGTTCTCTTGTAAAGAACAGCTCACCTGCATCAACATACATGTAATCAATAAACCTTAACTTCTATCCTCATACAGGGATATAGCAACCAGGAAATACTGAAAATACAAACAAATGAATAAAATGGAAAGTCCAAAAAACAAAATATTTGAAATCCTACCTTAGAGGAAACTTTCCTTTTGTCCACATAAAAGAAAGCCAAATTCAATGTTACAATAGCAAATGCATGAACAACCGGACAATAAGAGACATCGCTCCCACGGATATTGTACAACCAAGCAACCTGCAAAGTAGCTGTTTTGACTAAAAAAACACATTGGTCAACGAACTCCACCCGAACAACAATTTGACAAATCATACCTCATCTAAAGCTGTGATGATAAGTCCACGAGCCTTTTCTTTAGGGAGCTTTTCCCTCAAGTCTTTCAACTTTTCAGCAACAGAACGACCGGCAAATTCCAAGGGATGAACAATAACCGGATTAATTTCAGCAGGTGGCCGGTTTTTCCACACCTCATCAACCAAATTGCTTGAGATTTGAACTAATTTCTGCTGTTTCTTCTCAAAAGCTCGTTCCCATTTTTGAGCCGTATCCACAGATACACACCAAGGATCAACCCCAATAGCTGCCTCCTCCGGCAAATTCTATAGGAGTATTATATAATTACTAAAAAGTAAGTAAAAAATCAAAATTTAGAGCATGGGGTTGAAATTTCGGGAGGCAGAAAGGTAAATATACATCAGACATCCAGGCATCAACCGGAGGATCTTCTCCCATACGCATTAGTTGCCAATCATCACTAAGCTGCTGCATCGCTTGCAAGAAATATCGGCCGTCCGTCCATAGCCTTGCTTCGGTTTTGGTAACAAGTGCCAAACCTGAAAAATAGTTCTTTTTTCAAAATCAACATAATCCTTAATAAAAATAATAATATGGGAATTTCAAAAACAAAGACCTGCACTTCCAGTGAACCCAGAAACGAATTCGCGCCTTTTATCCCGATCAGAAACATATTCGCTCTGCCAGAAGTAATTCAAAAAAAAGGGATTAATTGGAATGATAAAAAGAATTAGTGCTTAAAAAGGCGGTGTTTTTACTTGATGATAATCTTCAGAAGGGACGATTAAGGCGTCGAGAGGAGGAGAGTGAGAAGCCATTAAAGACCTCAAAGCCGCTAGTATTTCCGCCATCAGAGACCCAACGAGAAAGAGACTTTCTTTTGGTTGAAACTTGACGAAAGTTTCGCGCTTTTTCTTTAATCAATCGGATTGATGTATCCAAGAAAATTGGGCTGATGATTTCAGGAGCTGGAGTTTCGTTGAGTACTGTGTTAGCTAGCTGAGACTGAGAGATAAAGGGAAATTCTATTTAACTAAAAAAAACAAAACAAAAAATAATTGTATAGTGGTATTATTTTTAAGGGTAAACTACAATGTTAGTTACTAAACTTTGAATGTGCTTTCATTTTGGTCAACAAAATCAAAAACCTTTTCATTAAAATTACTAATTTTTTTATTCACTTTCATTACGATAATTGTTATTAACTCTCATTAAAAAATGTTGATGTGGTGTATTAATTTTTTTATTAAAAAATTTAATTTTCTAAATTTATAGCTTCCGTCATGACCAAAATTTTAATGAACAAAACTGTCGTTGATCAATCTCAATAGTATAAAAGACTTATTTTTTCAAAATATTAACATAGTTTTAGTTTGTAGTTGACCCGATGGTTAATAATGATGAACAGAAACTAAAATGTTCAATCAAAATTAAAACTTTTAGATATGTTATTGTTAATCCTCAGTATAACTTGAAAACTAAATTATATTAATTTTACGGTCAAACTATACTAAATTTTTTGTCTTGCCGATAATTGTAAATTTAAAAAATTAAAGCTTTTTTTAAAAAAAGAAGACTTTAACGTGTAACGTCGGTACTTTTTAATGGTAGTGGTTGTAATGAAAGAAGATTAAAATTTTAATGAGTGTAATGAAAGCGAACTAAAAGTTCAGTGATTGTAATGAAAGTGAACTAAAAATTTAATGATTGTAAAAAAAATTGATTTTGATAGTCAAAATAAAAAAATTAAAAGCTCAATGACTACTAATATAAGTTATTGTTTTAAAAGTTACGTTGATATTAATGTTAGAACTTATGAACTTACTATGTGTGTCATCTCTGAAAGAGAGGGGTATAGGTGTAAATGAATCAAGTTTGAATGAATAAGAACGTGCTTGTATTTGTTTGTTTTATTTTTAATGTATTTATGTTCAATTCATATTTGAGTTTGTTTGTTTAATGTTTGCGAATATATTCGTTTATATGTTCGAACGCATGTTCGTTTATATATTTTAATCTTGATTTGACCTTTAGTTAATAAAATTAAATATCAAAATAAATAAATTGGAGTCAAATCATGAATTAAACTTAATATTACATTAGTTGATGCGGTAGTATGAAGGCATTGAAAATAAAGGTATTGTTTCAAAAAAAAAAAAAAATCTTGGACTAATTTTTTGATATCGTCTCTAACCCATTACGATGAGTAGAGAATGAGTTAAAATCTAGGGTAAAGTACACAGACGGTCACTGAACTTTGATGCAAAAAACAAAATGGTAACCAACCTTTCAAAAATCACGAAGTAGCAATTAAACTTTAAATTTTGAAACAAAACGGTAACTGGGGCGTTAAACCCCGTTAACCCTTAACGAAAATCTGACTGGTATGTCACATCCCCACCCAGTTTTCCACATCACCATGGTCCACTCTCCAAGTCAACTCCTTCCTCAACCTCTCCCACGGCGTTTGGACTGCCAACCCATTTGATATCACTCTCCTGCAACAAACCACAAGTTAACCTATACACTAAGACCTGTTCAACTGAAAACTAGTAGTCCTTCCGGTCCGGCACACACCGGAAAACTGGGAATACGATGAGCCATTAAAAAACGATGACAAGAAAAAGAAAGGCAAATACCTTGAAAGTTACATCATATGTAAACACAATCAGGCGGATTGAAAACCCAGATGTTGAGTGTTTTAATGCTTACTCCTTGCTCCCCAAATCTCTAAGAAACTATGCTACTTTCTTCACCAATATTCATACACATAAATACCCAAAGCAACAAAGTTTAAGTTTTTCTGTTTGTGTTCAAAGGAAAATCATAGTATTGCCAGTACAAAACAAATAAAAACTCAGATTAAAAAATACACACACATTTGCCAACATCTTTGGCTTTTTCTCCAAAACTGAATCTTGTTTGAATGCTGTTCTTTTTATAGTTTCCGCTTCTTTTGCGGGTTTACTTCCTGCACAATGATGGTGTAAATTCCTTGGTAATTTCTGGTTTTGCCATCTTTTGGTTGTCTGTTTGCAGATTTGATACAAGCATCTTTTGGGGATTATTTTTTTTTACTCTTTTTTCCATTCCAAGTTGATTGTGGGCATTTTCCCAGTTTCCCATTCATGTACTGTGGTGGGGTATTTGTGATTTTTTTTACAGCAAATATCAAAAGCTTGATCTGGGGTGTTGGAATTTCGTTATTTAATTAGATTTCCGTGATATATTCTGGTAGATTCCTCAGATTTCAGTTTGAATTTGTGAATGATATTGGTAGTTGATATTTGATATTTCATTACTATAATACCTGTATAGTTTTTGTTATCCCTTTTCATTGATTCCCATACTCTGAAAGAAAATATTATTATAATAATAATAAAGGTAGATGCTTGTTGTCTACCGTTTTGGTGGTTTCTTCAACTGATACCAAGATGATGTTTTCCATTGCAGGATTTCAAACTTCAACGGTAATATATATATTATATAATTTGTACATGTCAAGTTTGGAACTTGAAGCTTTAAAGGGTCTTAAAAGGTCCTGGAGATATGAGTCTTTTATATACTTTAAAAAAGAGGGGGGAAACAACTGAACAGAGTAATGAGTGAGAAATAAAGAAATGGTGGGGGTGTGGAGGCATAACAGCTGCAAGTTAAAGTAAAGAACACACAAAACTTTGAAAACAATACTAGGTTCCCTGACCATACCCCAGCATAATTCCCTTTGACGTAGTTTTGGAAGTTGGCAACGAGGAGGTGGTGTACGTTGACGGGGTTGGCAGTGCAAACGCCGTGGGAGAGGTTGAGAAAGGAGTTGACTTGGAGAGTGGACCATGGTGATGTGGAAAATTGGGTGGGGATGTGGCATACCCAGTCAGATTTCCGTTAAGGGTTAACGGGGTTTGACGCCCCAGTTACCGTTTTATTTCAAAATCTAAAGTTTAATTGCTACTTCGTGATTTTTGAAAGGTTGGTTACCATTTTGTTTTTTGCAATAAAGTTCAGTGACCGTCTGTGTACTTTACCCTAAAATCTAACATTAAGAGAGATAAAGGATTGTCAAACTTTTAAATTTAAAAATTAAAATAAACAAAAAATTTATTTAATTATTATTTAAACTAAAAGAATCTTAAATAATATTAAAATATTTTGGAAAAGACAAGAATCTCTACCAAGTAGTACATGCCTCCGTGACTCCGTCTCTGACGAAAAATTATATTATGGGTAATTCCCACCACGTCATTCATGGGACCAACCAATGAAAACCACCCACTTCACCATAATTTTTCCATGTCATTTTTTCCAACCAATGAATCTTCACTAAAGATTTTCCATGTCATTTTAAAAACTGTTTTTTGGAGGTTATTTTATTATTAAATTAATGACATGGAAAAAAATGATGAAGTGGGTGGTTTCTAGTGGTTGGTCCCATGGATGACGTGGTGGGAATTACCCATGATATAATTTCTCGTCTCTGACGGTAAATATATTTGACTCACTTGGATTAATATGGGAATAGTATCCTTTGTCGAATAGTTAACACGTAAACATTTAGAACACTATCTATACTGATAAGAAACATCGTTTTTACATTTGATCTTGAGTTTAATATTGAATATTTATCTTCTTCCTCTTATTAAAAAAACCATTTAAGGATAAATGTTGATATTAATAATATTTTAATAGACTTAGCAAAGCTGAGCTTTTCCTAATATACTTGTGTGATTATACGGTAACATCTGTTTTTTAATCTTAGCATTTTAAAAAGGTACGCACGCTATGCTGCTCGAACCAAATTACCTAGAAGAAATGTCATCGTTTACTACTATTTACCACCAGAACCACTTATTTTTTTTAATTGTCTTTATAACACCATATATCATGTAAAAATTTGATAAATGAATATTGATTCAACCACTATAGATTGAGATCACATTTGGATTGCAAGAAACAATAAATAAAAGCATGTTATATGTACAAAACATCACATCAAACCCAAATAATCAAAGTCATAAGAAAGCTCAAAAAATGTAAAACAAAAAATCTTGACAATTCAGAAAATATTATGAAATTATAGAAACAAAATCTGAAAAACTTGTAAAAATTACAGATATCCGTAACTTACCGCCATTGTTACGTTTTAGTAGCTAATGGTTCTCGTAAGCTAGCACGAGAAAAAATGGAGAAAAGCCGAGGTGCAATTTTTATTACGAGGATGCTGCCTATGCATGCTTCTACCTCTTCGAGGGCATTAAAGAATAAATTTATAACATAAAAGACATTGACCAGAGGAAAAAGATGTTAAGAACATACAGGTCTCTCCTTTGGGGAACAGAAACTAGTACTTACTCTTCATCATCAGATTCTGAATCTGAGATCGTCCTTGCTGGGCCATCGATTGCCGGTAGCTCTCTCGGTTCAGCAGGTTCCGTGCCACCTGTCACGTTTGGGTCTGCTGGCGTAGTAACTACTATAAGTTTTAGCATGATACAGATGAAAGTAGGGAAAGAAGCAAATAAGCTAGCAGTGTATGTGGTATCCCGCTCACCTGATCCTATAATCTTTGTCATTATTGCCCGGAAAATTTGGAACTCTTTTTGGTGCATGCCGATGAATCTCACCTGCATAAGGAGAAGTGCAAACAACTACATCTACATCTTGTTTAGAAATTGGAGGGTGGCATATGAATACTATTCATTGAATAGGCGACCCAAGGGCAGATATCTAAGCAAGAGCCATGTCAAAATATAGCCCAAGTTTAATATTATATAAAGGGTGGTAACATACCATTCCGGCACTTGCAAAGCCCATAAGTTGATCAACTCTAGCTTGATGTTTCAGCAAGTTAGGGCGCAGGTGGTTCTTGTAGATTTGCTTAGCCCCCTGTTAAAACCGATTTCATACCATGAATCATGGCCGTCAAAATATGATTTAGACAATGGTTTCAAACAGAAGCAGAAATGTAATCTGAAACAAGTGGGACAATAACATGTGTATTACTATTACTTTTAGCTTTATTTCAATGCTTCCACCACCTCCCCTCCACCCGAAAAAAGAAGTAAAAATAAGATAAAGGAGAAAGAGGAGGTTTTACATTAGCTAATTTAAACAAACCACTAAAAGACTATTATTGGAAGTTCTTAACGATGGAAGTTCTATGTTACTCATCTAGTGTCCGGGAAAAAAACAGAGTTAATACATAACCTTGGTGAATCATAACCATAAAAGAAGGAATGCCTCAAAAGTCAGAACCATATAGTGGCTTGTAGGAATATCCAAAGAGGGGACAAAAAATCAAAAGAAATGGATATACAAACATGATTTTGAACTTACTTCAGTAGATGGAAGTTGAAGCCAGACAAGAAATGCAAACTTGAAGTGATAATAATATGGAAACCTGAAAAAAGGGAACAAATATAGAGTAATATAGATAGTCGTGTAAGATGATGCATAAAGGAATATTAGACAGTTTACAATCATAAATAGTTAGGAATGAAAACACTTGAAGTCAAATGTTACCAGGAAAGAAGTTTGTCAGAGAATGTTTCAACAAGGGTGAAAGATCCATAAGCTGCAATAATGACAGGGTCATGTGCAACCGGTTTTTCATTCAAAGTAACATGAGTACTATTAACATAAATCAAAGCCTTCACCATTTCTACATGGCAGAAAATCTGAAAAAGAATACAAGCTAAAAAGAAAAGTCAAAATGCTGTTAGCAGACCTTGAATTATTCCACAGCAAAATCCTAATGATTACCTCTATCCTTATTGTTAGTTAATAATCTCTTTCTACAGCTCGTACCTTCATTTTTATTTCCCAGTGTGATTTAAATCATTTAATTTATTACATGGTTTTTTTTAATTGGCTGCCCCCTCTTCCTTACAAATTATAAAACGGAAAGAGGTAAGAAAGTCACATCCACTCTTACTAAGCCTTTTTTTTAAACAAAAATGGTGTCCAATCCTAAAAAATATTGAGGGGGGTCAACGGAAGCTGTGCACAATCATGTTTAGCAAGCCAACTAACTATCTTAACAATGAAACATGTGGGCTTCAAGTTTACATAAAACAATTGATAAACAAATTTACTCATTCTGGCAAGAAGCAGCAGTGTTAGGAACAACCAAGTAAAATTTTATTTAAGAATATGGAAGACGGATACTGCTAAAACGAAATAGTAACACTTTGCCAACCTGCCCAATATATTAGCCACTTTTGCTGCTCATTTTGATTGTTCCTTTCGATTGCCCTAAGTGTAGAGTATACAGGTAAAACTACTCCCACAGAGCAGCTGCAACATAGACAGACACACACGGAGAGAGAAAGGGATTATATGGATATACACAAAGGGTGATTTCATTGATGCAGGAGTAATCGAGTTTTACATTCAATATTTTATCACATTTTAACTTAAAAAATCAGAAAACATCTGAAAATAACCCACCATGCTCCACGAGTAACAATGTTGGAACCAAGTGGCCAGAGGAGCAATCGTAACCCAACCTACATTACATGGTATGCAGACCATTCAGAAGCAAGTTAAACATGTAACCATAGAGAGAGGTAACAAGCATCAAAACCAGTAAATAATAAACTGGATTAGACAGATCAATTAGACTGATTGAACCGAGAATTAGTGGCCTATCCAGTTCAATAAATGTCATTAACCAATTGAACCAGTGAAAACCAATTACCAGATTTAGGTTCCTTATTATACATTTCATTTTTGTAACTTATTGGATTCGAGTCCTTTACCTCATAGTTCTATACGGATTTTTTTTAAAAAAAACATTTACTATATTTAATACGTATTCAACGATAAAACAATGCACGTATGCTTAAATCTCTTTCAGCCAGCTGAACCTAAAACCAGCAGCACACCAATTCAACCTCCAGTCTGATATACTGTATTTAATAGTTATTCAATATTAAAATAATGTGTTTATTTGTTAAATCTCTTTCGCCGGTTGAACCAGAAACCAGCGGCCCATCAATTCAATCCAGTCTGGTATTTTATTCAATGATCAAAACTCAAAACATGCTACATTCTCTATAAAATAAACATTTCGAATGAAATTTGTACAAACAATGAGCATGATCCAGGCAAAGAAATGGAAAATATTCCACTCCTTATAGTTAAAGCAAAAATGCATAATCCACAGAAGGAAAAAAAAAGATATATTATTTATTTTCAAAAGTGCCTCAAATTGATAACTAAGAAACATCAAAATTAATAAATTTCGTCTAACTTATTTCTGCTTTAATACAATAACGAGTGATTTTTACAGAAACGGAAAATTAATCAGTTCATAATCTGATTTTAGATCTTTCGGATGCCAAACCTATCAGATTTAAACTAAATTCCATCTACAACATATATCGCTCCATCATAAACATATCCTAAAGAGTGATCAAACGAAAAACAGAAAATAAACCGGAAAAATAAGATGAAAGGAGAAAGTAGCTTCGAACCTCGTTGGTTAGATCCGATCCGAGGAAAGCCATTGCAAGATACTGAGAAGAGAATTCAAATTAACCACTATTTTTTTCCATTTTAATTACCGCTAAATGTTTATCGAGTACATTTCGGAGTTTTGGAGTTTTCAAACGAAAACAATTTTACTAAAATTAAATTAAAAATCTAATTTCAAGTGATAAACGATGACGTTTATGTCATGCTTTTTGGAGAGTTATAGGCAGAGAAAAGGGGAAAACTACAGAGATGATCACTTAAGTTTAGCAAGTGTACACTTTTGGTCACTAATTTAAAAAATTAATGTTTTTGTTTTTTAAACATTTAGTTGTAGTTAGACAGCTGACGTTGGGCTGACTTAGCACAGTAAAAAGAGGGTAAATTACCTATATAGTCACTAAACTATTACTACACTTTTATTTTGACCATCAAAATAAAAATAATTTATATAATTATATTATTTAGTCCTTCATATTTATAATTTTATTATATCTTCTCCTTTCCACCATCTTCCCCACAGTTGTTGCATGCCAAAGTCTAAACACAACTTCTAAACTACCCTCTAAAAAGAGCATATATTTTATAACGCACATTGCATGAGAAACTACAAACTTCCCTATAAATCGATTCAAAAAAGAGCTTGACATCAGCTTGAGTAATCTATATCAGTTGAAAAAGAAGCCAGGAATTATCGCTCGAGATCACACTGGCATTCAAGAAAATAGTGGACATGAGAACCTACCTTCTTGTTTATGTTTGTACAGTAAATGGTCCTTGTGCTCATCCTCGGACTGAATAGCATAACATTCGAGAATATGAATCTTTTATCTATTTTTTTCGGTGCATCTATTTATGTCCAACACTAAAAGAAATAAAATTTAAGGTTTAAGATTAAGGTATAAAATTAGGGCTTAAGGGCATTGTCTAGAAAATTAAGGGTATGGTACATTTTTAAAGTTTAAGGTTTATGGTTTAAGCAATCGTAGTCTTGGAAAGCATCACCTTTAGAGGGTAATAATTGATGACTCGATTTTCGCCCCGCTATCGAGTGCATATCATCTTAAGTAGAAGTAGCAAACGGGTTATCCGGTTCGGGTTCGGTTTGGGTTATTTCGGATCTGATTATATTCAGTTTAAGTTCAGTTTGTGTCTGGTTCGGTTTTAGTTCGGGTCTATGGTGATTTAGTTCGGTATCGGGTCATGACATCGGTTCGGTTGATTTCGGGTCGGGTTAATATTAGCTCGGTCGATTTTAGTCGGGTTTTCAGGCCGAGTTATGTTTTCCCACCCCATATATGACTTTATATAACATGTATATTTGATTTTTTGGTGAGTTGTGCGACAATTCACATTTTATCTTTATTTATTTATTTATTAGAATATATTTTCTTTATTTCAGGTTGCCTTCGGTTCGGTTAAAAATCGGTTCAGGTCCATTCAATTCGATTTAAAATTAGTTCGGGTCCATTTTCGGTTCAACTAAAATTTGATTTGATTTATTTCAATTTTCAAATCAAATTCGAATTACCATATTTGAATCAATTATAAATCTTGATTCAATTCTAAGATCTCGAGTCAAGTTTGCCTGTCTTACTCTTAACAAAACGATGGTAAGAGTTTTAGATTCCCCTGTAATGTACATAAAAGAAAAAAAAATCACATCTTTATTGCTCTGCCTCGTTCAGTGATCAAAACAAAAACAAAAGATAAAGTTGTTTTTGTAATTGAAATTTTTAGAAGAACGTACCTGCCTTATCTAAATGGTATGCATTGATGTAAAAGCCAAAACCCTCCTTAAAGATCGTCCATTATGTACTGTGAATTACCAAAAAAAAAAAAAACGAATGTGCAAATCGAGGGAGAAAAAGACTAACAAAAAGGACGATGGCTTTTTGTTTGGTTAGAAGAACGCATTAGTTTGGTATGCAATAACCGTGGAAAATGGTAGAGGAGAAAATAATATATATATATATATATATATATAGGGTTTTATTTTGATGCACAAGCTGTGTAAATTTTTTTTACACAATCCTTTTATAAAATTTAAAATCTAAATCACAAACCCTAGCAACCTAAACCCTAAACCCTAAGCCCTAAACTCTAAATTCTAACCATAAACCTTAAATTATATACCCTACATACTAAACCCCTAAACCCTAACATAAAACCCTAAACCCTAAAATTAAAGGGCTTGTGTAAACTAAAGTTTACACAGCTTGTGCATCAAAGTATTTTCCATATATATATATATATATATATATATATGAATTTGAAGGTTTAAATGTGTAATTATATAAATTATTTTTATTTTTATAGTTAAATAAAAATTTAATAATAGTTTAGTGATTATATAAGTAATTTATTATTTTTTATTGTGTTAAATCAGCACGCTATCAATTGTCTAACGACAACTAACAATCGAGTGACTTTTTTTACTAAGAAAAACAATTTTTATTAATTATTAATAACACATTGCTTGCAAACCATACGCCTCATTAAAAAACTTATTCCTTAAAAAAAGTGCGTAATAGAATCAAGCAACACGAGAACCAAACAAATCTGCAACAACAACAATACAGGCCAGAACATAATTTTTAATAAAACAAAAACATAAGTGACCAAAACATATATTTTTTTTTTGAAATTTGTGACCAAAAGTGTACACTTAGTAAACGTATGTGACCATCTCAATAGTTTACCCTAGAGAACATTAAAAAGAATAATTAACACACGTCTCTAATCTGTAACTCTCATTTTTAATTGATCTTTAAATTTTTTTCTTCTTCAGATTATGAGCCTCATTCTAAATTGGTCCCAAAATTTGTAAACATTCTCACTTCATCCCCATACTATGACTCTCATTCTAAATTGGTACCCAAAATTTTGAAATTCTAATTTCATATATTATCAATATATGTTAATCATATCCCATGTTAATAAAGTCGATATAAAAATTATTAATTTTCATGCAAACATTTATGCATGTTATGTAATAATATGTTGTGTCATAAGCGATAATTTGATAATAAAATTGGAACGTTAAAAAGTTTAGAGACCAATTTAGAATAAAGGTCATAGTTTGAGGGTAAAATTAAAACATTCAAAATTTTGGGAACCAATTTGAAATGAGAGCAAAGTTTGAGATGAAATTGTAACGCTTAAAAGTTTAAAGAACAAATTAAAATGAGAATTATAATTTGAAGATGTATGCTGCAATTAACTTAAAGAAGTTAAAAAGTGAGTGACGTTATTTATAATGTCAATAAAATTATTTGAAATTATTTTAAAAATTACAATAATTATATATTTTGTTACGTATGCTTAGAATAATTCTTAAAATCGATGGTGTTTTAAAGTAAAAAAATAAAATAGAGTCGTCACTAATTATCTCTGAGGTGAGATTCGGTCATCTAATATCGCATTATTTTAATAAAAATATTTATTTTTATTAAAACAATAAATTTGGTTTACGGAATTGAAAAACGGGTTTGGAAGTCTATATCATAATTTAATAGTTTATATCATTTTTTAATTTTATTATTTTATTAGAGGGGTAGAGTTATAACTTTTAAATTTCGGATTAGATTTGGAGCGGTAAAAATTCGCCCCGACTTTTACCGTTTGCCATTTTTAAATCAAGTCTCTTAAAAACATTATTTTTTTTATTAAGCTATTCATTGAATTTATATTTGTATTTAATTTTATATTTAGATTAAATTAATTAAATCTATAAAAATAATTTCTTATTTTAAAAACTTATTCAATTTATTCGATCTACCCGACTATTTACAGACCTGCTGTTTTTTTTATTGGCTTAAGGGTTCAATAAGCCCCTAAATTTTTACAAAAAATCAATTAAGACCCTAAACTTATTTTGTACTCAATTAAGCCTTCAAATTCAAGAAGAAAAAAAAACTAATTTGGCCCTTTGACCAACTTTGACCGTTAACTTTAACGATTTTTTTTAATTTTTTTTACTTATGTTGCAACATGATAATGTCATGTTTCATTTCTAGAAAATTTTAAAATCTATTTTTTTTAAATATATATAAAAAACAGAAAAAAAAATTTAAAAAATAAAAATTCTGAATTTTTTTAAAATTATAAAAAATATTTTTAAATTTCAAAATTTATTTAAAAATAATAAATACTAATTTTTCAAAATATTAAATATTTTTAATAAAATAAAAAATAAAAATATTAAAAACTGTTATTGTACAATTATAAAAAAATTAAAATAACTTTTATTGTTTTATATTTTTTAAAAATATTTTTTTAATATTTGTTAAAATATTGTTTTAAATATATTTTAAAAATCAAAATAAAATTTATTGTTTTTATTTTTTTAAAATTATATTTTATACTTGTAGAATAATATTTTTATTTTTTAAAATATTTTAATATTTTGAAAATTATTATTTTTAAATAAATTTCGAAATTTAATTTTTTATATTTTAAAATGCTTTTTATAATTTTCCAGAATTAAAAATAATAATTTTTTTCTTTTTTTAGAAATTTTCAAAATTTTGAAATTTAAAAATTCATTGAAATAACGAGTGGTATTATCCTATTGCGACATGTGTCAAGATAATTTTTTTTAAATAAACCGTTAAAGTTAACGGTTAACGTTGGTCAAAGGACCAAATTAATTTTTTTCCTTGAGTTTGAGGGCTTAATTGAGTACAAACAAAATTTAGGAGCTTAATTAATTTTATTGTAAAAGTTTAAGGGCTTATTAAAGCTTAAACTTTTTTATTTATAGAAGAAATTTTCAACTGTATTTTCCCCTCAAATTTCTTTATTATTTAGTAAACATTCAATGCAGTTAATTAAAAAAATATGATTAAAATATATCACCAAACACATTTAAAGTTTTTTTTAATACAGAACAATGCAATTAAGGATTAACTTGTCAAATTATGATTAAGATATATTTATAATCACTTGTCTTATTCTTTTATAACCCACTCTGAAAACGACGTAATTTTCTTTGATTAAATAGATATATTATAATTTTATGTCAGTATTTAAATTTATACAAAATAAAATAATATAAATATTTTTAATTACTAGTTCAATTAATAGATCTTAAAAGGAGGTAAATTTTTAATTCTACAGTGATAGCTTAAAAATATTGATTTGACTTTGTTTCTTTTAGTTATATTATTTATTTAATAGTTGGTTTTGTCATCTAAGATTTAAAGCACAACTAGACAAATTACATTTTTTATTTGAGGGTATCATTTAATAAAATATTGCCAAATTTGTCTTACCTTTATACTAAAATTTTATTTATAGTAACAATTATTAATTGATTTATCAGAATAAAACTCTAATATTTTATAAATTCAAATTTTAATATTTTTGTCATAAATATTTAATTTTATAAATGGAACAAATTGAATTGATCTTACTAGAAAAATATGTATATTTATATGGAATTTTTTTAATACACAGGATGTGTAAATTAAACAATTTTAGTTTTTACGATTTAGTTTAGGGTTTATAATTTAAGATACGGGGTTTATAGTTTATGATTTAGTTTTTAGAGTTTAAGGTTTATAATTTATGATTTGAGTTTTATAGTAAACATGCATGTCTGTATTTTACACAGCCTGTCTAACAAATTTTACCTTTATTTATATTGTGTTAAAATTAGAAAGGAAAAAAACTTTGATAGACAAGCTATGTAAATTATACATAAGCTTTTTAGTTTTAGGGATTGAGAGTTTGATTTAGGAGTTTATGTTTTAGAGTTTAAAATTTCAAACTTAGCGTTTAAAGTTTAGGGTTAGAATTTAGGATTTGTGATTTATAATCTAAAAATGCATGTTTGTGTATCAAAATTTTACATTTAAAATTATGAAAATACTTCTATATAGAAAGCTTGTCAAATTTAGGACGTAAAAGTTTAAGATATAAGAGCTTAGGCTATATGATATAGAATTTTAAGTTTAAGATTTATAATTTAATATTTAAAATTTAGATTTATGTTTTAAATTTATATTTTGAATATAAAGGGTTGAGTGGATTTTTTTACATCAACAACTTAGCATTGAAAAGGTGTAGCTAGAAAAAATCATTTAGATGATCATCTTGATGGGATAAATGACTTTAGGACATGAAAAATTAATGTGTGGGACCCAATAATATCTTCAAAATGATGTTATCTCCTTGAACATGAAAATTACTACACATTGGTTTCTTTTCTTCTTGGTGGTCCAATGGATTCCTCAGTGATGACTCAACCTCCCCCTCTCAGAGCATTAACTTCCTCAAAAAAGAAAGGCATAATCTGATGGAATTATGTATTCCATGAAAAGGTAATAACAATAAAATTTAAATTAATCTACAACTACAAATCTTTACAAGCTTGATAAACCAGACACAAAGAATATAAAATCTCCTTGCAAGCTTAGTGCAAAAGTTTAGACAGTAAATATCCTAAAATCATCTGGTCTGGTCTTTAAATCTAGACAACAAAGTTCATTTTCGCCATTAACTGCCGCTTTCATGGCTTGCTGGTAACATCAGCAACGGCACTTCTTTAGGAGAAATATTATCTGTACAACGATTTTTTTGAGGAATGGTAGTTGTTTCTCCCCAAATTATGAGCTCCTTCCAAAGTCCTTACTGGTAAACTATGCACCTCCGAACGATGCGGTTGCTGTGGATACATCGAATCCACCTCCGATGGAGGTGATAAGAGTTGAGAGGCCACTGTTGGGGGTGCCACTGGCGGCCACCCCTAATCCGAGGAAATCGAGAGTGGCTTGTTTAGGACCGAAAACAGGAGTTCCCATCATCAATTCCTTTAATCCTGAACTTTCGTCACAAGGGAGTCCAAGTCCAAGCCCTGCTGCAATCGAGGGATTCTCTGGCTCAATTTGTCTCTGACCCCATTGCAAATTATCGTGCTGGGAAGGAGTTGAAGACGAAGAAGAAACGATACCGAGACCACGAAGCAATGACGCATTGCTCGCTGCTGCTCCCATCTGAGCAGCTTTCTGCAGTAGCGCGGTGGCAGACATAGTAGGCTGCGGTGGTGGCGCGTACTGCCTGCGTTCTTGCCCTGCAGTACCGAATATTGATGAGCCATGGTTGGTCGAGAGGCATAGAAAAATCGGTTCGGCCGATGTAGAAGGTGCAAGGTCAACTGGACGATCTGGTCGACTCAGAGATCGAATTAAGTCGGTGAAAGCAGGAGGTTGTGGAGGTTGTAAGCTAGAAGATTTAGTTGAGGGTGCAAATAAGCTGGCAAACACATTGCTGCTGCTGCTACCATTGCTGACTGAACCAGTGCTACTGCTACAGTTTACATTCACACTGGCCAGTGCCGGTGCCGGTGCTGGGACTGGAGCTACTTCCACAATAGAAGTGGGATTTTCAGGCAACTCTGCAACAAAAAACCCGACATAAATGGCAGATTAAAAAACATAATGGGACCAGACTTAAAAAGTCTAAAACATGGTGGCATATAAAGTTAAAAGATTGATCTCTATGAAAGAACTTTAGAGCAATAATAATAATAATAATTTCCTTTCTCTCTGAATCCATTAGCTTTTGAATCAGTTTGGTAATATATGAAAACAACAAATCAGAGTCTCACGAGCTAAGTTACTAAAACCTCAAGAAAACAACAAAGATCGGCAACAGACAAAAATCTGCCATGTTCCAAGATTAATCCAAAGACATAATAACAACAAAATCAATTTGTCTATGCTTGATTTTAAACAAAAATCAAATCCGACAAAACCAAAACTAACAAGATCGAAAATTTCCAAATTTGGTAACATATAAAAACTTACCAGAACTTTGATTTGGCAAAACTGAAGAAGATATCACACTAGTTGACTGAGGCAGAGCTGGTGCGGCTGAAGCTGCAGCTGCCGGCACCACCGGCGCCTTCGTTGGCTCGGCTTCCGATTCTTGTGGTGGTGAATAACATATAGCTCTAGGTTTCGGGTCGGAATTCGATTTGGGATCGGCATCGGCCTGATTCTGATTCTGCTTCGGAGGCTCGGGTAGTGGTGGGGCTTTAGCATTCTCCTCTGCTAATGCATCACAGAAAGCTCTGTGGGTAATAAAACTATCTCTCCTGCAAAACAAGAAAACAAAATCAACAATCAGTTCCGCAAAAGATTCGATCTTTAGATTGTTTTGTTTTGGTTTGTTTTCAGTACCTGGAAAACACAGTTCCACAATCACATTTGTACTCCCTAGTACCACAAATCTTAGAGTGAGCTTTCCAATCGGATTGAACAGCGTATTTTTTGGAACATTTATCGCACTTCCATTTCTTCTCTCCATGTTTCCTGCAGAAATGTTTCTTAATTCCGGTGAGATCGCCCAGCGCTCTCGACGGATCGTGATGAAGGCAAGTCGGCTCAGGACAAACATAAACTTTCTTCCTCACTTCGTTACTCGATCTTTGCTTAAGCTTCCATGGCAGATTATGGCCTCGTCTATGAAGCTGAAGGTTTTGGTCCCTTTGAAACCCTTTATTGCAGATTTCACAAACGAACCGGTTCGTCGCCAGTAAAGTCTTCGGAGATAAAGCAATCACCTCCGCATCTGGATCTGCAGCAACCCCGAAAAAAACAACAATCAGTAACAGAAAAAAGGGTTGTCTATCTATTGATTGATTAATGGAAAGTTAATTTTTGTGGTACCCGGCATGCCAGGGAGGCTACGTTTCTTCTTGACGGCGGATTTGGGTGATGGGTTTTGGTTACCGCAGGAAGAGACGCTGGCTTCACCGCCGGAGACGGTGGAGGAATTATCTAACTCAACCGGCATAACTTTTAAAGCAAAAAGACTATCTTTTTCATACACAAAGTTCGATTATTTCTCCTTTTCTATTGTTTTATCTACCAGTCAAGCTGCTTTTGTTGAAGCTTTTAGCCTACCTACCAACTTTCTGCTCAGTTTCTCACTTAAATTCACATTACCAAAAGAAACTCAATGATTAAACCCAAACTCTGAAAACACGAAACCCCTAAAAAGAATCAAAACCCAGAAAACAAATCTGATCAAAACCCCCCAAAAGCTGAAAGATCCAAAGGTCAAAGCTGAATCAAAGAACATAACATAAAAATCTCAAATTGAAAACAAAAACAGAGAAAGAAGATGACAGATATGGATATGTTGAAAGGAAACAGAGGAACTTCATGGGGAAGGGGAGAAGAAAAATAATGGAGAAAAGAGAGATCCTGGTAAAGTTCCTTTGGTCTAGATTTGTTCCTGGCCTTGGTGGATTACTTTTCAGAGAAGAAAAGCAAAATAATATTTTGAGATTATAATATTAGTGTCGAGTTGATTAGGATTAGATTACTGTTTAAGAAGTAATAATTTAAATTTTACATGTGGGGATGGTGTTTTGTCGTGCAATAAAGTGGTCTGAATTGTGCATTGTTTTAGGACACAAGAGGTAAGGGAGCCGTCGTGGGTGGTTTGCTTTAAACTCATGTAAAGTCAAACTACTTTTGTCATTGATTGGAACTTTTTGCTATTTTAGCCAATTAGGATTCGACACGTGCTTTGTGACTTTAGGATCTAGCCTGTTTGATTGTTTCCTTTTTCGTTTCCTTTTCCTACACGGGAGTACCTTGTTTTATTATAAGGTAAACTATTACAGATGTCACTTCCGTTTCCCGTTTGTACAGATTTAGTCACCATATTTGAAAAATGTCAATAAGTGGTCATCTACGTTTTCTAAGTGTAAAGACTTGGTCACTCCGACGTTATAGTCCGTTAGTCTCCTAACGGATTGCTGATGTGGCGGAATTAATTAACGAAAAAATAAGGATAAATGACTGCAATAGCCATTAAAATTTATTTCATGTACATTTTTTCTCCTCAATTTAAAAAAGTAAACATTATAGTCACTAATAAAAATGTTTCTTTATAATTTTACCCTTAAATTTTTAAAAATTCATTTTTCAATCCTAAAACTTTACAATCAATTAGTACAATAATATTATAAATGCTTAGATGAAAAATAAGTGCCCAAAGTATACCCTTTGAAACTTAGGTGCCCAAATTGCTCCTATTTAATAACTCAAACTTAAAAATTTAGTCCACTAACTACTAAAAATTCGAGTTATTGGAATTTCTATTTTATAATTCAAACTTTATTTTGAATTTTTGAGTCGAGTTTATGAAATTATGAGTCGAGTATTTTCACATCAAACCAAAAAATTTAATTTTTTCGAGTCAAGTCGAGTTATTGAATTTCTATTTTATAATTCAAACTTTATTTTGAATTTTTGAGTCGAGTTTATGAAATTATGAGTCGAGTATTTTCACATCAAACCTAAAAATTTAATTTTTTCGAATCAAGTCGAGTGTTGCACTTCTCTACATATAATTTTTAATTTTAATCAGTGTTTGTCCCAAGCATGAAATGCTACAGTAAATATCACCCATAAAACCACATCCAATTTCCATCTCGAATACCGCCATATTATATATATATATATATATATATATATATATATATATATATATATATAAGAAAGTGTGCTCTTCACTAACCATTTAATCACAAAAAATATACCTTGCTTGTGCATCGCTGTAAACTGGTTCATATGGCAGAGATGTTTTATCATGTGCAAAGCAAAAGATACTAACTCATAAGCTAGGCGTGAAAGCAGAGCAGTAGACGTGAAATGAAATCAACATTGTTCAAAAGTTGATATCGATCCAGGCGCTGAGTTGGGACAAACACGGATTAAAATTAAAAATTATATGTAGGGAAGTGCAACACTCGACTTGATTCTAAAAAATTAATTTTTTAGGTTTGATGTGAAAATACTCAACTCATAATTTCATAAACTCGACTCAAAAATTCAAAATAAAGTTTGAATTATAAAATAGAAATTCCAATAACTCGACTTGACTCGAAAAAATTAAATTTTTTGGTTTAATGTGAAAATACTCGACTCATAATTTCATAAACTCGACTCAAAAATTCAAAATAAAGTTTGAATTATAAAATAGAAATTCCAATAACTCGATTTTTTTAGTAGTTAGTGGACTAAATTTTTAAGTTTGAGTTATTAAATAAGAGCAATTTGGGCACCTAAGTTTCAAAGGGTATACTTTGGGCACCTATTTTTCATCTAAGCATTTATAATATTATTGTACTAATTGATTGTAAAGTTTTAGGATTGAAAAATGAATTTTTAAAAATTTAAGGGTGAAATTATAAAGAAACATTTTTATTAGTGACTATAATGTTTACTTTTTTAAATTGAAGAGAAAAAATGTACATGAGATAAATTTTAATGGCTATTGCAATAATTTATCCTTATTTTTTCGTTAATTAATTCCGCCACATCAGCAATCCGTTAGGGGACTAACGGACTATAATGTCGGAGTGACCAAGTCTTTACACATCGAAAACGTAGATGACCACTTATTGGTACTTTTCAAAAGTGGTGAGTAAATCTGTACAAACGAGAAACGAAAGTGGCCCCTGCAGTAGTTTACCCTCTATGAATAATCATGAGGATTTTTGTAGCATAAGTCCCTAATTTTTTTAAAAAAATTAATAAGTAATTATTCATTGTAATATTTGATTATGATTTTCATTATTTGATAATTTACCTTAACTATAATCATAATTGAAAATTTAGTCTTATCTTCTTAAGAAAATTGTATTTCTATTCTCATGATATAATCAAATTTATAATATGAATCAAATCTGTAATGAATGTTATGGTTGTCAGAATTGGGTTGAATTAGCTGCAGGGTGGAATTAGAATGAAACTAAAAAAATGGTTAAGTTATTTATCGTTGAATTTAACAAGGTTATGAGAATAATTAAACCATAAAAAATAAAAAAAAATAAGCTTAATTTTACTAATTTCAAAATCGATGTGTCCTAGAAAGTAATCAAACCAGAAGATTAGAAGCAATACTTAATTTCATTAGCTTGAAAATTGCCGGTTCTAAAATTAATTAAACCAATTATTTTAAGAACCAAGACTAAAATTTAGGATAAATTACATAAATAGTCACCGAACTTTTAGAGTGCTTTCATTTTAGTCATCGAACTTTTAAAACTTGCGATATAGTCACTGAACTTTTAATCCCTTCTCATTAAGGTCACACTCGTTAATTATCCTTAGAGAATACTGACGTAGTAGTTAATTTTTCTTCTCTTACCTTACTCAATGACTGTTTAATTCCTATAAAGATACAATTTTATCACTCAATTATTATATGGGCTTCTATGGATTCTCTTGGTCTTGTAAGAGTTTTCACATCTTAAATAAAGGGCAATGGAAGAGACTTTTAGAAGCAAATCCTTGTAAATTGATGTATATGCTAGAGAAACTGCAGGCTCTCTTTTCATCCTTCTTAATTGATTAACAACTAAAAGAGACATGATTAACACAAAACCTGAAAATTCAGTGAGTAACCCAATCACAAATTTGAGTCTCCTAAACATTTTTTTCTTTTCTTTGGGTTACTGTCGTTGCGGGGTGACTACTTCAACTTTGGTATATTCATTTTTCTAGATGTTAACTATAAAAGAAAGAGACCTGAGAGAAGATAGGTTGCTTCAAGAAGCTGGTATTTGTCCATGTAACAACCTATCTTGGTTGATAGAAAAGAAGAAAAAGAAGATTTTATTAATCAAGAAAAGGAATTACAAAGTTGATCTTTAACCTACAGTAATTAAGCTTTTATATACAAGATTTCTAACTAACTGAAAATACAACAGCTGTAATCGAAACTAACCTAACTAACATAACTAACCTTAATAGCCCCCTCAAGTTGGTAGCTGATGGATATTCAAAAGACCTAACTTGGAAACGATGGATCGAAAAGCTGGAAGATGTAAGGCTTTGGTGAAAACATCGGCCAACTGGTTTGATGAACGAACATGAAACAAATTGAGAAAACCAACATTGATCTTGTCACGAATAAAGTAACAATCAACCTCAATGTGTTTAGTTCGTCCATGGAAGACTTGGTTCATGGCGAGGTGAATGGCAGATTTGTTGTCACAATATAAAGCAACATGAGAAATTGAAATTTGAAATGAAGAGAGCAATGCTTGCAACCATACAAGTTCACAAGTAGCTGTGGCCATGGCACGGTACTCAGCTTTACAAGAGGATCGGCTGACAACATTTTGTTTCTTAGATTTTCATGAGAGTAGATTATTGCCTAAGTAAGTGCAAAATCCAGTGATAAAACGCCTCGTATCAGGGCATGATCCATAATCTGAATTTACAAAACCACTCAATCGTAGAGTAGAATCTTTGGAGAAAAATAATCCAAGACTAGGAGATCCTTTAATGTAGGATAGAAGATGATAGATAGCAACAAGATGAGGCTTTCGAGGAGATAAAACAAACTGACTGAACATATGAACAACATATGTTATGTCAGGACTGGTATGAGTTAGATAAAGTAGCGTACCAACCAACCTTCTATACATGTGAGGATCTTCCAAGAGTTCTCTATCATCTTTACTTAGTTTACGATTGGCAACAATTGGTAAATCAGTTGGTTTTGCTGCAAGAGAACTAGTGTCTTCAAGTAGTTGCAAGGCATAATGTCTTTGAGAAAGAGATATACCAATACTGTTACGATCCACTTCAAAACCAAGAAAGTACTTTAAGTCTCCCATTATCTTGAGCTTAAAGTGATTTTGAAGGAAGTCTTGTACTTCAATTAAGAGGGCACGATATTTGCCTGCAATAACTATGTCATTCACATAGACAAGTAATGCAATCAAGGTGCCACCTGAGCCTTTAACAAATAAGGAGTGGTCTGAAGGAGATTGAGTGAAGCTGAATTGAAAAATCACTCTAGAAAAAGTGGAGAACCATTGCCCGGAGGCTTGCCTTAGTCCATAGATGGACTTTTGTAATTTACAAACTAAAATTGTACCATGAGCAGAGGTAGCATACCCTTGAGGTAATTTCATGTACACCTCTTCATCGAGCATGCCATTAAGGAAGGCATTATTCACATCTAGCTGAAGTAAATGCCAATCATATTTGGTTGCAAGTGTGAGTAAGACTTTAAATGAAGTTAACTTAGCAACAGGAGAAAATGTGTCTGTGAAGTCAATGCCCTCAACCTGGGTGAAACCTTTAGCAACAAGGCAAGCCTTGTACTTGTCAATGGTCACATCTGCCTTATGCTTGATACGATAAACCCATTTGCAGTCAATGACTTACTTGCCTTCTAGAAGTGGAACAACTGTCTAGGTTTGCAAATTGTCCATGGCTCTTAACTCCTCATCCATTGCTTGTCTCCATTCTGGAAATTTGGCAGCTTGCTTAAAGGTAGAAGGTTCCTTAAGCATGGAAATATTAGAAATAAAAGAGAGAAATGAAGAAGACAATTTTGAGGAGGAAACGTATTGTTCGATAGGATAATTTGGAGATAAAAGTGTATTTGTGTAATAAAAATTATTTAAGTAAGAAGGTAATTGAGGAACTCTAGCTGATCGTCGAACAAGTTGGGTAGAAGTATCATGAGCTACGCAGGGTTGTTGAGGAACTAAAACACATTGTTCATTATCCTGCATATTAGTGTCAAGAGAAACTTCTATGGAAGCATTATCCTGCAAGTTAGTATCAGGAGATGCAGCTATGGAAACATTATTATTTTGAACAGGAGAATCAGGTATGAAATTATCATCCAACATGCCAGAAACATGCACGTTAGTGTCATGTATACTAGTATCATGCACGTTAGTGTCATGCATGCTAATGTCATTCATGCTAACGTCATGCACGCCAGTATCATGTATTACAACATGTTCATTACTATTAGAATCATGAGACTAAGTATGAATAGGTTGACCACATGAAACATTGTGATCATGATCAATAGAATTATTAGGAGATTCAAAATTATTGGAATTATGAGACTGTATATGCATAGACTCATGACAAATGTATGGTAAAGGAACATGTGGAAAATGATCAACCATAACATTAGTGGAAGAAATAGAATGAAAAGGAAAAACTCCTTCATGAAAAACAACATCACGAGAATTTATAACAATGTTGTGAGTTTGTAAAATGTATACCTTGTACCCCTTAATACCAGAAACATACCCCAAAAATACCCCAGGTAAAGCACGTTTAGAAAATGTATGCCTTTTACTTTTTAAAGTAGATATAAAACACATACAACCAAAGGTTTGAATGTTCTGGTAAGAAGGTGCACAAGAGTGAAGCATTTCATAATGAGTCTTGTTATGGAGTAAAGGAGAAGGAAGTCTGTTTATAAAAAAGGTGGCAGTTAAGACGCAATCACCCCAAAATTTAAGAGGAACACGAGAAGTAAAAAACAAAGCACGAGCCACTGTTATGTAAAGTGCTGGTGTTTCCTTTCAACTATGGAATTTTGTTGAGGGGTTTCAACACAAGAAAACTGATGAAGAATTCCCAATTTTGAAAACAATTCAGTAAACTTCAATTCAGGAGAATTATCAGACCTGAAAACCTTAACATCGAACTTATATTTCCTATTAATCATGCATATAAAATTTGGAATAATAGTGGCAACATCAGACTTATGTTGAAGAAGAAACGTCCATGTTGTCCTGGTGAAATCATCAACCAAGGTAAGAAAGAAACGTTGATTATTGTAGGTTTGAATTTTAAAAGGCCCCCAAATATCACAATGCAATAATTCGAATGGTGCATGTGTATGTGTAACAGAAGAAGGAAAGGGCAACCGTTGTTGCTTTGAAATGGGACAAATGGAACATGAACCAAGCTTGTCTTTATTAACAGAAGAAGGCAATACATTTCTCAAGGAATTTAAAATTTTATCACTGGGATGCCCCAGTTTTACATGCCAATCTACAGAATTTACAGAAGAATCATGAAACAATTCATTAGAAACAATAGGATCATGAAATTGCAAGAGGTACAATCCTTGGCAAAGGTCAACCTTCCCAATCACATGCCACGGGTCTTGAATCAAACAATGTTGTTCAGAGAATAAAACCTTAAGATTAGTATCTTTAAGTAGGCTGCTAATAGCTAAAAGATTGAAAGAAAATTCAGGCACATATAAGACATCCTTAAGAACAAGTTGAGAGGATAACATAATGGTTCCTGAAAAATGGACAGAAATTACAGATTTATCAGGTAACATAATGTTACCACTAGAAATAGGACTCAATTGTTCAAACAATTCCCTAGAATGACAAACGTGCCTAGAAGCACCAGAGTCAATAATCCAATAACTACTCAGATTCGAGGTTTTAAAAGAATTTATGTAGGATAAAATTTTACCTTGCATGGCCAAGTTGACAGAGGTAAAAGGCAGTTAAGTATTTGAAGCAGTTTGAAGCTAATTGGTAAGCATATAAATCAATTATTGAAATTGTGCCATGGTTAAAGAATCCATTGTTGAAGAAGTAGAAGCATGATTCACAGAATTAGTAGGATTGGCAGGACACGCATTAGAATGGACAACGTTAGCATGACTTGCATTAGCACTGGTTTGAGTCACATTTTGTTTGAACCGAGAATAGCTGGTGGATATCCATGAAGTTTATAACATCTTTCTTTTGTATGACCAAGAAGATGAAAATGGCTGCATTGAGGACGAGATTTTCGAGCATTGGAATTATGCGTATTAGGATAAATTTTGACAGCAAACGCAGCCTCAAACATATGATTGTTCAAGGCCAAAACCCTATGATTCTCTTCTTGAACTACCAACAAAAAGACTTTAGTAGTTGTTGGAAGAGGGTCTATTAACAAGATCTGAACATGAACATGAGAAAAAGACTCTGTAACCCCCTTAGCCCGGCTTAGAAGGTTGACCCGAACTACGAAGATTACACGGGGAAAACCAAAGTCAACCCGAAAGTCAACCTTAATTCACGACCTTTTTTTCCTTTTTAATCTTGTCTAGATGCACATTAACCCTAAGTGAGCACTCATAAAACTTATTTGAGAAAGGCACAACGATCGGATAACAAACATGGACTCAATTGTACTAAAATAAGTTTAGGGACGAAAATGTAATTTCTGAAAATTAGAAGGCCTTTACTGATTTTAATGTTACCAAAATGAAATTAGTCATTTTACATGCTTCTCTGCCATATTCCATCTTAAAAGAACATCTCAAACTCAAGTAATTTCAATTTCAACTTTCGGGACTAAAATGTAAGGGTTGCAAACTTCAGCACCATTCAAATCAGTGACCGACGGTCACCTGTTTCGGAACTTCCACCTGCTGTATCGAAACAAGGATCGAAATGACGTTGACCGTTCCGATACGCGGGTTGGTTCCGAGACTGGTTCCGAAACGAGGTCTTCTAGTAGCCAAATCGTTTCGAAACATCCCTTAGCGTTTCGAAACACGAAGGCCATTTCAGGCCCCCGTTTCGAAACACTGGAGGGTGTTTCGATACGGTTTGCCCAGATTCAGTAGCAAAGTCTGGTTTTTCATGCATAAACTCATTCAAACACAACCTAATGACTCCCTAATCATGTCAACTAGTCATCTAGCATCCAAGGTACATATTTAGAACTCTCAAACACATTCACATCATCAATCATGAAATTTCACAAGTCTAGAGGCATGCTTCCTATTATCAAAACCAAATAAGCAAATAACCTTCAAAACAAGCATTTATGGCCATTTACAATTCAAACCAACAAAGGCAAACATGCCACCACCTTAGGGAGTTCAATACATCTCCCAAAAACAAAACTTAGGTTCCTATTGTCAATTTATCAAAACTAATAGTGTATGAAAACTTCACCATACGTGAGCTTGGACTTCCTTGGATGAACTTAGTTTCCTTGAAGCCTAAAACACGTCAATTATCAGCATTATTGGTAAAAGAGAGCGTAAGCACAAATGCTTAGTGAGGCATGCTCTAAATAAAAACCAATACAACAATGCATTTTTAGAAAACACTTTCAACAAAGCTTTTAAACCATATGCTCATCTCTTTTTCATGCTACCTTGCATACTTTTCAAGCATCTCATGCTTCGTTACATTCAAATACATTATATTGGCTTTCAAGTGATAGTTCATAACCATTTCAACACAAGACACAATCGGATACACGGATTACAAGCGTTGTCCCACACGCTTCATACACACTACCGGTCTACACAAGGTTCACACTCAAGAGCAATCCCTCCATTGATGTGACACCCGTGGTGGAGTATAACGATACAATCTCAACCCCTCAACACCACTCATCGGTAGTTGTATAATTCCACTAACGAGAGTAAGGGACACATAATACAAGATCCACACACGGAATTTACAACCACCGTTGTGATCTTACCTTAATCGTTAGGGTACTTGGATGGAGTTTACGGTACAATCACAACCCCTCAACATCCAAGGCGACTTTACTTATAGTGCACCCAATCCTATAGTCGGCTAACTATATTCGATTCAAGTACTTAAAAACCATTTCATCACTTGCCAATATACATCAAATACCATCATCAATTCACTGTTTTAAGCATTAATCAAAGCCACTTATCATCATGCATCACTATGCATTATAACCAAATTAATAACATGTCAAACCAAGGATCTCTTACCTTGAGCATCCTCCAATACATGGCTTTCAAAACCAGCATTAATCATGCTAAAACATGCTTTCAAAACAGTAATTAAACATGCATTTCATAACTAATGCATCAAACCATAACCTAGCACATCCGAGGGAGTTTTTCCGAAAACTTACTCTTGAGCTTAGCTAAGTTGTTTAGACTTAAACTAAGCTCCCAAAACCTCCAAATAATCGTTTCAAAGCTAGAAAACCATCTTCACTCACCAATTACGTTTCGCCTTGCTCGCCAAAACTCTAACTATGCCTCTGGTACTCCCGAACCAACACCAAAAGTGTCCGAAGGTGTCTCCCCTGTTTACAACACATAAGAGCAGAGGACTAATGCATCATCATGCATTAAAATCATCAGTCACTTCTCCTAAACTCGCTGCACCACCTAAACTCAACATTTCGGCTACCAAACACAACCGAAATCACCTCCAAACTCTTCCAAAACTTAACCCAGCAAAGATCCATCACTTCTAATCATTTCTAAACATCAATTAACATTTAAAACAAACCTAAACTCATCCTTATACCTCCAGCAAAGCAGAACACCAAAAACACCTCAAAAACCACCATTTTCATAAGCAAAAACTTAGGAAACACAACCTATTTAGGATTAGTTTGATAAAACCTCAGTTCTAACATCATTTAACATCCAAAATACATTAAAGAACTATCTCAAAACAGAGCCCAATCAACCACAACGAAAATCTTCAAGATCTCTCCCAAAATCTTAAGTTTTAAGCCAAAATCATGTTTCTAACATTAAAACCATTTATAAAACTTTAATAAAGAATTGACAACTTGAGAATTTCAGTAAAGAACTGAGTATTTAGAGGAGAAGAACATTCTTACCTCTAAATGACGATTTCTCCTTGATTTGGGCCAAATTCCATGAAAATTCAATGTGGAAATCAAAATGATTTGATGCAAGATTGATTAGGAACCAATAGATGATGGAAATCTCATCAATTTAAGCGAAGATCAATGTAAACTTTGCTCGAGAAAATGTGTTTGGATGATGGGATTTTGAGAGAAAAAGGAATGAGAGAAAATTAGGAGAAGGTAGTTATAAAAGTCAAATTTTAGTTTTCACCTTTCTTTTATTTAATTAAAACATTAATTAAATCACCCAAATTAAGGAAAAATCTGGAGAAAACATTTTAGGTAAATTAGCTCCTTAAAATTCAAAGTTTCAATCCTTTACAAAACAGTCACTACTAAACTTTGCAAAAATCGCATTTTGGTCACTACACCGAAATGTAGTATTTCCAAACCTTATTTTATAAAATTGATTTCACCACTTTCTTATATATATTAAAAGAGGATTTTTAGATATTTTTCTATATTTTTAAAGCATCCCGAACTAGACTTTCCCTAAAACCTTCTTTTATATTCGAACCGTTTATCAGACCGATCCGGTCCAGACCCTAAACTTCTAAGCCCAAAATTAGGGTGTTATAGACTCATTCAAACCCATCAAGAATTGCATAGTCAATTCATGTTGTCGATCATCAAGAATATTGTGAAGACCTCCACAAGAACATTGAGAACAAGTACACATTGGCTTGACAGAAGATAACTCATCCCAAATGATCTTCAAACTCGTGTAATACGTACTAACAGACATACTACCTTGAACTAAATCAACCAATTTCTTTTTCAACTGAAAAACACGAGGGCCATTATTTTGGGAAAATCGATCTTCAAGATCTTTCTAAATGGCTAAAGCATTTGTATGATACAAAAGACTCGCAGCAATATCTTTTGCCACAGAATTAAGAATCCAGGAATTTACCAAATTGTTTGCACGCTTCCAAACACTATAATTTGGAGAGGTTGTTGCTGGAGCGGGAATAGAACCATCTACAAATTCGATCTTGTTCTTGTCAGACAACGCTATAAGCATGGAACGCTTCCAACTATTGTAGTTGTCACTCCCAAGGGGTTGAGTAACCAGCAATGCACCTGGATTATCTAATTGATGGATGTAATATGGATTATTAGCATTACTAAACTCATCATTAGAGATGGCTGGATCCACTGTAACATTGTTGACAACGTTCACCATTGCAGATGAAGTGAAGAATCAAAGAAGAGGAACAAGAAACGAGCGAAAAGCGAGCAAGAAAAACTCAACTGATACCATGTAACAACCTATCTTGGTTGATATAAAAGAAGAAAAGAAAAGAAAAGAAAATTTTATTAATCAAGAAAAGGAATTACAGAAGTTCTGAAAGTTGATCTTTAACCTATACTAATGAAGCTTTTATATACAAGGTTCCTAACTAACTGAAAATACAACAGCTGTAATCGAAACTAACCTAACTAACATAACTAACCCTAATAGTCCACTTAGGTTGTTGTAGCGGATATAAACTCTTTCAAGCTTTTGCAATGACCTAAGTTGATCCTTTCGATCTATTTTTTAAACCCCAAACGAAGTTGAATGAGATTAAGACCGCGATTAGTAATGCTTCTCCAATGGGTGTTGAAGAGTCAAACGGAGAAGCAATGTTGAACAGGCACATTGTGCGCTCTGAACGAACGTTTACCCACCTGATTTAGCGCTCAAACTGGCGTTCTACCACATGAATTTCTCATATTCTTTGAAAACGACCGTTTGGCAGTAAATTTGCATTCAAAAATTCATGTTGAACATGCACTAAAACAACTAGTTATATTGGACAAGAACTTTCCGGAAAAAGAGTTGTTAGACAAAATTATCTATTTATAAAATGGTTCATGATTAATCGAGTAATCGTACTAAATAATTGTTAATCAATTAAAGTATAACTGATTTAAATACGGTGATTATAGTTCACCAAAATATCAAATCAAAACTTCTGATAACCATACCAACAAACTGTATTAACTATCACTGTTGAACTTGTAACTTACGAGTTGTCTTGATTTATTTATATAGATTTTTAGCTCTTAATAGGTCAAAAACTAAAATTTAGCTCTTCCAAATCTTAGTAGCCAACTAAAAAAATCGCCATGAAAAATCAGAGCCTTGAGCTCGTTTCTCTCTTTTTCCGATTTTTGTTTCTGGCGTTTTGCTTGCTCTCCGTTGCGGGGTTTGCTCTTTTGTTTGGCCTTCGTGATTTTTGCACGGGGTTTTATGATTAAAAAAAACCTGTATTTACTGTTCATAAACACCCCACACCTTACCTATCCGAAAACTAAAGGCCATTGACTTCTCCATCAAATAATTAATTTCAGCCTTCTACAGATATATAATTCAAACATGGCCACAAGAGAAAAGCTTAATATCCTATATCCCCTATGCTTTGGTTTTTCTCGAATCTATGTTTTCCTCCATTGGAATGCTGCTGCTGCTATGTTAAACTAGAATTCTGCAATTTTATGTTAATTATCTCACGACTCTTCATGACCACTTATGTTTCTTTTATTAAGAAGAGATACCACCCACCTAAGTAAAATGTCGAGATTCGAACTCATACAGAATGAAATAACATGAGCATTTGGTCACTTAGTTAATTAACGAGTCTCTATTTTTTTATTACATATGCAGATATTTACATTCTCAAAATAAAATATCTGATTCAAACTCATACGAGATGAAACAACATGAATATATAAGTAATAAGTAAACAATCAAAATACTCAAATTGGGCCTCGAAGTTCATCCCACCCTTAGCAAGGCCGACATTGGAAACTTGAGAAGCCCGTCTTTGAAAAGGAAAAGTGGACCAAATTAGTCCATCACTCTGTAACCCCTCAGGTCACAGATCTCCAGAAAGAGCTTAGTCAGGGTTTTAGCGGAAGAACCAGAAGAAGGAGAGAAAGGGGAAGAAGTAAAGCCAAAGCCCAAGCCCAAGCAAATGACAACGCGAATCGCTCCGGGTGTTGGAGCAAACTTGCTCGGTCAACACTCCGCCGAGAGGAACCAAGACGCCACTGCTTATGTCGGCAATCTCGATCCTCAGGTTCTCCCTATTCTTCCCTTCTGTTTCCCCTTCAATTTTTAGTTCTACGGTTTGAAATCGTTTACCCACTTTCCAGATATCCGAGGAGTTATTGTGGGAATTATTTGTTCAAGCCGGTCCTGTTGGTATGTTTAATAATCTTAACTTTTCTTTTTCTTTTCAATTTATTTTACTGTTAAACCTTATGAGGTTTAATTTCGTGTTGAACATGGGCTTCTTATGTGAATTGAATCAATTGACAATGCCTGGGTTTTCTATCTATCATTTCAGTTAATGTTTATGTGCCGAAAGATAGAGTGACCAATTTGCATCAAGGATATGGATTTGTCGAATTCCGATGTGAAGAAGATGCTGATTATGTAAGTCTCAGTCCTTCATGGATTTTAGCAGTTGGTTTCATTTTTTCCCTTTGTTTTGAAATAATTAGATTTGTTTGTTTGGATTTCTAGGCTATTAAGGTGCTCAACATGATTAAGCTTTATGGAAAGCCGATACGTGTAAATAAGGTATGGAATTCGGAAATGTGAACAGTGTTGCATTTTTGGGGGGGGTCAAAGAATCATTATTTTTGTTGATTCTTATGTTTGTTTTTTTGGATTGATTTCAGGCATCTCAAGATAAAAAGAGCTTAGACGTTGGAGCAAATCTTTTTATTGGGAACCTTGATCCAGTAAGTATCGGTATACTATTAGTCTATTAGAAGTATATAGATGCCATGAAGTGGTAGGTTTCCTGTTTTAACTTTGTGATTATCAGACATTTCGGACAATACTTGCAGGATGTGGAAGAAAAACTTTTGTACGATACTTTTAGTGCATTTGGAGTCATTGTTTCAAATCCCAAGGTACCAACTTTACAAATGGTCTTTTCTTTTTCATTCTATTTGATGGCATGTCATTGCTTAACGAGCTCAGTTCTCTTCATATGTGTCGTGAAAGTGCATGTCGTCATTTTGCTTGTTTAGTTATCGATGCTCTGCTGCTTCTTGATTTCATATACAATTAGCCAACCAGTGCACCCGTTAAAGAGTTTGAAGTTTGTGGGTTGAACTGAAGTGTTTGCCATCATAGCTTTATCTGTGATTGATGATGAGATGAAGTTGAAACCTGTGAGATTGACTCAGCTGGGTGGCGTGTTTTTGTTATGAGTGGCCGGATTTTTAAGTTAGTGTTCACTTTGATATGTTTGCATAGTCATGCGATGGCACAATCTTCGAGATGAAATGGGATGCGTTTATGCCTTTGTTATTATTATTATTTAATTTTTGTTTATGGGGAACTGATCGTAAGTCCTAGTCTCATTCTGCTTATCTCTTGAACGTTGTCGGTAGTGCGTTTGGAAAGTGAATGAGAAGTTAACTAAATATTTAAATCGTTTATTTTTTTTCAAGTTTATTCTGCACTTTGATAGTGGATTCTAATGATCACTTTCTCACATCAGATAATGAGAGATCCCGAGACTGGAAATTCACGCGGTTTTGGATTCATCAGCTATGATTCTTTTGAGGCATCTGATGCTGCTATTGAGGTATGTTTGCGTTGCCACTCACATGTTATATGCCAATTAGAATGGCATATTTTGTAGCTGTTTTCACTGCTTCAATGGAATGTGAATATGTGATGTGACAACGGTCTATACATCATTGACTTAAATATGTTTACTTTCTCTTTTATGTTACAGGCAATGAATGGCCAATACCTCTGTAACCGTCAAATAACAGTTTCCTACGCATATAAGAAAGACACTAAAGGGGAGCGTCATGGCACCCCCGCAGGTGCATTCACCGCAGACAACCTTACCTTATTGTCCCTTTCTTTTGGCTATTATTTTTGTAGCGGCTGTCTTTGCCATATCGATCAGTAGGTAGCTCTAAAACTTTTCCTTTGTGATACAGAAAGAGTGTTGGCTGCAAGTAATCCAAGTTCCCAGAAGAGCAGGCCCCATACTTTGTTTGCGAGTGGACCTCCAACGCTACCTTCTGGTCCCCAGGCCAATGGTGGTATAGGTGCACCGGTGCCTCCACGACCTTTCCTGAATGGTACTGTTCCTCCAAGCCCGATGCCAGTAGCTCGTCCTCCGCCCCCTCAAAATGTTCCCTACCCACAAATGCAGCTTGGAGGACAAGCACCTTGGCAGGGTCAGCCACAGCATCTTGGACAACAAATTCCGCCTCCAGTCATGCCGCCTCCACCTATGCAGTACAGGCCCCCTCCACCAAACATGCCACCACCTCCACAGGCAATGTCTGGTCTTCCGAGGCCTCCACCACCAATGTTGATGGGAGCACCACATGGCTGGCCCCAACCACCACCACCACAACAACAAATGGGTGGGAGGCCTCCTATGCCTCAAATGTGAATGAATGCTGCCCCCTCCGTCCCTAATATCTGTTTTTCTTGATTCACCAGATATAGTGCATTTTTGTTTCTCATGGTGATACAAATTACAGATGATATTGTACTGAATCGATGATGTATGAATATCTGAAAATGAGTTGCCCTCTTCCATGACTGCATAATTTAGAAATGATCCTAGTTTGATGACTTAAAATGTGATCAGTTGTTGTTCAAAGGTCGACATATACTGTTACACACCACTAACAGTACATATTAAAAAAAAGGATAAATTACCCTATAATCGCTGAACTTTATGCATGAGAGGGGGTGTTGTTGCCCCCTGTTGGAGGATATTTTTTTTTTACCTTTTACCTTTTTATTTTTTTTTGTTGAAAAAATTAGAATAATTAAGAATATGCCTCACTTTCAAAATTTATATCTTGTCCTCCCACTCTTACATCTTAGCTGACTGAATTAAATTAACTAAATTAAATTAACTATTTAAATGAATCAATCTATTAATTTATTAAAAACCGAGAGAAAAGTAAACAATTAATAGAATGTAGATAATTAATCTGAATTCGTTCAAATAAATATAGGGTAAACTACAAATGGAAATCACTTAATTATGGGTAAAGTTATATTTGGGTCACTCAATTATTAAAAGTTATAATTGAGTCACTCAATTATGGGTAAGATTACATTTGAGTCATCCAATTATTAACGGTTACGTTTGGGTCACTCAATTATGAGTAAGATTACGTTTGAGTCACCCTTCATATTTTAAAAAGTACATCAATTTAGTCATTTTTTCTTTCAAATCACTTGTATACCCTCGTTAACATTAGACTACTTCATTTGGAATCATTAATTAATCTAATACACAAATTGATATGCATGAAGGGTGACCCAAATATAACATTAATCATAATTGAGTGACTCAAATGTAACCTTACCCATAATTGAGTGACCTCCGTTGTAATTGACACAAAAATATATTGTAAACTCTCGTTATCCAATTACTAACATCCGTGTCGCACTAGAAGTCTAGAATGAAGAGCGATGAAGTTAAAGGTGGAATTAAGGTTTTCAATGGTGAAGAAAATGGCAATGGTGGTGCTACTGCTAATAGAAGACTGAGCTTGAAGAAAGGCCAAACCGTTGGCGGCGGTGTGGGAAAGACAAAGACTTTGGGAAAATGAAAGCTTCGAAGGGTTAGAGAAGAACCCAGTTCGGATTGCACAAGGCAAAACCCAAATTCAGGTAACTGAAGGGAGATCTCTGGAGCATTGCAAAGACTCGAGTTTTTAAGGGTTAGAGAAGAATTCGGATTGCTAAACGTATAATTATACAAGTTTATTTAACTATCACATTAATATTTTTTTAACTTTTAATAGTTTGTGGCTTTGGTCGTTATAATTTAAATAATTAAGCGATCAGATTAACAAAATTGAAAAATCAATGGTAAAATTATAATCAAGACAATAATTTGATGGTCATATAACGATGTATAGCGTTAATGAGGCGTGTGTCCTCGTTTTAGAATTTTCAAAATAAAAATATTTTTATAATTTCACTTCGTTACTTTTTATCTTTCATCTTCATTTTATTATTTATATTCAAAAATTATGATTATCGTTTATAATAGGCTTAATACAACTTTTCCCCTTAAAGTATACCCGATTTCCCAACTTGCCCCTTAAACTTCATTTTGCCCACTTTTCCCTCTTAAATAATTCGCCGTTACCTATTTTTTCTCATTTCGTTACCCTTTTCCGTTAAAAAAAATTCAGCCAATAACATGCTGCCACGTCATCAACGGGTTGACTAAGTCAATCCGTCTGGTTTTGTTTAAAGGGTAAATAACATGTCAAGTCTGTCAGGTTTGTTTTTTTGTTCAATTTAGTCACTGAAAAGTATATTTTTACTTTAAATTAACCCTTATTTGTTAATAATTTTTATAATTTAGTTCATTATTTGTTATTATTAATAATATTATTTTATTAAAATGTTAATATTTAATAAAAATAAATAAAAACAAATATTTTAATACTAAATTAGTAATTTTTTAGATTCGAATTTCAATTAAATTCTAATTATTAATTCTAACTTCACTATATTTGAATTATAGTTTTTGAGTAAAATTTAAATTATATTCGAATCATGTTCGTATTATATTCGAATCATATTAAAATTATATTTGAATCATCTTCTAATTATATTCGAATTATTAATTCGAATTTTTCCATATTCAAAATATATTTTTTGATCAAAATTCAAATTATATTAGAATTATATTTGAACCATGTCTATATTATATTCGAATCATATTCAAATTATTTTCGAAATATAATTTCAATATGATTCGAATATAATATGAACATGATTCAAATATAATTCTAATATAATTACATGTTTTTTCAACTATTATATTCGAATTATGTTCATAGTATATTCGAATCATGTTTAACATGTAATTATATTCGAATCATGTTTAACATGTAATTATATTCGAATCATGTTTAACAGGTATTATATTCGTATTATGTTCATATTATATTCGAATCATATTAAAATTATTTTCGAAATATAATTTGAATATGATTTTTCGAATGTAATTTGAATATTATTCGAATATAATATGAACATGATTCGAATATAATTCTAATATAATTACATGTTTTTTGGACTATTATATTCGAATTATGTTCATAGTATATTCGAATCATGTTTAACATGTAATTATATTCGAATCATGTTTAACATGTAATTATATTCGTATTATGTTCATATTATATTCGAATCATATTAAAATAATTTTCGAAATATAATTTGAATATGATATTTCAAATGTAATTTGAATATGATTCGATTATAATTCTAATATAATTACATGTGTTTTGAACTATTATATTCGAATCAAGTTTAACAGGTAATTATATTTGAATCATGTTTGACAGGTAATTATATTCGAATCATGTTTAACATGTAATTATATTCGTATCATGTTTAACAAGTAATTATATTCGTATCATGTTCATATTATATTCGAATCATATTAAAATTATTTTCGAAATATAATTTGAATATGATATTTCGAATGTAATTTGAATATGATTCGAATATAATATGAATATGATTCGAATATAATTCTAATATAATTACATGTTTTTTGAACTATTATATTTGAATCATGTTTAACAGGTAATTATATTCGAATCATGTTTGACAGGTAATTATATTCGAATCATGTTTAACAGGTAATTATATTCGTATCATGTTTAACATGTAATTATATTCGTATCATGTTCATATTATATTCGAATCATATTCAAATTATATTCTAAATATGATTTGAATATAATACGAGCATGATTTGAATATAATACGAACATGATACGAATATAATTACATGTTAAACATGATTTGAATATAATTTGAATATGATTCGAATATAATAGTTGAAAAAACATGTAATTATATTAGAATTATATTCGAATCATATTTAAATTACATTCGAAATATCATATTCAAATTATATTTCAAAAATAATTTTAATATGATTCGAATATAATATAGACATGGTTCAAATATAATTCTAATATAATTTGAATTTTGCTCAAAAAATATATTTCGAATATAGCAAAATTTGATTTAATAATTCAAATATAATTAGAAGATGATTCAAATATAATTTGAATATGATTCGAATATAATACGAACATGATTCGAATATAATTTGAATTTTACTCAAAAACTATAATTCAAATATAGCTAAATTAGAATTAATAATTGGAATTTAATTGGAATTCGAATCTAAAAAATTACTAGTTTAGTATTAAAATATTTGTTTTTATTAAATATTAACATTATAATAAAATAATATTATTAATAATAACAAATAATGGACTAAATTATAAAAATTAGAAATAAATAGGGGTCAATTTAAGGTAAAAATAGACTTTCAGTGACTAAATTGAACAAAAAAACAAACCTGACAGACTTGACATGTCATTTACCCTTTAAATAAAACCAGACGAATTAACTTAGTCAACCCGTTGATGACGTGGCAGCATGTTATTGGCCAAATTTTTTTTAACGGAATGGGGCAAAATGGGTAACGGCGAATTGTTTAAGGGGAAAAAGTGGGCAAAATGAAGTTTATGGGGCAAATTAGAAAATCGGGTATACTTTAGGGGGAAAAAGTTATATTAAGCTTTTATAATAATATTATCTTTGAAAAAAAACATCTTCAATTAAATAATCCAAAAGATTAAATTCTTTTATTTATCATTTATAATTAATTAAAGATAAAATAATTACTTATTATTAATTTTATTAGCAATAAATATAATTTACATAATTAAATTAATTTGGCTTAATACAACTTTTCCCCTAAAGTATACTCGATTTCCTAACTTGCCCCCTAAATTTCATTTTGCCCACTTTTTCCCCTTAAACAATTCACCTTTATCCATTTTGCCCCATTCATTTACCCTTTTCCGTTAAAAAAAATTTCAGCCAAAAACATCTGTTGAGATTTTAGGGGCTTGATTCGATCAACCGTTCTTGCTCGCCAAGGGTGGAGAAGTTGGATAATTGGGTGTTTTAGTGGGAAGTGAAAAATTGACAATTTGACACAAGGATTTATAGTTGTTCAACCTTCTAACCAATGTCTACATCCACTACCTTAGCTCCCCACTAAGGATTTCCAAACAAATTCACTAAGAATTTCGTCCCTTTTTCTCGGATTAGGAAGAAACCGTTACAACGATCAAGTTTTCTACCCAAAGCTTGATCAACCACTCTCTTACAAGAGAAAGACTTAACATACTAGAAATCCCTCTAAAAGGTATTTGTTTGCAATTCTAAGCTCTCACCCAAAACCTAAACACTTGAGCAAATTTAACAATATTTAGCTCACAAGTGTTGTTTAGGCAAAGAATGGACAATTAAAGCTCTAGACAAATTTTGACATCATAATGTTGTTACAATTGAAGCATTAACCATTACAAGATGCTTGGAGGTCTCTTTTATACTCCTTGATGAGTTTGTAGCCATTACTAGCCGTTGGGATTGAATTGGAGCCGTTGGAGCCTTAATTTTCCACCATAAATGCAGTTCTGCAATTGGGCGTATCGATACTCGCTAACCCGTATCGATACGGTCTCAATGAGGAATTAGCCGTTGGGCTTCTTCAGCTGATGCGTATCGATACGCTTGCCTAGCGTATCGGTACGGTCCTGCAAATTCAAATGACCGTTGGAGTAGTTAGACGTATCGGTACGCGATACAACCGTATCGGTACGCGACTAGCCGTTGGGCTATTCCAAAGCACACCGTATCGATACGGCTATGCGTATCGGTACGGGTTTTGGCTACTGGAAAATCTGGTAGTTTGAAACCCTAAGGCGTATCGGTACGGTTCTGTACCGTATCGGTACGGGTACCTGAAGTTCTAGGTTTTGACTACTTTAAATGTACTTTAATTTGTTCCAAAGCCTTTTAAAAACCCTAAAACATGTTTTCAAGTTGTTTTTTACTAAAACCACATTTTAAATTCTTTTCAATTTAGTCCAAAACGTTTTTCAAATATTATATCAAAACCTTAGTTCTACAATCTCCCCCTTTTTGATATAATAAAACCAACTTGAAAAATTGTTTAGGATTCTCTCCCTTTAACTTTAAAATTGTGAATAAGATATTAAAGATATAAAATCAAATAAAGCTCCCCTCTTTAACTTTAAAATTGTGAATAAGAGATTAAAGATACGAAATCAAATAAAGCTCCCCCCTTATTCATTTGAAAATTCAATTTTTCAAACCATTTCTCCCCTTTTTGTTATATCAAAAAGAATTTAAAAATGACATTTAAGTTCAAGATAACATAGGAGGCAAAACAAAATTGACACACTTAAAATTTTGGTTTTTGAAAATTGGTTCCCCCTTACTCAAAGCATCATTAGAATGTTAGTTCAACATATATGATTATCTAGTTGACATAAAAGAAAATAAGTCAAATAAGAACAAAAACAACTAGATTTTACCACACTTGAACTCAAGGGAGGATGTGAAGCCTTCCTTCTTCAAGTGTTCTTCCTTTGTGTGCATGGAGCCCCCCCTCAATTTTTGACTTGTTGATCACTCTCCATCACACCTAACAAAAGACAATCAAGTAATTTTTGGTATCCAAATTGCTTTGGATCCATAGACATTAGTAGCACAAAATTTAGTCCCCTTAGGAATCCATTTTTCAATTTCATCCCTTTTTGTTGAAGTGGTTAGTCCTTTTGGGACCCAAACACTTCTAAAACATTTACCATTCACAAATCTAGGGGCACTAGATTGTCTTACATAAAAATTTGATTTTCCAAAACTATTTTTCTTTTCAAGTTCATTGGAAATCAAATCTTTTTCTTTTTAAACTTTGAGAAACAAATTTTGTAAATCAAAACATTTTTGTTCAAAATCTTTCAATTTTGCTTCAAGTTCAAGATTTGTTTTGGAAAGCAAACCAGTTTCAATTTTTATTTTTGAAATCACCTTTTTGTTCTTGAAAAATGATGTCTTGAATTTCAAAAGCAAATCATCATAGGCATCTTGCAACTCATCAAATGTATATGAATTTGAAATAGATGAGTTAGAAGTTACCTCCCCCTCATTGAGGGCCATCAAGCATAAGTGGGCTACTTCATCATCGGTGGAGTCTTCATCACTCCATGTGGCCACATATGCTTGTTTTGAAGATGATCCTTTCTTTTTGGATTTGTAGGAGTCCTTCATCTTCTTCATCGATTCATGCTTGGATTTTTCCATTTTGCTCTTCATGAACCGGGCAAATTTGTTAAAGAGATAGGCCATATCTTCATTTTCACTTTCCTCCTCACTTGAATCTACATGATGGCATGTGGAGGATTTGAGAGGTACGACACTAGCATTGATGCCTAGCTCTATGATCTTCTTCTTCCTCATCGCTTTAATCTCTTCCTTCTTCTTCTCCTCTTCTTTATTTTTCTTCATTATTTGGTGAGTGAGAAGTGACCCCATGAGTTCATCAAGCTTCAAGGTTTTGAGATTCTTGGCTTCGATGATGGCGGTCCTCTTTGAGTCCCATGACTCGGGAAGGGAGTAGATGAGCTTTCGGACAAGCTTCTCTTCCAGGATGGATTCTCCATAACCTTTAAGACCATTGGTGATAGTGAAGAACCTATCAAACATCTTCTCGATGTTCTCTTCCGGATCCATCTTGAAGTTCTCATACTCTAAGGTTAGGAGCCCAATCTTGGTCTCCTTGACTTCATCGGTTCCCTCGTATGTGACTTCAAGCTTTTCCCGTACCTCCTTGGCACTCTCACAAGAAGACATCTTCTCATAGATGGTTGGGCCAAATGCACAAAAGAGCATGTGCAAGGCTTTGCAATTAAGCTTCATCTTCTTGCGATCGTCGGCACTCCATTCCGCTTTGCTTCCTTGAGGCACGAACGGACCATCTTCAACTATGTCCCATAGCTTGTAATCTCTTGACTTTAAGAAGAATTTCATCTTTGTCTTCCAATGGGCATATGTATTTCCGTCGAAGAAAGGTGGTTTGTCGATGGATTGCGCCATTTGAGCCGGTTGGTGAAATATTGATCGAGCTTGCCGGATCTTCTCAATAGGATGTGAATCCCATTCGATTGAGCCAAGCTCTGATACTAATTGTTGAGATTTTAGGGGCTCGATTCGATCAACCGTTCTTACTCGCCAAGAGTGGAGAAGTTGGATAATTGGGTGTTTTAGTGGGAGGTGAAAAATTGGCAATTTGACACAAGGATTTATAGTTGTTCAACCTTCTAACCAAGGTCTACATCCACTACCTTAGCTCCCCACTAAGGATTTCCAAACAAATTCACTAAGAATTTCGTCCCCTTTTCTCGGATTAGGAGGAAACCGTTACAACGATCAAGCTTTCTACCCAAAGCTTGATCAACCACTCTTTTACAAGAGAAAGACTTAGCAAACTAGAAATCCCTTTAAAAGGTATTTGTTTGCAATTCTAAGCTCTCACCCAAAACCTTAAACACTTGAGCAAATTTAACAATATTTAGCTCACAAGTGTTGTCTAGGCAAAGAATGGACAATTAAAGTTCTAGTCAAATTTTGACATCATAATGTTGTTACAATTGAAGCATTAACCATTACAAGATGCTTGGAGGTCCCTTTTATACTCCTTGATGAGTTTGTAGTCGTTACTAGCCGTTGAGATTGAATTGGAGCCGTTGGAGCCTTAATTTCCCACCATAAATGCAGTTCTACAGCTGGGCGTATCGATACTCGCTAACCCGTATCGATACGGTCTCAATGAGGAATTAGCCGTTGGGTTTCTTCAGCTGATGCGTATCGATACGCTTGCCTAGCATATCGGTATGGTCTTACAAATTCAAATGACCGTTGGGAAATGACCATTGGGGTAGTTAGGTGTATCGGTACGCGATACAACTGTATCGGTACGCGACTAGCCGTTGGGCTATTTCAAAGCACACCGTATCGATACGGCTATGCGTATCGGTACGAGTTTTGGCTACTAGAAAATCTGGTAGTTTGAAACCCTAAGGCGTATCGGTACGGTTCTATACCGTATCGGTACGAGTACATGAAGTTCTAGGTTTTGACTACTTTAAATGTACTTTAATTTGTTCCAAAGCCTTTTAAAAACCCTAAAACATGTTTTCAAGTTGTTTTTGACTAAAACCACATTTTAAGTTCTTTTCAATTTAGTCCAAAATATTTTTCAAATATTATATCAAAATCTTAGTTCTACAACATCCAACCACGTCATCAACATATTGACTAAGTCAATATGTCTGGTTTAATTTAAAGGGTAAATGACATGTCAAGCCTGCCAGGTTTGTTTTTTGTTCAATTTAGTCACTGAAAAGTCTATTTTTACCTTAAATTGACCCCTATTTGTTTCTAATTTTTATAATTTAGTCCATTATTTGTTATTATTAATAATATTATTTTATTAAAATGTTAATATTTAATAAAAATAAATAAAAACAAATATTTTAATACTAAATTAGTAATTTTTTAGATTCGAATTACAATTATATTCTAATTATTAATTCTAATTTCACTATATTTGAATTATAGTTTGAGTAAAATTTAAATTATATTCGAATCATATTCAAATTATATTTGAATCATCTTCTAATTATATTCAAATTTTGCTATATTCGAAATATGTTTTTTGAGAAAAATTCAAATTATATTAGAATTATATTTGAACCATGTCTATATTATATTCGAATCATATTCAAATTATTTTTGAAATATAATTTGAATATGATATTTCGAATGTAATTCGAATATGATTCTAATATAATATGAACATGATTCGAATATAATTCTAATATAATTACATGTTTTTTCAACTATTATAGTCGAATCATATTCAAATTATAGTCGAATCATTTTCAAATTATATTCGAATCATGTTTAACAGGTAATTATATTCGTATCATATTCAAATCATGCTCGTATTATATTCGAATCATATTTAGAATATAATTTGAATATGATTCGAATATAATATGAACATGATACGAATATAATTACATGTTAAACATGATACAAATATAATTACATGTTAAACATGATTCAAATAAAATTACATGTTAAACATGATTCGGATATAGTTACCTGTTAAACATGATTCGAATATAATAGTTCAAAAAACATGTAATTATATTAGAATTATATTTGAATCATGTTCATATTATATTCGAATCATATTCAAATTACATTCGAAATATCATATTCAAATTATATTTCAAAAATAATTTTAATATGATTCGAATATAATATGAACATAATACAAATATAATTACATGTTAAACATGATTCAAATATAATTACATGTTAAACATGATTTGAATATACTATGAACATGATTTTGATATAATAGTTAAAAAAACATGTAATTATATTAGAATTATATCCGAATCATGTTCATATTATATTCGAATCATATTCGAAATATCATATTCAAATTATATTTCGAAAATATTTTGAATATGATTCGAATATAATATAGACATGGTTCAAATATAATTCTAATATAATTTGAATTTTGCTCAAAAAATATATTTCGAACATAGCGAAATTCGAATTAATAATTCGAATATAATTAGAAGATGATTGAAATATAATTTGAATATGATTCGAATATGATTCGAATATAATATGAACATGATTCGAATATAATTTAAATTTTACTCAAAAACTTTAATTCAAATATAGTGAAATTAGAATTAATAATTAGAATATAATTGTAATTAGAATCTAAAAAATTACTAATTTAGTATTAAAATATTTGTTTTTATTTATGTTTATTAAATATTAACATTTTAATAAAATAATATTATTAATAATAAAAAATAAGGGACTAAATTATAAAAATTAGAAACAAATATGGGTCAATTTAAGGTAAAACTAGACTTTTCAGTGGCTAAATTGAACAAAAAACAAACCTGACAGACTTGACATGTCATTTACCCTTTAAATAAAACCAGACAAATTGACTTAGTTAATCTGTTGATGACGTGGCAAGATGCTATTGGCTGAATTTTGTTAACGGAATGTGGCAAAATGGGTAACAACGAATTGTTTAAGGGGAAAAAGTGGGCAAAATGAAGTGTAGGGGGCAAGTTGGGAAATCAGGTATACTTTAGGGGGAAAAGTTGTATTAAGCGAATTAATTTACATAATGTTAATATGTTATGTATTATTAATTCCTTGGGCGGTTAGAAATGGAAAATTCTAACCCTACGATTGCGCCAACAGTGATTTTCGCGCCCGGGGGATGGCCGCCTGATGATCCCGTTATGGAGAACATGGTTCCGGCTGTTGATGGATTTGCCATCGTTGTTGCTGGAGACAATGTACTCGTTGATTCGCCTATGGAAACCCCTGCAGGGGAGGGAGGAGTGGATTCAACGGCAAATAAAGATGGTTCTGCGTCTAATGGCTCTGCTGCCACGATTCCGACTGTGATTTCGTTCAAGGATAAACTTCTAGGGAGTGCAATTGTTTCTTCGGGGAGGGTCAAACTTACTAAGTTGGATGTTGAATTGACAGAGGCTGACATTCGCTATGGTGGAACGAGAGTCTTGCCTGAAATCCGTTTTTTATTCGCGTACACGATACAATTGATTCTAAATTGCAGAACTCGGTGGTGATTTGTCTGCTGGGCAAAAGTATCGGATATAGAGCTTTGCTAAACCGAATTCAAGTTATGTGGAATCCTAGTGGCGAGATGAGCTTAGTTGATTTAGATAATGAATATTTTTTAGTTCGGTTTGCATGTGAAAAGGATTATTCGAAGGTGTTGACGGAGGGTCCCTGGGTAATCTATGGATCGTATCTTACAGTGCAGCCCTGGAGTCGTTAATTTTCATCGACGGAAGATCACCCTATTCAGATAATGGCGTGGGTGCGAGTGCGAAAACTGCTTTACCGCTATTACACAAAAAGCCTATTTAAGCTTATTGCTGGGGTTGTCGGCAAGGTCGTTAGGATCGATTATAATACGACAGAAGAAAATCGGGGTCGTTTCGCTCGATTTGCCGTCGTTGTGGATTTATCAATGCCTATGAAATCTGGAATAATAATTGATGGACAACGATATGATATTGAGTACGAAGGTCTTCCTACGATTTGCTATACTTGCGGGAAGTTTGGACATACTAAGGAGGTTTGTGGTGTGAATTCGAATGGTACATGCAAGGAAAAGTAAATTTGGGGTGTTTCGGGATCATCTGAGGAACTCTATGGACCATGGATGCAGGTTACTAATCGTCGTAGGAGAAGCCAACAAAAATTCGCTCCAAAGGAAACAACAAGAGAGGTAGTTAAAGGTCAAAGGCTTGTGTTTAAAGGGAGAGAAAATGTGGGTGATGTCGTAAAACAATCCAATTCTCGTTTTGATTTCCTGAAGGAAGTCGATAATGATATACACGTTGAGGTCCTTACTGTTCTACAACGACGACATGAGGAAAGTGAGAATGTGCAGAAGGATAGCATGGTTGTGGAACCTATTCCACATGATGAGGCTAGCTTGGCCGGTTTGGCACGTGTAGCTTGTGTGTCGGCTATATCAACGGACCCAGCAACTGAAGTTGTAAATTCAAATGGGAGGGCAGTGGTGGACAAATTAGCATTGTCCAAGGAGGGACAACAATGCAGTGTTGACGTGGCCACGACAACAAGAGTTGTTCCTATCGCGACTTCGCTTCCTAAAGAACGACATATGGCGATTCGAATTGGTTATGAGGCAGCAACTCGGGTGTTGAGTGATCGAAACGGGCGAGCCGATACAGGCTCCCTACGAGTTGTGTCAAGTAAGGATAATGGGAAGGGAGTATCTAGCTTGCGGAGCACCCAAAAACTAGGACTTAAATCGAAAAAGCGAGAAGATAAAGGATCTAAGAAGTTAATGTTGGTTGATCGCTTATCATCGCTAGTTACTGAATTGAATCAGGTGGCTAGCTTGGGCAATACGGCGGCTGCACACGAACCGGTATCCAATAGTAAGGGTGTGGCGACAACGGTTCAATGGAACACGAACAGTGCTTATGAGCAGCAAAGCCCTGAGGATATACAGGATTGAATCGGGGTTTTTCTTTCCTCTCATTTTTATAATGGTTAATTTACTTTTTTGGAATACACAAGGTGCTTTAGACCCTGATTTTTTTTCGCTATTTTATGTTGCTTGTCAGGAATAACAAGTTGGATATGGTTGGTTTGTTTGAACCACATGTTAGTGGGATGTCGACAGATGAGTTCATTCGACGTTCGGCTTTTGATTGCTCCTATAGAGTTGAGGCTAATGGCTTTTCTGAGGGGCTATGGATTCTTTGGAAAAGAACGATTACTTTTCAGGTGTTAGCAGTATCGAATCAGTTTGTTCATGGTATTTGCACTTCTACTCAGGATGGTAAAAGTTTTTATGTGACTTTTGTTTATGCTAGCCCTCATGCTTCTAGTCGGCGAAGACTTTGGGGTGATCTTCGAGCTTTAGAACCTGATATGGGATGGCCATTGGTTGTAGGAGGCGATCTTAATGTCATTGGTAGTGAGAGGGTTCGTCAAAACGGATTGGCATTTGTAAGAGCTTCTGCGATTTTATGTTAGATTCGGGGCAGATAGATATGGATTTCTCTTGTTCGAGGTTCACTTGGAGTCGTGGAACTCTTTCTCAAAGATTGGATAGGTGTCTTGGCAATAACACTTGGTTCTGTGCTTTTGTTAATTTTGTGGTAACATATTTTCCGAAATTTGGTTCTGACCATCGACCAATTCTGTTGGAAACGAAAATTGATGATAATTTGCGGGTGAATCAGCCTTTTCGCTACCTTTCAGCTTGGAATGAACACCCTGATTTCAAGAGTTTCTTGGCAGGAGTTTGGACAGATGAAAGAAGTATTCATGGGAACTTGTTAAATTTCCAAGTAAAAAGCAAGGAATGGAATCGCGAGGTTTTCGGGCATATTGGTCATCGGAAAAGCTTGCTTTTGGCTCGTCTTCAAGGTATTGAGATTGCGCTTGAAAATTCACAAAATCAATTTCTTGAGAATCTAGAACTAGACTTGAAAAAGAAGCTTAACGAGGTGTTAAATCTTGAAGAGAGTTTGTGGCATTAGAAGGCTCGAACCCAATGGATTGAAAAAAGGGATCGAAACACTGCGTTTTTTCATGCGGCTACTATGGTGAGACATAGACGGAATCGTATTAGTGGGTTGAGGTTATCAGATGATGGTTGGTGTCAGGATTCAAATGTGTTAAAGCAGCATGTGGTTAGTTTCTTTCAGAAACTTTTTACTAGTGAACCAAGGCAGCTATGTTGGGACTGGCGTGGTTCTGATTTTAAGCAATTAATCAGTCGGAACTTTGGTCTCTTTTACGTGAGGTTACTATGGAGGAGGTTCGTGAAATTGTTTTTAGTATGGCACCGTTAAAAGCTCCTTGGCCTGATGGAATTCATGTCGAGTTCTATCAGAAGAATTGGGATCGTGTAGGGAATTCGGTGTTTCGTTTTGTCAAAGAGTTTTTTGATATTGGGTATTTGTCAGATTGGATTAATCAGAGTTTGCTTGTTTTAATTATTACACAATTACTCCCTATTAGCCTGTGTACTGTGCTATATAAAATTATTACTAAAACTCTGGTGCAGTGGTTGAAACCTTTTCTAGGCAGTTGGGTGGATGAGGCTCAAGCTAGTTTCGTACCTGGGCCACATATTCAGGATAATATTATTGTACCGCAGGAGGTTATACATTCCATGTCACGGAAGATGGGGAAGAAGGCCTAGATGGCGATCAAAGTAGATTTGGAAAAGGCTTATGATCGTTTGAAATGAGATTTTGTGGAGGAGATTTTGCGTGCAATTGGCCTGCCGCTGAAGTTTATTCACCTTATTTTGACATGTATATCATCAGTTTCTACTCAGGTGCTATGGAATGGGGAGATAACCGAAAGTTTTCGACCATCTCGGGGACTTCGCCACTACGATCCTTTATCACCTTACATCTTCGTTCTCTACATGGACTTATTATCTCAGAATATTAGTCGGGCGATTAAGAGTGGTTTGTGGAAGCAAATCCGTCTGAATCGTGGTGGTCCTGGAATCTTGCATCTTTTCTTTGCAGATGATCTCTTTCTTTTCGCCGAGGCCAATCATGTTGTGCAGGATATTATGGCTGACTTTTGTAATTTTTCAGGCCATAAGGTGAGTGTCGCTAAGACGCAATTCTTTTTCTCTAAAAATTGTGTGGTGGCGATGGGTGATTTGTTAGCAGCTCATTTTGGTTGTATGTATGTCATGGATTTAGGTAAATACCTTGGCGTTCCTTTATTCCATAAAAGGGTTACCAAGGCAACTTTTACTTACTTATTGGATAAAATGTCGGCTAGACTCTTGGGTTGGCGGCTAGAACTTTGTCATTGGCATGACGCGTTACTCTTGCAAAGTCTGTTTTACAGGCCATTCATGTTTATGTAATGCAATCGACGTGGATTTCAAAGGGTGTTTGTGAGGAAATGGAGAGATTAATCCGTAAGTTTGTTTGGGGAGGTTCCGGGAATGGTTCGGGTATTCCTTTGGTGAAACCACTGGATGAGGGAGGCCTGGAGTTTACAAATTTGGAACAGCATAATAAGGCTTTCTTATTAAAATTGGCTATCAATTAATTACGGGTTCTGATTTTTGGTATGATCACTGGCTTGATTCGGAAAATAGGCTTGTGTTTTTTTGTGTTTCTCCGGATACTCCAGGTCATGCGACGGTTATGTTGGATGCAACCGGAAATTGGGATTGAAATAGAATCAATTCATTATTACCAATTCCAATTGCTTGGAAAATTGCGGCTGTCAAACCTCCAAATAAAAAATTAGGTGATAATTTACTGATATAGCGCTGGGAAAAAGACCATCAATTTACTGTTAAATCAAATTATAAGGCGTTAGGTGACAGGGATAATGAAACGACCAATGGTATTTGGGAGCTTGCTTGGTCATTAAAGGTTCCACAACGGATTCAGATTTTTATTTGACTTGTCTTACATGGTTATTTGTTAACAAATTGTGAGCGCAAGCGACGTCATCTGTCTGCAACAGATGAATGTGCTATATGTTATTCTAGGCCAGAGACAAATTTTCACATTTTGCACGAATGTACTATGGCGAAACAGGTGTGGGATAGTTTGGTTCAGCCATGTAAATGACAAAGTTTTGACTCGTTACCATTACAGGAATGGTTGTCACATAATTTATCTGAAAAGGGTAATTTTATTGCTCAACCAAATGAGTGGATTGGGTTATACGTGGTGATTCTTTGGATGTTGTGGAAGTATCGATGTAGTACGGTGATGGATACGAACTATTCTTTCTGGGGAAATTTCCTACGCTGTTGTCGCAACCTTGCAACTGAGTTTGCTGGCGATACTAGGATTCAAGCAAATGTTGCAGCCGACGCTCAAATGCAGGTCATAAAGTGGAAGAAACCGCTGACGGGCTGGGTGAAGGCTAATTCGGACGGGGCTGTTCGACCAGCTGACAGAGTAGCCGCTGCTGGAGGCGTTTTGCGAGATGAAAAATAAAAATTGAATTTATGGTTTCTCTCGAAGCATCGATATTTGTTCAGTTCTTATGGCCGAGTTATGAGCGGCTCATGATGTTTTGCAAATGGCTTGGCATTTATGTTATAGATTGGTTATCTTAGAACTTGATAGCATGCAGGTTGTTTGTATTATGAACGATCAATCGGAGGCTTTACTTGGGTGTTCACTCGTGGCAACGATAAGGGCTTTGCTGCAGCGGGATTGGCATGTAATGGTAGGGAATATTTCAAGAGTGAGTAACTTGGTTGCGGATAAGTTAGCCGCGATAGGAAGAGGAATACAGCTGGGGACGACAGACTACTAGACCGCACCTACTGCTGTAGTGAAAATCGTAGAGAGTGATGCGGCAAATGGTTGACAGTTTATGTGGCTTGTTGTTTGACAATCTTTGTGGCGTTTAGATTTGTGTTTGTGTCGTGGTGGGTTGTAGGTATTTGCCCATGACTTTCAGGGCTTATGTGGCTTATTATTTTTTGGCATGGTTTTTATGGTTTGTTTGTGTTTAACCATTCTCATTTGCACTCTTTTTTCTCTATTTAAATAAGGGAGGTTTTTTAATGAAGTAAATGAGGATAGTTAGGTTATTTTCACCTTCAATATAAAAAAAATTCCTAAATTATTAAGGTTCGATTATCGCAGTTTGCAAGTGTGTGAATTTATCCAAATTTAAAATTGAATTCAAAAAAAAAAAATCTCTTCCCCAGAGTTTTTAGCAAGCCAGTCTGCAGCCTACAACAGCATCGAGAAGGAAAAGCTTTCAAAACAGTTAGCATTATACACATGATGGTAAAACGGTGTTTATGTATTCGAATGTCCGAGTGTAGTAGAACAAAAACCAACAAGATTATGCTTTTATGCTAACAGATGCTTGGTAACAGAGTCAATCCACAAGGAAATTGAAGCATATTGCCTCATACAACCACTTGACAATTGTAAAATTTTCTTTCAACCTCCATTGCCGATCCAGTCGAAAAATCGTTTCGTTTGTTCTTCAATCCTCTCATTTTATAGGCATATTGTTGTACAAATAACTGTGAAATGTTACAGCTTCTAAGTGTCTGGCAAATTACCATGAGCTTCATGTATGGTGTTGTGAAGTCGCATCGTCTACTTTAAATGTAGCGAGGCAGCAGTCTTCACTGACCAAGATCGATTTACGGGATGTCCGAATTTGCCCCATTTGTTAAAACATGTACTAAGCCATCTGTGGGCAGCTCATATGATGAATCGAACTACTCTGAGTGCCGTAAACGGGCTACATAGACAAGGGTAACAGAAATTTTCTCTCCCTCTTCTTGACCAGAGCCTGCCTATAACGTCTCAACCGTATTGGAAGAAATATTCCAAGGCATATAGTGATAGAAGAAAGCCAGAAGTGCCTAAAATAAAGCGACAAATAGGACAATATGACTAACACACTAAATACAAAGGCACAAAAAATAGCCACAGCTACATCCGCCCTGCATAAAGCGAAACGAATCTCATCAAGAACATTTAAAAGTTTAATTTACAACCAAAGTGATGTAAGGGAAATGCTAAAAGGAGACATGATGTGTTACAATGTTCACACAAGGAATCCTTGTCTGAATAAAATGAATCCTTTTCTCTAGGGATGAGGATAACCGATATATCTGAGTAACAATACTTTCATATCGATGATGAAATCTGACGAAAGACGGGGGAGAGTGTGGAAGATTAAGCAATGAATTGTATGTTTTGGCACATTGAGAGATGAATCAGTAGCCTATGACTGAAAACACTAAAGAAAGCATCAAGAAAGACTAGGGTTCTCAACAGAAATCCAAGCCTTAGCCGTCTCAATTAAGGCGATCTGTTTCGACCGTCTTCAAACTAATTGTTGTTCCACATCTAGAATTTGCAAATTGCTATATTCATTCCACATAAGTTTGATTAACAACAATGTAAACGGGTCCGGTTTTGTCTCAGCTAAGCCCAATCAAGATATATAAACCTATATATCAATGAGTACTAACTCTTGCTACCAGCCAAGGAACCAATATGCTTATCGACAATAACAATCTTCCATCCACAACATCTGAACTATCATTGACCTTTCTGTTATGACTCGAGATAAAATTGAGGTCCTAAAAGCACGAAAACTAGAAATGACCCGACACTCCTTGAGTCAAGTCTTCATTCAATTGCATGGAATCCATCAAGGGAAGTTACAAAGCAATGATTCTTTAACGAAGTTAAAAGTAACGAAGAAAATATAGCAATGAGCCAATGTTCATCTTATTACTTCACAAGAACAGTAACTTTGGATAGTTTAATTTTGAGTTTGGTTTTAGTCAACCTTGCTGGATAACACCTAAATTCTCGGAAGAAAAAATCTCTTCCAAAAACTTCAAGGTAATTAACTTAAAGATAAACTCAAATATGATCTCACTAAGTTCCACTTCAAAACAAGATTCAATAGTCTGTTTCAAGCTAAAACAGAGAACAATGCACTTGCAGAACATCTTAGTCCTACTCCTAATCTCCTATCCAATTGCTGAACAGGGCACACTAATTTTCCCGCCAATGAACCATCTTATAAGCTTAATTTGCAAAATTTCTCAATTTCTTCTACTTGAAATTAGCTATTAACCAGAAAAATGATCATTCAAGTTGGAAAAAAAAAATACCAAATTCCCAATATTCAAAATCCAAACAAAGTTTACAGAAAAAAGCAAGTAGTTTTCATCAAATTACTCTCCTTATCAAGCCAAATGAAAAAAAAAAGTTTAATCTTTCTGATTACAAATCAATCAAAAAAGCAATGGCGTAATTAAACATGCAATGAAAGATGCAAAATTCACACTTTAAAATATTTATAAAAAATAAATAAACGAAAATGAAAAGGAACATAAAAAGAAAAAACGTACCAGGAAGCGAAATGGGGTTTGGGAGAGAAAAAGATAAGAGCTGGGTAGGTGTTTTGAGATCGGATCTGGTAATCTCTGAGTTGCTCAACGAGTTTAGACCGAGTTATCATTTCTTGAAAACGGATATCTCTCTTCTCCGATCTTTGTAACCAAAGCAATCAGTCTATGGGCTCTTTGCTAATGAATTCAGGAAAGTAGAAGGTCGACCCAGAGTGTGTTCCTTGTTTTGTTTTTGCTGGAATTCGAATTGTATGATAAATTGAATCAAAAGCAGTGAAGATTTGGGTTGGCTTTTGGTTGACAGTGAAATTTCGATGATTTCGAGTGACTGAAACTTTTTCTGATTAGGGTTCAAGAGGATCCGAAGCTTGGAGATTTCGACTAGGATGACAACGAAGCCAATTGATGCCGAACAACTATTGTGAATTTAATTAGGTGGGTTCAAAAATACCCGATTTGAACTATTCGATTCGTCTCCTTGGAATTTACGGTTTTAATAAACCCATTTATTTTCTCGACACGAAGGTCAAGTCTTTCGACAGTCTGTTCTGACACGAACAATTCTCATTTCTCAGGATTAGTGCGCTCAATTTTTAGCCGGCTAAGGTAATTTTTACGAACATCAGACCCTTCGATTTGAATGGTCGTCGTTATTTTGAGTTGTGATTGACTCTGCAGTTGTAACAATTAAAATACTCGCCTACTCGATTGAAAATTATTAAATATTTATAATAAAATATTTGAATTTTCGAGCCAGGTACTTGATCCGTAATTTTTCTTGGGTAGTCGAGCCGGGTTAGGGCTGATTTTTTTATTTAGAACCGAATACTGGACCCAACCTGGTAATTTAAATACACACACATATATATATATATTAAACTTTAGATTCTATTTTTATTTTATGTTCTTACTATTTTCCCCTAAAATTAATTTAAAATCCCTAACTTTTTACACTTAAGTTTTAAATTTTTTAAAAATATTTATACTAATTTGTCAATATGAAATTCGAAAAAAAATCATGATCGAAATTAATACCTTCTTTTGTCGATAAATTTTAATATATACACACACACAAATATATATATATATATATATCCAAAAAAATTCTCTTAAAACTAACCTCAAATCAATATTTTTTGTGTTTGAAATATATATCATGAATTTTTATGTATTTCCTACGTAATTTAAAAAAAATAGATTTAAAAAATATATAAAAAAGTGAACCGGATACTCGGCACTTGATTTTTGCGGTTACTCGGTTTTTATGGGCCGGATTGCAGACCGACTTTTTGGTACTCGAAAATTCTGAGTACCCAAATATGAACACCCCTAATTGTGATGCTTATTCACTTCGCTCGATTTTGTATTAAGGCTTAAGGAGCAAATAAGTGCCTAAAGTCCGTTATTTACACGTGTGAGCTTTTTAAATTTCTTAAATTATATTTAAAAATAAATAAATAATAAATAATAATAATAATCTAAAATTTCACAAAATAACCCCAAAATTTAAAATCTCTAACACCCAAAAACCTAAATATCGATTTGAGCTGATTTTGCCGCCAATTGTTACTCCGTCGCCCATCACACTCGTCGCCTTACCAACGCGACTATTTACCCCACCATTTTGTCGCTGAAAATCGACAAACACCGTGCGAAACGTCAAAATCGTTGAATGGTTCATTCGAATGTTTCGCAACGAACAACAACATAACGGACGATGAACGGTGTGTGAGTCGTTCGACGAGGGGAGGGAGTTTCATTCCGTCGTCGAAAACACGACCAATGTCGGTGGGAGTGGCCGGATTTGAGAGTTTATGGATTTGGAGACTATTTTGAGATTAGTTAAAAATTTCAAGATATTTTAAAAATTTTGATTTATTTTTAAAAAATAAAATTCAAAAAATGTTTAATACTGTCGCATGTCATGTTTTTATTGGCTAACAATTTTTTTAACAATTATTAATGGCAAGGTACCTATTTAAATAACGTTGAAAACGTTAAACAATTATTTGGCTCAAAAAATATTTTAGGCACCTACTTAAAAAAATATATTGTATGAGCACTTATTTGTTACTTAAGCGTTGTATTAATATTGAAAATGCTTAATATTATTTCCCTATATAAAATGTAGAATAAACTACGCTGAATATCATTTATGGAACAAAAACAGAATGATTTATGGAAAAATATATCTTGCACCGCTGGAAAAGCTCTTGGTTTTAAGGTTTGTATATTGAATTTAGTTTATTGTTTATGGATTTATGTTTTGATGTTTAAAATTTAGGGTTAAGAATATAAATTTTAACATATAAATCATAAAATTTAACCTGATAAATTTTAATCATGACCACTAATTCCAAAATCAATATACTTAAGCCTTTGAACCCCCACAAGAATCCCCCAACCTTAAAATCAAGATATTTCTAGAAATTTTTTATTTTCACCCGGTAAATGGAATGGTTACCCTTAATAATTTTTTCAAATAGAATTAGCCTTAATAAATAAATATATATGTATTATGGGACAGAAATGTGATAGTGTTAGTATCTGATGCAGAAATTGTCATCTCTGGTGGCATGTCCATTGACCATACTGGATGGCGGATGCACAAGCCAATGAAGCCATGGATACAGCAGCTGCAGCTGGACTCCAAAATTCCATCACCCCCAAGTTGATTGTGGTTGAAGCGTTACAACTTTAGAGCCACTGCGTGGAAGAAGCTTCCCCATTAATATCAAAATGGTTGATGTTGGGGGACTAATTCTAAAACTACACATACAGATTAATTAGGATGGGCACGGGTCGGGTTTTTAGCCTACTCGCACCCGACCCAAAAATAAATACCCTAAATTCGCACCCAACCTGAAAATAAATATATTAAATCCAATCCCGACCCAACCTATAAAAAATAAATTGTAAGGACCTAATTGTAAAAAAATAATTTTAAAAAACTTAATTATAAAAAAATATAATTTGAAAGATTAAATTGTAAATAAAAATTCAATTTTAAGAATTTAATTATAAAAAATATATAAAGAGTAGATATTATTATAAATATCCCAAAGAAATTAAAAAAATTATACAATTAAACTAAAATCAGATCGAATATTTTATACCCTATACCCAAACCTGACCCAACCCAAGTTTACTCTCAATAAAAACCCAACCGACTCAAACCCAATTTTTTCATCAGGCCAGGTTGGATCCCTAGATAAATATACTGCTACTTCTTTTATCCCTCTTTGTTAAATTGTAAATCAATACATCTAAAAACTAATTCAAACCTTGATTTTTAGCCCCTACGTTTGACATCAAACTTAGGCTAATCCCTTCCCCTTCGGCAAAAAACTTAACCCCACATAAGAGTACTTGGATCAAAACGACAACACAATAACATTAATTACCAAATTCAAGCATCTTAAATAAAACGGAGACCAACACATTATGGATCAGTCGCATAGTGCTTAAACAAACAAAGAAAGTCTTGAGAGAACTTCAAATACAAATAAAAACACGCTTATAAGGTTACAACCCCAAAAGAAACACTGATAAACTCCACAGCAAAATAGAAACCAAATTGGAAACAGTTTCGTTGAGATCTAAACTAAAGCAGGTGCACCGGCAAGAGAGAGCAACAACTCATTTTCACGTACTCGATATTTCTGTCTTACGATCGAAATCACCTGTAATCATCTTCTTCCATCCCATCATAACGATCACGATCACGGTCACGGTCAGAATATTGATCATAACGATCACCACCACGGGCATCCAAATCATATTCTCCTCGACCTCGATGATGATCATAGTATTCATAGTGTTGGTCATCTAGGTCTGAACGCCTATGCCCATGATCATGTTGCTCATACATCCCACGATCCTCATCTGGCTCACCATGATCATAGTCCCTCTCACCATGCCGGTCTCTCTCATGTTTGGACTCGACACGGTCATAATCAGATTCCCTATCCCTAGAACGCCCATGCCCACGGTCACGGTCATAGTCACCGACATCATAATCCTTGTCCCTATCCCTCTCACGATCTCTTTCTTTATCACGCTCATAGTCACGACCACGATCCCGGCCTCGTTCACGTGCTCGGTCACGATCACGACCACGGTCTCTCTCTTTGTCCCTATCTCTGTCTCTAGTTCTTTCGCGATCTCTGTGGTGTCTATCCTCTCTATCCCGATCCCTTGGTTTGTCATGGGAACGCTCACGAGACTTTTCACGCTCCTTATCCCGTTCCCTTCCCCTTTCACGTGATTTTTCCCTGTCCCTAAGATTTCCAAGATAAAACAGATCATTATAAATTTATAATATAATTATGATTGACACAAATCACAAAAGGCTAGAAAGCGTTTCAAGGCAGAACAAACAATTCCCACATTTATGTTGAAATAAATAAGCATACAGCCAGCTAACCTTTAAATTATCCAGAGATGATGAAGATAAAAATGGGAAGAAAAACAAAGCTAAATCTTACCGGTCACCATGCCGATCCTCTCGAGTCCTTGGTTCCTCAGAACGAGATGGTGCTGGTTGCACTTGTTCCCTGAGTAGCAAATGATAGCATTAAATTTCCAGAATAACAAATCAAACATAGCGTTTAATCTCCAGAAAATAACAGAAGTGTCTAGTCCAAGCATGGTATTAGTGGACTTCAAGTTATATGAGAACATCAGCCAAGCAAAAATCTTGGACTTTAGCTTCTCTCACTAGAAGCGCCTGAATTAAAGGTGGCCTTGTTTAAGCAATTATACCAAGATTTATGCATCAGCATTACAATATGATGCATAGACACCATAAAAGTACCTTTGAGTAACATCTTCACCTCCAATTCTGGTTGTTCCAAGTCCACCACCTAGCCTGCGAGGGCGCCAATTTGGGACTGTCCTGCCACGCTCAACATCCACAAGAACCCTTCTGCCATCAATCTTCCTCCCATCGGCTTGTTTATAAGCAGCTGCGAGATGTTTGAAAACATATATTAACAATGCTCTGTTAAGTCTGCCAGCTCAAAAGAAAAAAGATAATCAAATCAAAGCAAACCTTTCATATCACGAGTATGCATGTACTCAATGAAAGCGTAGCCTCTTGGTTTATTTGTGGATTTATCAGTAACCAACCGAACCTGGTCACAACAAAGAAATAATTCACACAGTTGAAAGTACAGAAGAAAAATCTTCTCACGGGAATCAGATAATTATAACTGCTGATGCTTGATCTCCACAACTAAGTGCTAGCGCTACAAAATGTTAGAAATAGTAAAATCCTAAATGGCACAGCAGGCAGGCATTATGCCTCATAAGCCTGCTCACCTTTTAATCATAGGGCTGCCATTGTGAGATGCTGACCACCACTGCTAGAGTTGCAGATAAACCGATGTATCATGGCATATTTACCAATTGTTGAACAAACTAAATTCCCTTACCAGGAAATGTTTTTTTTCAAAAAAAAATAGAAAATAGTTATAGACTAGAAAATACCAGAAACCTTCTCAACTGCTGATATGTTTTTGATAGCCTTTAAAAGCCAAAAGTAAAGCTTTTATTAGAAGGAAAAGCACGGGCTAAAGACTTAAATAACAAAAGGAAGAGATGCCGGTACTCCCAATTTTTTTACCCAGAGCACGAAAGAACAGATGTCAGCCACCTTTTGTTGCTTGAAAATAAAGGCCAAAAGGCACAATGCACAACTGCTTCATTCAACATAGTTTTTCAGCTTTGCTTTGCAGGAATGAAGCAACATCTTTGGAATAGGATTGTAAAAATATTTAGGAACGAGAAACAATATAACCAGCCCCTTACCAGGGATACCTTGTATAGAAGCTTCTTAATAGTAGAATAATACCTAAAGAGTGGAAAGATCACCTATTTCTGGAGATGATTTCTACATCCTACCATATTCAAGCAACTTATCAAAGGGTCAAGTGAAATTTACAAATCACCCTTACCAGTGATACCTGTTTTACTTTTGACAACTTGAACACACTCCAATATGATACATTACAGAACAGGAAGAAGCTCGGTGAAATCATAGATGCCAACAAGAAGTTGCACCATGCGTTGCAATTTAGAAGAGTACCATCTAAAGATAGAATCTTGTGACAATGACAAATTACAGCATACCAATTTTATGCAAACATTTAAATAATTTATGTTTAGTATGGTAAAGCAAATATCTATACAAGTCAAAACTTCTATTTTTACACAAAAATATAGCTTGCATTGAAAATACTGGAAAGGACAAACATTTTAAGACTCAAAATTTTTGAAGTTTATATCATGAAACTAAAATCTTTTGATAAGGAGACAGAGAGGTTAAAGAAGCCGCAAAACCTCTTACCAAACCCGCATGAGGGTGCTCAAAAATACCTACCCGCTTAATCGGTCCATAAGACTCAAACTCCCTTTTAATTCTACTCTCGGATGTCTCGTAATTCTGCAATAAATAATACAAGCTAGTGACTTACTGCAGCAGGAATAATTGAAAGATGAAATTAGATGCAAAACTAGGCAAGTTCACTTACAAGTCTAGCAACAAACAATGTCTTGTATGGATCACCTGAAATGTTGGGGTCATTACTTGGATCATCTGCATAAAAGACAAACAAAAACAAAGATTTAAATCATTATGTGGGAATTAACCAAATTCATCAGTCACTAAAAAGCAACTTAAAGAAATTGAGACTTTACAGTTTTTTAACTCCTCAGCAGCCTTCTCCATACCCTTCTCCAGTCGCAATTGATGAATTCTCGCTCTTCGTTGTGACTAGACCCGGAAAAGAAAACCATTAACAAAGATAACAAATAACTTAAAACCTATTCCTTCGATCAAAGTACGGTCGGTGTCCAAATTAACATATCATACCAAAGCCATAATATAGTGCACATAATTCTTTTTCACAACTCTCAACCAGGTTTGATCAGCTAATAGTACTAAAGTCTAGGGACGTTCATTCAGTTAATTCGTTTAAAACTATAACTGAATTACATTAACAAAATTTTCATTTTTCTATTTCTGGTTACTATACCAAATTATTCAAAAAAGGCTTTAACCAGCTAAATATCTCAATTAATTCAGTCAATACATCTTAAAGATCCTATTTTTTCATAATTCAAAAAAGCATAAACATCAAACAAATATTAAAATGCCAAGGATAAGAAAAGGTGCATTAACAATAAGTTGGATTTTTCAAGAACATAAAACTTGAAACAAAGATTAAAAACATAATGTTCTATATATTTTGAGTCGTTTGACTAATTTTATTATTTTTGATGGAAATTGAATTAACCGATAACATCATAAAATCATTAGCGATATATGACTGAATAACTGAATGAATTTCAGTTTCAATAAGTTAATCCGGTTTTCACTGAATAGTGCACACCGCTACTAAGGTCATATTTTAAACAATGCATGCTTCAAACAAAAAAAAACGTGGGAAAAATAACAGAAGTGATCCCAAAATAAGGGTGGCTCAGATACAAACAGGAGAAAAATAAATGAGTGATCTCAGTATAGGGATCAGCTAAATAAACATCTCAATGACATATCATATTACTCAAAAACAATCCCAATTCAATAAAATCACAGAAGAAAACCTAAGAAATGTACCAAAAACAACCTAATCATGCAAAACATTTCACAGAAATAAAAACACAGTAACTTCTACTCAAGAACAAGTATCCTACAGGTGTTTCTGCTTCCTGAACAGGCGGGGCATATTCAGGATCTCCTGGCTCAGCGAAGTTGCTCACGAACTGTGCCATCCCTAACAAAGCCGAACGAAACAAAACAAATCAATAAATGACAAATTTTCAAATTCAAACACCAAATACACGAGAAAGACCTGTGTACGGAGGGCATGTTCTCTTCTCAGGAGGCGGTTTAAACTCCAACGGAGGTCGTGGTTCAAAGAGCTTCAAGAGATTGGCTGTTAAACCAGTAGGATGACTTTGCCCAATCTGCAACGTAAACAAATTTGTATTTAATTATCTTTACCCCCTCCACAATTAGATCACCATAAATTTTTCACCCGTATCTAATGTTTCGAAAATCACAGCAAATCATTATTTCGAAAGACAAAAAATAAAGCTAAATTCACCAAAAAACTTCGAAAATAGGAAGTAGTAAACAGAAAAGGACGAATCTACAATAATCTTAAGCTAACAAGACGAGATTAAAAGTAACTGGATCAGACTCTTGAAAAACTAAACCCTAAAAGAACGAACCAGCTTGAGCTGTTGAATATTGGCGCGGTTCTGAGGGGGTTTAACGCGGGCCTGAACGGCGGCGGCGGCGGCGTTTTGGTTGCGCATGAAGGCATCGTTGTAATCTCCCATGTTGAGGAAAGAGCAGAGGAGCCTTAGCTAGGGTCTCTTTTCCGAAACAAAACGAGGGGGTTTGGCTGTTACTAGTTGGATTTATAAATGATAATAAACATTCATTAAATAATTTTATTGGAATAAAATAATTTTTAATATCCGGAATTCATTAAGATTTTTCAATTTAGTCTTTAAATGATTAAATCTTTTATCAACATTAATATTTGAATTTGATGACTTCTCTTGTTTTAGTTTATTTGATAATATGAGACTCATATTTTTATGGATGGATGTATGATTTTATGTTCAGAGTGTGAATTTTTTTATACTTAATAAAATTATACAAAAATTATTTTTAAAAAAATATACGAAAATTGAAATTTCAAAAAGTGCGAGATTAGACCATCAATGTAAAATAAAATAAAAAAATTCTAAAATATATATGACTTTAAATTTTCAAGGGGTGTGATTGCCACCCTCAGCCATCCCAGGCCTTATTAGATAATTAATGAATAATTAATAGCTAGTACTGAATTTATTAGCTGATAGCAATAGTGGATTTTAATAGTTTATTTGACTAGATGGTTGCATTGTTTAAAAGTAACTGATAAAATTAACTAATAGTTGATAATTGTTTGCTTATTTGAACAAGCAAAATGAAAATAACTATATTCAATATTGTTTGAATAGTTTATTGGTTATCAATATTTGATATTTATTATTATGCACCAGATTATGAAAATTAATTTTTTTAATATGAAATTACTATGCATACTTAAATGATTTATATATTAATTTAAAATTATTTTTAAAGCATATGTATTAATATCATATAGTTGAAGTACAAACAATTATTTAAATTATACATTAGTATGTGTTTTACTTTAAAAGTATATATAAGTTATTCAAATCTAGTTTATTTTATAAAAAAACTCAAAAATTTTGAGAAAAAAACTAAAAATGATTTAATCCTTTAATTTTAACTCAATTTTTTTTAAAAAGTCGGTTGAATTTATTAAGGGTAAAGTACACAGACAATCACTGAACTTTAGTAAATAAAAACAAAATGGTAACCAAACTTTCAAAAATCACAAAATGGCAATTAAACTTTATGTTTTATAACAAAATTGTAACCCTCTCATCTCGGGCTAGACGACAGACAGGTCCGAGCAGGTTACACGGGAAAAACCGAAGTGAAACCCGTTAACGCCCCACTTCGATTAGCAACCCTAGAAAATTTTCATTTAATTATCTTGTCTACATGTATCATTTAGTCCTATGCATGAAAACGACAGCGGAAACGATGAAGAAAACATCCAATCAAACGCAAGATAACTTAAATTTACCGAGTGACATGTTAGTCTGATTGCATGCTTACCAACCCAAACCATACATAAAAGATGCATACAAACTTAACAAGGAAGCAAACAAACAGGACTAAAACATGACATCCGAAAACCTTTGAAGATGCCAAAAAGCCCAATTACAGGCATGCGTTTCGAAACAAGCTTGCCCGTTTCGATACGCGGGCTCCAGTTTAAAAGCCAGACCAGGATGTACCGATACGATCCACTTCGTTCCGGTACGGGGGTCTCCAGTGTCGAGATGTTCCGGAACTCGTTCCGAAACAGGCACTCACAGAGGCAAACCGTATCGAAACGTGTACCGAAATGGGAACTCACAATGTCAAATCGTATCAAAACGACACCACCCCGTTCCGATACGAGTATCCCTAGAGCTACTACCGTTTCGAAACAACCACGAGCGTTTCGAAACGCCTGCACTCAGAGTGACCCTGAAAACAATTTTTTGTATCTCCAAACATTCCCAAACATGCTCCAAAACAACAAAAATCATGAAACAACAAACATACACATAATCTAAAGGCATTTCATCCTACCACAAGCATGATCAAACATATAAACATGCATGGCAAGACCATTTCTTTCATAGGAAACATACATCTACATAAACATAACATAACAAGGTTTACATGTTTTTTCACACAAACACATAAACATCTCATAAAACATGTTTACAAATCCTCAACACAAAAGCATTAACAGAATAGGAGTCTATCACATGCTCCTACAACACGTAGCATTCTCATTGCTAACTATTACATTATTCAATAAAACTATACTTGAGCAACCACACACGCGCTTGGATGCCCATTCCTTGCTCCTTGCTAACTTCCACACTAATGATCTGCATTGTCGAAAACGAGAGCGTAAGCTAGAAGCTTAGTGGGGGAGCTCAAAAACAAAACAACGACAATGTAGGGTTCAAAGCATGGTATCCATAAGACATTCACAAGGCATACATTTACGCTATCATAGCAACATAGCCGAACGTTACAAGAATGCATGAACATGGCATCTTACCTCATGTTATGCTAAACAAGGATGTAATAAATCATCTTATACATCAACCACACATGAACAAGTATATTGGCAACTATATAGCTTACTCGGATATGCGGATAACTTTCGTTAGGATTTTCACCCCAACGTACTCAAACAACCATATTACCTTCCGGTGGGATTTCACACATCACCGTTTCTCTCATGGATGGGATTTCACACATCACCGTTTCTCTCATGGATGGGATTTCACACATCATCATTTCTCTCATGGATGAGATTTCACTCATCATCACATACAAACACTTTCCGATGGAATGTTACCTCACTATACTCCTCCTTGGTGACTACACATCACCAATGCCACGCGCGAATTTGACTCTTACTGTGTGCACACTCATCCTAATGATCAATCATTTATATCCGGTAATTACAACTAGTGCCAACATACTAAACACGTCTCACCATGATTTCACAAACACAACATATCATCACCATTATACAACATCAATATATAGCAACATGCATAATGCACATACATCACACAAAACCACATTGGTATACTTAACAAGAACTCATAAAGTCAAACAAGAGATTAAGCTACCAACTTAATCCCTACATTATATTGGCCTACCAAGCACAATCTAACACCTCAACCACACACTTGAACCAATTTAAAACCATTTTAAACAATTCACTCACCGAACACCCTTATAGCAAACCGAAAAAGCTGATCAAGCCTCCAAAATTCCCAAAATCGATCCCGGAGCTTCTCCAACGATTTCCCTTGATTCTAATCAATCAAAAACAACATATTACTCAACAAATTATCCTCAAAACCACTGTCACAAATCAGATTACAACCATAAGACCATTCTCTACATTTCCAAGCCATGAACTAACACAAAATCCTCATTTTCGGACTTGAACTTAACCCAGCAGAAATCCATCAATTTCAACACTCAAATCATCATTAAACACGTTCAAAACAACCCTCAAGCATAACCATATCATCAGCTCAACTTTCCCACACAATACCACCTCAAAAACCCAAATTTTTTACCCTTAAAAACACCCACAAAACCCATTTTGGGATTTTCAACAAAACACTATCATTTTGAAATATGATACACTTAAGGGCAAGAGTATTACATAAATGGGTAAACTATACTAATGACCACCGAACTATGAGGTTGGTGTCGATTTGACCACTATATTTTCAATTGTGTTAAATATACCACATAAATATTTAATTGGTTCCAATGTAGCCACCTGCCGTTAAATCCTAACGGAAAGATGATGTGGCAGTTAAAAACAAATTGGTATAATTACACATTTAATCCCTATTACTTAGGCATTCTATAAATTTAGTCCTATTTTTTATTTAATAAAACAATTAATTATTTAATTAAGTGATGCCACGTGTCACCACCCATTAAAGGAAGAAAATAAATTTTACTTTACAATGAGAGTAGCAAGGTTCGAACTAGGGTCCTCTTGGTGAGAGATGCGCTTGTTTACCATCAAGCCAAACACACACTTGTGATTTGTTGTACAACATTTATTATTTATCCTTAGTTGCGGTTAGAGCCGGAAAAAAGGAAAATAAATATGAATTAAGGGGTTAACTACCCATATGCAAATTCTTTGTTTCGATTCGTGGAACTATAACCAAATCGATAACCTAAAAACTCTTTGATTGGAAAAATCCCTTTATTCTCGTTGACCATATCAGCAACAACAGCTTTCATGTGATTTCCTACAGTTTATTTGCAGAGAGAGATATAGAGAATTAGACGGCTTGCCTGAATTACATGTCTACACAGTTATTCCAATAAACAAACCAGCAACAGTAGTAGGCGAGGGTAAAAAAAATTCTCAACGCTTTGGGCATGGGAGTGTTTGGGAACATAGACATCCATTACATCTCTACTGGTACAACAGAATGTGTTGCTGCAACTGCGAGCTGTATCGAAATTAATTAATTAAATGGCCATTTGCTCTCAATATATACATAAAAGAACATAACACTGTTGTGGCTGGTTTGTTTTGTGCATCACAATAGTGTTATGTTCAATTCCCCTTAATTTATATTTATTTTCATTTTTCCTGACTCTAACCGCAACTAAGGATAAATAATAAATGTTGTACAACAAATCACAAATGTGTGTTTGGCTTGATGGTAAACAAGCGCACCTCTCACCAAGAGGACCCTGATTCGAACCTTGCTACTCTTATTGTAGAGTAAAATTTATTTTCTTCCTTTAATGGGTGGTGACACGTGTCACCACCTCATTGGAGGGTAAAATAAAATTATTAACTCAAATATAAATAGTTAAAGTCATCCAATGAGGTGGTGACATGTGGCATCACTTAATTAAATAATTAATTGTTTTATTAAATAAAAATTAGGACTAAATTTATAGAATGTCTAAGTAATAGGGATTAAATGTGTAATTATACCAATTTGTTTTTAACTGCCACATCATCTTTCTGTTAGGATTTAACGATATATGGCTACATTGGAACCAATTAAATAGTTATGTGGTATATTTAATACAATTGAAAATATAGTGGTCAAATCGACACCAACCCCATAGTTCGGTGGTCATTAGTATAGTTTACCCTACATAAATTAACTTTACAAATCAAAAACCAAACAAAAATCCATTAAAGCTTCTTCCTTTTTCTTAAAACTTGAAAACTTGAAATATCACAAAAATGGGATTTGTGAAAATCTAAAGCTATAGAAATGTTAAGAACGATGAGGAGAAGTCAAAAACATGTTTACCTCGTTGAAAACGCTTGGAATCGATGAAGAAATGGATGTAACAGTGTCTTGGGGGTTTGGGGAGGTTTTGGTCGTGACTTTGTCTTGAGGAAGAAGAAGATGGTGATTTTTCAAAACGGCACTTTTCACTTAGTTTATTTCCTTCATTTAAAATTTTACCATATTGCCCTTAATGAAGTCTCAAGCCCTTTTTAAATAAAACCAAAGCTCATTTTAATTTAAAATAAGCCCAACGACTCGAACCCGATTCACACACTTAACATCTGACCCCTAAACTCGAGTGTTACAAAAATGGTAACTAGACGTTAAGTCCCGTTAAGTGTCTGTTATAAATTTTGGTATAATAACACATTTAATCTTTCATATTTATACATTCAATTAATTTAGTCCTAATTCAAAACAATTCACTAAATTTAGCCTTTGTTATTTACGCATTATTTCAATTTGGTCCTTAAAGCAAAATTGTTAGCTCTCTTTCTCTAGGTTTCATTTTCTACAAAAGATAGAATGCATACTGCAGTATTTTGCACACACAAAAAAGTATTTGAAACCATTTGGTACCTCAGTGTCGAAGTGGACAATGTAAGTGAAAGACTTCCTATTGTCCGTCTTGATAGTCACATCTTGGCCGAGTCTTATATCAATTATTTTACTTGGGAGATCTATGGTATAACGCTCATGACCAGTTAAGCCTAGTGTGTTTGCGTCCTCACCAGACTTGAAACAAAGTGGAATGATACCCATCCCTACCAAATTACTTCGATGGATTCTCTCAAAACTTTTGGCAATTATTGCTTTTACTCCCGGTTATGTAACAAACTTACTCAGATGCGGAAAACAAAAACCATTCAAGCTACTCGAGTTAAGACTCAAAATAATTTCTAAATCATCTTGTTCATTTTTTAGTCAAGGTTGAGCAGCTCAAGCTATGGAGCTCATTTTTGACCAGATAAATGAGTTTAATCAAATCTAATAGAGTGAGCTCAAGGTGCTCGCCATTTAAAAAAATCTTGAATCAATTTGAAACTTTAAAAGTGAAATTTGATCAAGTTTGAACCAAGCTTCGATTCAAATTCTGAATTGAGCTGAGCTTTTATTGTTAGAATTCAACCCGGCTAAGCAAAGCACATCAAAAGACCAATAAGTATTTTTTTTACTGTGACCAAATCAAGACTTACCAATAGCATTGGACCTTTCGCAGCCCAATCTCGGGAGCTACCACTTCCATTCTCAGCTCCAGCTAAAACAATGGTGTCATATCTAGTATCTTTGTACCTCTGAAATTACAGAATGATTGTTGAGCTTACTAGTTGCATAATATGATTGCAGATATAATCTGGTTAAATCACATTTCATATAAATCAAAACCAATAATTTGATTGTAAAATTGGCATTTGTTGAAAACAAAAACTCAGTAATGGAAGTAGTGCTATGAAATCAAGATGTCATTGTAATAATGTAATAAATTGGTTTAATAAGAAATTGGACTTTAACATTGAAAAACTCACCATTGCTGCATCAAATACATAGAATTTCTCTCCTATAGGGACGTGTATGGTTTTCAGGCCAACTTCCCCATTCAACAGCTTGTTAACAAGGTGAATGTTGGCAAAAGTTTATTGAGCCATCACTTCATCGTTACCACGACGACTTTTATACGAATTGAAGTCCTTGCGATCTACCCCACAGTCAAGTAGGTATTTTGCAGCAGGACTGTCCTTATGGATGCTTCCTGCAGGAGAAATGTGATATGTTGTGATACTGTCACCAAAGTTCAGTAAGCAGTAGGCATCCTTCATGACATGGGCTCTAGGAGGCTCCATGGTCATGTTCTTGGAGTATGGAGGCTCATGAATGTAGGTTGAGTTGGGGTTCCATGAGTACATGGTTAAATAACATAACTGGCAAGACACTAGATTGAACAGCCTAAAATAGCATATCAGTTCAAGCTTTATTAGTTCCATGCTTAAATAGCATATATGTTGTTTTAAGGACTAAATTGAAAGAATGTGTAAATAACGAGGGCTAAATTTGGTAAATTATTTCGAATCAGGACTAAATTGATTGAATGTATAAATATAAAGGACTAAATGTGTTATTATACCAAATTTTATAACAAACATTTAACGGATTTAATGTCTAGTTACTATTTTATTATAAAACATAAAGTTTAATAGCCATTTTTGTGAATTTAAAAAGTTTGGTTACCATTTTATTTTTTTAGCAAAATTCAGTGACCGTATATGTGCTAGTAAACCAAAGTCAACAGAAACCCACAAAGAGGAAATAAACTTAAAACAGAAAACTAAAGAAAGTCCATATGGATGAAACTAATTAGCTAGAGTGGAGCTCAACCGACAACTTCTTCTTCCTTCAAGATTCGTCTGTTAACATGTGCCGAGATAGAAGAAAGCACAAATAAGAGTGTTGCCCAAGCAAAGAGTAATATTACAACCCCAAGAAAAACCATAACAATCATGGTGGATCAAGAAAACGACGGTCATCGGAGACAACCTGGAGCACCGGGTTCGGCGCATCCTCCACCCAGAACTTGTCCGCGACATCTCGAAAGCCCTCTACCACCATTGCATGTGTTGCGCGATTGCCATTTCTACCCGTAAATCTGAATGAGCATCATTTGAAATTCTTAGAAAAAATCTTGATATCACGGGTAAGAAGGCCAATTTCCGATCTGTCAATCTCACTAGAATTTATTTTTAAAACGATAGATTTGCATCTGTTTCAATGATTACAGAGGACAATCCGAGATCGCGAGCAAAAACCATACCTTGCAAAATTACAATTGCCTCAGCTGAAAAACTTGATGCAATTCCTTCATTTAATTTGTAACAAAAACCGAGGATGAAGCCTGCATTGTCACGAACAACAATCCATGAGCATGACTTTAACTCAACTTCTCGAAAAGCAGCATCTACATTTACTTTGGGAATTTCAGGCCCTGAAGGTTGCCACTGCACGTTCGAATGAGTGTGGGAATGAGACAGCAAAGCATTTAAAGAATCAAGCTCGCTGCAGAAAGATCGGATGAATAAATGTAAGTGTTTCACTTTTTGAACTTCGCCTTCATGAATTAATTTGTTTCTTGAGTACCATAGTGCCAAAATTGTGACTGCTGTAGTCCTGTGAGCTTGTCTATTGTGATTATAAAAATCCAACTAAGCCATTCCTTGAAACATAGATGATGGACATTGTTAGGCTAAAGTATTCCCAGCTTAGGCCATACAGAAGTAGCTAGTTGATAATCTCTACTGACATGGTTGATATCTTTAGCATTTAATTGACATCTAGGGCAAAAAGGGTCTGTTGTAACACGTTTGATAACCAAATTTGCCATATTAGTGACATAATTTAGGACAAAATGCCATAAGAGAATCTTGATCTTCGAAGGGCATGATATGGACCAAATGAGATTGAAAACATTACCATGATTGGATGGATTCACAAAGGTTTGAGTAAGGATTTTGTATCCACTCCTAATAGAATAGAGCCCAAATCATTCCTCTTTCCAGTAAAAAACATCTTCTTGTGGGAATCTAGGGAGCTGTATAGAAAGAATACTATATGCGTCATCATTATTGAAAATTCGACTGTGTCCTCTTCCGCGCCAATTTGGTTGGCTCGACTGTCCCTTCTCCTTATAGAACCCTTCATGACTACCGCCTTGATCACCGCGACCATTTCCACAGCCTCCACGACCACGCCCTCTACCTCGAAAATTTTGAAAATAGAGTACCTTTTCGTCTTTGATTGATGCCTTGGTTTGAAGTGCTTGCTCGAGTGTCTCCTCCTTCTTTTTCTTCTTACGTTGTTCGTGTGCCTCAAGAGAATCGGCGAGCTCGTCGACTGTGAGCGTCGCAAGGTCCTTTGACTCTTCTATCGCGCACACAACATTCTCAAAATTGTTGGTTAATGATCTCAAAATCTTCTCCATAACTCGCGCATCAGTTTATGTTTCACCATTATGAATGAGTTGGTTCACCACAGCTTGTACACACGTGATGTAGTCGGATACACTTTCCGACTCTTTCATCTTCATGTCCTCCAACTCGCAATTAAGAGTTTGGAGACGCACTTGCTTGACTTGATCGACTCCTTTGAACACTTTTTCTAAAATGTCCCACGCTTCTTTTGAAGTAGTTGCACCGGTAATCTTCTCAAAGCCCGACTCATCAACGGCTCAGAACAACACGTGTAGTGCCGCATTATCCTTCGATCACACCTCTTTCAACGCCTTGGTTTGAGCCGTTGTATATCCCGTGGTAGTTGTTGGTTCTTCGAAACCTTCTTCAACCACCTCTCACGCATCTTGAGATCCAAGAAGAGCTTTCATTTGAATGTTCCAGTTCTCGTAGTTCGCCTTCGTTAGTCGTGGTAGCGACATTTGACCCGTTACATTCGCCATTGGCTCTAATACCAATTTGAAGAACTGAAATCGAAATAACCCAGGATAATTGTTTTACTCTTTTATATCTTTTCTGCTCATTCCTTATCTCAAATGAAATCAACAAGGCCTTTATATAGACACTAGGCACTTGTTATGTTAAAAAACTGAAACACGATAAATTCTATTAAAAACCATAAAGACCACTAACTCCTATATCACCCTTTGACCTTTCATCTACTAAGACTCTTGACCTTTTATTTTCCTCATAACTTTTAAATTTAAGACTCACTAAAAGCAACATTTAAAGTTTATTCAACAAAATCACCCATAAACTTAAATGCTTCTACCATCCATCATGCCAATAATCTTCTTGCATTTGTCGAGAAGTACTTTTGGCAGCGGTTTTGTGAAGATATCCGCATCTTGATCCCCACTCGCCACATGCACCAATTCCACATTTCCTTCCTTCACATGATCTCAGATAAAGTGAAAACGAACGTCGATGTGTTTGCTTCTTTCATGGTTCACCGGGTTCTTTGCCAACTCAATTGTTGATTTGTTGTCAACTTGAATCACGGTTGCACCTAGTTGCTTTAGCTCTATCTTGCTCAACAAATTTTTAAGCCATATCGCATGACATACACACTAAGATGCTGCCACATATTCAGCTTCACATGTTGAGAGCGTCACGATCGGTTGCTTTTTTGAAAGCCATGTAAACGCAGTATCTCCCATAAAGAACACATATCCCGATGTGATTTTTCGATCGTCTATGTCTCCGCACCAATCGCTGTCGGAGTACCCAACCAATTTGTAATCTTCTGCTTTCGAGTAGAACAACCGAAGTGACATCGTTCCTTGGATGTACCGTAGGATTTGCTTCAACGCCTTCCAATGTGAATGAACCGGCTCCTCCATGAACCGACTTACAACGCTTACACTTAATGAAAGATCTGGCCTTGTGCATGTGAGATAGCGAAGGCTTCCAACCAAACTCCGGTATCTACTATCATCGACACGTTCTCCTCCATCGAACTTCGAGAGTTTTGCACCTGGTTCCATTGGTATTGATACCGGGTTGCAATTTGCCATCTTGTACTTCTTCAAAAAAAAATTTGCATATGTCTCTCGTGATACGAAAATACTTGTCTCTACTTGTCTAACCTTCAAACCAAGAAAAAACTTCATCAAACCCAAATCTGTCATTTCAAATTCCCGTGTCATTGTGCCCTTAAACTCTTCTATCATCTTATCATTATTGCCCATAAAAATGAGGCCATCGACATAAAGAGCAACAAATAACACGTTACCCCCCATTCTTTTTTACGTAAAGGGCATGCTCGTAGGGACATTTCTTGAACCCGTTCTCCTTGAAATATGTATCGATACGTGTATTCCATGCCCGCGGTGCTTGCTTCAACCCGTAAAGTGCCTTCTTCAATTTTAACACCTTCTTCTCTTCTCCGACTTTCATGTACCCGGGTGGTTGTTCGATGTAGACATCTTCTTCAAGCACACCATTCAAGAATGCCGACTTGACATCCATTTGAACTATCAGCCATTTGAATTGAGTAGCTTGTGAAATGAGTAATCGGATTGTCTCCATTCTTGCAACAGGAGCAAACACCTCGTCGTAGTCGATACCTGCCTTTTGCTTGTATCCATTCGCAACAAGTCGCGCCTTGTACCGTTCTATATCGCCTTGAGCATTCATTTTTTTCTTGAACACCCACTTCACACCAATAGGCTGACTTCCTTTCGGCAATTCTGTTAGCTCCCATGTGTTGTTGCGGTCAATCGCCTTAATCTCCTCATTCATGGCAGTTTGCCACTTCTTGTCACGCAAAGCCTCTTCAAAGCTGATATTTTCAGCATCTGCCAAAAGACATACAAGGTGTACCTCATTTGTCGAATCATACAATTCTTGCAAACTTCGCATTTTGGGTTGTCGTGGTTCATCTTCATCATCGATAGTTTCAGAGTTTGTTGGTATGCTTGTTGGTGCAGCGACTGATGATTCTCCAACTTCGATAATAACCTCTGTCGAATTGTTCCAGTCCTACTCACTTGCTTCGTTTACTCGCACATCACGACTCACTGTCACCTTCTTGCTTATTGGATCGAGTAGCTTGTACCCTTTTGTCTTCTCATCATACCCAATAAAAATATACCTTTTGCTTTTGTCTTCGAGCTTCGTTCTTCGTTGATCCGGTACGTGTGCATAAGCCACACTACCAAACACTTTGAGATGGGAAACTGTCGGCTTTTGTCTGCTCCATGCCTTTTGTGGTGTTTGATCATCTAACTTCACATGTGGACATCGATTTTGCACATAGACTGCACATTGCACAGCTTCTGCCCAGAATTGCTTCAACATTTTCTTGCTTTTGAGCATTGATCGAACCATGTCTAGAATGGTCTGGTTCTTCCTCTCGGCCACACCGTTTTGTTGAGGAGAGTACGGTGCGGTTAGAAATCTCCTTATGCCTTGTGCCTAACAATACTCCATGAAAGTCGTCGAAGTATACTCGCCACCTCTATCGGATCGTACGACTTTGATGTGTCTACTTGTTGCCTTCTCCACCATCACTTTGAACTTTTTGAACGCCTCAAATGCCTCAGATTTTTCTTTCAGAAAATAAACCCAAGTTTTTCGTGAGAAATCATCGATAAAGGAAATGAAATACCTTTTACCTCTGAAAGATTCGGGGGTGATTGGTCCACATATGTCGGTATGAATCAACTCGAGAGGATGTTTAGCTCAATATTCTGCCTTCTTTTGAAACGAGATTCTCGTTTGCTTGCCAAGCACACATGCTTCACAAAATTTGCCGTCATAATCCATGTCCGGCAGCCCGTGCACCATTTTCTTCTTTGCTAACTCTTTTAGACCACCATGATATAGGTGACCAAAACGGAGATGCCATATCGATGCCTTGTCTTCTACGTTGACTCACAAACATTTTTCTCGCAAGCTTCTCGAATTCAGTTTGTACATCCGATTTCTGCCCATCTCGACTCGAGCAACCAGACGCCCTTGCTTGTTCTTCAAGTGTAGTACCCGGTCTTTCAAAAGTACCGAGTAACCTTTCTCCGTGAGTTGCCCCATACTTAAAATATTGGTCTTGAGATCTGGTACGTGATAAACATCTTGGATTGACCCTATCAAGCCATCCTTTTGTAAGCAACAAATTATACCTCGGCCTTTAACCTCTACTTTTTATGTATCCCCAAACGACACATGACCATCTTCAATCTTTTGCATCTCATTGAATAGGTACTCGTGACCGCACATATGGTTGTTTGCGCCCGAGTCGAGGTACCACAGAGTGTCATTGTTAACGTTGACTTCATTTTGAGCCATTAAGAGAAAAGCCTTCATTCGCTTCCTCTTCCAAGGCTAGGTTGGTTGTTTCTTCTACATTTTAATCGACTCGGCAATCTTTTGCAAAATGCCCCACTTTACCACAATTATAACATTTGTCGGAGTTGCAATCCTTCGCGTAGTGACCATACTTGTAACACTTGTAGCACTCGATGTTGGAATAGTTTGATCGGCCGCCTCTTCCTCGACTGCGTCCTCTTCCACGCCAATTTGGTTGGCTCGACTATCCCTTCTCCTTATAGAACCCTTCATGGCTACCGCCTTGACCACCGCGACCATTTCCACGACCACGCCCTCTACCTCGAAAGTTTTGAAAATAGAGTACTTTTTCGTCTTTGATTGATGCCTTGGTTTGAAGTGCTTGCTCGAGTGTCTCCTCCTTCTTTTTCTTCTTACGTTGTTCGTGTGCCTCGAGAGAACCGACGAGCTCGTCGACTGTGAGCGTCGCAAGGTCCTTTGACTCTTCTATCGCGCACACAACATTCTCAAAGTTGTCGGTTAATGATCTCAAAATCTTCTCCACAACTCGCGCATCAGTTAATGTTACACCATTAAGAATGAGTTGGTTCACCACGGCTTGTACACACGTGATGTAGTCGGATACACTTTCCGACTCTTTCATCTTCATACCCTCCAACTCACAACGAAGAGTTTGGAGACGCACTTGATTGACTCGATCGACTCCTTTGAACACTTTTTCTTAAAATGTCCCACGCTTCTTTTGAAGTAGTTGCACCGGCAATCTTCTCAAAGCCCAACTCATCAACGGCTCGAAACAACATGTATAGTGTCGTATAATCCTTCGATCGCGCCTCTTTCAACGCCTTGGTTTGAGCCACTGTATATCCCGTGGTAGTTGTTGGTTCTTTGAAACCTTCTTCAACCACCTCCCACGCATCTTGAGATCCGAGGAGAGCTTTCATTTGAATGTTCCAGTTCTCGTAGTTCGCCTTCGTTAGTCGTGGTAGCGGCATTTGACCCGTTACATTCGCCATTGGCTCTTATACCAATTTGAAGAACTGAAATCGAAATAACCCAGGATAACTGTTTTACTCTTTTATATCTTTTCTGCTCATTCCTTATCTCAAATGAAATCAACAAGGCCTTTATATAGACACTAGGCACTTGTTATGTTAAAAAAACTAAAACACAATAAATTTTATTAAAAACCATAAAGACCACTAACTCCTATATCACTCTTTGGCCTTTCATCTACTAAGACTCTTGACCTTTTATTTTCCTCATAACTTCTAAATTTAAGACTCACTAAAAGTAACATTTAAAGTTTATTCAACACCATGATCCCTCAGGGCTAATAATATCCAATACATATTGGACAGTGTCGCAAGGCACGGTTGATACCTTTCGTGAAGGGATTTCGGGCAGCCAAAAGTCATTCCAAATGGAAATAGCTAGACCTGATCCCTAGTGAAGTCCCATTTCAAGAAGGCCTTTAGCACTCTAAATATTGCGCCATATAAGAGAGGGTGAGGCCCCTAGTGAATTTAGGGGTGTTTATTGTCGAATACCGGATCGGATCCGGTCTGTTTTTTTCCGGATTGGCAATATAGTGATTCGTATCCGATCTGAAAAAATCGGATATTCGGTTTTTCGGATACCGGATATTCGGATATCCGAAAATATAATTTGATTTAACTAATTTTTTCGAATTTGAAGGTCATATTTATGAAAATTTCGGAATTTCGAATATAACAAACAACAAATTGCTAAATATAACAAGATTCACATCTATGAAAAAATCAATTTTTTAAATTTTCGGATACAACAAGCATCAAATTGTTAAATATAACAAGATTAATTTTTAAAAAAAATATAGATTTTCGGATTGTCGGGTTTTAGGATAATCCGAAACTTGAAATATTGCAATCTGTATCCGATCCAGAAAATCTATAATCGGATCGAATATCCGATCCGAAAATAAAAATCAGATCGGATATCCAAAATTTCAGATCGGATATCTGAATTTTCAGATCGAATATTTTTGAACACCCTGGTGCCTACATAAAGGTCCATGTGAATAAATACTTGGCACGAAGGGTTCTAGCAACAAGGGAGTCTAGTTGCATAGAGATTCTCCATCCTTGTTTGGTAAGGATAGCAATGTTGAACTTCCCATACTCCTTGAGACCCATTCCTCCCTCGAATTTTTACTTGCACAATTCGGGCCAAAGACACAATGAATCTCTCGTTTTGCAGCTGAGTTTTACCACAGTACCGTGCAAAAATTGCCTCAAGCTCCCTTCAAAATGTAATTAGAAGAAGAAAGTGTCACAGCCCTAGAGTCTCGACTAGTCGAACGTGCGGCCTTAGGCGCCTTCTAGTGTCCGCAGAGCCTAAGTGAGCCTTACGATCTAGGTGAGAGAGCCTAAGATCCACGCGGAAACGGATTAACAAGTATCGGGGTTATGGCTAAAAAAGAATTTGGGGAAAAAGCCGGGTGAATGCCTGGCACCTTTATTATTGATGCTTAACGAAAAACAAGGCTCAAGGCCAAAGAACAACTGAAAGATGAATAATGAGGTGGGGGCAAGCCTCTTTAAATAGCTCCCTCAATCCTAATCCTATTCTAACAAGGATAACCATACTTAATCATTATTTAACTATGATTACACTTGTTCTAATCCCTCGGGGAGTAGTATTCCTTATCCTACAAGTATTTGTATTCCTTAACCTCAAAGGCTCCTTTAAGTTGGGTTTTAAGCCCAATTCGGTGAGGAGGGCTTGTCCAGAGCCTCGATGTGCACCCTAGGGTGCGGCCCTAGGGCCTTACGGTGTGCACCCTTGGTGTCGGCTCTTAGGCCCCTCAGTGTGCACCCTTGGTGCTGGCCCTTAGGCCCCTCGGTGTGCACCCTTGGTGCTGGCCCCCTGGGGTGCGTTAGCCTGCTCGATCCCTTGGCGTGCGCTATTGTCATGCACTTGGGGTGCGGCGGGCTCGGCCTGCTCGGCTCCTTGGCGCGCACGTCTAGTCCCTTGGTCCGCACACCCGGCCCCGTGGGTTGCGGACCCGTCCCGTCGGTGTGGTGGTATGTACGCACGAGGTGTGGGTGTGGCCCTCTCGATCTTCCCCGAGCTACGCCCCTCGGTTGTCGTCCCTTGGTGAGCACACACTCGGCCTCTCGATGTGTTGCTCTGTTCCTTTGGTGAGCCCAGCGCCCTGGTGTGGCCTGATGCTTCAGTTTTGGGGAGATGATTGTTGGAATCGGGCCTCTTGGCCCCTTGATGCGTGGCTTGGTTAGGTCGAAAAATTGGCTCGTGACAAAAGCATGTCATAGCAAACAAAGGAATGGCTTGCAATACTGCCTTTAAGAAAACCTCCTTCCCCCAGCAGATAAAGACTTAGAGCTCAAACCAATAACTTTTGTAGATGTGTGATCCTTAAGATAGTGGAAAGCCTTCTTTTTGTCACGCCCAACCATAGCCGGCAACCCAAGATAGGTCTCCGAACAAGTGACACTTGTGACATCCAAAATATTACTAACATCCTCTTTAGTATCATTAGGCACATTTGAACTAAAGAAAATGTTAGACTTTTCAAAATTAATTAACTGGCCAGAATACTCGACATATTTCTCAAGAGTATATTTCATATTGTTTGCTCTCTTGGCTGATGCTTCACTAAAGACGAGGTTGCCACCCGCAAAGAAAATGTGAGTAATTAAAGGAGCACCACGAGTAATTCGTGCACCTCTTAAAAGCCCACTTTGTGAAGGCAATCTAAAAAGAGCAGATAAACCTTCGCTACATAAAAGGAACAAGTAGGGGCTCATGGGATCGCCTTGGCGAAGACCCTTAGAAGGTTCAAACCTTTCACCAATCTGCCCATTGACCACCACTGAATAAGAGACAGTAGTTATGCAACTCATCACACAATTAATTTACAGTCTTGAAAACCATATTTTACACATAACAGAAACCAAAAAAGGCCACTCGGCACGGTCATAAGCATTACTCATATTTAGCTTGAGGGCAAACGATTCATTTCTTCATGCATGTCGTTTCTGAAAAGAGTGAAGAATCTCATAAGCTACTATGATATAATATGTGATTAGACGGCCAGGTACAAAGACACTTTAAGCCTCGTCAATACAAATGTTGAGGACCCCTTTTAAGCGATTAGCCAGCATCTTGGAAATAATTTTAAAGATGACGTTGGAAAGACTGATTAGCTTGAAATGGGTCATATTCCGAGCTTGATTAATCTTTGAGATTAACACTATGTGTGTGTGGTTGATCTCAGATATACGAAGATTACCATGCAAAATATTGATACAATATTGGGTTACCTCTGCACCAACTATATGTCAAAAGCGCTGATAAAATATAACACCAAGGCCACCCCCGAAGCCTTTAGGGGACTCATGGAACGAATAACAACAAAAACCTCACCATTCGTAAAAGGTCGTAGCAAATCAGTATTTATCTCAGATGTAATAATAGAGTCAATAACTTTAAGAATTTCAGGTCGGTTGCCAACTCCACTAGTAGTAAATAAATTAGAGAAGTAGTATGTTGCAATAATGCGTAACTCATTTTCATCCTCATGGAATTGCCCATCATTAACATATAGTCTGTCAATGCGATTTTCCCGTCGACGGTTACTAGTATACCAATGAAAAAAATTAGTATTTTAGTCACTATTTTTTTTATCAGTTCCTTCGAGCCCGTGTCTCCCAATAGAGTTTTTCTTTATCCAATTTCAAGTTTAACGCGATTTTAGCATCAGTTAATTAACCTAAAACCTCATCAGCAGCTGACTGATTATTTGGAAATAATATGTGTTGTTGCAAGTCATGAATAGAGATTTTCTTCTCTCTTTCAACTCAAAATTTTGCTCACCAACAAAATCGCTTGAAATATTTTTAAAGTGTCACATCATTAAAGATATGAAAATATAATTTTATAAATTAATGTACATCAATAAAATTTAAGAATGAAATTGAGAAAATATTATGATTAACTAAAAATGGTTTCTCTATATTTTACTTTTAAATACTATATTTGGGTTGATTCAATGTATAATATTTTTTGAAAGCATTCGATATGTTTTGGGATTTTTAGGATATTTTTCTAACAATGAAAAATAATTATTTTTTATTCAATTTATTTTTTTGTAAGTTTATATTTGTCACTAAATAAGATCATGACATATCATTAAAAACAAATTACATAAATTTGATTTTAAAATAGTACAATGATATGTTATTATCTAATTCACTGTAGTAAGTTTAGATACTGGTGGTACAAGAATGTTATGTGTTATTATCTAATTTTAAAATAATACAATATGTTACATAAATTTAGTGGTCTGATTCGGAATGATAAGGGCATTGACTAATGAAATTTTGCAAAATAGTTAGTGAATGTTATGTGTTGGAAACTAGATTGTGGAGTGTTTATGAAAGTTCGAAACGTGCTTGGGAGTTAGGTCTAAACAATTAGTTGCGGAAACAATTAACCTTGAGGTAGTCTGACTATTGAAAGGAAGATGGAAAGTCTCAATAAGTCATGTGTTTCGAGAAGGTAATCGTGTAACCGATGCATTGATCAAAAAAACAGAAAAGTGGATTTGAATTGTCATTACTTTAGTTGTCCACCGGACGGAGTTTTAAATATTTTGCGCACTAATTATATGAGCAGAGTCTCTAATTAGCTTTTTTTCTTAAGTCACAAAAAAGTTGTATAGACCCTGCATATCCTTAGATAAATAATATTTTTTTTACTAAAACATCTCGTTGGATTTGTAAAAATACATCTTTGAAGGAAAAACAAATAAAAATTATTTTTTTAAAATCTTGTTTTGTTTTACTATGCAATTTGTTATATTTTAAAAGTAATTTTTAAATATTAAGTTTTTTTTATAAAAATAGTATGTCAGAATTTGTATTTTTTTTATAAAAATATGGGTTCAATTCCGCTATTAGCTTTTATTCAGACATCATCACGCACGGAGAAGAGGAAGTAGTCCTAGTAAGTTTTATGATGCTCATCCTAAAAGACCTAAGTTCAAATTAATCTTTTGTCTGCAAGGTGTGTGTTAAAATATTTTTTAAATATTAAGCTTTTTTATATAAAAATTATATGTCAGAATTTATATTTTTTATTATAAAAATACAGGTTTGATTCCGCTACTAGCCTTCATTTAGACAACACCACACACGGAGAAGAGGAAGAAGCAGTCCCAATAAGTTTTGTGATGTTCATTCTATGAGATTCGAGTTTAATTTTTTTGTCCGTAAGGTGTGTGTGCATTGCTAAAAGATTAAGAATATGTATGAACATATAGTACCTTGTAATCACCTTTAGACTATTAAAAAAAGAGTTGATTTTTTGTCAAATTAGATATTATTATTTCTGTTAATATACCACGTTATAATTTCTTTATCTGTTTAATGAGATGTAATACAACTAACTATAATATGATAATCGATAACGTTAGTGATCACAACATAAATTTTTAAAATTTAATGTAAAAAATACAAATTTACTCAAATATGAGTGTCAATTTACTCTTATTTTTTCCCATAAATTTCTATTTAGAAAAAAAAATATTTTTCCTTCTAAGCTTTAGGCTAGGGGTGTAAATGAATAGAGCCTTCGAAGAACCGTTCGTGAACCGTTCGTATAACGTCCGTTTATTTAGCTAAATAAACGAGTACGAACAATTTTTTTATGTTCGTTTAATAAACAAACGAACACAAACTGAGATATGTTCGTTTCGTTTATGTTCACGAACAAGCTCGTTTATAGGATGAAAATGCTTATGGATGTATTCAAATACAACTTTTTGTTGTTGCTAAGAATGTTATATAAGTTCATGTTGAAATGTAAATTTTATTTTGTTGCTTTTGCTTTATTTATCTATAAACCCGACCCCGCCCCGCCCTGGACTAAAATATTAATTTATTCGCCCCGCCTCGATACATCACCTCAAAAATTTGACCCCAACCCGACCCGAAAATTTTAAAAAATATATTAATCTTCGTCGACGATAAATGTTAGATTCGACCAAACCACCATCACAATTACAAAATATAAGTTTCAAGAGACTTTAAACCTATATAAAAAAATAAAATAAAACTCTATTAAATTATTCACATGAAAAAAATACATATTTAAAATAATAAACTTTAACCATTGATTATCATAATCAGATATTTTAAAACTCAAACAACATCTAACAAAAAATTACGATAAACACAAACTAAAAAACTGCTTAAAACCCCTAAAAGTGTTTTATATATATTTTTTCATAAATATATTAAATATATATATATATATATATAATTTAAAATATATCGGGAGGGAAATTTTCACCTCATACCTAAACCTACCCCGCCCCAACTCAATGCATTTTAATACCCGGTCCTTGAAATTCAAGAGGAAAAACCCGACCGGGTCGGGTAATTTTGTCATTCATAATTTATTGTTAGTTTAGTTAACATTTCTGAACATAAACGAACATGTTCACGAACGAATAAACGAACACGTTCGTGAACACTTAAATGAACACGCTCACGAATACGCTTGTGAATACTTAAAACGAACACGTTCACAAACATTTAAAACAAACACGTTCGCAAACACTTAAACGAACACGTTCACGAACACTAAACAAATGAACACGAACAACTTCAAAAATAAATAAATGGACACATACACAATATTAAAAATTTAGACGAATAAGAATCGAACATAAATACCTTTAAAAATAAATAAACGAACACGAATCGAACATAAACACTTTTAAAAATAAATAAACGAACACAAATATAATCTTACTTGTTCAAGCTCGGTTCATTTACACACCTAATTTAGACTCAATTAAGTCACAAGAGTGATTATCTTAAAACTACTCGAGTTCTATTTGCCACGTCAATGAATCGATTTTTCTTTTGAATAGGTCAATGAATCGATTTCGAATAAGATATAATTAATATAGTTTAATTGCCCAAAGACAATTTTTGTTAATGTAAAAGCTTATTTATTTATTTTTGTTTACACGTTAGTATTCAACTAATTCGAATTAAATTTTGCAGATATCTACCATAGAAAGCAACTCTCTCAACTCATATTTTTCCTTTCACAACCACGGAATTCTAATTCCTAATCTTATTTAAAGAACTTAATGCCTCATCTCGCTAGACCAACAAGTTATTGGAAAAAACTAATGCAAATTAATGCAAGAGACATGAATGGACTAAAGGGCTGAAAGGGGCGGTCTTTCTCCTAAAAATTTAAAATTTATATATGATTTAAAATTTTTAGATCTTTTTTATGTATTTTCTGTTGAAAATCTTTTTTCGCCCTTCGAAGTTTTATAAGTCACATTCAGAAAATTTTATACATTTAACCTTAACATAAAGTCATATGTCGTCTCTGAAAAAAAAAACTTAACTGACATTTTTTATTTTATTTTTGTTAAGGTGCCTTTTGTCATTCACAACCCTCTTAATTTTATGTAGAAATAACCTAAAGTAATTTGGTACCATTCTTCGAGTTCATTACACACAATCGGTTGGAGATCTCATTTTCAATGTCATATATATGGAACTTCAGAGGAACTTCGGTGTTTCACCTCAGGGACATTTTATGTTTAGTGGGCGAATATATAAAATTTAAAAAAATATAAAATTTTATCTAAAATTACATAAAAATATTTTTAAATTATATATAAATTTTAAATTTTAAAGCGAAGACTGCTCTTATTTCCTCGGTCCATCCCTGTTACAACTTAGGATAGTAACAAAGAACCGATTTTGGTTGTTTCCATTGATTCGATAAATACAAGGTTGGTTGGTTCCCATCATTGATTGCATTGTCCGCTAAATTTCTTTCAATGTGGGCATCTGGACCTCTCCTCTTTTGAGGAATAAACACGGAATCCATTCAATCATTTATTTGCAGAATGCAACTCTTTCTTACACCGAAATATCATCTGAAAACTGATTTTTTTTTTCTCTTTTTAAATCTTGAATACAAAAGAAAAAGAAAGAAAAAACACTTGATAAACAATCAAAGATCCCAAGTTAAAATAACCGAGCTGGAACCAACTATGTTATTAATCTAAAGGATCAGCGTTGTGTTTTTTTTTAAAGGCGATGATGACTTGTTAAAACATGGTGGGTCTTCCGAAAGCGCATGTCCCTCCGGCCGCGCGCTTGCGGTTCAATTCTCCCTGTTAGTACTCGGCGCTCTCGCTCATATCCTGGCCTGATAATGCTAATTCCCTGAACTTCTTCATGTCAGCCTCGTATGAACTTTTGCTGTAATCTGAGGTCCCTCCGGAGGCATACATTGTGCTATATCCTGGCTTTACACCTTCATTCAGGTCATCCAATGAAGAGTTCCCTTCTAGGGTACGCACAATCTGCTTCCCACAATTCATTAGGCCGGGTAATTTTGATTCAAAACCATTTCATAAGTTCGGGGGATCATTGCAAACCTGACTCATTCTGGGGCGCTTTCGAGCCGAATGTCTGATGCTGGCAGCCGCGCAGGCTGCCATGCGTTTCATTTCTTCCTGGTTGTAGTTGTTCTCCAAAAGTGGATCGACCATCGGTCTAAGGTTGCCGTCCTCCAGTCCACGAGTCAAGTGTGGTCGAGCCTGTTCCGAAGAATTAACACAAACGGTAATGGTTAATGAATCTTGTGATTGTAGCAACTAATGCATCAAACTTTCGTACCCAATCTACTAAGCTGTCTTCCATTGCATTACTTGGATCCACAGGTTGCTTTCCGGTGATGAGTTCTAATAGCATCACCCCAAATGAGTACACATCGGATTTCTCCGTTAGCTTGCCGCTCGATGCATATTCCGGAGCCAAGTACCTATATAAAACAAGACCGAGTTGAGACATGGGTGTGGTTATCCGGTGTACGTATATAGTACATTTTTTCTGTTTTTCAGTGTAGTTTATTGTTACCCGAATGTTCCCATCACACGAGTTGAGACATGGGTGTGGTTATCTTCAGACAACTTAGCCAATCCAAAATCAGCCACCTACAACAAAAATGCAATCGTGTGTGAACCGGTGAGGTAATGTGTGTTAAAACGCCGGTTCAATTTTAATAGAGGATACCTTGGCTTCAAAGCTGTAGTCAAGCAGAATATTAGCTGATTTAATATCACGATGTATAATGCGAGGATGGCCTGTATGTATAAATCCAAGTCTTAGAAAAAGATTGGATTACAAATTATAGATGGAGATAAAGCGAGAGACTTTAGATTCCTCACAATCTTCATGAAGATAAGCAAGCCCTTTAGCAGAACCTAATGCAATTCGAAGTCGAGTCGAAAAATCCATAACCGGGCGGTCTTTTCCTGCAATTGCGCCCGGGGAGGGGAAGGGTTAGGTTTTGATAACAAAGATAAATAAGGTTGAAGGATGATTGGATTTACCATGGAGGTGATATTCCAAGGTCTTGTTTGGAAGAAACTCATACACCAACATCCGTTGTTGTCTTGCAATGCAATATCCGACTAGGGACACCAGGTAGCGATGATGGACTCGACTAATTATTTCGACTTCGGCCTGGAACTCTCTTTCGCCTTGCCCGCTACCAGATTTTAAACTCTTAACTGCAATCTCCCTTCCACTTGGTAACACACCTTTGTGCACGAACCCGAACCCGCCTTGGCCGAGCAGATTGGCCTGAGAAAATCCGCCTGTAGCAGCTGAAAGCTCCTCATAAGTGAAAGTGCCAGTATTTATTCCAAGAGCTGATGAAGGCGCCAAAGGAGAAAGCTGTCCTCCTGTGGACATGTAGTTTACTTCACCGCTCATCATTTGTGCTGGGATTGTGGATGAACCCCATCCTCCGCCAGCACCAGGAGGTGCCACCGGAGTTGGTGTACCCCATGCACCGCTAGGAACAACACCACCATGCGGTGCGGTAGGTTTGCCACCATCCCATGGACGTTGCATCGTACCGTTATAATATGGATCATCGCCACCTGGTGCATAATAAATCACATACAATAGAACCAACTCATGAGCCATGCAAATCATATAATTGATATTAAAACAATCCATATTTGTTTTTTAATCACCTTTAGGTTCACCGTAGTATTGCATTTGGGGATTTCGTCTACTCTTCTTTCTCCGATACCATACAACTAAAACGATGATAACAATAAAGAGAAATACTCCTACCGCCACAGTTACACCCGCAATGAGGTTTGCACTCGAGGTATCATTTGACTCACTGTCCGACGATGAATTGCGAGACTTGGAACCGCCACTTTTGGGATGAGATGGGGGAGAGTGGTCACTAGCATTTTTAACACGCGGTGGCGGAGGAGGAGAAAATAACGGAGGAGGCGGAGGAGGGTGGAATGGAGGAGGACTTTTACTAGTAGACACTGGTGGAGGGGGTGATGATAGTTTTGGTGGAGGTGGAGAGGGTTTTGGTGATGGCGGTGGTGGTGATGAACGTTTGGGTGGTGATGGCGGTGGTGGTGATGAACGTTTGGGTGGCGATGGAGGTGGTGGTGAGCTTTTGGGCGGCGGTGGTGGTGATGATGAGCTGTCGGGTGCTGGCGGTGAAGGCGAGTCGTCTTGTGTGGAATTCGACGGCGGAGATGAAGATGGTGGGGAATCTTGTGATGGAGAAGGCGATGAAGCCATTTTGTATTAGCTTTGCAGGAACTTCCAAACAAGAACCGCCACCACCCCTCCCGTACTTGCTTGGTTGAAAAAAAACCCTGAACATAATCATCATGTTTTAACGTAGATTCACGCAACGAAAACAAAGAAAAGAAAAGAAAATACACATTATTGTACCTGAAGGGAAGAAGAAAGAAGGGTTATCAAAGGAAAGAGAGAGCAAATGTGTGGGACGGTAAAGCTTCCATTGTAGAAAGGGGGGACGCCGTGGTTCCCCGATAGGCGATGGGTTCAAGCAAAGCAGTTCTTTGTCTTGTTTCTGTTGTCTTGTCTGCTTGTCGGGCTCTGGTCTGTGTCACCCTTGATTTGGTTTGGAGCTTTTTCACTAAGTTTGTTGTTTTGGTATGGCCGATTTCTAAAGCTAATTTAGGTTCAAAAAACCATGCCTAAACAAACAGTAAGGGGGAAAATAGAAAAACTTAATATCAGTTTCAACTACAAAACTTATTCCACTTCCTTCCTACATGATCGTTTCTTTTCACACTTGGTACAAACCAAGCCTCACACACAAACAAAGAAAAAGTTGATGCACAATTACTGACCCATTATTAGTTACCAAACTGATACAAAACGGTAATGCAGTAACAAAAATATCAATTTAACATGTGGAACAGTAGAAGGATATTAAAGGGGGAATTGGACACTATGTCATATAAACATAATTATTTGTTATTTTTCACGATATAACCTAATTTTACAGTAAAAATTTAACGGAATAAAATGGAATATTTATGCTAAATATATGATAGTATGTGCAACGATATCGTTTTTATATTTCATGGCCCTCTATTTTTTGATGTGAAAGTAATGCTTCATCATCTCTCTTTAAAGTATGACGTTGTCTCTCACTTAATCTTGTGACACATTTGTCACGTGTCACATTATGATTGCTCATTTTGTCCATCCTATCAATTAGGGTATTCAGCGTGAAATCGGTTAGTCAATAATCACTTTTTTACATAGAACATTTTGTTTAGTGACATGGAAAACTAACGTATAATATATAATAATCTCCCTCTCAAGTTTAAGTATCATAATGTCGTCATTAATGATGTTATGTGAAGTCTTGCAATCACTAAATATGCTCCCTACTTCGTAACAAGTATGATTGATTATAGACTTTATACTCATGTTCCTTTGAATGTGTAGTGTGATGTCGAAGCAAAACTTAGTATAACTCATCAAAAAGTCGTAGTTGTAAAGGCATCATATCATGTATTAATGATTGTGCAATTACATACTCATTATATGAGTGGTTTCGCTTCAAAATCGAGAACTCGTTGTATATATTTGAATAAAATACGTCTGCCTACTTTTTTGTATCTCTTTATATGTTTCACCAATGACTTTGTCACGTGTATTAATAATTTATTTTTTACGCTTTTGTTAATAATACATGCGACATAATTCATTAATGAAGCATATAAAGGACACGAAAAAAAATTGATGGATTCTATTCTACAAGTTTGGCTTAGGAAGCATTTTTTTATTTCTCATTTCTTAGGCAAATCGGGATGAGTGGTGGAACTAGCTCCAGTGAGTGTAAAATCAGTTGTGAAATCTGTGTTTAGATACAAACATAACGATGGTAGCGAGTTTATAATAGAAAATGACCATTAGATACATTAAATTATCATCTATCTATATAGGATAAATTATCAAAATTTATATTCTAATTAAATATAAAGTAAAATACATTTATGTTAAATTATAAAAAAATATTCTTTTATTAAATATTATATATTAAAATTGTATTGTAATAACTAGTAAGTAAAATTATACTTATATTAAAAAGAAACTAAAAAATATTAGTTTTATATTAAATAATGATATCTATATTAAAATTATATTTGAACTAAAAAATACTAGAAAAATCACTTCGTAGATTTTTAAGGGAGCTGGTTTTTTGGGTTCTAAATTGTAAGAGTAATATGAACTCAAGCTTGAAGAAATAATTTAAATTCAGAAATGAAGCTTCTCTTGTTTGCCTCTGTAATAGTTTTGAGAATAAAAAAATACTTGTTTGCAGAGTTTTTTTTTTTTTTTAGATTTTAGTGATCTAAGGACGAACTAAAAAATTGGGTCTCTAGTAATAAACATTAAAAATGATTTTTAAAAGTATACCTTTAATAACAAGTATTAGAAGAAAAAAATTAGGCCCCTAATAATAAATATTAAAAATGAATTTTAAAAGTTAGCCCCTAATAACAAGTATTAGAAAAAATTAAATTTCTAATAACAAATATTATAAAAAAAAATAAATTTTAAGAGTATATTTCTAATAACAAATATTGAAAAAATATAATGTCTCTATTGGACCCCTAATAACAAATATTAAAAAATTAAATTTTAAGAGAATGTCTCTAATAACAAATATGGGAGAATTGAGCCCCTAATTATAAGTATTAGAAAAAATCGGGCCTAATAAGAAGTATTGAAAAAAATTAAGAGTGTCACTAATAATAAATATCGGAAAAAATAGGCCCTTAAATTTTAAGAGTAGGCCCCTAATAACAAATGTTTTAAAAAATTGAGTCCTAATAATAAGCGTTAAATAAATAAATTTTAAGATTACACTCCTAATAATAAATATTAAAAAATTAAATTATAACATCAAATATTATTAAAAAATAATTTATTTATGAATTTACCTTCCCACTTTTAAATATTTATAGTTTGCTCCCAACTTTAAATCAGGACCCCATCCTTATTAAATATGATCTCAGATCAAATCAAAAGAGCTAAAGTCCCTCCTCAAAAGTTGATTTGGTTTCTCTTTTGTTGATGAGTAAAATGAAATATAGGTGGTTGTGATAGTTTTGAACGATTCACCTATTTTGATTTAGACGAAAATCTTTTAAACGATGAACGAGACACAAGAATAAAGCGAGCGAGGGTGAAGGACAAGGCCAGAGTTATATGGCCTTGTATGAGAGTAGAGTGTGAGAATATTGGTCATGCCCTAAGTCGGTCCATTCTTAAATTTAATACGTTTTTTTTCCTTACAATAATAATAGATTTTTGGTTTCACTTTTAGAACTCCTTTCTTAAGTTCTCGTATGAACAACAAGACTCTCCCTTTAAGAGTCAAATTCAACTACAAGATCATTTGAATAGATGAGTATCACAACTATACAATAACTCTAAACTTCGAATAAAAAGTATCAGCGAACAAAATAAAACTAACTCTAGGTCCTCTTTATCATATTTAACATTTATGATCTTTATATCTAAGACAATTTTAAAATAATTAAGTGATAATAAAATTGTCGCTTCATGTGCAACTTGTTAGTTATAGCTTTTTTCATCCATTATTCCTCTGACTTCAATTATCATATGTCACGAAGAAAACCTGGTGTTATGATTCAACAACGAAATTTTATATTTTATAGACATCATTATCATATTCGAATTAAATCCGAAACTCTGAAAGAAACTAAACATGTTCATTTCAATATATATACCATGTACGGTCAACACTGCCGTGCGTATAAGGTTTGTCGCAATTTCCAACTTGCATGTCATAGCATTATCCCGAGTCCCGACTTGTGGTTAGTATTTATTTGTCCCTGTCAAAATACACGTGGTTTTGGGTTTTTGCTGATCGTTAGGGGAGAGTTTTATGGCATATATTCATGTATCCAGTGGCAGAGCCACGTGTAGTTTAAAGAGGCCAATTAATCTCGCTTGATTTCTTATGATATAAAACTTTTGAAGAGTTAAATGGGACTTTTAAGAGTTAGTATAAAATTTTTCATAGAAATATTAAAATTGACATCATTTGATTTATTTGGGAATGGAGTCAACAATATTTATATTGTAGTGATATGTGAATCCTCATACCTTAAAGTGTACTCTGACCCTATTATATGAAAATTCTAAATCTACCGCTGCATGAACGGAACTAGAATTAAGAGTTAAAAGGTAAAATATAAATATTTGAAAGTGAAGGACAAATTTAAAAATAAACTAATTTTTAAAACAATTCATATGAGAGTAAAACAGAGGCATTGAAAATGACACCACTAAAAGCAAAGCACAACGAATGAAGTGAATCGGGACGAAATGGGAGCACCTTATTATCATAAAAATAGATTTTTTTTGTTATTTTTCAGTGTTTTTTATGATTTATACTAAAAAATTAAGTTTAAGATTAGAGTTTAAAATTAGAGTTTAAATAGTTAAGTGTAAAACGTATTTTTTAAAAAAATTAAAGTATAAAATTTAAAATTAAAACTTAAAATTTTATTTTTTAATGTGACATAAAATGAGACAAAAAAATAGAATTATTTCGTTCCTATCTTAGGCTTTTATAACAAGCAATTCCCGCGAAACTCTGCCCGTTTACTTTTTGACTACCTTCCTTGTTTACTTAGGTCTGGGATTCACCAGGACTAGGGTATTTTAGACTTATGTATTAGGAGCACCACAAAAAAAATTAAAAATAAAATACTCAAAACAAGTTAAATTCTTGCAAAAAAAAAATAATGATAGACTAATAGTAAAATTTATGGGAACAAAATGATGTTGTACGTTTAAAAGTCAACCTGCCATACACATAATTAGGGGTGAACAAAACTTAACTTGATTTAAAAAATTAAAATTTTTGAATTAACTCGAGACAAAAAAGCTCGACTCAAAATTTTATAAACTCGACTTGACTCAAGAAAAATTAAATAAAGTTTGAGTTGTAAAATATAAATTTGAATAACTCGAAACTTTTAGTAATTAGTGGATTGATTTTTAAGTTCGAGTCGAGTCCCTCAATTTTTTATGCTATATATATATACCAAAATAAAAAAATAAGAAATAAATGTCATATTTGAAAAAATATGGAGAAATATATTTATGCATATCTTATATGGTTACAGAAAGTCGTTTAAATTGGAATCAAACTAGACTATAACATGATGAAGAATTACAATTAAATTTGTATAGGAACTTGAAAACTCGATTCGAATCAAACAAATTTTAAATAAAGTTTGAGTTGTAAAATATGACGCGTCAACTCGAATAACTCAATTTTTTTTACTCGACTCAATCGAATTCTCACCCCTACACACTATAAGTTAACAAACATTTGTTTATTTATTTATTTAAATTGAAGGCCCTATTTTAATTGTACATAACCCCGTAAATCTTTGAACTAGCCCTGGTTGGGACCTACATAATTCTAGTTGAGCTTTTGATATGTCTAATTAAATTATCTATAAACTTTTTTAAATTATATTCGAATATAAGAAAATATTTGCATCCGATTTTAAAATATGAATAAATTTACGCACACATATAGACTAAATTGCTCGAACCCAAACTACATGAGTGAAATAACCACCCTTTAACATGGAAACACTCCTTGTATACAAATTATCTATAAACTTTTAAACACTTTAACAAAAGATAATAATTATTTTAATTAAACTAAAATTTAATAGATTAAATCTAGTCAAGTTTTTGAACATGATTTTCTCTTATTTATATTCTTTATGCTAATCCACTCCTACTAGGTTTTTTTAGCGGTGAGCCCAGGCATGCAGCTTGACTTAAAGCTAAAAACCGCACAATCAAAATATTAAAAAATACGATATTTAAATGTCACTTACGCAATTAAAATGTAATATTTTTTATAACATTCTAAATTGTGATTTATAATGTTACCCAAATATTTTTTTACGGCAAGTTTCAAAATTTGGCTATAAGTTTCGAAATTTACCATCAACCTAAAATATTATCAAAAAGTATAACATTTTAATTGAGTGGGTAATTTTTTTTGATAAATTATAATTCTAATCCTAATCCTACCTAAAAAGAAGAGCAATGAGGACTATAGGGAAAGAAAGGGGTGCTCCAAGTGGGTCTAGAACTCATGACCTAAGGGAATACGAGGAAACAAAGATGAGCTGCTTGGTGAACTGGCCAAATATACTTGTTTGTGTGGGTAATATTTTAGGTTATATATTTTCTAACATTTTAAGTGTATTATTTTTTTACCGTAAATTAGATTGTTATACTGCAGACTCACTTAGGGATGGATATTTTACTCGACCCAGACTGATCGGGTTCAATTTTTTTAATTAGAAGTTTGGGTTTGGGTTGGGTCGAGTCGAGTCGGTTTTTCTTAAGTGTGAGGTTGGGTCGGGTTTATGATGAAAAAAATCTAATCGAACCCAGAATGAATAATGTAATTTTCTCTTATATTTTTTAGGAATATGTAATAATACCGCCTCTTTATATATATTTTTATAATTGAGTCTTTAAAATTAAATTTTTTATTTACAATTTGGTCTCTAAAACTAATTTTTTTTATAATTAAGCCCCTAAATTTTAATTTTTTTATAATTAGATCCCTAAAATTTAATTTTTTTAACAAATCAGGTTGAGGGTTTATATTATATAAATTTCAGGTCGGATAAGATTTAAAATACTTATTTTTAGTCGGGTTTGGATGGACTAAAAACTCGACCAGTGTCGATACCTAGTCACTCACCTTTCTTTTAAATATCTAATCAAAAGCTCTCTTTAGGCTGTTAAAAAAGAAGCTCTCTTTGTATTGGTGACACGTTTTCCCTATTTGTCTGGCAGTGAGAATCAAACTAAGAAACAATTGTTTGTTCTCAAGTAACATGTAAAGGCGAACCAGAGCATCCATTTTCTCTTTTTTATGGGACCTTCCTTTAGTTAAAGTAGACTGGAAAAACAAAGTTTGAGATAGGCATAGCGTCAATTCTCAATTGAAAGGACAGTCTTTTCCCCTGGCTTACTGCCTGCCACATTCCATGTAGCTTTAATTAACCAACTAGATGACTAAAAATTTTCAATAAATTTCGATAAGTTTAATTTTTTTTACTTACACATTCTATTATTTTGGTCATAATTTTAATTTAATTTAATAAATTTAATTCACTATGACAAGGAATTTTCTCTTCAATTTAATAAAAAAATAAATGCAACAAAAAATTAAGAAGATTGAGAGGGGTGGGAACCAATCCTAGGCCACTGGTGGGTGCTATAGCTTTAGCTGCTGGGCCAAGCTCTTTAATTGGTTATGAGTTGATAACACTTGTAATTAAATGTTACTAGATTAAAATGTAATTAATAACTATTAATGTAATAATATATAATATTATATTTTTACATTAATAATATATAATAAATTTTTAATATAACTAATAATATTTACTATTTTATAAAAATATTTAATATTTTGAAATACATTTAAGAAGATTCCCATTTTTTAAATGTTTTAATAAAATATACTTCAATTACATGGGTAAAAATATATTTATATACAAATTTAAATTTTAAAATTATTAATTAAGTTAAAAAAATTAATTCAATGATTATATATATATATATACCCAATTGCCAGCTTTTAAGCCAATTGTTTGATGTGATTCAGTAATTTAGGCGTTCTCAGACCGTTTTAATTCCTGAGTGACAGAAGGTAATATGTATTTTGTGAAAGGATTAACTAATGGGATGGTCACTTATGTTTCTCACAGTACAGAGTTGGTCACTGATTCTAAAAAATGACTAGTAAGGTCACTTACATTTACGGGGCGTAAACTTTTGGTCATTTATTAGTTTGTTGACGTTAAGTGTTAACGGGAGGCTGATCTGAGATAATAAAAAATGATAAATTACCTTGACATTCCTTAAATTATTACTTCACTCTTATTTTGACCACCGAAATAAAAATAATTTGTATAATTACACATTTAATTCTCCACATTTACATTTTTTATTTCTTCTCTTCTCCACCATCTTCCACATTCTTCTTCAGCTAATTCAATCTTTAATTTTCTATTATATTAATCTTCAATTCACACTGTATATTATAATCCATCACCGTATATATCCATGTTTCAAATAATGTTTGTAATTCTTAATATGGTCCAGTACAAAATAATGCCCAATTTACGTGCAACAATGTTTACATAGCATATTCGAAAGGCTTAAATGAAAATAGGTGCCTAAAGTATACATTTTTTGAAATTTAGGTGCCTAAAGTATTTTTTTATAAAAATAGGTGCCCAAAGTTTCAATCGTTATAATTCTAGGTGTCAGACCGTTAAAGGGGTGTTAAAAATATCAACCAATCAATGCTCGACATGTGGCACTATTTTTATTTTTTAAAATCAATCTAATGAAAAAAACTCAGGATTTTTAATCTTTAATCCAAAAATTTTAGAAATTTTACAAAACAGTCATCAAATCCCTAAAATTACCAAAACTCTTAAATCTCTGTCGCTTCTACCGTCGATCATCGCCCCTGACCACACCCCTTTGGTCGCCGGAGTATGGTGGCCATTTCCCCCAACATGGCATCACCGGAAATGGTAAACGGCGTGCCAGCCGAACGTCAATTTCACGTTCGACGTTCGGTTGCATGTCGTTCGTCGTTTCCAGTGACGTCGTGTTGGGGAAATGATCACCATGCTCTGGCGACCAAAAGGGTGTAGTCAGAGTCAGCAATCGACGGTGGAAGCGGTGATGATTTTGGGGTTTGGGTAATTTTAGGGATTTGAAGATTGCTTTGTAGAATTTCCAAAATTTCGGGATTTTTTTAAAGATTAAAAATTCTGAGTTGATGATTACAAACATTATTTGAAACATGGATATATACAGTGATGGATTATAATACACGGTGTGAATTGATGGTTAATATAGTAGAAAATAAGAGATTGTGTTAGATGAAGAATAAATAAAAAATGTAAATGTGGAGGATTAAATGTGTAATTATACAAATTGTTTTTATTTCGGTGGTCAAAATATGAGTAAAGTAATAGTTTAGGGATTGTTTAGATAATTTATCCTTTTTTCTTGTTTCAGATCAACCTCCCGTCAAAGGTTAACGACAATAAACGGCTAGGTGACCAACAGTTTACGCCCCGAAAACGCAAGTGACCTTACTGGTCATCTTTTAGAATCGGTGACCAACCTTGTACTGGGAGAAACATAAGTGATCATCCCAATAATTAACCCTTTGTAAAAATATAATTGTACTATTGTGAGTCTGAAATTTTAAAGATTTAAAATTATATGTAATTATAATATCATCATGTCAATTATTTATTTATTATTTTTATGTACGATTATATGATAATATATTAATTAATTATAGTTTTCTAATAAGGTACACATCGTACAAATAAACTGATAGAATTCAGATCACTTAAGAATAACAACATCTTATCAACAATATTTAGATCATGTGGTTAAAGCTTTCAGTTGACACTTCCCTTCCCCTAGGTGATGGATTCAAGACTCATCAGGAACAAAATTCCCCTTCCCCTCTCCTTAGGTAGAAATTATTCAAAAAAATAATACTAACAACATCCTCTTTTCTACTCAAACTACTTAATAAGCTAATTATTTAAAAGGCTTAAATGAAAAACAAGTGCTCAAACTATACTTTTTTTTGAACTTTAGGTGCATAAACTATTTTTTTTTATAAAATAGGTGCCTAATATTTCAATTGCTACAATTTTAAGTGCCTAAAATTTCAACCATTATAATTTTATGTACCCAACCATTTATAAAAACGGTTACCCAATAAGAATGTGACATGTGTCATGTTTTTTATTGTTTAAAAAATAAAAAAAATATAATTTAAAAAAGAAAAACTCAAAATTCTCAACAAAAAAAATTCAAATCCTTAATACCCAAAATCACAAATTCTCTAAATTATTGTCGTTGTTGTTGGACACCACTACTACCGTCGCCAGAGGTAATCGTCCATTTTCTAAACCACCTATTGTCGATAACTAACAGGAAGCATGCCAATTAGACGGTGAACACGGATGATTCTATTCGAACGACGTCCATTTGACACATTTACCAACGGTTTCTGGCAATGGGTTGTTGGGAGAAATGGATGGTGGCTCCGGAGACAACATTAGTGGTGTTCGGTGATGATAACGGCAACAATTTGGAGAATTTGTAGTTTTGGGTATTAGAGATTTGGGGTTGAGAATTTTAAAATTTTGAGTTTTTTAATTATATTCTTTTTTTAATTTTTAATATAATAGTAAAAAATGTCACATGTCACGTTCTTATTGGGTAACAGTTTTTTAAAACGGTCGGACATTTATAATTGTAACGTTTGAAACTTTAGGCACCTATTTTTACAAAAAAAAAAATACTTTAAGCACTTAAGATTTTAAAAATTATAGTTTAAGTACTTATTTTTGATTTAAGCGTATTTAAAAATACTTTCAAACTTTAATAAAAAAATATTTTCAACTTTCCTTTTATATAGTTGAACTTCTGTCCTTAACATAAATATAAGCGATCTAAATTCCCTTTCTATTATAATGCTTTATATGGGTAGGAAAATGTTGGATTATTATTTTCTTCTAAGATTTTTTATACCATTTTAATATATGTTCGTACTTTTTTTAATTCTTTGATTAAATATATATTTTGTAGATAAAATTGTTCAAATTTAAATCTCTTAGGATAAATATCATTCTTTTTTTTTACGGAAACCAATGTTTCTTCTTCTTTAAATTACTAAGTATAACATGAGATATATTATATTATACATCTTATTTTATAAACACGCATTGTGATATTTCAATTTGACTTTAAAGTTTGATTTGGTATCTGAATTTTTTTTTATTTCATTTGGTACTTAGAACTTGGATTCTATTATATAAGTTCCCCCGAACTATAAATTTTATGGGTTAAGGTTCAAATTGATGCCTAAATTTGTCTCTTTTTTGTTTAAATTGACACATGAATTTGGTTTATTCATTCAAATTCGTTTAAAAATCATAAGTACTAATTTAAACACATAAGCTAAGTTCGAATAGCATTTCAAACTTTAACCCTTAAAAATATGAAGGTATATTTTGGGGTAATTTGGATAACAAAATTTGAAGTTCAAGTAGATCAAAATAAATTTAGGTACAAAATTGAACCTTGAAACCTATAAAATCTATATGTATCTTATCTTATTTGATTCAATTGGTAAGAAGTTAAATTTTTTGATCGGTTGATAAAATATAAGATTAATTAATTAAATTGTCCTTAATTATATTAGGAGAGTCGCCCATAATAGACCTTTGCAGTACATGATATAAATTAATTAATCAATCGAATATCATTTTTTGACAGAACAAAACTTAACGGATGTAGTGGTCAACTTGATGCGATATCATCGGTTTCTCGTTGAGTTGAGAGAGAACAAAGGTGTTGAAGAGAAAGAAGAAAGGACGGAAAATTTGAGGTTTGACTCAAATTTTTATGGGTTGAATTAAATTAGTACTAAATGGATATGATGTATAAATTTTAGAGACTAAAACTATTGGTATAATGAGTCACATCACCATTTGCGTTAGGTTAATGATCAAAATTGAGCGGTTAATGGCCAAAATATAAAAATATAATGTTAGTGGCCATTCATGTCGTAAAATTAATTTGGTGATCAAAGTATAAAAAGTTTCAATACTTTCTGGGTGAGTCTGGTGTTGCGGCGGGTTTAGAGTGGGCTAAAAAACGATAACTTTTAAATTTTTTAAATAATTTAAAATGCTAATTTTAGGTTAACCTTTTTCATGAATTTTGGTAAGTTAATTTTTTTTTATAATATTTTAAGTTGATAGTATTTTCGACAAATTTCGAAATGTATTGAAAAAAACAACTTAAAATATTATCTAAAAACTTAACATTATAGGTTGTCCGGCAAATTTTGAAACTTGTGTCCACTGTAGTTTTTTTAACTCCCTCTACTCGCTATACTGCAGCCAAATATAACAAAGTCTTCCTTTATTTGTGTTTTCACTACTTCTTCTTTGCGCAGACTTTCATAACCATTGTCAAAAATGAAATGAAAAAGATGAACATGGCTTTTTATTGGCCAGTTCTGTTTTCCTGATGCAAAGATTTTCTTATTTTTCATCTTCGGTTGTCCAGGGGTTCTAATTGGCTGTCATATCGTTGTATATTGGAGGGGTTTTCATTTATGGATATTTTCAAGCTTCTGTCTTCTTCTACTATATCCATTTATGGTCGTGGGCAAAAAAGGGTTGTTTGTGTGTAGTTTGCATCTGGTTGTTCAAGTTCTGTTCTGTCCATATGGTGTTTCTTATATAGCTCCAACAATACACATAGAAGAAGAAGAAGAAGTATCTTCTGTTTTATCTTTGTTTTAGGTGAGTTTTCTCTTCCCCTTCCTCCTGATTTCCGGTTCCCATCATTTTGTTTTACCATAATTAAGTTCAAATTCAATATTTTTAATGAAAATCCAAAAGCATACTTGATATATGGTTGCCATGACTAGTGGACTACTTTTTCCTTTTTGGAGGGTGGGTGGGGTACATTCAAAAAGCCTGTTTGATATGTGTGCAACTTTGTTATTTGTCCTGAATAGTTAGGATCGACTTGCATTGCAGATTTAGTTTTAGTAGGTGAATTTACTAGCATGAATTTTTTGCATACAAAAAATTTTAAACTTAAAATCTACATAAACAATATCAAATTACTAATCACTGTGGACGAACCCGTCATTGTGTATCTTTCTTCTTTGACTGAAGTTTCACGGGTAAAGCTACCATTGGAAATTTTGGTACAACCCATATAGGAAGCCCTTTTCATCTTCTTCTTTTCTGAGAATTATATCATTGGGTTAAGTTTGTAGGTGCTAAGTGCGAGTCCGTGGTGTTTGGCAGATTCTGATATGTTTACCTACTTGACGTTAACGTATTTTGTGTTTGTTTAATCAGGAAGCAATCTTTTGCATGGCGACTGAATCTGCAGAAATAGTGGAAGTACTCGACACTCCCTCCTATCCAATTTCCTTTAAGGTACAATCCCTGACTCTGATTCTATTTGACTAGCGGCACCATATTCTCACGGTCGCTTAAACTAAAGATTCGAATATAGCGATAAAGATTCATATTTGATGGTTGTAGGTGCATTGCACGGTGTGCACAGAACTTAGGAAGTTTGTTGACAGAATTATAAAGATATTACCAGAAATCGAAGCTGCCCGACCGAGATGGTCGTCGGGAATGAAGACATTGTGCTCGCTGAACGGTGCAACCGAGAGAGCGAAGTTACTTCTTCAGTACTGCAGTGAATCCAGCAAACTCTATCTGGTATGTTTTAGTAATTAGTTATATAGTTTTGTGATTGTGAAAAATACATTTTGGTTGATTTCTCTGCTACTACTTTCAGGCAATAAGGACTGATGCCATAATCTCGAGATGTCGAAAATTGAAGAATTTGCTGGAGCATTGTTTATGCCAAATTCAGAGTATGGTTCCAGTTATTCTGGCTGATAAGGTTTGTCAAATTACATGTCTTGTATTTCATTTTTCATGATGTCCTGTTCTTTCTTCAAGCTGATATCAGAATGTTATTGCAGATCACTCGAATTGTCGACGATCTGCGAGCTGTGAATTTTGTCCCTGATAAATTTGAAGAAGAGGCCGGGAAAGTTTTATTCGAATTACTCCAGCGAGGAGCAGCGGCATCGGATTCAATGGAATATGCTGAATTGAAAGCTCTTCAAACTGCAGCATCAAGACTTCGTATCACATCTCCGAAAGCCGTCTGGATGGAGAAAAAATCTATAAAGAAGTTGCTCGAAAAAGCGAGTGACAATGATCAACAAAATAAAAAGATCTTGAAATATCTTCTATATCTGTTAAGGAAGTATGCTAACTTGATTATTGTAGTGCAAACGGACAACACTGGTGATCAGAACGAAGGAGCCTTTGCAGCGCATACTCGCTCCGCTAATGCCGAATCTCATACGGAGTATAAGCAGTATGATGCTCGAGCAGAAACGTTAATTCGAGCTGTAAGACCTCCCGAGGAATTCAAGTGCCCCATATCCTCAAGATTGATGTATGATCCTGTTGTCATTGCTTCTGGACAAACATTTGAAAGGACTTGGATCCAGAAATGGTTCGATGATGGTAACGACACATGCCCCAAAACCGAGATGAAACTGAACCATCTTTCATTGACCCCAAATGCTGCCATGAAGGATCTGATCACAAAATGGTGTAGGAAATATGTAGTCACAATCCATGACCCTAGCATGCAACCAGACGTGCTTCCTTCATTGGAAAGTTCTTCCGGTTCCATAGCTAGTTTCGGCAGTTCTATAAATGATCTGCACTTTCCATTAGACATAAGCAATATGTCACTTGGATCTTTAGGTACTAGTTATACTTCGGATGGATCTCGAAACAGGATTGAAGATGGCTCGAGTTTGATGCCTGAGCAGACAAGTGATGATCTTAGGCATTATCAATCTCTCGGCAAAACAAGCAAGTCCGATTGGGAGTGTCTTTCTGGCCTTGCCGAGCTTGATCGAGAATCACAATACAAGATGGTTGAAGACATTAAAAACCATTTGAAATGTGATGATCTAGATTGTTTTTCTTTGTCGTCGAAGAATTTCATCGAACCCCTGATTAGATTTTTGAGCAGTGCTAATGATTTGCATGATATAAGAGGCCAGAGAGCTGGATTTCAGTTGTTATCAACATTTCTGAGCAAAAACAGGTAATTTTCACTCCATGTGCATCTGTGGCATGTCATTTAGATTTTTGAGCAATAGATGGCTTGTTTGTGACCCTTTTCACTGTTTTCTGAGCTTCTTGCAGGAATGGCACACGGTACTTGAGCGAAGATGCATATAGTATGCTGTCATTGCTTATCGACTCGGAAGTAACTCAAGAGGTTCTTGACATTATGTTAGCAATGTCTGAACATAGCAGTTGTGGATCTAAGATACATGCATCTGGTGCACTTGTTTCCATGTTAAACATTCTCGATTCGAACATCAAAGATTTCCAGGAACATATCCTCAAAATTTTGTGTAATCTGTCCTCCTCCAGCACCGATATTTGTTCCGATTTGGTGTCTTCAGAGTGCATCCCGAAACTTGTTTCATACTTGCAAGACACCACACTTGCAAGGCACAGCATAGTGGTGTTGAGAAACTTGTGCAGTAACCAAGAGGCTAGGACTTGGATCACTCGAACATCTGGCTGCATTGCTTCTATCGCTACTTTACTCGAGACCGGCGCTCATGAGGATCAAGAGCATGCACTGTCTATTCTCCTTACGTTGTGCTCGCAAAGTATCGAATACTGTCACTTAGTGATGGATGAGTGTTGTATATTTCCTCTCCTTTCTGTTGTATCTGTTAATGGAAGTGAAAAAGGAAAGGCAAGTGCAATGGAATTGCTTCGGCTTCTTGGGGATACCAAACATGATAGTGGTGATGGTGATGAACCCGAATGCTCAAACTCAAACGACATCAATTCCGAAGAATGCTCCAACGACGTCGATTCCGAAGATGCTAACAACTATTCCAAAGACAAGATGTCTCATAAGACATTGTTTGGAGTGAAATTACCAAAGTTCTCAAGATCCAGTGCACCAAAAAAGAAGAAATGAAACTAGGATATTTACAGTTGAACATATCCTTTTCTTATGCAAACCTATATCCTAGATTCATGTCCGAGTTCAAGTAAACACGAGTTTGAAAGAATGCAGAACTCGAGTATTGCTTCATGCCCTTTGTTTTGAGTTTATTCTAAGAGAGCATGTCTAGTAAGGGAAGGAAAAAACAATCTAAAAATAAAGAAAAAATGCTGTTAATTTAGTTTTGATTCTAATTATGAAGACCAAACAACATACAAGTCAGTTTGCATGATGCACTGAAAAGCTAAGAACAGCCAGCAAAGTCCATACAAGAAAAGCTTCCATTCGAATACAAAAAACTAGTAGCGGAATACAAGAAGCATTCCAGAGTAGAAAGCTGTACATAACTCGCCTACATGCTACTGTTTTACATCCCGGTTTGCCGGTTTGCAATAAAGCTGCTGGAGTAGGTTGTGACTTATATCCAGGACAACATCAATGATACGGATTTCCAACCGGTGGCAATCATTCACAAGCTGGTTTGGTGTCAAAGCTGCTAAGACAGATTGCAAAAGCCTGGAATGCGGATAGAGGGTATTGATAATCCATGGTGAAGATGTCCTTGCCGATTTTTCCAAACTGTAAGATAACCTTATCTTGCTCTTCAGGTGATACATTATGTGCAGGTTCAACAGCTGCGACAAGCTGGAAATTCTTAACAGAGGCCACCGTCACACGACCCCTGAAGTTGAGGCACCAGCACTGTAACTGTTCATGCCATCTAGGAGCCTTGTTTTGAAGGGTTAATGGCTCTACTGAGCCTGCGGAAAATACAGGTGTGACTGCCAGGCTTGGGGAGCTGGTCTCTATAAGCGGTCCCTTTCCTTTTGAACTAGGTGAGGAAGAAAGCTGATCATCAAAGGATTGTGGTAATGCCAAAGGCGTAGGGGCAGTGCCTCCTTCCTGAATAGCAGAGACAGGAATTGAATGCAAAATGCAATGCATTCTCCTCGGCCCTCGGGTTCGCAGCACATTGAGCTCGTAGGAAATGGTACCTATGCTGTAGTTGCATGCTGGTAATCTTGGAGACACCTGCTTAGAGTGGAATCTCCTATGGGTAGTTGATGGAATCATGGAGTCACACGGAGGTTGACTGTCATATACAGTGAACTTGGTACCCAAAAAGTTTGACCTGAAAAAGAACTCAATATGTCATCATTGACATGAAGCGAGCATAATCACGGAAACATAAGATACCGAATCATGACTTGCCTTAGTTTACCAACATACGTATAGCTGGCCCTGGCAAAATCATCGGCAGCCAAGGATATAACGAAGTCTGTGCATGTTGCCCTTCTGACCTTTCTTGCTGCCAACAGCAATTTATCACTCTCTCCCTCAGCTGTAAATCAAAGAAGCAACACAAGTCAATACATTTCAAAAAGTGAGGAAGCTTCATATTCATTATACTTGAAGGATCCTAGAAGGGTAATCTCATAGCCCCGTATCCATATCCAAATATTTGTTGGATATGAATACTTCAATAGAAATGAAGTGTAGAATAACAATTTCAAAACAAATACTAAGGACATATGGACGAAACAACTTACAAGGTACCAGACCATAGAACAAAAGATACGTAGAAGTTGCTCTGTCCCTTCTAATATAGCATTGAATCGGAGATTCGCGAGGACCGGGCTGTTCATGTACACAAACAAAAGATATAAATATTTGAGAGAAACAAGAAAATGGCCACTCCCATTATTTATACAGACATGAGACTTATTGTCAAATGTACTCGATAATACATAGCAGGGTATCGAAAAAATTTAGACTTAGCTTTATATGCAACTATCACCCCAATTATCATTACATGATAGAAATGCCACAGCAAGACGCATCGAATTACCAACAATTAGTAAGTTCTTAACATAGATGCATGTTGTTGGTGGTCTTTTTTGGAAGCAAGGAAAATGAACCTACAAACTATAAAAGTAGAGGGGCACCAGAGTTGGTACTGCGAAACATGCTCTAATTCTCCAATCTGCAAAAATTTGATGGAGCTCTTCATTGCTCCTTCTCCGATATTTGCTGGCTTAAATTGGAGCACACCTGGGAATACCAGCTCTGGTTTCCTCCTAACTTTCTAAAACCATTTGCAGCTTCATTTACCCTTTATTCAAATGGACCGAAACACATAAAACCGATTTTTATTCCCCCCCCCCCCCCCCCCCCAATGTAAATTTAGCTAAAATCTAAACAGTTTGGGATCAAAATGGCAACTTTTTCCAATAGGAAAAGAGTATAACCTGCTTCAATGAGATTGGAAACGTGAGCCTTCCGCATTGCTCAGGAGTCTTCACAATCTCCTTTGTGATTTCCCTCCAGGACCTACAAACTGCAGCACAAAAAACAACAGCAGCTCGAGCAGGCCAAGCTGTTTCACTCTCTTCCACCCTATGGATAATATCTAAAAGCAATTCCGGCGGAAGATTCGCCCACGGGCTTTGCTCGAAGCATTCAGATTCCACCAGTGGCTGATCCGGAGCGACATGGGATCTAGTCCGGCTACGCCAAAGCTTGCTCTCCCCACCTCTCCTTGATATGTTCCCAATACCATCTTTCATTTCCTTTAACTCTCGCATCATACTCTTTAGTGACATCTTTTATAAGCATACCAAATTCAATCACTCAATATTCAACTGCATATATATAACATAAAGAACGCCAAAAACAATAAAAATTTTGTCAAATTTTCATATCTCAGCTCAACTAAAAGCAAATTTCTATGAAATCAAACTCCATAGATCAAAACATTCAAACTTTAATAACAATTAATACCCAGAAAACAAAAAGGAACGAAAACCCAAAGATCAAACAACCAATAATGACATAAAAATACACAAAAACAAATACCTTTTTGCCTAAATCATCAGCCCAAAAAGACAAAAGTTTGAGAATAAAGAAATGTGGAAACCAGTTCTAAGCCCACCGGCTCAAATCAAATCAACCCAAAACAGAACCAGCTAAGATGCATCCCCACACGACCCACAGTTTAATCAATACCACAAACAAATAGGAAAAAATATCAGATAACAGTGAAGTAAATTATTAAAAATGCTTTCTGGGTGAGAAAAAAAATGCCAACTTCTCTTTTTATGAGTGGGAATCTTAAGATGGCCACGTCACAGCTAACCCCGTCATTCTAACAGACCCACCGCCGCCGTCACCAACAGTTTTCTCCAAGCTCAGTCATATAAAGCGCTCTCTCTTTTCAGTTAAAACAGATCCAAGAAATTATCTTAGGGGGTGGGAGTTTAGAATAAGGATTATTATCCAACGAGCGGTAGAAGCCCGTTAATTTTAGATTTAAGATTCTAATTTAGAATTTAAAATTTATAATTAGTAATTTAAAATTTAGAGTTTAATTTTAGGGTTTATGATTCTAATTTAGAATTTAAAATTTATAAGTAGCAATTTAGAATTTAGAGTTTAGATTAGAAATTAATATTTAGGGTTTAAAATAATATAGTTAGTGATTTATATTTTAATCTATAAATTCTAATTTTACACTAAACTTAAGTTCAAAACTAGTACAATTAAACCCTTAAAATAGAGTGCCTAAAACTCTAAAACTAATACGCTTGTATTAACAAAGTTTTCATAAGCGCACGAGTGTATGAAATAAATACTCTTAGAATAATATACTAATAATTAATAAAATGAATATTTGAATAAACTACATTGATAGACATTGATCTTTTTAGTGTGCTTTCATGTTAGTCACTAAAATTAAAAACTTTCATTACATTCATTGAATTATTAATTTCCTTTCATTATGATTATTAAACTATTCATTTTTATTAATCATTGTCATTAAAAAATGTTGGCATTACACCTTGAAATATTCTTCACAAAAAAGAACTTTAATTTTCCAAATTTATAACCTCTATCAGTGTCAAAAAATTGATAAGCGAAGTAGTCACAAGTAATCCCAATGATCTATTTATATAGAAGATTAATATAATTTAATTTCAAATTAATCTAAAAATTACAATAACAATATGAGAAGTTTTAAAATTTAGCTTCGATTTGAGTTTTTTTGTTCTGATTCACCATTGTTAACTATCAACTTAACTTGAAACTAAATTATATTAATCTTCTAATAAAATATATCTTTCTCATTGTTAAATTGATCTAACGACTGTGTCTTTCATCGGAATTTTAGTTTTAGCAATAGCGATAAATTTAAAAAATGGATAACTACATATTTAGTAAGGGTGGGCAAGATCGGGTACCCAGTCAATTTGTCTAGAATTGGTCTCAGTAACCACCGATTCTTGAAAACTAGAACCAGTCATGGTCTCGGTTAGATCGGGTCCAAGATTTCAGGAACCGACCCCGGTACTAGTGGGAACCGGTACCAATATCGGGTACCCGGTCAATTAGTTATTATTAATAAAATTTTAGCAACCGGGGAAATAATTTCAACCATCAATAATAATATTAAATAACAAAGTCAGAATATTGTAGGCTTGAAGGTTGAAGTCTTAAAACGAGCCATACTCATAATATTCATACATAAAGAGAAATAAAGGAGCGCCTTCAGTTGTTTTCAACTGCTTCAACGCCATTCGGTACTAGACCAGTACTGAGTACCTGATACTGGTTCTGGTCCCATTGGGTACCCACAGGGTACTGGGTCTAAAAAAGTAGGATCCAGTCCTAGTCTCGGTTGTAATCGGGACCTAAATTTTAGATTCAGTCTCACCGAAACCAATTCCGAGTAAAAATCCACCGAGTCCGACTGGGTCCAGGACCTGGTAATCGAGTTTTTTGTCTGCCCCTAATATTTAATACCTCACATATTCTTGCGTTACTATTTTAGTACCCCACTTTTTTTTGGCAAAATGGTACCTAACGTTACGTTTTGTTTCTATTTTGGTATCTCACTGTTAAAAAATTAACGACATGCTGACTATAAGAGAAAAAAATCACACATGACAAACTGTCACATCATTTTCTCTCTCCTAGTCAACATATCGCGTCGACTAAAATCATAAAAAAAATACATGTGACATGCTGATTAGAAAAGAGAAAATGACATGGCATCCTGCCACATGTGACTTTCTCTCTCTTTGTCAGCATTCCATGTGTGCTTTTTTCTCTCCTAGTCAACATGATAATTTTTTAACGGAAGATACCAAAATAGAAACAAAACATAACGTCAAATACTATTTTTCTAAAAAAAATAGGTAGGTACTAAAACAATAACGTGAGAATACGTGAGGTACTCCATATATAGTTATCCCTTTTAAAAAATCATAATTTTTTTTAAAAATAATACTTTAAGGAGGCGTTTGGTTCATGAAATGTAAGATTACCTCGGGGAATAGGATTATCGGAATGTAACATTACCTGACACATTACTAGGAATGTTACATTACCTTGTTTGGTTCATTTGATAGGAATATAAGATTATAGTGTTTAGTTGGAGGAATATAAAATTAATTAGAAGTAAAATTTACCAACTTGTCCTTATGATATATTTTCTTTTTAACAAGTTAAAATTTTAATTTTTAAATTAAAAATATTTGCATAAAAATTTATAGAATTGTTTTCGCTACATTACCTAAAATTTGTAATATATATATATAATTAATATTATTAAATTAATTTTAAAAAATGTTTTATATTTTTGTGAACATCAAAATATTAAACATTTAATATGCTTAGATTTTTAACTTTTTATTACTTTTGACTATTTATCAAACAAATTAAAGTAAATAATAAAACAAATCTAAAAGTAGTAAAAATGATAAAAGTAAATTAACCTACTAAATTTTTTAAGATAAAAAATATCTTATAAATTAAATAATAAAATTAATAACATCAAGTCTTAACGCATTCACTCTCAACCAACATACAATCTCATCCTATAACCCTAAAAACATCATAAATACAATATTAATAGAATGTACTATTAAATATTACAGCATTATCTAAATATATACAAACCTATTTGTATATTAAACTAATATTAAATACAAATATTTAATAAATTTACACCATAAATAATTAGTTACATAAATAAAAATACAATAAAGGATCAACGTGAACATAATTCATTATTATATGGGTAATATTGTCCAAAAGGGAAGGAATTGTATATTACCTAAAAAAAAGAGTTATTTTTGAAAAAAGAAAAATACCTCATAATAAGAATTCTCCTAAATCGAACATAAAAATATAAGTCTAAAAAAATATTATCTTTAATAATTATATTTTCCGCGAACCAAATGAAACCTAAAAGTATAAGTTTACCGACTAACCCCGAATAATTTGTGTTTTAATGGATGATGGATGATATGATATTCCGGTCTTATGCCGCACTGAGGATTTTTGCTAGTTAAAAAAGAATGCGTGATGATTAAGACACGTGGCAATCAACCAATTAAGTGCTTCCCGAGATACGTCTTTTTTCTACTCATCTTATCGGTATTTCGATGCGAGTTGGGACATCTTTTTGAAATGCGTTTCAAATAATTTCCCCCTTTTCTTAATTATTTTTAATAGTAACTTTTAAAAAATATAGACGAGAAGATCTATTTTAGGGTAATTTTGGGTAAAAATCCCTTTTAAAAAAATATATAGGGTTTTGGCTCCCTCCAACTATTATTTGGGAAAATGACCCCCAAACATGTCACGTCGATAAACCTCGCGTTATGTAGGAAGCGAGGTTTGATATCACGTTCTGCATAACGCGAGTTTAGTCTACGTGGCCTCGTTGTTTGGGTTAACGGTTTTACAGAATATCGCGTTCTGCAGAACGCGAGGTCCCCGAGAATTTGAAAGGGCGGCTGAATATATCGCGCAGACCTCGCGTTCTGCAGGACGCGAGTTCTGTGCAAAAATGGGCTGAAGAACTAGAAAAAACAAGCGTGGGTAGGCCTGTTCGAGCCCAATTTCGGGCGTGTAAATCGTATATTTTTAGCGAACATCGAGTTTGGGGTCGTACTACTGGAAATTCTCTATCGTATGACACCAACACGGTTAATTTCCGTCCATTCTACACTGGTTTAAAATGGCTTCCAAAACCCTATGCTATCATCCTTTTTTGAATGAAGTTGCCTTTGAACAAATGTCGATTTTCGGTTTAGTAATCGCATAAAATTAATAAAAACTGAAATTAAATAAACATTTTAAAGTTTAATTATAATAGATAAACAAAATTAAAATACGGCATTATAAAAAACAAATGTCTGGAATAAAAATATTAAAAACATAAGTACATATCAATTAAAAAAAGACTAATGATGCCTATGTCCACCCGTTTCGCAGTCGGGTGGACGACGATCACGATCTGGATACCTCCAAACATTATGTGCTGGGCCCTGGTCCCCATCATCGTCACCATCGTCTACGATACGCGGATCTCTGTTGGGCCCAGGTAGGGAGTAAAACAAGCTACCCGGCGGCGTTTGCTCCACAATGCTAAAGTCATACTGAGATGCCAACGGTGGAATATCGATAAGCGGAAGGTCACTCGTTGGCATATGGGGACGGTAGGCATCGGAGAAGCCGAACTCGGGTGGAGGCCTCATCTGCTGGAAACTCGAAGGACCGCTAAAAGTATAAAATACTGTGCTAGAAGATGAGGCTCCTGCAGTGTCATGTCGTGGTCTCGGACCGCACTACCTCGACTGACTCTGGCTCTGGCTCGCTCGATGGGTGCCGCATGGGCAGTTTTGAGGAGGCTGGGGAAGCTCTTCCTCGCGCTTCTCCTGAGTAAGGATATGATTCTTCCCATTGAGCTCATACCACTGAAAGTAATTGAAATCGACCAGTCAACCTCCGTCTTTCCCTGGCGCGTCAGATGGTGGAATTGGTCCATATTTTGTGGAGTCAGGAGTGGAATATTTTGGACGTACCCGAACTGTCGGAGAACCCTATCCGTAACATGCCACACGACAATTTCGTAGTTGATCAGCGGCACTAAGGAAATACATACTTGTTGCTCACGCAGAATCTCGGGTGGAGTAATCTGCTAAATATCCTCTAAAGCGTAGGGCCTCCACACGAACTAAAAAAATGAAAACGTTTCTAACGAATATATGAAATATTATTGGAAAAATAGTATGAAAAAAAATCAAATTAATTTTCGAATTACCTGGTCGTGTCTCAACTTATCCAAAACAAGCCTGTATTGTTTTTAGTTCTTCGGCAGGTCGTGGTGGATCAGTGTTTCGCTCCACCTATCAATAATGAAAAGAAATTGTTAAATAAAATAATTTAAAAATAGAAAAAATATAATAGATTACGTAGTACCTCCGTAGAAGCGGAAATAAAATAACGGCGGGCTGTCTACGCTGTGGGCTTAAAAAGGGCATCCGAAACCAAGCCCAAGACTGAAGAAGTAAACAACATCCTCCCATCGCAGATCTAGATTCGTCCACGTTTCTGCAGAGCTCTCTATAAAGAAACGCCAAGACAACTGCTCCCCAAGATTTTCCTCTAGATTCATCGAAATTTGTAAGATGAAGAAGCCACATCACGTGCACCTTGGTGCGGGATTTGTCTGACATTAATATCCCGACAATAATGCGCAAGATGTGGGCACGCTCAAACCGGTGTGAAAATAAATATTTAATAAAGACATCCTAATTTTTAAAAAAATATATTTGTAACTTCATCCTAAATTTAATAAAGGCATCCTAAATATTTAATAAATGCATTCTAATTTTCAAATAAATATTTGTAACTTCATCCTAAATTTAATAAAAGCATCCTAAATATTTAATAAAGACATCCTAAATATTTCATAAAGGCATCCTAATTTTCAAATAAATATTTGTAACTTCATCCTAAATTTAATAAAAGCATCCTAAATATTTAATAAAGTCATCCTAAATGTTTCATAAAGGCATCTTAATTTTCAAATAAATATTTGTAATTTCATCCTAAATTTAATAAAAGCATCATAAATATTTAATAAAGGCATCCTAATTTTTAAATAAATGAAATACATTAAAAATATATAAAATAGTGAAAAATCGAAAAAATACATGAAGTGTAACTTCATCCGCATTGGAGGGAGGGTTTCCAAATTCAGCCTCCAAATAAGATAATTCTATTTTTCCACCGTCCCACACATCCTCAGGGGGCGTCACTCGCATTTGTTCAGCAAATATAGTTGGCCAATGCCCCAACGCGACACCCGTAATAACGTTGCCGTCTGTAGGCAACCCTAGATGGTAGGCAACATCCTCTAGCGTTATTGTTACCTCGCCTATCGGGAGATGAAACGTGTGCGTCTATGGCCTCCATCGTTCTATTAGCGCGCTAATCAACAATGGGTTACACTTCACCCCCTATGATCCTTGCTACGTGGCCAAAACCAGCGCGCTCAATTCACACCATAACAGCTTGAACTGATTGGTTGTCGATACGGTTAAGGTAACATGTTAACTAGCGTTCGTATCCCTTCAAAAATAAAAAAATAAAAATAAAATAGTTAGCAAAATGCATGTAAAATTAAAAAAATTAAAAAATTAAAAATTAAAAGGAAAAAGTAATACCATTTCAGTTGTTCTCCAATAATGATTGCAGTGATTCGCCTTGTGGCGTAGTAAGCTCTCCATTATATCGAATGTAAAATAAGGATAATTTGTTGTAAAAAAACTAAAGAACTCGCGTTCTGTGCTTGATATGGGGGTAGGGCCACCAATTTATAAAAGAGCTCGCGTCCTTTAGGAAGCGATGTAAATGAACCTCGCATTCTGTAAAACGCGATATCCGTATACCTCGCGTTCCACAGGACACAAGGTTCATTGAAAAGGCGCGTCACGGAACAGACGCGTGAATTGAACGGGCAGAAGTGACCTCGCGTTCCGTAGAACGCGAGATTCCAAAGACCTCACTTTCTACAGGACGCGAGGTCGTGGGGTTTTTTAAAAGATGACTTCCAAGGCGGGAAAGTCATTTAATAACAATCATATTAAATATATATTTATTATTATTATTATTATTATTATTATTATATATTTAATTACTATTATTATTATTATTATATATTTATTATTATTATTATTATATTATTATTATTATTATTAAATTATTAAATTATTATTATTATTACTACTACTCAAGGGAACGTATATATGCAACTACAAATAGCAACATATAGCAATATTCGGGAAATTCGTTTGAAAAAAATTCCCAAATATGCGAGATGTTGCCATTAGCAGCTGCAATCGAAAGTTGCTGACGTGGATATGGTGACGTATATACGCAACTACAAATAACAACATATCGTAATATTCGGGAAATTAGTTTGAAAAAAAACTTCCCAAATACACGATATATTGCCATTAGTAGCTACAATCGAAAGTTGTTGACGTGGATATGGTGACGTATATACGCAACTACAAATAACAACATAGCGTAATATTCGGTAAATTAGTTTGAAAAAAAACTTCCAAATACACGATATGGTCACATGACGAGGGTAAACGCTATGGTCACATGACAACGAACTTGGCTGAGGCAGTGAACTCATCACTGAAGGGAGTGCGAAAGTTACCTATCACTTCCATTGTCAAAGCGACCTATTATCGTTTGGCTACCCTTTTTGCAACCTTGGGAAGGCAAGCAACTAAGTACATGGCAGATGGACACAAAGTTCAACCGGATTTCCGCACAAAACTGCATACTCAACTGGGTCAATCAAGACAGATGACTACAACTCTCTTCTCTCGAGAAGGACACAAGTTTCGTGTTTCAGAATTTTCCAGGCGGTTGGAAGACATTCAGCACAACGCGTATGTGGTAAATCTGAGAGCAAGAACCAGTAAGTGCGGAATTTTCCAAACATTCAAATACCTGTGCGCACACGCCATTGCTGCTTGCACAAACCAACGGATACAATACATACATCTGGTTGATCGAGTATACTTATTCGAAACGGTGTTTAAGGTTTACGAAAAAGAGTTTCCTCCAATCGGAAATGAGGTTATTCTGAATGTCGTGAACACTGAACCGACCATACACCTAGATCCAACACTACTAAGAGCCAAAAGACGTCCACGGTTTACAAGAATACACTATGTCGAGAATAAGGTCGAACATCGAAAAAAAAACGGACAAAGGAAGCATTGTACCGTGTGCCTAAATCCTGGACACACAAAGGCTATGTGTCCTAATCGCTCAGCCCCTCGTCTTAATTAATTATTTGTAATTTGTATATGCGAGTTTGCCCATAACAATCGAATAAGTCGGTCTATTTCGATTTATACAATAGGTCATCTTATATTTTCAATCATTCAAAAAAATATGTTATGATAGCGTTTTCGAAGCGACTTTAAGTTAGTGTAGAATGTACGGAAATTAACTGTGTTGGTGTCATACGATAGAGAATTTCCAGTACTACGACCTCAAACTCGATGTTAACTAAAAATTTACAACTTATACGTATGAAATTCTGCTCGAACATGCATATCGACATTTGTTCAAAGGCAACTTCATTCAAAAAATGATGATAGCATAGGGTTTTGGAAGCCATTTTAAACCAGTGTATAATGGACGGAAATTAACCATGTTGGTGTCATACGATAGAGAATTTCCAGTACTACGACCCAAACTCGATGTTCGCTAAAAATATATGATTTACACGCCCGAAATTGGGCTCGAACAGGCTTACCCACACTTATTTTTCCTAGTTCTTTAGCTCAGTATTGCACAGAACTCGCGTCTTGCAGAACGCGAGGTCCGCGCGATATATTCAACCGCCCTTTCAAATTCTCGGGGACCTCGCGTTCTGCAGAACGCGATATTCTGTAAAACAGTTACCCCAAACAACGATGCCATGTAGACTGAACTCACATTATGTAGAACGCGATGTCAAACCTCGCTTCCTACATAACGCGAGGTTATCCGACATGGCAATTTTGGGGTCATTTTCCCAAATAATAGTTGGAGGGAGCCAAAACCCTATATATTTATTTAAAAGGGGTTTTTCCCCAAAATTGCCTATTTTTAGAATACTAATTTTCAAATAGAAACATGAGAAATAATCACCAAATACTAATACTCAAATTCATTAATTGATTGAATGTTCAAAAATAATTATATAATAAATAAATTCAAACCTAACATTTATCTTTGAAATATAATTATTATTCAACTTAATAAAAAATAATAGTTAAATTAAAGTATAATTTGGACAAATAAAAATGCTATTAACATACAAATTAAATAAAATAAATACAAATCATCAAACAAAATAAAAATAGTTTTTATTGTTAATAAAAAAAATCAAATAATCTTCACCTAAATAAATCAAATAAATTTTAATATTAAAAATATTTTTATAGTTGTAATGGATTTAAATTATTTTCATGAATTTAATATTTAAAAGTTGTTAAAAATATCGTTATATATATATATATGGTAGAATTGTTTTATTTTATTTTATTTTATTACGTAGAGATGTAATTACATTTTTAAGGTGAATGTCGAAATTTAAATCATAATAAGGCAACATGAGCATTTTTTTTTTGATAATGAAGGGGAAGCTACAATAGACCTCGTTAAACCCCCCTAAACCTAAGTGGGGAAAAGAGTACCTATTGCAACCTTTACAAAAGGACAACGAGATAAAACTCGGCAACTAAAAACATAAACCAAACTAACTAATGCCTATAGTCATCCCGGAAGAGATGCATAACTCTATCAAGAGGGTGTTGATAAATACATGTCTCAAAACTATCCACCGAATACAACCTCGCCATCGCATCAGCCACACAGTTAGCTTCGCGATAGATATGCCGAAATTCCACATTCCCATGATTCGCTACTAAATATCTAATAGAACAAATCAAAGAAGAGTAAGTCGACCTATCCATCGAGCCCGATAAGACGTGAATAACATCAGAATTATCTGATTCAACCAAAACCTTCATATCATACACTCATATTGCACATTTGAGTCCCTAAAAAACAGCCCAAAACTCAGCTTCAAGAGCCGTACATTTACCCACATATTTAGCGAAGCTGGTGATCCATCCTCCATTCAAATCGCGGATGAACCCTCCACACGACGCCACCCCATCCGGGTCTCTCCTTGCCCCGTCAATATTTACCTTTATCACTCCCCTTTCCGGCGGCTGCCAACCCGTGCGCTGAGTATGCTTCAGATTGATAAACAACAAACATCGCCGAGCTGAGAGCAGCGGGCGCTGCACCTCGCAGACTAGTCGCCTACTACAGCCAAGAACCATATCATTGTGCACGCAATCAGGAGAAAAAACTAGCTTATTTCGAAAGCGCCATAGGTTCCATAAAATTCCCCAAAGAAAATGTCCCAATTTGGCTGATCATTCACAAAATACTCAAAGTCCTGTAAGTTAATACACAACCATTCAGGAATCAGCAGCGTTAGAAATTCCGGGAGCCGTTGAGGCCAAACCAGCGATGTCCACACCTCCATTGCTGCTGAGCAATGTCGTAACAGATGGTTGATGTCCTCATATGTCACGCCACAAGTTACGCACGCCGCCGAGTCCGCCAGGTGCCTCCTCACCCGTTCAACATTGGTTAAGACACGCCCCTTACAGACAAGCCAAAGAAATGCCTTAACCCGAGGTAGCCCCTTGGACTTTTGAATCAACTTCCAAATTTTGTCCCCAACCCCGAGCATTGGGTGCGACCGAGCTGCATAGGCCGTCAAAATCAAAAAGGTTCGTGCTCCATTCTATTTCCAACCCGGCAAGCCAGGACCATTTATTGCCAACGGAGGCTTAATCGCTGCAATATGATCAAGCATCGCCCCTTGGCAAACCATGCCGGAAAGCCTCCCAATGCCATTCCCCATCATTTCCAACCATATCCTTAACCGAAGTGAACCCCGATAACAGTATAGAGCTGATCATGGCAATATGAGCATCTTTGATCACTCAACCGAGTAATTATTGGATCTCTAGGCTATAGTTGTCTTTTAATTAAATTTAAAGTTCTTGTTTCTAAATTTAATTAAATTTTAATAATAAATATGGACGAGTTATGATTAGACAATGAGAATCGTAAAATTATATAATTTTAAATTCAATAAGTATTTAATCTAAATTTGACAGAAACAACGTTTAATTTGATAAATATTAAAACTAATAAAAACTAAAATTACCATTAAACAAAAAAAAAAATTGAGAGTCTTATTCTTTTTTTATTGAAAAAAATACCCCACGTGCCTCGTTAAAAACCCTCAAAATCTAATTGGGGAAAAAGAGTACACATGGTGGTATATACATCATAAGAGAAGAAGCGACATGTGCAAAAGCGCTACATGAAAAACAAAAGGGTACTCACATATGATCCCGAGTAACAAGTACCTCAACCGTAGGCGGAGGTATCGTGAAAGTCCATTCTCCCAAGCATATCTCAGAGCCTCATGCACTGCCCATAACTCGGCCATAATCACCGAACAAACGCCAATACTCTTTGAGAAACCAAATAACCACTTACGCGTAGCATCGCGGATAACACCCCCGATGGCAGCCATGCCATTCGCACCACCAACAGCGCTGTCAGAGTTGATCTTCACACGCCCCAGCCCTGGTTTGGTCCAGCTAACGTCTGTGGTTTCCAGCACACCAACACGCAGCTGTGGAGGCATCCGATTCATCAAAGGAGCAGTTGTGCACTCATCCCTCATACGCACAACAAAACGCACAACATCCCTGATGCGCAATTGGTCATTGTCAAAAGTACGAGCGCATCGATCCTTCCACAAACCCCAGCATACGATTGCAAACAACATCACCAGTGGGGTTGCGACGATACTCTAACGTTCGTGCCCATTATATTGGATGAGATCCTTCATGTAAGGGTAGTTGCATGAATCCATGAAATTGGGAAGGGAAAACAAATAAGACCATACCCGATGAGCCATGGGGCAAGAACGAAGAATATGATTCGTATCCTCCAAGTCACTCCCGCAAGAAGAACAACTGCTAGAGGAGGCCATATGCCGTCGGCAACGTTCAACATTAGTAAGAATACGGTTATGGGCGACTAGCCAAATAAAGGTGCGAACACGTTGGGGGACATTAAGCTTCCAAAGTGAATTAGCCTGACTACCCATCTCACCATTTAAAGCAGTATACGCAGTGGTCGTTGACAATAATCTCGAGTCGTCCCACCTCTATCTTGGCTTATCACGGCTAAATGACGCACGAGGCGAGTGCACGACAGCAATGACCATAACCTTGCTAGGCGGAAGCAACTCAGCAAGTTTGTCCCAATCCCATGTACCCGAGCGGTGCACCATGGCAGCCACGGGAAGCGAGGCCGATTGAGCACTAACCAAGCAAAATGATGCAAGAGGTTAATCAATATCCAGCCAGCGATCCCACAAAAAATTCGTATGCCAACCATCCCGAACTTGCCAACACACATTATCGCAAACCACATCCCAAATACGGCTCAAACCCTTCCAAAGTCTCGAACACCCGGGTCAAACAATACTTTTAGAACAAACTCCATCCCACTTGTACTTATGTTTGAGAGCTTGTACCCATAGCTTATTTTCATCTGTTACAAGTTGAAATCCTATTTTCATGAGCAACGCTTCATTGTGACGAGTCAACGACCGAAGAGTTTTATTCTTTTAATAGCTCAATACATATAAATAAGATAAAATGTATATGATATCATAACAAAAAAAAAGTTGATCTCATTTTTATTTTAAAAAAAATGGAAAGAAAAAATAAAGAAAATGGTGGGGAGTGTTTTATTATTTTCATTACTAAAAGTGATGTAATAATTAAAAAGCAGACAAATAAAAAAACATAATTTAAAATTTAAATAATTATCACGAGATCTACAACAAAAGTTCAAATGGGGGCATCTATAGATGCAAACAATGAAAACAAGATGTTGAAATCCCAAATAATTTATCCGACCTTGTCTTGAAATAATCTTAAAACAATCGAAAATGTGTGGTTGGTTTATTGAACCACAATTAGGCAATTCCAAGCCTAGCCCCGCAGATAGCAGACAATGGTCTAGTCTGGCCGCCCCACCCTCGGTGGATTAGGGCAGCCAGAGCCAACCTTGTGGGTAGTGGCTGGACTTAGATAATAAAGTTTAGGGATAGTTTGTGTTTATAATTTAAAAGATTGAACTAAAATTTTTAAAATTTTTGAGGGTTTAACTAATTTTTTTAATAATTTTGAGAGATTTGATGAGAATTTTTAAAATTACGAGAGGGGATTTAATTAAAAATAACTAAAAATTAAGTTTAATATATATTTTAAAAAAAATTAAGGGGGCCAAATTAAAAATTTTAAAAGTTAAATTTTAATTTCCCAAAATTATGGTCTCACCGATCTCCACAAGCCTCCGCCGCTGCTTGAGGGTGAACCACCACAATCGGTGGGGGTGGAGTCCCCATTTCATTGTTTTGGTGGACCACATTCATTTTCGTAAAAAGCTAACACGTTATCCCTTCGCAAGTTTCTATGAAGTATTATATTATCATATCCAAATTTAAACATGCAATCTTTTTAAGAACGAACAAGAAATGGGTGTTCATTGTAAAAAAAAAAAAACAAGAATTAGGTGTAATTATAAGTACATTGCTTTTTCAAGAATAGAATTCAGTTTTTTTAGAGAAGATGTTATTTTCTATGTAAAGTGGATAAAATTATTTTATACTATTTTTTATTTTAGGTTTAAATCTCAAAATTTAAAATTTTAAACTCCAAGTCCGTAATAATAAATTTTAAATTTTAAATTCTAACCCAAAAATCTAAACTTTAAAATCTTAAATAGAACTTACAAACCTTGAAATTGATAGACTTGTAGTTTACATAGTCTACGTATCAAAAATATTTTTTCAACCTTTATTAGTATTTTTTTATTTTTATGAATTGTTTGATTGAGTTTTCTTAACTCTTTCACCATCCTATTTTCTAAGTTTATTTAACTTTTATAATTTTTTTAAAAAAATTATGATTGTGTTGCATTTTTTATTTATTCAATAAAATTAATTACTTTTATTAGTTTTAAGAATATCTTAATAGTTAATTGCACCACATGTTTCCAAACTATGACTTTCATTTTAAATAATTCCATAAACTTTTAAACATTTCAATTTCATCTTTAAACTATGACCTTCATTCTAAATTGGTCCCCCAAACTTTTGAGCATTCTAGTTTCACACCCAAACTTTGAGCCTCATTCTAAATTGCTCCCCAAAATTTTCAAATGTTCCAATTTCATCCTCAAATTTTTGTTTATAACACATCATATTATTACATAATATGCATCGATGTTTCACGACAATTAACAATTTTTATAACGGTTTTATTAACATAAGATATAATTAACATATATTAATAATTTGAGCATGAAATTAAAATGTTCAAAACATCTGAGGACCATTTTAGAATGAGAGTCAAAGTTCGAGGATGAAACTGGAATGATCAGAAGTTTGGGAACCAACTTAGAATAAAGACCATAGTTTGAAGATGAAATTAAAATATTTAAAAGTCTAGGGAACCAATTTAAAATGAATATCATAGTTTGTGTACGTGTGGTGCAATTGACTCATATCTCAAATGTAAAAAGTTTCAAATCAACGTACACCTTCAGATGATAAATTCTTAAAAACAGATAAAAATAAACCTTGTCTAAAATATATTTGTATCTGAAAGAAACATTTTAAAATTTGATCATTGTGAACCCGTAGAGTGGTCCCAGTGGTAAAGGATAATGTATTTTATTCAGATAATTCGTGTTCGAGTACTTTATGCGCACGATATCTGTGCATTATTAAAGAGCTAAGAATATTAAATAGATATTACCTTATTATCACACCAGCATATTCAAAAAAAAATCATCATTGTAGAAGAAGCTAACTCAATTGATACCATGAGGAGGACCACTTTAAATTCCATCATTAAAAAAAAAAAGAACAAGTGAGATTAGATTCATGCACGTTTGAATGATGACCTAATTAATAAGACGAAATGAGCTGAACTAAGCTGCCAACAAGTTGCTTAATTTTGTTGAATGTGGATCCCATGGATTCTCTCACTATATAAAATTTTAATGGAATAAATTGGAGACCGTTCAAGTTTCAAGCTCCAATCTTCTCCTCATTTTGTGTGTAAACTTGGGTTAGTTTTTTTTTAAATCTCCGAATGATATTGAATTTTATTAAAATAAAAGAAATACAATTTTAACAAAGACTAAAATGAAAAAGAAAATTTAAAGTAACAGTCAATAGTACTCTTTTGTTTCTATCTATCTAGACGTTTTTAAAATGGTAAAGGAGTAATGGGCGAACCAAAGCAAATTTACAAATTGCTTCACAAAACATATTTGAATACACTGGCAAACAACCAAAAAAAGGAATTTAACCACTAAATGACCATCGTCAATCGCAAATCAGATACGAGTGATGTGAGAATCTCTACACAATCGTAAATCTACCGCAGAGGTAAGCAAGTAACGTGCCACAAGAGTAGAATAAAGCGTGCCACAAAGACAGACGAACATGTGCAGAATATACGGGAAAAATAATAAAAAAAGAAATTTTTATTAAAAATTAAAATAAAACTAAAAAAATAATAAACCACAATGACATATAAGAAAGCATGGAGAATACAAAACATCGACGATCGATAACCAGCACTAAAACTAGTGTCGCTGCCGACCAAAGTAAAACTAAAAATAATAATAATAAGTCTCACTGAGGTACTTAGGAGGGAAGAGAGCCCAACTTAGGTTAGTTTTTTTATATAAGGTTATAGGTAGGATGAATTAAGAGCAGTTTTAGATTTTACAATTCTCATATAGTTTAGATTTTTATTTTTATTTTTATTGATAATTTGATTTTACAATCCTTTTTATTCCTAAGCTTTCTTAATAAAATTTTTAGTTTTTAATATGCACGTGTAATTGAACAAAAGAAATTGGTCAAAGTTGCCGAATTCATGTGTCATTGATTCATGCATGCATGTGATTTTGTGTCGGGGGATGGATTGTTTGATGGAATAATGAAAGTCCCTCAGTCCCATGACAGCGGAATCACTCATCATTCTTTGGGACTCGGGTTCGAGCACCAATAATGTATATTGTGTGTGACATTTTTAAAAAAATTAAAATAATTGAATAGATACTACCCTTGCATCACACCAACATATTAAAAAAAATCTTATAAAAAGGAAAAAATACTCTTAATGAATCCTAAATCTATGACTTAAAATATATAAAACAAAAAAAGTTTAACCAACTAACTAAATATACTTGTTCATATTTTACTCGTTTTAAAACCAGTGTTAGTTAAAATCAAATATAGAATTATGTGGATAAAACGTGTCAATTTTAAAGAATACCATGATTTCAACGATAAACATCTTTCGTCCTTTTTCGGTACCCCTTTCTATGTCTCAACATTAAAAAAAGTAAATTCCAAGCTTTAACCCTAAAATTTAAATCCTAAACTCTACACTTTATACCCTAAATTTCTTAAACTTTAACCACAATCCATGACCTTAAACCCTAAACCCTAAACCATAAACTTAATTTTTAAGTGTGAGACATAAATAAAGACACCGAAAAATGGCCGATGATTTCTATTATGATCTCAATGGAGGTATCGTGAATATCATTGCACTAGACTTGGTTTTTTGAATACAAGTGTTTACATCACGTTGTAGGGAATACTGCAACTGCGATGAATACTACAACTGTAATTTAATACGATGCTCACAAGAGATTTAAAAATATACATTGGTTTTATAATCAGGGGATGGACTTATATGAGGGCGGGAGGGAGGGAGCGTCCCTTACAAATTTAAAATTTCTATATGATTTAAAAAATTTATGTATAGATTAATGAAAATCTATTTTTATCCCCTAAAATTTTATAAGTTGGTTCCCTAGAATTTTATGGTCGATGCTTATGGCAATTGAAGGCTGCCATTTACAGCTTGGGCAAGTTAAGATCAAGGGGTAAGGAAATTAGAAAGATAGTGGTATTGCATTACATACTTAGTTTTTGTTTTCTTTACTTTAAGGTTGATATTCCTCCATTTGCACATTGTTTTCTATTCTGAAAAATGGTTTGGCAACAAGCAATACAAAGTTTCTCTGCAAAGCATAGCTGCCCTTCAATAAGCAAACTCAGACTTACAAACCATTCCTACAAAATGCTTTGAAGTAAGCCTTTCTAAAATTAGTTTTTTAATCTGGTAAAAACCCATTTTTCTAATGCCTTAATTGATAAATCACCCCCTTAATTATACCCCATTTTCACTAAGGTACTTTAAGTTTGTTTATTTATTTATTTATTCCGATATAAATACACAACCGTATTAAATGTGTATTTATATTTGACACTAATGTTCAAACCCTCATTTTGTAAATTAAGTCATAACGTTAAAAATAACCTAATGTTTGACTGGATAGTCACTTTGGTTCTTATGTTTTTTGAAGTACTTTAACCCTTAACATTTTATTCTGGGTCAAAATGACTCTTATGTGGCTGAAAATTGTTACTTAACTAACAATAAATAGTATGAAATGACATGTTAGTAGAAAAAATAATTTTATAAAATAATTTTTAAATGATGTGTTATTCTGTAAAAATCAACATCTTCGTCTTATATGACATTGATGTGCACTGCCACGTAAGTTTGTCACGTCATTTCAACCCATGTATCATTAGTTGACTAACATCTTTTATCTTTAGAGGGGTCATTATGACATAACATGAAACGTTAAGGGTTAAAATGTTTCAAAAAAATAGAGGACAAAGTAGAACGTTAAAGGATATTTTCTTGACATTATGCCATAAATTAAAAATAACCATCCAATATGAGGTACAAAGGTGCCTTTTCCTTGGCGGTAAAGCTTGGTATTGTATGTAGGATTAGGTTGGTACATAGCTTTCAACCCCAAAGCTTTGGATTATTTTAAGATCAAATATGGATATGGGAAGTTTCTTTCAATATTTTGCTTCTTGGTAGAACAATCTCAACCTCTACGCCTATGAATGGCAATTGAGAGTCTCTTTCAGTATTTTGCTTACAAGCTTTGACATATCAAAGACGCAAAATTTCACCTAATCAGCTTCATTCTCTTGTTCTTAACAAATTGCCACAATTCGCCCCCTTTTTTAAAGCTTATATAAATAACTCATATACTCTCATGTCTCATATCCATACAAGCGTTGAAGATTTCAAACTTTTAGCTCAGCTCGAATGGCTATCGGTGGCGATTTCGTTTCCAAAACGACCCTTTTTCTCGTTGGTTTCATTGCATTCATTGCTTTGCCTGCGGAAGCTGCTGTGAAGAAGTACCAGTTTGATGTGAGTCAACTCAGAAATGAACGTTTCATTTGTTTGAATTCTCGGGATTTCGTAATTTCGACACGGAAATTATGTGTTTTTTGAACAGATTCAAGTGAAGAATGTTAGCAGACTGTGCCATGCAAAGCCGATTGTGACGGTAAACGGGAGGTTTCCAGGGCCTACACTGTATGCGAGAGAGGGAGATAGAGTTATTGTCAATGTTACGAACCATGCAAAATATAACATGTCGATTCACTGGTAGGATTTTAATAAATCGTATGCAGAAAAATAGTTGAAACAAAGATTTCTTATACTTATAAAGTCGTTTGATGATCTGTTTAGGCATGGATTGAAGCAATATCGAAACGGTTGGGCGGATGGACCGGCTTACATAACACAGTGTCCGATTCAGACCGGGAATAGCTATGCTTATGACTTCAATGTAACAGGACAAAGAGGAACTTTATGGTGGCATGCACACATTCTTTGGCTAAGGGCTACTGTGTATGGAGCCATTGTCATTATGCCAAAACCAGGAACACCGTTTCCGTTCCCGAAGCCGAATATGGAACAGATTGTTGTATTAGGTCGGTTCTAAAGTCGATGTTTTTCGATTGGTTTTATAAGTTCTTTGTTGTGATGATGATATGATGGTGAAAACTGTGTTCATGGTGCAGGGGAATGGTGGAACAAAGATGTTGAAGAGATTGTCAAGCAAGGAACTAACATGGGATTGCCACCAAATATGTCGGATGCACACACTATCAATGGGAAACCCGGACCTCTTTTTCCATGTTCCGAGAAACGTAAGTCGAAACTTGAAGAGACTTTTGTCGAAATACATGTTTTATCATGCAATGCTCGGTGTTCAATCCTGAATGTTTTCGTTTTCCAGACACATTTGCGATGGAAGTCGAATCCGGGAAAACGTACATGCTGAGAATCGTCAATGCTGCCCTCAACGACGAGCTTTTCTTCGCGATAGCAGGTCACAGCATGACAGTAGTTGAGGTCGATGCAGTTTATACAAAGCCGTTCGTCACTCAAGCGATACTGATTGCACCGGGGCAAACCACGAACGTTCTCGTTCGAGCCGACCGATCCCCTGGGAGATATTTCATGGCTGCTAGGCCTTTCATGGATGCTCCACTTCCTGTAGACAACAAAACAGCTACAGGGATATTACAATACAAAGGAATCCCCAACACTGTTCTTCCTACACTTCCTCAATTACCAGCTCCCAACGACACAGATTTCGCATTGAGTTACAACAAAAACCTGAAGAGCTTGAACTCTGCAAATTTTCCCGCAAATGTCCCCCTTAAAGTCGACCGAAAACTGTTCTACACAGTCGGTCTCGGCAAAGATCCTTGCCCAACATGCGTTAACGGAACAAGAATCTTAGCCTCGTTGAACAACATTTCCTTTGTGATGCCTAAAATCGGACTTCTCCAAGCTCATTACTTTAATATGAGTGGAGTTTTTAGAACCAATTTCCCTGATAAACCTCCTAAGCCATTTAACTACACTGGTGCACCCTTGACAGCTAATCTCGGCACTGCACATGGGACAAGGCTTAGCAAGATTGCCTTCAATTCTACAGTTGAGCTAGTGCTGCAAGACACCAATCTCCTAACAGTTGAGTCACATCCATTCCATCTCCACGGCTACAACTTCTTCGTCGTTGGCACCGGTATCGGAAACTTCGATCCTGTCAAAGATCCGGCTAAGTACAACTTGGTTGATCCTGTTGAAAGGAACACCGTCGGTGTTCCGACAGGGGGTTGGACCGCTATTCGTTTTAGAGCAGACAATCCAGGTAACAAACTCAATTCGTTTTCTTTAAAATATTCATGTCCGATATATAAACAACTCGAACTTGGGTAACATAATTTTGAATTTCATTGGATTTCCCGGTTTAGGTGTTTGGTTTATGCATTGTCATTTGGAGCTCCACACAGGCTGGGGATTGAAAATGGCATTTGTGGTTGAAGATGGAAAGGGAGCTGATCAATCAATTCTGCCTCCACCCAAGGATTTGCCACCATGTTAAACTGTTAAAAAAGTTTCTCAAAGTTCAACAAAGACCAAGTTTGTGCATTAAATGTATCTTCTGCTTACATCTGTGTGTTGTGTGTGTATAAAGTATGTAGCTTCTGCAAAAATTGCAGGACATGTCTTGAGGAACAAAATTTAGGGGAAAATATTGTAAATTTCTAATTGTTTTATACTCCAATTGTAATATGAACTCCAAGAAAGGTTCAATGTTTTAGTTATGTAGTTTGAGTTGCAATGAATGATTGGAAAGGAAAAAGATTATTTTGTTGTGAATAAAATAAAGAAGAACAAGAAGAACAAAGAGATGAGAGGAAGAGGGAGATTTGTATTATTCTCAAAATATAGAATTGTATACAATGCCTTCAATGAATCATCTATTTATAGGCATAAGAAGTACATAATACATTAAACTCTAATTCATAGAGATAATATTCCTAATAATAAATAAATCAAACTCCTTTGATAAAGTTCTAATCATGATAGACATCCACATAGATAAATATTCATAACACTCCCCCTTGGATGTCTATGAAGATAATGTGCCTCGTTAAAACCTTACTAAGATAAAAACCCAGTGGGAAAAAAAATCTTTAGCGAAGGAAAAAGAGTACACACATCTTTGATACGCATAACTTGTTGCCTCATTAAAAAAAACCTTACCAAGAAAACCCATTGGGACAAAACCTCGGTTAAGGGAAAAAGAGTGCAACGCGTATTTACTCCCCCTCATGAAAACATCACAGAAGATCTTTGAATCTTCATAATTTAATCTTGAATATCATTTTTTAAAGATCGCGAGGGATGAAACTTTGGAGTAATATGTTCCATGATGTATCAACTTTCAAACTGAGATATACATCTTGTGTTATCTTCACACAAGATAGCTTTTATCATATCTTGTAAAAGTAAATCAACATATCTTTTGGATATGTTGGGTCAATAGTCTTAGCCAAACACATTTTTGGCTTGCCTCATGCATAACAATTATTTCTACGACATTTGAGGAGGCATCAACGGATGTTTGAAGATCTAAATGTAATGATCTTTGTATATTCATAGATATTTCTTGACCAACTAATATATAGTGCTTCAAGACCAAGAAAAGATATAATTATCTTTATTCACATCCAACAATCTTACAACTATTGGGATACTCAATAGATATGCTCTATTCATATTGAATCTTCTTTAAGATTCTTTCAACTTATGTCTATTCATAGACAAAAGAAATATATAAAAATGCTCGATCTTCAGGTCGAGATAAACTTAATGTCAAGATTCAAGTACTTGTATTGAAAGTACTTCATGAGTTTCCAATTTGAAGCTCTTTAGGAGTTCTAAAATTATCATAATGGGTCTTGATCCAAACTCCTTTATAAAATACATAAGAAAATATGATCATTCTTATAATATTTTCTCAATTAGTATTCACTAAGGCGATTATACCAAATGCGCCAAAAATATTCATGAGACATGTCTAAATAAATTTCCTCACAAATTTCCAAATGCTTATAGCATTTTAGATCCTTCAAGGATAAATATGGATCCACAAATAATTAGACGCATGCAAAATTTTCAAAAACTGCCAAAGTAATTGCATCCACCATGAAGTAATTAAAACTTTTCATAAATCATAGTTCAAGTCGTATTTACGACTACTTATTTGTGCCTCACTTGCATTACACCTTTAGGTGTTTGGACTGCTTGTCCAAATACTTCTACTTTAGAAGTTCAAAGCGTCTTTCAACGTTGGCCAATTCAATATCTATACTTCCGGATAGATTTTATACAAGATCCTCGATTTCTTTCTTTACTTCTATAGAAGTATTTTATGTAAAATTGTTTGTAAAATCGTTGTCGACAACTTTCCAATTTTCTGGTTCCATTCTCGTAATGACATAACTCATCGAGATCTCTTCAAGATTTCAATCTTTATTTCAGGTACCTGAAACTCTTATAGAGTTTTATTATTTGTTATGTCTTGGGTCTCTTCAGGAGCACCCGCCTCCAATATATGACCATCTCATATTACTTTCTATTTACGAGAATTTTGATCATTGGAACCATTTCAACTATCATGCTTCAGACATGATTTACATTCTCTCGCTCTAACATGTAATTTATACTTAGAGCATTTCAGCTGGTATACGAGACTTAATTACTCTCATTGGGTCAGTAAATATGTCTGGCAGTTGACATGTAATAACATGAATTATCTTATGAACTTTTAGTTCATATATGAGGATCTAGATAATGATAATTCATTTTCCTCTATCCAGCTGATTATTGTCTCCCCTGATGTTGAGAAAAATCATGTCATAAATGATTCTCCAATTAATGTTTAAGAATTTAAACATAAAAGGAGACTCGTACTCAATATATATTCTCAACCCTTTTTATTTACCCATTTTGTGCGTTGTGGTGGAGCAATTCATATCGCACATTCAAAAATCATAAAATGGGAAATTTATGGTTTCTGACCAAAAACTAATCATAACGGGGAGTTTATTATAACTCGTTGGCTTGATGCGTATAAGTGTTGCTATATGGAAACACCATATAAATAATAACTCTTTTGTTCTCATAGTTTAGCTATTAAATAGGAGGCATCCAATTGAAATTTTGCTAAACTATATTTTTCATAATCAATAGGCTTTGTAACAACTGATATAGCCTAAAATATAAAGCCACTAGCTTTTCAAGACGAATAGTCTAACTGCATAATCTGAATATTTTTAGAATCAATCTCACAAACTTCTAGTTGTAAGTCGATAAAACAATGTAGATGCATCTACTAAAATCATATAAAACTTTCCACATTTGTGGATATATGGGCCCATATTTCGTTCAGATATGCAAGACATACAGTCTCAACTTCAATACAAGAACTTTAAGTTCTAATTCTTTTGGTAAGTGGGATCATCTATATCCTTTGAGAACAAACAACACAAGAACTTCAGGTTCTTTTAGTAAGTGGAATTTAATCAATTCCTTTAAGCAACACAAGAACTTCACGTTCTTTAATAAGTGGAATTTAATCCATTCCTTTGAGAATAAGCACCACAAGAACTACAGGTTCTTTTAATACATGTGCATGTAAATCTCAATAATTTCTGCACCATTGATCAGGATGGTCTAACCGATCATGCCAACTATATATGTGTGTGTATATATCTATGAATTTGTAAACTCCTTGTTTATCATAACATGTAATTCAATCTCACTCGTACATGTCTAGTACGGCCATCAAAATTGTTCCTTTAAAAAGAAATATATTTAGCTCTTTCGTAGCTTTCAATTGAAATTATCTTTTGGTAGCAATATATAACTCTTCTAGAGCTTTCAACTGACTTTTTGGCTACCAGAACTTATATCCATATTGGCTTATTTCAAATGACAATTGATAACATATGTTATCTATAATTCCCAAAGGGATAGTTTGCGAACTCATATTGTTCTCTTTATGACTTTGACGAGTATAACGCACTTTGAATATGGAATAAAGTTCCATTTGACAATAACATATTTGCTCAACCAGAGCCTTTTGTGATATTAGTACTTCCGGATATAGTACTCACATTATTCTCTTGCATTTTAATCGAGAAATGCATAATTGTGCACCTTTCAAAATGTGCTTTGTTTCATTTACTTCAGGTAATGAAAATATGTACTTTGTATCATTCACTTCGAGGAATGAAAAATATAAAATATAACACATCATATCAAGTCGATTATCTATCACAGATAAACTTTCAAGTGCTCTTCCGAAGTATTGATATTTTAGTACTTTGAGAAATACTACTCATATTTCCCCTTGCATTTAAATGGGAAAAATATTTCTTATGCTTAAGTACAATATGAGTACTTGCATTATCTGCTAGGCATAAATAGCCACAATTCTAGGCATAAATAGCCACAATTCATTGTATATTTTATTCCGGAAGTAATCACATTCTTCAAATAATAAATTAACATAAAGCATAAATAAATAATATGTAAAACAAGTTAATATAAAGTAAATTAACATAAATAAATAATAAAATTAACATAAAACAAAATAAATAAAAGATGAATTATTCCCTTTAGAGGTTATAAGGGAAATAAAATAAATGGTGAATTATTCCCTTCCAGGGTTATGAGGAAGTTAACAATATCCAATTGAGTTGGACCAATAACGCCATAATTATTTTCGCCATAAACAAATTTTGTTTATATTTTATTTCATTTATCATTCATGATTATGGATAAAGTCCATAATACTTTGGCGTTTGACAAGTACGAAATCAATGATATATAACATCACATTGGTAAAAGGATTTCACTTCCTTAAAATGATCTTTATCACTCTTGTCATCCTTATAACTTCGCTACCAGCGGGTAGAAGTATTCTTAAAATGACTATATTCTTCATGTGTATATTCATAGCCTCGACCACGACCACAACTTTTAATGTGATTTTTTATTCCTTCCATAATATAATCTCACATTCACTTCAGGGAATGGAGTAGAGCCAGTGGGCCTTTTAAAACCTTTTTCACATATCCTTATCACAGAGAACAAAGATTTAATCCTCGTACGCGGCATTGTTAAACCTGTCCACAAGGTCCTTTAAAAACCTCCTTTGAGACCAGTAGCCTCGCAGAACGGGATGTCCAGCCAATTATACTTGGATTATATCGAAATTATGTCTCTAATTGAATAATAATTTATCATGTTTGCATTCACTTCAGGGAATGAAACATATCCAATAATTGCATGGAATAAACATCATGCTTGCATTCACTTTAGGGAATGACCCATCATTGATAATTGCATGGAATAAACATCATGCTTGCATTCACTTCAAGGAATGCCCCATCATAATAATCGCATGGAATAAACATCATGTTTTGCATTCACTTCAATGAATGCCCCATCATAATAATCGCATGGAATAAACATCATGCTTTGCATTCACTTCAAGGAATGCCTCCTATAAAATTTTTTAGATCAAGACGAATTTTCGTAACTTGAAATTGGGAGAAGTCTATGGTCGAGTTTTTCGACGAAGAAGAAATATTGCTTTCAAGCAAATATAGACTTTATAATAATCTTCTTGTAAATCCAAAATCATCATGATTTATCGCACTTTAAAATTGTATTTTAAAAGATAAAAATAAAATAGAGTTTACCGATATTGAATTTCGTCTCAAAGACAATGATGACGTAGCAAATGAACCAAGGCATCTTCTCATAATCTTTTTTTTTACGCCATGTCTCTTTCCAACTCATTTGAATACATGTAAAACTCAAAACACGGTTAAAAGCATCGACTTTTATCAATAGAATAAAAAATTATTTGAGACTAGATCAAAAAGTATAAAAGTAGTCATAGATCAAGTTGAATAAACATAACTATAAGTGATGTGATCAAATTATAAACAACCATAGTTAAAATCAAACAACATTTTGATGAATGTATAAACACATCAAAGTAACGTATTCCTTTTGCCTTTGATTCACATACAAAGTAATTGATACAAATAATAAAGTTACTTTATATCTCGAATTTATTCATATAAATTACCATAATAATAATAATAATGATAAAACAAATATATAACAATCACATGGCAACACAATCCTTGAATTGAATCAATTATAAATTAGAATGGAATAATAAAAACTTTGAATAAAACTAATATGCTTTAATTTGGTTTGCTTTATCAATCCGTCTAATGAAGTACGACGATAATTTTAATTTTCGTTAATTCAAGAGTTACTTCAAGTATGAATAAAATAATAATAAATTAAAATAATAACCAAATAATAGATATGAATATACTAACTTTTGGAGAATGATAAATCAATCATTATATTAGTATATAAATAAGTAAAACATACCATACTTTCCAAGGTAAGCTGAATATATGATAGATGTAGTCACCAATATCAAATTGAAATTCTTTTCGAGAACCACCAACAATAATCACAGTAATTGAGCGAGCGAGATCGTGCTGATAACGTGTTGTGAATAAAATAAAGAAGAACAAGAAGAACAAAGAGATGAGAGGAAGAGGGAGATTTGTATTATTCTCAAAATATAGAATTGTATACAATGCCTTCAATGAATCATCTATTTATAGGCATAAGAAGTACATAATACATTAAACTCTAATTCATAGAGATAATATTCCTAATAATAAATAAATCAAACTCCTTTGATAAAGTTCTAATCATGATAGACATCCACATAGATAAATATTCATAACATATTTTAATATTTTCAACATTATGGTGTTATTTATTGTAGGTTTCTTGTCAAACAATCTACCTCCAAGGTTTCGTGTATCGAAAAAATGCACCGGTATAATAGGCGAGAACGCCATGGTTTCTTTCGGGGCCATTTTGGAAGAAAGATCAGAACACAAGAGAAACAAATGAAGTACTCGTACGGTTCATCTTTGTTTAACAGCAAAACATTCTTTCAAAAAATTATGAAGCTGGGATGAATATATGTTGGGGAAAGCCCGATAATGGTCGACGTGCGGAGATGTGCCGAAGTTGAAGGAGAATACCTTTACTCCCTTCTTTCTCATCGCTTTGATACACAACTCGATTGATTTATACGAGACGACCTTGTCAGCTGTGCTATAAAGATACAGCTGAGGACAGGGAGGAGGGTGCTCCATGATAGCATTGACAACTTTTCTTAACCTTCTGCATAAAGAGGAAAAAGTAGTAGTTCGTATCAATCCGTTACTCATCGCAACCGCAAGATATGATCATATTCGTAGAGCTTACATTGTATGGCTTAAAGGGAAAACCTACCTGTTCACATTGGGCATATTTAGAATTGATGCAAAGAACTTTTCCAGGGCAGATAGCAGCACAGCTTCGATCATCCCAGGTTCCTCTTTCTGTAATTTCGAATCAGTAACTGCACTTTCTAATCCACTTACTAAAGAACTCTGTTTCTTCAGTATAGCAGCAGTGAAACCTGCTGCCCAGACCTGCAATGAAAAGAATACGTGAATCATCAGTACTTCCAGTTTTCAGAACAAGTATATAATTACTTCATCGAAATGAAATTACAATGTCCAAAGCCGGAACAATGAATCTATGATCTTATACACCAGCAAAAGAGGTCAAAGAAATATTGCGAGTATTCTAGGATAGGATGAGATCCCTATTCTCCCCTCCGGAGGATAAAACGTCAATGAAGCTCCCGTTCAATGACATTGATAGAGCTAGTGAAAAGCAAAATAGTATGATAGAGCTCTTAACAAACTTAGAATAAGTACATATATCAAAAAGTTAAAAGCTTAATATTCAAACATCCCGAGGACAGACATACTCATTCCTGTGTCTTTCATATGGCTAATACGTGAATCTAAGGTTCTCAATTGAGTAAACAAAGCATAATACATGGATGTTAACTTTGATCAAATATATAGAGCTACCACTTGCAAAATTTTCCTAATCTTCACATCCAGATCCTGGACTCATTCTCTTGGATAAAGGCCAGATTAATCACAATTCATCATTTTGAATTTGCATAAGCTTGAATCTTATTAGTTTCATTGTATGCCATTTAAGACCAAATCTTTAGTAACATCAGCTAAAGAACTCAAGTTCATAAACAAAAATCCCCCCCCCCCCCCCCCAAAGCTTGGATCTTACTAATTCCATTGCATGCAACTTAACACCAGATCTTCAGTAATTATCAGCTAAAGAAACTGAAGTTCATAATTTGAGATAAAGCTTTATTTTAAAACTCAAATTCATAACTCAAAAACTATACTTAACACCAAAGGTTCATAATTAGAATTTAAAGAATCAACATACAAAAACAAAACCTTAAGATTAAAAGGGTCAGCTCCTCCTGAATCAATAATCACTCCTTTTATCTTCTCTTTCAATCCCTCTCTTCCCTGAAAGCTATCAAGAAGTGAACCATATCTGCCCCAAAAACACACAAAAAATACCCAAATTTACAATCAACAATCAAAGTTTGAAAACGAAAAAGAAGAAGCCCTTTGTTCATAAAACTTACACCAACCAGCCGGTGTTGCTAAAAGAATGGAAAATGAAGCACCTTTCACGACCATCTCCCTCTTTCTCCAAAACCCACTCGGCCAACTCATTTCCCAATTCAGATATACGCTGCTCGAGCCTTGCACCGACATCAAACCACAGCAATTCCTTAACATCTACAAAAAAAGTAACCGCATGGATTCCTCTTAAATTGTGCCATTCAACGTATCTCTTTAAATGCTTGGGTTTAGCCCCAAGCCATCCCAAAATAACCACGGTTACCACTTTATCTTTGCACCCAAAGGCCTCATCTTTTCCATCGCCATTGATGACAATATTCGGCGCCACGCCCGTTTCTTTTGCATTGGAAGAAGAATAATGAATGAGTTTTGCAGAAACTCTGAAATAGGCGTCGCTGTTTAGCGTTTGAGGGAGTTTGCGGAAATGGGTTGTTGTAACTTTAGTGAGAAACGGTGGTGTTGGAGGCGATTTGGTGATGATTGAAGAAGAACAGAGGGCGTTAGAGGAAGCAGCTCCCATGGTGGAAATTTTGAGCCGAGGATTTATAAAAAGGAAAGGTTTATATATCGGCTGTTTCCACATTGAAAGTATCTACAAAGGAAAGTCGATGCTGCTGAGTGCTGAGTAGTGAGTACCAAGGGGACTATGGAAATGTATCTACTACAAGGAAAATATATATGGTTCAAAAAATTGTTTTTTAATACATTTGACGTTTTTTTATTTGTGAGGTATTATGTGAGTTTATTAAGGGTTAAAAATATGATAAACCAATGTGTGAACTGGGCCGGCTTTGAGAAAACTTACAACGCGCCTTCCACACGCCCCTAAAATTTCCTTTCGCCTGGAATTCCCGAGCCTCAATCGGAGGAGTGCTGCCTGGCACTGGAAGTATTGAACGGATTCGTCTCAGTGTGGCTTAGCCCCTCAGACGGCTGTCGTGCTCTGGTGGTGAAGGTTCCGTCCCCGGAGGTGGTTTGCTCGTGGCGTTTTTCTTGGCTACGGAGGAGATTGCAGTGGGGATTTGCAGTGGGAGCGTCCGCTTTCTCCGGCAGGGCACTATATCTTGACTCCGGAGGAGTTAGCAGTGGGAGCGTCCGCTTCTCCGACAGGGCACTGTAAGCACCCAGTTACCCTTTCTCTCGCCCGGTCAGTCCCGTATCACCCCGATCTCTGGTGGTTGATCCTCGTTCTCCCCCTCCTTTTTGCCCCGCTTTCTGGTGGTTGAACCCTTTCTCCCTCATATCCGCCCCGGTTTCTGGTGGACTTCCTCGTTCTTTTGTTTGTGGCTGTGCGATTGATTGCCCATGGGTGTTGTCTTGCTTTGCTGAATTTTTTCATGGACAAGTATGTTGTATTGTGTTTTCTTTGATGATTCTACTTGGAATTCTGCTCCTCTGTGCTATCGTTGATTGGTTTGTCACGCTGGTGATGGTCCGCGGCGATATATTGATTAACGCTTGAGGGCCCGTGGAGTACTTTCGTCTCTGTTGTTTTCCTAGTGGAATTTCGTGCTCCAACACGAGCAATACGCCTCCTTTGAGGTGAAAGGCTTTGCTGGGTCTGAAACCACTGCTTTGTTCCGAATCTCCGAAAGGAGCCCCAGGTTTTTGTTTGTCATTGCCGTGTCTTGTGGTTTTAAAGACCGGTGGTGCTGACTTTGTGTTCTGAGAGAATTATGTCAATACTTGCGTGGAATATCCGAGGAGTAGGGAACCGAAAGTCTGTGAGAGCTCTTCAAAACTCTATCTTCAAGATCAAGCCGACAGTTATCTTCCTCAGCGAAACAAAACAGAAAAAAAGATATTTGGAGAAAATAAAAATGAAGATGAAAATGGATTCTTCCTTCTATGTTGAACCACAAGGCCTTGCTGGAGGACTTGCTTTGTGGTGGAAGTTGGAAGCAGATGTCACTATTCTGTGATATGATCAAAACTTCATTGACACGAAGATCAGAATTCAGGAGGGGGACTCGTGGTACAATACTTTTATATATGGCCCTCCCAATAAAGCAAACCGTCAAGAATTTTGGAAGAATCTCTCTAAGTGCAGGGAGAACTTACAGGATAAATGGGTGATTATTGGAGACTCAAATATGGTTGCGTGCCAGGAAGACAAAGAAGGAGGGAATCCTATTAATCCCTCGGAAACAAAATGGTATACTGACTTCATCGACTCCTCAGGTATGATTGAGGTTCCTATTAAGGGAGGCAAGTTCTCTTGGTACAACCAAAGAGGGGGAGAACATGCTATTCTTGAGAAGCTGGATAGAATTCTGTGCTCCCCAGAATGGAGCTTCGCCTTTCCCAAAGCCATGGGTATGATGGAAATTACCACTGCATCTGACCATACTTCTATAGTCCTCCTAACTAAAGGGCTAGCCAGGAAATACAAGAGAGACTTCAGATTCGAAACCAAATGGCTTCTGGAGAAAGATTGTTCCCAGACAGTGGATAGAGGCTGGAATATCGCTCCCAGAGAAAGAGTGAGATCAAGATTCTGAAGGAAGATCCATAGCACACAAAAGACCCTTCTGCAATGGAACAAAGAAAAGATGAAGAAGAGAAATGAGAGAAAGCAATCTTTGATGGATAGCTTATCGAAACTCCAAGGAAGAAAGTTATCGGAAAGGGAGCTGGAAGATTATAAAAGGATAAAGGACGAGCTCGATACTGAATGGGAAAACGAGGAAAGATATTGGCATCAAAGATCTAGGGTGAACTGGTTAAAGTGGGGAGACAAAAACACTAAATTCTTTCACGCTACAATCATCCAACATCGAAGGGCTAACTCAATTATCAAAATCAAGCATGAGAATGGGTCCTGGCTCGAGGAACCGGAGGAGATAGCCACTTATTTACTCCAGCACTTCCAGCAGGTGTTCAGAAAAGACCATTCCATTGACACGGACCGGCTTAAAAACATCATTCCCAGGGTTGTTACAACTGAAATGAACACAGCTCTGTGTAAGCAGGTTGATGAGGAAGAGATAAAAAAGGCAGTGTTTGATATGGGAGCAACGAAAGCTCCGGGGCCAGATGGCTTTCCCGGTTGTTTTTACCAATCTTTCTGGAATACTGTAAAGGACGACCTTATTGGAATGGTTACAGCTTTTTTCAAGGAGGGGGAGCTTGATCCTAAAATCAACAAAACCAACATAGTGCTTATCCCAAAAAAGGCAAATCCTACGGAAGTCTCCCATCTGAGACCGATCAGCCTGTGCGATTTCTCATTAAAAGTAATCACCAAAATCCTCGCAACCAGACTAAAGGTCTTTCTTCCGAACCTTATTCCGCAGTACCAATCTGCGTTCGTGAAAGGCGGAGCAATTCAGGACAACATCATCCTGGCAAACGAAGCCTTTCATGCGATAAAGAGAACTAGAAAAGGAGGAAAGGGCTTTATGGCACTCAAGATTGACTTGGAAAAAGCCTATGATAAAGTGGACTGGAATCTCCTTCATCTTGTTATGAAGGATATGGGCTTTGACGAGTGGTGGATCAGCAGAGTGATGAAATGTGTCTCCTCTGTGTCTTTCTCTCTGGTGGTAAATGGAGAACGAAAAGGAGAATTTCTTGCTGAAAGAGGCCTACGGCAGGGCGACCCGCTTTCCCCTTTCCTCTTCACATTCATTTCAAGTACCTTCTCCTGGTTTATTGAAAGAGGAATTGAAACGGGTCTCTTCACAGGCTTAAGAATTAAAAGAAGATGCCCCACTCTGAGCCATCTGCTGTTTGCGGATGACTGTCTTGTTTTCATAGAGGCATCTGAAAGCAACTGTATAAGGCTTACGCAGACTCTCCAACTCTTTCAATCCTCCACAGGTCAAACTGTTAGCCACATGAAATCTTCCGTTTTCTTCTCTCCGAATGTCAGCAATAGTCTTAAATCCCATCTCCAAAATATTCTGGGGTTTAGGACAATGAAGGAGGACTCAAAATACCTTGGGCTGCCTTCCTTCTGGGGACGAAGCAAAAGAGAAGCGTTGGCCTTTATTCGCGATCGAGTCCTGAACAGGCTTAGAGGTTGGAAAACCAAATTCTTGTCCAGTGCTGGGAAAGAGATACTCATCAAAGCAGTTGCTCAGGCTATTCCCACATATGTGATGTAGTGCTTCCTTCTTCCGGTTACATTCTGTGATGAGATCAGTTCCATTGTTGCCAAATTTTGGTGGAACAACTGCGCTGAGAAGGAGATGAGCATCCACTGGATCAATTGGAAGGATCTTTGTAAGCCTAAAGAACAAGGGGGAATGGGATTCAGGAATCTCAGATTGTTCAACAAAGCTCTCGTTTCTAAAATTACCTGGAAGGTGATCAGGAATCCAGAATCCCTGCTCTCTCAAGTCCTCCGAGGAATTTATTTCCCAAACGGTAACATCTTCGAGGCTCCGAAGTGCTCCAATCCATCGTGGGCCTGGTCTGGAATTAGAGAAGGAATCAAAATCATAAAAAAGGGTTCTTTTTGGAGGGTTGGGAATAGGGGTGATAACGAGCCGAGCTGAGCCCGAGCCTGGCCAGGCTCGGCTCGGCTCGGAAACAGTGTATTTGGGCTCGGCTCGGGCTCGAGGCTCGCCGAGCTCGGATATTTAGGCTCGAGCTCGGCTCGAAAATAATTTTATTGGGCTCGGCTCGGGCTCGAAGCTCGTCAGGCTCAGCTCGGGCTCGTCAAGCTCGGCTCGACTCGAAATAAAAAAATTTGCTATAGTTTTTTTTTATATAAAATATTCGTTAAAAATCTCTTTCATAACCAATACTAAAACGAAATTTAATGACCAGAAAGGGAAAAAAGTGCCAAAAATTAGATTAATCCAAATAATCAATAAATATTCTTATAATACAAACATATAATTAAAGAAAATACAAAATCAAACAACAATCAACTAATGAAAGAAAATACAAACACATAATTTATTTTAGTGCATATATAGATTTCGAGCCTGTTCACGAGCTTTTCGAGCCGAGCCTAGGTAAGCTCGGCTCGGCTTGTTAAGGTTTTGAGCCGAGCCCGAGCCCGAGTCGAGCTCACTCGAGCCGAGCTTTGACCGAGCCGAGCCCGAGTAGCTCGCGAGCTGGTCGGGCTCATTATCACCCCTAGTTGGGAATGGAAAAAGCATTTCAACCTGGTTTAACAATTGGATTCCGAAGATCAAGGGCTTTAGACTTACCTCTCCACCGCCGCAGGGTTTCCTAGCACCGTCCGTCTGCTCCCTCATCAGGCCCGATTGGACATGGAATGAAGCGAAAATTCAAGAACTTTGCTCCCCAACAGAAACGAAGGCGATTCTATCCATCCCGATTGGAGGACCAAATGTCCAAGATGCTCTCATATGGGCCGGTAACAAAAACGGTGAATATTCTTCAAAGTCGGGATATCGTTTTATGGAGGAAGAGGCTCGGGAGGCAAACAAACCCTCCTCCAGTGAAGGAACCCTAAATAAGAAAGAACTATGGAATTCAGTTTGGAAGATACAGGTCCCTTCCAAGATTCGAGCTTTCTTGTGGAGACTATGTCATGATATTGTTCCGACTAAGAGTTCGTTGAGAGCCTGTTTACATGGGAACCTCAAGGACCAGGACATCTGCCCCCACTGTTCTCACCCTCAGGAATCGGCAGAACATATTCTGTTTCTCTGCCCTTTTGCTCAAGCTATCTAGAGAGCATCGGCTTTTAATTACTCCCCTACTGCAATGGGCTTTCCAGGATTCCCAAAGTGGTGGTATCAACTAAGCCAAGATCGAAATCTGGGGATGACCAAGGAAAGTCTCGCTCATATTGCGTTCATCCTTTGGAATATATGGAAAGCAAGGAACGCACTAGTTTTCGAAGGGAGAAAGGAGTCCCCCTGGGATGTTTGGCTAAGAGCAGATCGTGGCTTTATGGAATTCCAACAAGCAAACAAACTTGACTCATCTGAGAAACCAATTGAAGCCCCGAGAAATGCAAAGTGGATGCTTCCCCCTTCAGGAGTTATAAAAATCAATTGCGATGCAGCTTTTGACCAAGATTCAGGGAAAGCTTCGATCGCAGCTGTTTTCTGAGATGACTCAAACTCTTTTGTCCATGGAGTCTCAGCTCCCTGTTGGGTGCCGTCTGCTGCTGCTGCTGAAGCCTTTGCTATCAAACTTGGACTCACGACAGCAAGTCACCTCGCCTTTTCAAAGGTTATCATTGAAACAGACAATAAAGCTGTTATCAATCTCCTGATTTCAGGGGATTCTTCGGATTGGGTTACCTTTGCCATCGAAGAATGCATCAAAATGTTGTCAAAGGAGTTTGAGTTCTGCTGTTTTTCCTTTGTGAGTCGATCTTGTAATCAGCTTGCTGATTGGCTTGCTAAATTTGCCAAGACTGAACAGGACCAAGTATTTTGGAATCCTGCAGTCCTCCCGTCACATCTATTGTACTCTTAAGTTTCTTATCTATGCAAGTTTTTATTGATAAAAAAAATTATTAAGGGTTAAAAATTGAATAAATAAACTAACGAAGTAATTTAAGTAATAAGCAGTTTGGTATTATTTTAAGTAGGTTTTGAGTTTGAGGTATTGTATATGTAGAAAATTTTTAAGACTCACCCAACAAAGTTAAGTGTGCGATACTGATAGGTCCGGATTAATTAGGGCAAAGCCCTGAAAATCAAAAGGGCAACAAAAAAATTAAATAAATATACCAATAATTAGTTGGTGTAGTAGATTATACACTAAATTTCTTAAGCAAAGTCAGATGTTCAAATAACGTTGTGATGGAGTAAATTGGATTAAAATGTCGCCATCATAATAGACTTATGTAGTACCCAATTTATATGAAGCAATTTAGAAACAAACAACATGATATATATATATGTGTGTGTGTGTGTGTGGATAGAATCCAGTTTACACATGTAAAACTCTTTAAGTTTTACACGTTTTTCAGATCGTTTGATGAGTGAAACGAATGGATGAGATTAACATTAAAATATGTGAAGATTATCACTTGGGAAAAAAGTAAGGAGTTAATCTCAACCATCCATTTCTCCCATCCAACGATTCAAAAAACATGTAAAACTTAAAGAATTTTACACAGTGTAAGTTGATCCCAGTATATATATATGAGATAGGATTCGTTTACACAGTGTAAAACTCTTTAAGTTTTACACGTTTTTTGGACCATTGGATGAGTGAAACGAATGGATGAGATTAACAGTAAATATGTGAAGATTATCACTTGAAAAAAAAAAGAAAGGAGTTAATCTGAGCCATCCATTCTTCCCATCTAACGATCCAGAAAACGTGTAAAACTTAAAGAGTTTTACATTGTGTAAGTTGATCCTAACTCTCTCTCTCTCTCTTTCTCTCTCTCTCTCTCTCTCTATGTATATATATATATATATGGGTTTGTCTAACCTATGCATACTGTAGAGTGTCCACGAGTTTTATATTTTGTACACATTCATGCCCTTATTATTGTTGTTCCTAAGCTCATTTAGATATATTTAGGTGCATTACATGCATTATAACAATATCTTTTCTTTTACCATATTTTTATTAAATATTTTATGTTTGATTGAGAAAAGTTATTGTTTTAGTTTAATTTATATTTTTAGGTGTTGTAGCAAGGAGAAGAGAGGACAGAAAAACTGGAACAAAAGGAGTTGTACTGAAGCAGTTCCAGATGCCGCCAAGGACTCTGCCGAAACAACATTGCCGTCAAGTTCTGCCCAGGCAGGAGATACACCGACTTAACCAAGATAGGACACGGTTGAAAGAGGGCAATTTCCTAAGCCCAATGAGCTCAGTCTTGCAATTTTCTGAAGCCTGTAGCGGCAGATAGAGCTGATTCAAGATCGATAAGTAAAAGCACTTATCCTTACATGCGGAAGAAGGCAACGTCCAAAGAGTCCATATTTAAGTCAAAAAAGGAGTTTGTATTTAATGTGAATATACTTTAAGAACTTATACTTCAAGGAGGATTCAAACTTAGGCCATGAGACCTATATATACCCAATGTATGCAAGGGTATAGGGGCACCTCGGATAGATTGCATATCGAGAGAGTATAGATGGGGAGATAACTAGATAGGTTAGAGTTGTTGGGGGTCGCGGCCCAACTCTCCTAGGGTTTAGGCGCGTGTATGTAAAGTAGTTTGTGAGAAATGATTGTATTAGTTTTGAGTTGTTTTCAATAAAATTCCAAAGCTTGCTTAATATATGCACTTCATTCTTTCGATAAGTCTACACCAGTCAGTTGAGAGAATCCATTTGTCGGGCACGAAAGTGCAAGGCTCACGAAAGGGTTAAGCACGGTCACAACATGTTGGGACGTGACTAACTTGGTTCTACACCAGTCCACAAGTTTCAGCGGCTAAGAGGGATCACCAATCGAATGGACTTGCATGTGTTAGGTTTACGTTGAGATTGCTAGGTATTGCCTACATCACGTGAGTGTTCGAGCATCCTTGCCTAGAAATAGGAAGGATCACTGTCGACTATCCCGCCGAGCTTGGAATGTCTGTCAGACTTGCCGCCATGACTTATTTCCATTTCACCTACCGATACAGCGAAAGTTGCAGTGGTAGTGACCCGCTGTGGCCGCGTGACAGGGTCGTAGCTTGCCGCCTGCCATACCCGCTGAGGCAGCAATTCATGGCAGCGCAAAAACATACTCAGACTTTACAATGTAGACCACACGCTACTGAGTTGCATTTGTCTTACCCAATCTATCGACCAAATCTCTCCTTATCATCCCTCTCATCGCTATCTTTATTTTATTTGTGTTTTTATATTTCCACACCGTGATATTTAATTGCGCATTTACTAAATCTTTGTGCAGGAATCATTTATAGGAGCTGCTCCAATTCCTGTGGGAGACGATATCTTTTATACTATAACTTGACAAGAGTGTACACTTGCGCTCATAAATAGAGAACACCTAGACGCTCTACACATACATGTATATGTTAAAGGTCATTTAAGAGCTTGCATTAAATACAAGATTTTATTTGGAAAAAATACAATCATTTAATGTATTACCAAAACTCTAAAAGATTCTATTGAAAAAAACACTCATTCAATATATTAGTAAACCATAAACCATAAAATATTAAAACTATAAAACCCTAAAACTGTAAGTCATAAACACATAACCTTAAATCATTAAACCCTAAAATCTATACTCTAAATCCTATCCATAAACCTCAAATCCTAAATCATAATACATTAAATGAGATTTTTTCCAATAGAATATTTCAAGGTTTTGTAATACATTAAATGATTGTGATTTTTCAAATAAAATTTTATATTTAATGCAAGCTCTTAAATGACCCTTAACCTATGCATACATGCATAAATTAAAAAAAAACGTGTATATATATATATATATATTATCATAAGTTCTTATGCTATACTAAAATGTTCATTTTAGTCTCTCTATTATATAAAGATACATTTTAGTCTTGTACATTTCAAAAGTGAATGTTCTTCCTCCGGTTAAAAAATTTATTTTTTTTTTCTAAAAAATTTTGTGCAGATGTGCCGCTCAACATTTTTGTAACTTTTTTCTTTTTGATTGATGGTCGACAATTAATCTTAGTATTAGTTGTCGACTATCGAGTTTATTATTTTTCTTATTTTTTTAAATTTTCATTTTTTTAATAAGAATACCTGTCTTTGTGGCACACATTTTCTCTGTCCTTGTGACATGCGTTTTCCTCTGTTCTTGTGATATGTTTTTTTGTTTTGTGGTTTGTTTCATCTGTCTTTGTGGCATGATTTCAACATACTCTAGCGGTCGTTTGTTGCTCGCACAAATATTTTAACGGTGCTAGTTTCTGATTATGATTTTGGCAGTGGTCATGGAAAGTTAGATCCCCACTCGGTTGATGGTTATTTGCCGATGTAACTAGTCCTGGGTAGCAGAACATTTTGCATGATAGTTTGGGTTGCTCACCATTCATTTTTCATCTGTTATGCGTCTCGATTGGATAGAGACATGGAGATTCAGGAAAATTTCTGGATGTTAATGATATGCTTATCTCTATGGAAGTATTGACTTTTCTTTGTATATGGGTTGTAAGAGATTTTAGTCTCTTTCCTAGATGCGTTATAATTGTGATATCTTCTATAGTTTTAATAAAAAATCAATGGTCATTATAAAAAAAATGAATGTTTTGGTCTAAAACTTTAAAGTCATAGTTAGTTGGTTTAAATATTTTAGTTTAAACACCCTTTAAGTTTCTGTCAAATTTAAAATTAAACAATCAGATTCACTTGAAAAACGAGAGTAGTTTATTCAATGGACATTCTAAAAATGAGTAAATAAGAGCAATTTATGATGATATTGATATTTTTCGCCAGTACATGAAACATGTCCAACTGGAATTAAATTTTTAAATAAAATATACCAAACACACGCATATATAATGTTATACTTTTTTCTTCATAATTTTGATTTTTTTGAAAGTTTTAATGAAATTTTAATTTATTTTATAATTTTTATCATCTTTTTCAATTGAACACTTACTCTCACTACAAATCTAAAAATTCTGAGAAAAATTAATAACATTTTTTTCAATTAAACATTTTTTATGTTTTTAGTTTGTAAATGTAATAATATTGAAAGCAGAGACAAAAGAGATTAGAGTTAGAATATGCATTAATTTTACATTTAATTTCACAAATGTTTAAAAATTTTGTGTAAAATTTTTACAAAATGTTTTGCAAAAGATTATTTTGTCCAAGTTCAAGATTGAAAGGGACTTAAAAAGTATTTAAATCGGATATTTAAGCTAACTAACAATAACTTTAACGTTTTAAAACATATACAAATCAAAATATTAACTTAGTTAAACGTATAAGGAATAATCCCTTTTATAATATAGAGTCTAAAATGAACTTTTAATTATTATAGAGAGACTAAAATAAATTTTTGAGTATCATGCAAGGACTTCTAATATACGTTAACCATGGATTTAATGTATAAGGAAAATAAAATAAAGCTAAGAATTTATAACATAAAAAGATGGGTTCATTTCTCAAAAAAAGAGAGGCTCCAAACGCTGCGTATTATCCATGCGAACCTGGACGAAGGATAAATGAATACAATTAATTAAAAAAAAGAAAGAATTATCCAATTGCCTGAAAATTGAAATCGCGAAAATGCCGAACCAGTTTCAGTGAAGCTGCTATCAACGAGCGGAGAGAACAGCACCAAGAAACGGGCGGCGGTAATGGAGCTAATAGCTCTGCACATTTCTCCGGCGTTACCCGGAGACTGTTTCTTAACGGCCAGAGATAGTAAGCCTTCTATTTTCCCTCACACCGTTCGAAATCGTCACGGAAAATCGCGGTTCCGATTCCAAGCTCGAAAAGCCGGTTCCAGGAGCTGGAATCCAAACAAGATTTCCAGGCTAGATTTAATCCAACAAGTACTTGAAAGAGATAATCTCATTGAAGATTCACAAGAACTAGAAGGGGAAATAAGCGGTGACGATTCGTCTTTTTTGTCTTTGAGTGAAAAGCCAGATAGGAACATGGCTTTGCTCGACGACTATGAGTTGGAGGAGCTTGATTTTTCCTCTCCCACTAACCATCGCAGCGGTTCGTAACCTTATCTCATTGTTCCTCTTTTTTTTTGTTATTTAATTTTCTGTTTTTGATTATTAATTCTTTCAAAAATCAAAAAAGGATATCATTTTCAATTCCTCATTTTTCTTTTGTCATAATTGATTAATACGGTAAGCAATTCTACTATAACTATAAAAGATTATAAGAGCGAGAACAGTTTGAATTTTTACGGATTGAGCTGAACTCCTTTTGTTGATGTACGAACTCGTCAAAGATTACATAGTCTACGGTTGTTTTATATCTCGATGGCGTGTCAAATGTAGGGTATGTTGCTGTTCTGGGGAAGCCCAATGTTGGGAAGAGCACATTGGCTAATCAAATGATAGGTCAAAAGCTGTCTATAGTCACGGATAAACCTCAAACAACCAGGCATCGAGTTCTTGGTATATGTTCAGGCCCAGAGTATCAGGTTTGAAGATTAGTTCTTTTGTTATAACTATTGTTTCCCATGTTTTTGGTCGTTTTTTCGGTATTGCAGCAAATTTTGCGTCTAGTTCCTTGGTGACATAGGGCAATCATGTTCCATTTCTAATCCGTATGACCCCGAGCTTTACTTGCAGATGATACTGTATGACACTCCAGGTGTTATGAAGAAGAAAATGCACAAGTTGGATTCTATGATGATGAAGAATGTCCGAAGTGCTGCCTTAAATGCTGACTGTGTACTTGTTCTTGTTGATGCATGTAAAGTGCCTGAAAATGTATGCTTCACGGTTTCTACATACTTTGTTTAACATTCCACCCTTTTTCTAAGTTCAGTTTCTTATGTCTAGATCGATGATGTGTTAGAAGAGGGTGTAGGGGATCTCAAGTGTACACTGCCCACTCTACTGGTTTTGAATAAGAAAGATCTGATAAAACCTGGTGAAATAGCAAAAAAGCTTGAGGTAAGAATCTGCCGAATTTCGGATGTGCTTTCATGTTGACTTTTCTTAAAATTTAAGATGCACATTTGTATTGTCACTAGTGGGTTTGTTGGGAAATAGTTGCAGAAATACTCTTATCTTGCTAATTTATTTCTTGCATTGTAAATGTTTTTGACCTCATCTTTGTTTCTGAACTAACTTTTATGTTAACTGCTTGCTGGAAGACCTAGAATAAGAGTAAAAGCCATGGCTGTAATGGCCAATTTTCCTTGCAATGCTTAGGGTATTTGCTTTACCTTGTCTCAAAAGGCTAGGTTCCTTGCAATTGAACTACCATGTAATATGCATGAACGTTCTTAATTAGTAAGGTTTTTATTCTTGTAATATTGACAATTATCAAATTAGTTTTTCTTGTTGTAGTCTTAGTGTTTTTTTTTTGTTTTGTTTTTGTAATTTATGGTGCACTAAATGAAACAAAGAAACAAAGCAGATGTATTAGTCCAACATTGGTCGTAAATGTTGCTTTACCTTAACCAAAGTCTTCAAAGGTGTTCTCCCTTAAAATATTTGGAGCAGTGTCTTCAGTATATTGTTAGTTGTTACACCACCTAGCATGTGAGTTCAACTTTCACTCGTCGAATTCTTAGGTTCATTATGCATGTCCTGTATTTTAAGTAGCTCCACGAATTGGTCTTTGCCTTCAAGGTTGGTTTCCTAAATAGAAATCACATGCCTTGCAGTGGTATGAGAAATTTACTGATGTTGACGAGGTCATACCTGTGAGTGCAAAGCATGGACATGGGGTAGATGATGTCAAGGAGTGGATCCTGTCAAAACTTCCTACTGGGCCACCTTACTATCCAAAGGTATGTAGAAACTCAACAGATATATCTGCTTTTGTATTCCTCACCGGCTTATATTTGAGAATGGAGAATGGTAGTAATTCTTGTTATCAGGAATGTTACCTTAAACTTGTCAAATATTTGAATTTATTTATTATTAAAATGAAAAATCATGTAATTGAATTAAGCTTTATCTAATATCATTCAAAGCAAGAAGCAGCAATTGACTTTGATAACTTTATTTTGCTTATATTGAACTTAGTTTACTACAAATGTACCCAGACTCAAGAGATGCTAGATTACAGTTGTCTCATATCCTTCAATTGAGCTTCTAACTCATATAAATTAGGGACATGGTATGATTTTAAAACTGCACTTATGTCAATACTAGGATTTTATTTGGCTTCATGCTAATTGTTGCCTTCCTCCAAAAGAAAATTTTCGCCCAACTTTTGGTGGGACTTAAAAAATGAACAGCTTCTTCCATATGAACAGTGCTTGTTGTTTATGCATTTCCAGGACATTGTAAGTGAACACCCAGAAAGGTTCTTTGTAGCCGAAATGATCAGAGAAAAGATATTTATGCAGTACCGCAACGAGGTTCCTTATGCATGTCAGGTATGGACTATAGTTATCAAGATTGCTAGCAAGATATAATCATCATGTGTACCCAATCAAACCGGATTTCATCTTCATATTTTTCAAGGTAAATGTGGTGAACTACAAAACAAGGCCAAATGCAAAAGATTTCATACAAGTAGAAATTGTTGTTGAGAAAGACTCCCAGAAAATCATCCTCATTGGGAAAGTAAGTATTATCCTGTGTTTTCCAGACTTTTTGCAATTTGTTTGCTTCATTTCAATGGTCCCTTGAGCTTGTTGAATATGTTTGAATAAAAAGTCAAATTTGACCGGTGTTTGATATTTCAAATCAACTAATTTTAAATATGACATCTAAATAATGTACATTCTAAGCCTTGCATTTGATGCCTTGTGTCCTTTACTATTGAAGGGAGGGAAAGCTCTGAAAATACTTGCAACAGCTGCGCGACTTGACATAGAAGATTTCCTACAGAAGAAAGTCTTCCTCGAGGTGCGAACTTAAATCACAATGCTTCTCTTAAATTATAAATGGCGCAATGTGCATGATTTACTTTTGCTATAAGGTTCTGTTTTCTTTGGAGATCTAAAGGCTGTTCCCACAGTCGTCCTTTGAAAAAAGGCACCCTGATAAGGGATGTTGACCCTTATTTTTTAAAGTCATATTGCAATCATTGGCAAGTCGAACTGAGATTGCATTTCTCCTGTGTTCGAATCCCAGTCTCATTGTTTATGCGAGGATCGGCTCTGTTTTGAAGGTCTAAAAACCATTTTCCCAATTCATCTTCTGAACAAAAGTTGGCTCGATAAGGTTCTTTTATCAAGTCAAAATTCAGTCCTTGATTAGTTGCCATAGGATTTGTTTTCCGTTCAACACGTCATCAGCATCATTTTCACCATCATAGCTAAAATGCCCACCTTAAGGAAATTCATTGATCCCATTTAATTTGTTCAAGCATGGTTAGTACTACCCTGAGTCCCTGACATATTAATCTGAAACAACAAATTCTATATACAGATTGAAGTGAAAGTAAAAGAGAATTGGCGGCAAGATGAAGGGCTTTTGAAATATTATGGCTATGGAGGGCAAATTCGAGCACTATGACATCGCCCCACATTTAGTACAGGTTATTTTTTTGTATAATTTTTAAGAGTAGTTTTATGAAAATGTTTGAATCAGTTTTGACTTACGTTGGGTTCAAGAAATTTTACTTTGATTTCAGGTTTCATCTTATATGCATTTTTATGGTAGCACTAGGTACCTGAACTTATATAATACCAATATTTAGATTACTCCATAACCCTACCAGGCTACCATTATTTTCCCGGAAAATTTAAAACCACTTCCCAGTCTATTGTTCCCTAATTCTAAAGCCAAGCTTGAAAAATAAAATGTTTACCAAATTTTATCCGCCAAAATAATTAAAAATTTCACTTAAATTTCAAATCCAGTTTTTTTTTTTTTTTAATTTGGTGTTACTTTATATGTGATTTTAATTTGAAATAATTGTATTTTTTTTGGCTTTGGGCATGGATTAAGTAAAAGTCAAGGGTTTTACTTCAAGCTTGATATTTAATTACTCATATATAAGTACATAAGAAGATAATGCTTCATAATTTCTTAAGAACTATAAGAAAAGTGATGGGGTTAATTTGTTGTTTGGCCATTTCTTGGTCCACAATTCTCGCATAATTGCCAAACAAGGTGTCCAAGTTTATCCCTTCTCCAAAATGGTTGTAAAGCATGGATTCTTGGATTGCCCTCACCGTCATGGCCACCGCCGTGCCGTAGCTGTCTCCGCCTTTGACTTGTTTCTCGATCTCGAATGTCTCCATCCTTTGTAATTCGAAGGAACCTTCTCTTCTAACTTCGTCTTCAATTTCATTTCTTGATGCTGCGTAAAAATGAACATCGTAACATTCAAGCTTTTCCTTTTCAATTTCTCCCTGCAAAAAGAGAAAAAAAATGGAACAGGTGAACAAGGGACACATATTACACATATGTATTCGGATTTTGTATGCGGAAACATAATATGAGATTAACCTGAAATATATCGTAGAAACAATATTTTATGTGTGTCAGTATTAGTTACTACAGTAAGGTTAGGTTCTAGACATACACAATAAAAGTCACCGCACAGGGTTCCTAAGAAAGAAGAGCTCAAAAATAGAGAATTTAAATTAAACTAAATATTTATAAACAAAATAAATTTATATATTTTTAAACCTAAAACTCAACATGCAAAATGAATGATAGTTTTTAAGTGAAATGTTTATTTTTTAAATGTTTATAAGTTAATTTTTTGTTGTTCACAGAGGATAATCTAATAATATTTTTTTGTATTAAGGTAATTTTCTTGAAAAAAAAAAACTTACATTCCTTACCGATTATAAATTAAGGACCTTATTTTAATAAATTGCATAAAATCTTTAAAATCTTCGAACCATTCCTAGTTACTACAAGATATAGAGATTATAGAAAATTCAAAGAACCTTAATGGTTAGATACATGAAATATCTTCTATTCCATTCATGGGCGAACTAAATACAAGGTGGGAGGGGCGTTCGTCCCTCAAATTTCATGGGTTAATTCTATTTTGAGTTTAAATAATTTTGAAATCATTGCAATTAAGTTCTTGTTTTTTTTTCCCTCTCAAAATTTTATGATTTATTATTTTTTAAGATCTTATAATCTAAAATTAATAAAATTAAACATTGACCCCTCATTTTTCTGTTTTAATTACTTTTTAATACCTTTTAATTTTAAAATTTGTATAATTATACCTAAAGTCTCTTAATTTTTATGGTTTAATTACTTTTAAGACGCTAATTATTTTAAAGTAATTAATCTATCTTCTCGTAGTTCAATTTTTGTTCCGTCTCTGATTCCATTAATTTAGTGTTTTACCAAACTCTTGTTCACCCATTATAAAACTCATCTCCTTCATAGAGATCCCGTTGATGAAGTCAAGAATTTTACATAAAGGGTTGGGATAAAAAGCATCAAATTATAATTTTTTTTTGAGTCAAATGACTATTTTTAATATAAAAATACCAAAAACTTCAAAAAAATTCCGAAAGAGAATTCGAAAGGGAGGGGGTCGGGGACTCAACCCGCCCCTCTAATCCCAGAAATCTTATTTAAGACTTCTTAAACAACCTCGACCAACAAAATTATATTAGAATAAAAAATCATTTGTTGATAAAAATTTAAGTAATTTTTTAAGAATATACACAGAAAAGATGTAAGATTTTATTTTAGTGGTAAGGATTTTTATAATTAATAAAATTATATAAAAATTAAGAATTTTTAAGATGTGCGACCATCAGTAATGATATTAGGAAGGGACTGGTTGGGGTGCGGCCTCGGCCCCTTCCCAAAATAAAATAATATAAAAAATTCTTAAGAATGTATATATTTAACCCCTCATAAGTTTAAACTCTTTAACCGACCCTCCAATAAATTTAAATTTTTTAAATGACCCCTCAACCATCTCGACTCATCCCTGCATGCATGCATGACAAATTACATGATGGAGATGTTAGGAATCTGTGACCTGTGAAACTGATATGGCCAGACATTTTGAGAGAATTTCCCAAAAGAAAGAGTTGCCTCTATCCACATGTGCTTGGCCTATTCTTCCCAATGTGATGAGCACCATTCTTCCTCCTGTCACAACCTCCTCCGATCGTGATTTCAGGAACAACCAAAAGTCCTCCCGGAATTGATTCCGGTATGCTTCGGACACCCTTGGAGGACTCGATTCCGATATGTAAACGCTTCCTCTGTTAATAGACCTGCCATGCTCATCGTAAAGTCCCGGAGGTACCTGAATGACATGCAGATAATTGATTAATATGACAAATGCATTTTCAGTAGAATCGCGCATTCGATCGAATGGAGTCGCGGAGAATCGAACCTTGGAGAGCCAGTGCAAGCTGTAAGAAGAATATATGAAGTGCAGGCAATTGTTGGGGAACAGCCTCCCATAAAACGAACCAGGGTAACCTGCTACGAAAACAGCCGGACACGAACACCTTTCATTTCTGTCTTTCTTAAGGTCCCTATAGAAATCAGGCAAGGACTTAAACACGGAATTGAAGTCATTTGTGGGAAGATCATTTAGGAAAACTAGAAATTCGGGCACGGGACGAAACATTGTATGGCTACTTCTTTCGACGGCTTCGACAATGTCTTTGATGAGCGACAACGAGTTCGGTCCTGAAGAACAGCCCAAATCAGCTATGCCTAGGCTCTTGGGAGTTACTTGGTTGTAAAGCTGTTGTATTGTTTCCATGGTTATGTGTTTCACCATATCTGAAGCTTTTTTCTGGTATAGAAAGAAAAAAGAAGCAGACAAGATTATATGGCACAAAGAAAATGGTGAGAAAAATTAGAAGGGAATTAGGCCAAACCTGGAGAGAAGAATTCTGGGCATAGCTAGTTTTGCCTACTCCTCCACTCATATGAAACACTTTCTCTACATCCATGTTGGAAAAGCTTGCTCTTACTGCTCATATTCCACTTGGTTCTTGATTTAGTCCCCTTTTAAAGCCAAAATTTACTTGTAAAAGCATTATTTTGGATTACCATTTTTTTAGCATTCTTAGCATGGTTTCCTTCCAACAAAAAATTTCTTTCTTTTTGATGTCCCTATTTATGCTTTTACACGGTTGATCATAAAAAATTTTATGCTTTTACACTAAAAAAATTGGTTTAAGGTTAGAGTTTATGATTAGTGTTTAATGAATTAGGGTATAATGTATTTTTTACGGTTTGTTTAAAATTTTAAATTTAGTGTTAGAATTCAAAATTAATTTTTTTTGTGTTGAAGCATAGAAAGGAGAACTGAAAAGAGGCAGGGATCGTTTTCTTACTAGAACAATTTTTTTCCTTCATGTTAACCCATATGAATTAAAATATACTAAAATGGTCGAAACACTCTTGACATTTTATAATGTTAAATAGAATATAGGAATTTGAGGGTGTACTTAGTTTTAGAAAATAGAATTCTTATTTACTTTAATTTTTAAAACATAAAAAATGTGCTTATTTGGAAATTTGAAAAAATATTATTGAAAAATAAAAATTTGTAGAAATTACAAAATAAACAAATTTCATTATTTTCACTAAAATATTCTGAAAATAAGAAAAATTTGAAAATATTTTAAAAAATCAAAGAATTGATCATTGTCAAAGTTCACATAAATGGGAAAAAACAGTTAAATATAAAATCCTTATATTACTCAAGAAAAAATATTAAATCCTTATCGATCTCGAAAAAATATATATATAAATAATTATTTTTTATGAATAAAATATCAGTAAGTATTATCGGACTTATAACTGAAAAAAACACTTTTACTTATAAATGTTGTATTTTATTTTCTATAAAAATAAAATAAAATAAAACAAATCAAAACAAAATAAATTAAAATATTTTATACTCAATATACAATTTGTTTTATTATTTATTCAATCACTCGTTTTTATTTAAACCGTTTTTTGGATTGTTAGGTAATAATCTTGTTATTTATCTAAAAATTATACTTTAATTAAAGAAAAAACTTTGATACATAGTATGTCTAAACTAAGTCTTTTAGTTTTAGGAGTTATGAGTTTAGTTTAGGGTTTAAAGTTTAGGAATTTAGTGTTTAGAATCTAAAGGTATTATTTGAAATTTAGGTTATAAGATTTAGAATTTAAGGTTTAATTTTTAGGATTTAGAGTTAAAACTTTAGAATTTGAGTTTTATAGTGTAAATATGTAGGTTAGTGTAAAATAAATTTTACGTAGCCTTGTGTAATAAAATTGTACCCTTAATTTAATTACCTATTTAATTATATTTGAAAAAAAGAAAAAAAAGTTATAATCTAAAGTGAAAATAAAAAATATTTTATAAGAAATAAATAAGATGTTTTTAATCAAAACGAAAATAAATGAAATGTGTATGTTACCATTTCTGAGTTTATTAATTATTTTTTTAAATTTTTTTGTGCTAATACAGACATAAAGAAGTGAACTAGGATTTCAAATCCTCAAGAAGCAAACGGTGCACACCAACCGGCGGCGCGTCAAACAATTCTTCCACTGCTGTCCCTCCTTGACTCATGGCCGCTAGGGCATCCGCAACCATATTCCCTTGTCGTCCAACATGGCTAAGCCGGACACTCCATTCCTTGTCCATCAACAATCGGATCGAAGCCACCAAACTATGACCTTGAAGCTCAGCTGAATTATTCGACAAGATACGAATCGTCTCCAAACTATCCGACTCCACTTCCACACGACGGAAACCAAGTCGCCAAGCATGAATCAACACATCATGAACACCCCACAATTCCGCAAAAATAACAGGGCAACTACCCACCTTGCGATGAAACCCAAAGATCCATTGCCCTTCGCTATCCCGTAAAACTCCACCAACTGACGCGCGGTGGTTAATCGGGTTGACAGCGGCATCCGCGCTGGCTTTGATCCAGCCAACAGCAGGCCGACACCATTGCACCACCGGCCTTTCCACTCTCGCCGAAACCTCCCCCCTCCTAGCAGCCTCGGTAAATTCCGCAGCCACCCTTCGACATTGCAGCAATAACCGATGATTCTCAACGTAATTCGCATCCAACAACCACTTGCACCGGTCCTTCTACAGCATCCAACAAGTTGACGCAAACAAAACATCCCACATTCCTCCACCCTGCATAGCAACCATGTTAGAGCGCAGGTTTTCGGATAACCAAACCTGGAACAGTAACGCAAAAAATCTAGCAGCAACAGCAGGCGGAACCAATTCCCTCCAGACCTCTTTTGCTTTGCTGCAGTCGCGTAAGGCGTGAACCACATCTTCACTCGCACCCCCACAAATACCACAGGACGGGGAAGAGCCCATATGCCGACGCAAACGCTCGACATTCGTGAGGAGGCGTTCATGGGCAGCGAGCCATAAAAAGCTTTGCACCCTACGAGGAACACGCAAAGACCATATAAGTTTCCAAATGGCATTCACCCCACCCCCGGTTGCATGATGGTTCGCCGAATATGCCGACTTAACACTAAAGCAACGTGACTTATTCCACCTCCATCCCGGGTTATCCTCGCCATACCCCCGTTTAGGTGGTGGCACAACCGCTAACTTCAGCAATATATCCTCAAGTAAGTGCTGCGCAAGGACCGACCAATTCCAGTCCCCCGCATCCGTTACCATCCCCGCCACTCGAGCCGGTTCAATGACCGTCGGATCCAAACAGAACGACACCAAGGGTCCCTCCTCATCAAGCCATGTGTCATACCAAAAATCCGTGAGCATACCATCCCTCACGTTCCAGCAAATTCCATTCTGAACCTCGCTCCAAACACTAGCGATACCCTTCCATACACGAGAGCAGCGGGTCCTCCGAAGCTGTAACGGAAGACTGCCATGCCACCGGTATTTGGCCTTAAGTACTTTAACCCAAAGCTTGCTATCATCGCTCACCAATTGGAATCCAAGTTTGTAACCCCCTCGTCCCGGTCTAGCCGGATGACCGGTCCGAGTGGGCCACACGGGGAAAACCAAAGCGAAACCCAAAGGGTTCCTCCTCGGTTAGCAACCCTAAATTTTTTTTCTTTAAAACTTGCCACAAACGAACCCCCAACCACAATCAAACTCCCAAATTTTAATCTTAACTAAAGGCATTTTAAATCCTATGTATTTTTCTCTTTAAAAAGACCAACAATTCAAAACAGTGCAATACTAAGCAGAAGTTTCGAAACCTTGGGGAAGGGTTTCGAAACTTTTGCTGGCAGAAACCCCTGGAACCCAAATTCTCCAAAGGTTTCGAAACCTTGGGGAAGGTTTCGGAACCTTTGACCATAGTTTCGAAACCTACCCCAAAGGTTTCGAAACTTTGGTTGGCAGAATGTCCTGGAACCAAATTCTCACCAAAGGTTTCGAAACCTTGGGGAAGGTTTCGGAACCTTTGACCATAGTTTCGAAACCTACCCCAAAGGTTTCGAAACTTTGGTTGGCAGAATGCCCTGGAACCCAAATCCTCTGCAAAGGTTTCAAAACCTTACCCATGGTTTCGAAACCTTAGTGCAGGGGATCACTTTCTGCTCAACCAAAGGACTTCCTAACCTTGTACAACCCCAAAATCATACATGGACATTCGCAAAAGCTTTAAAAGGATTCAAGGCATGAAATAACACTCACGGGACGCGTACATACATTCATTTCCACAAGCATACATGAGACAAAGGTAGCATTTAACATAAACCAAGGCATTCGAACATGTCATTTCAAACAAAAGAGCAGAATTCAGCATTTAGAGTCATACATGGAGCTCAAGAGCCCAAAAGGCACAAATCAACACAAGAGGTTTGCACTCATACATAAAGCAACCTAAGCATCCTAGACATGCCATCACACACCATCAATCAACATAGCTTTACACGCTTTACAATCCAAAATATCAATCCGAAACAACATCATTCAAAAGAGTCATACAAGGCTCATACAACACACCCTATTGCCACATTGCTTAATTACTACGAAATTAACCATACTTGAGCAACAACTTGGAAAGCCCTTCTTGCCTTGCCTCGAGCTAACGCCACGCTAATGATCTGCATTGTTGAACATTGAGAGCGTAAGCTATAAGCTTAGTGAGGGTGCTCTAAAACGGAAAACAACAACAATGCAGGGTCCAAGCACGTTAATCCTAGTCATACATACATCCAACATAGGCATAAGAATCAAGTAGACTTAGCTAGTCTTTCAAGTGGCATATATGGTCTCTCAATCCTAACAAGCTTAATCATCAATATCATCAACATACAACAATACCATATATCACACTCACATATCACCATCATATATCACATTACATGATTTAAGTTTAATTGGCCACTTTAATTACCCCGATTGTGCGGATATAAACCTTGACAACACTTTACCTCGGTGGGATTCCACTCATAACCGGACCTTGCATGTGCGGGATTCCACTCATCGCCACATGCCCTACGGATGGGATTCCACTCATCATCCCGTAGAAATATAATAAAAGCTTCCGGTGGAATGCTACATCACCGTACTCCTCCTTGATGACTTAACGCCATCAAGGCCACGTACGTTTTGACTCAATTTGTGTGCACACTATCCTAATGATCGATCATTTACAACCGGTAATTTTTAGTGCCAATTATCATCATCAATCACATATCATCAACACACACATGCTCGTCACATATATCCACATCATGATATATTTATATATGCACCATATAATCACAAGTATAAAAGCATAGCTAGTAATCACAAAGCATTTAAGGATATCATGAGCTAAGCTATCAACTTGAATTAAATGGAAGTGGCCTACCAAGCACACCTTACACACACACACTATACATACTCGAACCAAACTTAAAAACAAGTTGAACCACTCACCGCCCTTCCTTAGCAATTCGAACCAATCTTCCTACGAACCCGGATTCGGTCCCAAAGCCTCTTCCGCGCTTCCACTTGCTCTAGCCAAACAAAACATACATATTACTTCCCAATTCAATGCTAAACTCAACCATCAACATACTTTGCTAACACAACTCAAATTCCACAATTTCCAAACCACATAACATCTCTAAAAATCTCATTTTCGGACTCCCACAACTCAAGGCTGAAAATTCAATTTCCAAGCATCCAAATGGCTTCCAAATCATCCCAAAACACCCTCATACCATAGGTAGATCAACAGCCCTTTAATTTCAACATAAAACCCACCAAAAACTCAAGTTTTACAACCTTAAAACTAGCCCTAAGACCATACTACGAATTTTTATCAAAACTCAACCAAATTAAGGTATGTGGTGTATTTCATCATGCTTAAACAAAACCCCAACATGATTTATCAAAACAAATCGAAAAACCCCTTTAAAACCCAAATCTTAACATAAACCCTAATTTCCAAAACACCATATTTTTGAAATCTAAAACAAAGGATAGATAGAGATTGAAAAGGAGATTAAGAAAATGTAATTACCTCTTAAAACGGGGTTGAAATCAAGTGCTAAAATGGATGGAATAGTAACTCAAGGCTTGAGAGGTTTTAGAAATGGTGGGGGCTTTCAAATGTGAAAAGGGGGAAGAATGAGGGAAGAAGACAACTTTACAATAAAGTGGTCTTGCTTTATTTAAAACTTGGGTAAATAGCAATATAGGTCCTTCCCTTCATATTAAAACTCAATTAGACCATTATTTGAAATTGAAATGTTTCAATTAAGTTTTATTTGACTCGAACTAATATCCGGCTAACTCCTAGGCCCAAAACACGGGTGTTACAAAGTTTCATTAAAAAAGCAGCATTTTGTTGTTGCATATTCTTGAAACCCAAGCCACCATCTGCAACCTTACGCTGAAGATCCTCCCAACGCAACAGCGAGGTACCATGTGCATGACCCCCAGCTCCCCAAACAAAACGACGAATAAGCTTTTCAATCTCCCTACACACCCCTTTAGGTAGCCAAGTCGACTGCATAGTGTATACCGAAATGGCCTGTAACACGGACTTCGCAAGCGTGACACGCCCGGCAAATGATAGCTTCAGCGCCAACCAAACCGAAAGCCGCCGATGGATCATGTTTATGATATAGGCGTAAGTTGCCTTAGTAACCCTTGTATGTAGCAGCGGAACCCCAAGGTACCTTCCTAGGTCACTTACGACAGCAAAACCAAACTCACCAGCAATAAAGTCCCGAAGTTCCATATCAGTATTCCTCGAAAAACACACTTGGGTCTTCGCCACACTCACTCGATGTCCGGACCAGACACAAAAATCAGAGAGGATATTTCGGATAACCTCCATTTGTTGCACCGACACCTCAGCAAAGAGGACAAGATCGTCCGCAAAGAATAGATGGGACAGTCCCGGCCCTGTTCTAGAAAGGTGAATTTGCTTCCAATTCCCGTTCTGAACAGCTCTCGTAATACTCTGTGATAGTTTCTCCATACAAAGCACAAACAGATAGGGCGACAAAGGATCGCCTTGTCTAATTCCACGCGTAGGTTTGAACACTTCAGCAAGGTCCCCATTCCAAAGAATTTGCATAGTTGCAGACCGAACACAAGCCATAATAAGATCAACAACCTTATTTGGAATTCCCGCATCCCTTAACGTTTCCTTAATAAAACCCCAATCCAACCAATCGTAGGCTTTTTCCAGGTCTACTTTAATTGTCATCCATGCTTTCTTTCCCGTCTTAATACCCATGGAATGAACTACTTCCTGTGCTAGCACAATATTGTCAACAATGCTCCTACCAGGGACAAAACTAGCTTGTGTTGGAGCTATCCAACGCAGCAAGAAAGGCTTAATACGACAAACTAATAATTTTGTAATGATTTTGTACATTACCGTACATAAGCTGATAGGCCTGAACTGGCTAATAGAAGTAGGCCTGTCCACCTTCGGAATTAGCACAATGAGCGTATGATTAACTGATTGATCTAGTACTCCCGTTGCGAAGAATTCTCTGACACACTGATACACCGACTCGCCAACGATAGCCCAATTTTTCTGAAAAAACGCAGCCGGCAACCCATCACAACCCGACGTCTTAAGAGGTTGCATACTAAAAACAACATTACGCACCTCATCCCTCGACACGTCCGCTAACATTGGGTTCAGCTCCTCCCTCCGATACGCATAGAAATCACCCATAGGTCCCATACTAGCCTGCCGTAGCTCACTGGTATATAGGTCCGAAAAAAATTTGGTAGCATGAGCACGAAGTTCATCCGCATCACTACTCCATCGACCATCCTGCAACTTCAGAACTCGGATAGTGTTGCGTCTCCTTTTAGCGAAGGTCAAGGCATGAAAGAAGCGCGTGTTACGATCCCCTTTTTCGATCCAAGTCGAGCGAGACTTTTGATGCCAAAGACTCTCTTCTTGATCCAACACATTTGCCAACTCTCGTTTCAGCTCTATTTCAAGGGACTCAAGAAAGTCAGAGCGTGAATTTTCCAATGCCCGCTCAACACCGTTAATGCGCGCTAGGAGTAAAGCTTTCCGTCTACCTATGTGCCCAAAGACCTCCCAATTCCAAGCCCTACTTTGCTCACGGAAAGATGTAAAATTATCCACAACGCTTCTTGAGTTAGACCAAGACCTCTCCAATAGATTCGAAAAGTCCGGATGGTCACTCCAAGCATGAATGTACCTCCATGGCCGCGAATTCTTCACCCCTTCTCCACATTCGTGTTCAACAATATAGGACGGTGATCCGAGCCAAGGCGCTGCAAATGCACCACTTCCGACGCTGGAAAACTGTCATACCAATTCGCGCTACACAAGCATCTGTCAAGCTATTGTGCTAGGTTACCTCGTCTCCAAGTAATCGCTGGCCCATGGAACCCCATGTCAAGCAATGCCGCCTCAAACAAAAAATCAGTAAACTTGGCACATACCCCAGTTCGGATTGAAGACCCACCACTTCGTTCCGAAGTCGCACCAATAACGTTAAAATCACCTCCCAACACCCAAGGTTGGAGGTTTGGAGGTTCCAAGGCCCGAAGCTGAGACCATAGACCCTATCGGATACTCCTCGTCGGGCTTGCATAAATAAAAGTGATGAAGAAGCTCTTATTGTTTAGGTTATCCGAACATACCCCATGAACGAATTGATCCGATACAGCAACAACATCAATGGTAACAGTCCCTCTCCACAAAACCCAAATTCCACCCGAAAAACCCGTCGCCTCAACTCTAAACGAAGAGTCAAAACCCGACCGGCGAATAAACTCATCAGCCTTAGCTCTACTGATGCGAGGTTCCATAATCGCAACCACATCAGGATTCTGCTTCCTTACAAACATTCTAAAATATCGGTTAAACTCGGAGTCAAGCGCTCACTGAACATTCCAAAACATAACTCTAACCATAAAAAAATAAATAGAGTAGAGATACAACCAATCAACTCTGCATTGCAGACTCATCCTCCTTCGCAAAGGTAGAATTCTCTCGCCACTGGACAGCACCATGGGCTACATCCGAACCCTTACTGATCCGGATTTGCGTCCCATCTCCTGCCACCGCTCTGTTAAGCTCTGACGACATGTCTTGAATCCAGCTAGTGCTAGAGATCCTATCATCTTTTTTCTTGGTTTTTAATCCTTTGCGGGTTAACCCTTTGCCTGCCGCTAAGGTCTTGCTCACGCCTTTAGAGGTGTTGCCCTGACTTATTATGGCCGAACCACGCCCGTTTTGATCCCTCAAAGCTGGCCTCACCTCCGTCACACCCACATGAACTGCCGTATGTTTATCCTTGCTCAAACTAGTACGACCTTGGACAACCGGCACAGCCGCTGCCATACTGGCACAACCACCAGCACTGCTCCCATCCTCTACGCCTACAATATCCCTCCCCACCGTATTCGCCACAACAGATGTGTTGCTAGGAATCTCGCTGCTGCCACCTTGCTGCGAGTTACCCGCAGATGCTGCACTATCCTTTGGCAAGGAACCGTCCACTGGAGCCACACTCAACTGCTCCACCCCTACTGTTCCTGCACCTGACTGCTCCTGCACAGGAGGACCCTGCATCACCGGTTGTTCCACCCCTACAGGAATTTGGCTCTCCATTACAGCCCCATGAGGTGTCGCTTCTGTCACCTGGTCCTCTGCTGCAGCTGATAGCACAGCGAAACGCGAACCGACCTTCTTCCCACTCTTACTAGCATCACTGCCCCCCTTCGACGCAGCCGCCACTTGGCCACCTCCTCTTCTGCGCCGATTAGCAACTTGCATCCACGGCCCGTAGAGCTCATCTGAGAGCTCCGTGCTAACACTCCTAGCAGTCTCCGCATTCGCCGGCTGACTCGATTGACCACATACCTCCTTAGAGTGGCCATACTTCGCAAGCCTGATTAAAAGGGCGTCATGTGTCTTATTTAGTTTTTTTACTAGTTTAAAGGAGAATACAATTTATAAGATAATATGTTCATAGATATTTTTAACCTTTTGACAATGCACATATATTATGTAGGCAAAACGGTTTGAACTCGTATCTCCTAGGATGAACATTATGTGTCTTACTTAGTTAAATTTGTTTCAACTATCAAAACTTTTCTCCTCCATAAATTAGAGTGTATTATACACTTTTTACGAAGTGTAATATACACTTAAATACATTATAATTCATGTTCTAGTATATGTTGTAATAAATTGAGCAAGCACATTTGGCTGGTTGACCAAACTATTCATCTTTGTTCTTTCATATTTTCTTAAGTCATAAGTCCTAAATTCACTAAAGAACACCTCATTTTTTTTCTTTAGAATCTCACCTCCCCTTCCTCTCTAGGTAAGATTAGAATTAAAATTTATCAAAAGAAATAAATCAAATAACTTTCAGTCAACGATATTTGATAATTTTTTTAATCTCATTTGTAAGGTTAAAAAACCTCTGCCATTAATATATTATTACGACTATTATATTTGTTTTCTTACTTGCCATTATGGACGTATTTAGTATAGTGCATAGTACGTCATGTGACCCACCATTAAACATGAAAGAAATTCTTATTATGCATAAGAGAAATAATGTGTTCTTTTCAGGTGTAATTTTTTATGTTCCAATACAAACAAAACGTTTTTTTTAACGAATCAATATTAAAAAGTTAAATTTTAAGTTATAACTTTAAATTTTAAATCATAAACTATAAGGATAAATATTCTATACACATGCGGTGGAAACTGAAAGTTTCCACAAGCGCCTTAGTTTTAGGGTATAGGGAGTTAGTTTAGGGTATAAAGTTTAGGGGTTTAGGTATAAGGGGTTAGAATTTAGGGCTAGTTGTTTCAATTTGAGGTTTAGGGTTATAATTTAGGGTTTATAGGTTAAAACCTAAATCCTCACCATATTACCTTAAAAACTAAACCCTAACCTATAAACCCTAAATTATAACCCTAAAACTTAAATTGAAACAACTATCCCTAAATTCTAACACCCTACACCTAAACCCCTAAACCATATACCCTAAACTAACTACATATACCCTAAAACTAAGGCGCTTGTGGAAACTTTTAGTTTCCACCGCCAGTGTATAGGATATTAATTCAAACTATAAACCCTAAAAAGGATCCTACTCCAGTTTCATAAACTCTAACTCTAAATACTAAACTTATTTTTTAGTGTGAGATATAAAAAGACCACGCAAAATGCATGTGCTTTCTATTCTATTATGCATGGGGTAGCTTTAGAAGGGTTATATTTGCTCTTTTGGGGTATATGTTGGTACTTTCAGTTTTGTCTGTAATTTATTTTAATATAATTTTATATAATTATATAATATTTTGATTATTTTAAATTCTATTTTCTTTCAATTTGATCCTGAGTGTTTATTTTTATTTATTGTATTGTATATTTATTGTTATTAGATTTTTATTTTATTATTATAAACTATCACAATTAGTTTTCGGTAGCTAATATACTTTTTATTTGCTTTATTTTCCATTAATTAAGTTTATCTGTAGTCATTATTATCTCCTAGTAATTTTTAATTTGAATTTTTATGATGTTTAAATGCATATTTTAATAACTTATTCAATTAACAGTCAGTTTACATGTGATTGCATTTAATGCTGCTTAGTGGCAAAAAAATCATATGCTTTGTAGGTGTCATTTTCTATGCTAGCGCTAGAAAATTAAATTTTAAGTCCTAACCTTAAATTTTAAATCTTAAACCATAAATTTTAGACCCTAAAAATACGTTCTAACTTTAAACTTTAACCATAAATTATGAACCTAATATTTTTAGTGTGAGGTATAAAAAGGGACGCCGAAAAAAACAAAAAATTTCTATTTTGCTTAATGAACCATCAAATTTAAATTTTTAGATATGCACAGGCTTGGTTGTTCAAGTTACATTAAACCATTGTAGCAGGGGGGACCTGCTGGAAAAGCAAAGGTTATCACAGATTTTGTTAGTGCTCCTATTGGTTTATGATGGGATAGCCATTAGTCATTCAATATTGTGAAAGTTAAAGCTTTCATTTGCATGTAAATGAAGACACCACAGAACCAAAGTCGTACTCTCTTTGTATGCCCATAAAATCTATTGTTCTGATTCAGGAAAAAGTTGGCAGTGTTTTAAAAGTTCACGAAAAGGGCTCAAAGCTAGCTCAATTATGTCATTAGATTCATTTTATGGTTTATAATAATATAACTTAATAGTCAACGATCTCTAGAACAGAAGTTTAAAGGCTTTCGTTGATATTATCTTTTTTTTCAAGTTGTGAGTACACTATTTATTAAGATCAAAAATTTTTCCTTTCTCTCTAAGTAGGAAGGCAAAACGATTTGAACCCGAATCTTTTAGGATTATCCGTTTTTTTAATGAGATTACTTGTTGGGATCTGAATTTAAATTCTTTTATTCAAAACATAATATGATTTACCGAATAAAAATCATATCTTTTTGGTATATCCTAATACTAAAAAATCAAATCTTAAGCTCTAGTACTAAATTATAAATCATAAACCTTAAACCCTACAAATATATCAAACACCCAATACTTTAAACTCTAACCCTAAAAACCTAAACTTAATGTTTTAATCTTGGGGAATAAATAGAGGCACTAAAAAGTAAGAGATTTCTATTTTCTACTCGTGATTTACCACTGCACTCAAAGTAACATTAAAATCTGGGTTGAATCACGTTGTTCGCCATATTCAGCGATGTTAAGTTTTACTTGGAAGAGTTTGTGCAGAGCATTTAATTTGAAGCCTTGACGACGGCAGTCGTCATGTCTTTTGGTTCAGTGCTGTCTTGTCTTTGGTTTTTGGTCGATTTCAACTTTGTGTGTGTAGAAAGCGAATGGAAGTGTGGGTTAAACTTGGGTCAGAGTTGTGGAAATGGCAGGCATGCGCCAATCCCATAAACCATGAGCCATAAGCTTCGTTGAACGAATGCCTTAAAACTGATTAACAATGTATCAAATCAAAACCAAAACATACGCTAAAATGATGGTGTTGGCGGTGGGTCTTGGTCCACTAAAACCAGTAGGGGGCATATGCACCGCCCAAAGAGGAGCACAAATGAAGCATTGAAACGAGGCCAGGCCCCCCCATTCCCATTCCCATTTCACTTCAGCTTTTCTTTCTTTAATTAATATCCTTTGCATCTGCAAATCCCATACGCCCATACGCAACACATAATGCGTTAGGCAACTAGCCATTGTCCACGGATTGGGAAATTTTATGGTCCTTTGTGTTGCACATGCAAAAGATACGTCCTTCATCGTCTTTCACTCTTTAAAGCATTATATTTGGAGTAGTGAAAAATGTTTCAATAAGTGGGTTAATTTTAGGGTTATGAATTTAGTTTAGGGTTTAAAGTTGATATGTTTATGTTTAGGGGTTTGTAGTTTAATATTTGTAGTTAGAATTTAGGGTTTGAATTCCCAATCACTTTTTTTCTTTTAATAAAATATAGTGGCCTTATTTGATAATTAGCGAATTACAACGGTTGATCCTGCCTCAACATTTGTCGTTCTGCAAGCAACACCAAGCCCTTGAAAACCAAGAAAACAATTAATGGTGTTGTAGTTCTCTTATCAAGCACTTTGCAAACAGGAATTGCCATGCCAGCAAGAAAGCACCATTACCTGCTGGATGGTGTTTGAATGGGAATTTTGAACACAAATTGCTATGTCGAAAGGCAATCGACACACTCTCCACATTCCGAAATGAAAGATGGAATGACAACATCCCCTGCTGCTACCTCGTTTACATTCTTACCCACACTAAAACATAACATCCAATTTGTAAATTAAACGAAAATGAATAATACAAAGGAAATAGAAAGGTCAACAAAGAAAACAAACTCACCCGACCGCCTTGTGCCCAAAATTCTGGGGAAACAAGCAGGAGGCCCCTTCAATTTTAGAAAGTGATGTCGCTGTTACAGAGAGATGTGCAGATGACTCGATTTCGAACTTCCTAGGGACTCGGAGCGTGATGGTTTGAGAAGATGAAGATGACGGAGGAAAAGAGGTTAAATTTATTTATTTTTAATCAAGATTAAATTGATTGAAATATATTATTATTCAATTTTTTTATAATTGCAACGTTACACTATTAACGGTTTTTAACAACCGAGTTACCATTTTGCTATAAAACATAAAGTTTAATCGTCATTTTGTAACATTTGAAAATTTAGTTACCAATTTATTTTTTTTATACTATTTGTAAAATTTATCTTATTTTTTTATGTAACTTTTAAAAGTTTTCATATAAAAAGTTTAACAATATCCTTCATTTTGTGAGGTTGATGGTCATATTTAACTAAAAAGTGGTTTACTTTGATAAAATATAAAAATTGAAGATTAAATCTATTATTATACTATTTCTACAACAGTGGAACGGATGGGTTGCATGGAGCCCAAGGGCTTGGGCTTGGACCAAGGCAAGCTCCATGGACATCTCCAACCCAACGAGTTCCCAGGCAAATGCAGTATGGATTTGCCGCGAAAAGAGGAAAACACCGTTTGATTTGAGAGTCCCAACATTTTTTGAATGGAGAGGCCTTGGATTTCGCTCAAATTTCTAATCTGTAATGAAAAAAACAAAACCACCAAACCTGTTGTCGAGACGAGTGTTGAAGATTTAGTCAAAGCTCATCAATGGCTAATTGCCAAATAAAGAAGAGGAACCGACCCGGTTTTCTTCTTTAATAACTGGCATGTCGTTCTTCGCCTCCGCCATTCTCAAACACGAAAGCTAAAAGAATCCCATGGAAAATGAATTACTGTGCTTTCTGTTGTTTTAATACACCCACCATCCTCCTTCCCACTTCGCAGAGGTACATCCTTGTTCTGGGTTTTATGTTGTCCTAAATGTCTGAATGTTTGTTAGTAATATTTAGTATTGTATTTGCAGAGATTTGGGTCCAGGGGGGTCGATTGATATACGATAAGACAACTGCTTGATTCTTCTGCCCTTTACTGTTTCTCTGTCTGCAAAAGTTCCTTAAGAGCTTCAAATAATGGCTGAGACCCAAGGTCTTCTTGTTCTAATCCTTTTCAATTTTGTTAGATCTTCATGCATGTTTAGATTTTATATTAACATGTTTATAGGTATGGGAGTAGTTCTATTTTTGCTGGTTAATCTCATTGTACATTTCCTTTTTCCCTTTGTAATGTATTGAATTTAGGACATTTCTGTGTTGTCCTATGGGATTCGAACGTCTCTCCCACGTATGCTTAGTTGCTTACATCTAAGGGTTTGTCACTCGAAAGTGTGCCGATGTTGATTCGAACGAGAGCTTCTCGTTTAAGAGAGATCTTTTCTCAAGACATGTACCGATTGAGCTACTTGTGTTGCGAAAAGGTCCGTAGTAGATCTTAGTTTGAATAAGGGAGGTGCATTTTGGAATGACAAATCCTTAACGGATCAGTGGTGCTAAAAAAGGATGACATCTTAAATGGATGTGTATGCGTGGGAAACATGCCGGAACCCGATCATTACCCACCCTTTGAATAGATTGTTGTCATTGGTGGAGAATGCTTTTATTTATTCTACCGTTGAATGTTCAATTGCATGGTCATTTTTTGTGGCATAATTGTAATGTTATCCCGGTGATATATTATTTAGTTGTTTTTTTTCTGTTAATGATGGCTGATCAGAAACCAAAACTTAATGTTAGTAGATGAGAATGCTGGGACTGGTTTCAGGTTTTTGGTATATATTCATTCGAATGTTAATAATTTGTTCATTGTATCAGATATGGACGGGTCTGCTAAGAAGACAGGAAGGAGTGCATCCAATAAATTCAAGAATTCAATGTCAAAGAGAGGTAGGAGGAGCAGTAAAGTAATGTCTATTGAAATTGATGATGAGCGAAGTCCGGAGGAGTTGCAATCTGTTGATGCCTTGCGTCAGGCACTTATATCGGAGGACAAGCTACCTGCAAGACATGATGATTATCATACGTTGCTCAGGTTTCAATCTTTCAGGACTCTTGATTTCCCTTACAAGTACTCATGTCCGATATATTTGGATGCGAGTATGGAAGTATAATCTTAGTATAATCTTCTAAATATATGCCTTTTTTCTTAAAAGTCAAGCATATCCATTTTAGACCAAGTTTGTATAACATAGGTTCATTTATTTTTGTTGTAGAAAAAAACACTGTTATATTATAAGACTTAGAGTTTCAACGTGTATTCGTGTCTAAGCACATGATTAATGGATTTGCATGTGAATCCAATTGTAGAATGCAAGTTCAAGAAAGATTTGAGCAGCAATGCACAGTCTGGTTTAAGTGGTCATTTATCCCCAAGATTTCAGTTAATAAGATATATTCGACTGTATAATATTTAAGTTTCAGCATTACCTACATCTATATAATGCAGGTTCTCAAAAGCCAGAAGATTTGACTTGGAGAAAACAAAGGAAATGTGGACTAATATGCTCCAATGGAGGAAGGAATTTGGTACTGACACAATTATTGAGGTATTCTTCTTACAAAGCAAAAGTTCTTCTATTTGTTTAAGGTTCATGTCAAATATTGCTTTTTTAAAAATGCTCTAGAAGGCGACTCTCATGTTTTTTTCCCTTTAGGACTTTGAGTTCAAGGAGCATTCCGAAGTGTTGAAATATTATCCCCAAGGGTACCATGGGGTAGATAAGGATGGACGGCCAGTTTATATAGAAAGACTAGGCTTGGTAGATGCTGGCAAGCTCTTGCAAGTCACGACAATGGACCGCTATCTCCAATACCATGTAAGGGAGTTTGAGAAGACCTTCCAAATGAAGTTTCCAGCTTGCTCAATTGCAGCCAAGAAGCATATTGATCAAAGCACAACCATCTTGGATGTGAATGGAGTGGTAAGTAAGTGAGATTCAATAATGACTATATCTAATTATCTATGATACAAAAAATTCAATACTTAGTTTAACAAATCCGGACTTAATCCTGCTGGTTCTTATAGCTGTCCTCTTCAACCTTCTTTTTACAAAAAGGAAATGCTCATTTTAAACTCTTAACCGTCCAACTCAATTATTTTTGCAAAGAAAGAAAAAGGAAACCTTTAGTCATGCATAAGAATGTCTTCTGTCTTAATTTCGAGTTAATGACTCAGGGTCTTAAGAGCTTCAATAAAGCTGCAAGGGACCTTGTAGGTAGTCTTCAGAAGATTGACGGTGATAATTATCCTGAGGTACTGATATCCTTAACATTATCCATGCATAATAGCCAAGTTTTTTATTTGGTATGAAGTTTTAAACTTTAAATGATGGAACTGTGATGTGCAATGTTGTTGCCTTTTCTGCAGACGTTGAACCGCATGTTCATTGTCAATGCCGGTTCTGGATTTAGAATGTTGTGGAACTCAGTCAAGTCTTTCCTTGATCCTAAGACTACAGCCAAGATCAATGTAAGAATACATATTACATTTGCTTCCTCACACCTGAATTTGCAAGTTTTAACCAATAAGAAACTAATTGGTGAAACCAATTACATACAGGTTCTTGGTAACAAATTTCAGAGCAAGTTGCTTGAAATAATTGATGAAGGGTATATTCCCATTAGATTATCCGAATTTTGTTTATTTTTCATTATGTTGCCACAAATTACTGGTGTTGCTTCTTTTCTTTTCGTATATGTCTACATATGTTTTTGATGTTCCGACTTTATATCAGTCAATTGCCCGATTTTTTGGGAGGCACTTGCACTTGTGCTGAACATGGTGGTTGCATGCTTTCAGACAAGGGCCCATGGAAGGACCCAGAGATCATAAAGGTGAGCCAGTCATTTGTTGTTCCTTCTTTTTCATCAGTTGCAGTCTTATTGACTATCTAGTATAGTTTGTAATCAGGATTAAAGGCACTCCTAACCAATTCTTTCGACTTGCAGATGGTTCAAAGTGGTGCACATAAAGGCTCAAATCAATCTCAGGCTGAAAGCACTGAAGAGAAAACGACTTCAGAGGATACAACTGTGCAAACGAAGGTTCTATTTTCTCTATCAACATGCACCTCTCTTGTTTTTTCCCTCTATATTGATCACCTATGTTACTCTGATTCTTCTTTTTCCTTCGATTGACCAAGTAGTTTGTTTCACAGGAGACGCCGGCTAGTGATTCCTTGGATGCTGAGCCAGTTCCAGATGCAGCAGATAAAGAAACAAAGAATCAAATTGAGCCTCCAGAACCCGCCCCTGTACTGGATATCGTAAGTTAAGCATATTGTCAATTATTAAGAGATTTCTGGACATAAAATGTGAAACAAGTAGTGAAAAATGTCGAACCTTAGAGGATGACATGCAAGGCCCATCAACATAGTACTTGAGCAAAGTTCCTAGATATTTTGACTTGATTGAATATACATGCTTTCCCTTAACCCCTCCATTTTCTTCTGAAATTCCCAGGTACCAGTAGCTTCAATGGAAATTGTTCCAGTGGTTAAAGAACCTATGGATTTGGCTTTGCAGAAGAGAGAGCAAAATGAAAATTTTGCACCTCTACGAAAAGGTACATAGCTTACTCAGATTGTGATTTGCTCTGCATGTTCCTTGATCGTGCGTCAATGTCACGTTTTTTTATATTTCTGTGTAACAACTGTGTCTAAGTATATTAGGATTCTAAATTATTGCAGGCACTAAGGTTTATTGTGGAATTGCAGATTCTTTTACCAAGCAAGAAAGTCGCAAGAACCCTGATTTTATTAGCTCTCCTCTCTTCAATGGTGTGATGACCTTCGTTATGGGGGTTGCCACCATGGTAAAAGTGACACGCAACATGCCGAGAAAGGACAGCGTTGTCAGGCCTGCACTCCCGGCTGTTAAGATCGAGGAAATTCCAGCCCAGCCACCCCAACCATGCATCACTCCTAATGAGTTGGAGGCGGTCATGAAACGTATGACCGAGTTGGAAGCGAGACTAGTTGTTATCAACATGCAATCTACAACAATGCCCCCTGAGAAGGAAGAAATGTTGAATACTGCACTGAGCCGGGCTGATGCCTTGGAACAAGAGCTTATGGCAACCAAGAAGGTACATTGTTGCTATTTTTTGATGAAATCATTTACCAGTCGTATAATTGACTATCAGATTAGCTCAATCTATAACTGCACCTATCTATATTGCTTCGACTCTTCATTTTTCTTGAAGTACTATAATTCAACACATATCTAGACATGAGTGTGGGGCTTAGTCCTTCAAGGACACCATTAAAGTACATGGAAATCTTGAAAAATTTTAACACTCATATCGAACGCTCATACCCAAGTGCGAGTCATATAAAAAGAAGAAAAATGAACTAAAAGTGATTGTCATTGCCATTGCCATTGCCTTGCATTTTCAGGCTCTAGAGGACTCATTTGCTCAGCAGCAGGAGCTCGCGGAATACATTGAAAAGAAGAAAAAGAAGAAGAGGACTTTATTGGTAAGCTATTAAGATCATAATATTGTCCCTTTTTCTTATTGTCTGCTTATGAACCTGTCTGGTTTCAAAACCTCGATTTGCTCGTGTTCCAGTTTTGGTGAAGGATGAGACGCTGTAAGCTGACGGACGCTGAGGAAACAGGCGGTGGAACAATTTGTTCCTCAAAAAGGCCAAGCCACCCCAAGACCCTCCAAATGCAGTCTGGTCGTCTAACAATGCTCTCATAAGATGCAAATCTAAAGTTTTGATTTGAACATTAAATTGACCTGCAAGGACCAATGTACATATATATTATACCTGTCGCCATGCATGAGTCCGACCTTCTATTGTTTTTTTTTTTTTTTATCTGCCTGGTTTAGAAACCAGGGCTTAGAAAGCAAGGAAATGAAACTTCCCTAGAAACATGCAGGGGAATTTAATTATTGTCAGTGTTGATCTAAATACTATTCTTTTATTGAAGTCAATATACATTTTTTATTCCTAGTCTCTGTTATTAAACAAAATGAGATTATTATATTATAAAAATTAACTATGATTTTTGTTTGGTTTTCTCTTTAGAGACAGTTAAAAAGATTAGTACACATTTTCTTGAAACCTGTTATTGCAAATGTTTTCATCATTTTTGCAAGTCATAAAGCCAAAAAAAAATCTCAAACATTTGACTGAATAGTTATTTTGGCCTTTTTTTTGAGTAAATTATAACGGTGGTCATTCAATTATGGGTAAGGTTATATTTGAGTCACTCCATTATGGGTAATGTTACATTTGAGTCACTCTTTATATTTAAAAAATTTAGTCATTTTTAAACCATTTGTATACCCTCATTAGCACTAGTTACCGCTGATACATGATTTTCTAGTTTGTTTTATAATGAAAAAGTATTGTTACAGAAATTATTGCAAAATTATATTTTTAATGAAAATACATCGACTTGCAAAGAACTTAAGAAATTTGTTTTATAATAAATAATTAAATTGATATATATATATATATATATATTAATATGAATGGTTAAATTTATTGAATTGTTTTAAATTTGGACTAAATTGAAAGGATATAAAAGTTTCGAGGACTAAAACTATCATTATACCAATTAAACAACAACATTTAACGATTAATTGACTCAAATGTAATTATAATATTAATTGAGTGACCAAAATATAACTTTTAATAATTAAATGACCAAAATGTAATATTATCTATAATTGAGTGACCTTTATTGTAATTTACCCTTATTTTTTTAAAACAAATTAACTTTTTAACGTTTTGTGTCAAAGTGATCTCTTTATGGATGAATATTGTTAGTCCAAGTAACGGTAAATGACGTGACAAACTTATACAACAGCACGCGTTGACATGACAGTGTCATATAGACACATGTGTTGATTTGAAAGAATGTCACATCAGTGAAAAATAATTTTATAAAACTATTTTTTATTTCTAACGTGTTATTTTGTCAAATTATTTTAAGTTGTTCATTGTCAGTTTACTAACAATTTTTATTTACAGATATATTATTTTAACTCAAATAAAATATTAGATCAAAATAACTATTCAATTAAATAATAAAAATATATATTTTTGACATTATATCTTTTACAAATGAAAGCAAAGGTAGATAAGAGACGGTGTAAAAGCCACGTTTACTTGGGAAAAGGAGTCGAGGGAAAGGGAAGGTGTCGTTGAACAACTCACTTTGATGATCAAAGGAAAAGCAAAGTCAAAAGGCAATGTCGATTGGTGAGAATGTATTCAAAGGAAGAAGGTAGGGTTTTCATTGAAATATCACCATTTTAAATTTTATTTATTATTCTGATACTCATATAAAATTATTTTCAGCCTAATATATTTACAGTGAACTCGTCAAGCATGCATGACGAATTTTATTTTTGATAATCTTTTAATAGAATTTATTAGATTTGTATGGCGAGTTCTATTATAATTTATTTTCTTTAACGCTTAAAGAATTCATTATTTACATTAAAAAATTACAAAAAATAAAACTTGTCAAAATTATCCGACGAATTCACTGTATAAATATTATCTGGATAAATAATTTTGAGTAAATGTCAATTTGGTCGATTTTTTTTTATATAGGTGATATTTCGGTGAAAATTATCAATGCATAGTAAAGCCAGGCTGACTCTTTTTAAGCCATTGGGATGATGGGATTAATAAAGGTTTCATCCCCAAGCTGCCTCTCCACAATGTCAGCAAATTGTTTATAATAATTAGACCACTTCGAGAACCCTTTATATTCTATAATTACATAAATTTAATTATATTTAAACTCGAATTAAATTGAATTCTTAAATATGATAAAGCTATGATAGTTTTTTTTTGTTCGTTCGCAAAACTCGATTCCAAAACATTACTTAAATAACATCAAAGTATTAAGGCTACCACATGTAATAAAAAATAAAAAGCACGAACTTTTTAAAGAACAAAATTTAAATAAAGTCATAAAAGTGTAAAAAAAATCCTTGAAAATTTCCAAAATTCTTTTAAAAGAACTCAATTTTTTTAGATTTTTTTAAAAAAACTGCTTTTTTATATTTTAAACAATTTTATGAACTTTTATTTTTTTTAAAATAAATTAAGCATAACTATAATTTAACAATATATTATTATCTCATATACAGGTAGTGGAAACTTTTTGTTTCCACAAGCGCCTCAATTTTAAGGTTTAGGTTTTAGTTTATGATTTAGGGTTTAAGTTATAGTTTAGGGTTTAGGGTTTAGGATAATATGATTAGGGATTTAGGTGTTAATATATGAACCCTAAATTATAACCATAAATAACCCTAAACCCTAAAATTAAGGCGCTTGTGTAAACGGTCACTTATGCATGGAATAACTATCTTTTAAAAATATATAAAATTTAAAATTTCATTTTTTTAATTTGTTGGTGTTTTAAAGTACCCTTTTCATTTTTTCTAGTTTCTATATATTTTTTAATTTATAAACATTTTATTACACGTAGCATGTTTTGATTATGCCACAATTTCTTTTTCAGTGAGGGAAAGCTATAGTTAAGACTTAAAAGTCTCATTAAAAAGGGTTTGGTACATTTATCATCAAATTCAGATTCAATGGAAAATTGAAGGAAGTGATAGAAAAATGGAACACACGTTTGCCATATACATTTGCTGTCATTTTGTGTTCCATCAAAGCACCATGTTGACAATAATTAATTGCTCATAAATGTTGTAACTAAAAATAGTTAGTGCAGTTAGAGTCTGTTAGAGATAATTAGATGGTTAGTTAGAATAACCAGCTGATTATTTACTTGTATATAAAGCCCATGTAATCATTGTTTTGATATATGAAAATAATATTCAAATTCATTTCATAACATGGTATCAGAGGCCATGTTTTGAGCTTCATTGGGCCGTTTCTTTTGGGCCATTTTTCCCCATCTCATTACTCTCTTGGTCTTGTGTTTCTTCTCTGGTTTTCATTTCCGATTCGTTTCCCTTTTTTTGCGATTCTAGGGTTTTTTCGTCTTGATTCCATGGCGGCCAACATCGACTTCACTCATCCCCTGTATCTTCATCCTTCAGATACTCCGGGCGTTCTTTTGGTGTCGCATCAACTCGTCGAGCTTGACAATTACTGTGTATGGAGCCGTTCGATGCGTATTGCCTTGCTTGCTAAAAACAAGCTCGGCTTCATCGATGGTGATTGCAAGAAAAAGAGCTACGAGGGCAATTTGCAGACTCAATGGGAGAGGTGCAACACAATCGTTTTATCCTGGCTTCTCAACTCCGTGAGCAAGAAGCTCTCGGCCGGCATTATCTTCGCTTCCAATGCTGCCCTGGTTTGGAAGGATCTGAAGGAACGGTTCGATAAGGTGTACGGATCTAGGGTTTACTTTCTTCACCGCGAGATCACCACCCTTCTTCAAGAAGAGATGTCTATCTCAGCCTACTTCACCAGGTTGAAGCTTCTTTGGGATGAGTATCAGACACTCGTTCCTTTTTCTGTGTGTGAATGTGAGATATCTCAAGACAATCTCAAACTTCTGGTTCAGCATAGGTTGTTTCAGTTCCTCATGGGCCTTAACAAATCTTATTCTGCAATCCGGAGCGAGATCCTATTGATGCAACCATTACCTACTGTCAATCAAGCACACTTCATGTTGGTCCAAGAAGAATCTCAGCGTTCTCAGCTGTTTGTGGTGGCACCGTTCTATGAGACTGCTGCTATGTTTTCCACGGCTGGTTCTGGTTCACGCTGTCGTTTCAACGAACTGTGTGACCACTGTAAGATCAAGGGGCACAAGAAGGAGAACTGCTACCGACTCATTGGTTAACCTGCGGACTTTAAGTTCACTCGGAAGAAGACTCCACTTTCTGCTTCTTCTAATTCATCTGTTGCGGCTCATACTTCTTTGAATTCTATGGATGTGGGTACTGGTCCCTCAAATTCTTCCAATTCATCTGTTGCTCTGGCGTTCGCTTAGGCCCAGTATGCTCAACTTCTCAGTTTGTTAAGTCCGGCTCCCTCGGCTGAGTCTTCTACAAATGTGGCAGGTATATCCCACTGTCTCTCTGTTTCTATGGTTCTCTTAGTTGGATTTTGGATACGGGTGCCACAGATCACATGATATCAGATTTCCGGGGCTTACAATCTCATATTTTTTGTGCTAGTGATTCATGATCTGTTCATCTCCCTAATGGTAATACCGTTTCTGTTCAATCTGTTGGTACTTATCATTTTGATTCTTCTCATTCTGTTCATAATGTCCTTTATATTCCTAGTTTTAAACATAATCTCTTGTTTGTCTCCAAGTTGACTCGTGATTTCAATTGTTCTGTTACCTTCTTTCCTAATTTCTGTGTCTTACAGGCTCTCTCCGATGGCAAGATGATGGGGATTGGTAAAGAATCTCGAGGCTTATACTTGTTTGATTCTTCAAGCCTTATTTCTGGTTTGCATGTTCCTGTTTTTGATTCTCATTCTAATTTTGTTTCTACTGAATGTATGTCTTCTGTGAGTTCTAATAATACAAGTCTCTGGCATGCTCGTTTAGGGCATGTGGCTTCTTTTAAATTGCATCATGTGCCTTTTTTACAGTCTTTATCTTTTGAAGCTACTATAACACATTCTTGTCCTGTATACCCTTTAGCTAGACAGACTCGTCTGCCTTTTCCTCATAGTACTAATAGGTCTTCTAATCCTTTTTTTTGTGTTGCACCTTGACATTTAGTGTCCTTATAGGATTTCTACACATAGTGGTCATGGGTTCTTTCTGACAATTGTGGATGATTACTCTATGATGACTTGGGTGTATTTGTTGAAGCATAAAAATGAGGTTCTTCTTTATCTTAGACAATTTTTCACTCTCATTCAAACTCAATTTTCTGTTATTGTTAAAACCATCAGAAGTGACAATGGTTCTGAGTTTTTTAACTCAGAATGTTCTTCTTTGTTTACTAGTTTTGGGATAGTTCATCAGAGCTCCTGTGTCTATACGCCTCAGCAAAATAGGGTTGCTGAGCGTAAGCACATGCACCTTCTTGAGGTTGCTCGTGCCCTAAAATTTCAGTCCCATGTTCCAATTAAATTTTGAGGGGAATGTGTCAAAAAAGCATGTTATCTCATCAATCGTTTACCTTCTTCTATTCTTAACAGCAAAAGCCCTTTTGAGGTTCTTTACAACAAACCACCTAACCTTTCTCACCTCAGAATATTTGGGTGCCTTGGTTATGTTACACAACCTAATTACAAAAACAAATTTTTCCCAAAAGTCATTCCTTCTGTTTTCATTGAGTATTCACCTACTCAAAGGGGGTACATCATGTTTAACCTTGCCACCAAATTTTTTTTGTTAATCGAGATGTCTATTTTCATGAATCTATTTTTCCTTTTCAGTTTTCCACTCCTACAAATTTCTTGTTTTTCCCTTCCAATGTTCATCTTTCTGACTTAGATTTTTTATCCTCTCCTCCACCTAATTCTACTGATTCTCCCATTTTTCCTTCTCCCACATCTCTTCCCACTGAAACACATATTCCCATTGATACAAATATTTCCAATAACCCAACTATTTCTGTTGCCCCAAATATTTCCACTACACCTCCTATTTCCATTGATGTCTTCCTCATTTTGTTTCTCCTGATTCATCTGTTGTTTGTCCTGGTTCAACAATTATGCCCAGTTGTCCTTTGGTTCCTTCTCGTCGTTCTTCTAGAATTTCAAAGCCACCTGCTTGGTTAAATGATTTTGTTTCCTCTTCTTCTGCTTCTTTATCCTCATATCCTATTTCTAGTCACATTTCTTATTCTCATTTACCTTCTTCTACTCAACTTTTCCTAACTGCCACTTCTTCCTTGGTTGAACCTACATCTTATTCTGAAGCTGTCAAATATCATGTCTAGGTCACAGCCATGAAAGAAGAGATTCAAGCCCTGGAATCGAATAACACATGGTCAATGTAACCCCCTCGTCCCGGTCTGGCCGGATGACCGGTCCGAGTGGGCCACATAGGGAAAACCGAGTGAAACCCGTTAAGGTTCCCCCTCGGTTAGCAACCCCATTTTTTTCTTTTTACTTTAATCTTGTCTAGAGGAATATTAAGTCCTGAGTGATTCACAACAGCGGAAAAACACCCAAAGAAAGACCACATTCGAACCCCGACCAAACACAAACTAGGGGTGAGCGTTCGAGCGAGTCGAGTCGAGTCGAGTTAAAAAAATTCGAGTTATTCGAGTTCAATCGTCATATTTTACAACTTGAACTTAAATTGAAATTTTTTCGATTCGAGTCGATTTTAGCGAGTTCGAGTCGAGTTCGAGTCGATTCGATTTTTCGAGTTTGGTTTTAATTTAAACATTTTTCTATTTATATCTACATATATATTTCTTCATATTATTTTTCACATGTGTAAAAAAAGATTTTGAATTATATCTACATACATATAAATTGACTTATGACTAAACAATACAATGATTCTAAAAGCACAAAAATAAGAACACATTTTTCATCAAACAAGGTAAACCTGTCCAAATTTCAATTGTAACAATCAAACCAACAAAAAGAAAACTCAACCTTCCATTATAAACTACGGACCTCGTTAAAAACCTCCTTCTTATCTAGGTAACGCCAAGACGAGACCAAAGATAGCGGAAGGAGGAAAAGAGTACCCTAAAATATATTAATAACTAAAGCAAATAACACAGTAGAGTTTAGAAAATCCAACATCACATGTCAAAAGATACAAACCAATAAAAACAAAAACATAAGAGTAGTTCAAAAAAGAGAATTGCAACAAACTTTTTTCGAGTTCCGAATTATATTGTCGAATTTTCGAGTTTCTATACAAATTTAATTGTAATTATTTACCATGTTATAGTACGATTTGATTCTAATTTAAACGACTTTCTCTATTCATATAAGATATGCATATATATATATATATATCTTCATATTATTTTTCACATGCATAAGTAAGATTTGTAATGTTATTTAATAAAAAAAAATATCATCTAAACTTCTAAAATATATTTATAATATTATTTTTAAATAAGTAACTTTTAAGGATAAAGTACTGATGGGGGTATAAATGAGTCAATGAATTGATGTAAAGAAAAAAATTACAAAAAAAATCGGTTGAATGATCAAATTGAATAAAATATAAAGTTAAAGGGCTAAATTAAAAAAAGAATAAATTTGTTAAAAATATGAATTGAAGTTATATAGATATTATATAGTGTTAGTGAATCATGTGGTTTAATTTTGGTAAAAAAATAGACTTAAAACGAAAGAGAAATTAAAGAAATGGGAAACATTCAAAGTTGAGGGGCTAAATTACAAAAGTAGAAAATTTAATTTAAAAATATGAATTGAAGCTAAATAGGTATTCTAGTTTCTACATTGGTTTAGGAGCATGTGGTTCAATTTTGGTCAAAATTGACTTAAAACGAAGGAGATATTGAAGAAATGAGGAAATCAAACAAAGTTAAGGGGCTGAATTGAAAAAATATGAAATTTATTTTAAAAATATAAATTGAAGATAAATATGTATTCTACGCTGGTTTAGGAATATGTGGTTCAAATTTGGTCAAAAATGGACTTAAAATGAAGGAGGAATTGAAGAAAAATGAAATCAGTGACTAAATTGTAAAACTGTAAAATTCAGTTTTTCGATTTTTCAATTTTTCGAGTTGGGCAAATTCCAAACCGACTCGAAATCGAAATTTTTTCGAGTTAATCGAGTTGACTCGAATAACTCGAACAACTCGAATAACTCGACTCGAATAACTCGAAATTGAAAAAAAATATCGATTTTTTCGAGTCGAGTCGAATTTTGCTCACCCCTAACACAAACAGTCCATTTATAAGCTTATAGGGCAGACCGTATCGGTACCCTAACTAGGGGTATCGATACGCCCTGACCAGGTCAACCCAAGGAGTCAACTCCGGGAAGACCGTATCGATACAGCCCTTGAGCGTATTGATACGCCCTTCTCGGTCAACCCTCCTTGGTCAACATAGTAGACCCGTACCGATACACGTGAACCCCGTATCGGTACGCCCTGCTCTCACCCAAATCTCCAAATTCTAGTAACTTTGGAGGGTATTGATACCCTTAGGGTATCGGTACGCCCAGCAAAAACTGTGGCATTTGGGCAAGGCCGTATCGATACGGTCCTTAGGCGTATCGATACGCCCTGCTCTGCAATTCCACAATTTCCAACTTAACGACTCCAAACACGACTCTAGATGCACTTTTAGACTCTCCTATGCACATACAAACACTTAAACTATCATACTTAAACCAAAGGTAGCAACCAAACAAATAGCAAGACATCCATACATAGCATTCATACAAAAGGGCAATTTATGCATAAATGGACATACAAGCACTTAAGATTTCATGCCTTAGCAACCAAACATGTAGACATTCAAGGCATGTAACATAAGCAATATTTATAGATCAAACAAGGCATCCAAGAACCAAACCAATATCGACATACATCAAAACTCAAATCAACAATACCTATCCCATTGCTTAACTATTACATTCTATCACTTAAAATCTCTTACATTGAGCTAACCAATAGCATCACTTGGAGACCTTTCCTTGCCCTTGCCACCCACAAGCTATTAATCTGCATTGTCGAACAAAAGAGAGCGTAAGCATAAAAGCTTAGTGAGGGTAAGCTCATAAAACAAACCTTCGACAATGCATGGTCCAAGCACGAGCAATTTCCATAATGAAATGCATGTTCTTACCTCCGATCCGTATAAGCCAAAATGAACATGATGCATGAACATATAATCAACATTATGTCATGCTCAACATCTCGTAAACTCAACTTACTACGATACATAACTCAATGCATTAATCACATTATACATCAATTCGTAAAGGGCATCACATTTCGTAACATATAAGCATATATGCATAATCTCATATTGGTAAATACATACAACCTCATATTGGCACCTAGCTATGACTCGAATACGCGGATAACCCGTTGGAACGCATTTCCAACAACAACATTACCTCAGTGGGATTACACTCATCACCGGTCCTTGAATGGGCGGGATTCCACTCATCACCACATGCCCTACGAACGGGATTCCACTCGTCATCATGTAGAATATATATAAATTTCCGGTGGAATATTACATCACCGTACTCCTCCTTGGTGCCTTAACGCCACCAAGGCCACGTACGTTTTAACTCAATTTGTGTGCACACTCATCCTAATGATCGATCATTGTACCCAAGCATACTAGTGCCAATATAAATAAAATTCCACAACCTTTCACAATATCAATTTCAATATAAATTCCGTGCTTAGCACGTACTCACCATGATTCTCCAAAATCATGCAACTACTTCATAACCTCATTTCACAAACTAACACCACATGTATATCATCCAAACAATTATCACATCATATGTCCACATACATGTATCCACTTTATATTTGTTACCAACATACATATAACAACGCATTAAGCCATACCTCAACAAAAATGTATACCACATTATACACAATCATCACAACACAAATCATCACGAGGCATAGCATCGATTAAAGAGTTCATCCAAGGTCTCTAACTAAAGCTTAGGATTAGGCTACCACCCTAATCCTAACTCTAGGTGGGTCTACCAAGCCCAACCTAGTCCACATTCTTGAACCAACCACTTAAAAACCAATTTAAAAACATTAACCACTCACCTCCGCCTCCAAGCTCAAATACCAAGCAACCATGGTCTTCAAATTCCGGATTTGTTCCCAAGGCTTCACCAACTCAAAACCTCGCTTCTAATCACCTCAACACAAGCAAAACAACCTCAAATCAACTCAAACATCAAAGTAGCTAACCCGAAATACAATTCGAATATCAAACTCAACATTTCAAGTCATGACCAAACCCCGACTTTATCTAATTCAAGCAGCCCATAAACCTTGATCAAAACCTAAGTTTCCAACACATTTTCTACTCACAAATGATTGCTAAGTTCAGCCACAACTCCAACCCATAGGTGCAAGCCAAGCTCCAACAATTTCCAACCCAAACAATCACCAAAATTCCCATTTTCGTACTCCTATTTTACCGAGCAGAAAATCATGTTTTTAAACACCCAAATGACATCTAAATGGTTCCAAAACATCCTCCTAGCATACATAAACCATCAGCCCTCTAATTACACCCTAAAACCCACCAAAAATCAACTTTTTGACACCTTAAAAATGGCTCTAAGAACCCACTTCGGGTTTTCAACAAAACTCAACCAAATTAACATATGTTGCACCTTTTAACATGAATAAACAAAGACCCAACTCAATTTTGCAAAACAAGATGAAAATTCCCATAAAAACCCAAACTTTAAATCAAACCCTAATTTTCAAATGTTCATATTTTTGAAATCTAAAACCATGGGTAGCTAGAGAATAGAGAGGAGAGTAAGAAAATACTTTTACCTCTCAAAATGGTCTTGAATTTGAGTTGCAACCCAATGAAATAGTAACCTTAAGCTTCGGAGGGTTTTGAAGATGGGGAAAGGGGGTTTCACGTTGGAAAATAGGGGAAGGGAAGAGAAGATGACAACTTTTGAAAAGTTGTCTTGCTTTTAAAAACATTTGGGTAAAATTACCCCTTTAGTCCCTCCCCTTTTTACTAAAGCCCAATTGGATCTTTATTTAGGTTGAATTGATTTTTATTTAATTTTATTGACTCGGACTACAAACCCGACTAACTCCTAGCCCCAAAACACGGGTGTTACAACTCTCCCCCACTTAAGGAAATTTCGTCCCTGAAATTTATCGGACAGTAAGAGTCACTGAAACATGCTCCTTCATACTTCCCTTGTCTTCTCACCACAACATTTTAACCAACTCGAATGACTTACCACACAACATTTGCTATCTGACACTAAGATCTCAACTGATTCTTCAAGGCATGTCAATTTTAAACTCAACTCAATCTCTTCTACAAACATAGCACGGAACAAAATCTGACTCGCACCTCCGAATCATAGATACACAAAACACGTCACAAACCTCTTTCTAACACTGGTGGTAACCGCAACAGATAAACAACAGATCTAGCCCGATTCACAAACTCATACAACACTGTTTAAAAACTTGACCGATGACTTTCTCTGACTGATCATCTGACTTCATCAATTAACCAAACACTATGCAGACGTCTTCTAAAACAATATAGTTGAAATCTCGGATCTCTATTACCCACTTCTATTAAGAACCTTCCACGGATGTAACAAACTAGAAGAAAACTGAAGCTTGGTCTTGACACGCTGGCAATTTACACACTTACTCTCATACTGAACTACATTATTCATCAACTCAATCCAGAAGTACTCATCTTCAACCCACAATACGTCTTCATACTACTCAGATGCAATACAAACAGACTGTCGTGTGCTTTGGCCAAAGCAATATGTCTCAAAACACTAGGTCAATCGATACAACTATTCTGTCTCTGAAATGCGAAACTCTATCATCTCTGAAACTGTAATATGAATGTCTTCCTCTCGTTATGTCTTGCACGTGAGGTGCCAATAATCTATCTTCGAACTGTTCCTCTTCAAGCATTCTGACTCAATGTAGGTTTAACTTGAAACTCGGCCACAAGAATACTATCATTTGGTAATCTGAATTCGGCAGATACATCTCGCAACTCTACTTCTAATCTATCAACAACACAGCTCGGAACATTGGTTACTACGACGACTCTCTTCGGACGGTACTCAATTATGAGATTACAGTCTTCAAGTAAGTCTAACACTTTATGCTATTCAAGTTTCAACCCTTCCTAGGTCTTCAAATATTTCAAGTTCTGAGGATATGTACATATACACTGTGCATTTCTTACTATCCAAGCCTTGTCTCTAAGTCTTCGAAGCAAATACAACTGCAATTAACTCTAAGTCTAGTGTCGGATAACTATTTTCTCGGTCTTCCAACTATCTCAATGATCAAGCCACAAATCTTTTGTCTTGCATAAACACACAACCTAACTCTACATGTAACGCATCACTATGGTTCACAAATTCTTCCTCTGATATAGGCTGAATCAAGGTCGAAGTTCTCTTCAAGGTTTCTTTCCATTTCTCAAGGGCTCATTGTCTCGCATCTAACCACACAACTGAACATTCTTCTGTAGCAACTTATCAAAGGAGCAGCTATCTTCAAAAGACTATTTACAATTCTCTGAAAGTAACAATGCTAGACCTAGGATCTATAGATACCTGTCACGGTCTTCAATTTCTTCCAACTCACATCTTCTTTTGCCTACTTAGGATTTACTCTAACGCACTCGGCTGAACTACATGTCCTAGGAGTACATCTTCATTAATTCGGAGTTCACGTTGCATAACTTGGTATATAACTAATTCTCTAATAGGATCTACAACACTAACTCCATAGCTTGTCATGATCTTCTTCGGTATGTGAATATACACATGTGTCAACTATGAGAACTACTACCAACTGATCAAGGAGCTCAGGAAATATTTTGTTCAACACCTCTATGAAGGTAACTAATACACTAGTCAAACAAAACGACATAACTCAGAGCTCAAGGTGATCACATCTTGCCCCTAAAGCTGTCTTCGGTACATCAACTTTTCTCACTTTCAACTGATAGTAAGCGGATCTCAAACTAATCTTCGAAAAGACTGAAGCACACACTAACTGATCAACAAATCACTGACACTCAGAAACGGATACTAATTATTCACTGTCACTTGTTTCAACTGTCTGAAATCTAAACACATTCCCGTACTGTCACTCTTTCTTCTTCACAAATTGCATTGTCATACTCTAAGATGATGTACTAGGCCTAAAGAATCTAAGGTCTAACAAGTCTCGAAGTTGATTCTTCAACACTCTCAATTCTGTCGGAAACCATAAGATACAGAGCAAACTAAAACGGGAGCAAACTCAGTGATGACATCAATAATAAACTCTTCTTCTCTGTCAGGAGACAAACTGGGCATTTCTTCTGAACAATTCTAGGAAGAATCACAAACTATTTTAACATTCTGCGGTCTAATCTTCGTTCAAAAATCAAATCCATCACATCTGCTAGGCAAGCCTGTCAACTAAACTCAATCAATCTTTGACCTCTAAAACTGGGTCAACGTTCAATAAGGAGTTCACATCCTCACCTACTACTATAGTCTTACAGGAATCGGCAACTTCAAGACAACTCTCTCTTTATCTCCACGTATATCCTAGCTTGTGTTCTACAAGCCAAACCATGTCAAAAAGGTACATCGAAACCGTAGGAAGACAATCACCTCACATCTACTAGAAACTAGTAACTCTGAACCACCAACAAACATCTTCTGTACATCTTTCTGATCACTACTATCTCCCAAAAGGCTAGTCACATGTGTCCCTACATCTAAGATCTCAACAAGTATGTCTAAATTCTTCGCATGCTCACACAAACAGACGAATCCGCAGAAATTGCAACTTCACAAGTACACATCTATTAGTCTTCGGTCCTCTTGCTCTCGGACTGGTTCTTCAATAAAATCTGACTCTTCTAGACTGTTCTTAGAGCATTTCGAAACTTCAAAACGCAGTTCTGAGCATACACAAACAACCATGCTGGAAAACAACTCGGACACATACTGGCCCAATCACACAATTCGATTACCACTCACGGATACTGACCGGCTGTCCTGTACTAAAACCGTAGGCCAAACCCTAACGATCACTAACTGGCATTTCCGAGTCTCAGATTACTCACACAAAACCCTTACCTTGATCTTGCTAGAAGAACCAAGGTACTCGCATCTAGCTCTAACACTTCACCAGGCATATTCAAACTTGCATACTTGCTAACGATATACAAAAGCACGGGTTTGGAATCAACTAGAGGAAACAACTTAATATTGTACCAAAGGCTTATTTGTTAAAACATCGACACCACTATGACTCCCACTCATAGGCCTCCACTTCTTCTTACCAACTAATGCCAGAGTTGATCACATCGTCCCTCATCCACAGGAATCAACCCACATACACACCGTCTCAAACGGACAAATTGTACCTCAATTCCGGTACAACCATACCTCCCTAACTAAGGTGATGGACTCCCTCAACATCGTCCACCCTTTTCAGAAACTACAACTTCTACTTACCGAAAAGCAATAAATCAACAACAACAACAACAGTAAATTAACATACAAACTGGGTCAGCAAAGGAAAGGGTCCAAGTGGCTCAAGTATGATTCCCTCACTTAAAAAAAAATCTCTTTTTCGATGTAATAGTAGCAATGGGACTCTACTAAGCATGTTTCAAACAAATCAACACACATACACGCTCAACCAAGCATATAACAAGGCTTACTTGCTAAACAAGCAAACATATGCGTACGATCAAACAACATACATTCTCAACCAAACAATCATACATCACAGCATACACGGATAACAAGCAACATGCTTAGATGGCAAGCAATCACCGTGCATATCAATCATAAAACACAACTTACCTCACTTACCTGCCCAAGGTCTTGGAAACCTTAGGCTCTGATACCAACAAATGTAACCCCCTCGTCCCGGTCTAGCCGGATGACTGGTCCGAGTGGGCCACACGGGGAAAATCGAGTGAAACCTGTTAAGGTTCCCCCTCGGTTAGAAACCCTATTTTTTCTTTTTACTTTAATCTTGTCTAGAGGAATATTAAGTTCTAAGTGATTCACAACAGCGGAAAAACACCCAAGAAAGACCACATTCGAACCCCGACCAAACACAAACAGTCCATTTATAAGCTTACAGGACAGACCGTATCGGTACCCTAACTAGGGGTATCGATACGCCCTGACCAGGTCAACCCAAGGAGTCAACTTCAGGAAGACCGTATCGATACAGCCCTTGAGCGTATCGATACGCCCTTCTCGGTCAACCCTCCTTGGTCAACAGAGTAAACTCGTACCGATATGCGTGAACCCCGTATCAATACGCCCTGCTCTCACCCAAATCTCCAAATTCCAGTAACTTTGGAGGGTATCGATACCCTTAGGGTATCGGTACACCCGGCAAAAACTGTGGCATTTGGGCAAGGCCGTATCGATACGGCCCTCAGGCGTATCGATACGCCCTACTCTGAAATTCCACAATTTCCAACTTAACGACTCCAAACACGACTCTAGATGCACTTTTAGACTCTCCTATGCACATACAAACGCTTAAACTATCATACTTAAACCAAAGGTAGCAACCAAACAAATAGCAAGACATCCATACATAACATTCATACAAAAGGGCAATTTATGCATAAATGGACATACAAGCACTTAAGATTTCATGCCTTAGCAACAAAACATGTAGAAATTCAAGGCATGTAACATAAGCAATATTTATAGATCAAACAAAGCATCCAAGAACCAAACCAATATCGACATACATCAAAACTCAAATCAACAATACCTATCCCATTGCTTAACTATTACATTCTATCACTTAAAATCTCTTACATTGAGCTAACCAATAGCATCACTTGGAGACCTTTCCTTGCCCTTGCCACCCACAAGCTATTAATCTGCATTGTCGAACAAAAGAGAGCGTAAGCATAAAAGCTTAGTGAGGGTAAGCTCATAAAACAAACCTTCGACAATGCAGGGTCCAAGCACGAGCAATTTCCATAATGAAATGCATGTTCTTACCTCCGATCCGCATAAGCCAAAATGAACATGATGCATGAACATATAATCAACATTATGTCATGCTCAACATCTCGTAAACTCAACTTACTACGATACATAACTCAATGCATTAATCACATTATACATCAATTCGTAAAGGGCATCACATTTCGTAACATATAAGCATATATGCATAATCTCATATTGGTAAATACATACAACCTCATATTGGCACCTAGCTATGACTCGAATACGCGGATAACCCGTTGGAACGCATTTCCAACAACAACATTACCTCGGTGGGATTACACTCATCACCGGTCCTTGCATGGGCGGGATTCCACTCATCACCACATGCCCTACGGATGGGATTCCACTCGTCAACACGTAGAATATATATAAATTTCCGGTGGAATATTACATCACCGTACTCCTCCTTGGTGCCTTAACGCCACCAAGGCCACGTACGTTTTGACTCAATTTGTGTGCACACTCATCCTAATGATCAATCATTGTACCCAAGCATACTAGTGCCAATATAAATCAAATTCCACAACCTTTCACAATATCAATTTCAATATAAATTCCGTGCTTAGCACGTACTTACCATGATTCTCCAAAATCATGCAACTACTTCATAACCTCATTTCACAAACTAACACCACATGTATATCATCCAAACAATTATCACATCATATGTCCACATACATGTATCCACTTTATATTTGTTACCAACATACATATAACAACGCATTAAGCCATACCTCAACAGAAATGTATATCACATTATACACAATCATCACAACACAAATCATCACGAGGCATAGCATCGATTAAAGAGTTCATCCAAGGTCTCTAACTAAAACTTAGGATTAGGCTACCACCCTAATCCTAACTCTAGGTGGGTCTACCAAGCCCAACCTAGTCCACATGCTTGAACCAACCACTTAAAAACCAATTTAAAAACATTAACCACTCACCTCCGCCTCGAAGCTCAAATACCTAGCAACCATGGTCTTCAAATTCCGGATTTTTTACCAAGGCTTCACCAACTCAAAACCTCGCTTCTAATCACCTCAACACAAGCAAAACAACCTCAAATCAACTCAAACATCAAAGTAGCTAACCCAGAATACAATTCGAATATCAAACTCAACATTTCAAGTCATGACCAAACCCCGACTTTATCTAATTCAAGCAGCCCATAAACCTTGATCAAAACCCAAGTTTCCAACACATTTTCTACTCACAAATGATTGCTAAGTTCAGCCACAACTCCAACCCATAGGTGCAAGCCAAGCTCCAACAATTTCCAACCCAAACAATCACCAAAATTCCCATTTTCGTACTCCTATTTTACCCAGCAGAAAATCATGTTTTTAAACACCCAAATGACATCTAAATGGTTCCAAAACATCCTCCTAGCATACATAAACCATCAGCCCTCTAATTACACCCTAAAACTCACCAAAAATCAACTTTTTGACACCTTAAAAATGGCTCTAAGAACCCACTTCGGGTTTTCAACAAAACTCAACCAAATTAACATATGTTGCACCTTTTAACATGAATAAACAAAGACCCAACTCAATTTTGCAAAACAAGATGAAAATTCTCATAAAAACCAAAACTTTAAATCAAACCCTAATTTTCAAAAGTTCATATTTTTTTAAATCTAAAACCATGGGTAGCTAGAGAATAGAGAGAAGAGTAAGAAAATACTTTTACCTCTCAAAATGGTCTTGAATTTGAGTTGCAACCCAATGGAATAGTAACCTTAAGCTTGGGGGGGTTTTGAAGATGGGGAAAGGGGGGTTTCACGTTGGAAAATGGGGGAGGGGAAGAGAAGATGACAACTTTTGAAAAGTTGTCTTGCTTTTAAAAACATTTGGGTAAAATTACCCCTTTAGTCCCTCCCCTTTTTACTAAAGCCCAATTGGATCTTTATTTAGGTTGAATTGATTTTTATTTAATTTTATTGACTCGGACTACAAACCCGACTAACTCCTAGCCCCAAAACACGGGTGTTACAGTCAATGGTTCCCCTACTTCCAGGAAAGACTCTCATTGGCTGCAAATGGGTCTACAAGATTAAGTACAAAGCTTCTAGGGAAGTAGAGCGTTATAAGGCTCGTTTGGTTGCTAAGGGCTACAGTCAGAAAGAAGGCATTGACTACACTGATACCTTCTATCTTGTTGCCAAACTGGTGACTATTTGATCTGTTTTGGCTTTGGCATCCATTTTTTACTGGCCACTCTTCCAAATGGATGTTTACAATGCCTTTTTCAAGGTGACTTGTTTGAGGAGGTATACATGGAGTTGCCTGCTGGTTTCTGCAGTCAGGGGAGCATTCTGTTTGTAGACTGTAAAAGTCCCTTTATGGGCTCAAACAAGCCTCTCGGCAATGGAATTTGAAGTTGACTCAGACATTGCTTGCTTCTGGTTTCTAACAGAGTAAGCATGACTATTCATTATTTACCAAGAAATGTGATAACAACGTGGTCTTATTACTGTTATATGTTGATGACCTCATTTTAACTGGCAATGATGGTTCAATGATTGAGGAATTGAAGGGGATCCTAAATCAGAATTTTAAGATGAAGGATTTAGAATCTTTAAAATACTTTCTTGGGTTCGAGATTCTTAGATCTCAGGAAGGGATATTGTTGACTCAACGCAAATATGCCATGAAATTAATAGAAGACAGTGGGCTAGGGGGAGCCAAGCCTGCCACAACTCCTTTAGAACAAAACAAAAGGCTTACAACATTTGAGTATGATCAATGCATAGAGCAGCAAGAAGAAAGTGATGCCTTATTGAAATACAAATCTGTTTATCAAAGGTTAATTGGAAGATTGTTATATCTGACACATACAAGACCAGATATAACATTTGCAGTTCATTGCTTGAGCCAATTCATGCAACAACCCAAGGAATCACATTGGCAATCTGCCTTGAGAGTTGTCAGGTACATCAAGAATAATCCTGGTCAGGGTGTTCTGTTAAGTTCTTCAAGTGTTTGTCAGTTGATAGCATTTTGTGATTCGAATTGGGCATCATGTCCAATATCACGAAAGTCAGTTACGGGCTTCTGCATTAAGTTGAGTGATTCACTGATTTCTTGGAAAGCAAAGAAACAAAACACAGTTGTTAGATCATCTGCCGAAGCAGAATACAAGAGTATGGCAGCAACCACTTCAGAAATTGTTTGGTTAAGTGGATTGCTAGAGGAGCTAAGTTAACTAAGCCCTCTAATATGATTTGTGATAGTAAAACAACATTTCAGATTGCAGCAAATCATGTGTTTTTTGAGCGTACCAAGCACATTGAGATAGACTGTCACTTTGTTCGAGAAAAGATCCAAGAAGGGTTGATACAAACTGAACATGTTTCTTCAGAACAACTAGCAGACATAATGACAAAGGCTCTCGGAATTCAACAAAATGGGAATCTTGTATCCAAGTTAGGAGTTAAAGATGTATTTCAAACTCCAACTTGAGGGGGAGTGTTGTAACTAGAAATACTTAGTGTAGTTAGAGTCTGTTAGAGATAGATGGTTAGTTAGAATAGCCAGCTGATTACTTACTTGTATATAAAGCTCATGTAATCATTGTTTTGATATATGAAAATAATATTCAAATTCATTTCATAACAATAAACCCTTACCCAACCATTCTTTGAACTGTCTTTTCTGTTCACTTCCTTCAAATGGTGGAAAAAACAAACAAATTTCGAGTTTGTGCATGGCAAGTTGACAACGCTTAAGCAAAACCCAAATACCAAATTATCTAAAAATTTAAGTGCCAAATAAGTGCCTAAACAATATATTTTTTAGACAAGTACTTAAAATATTTTTTTAGGCTAAACAAGTGCCTAATATTTTTAACGTTATTTAAATAGGTGCTCGTCGTTAACGTTTGTTAATTTTCATCGTTAAGTGACACGCAGCAACTTCTTAAAATTCTAAAATTATATTTAAAAATAAATAAATAAAAATAAATAAAATAAAATATTTTCTTTATTTCATAAAATAACCCACAATTTGAAATCCCTAACACCCAATTCCCGAATTGATATGTTTTCTCTGCCGATTGTCACGCCGCTGTCCAGTACATCCGTTGTCGGACCATCACGATCATTTATCACACCACCTTGTCGCCGAAATCGACCGACGCTGTGCGAAACACCGAAATTGTCAAATTGTTTATTCGAATTATTCGCGATGAACGATGACATAACGGACGATGGACGGTGTGTGGGTCGTTCGGCGAAGGGAGGACGCTTTAGTTTGTCGCGGAAACGCGACCAACGCCGGTGATAGTGGCCGGATTTGAGGACTGTTTTGGAATTATTTGAAAATTTTAAAATTCTGATTTGTTTTTTAAAATAATGTTTACTATTACCACATGACATGTTTTTATTCATTAACGTGATTTTTTTAATGAACAATCACGGCGAATACCTATTTGAGTAACGTTAAAAACGTCAGACCCTTATTTAGCCTGAAAAATATTTTAAACACATATATAAAAAAATAATTTGAACACTTACTTACCACTTAAGTCTTATTAAAAAAAAAACAGTGCATAGTGAATGGTAGACTAAAAAAATTAAAATTCATATATTAATTAAATTTTTTTTAAGATTTTATAATTTCAATTAACTCTTCGTATAAAATCTCGCGTCTGTTACTGTACGCATTAGTTGTCGTTTACGCCTCAAGGGAAATGCCATGTGGGCGTCACGTCTCTGTCCATGACCTTTCCTCATGCTCTTTATATAGATTTCTTCTCCTCTCTCCTCTCTCTTTTGTCTGAACGGAAATCCAGAATCAGATTAGATCAGATCACTTTACTTCGGATAAGAGTTTTGCATAAAGACCCAACTTTTCTTTCCAGGGAAGACAAACGAAAGGAGCTTCTTTCTTCTTCTTTTCATGGTGGAATGATGTCAAAGTTGTGAATTTTGAAGCTGGTTTAGAGTTTGAAGAAAAGGGTATGCAAATAAGATTACCTTCTTTCTTTTGGGGTTTAAATTCTGGGGTTTTTTCCTGGGAATTTTACAGAAATGGCGACGCTTGTGGAGGCACCAAATGGAGTGAAACCAAAAGGGAAACATTACTATTCAATGTGGCAGACCCTTTTCGAGATTGACACCAAGTATGTTCCGATCAAGCCTATAGGGAGGGGAGCATACGGCGTCGTTTGCTCATCAATCAACATGGAAACCAATGAGAAAGTAGCCATAAAGAAGATCAACAATGTGTTTGAGAATCGTGTTGATGCGTTGAGAACTTTGAGGGAGTTGAAACTCCTCAGACACATTCGACATGAGAACGTGATAGGTCTGAAAGATGTCATGTTGCCGACTCAGAGAACAAGTTTCACGGATGTTTATTTGGTTTATGAGCTTATGGACACCGATTTGCATCAGATTATCAAGTCTCCTCAGCCGCTTTCTAATGATCATTGCAAGTATTTTATTTTTCAGGTACTTGTGATTTTCCGTCTGTTCATAGTAGTATATACAGTAATTTGGGTCTTATAAAAACGTTCACCAACTCTAGATGGTAATTCTGGTGCCCCTGTTTAGGGTTTATGGTTTAAGTTTAGGGTCTGGGGATTGTGTGTTATGGCTTATGGCTATGGGGTTAGGGGTTAGTGGTTAGGGTCTATGGTTTAGGGGTTATGCTTTAGGATTTAGGATTTAGGATCTAGTGTTTATGGTTTAGGTTGAGGGTTAGGATTAAAGTTTAGAGAATTGGGGGTATGATGTATTATTTTGGTTTAAAGTTTATGATTTATGATTAATAATTTAGAGTTAGGGCTTAGTATTTAATTTTTTAGTGTTGGTATAGTAGGGACACAGAAAAGGAGTAGAGGATTTTTGTTCGTTTTAAGTGCATGATGGTTCATTGGACTTGTTAGTAATTACCATGATTTTCCCACTTTGCAGGGCCTTTACACTGTAAAATGTCTAGTTAGTATTAATAGCCTATTGATACTGAATTACTCTGCATTCTTGGAATTCTTGGGTATAGGCTTTGATGAGTTTTGTTTTCATCTGGTGGAGATATGCATTTAGTTCAGCCGAAAAAATAAAATAAAAAGGCTACAAGTTATTAGGCTTATTACAGCAATTTTTACCGGTGGGAACTTGTTGGTAGATTCCTTATGGTACAAGACGATGACAATCGAGCAAAAGTTCAAGTAATGTCGATGCATATTCGTTGTATCATTGTTGTTTAGAATCATATATGCCAGAATGCTATGCACTGTTCATCGTTTCATCCACATATGGTCTTTTCTGATTTGGTTCATTTGGTCTGGTTTTGTTGCAAAATGGTAAAGACTAGTGTACAGTTGATCCTCCCTCGTAGCTTTTTTCCCGGTTGTCCGACATAATTGCTTCACTAAATAATTATGGACTGATTTCTCTAGCTGTAAGCATGGTAGCTAGGTATCTCGTAATGATCATGTAAGGTTAGAAAATCGTGTTGCTTCTTTGTTTGCGTATGTAGTACGGCAAACTCGATCACCATCTCATCCAGAACATTATGAGTAAAAGCTAAATTCTAGTTCCATCTCATGTGCTCTTCATATGCTGCATTCTATAGTAAAGGCCTTTTCTGGTTTGCTCCTCACCGTCTGATCAAATCCGGACTCAATTCTATTTGGTTATCAGGATAGGATGTGTATATTCGTAAAAGAAAAGTCCGAAAATATGCTGCTTATAAGTAATACCTAAAAGATACTGTAACTTTCTTGACTGTTTCATGTTGAATCTTGAGTAATAGTGAATCTCTGTTGCATTGCTATGCATAAGAAAACTTAGTTCCATGTAAAGTTGTAAATTAGTCTGGTTGTGACTAACTGTTACCGTATATTTTTAGTTACTACGAGGGCTGAAGTACCTCCACTCAGCAAACATCCTTCACCGAGATTTGAAGCCCGGAAACCTCCTTGTCAATGCTAACTGTGACTTAAAGATATGTGATTTTGGGCTGGCCCGAACCAGCAGAGGCAACGAACAATTCATGACCGAGTATGTTGTCACTCGCTGGTACCGTGCGCCTGAGCTCCTACTCTGTTGTGACAATTACGGGACCTCCATCGATGTTTGGTCGGTAGGATGCATCTTTGCAGAGATTCTTGGTCGGAAACCTATCTTTCCTGGAACGGAATGCCTCAACCAGCTTAAGCTGATTATCAATGTTCTTGGAAGCCAAGAAGAGGCTGATCTTCAGTTTATCGATAATCCCAAAGCTCGAAGGTATATCAAGTCACTTCCATACTCTAGGGGCGTCCACTTTTCCCATTTATACCCACACGCTGATCCTTTAGCCATAGATTTGTTGCAAAGGATGCTCGTTTTCGACCCATCAAAGAGAATTACAGTCACAGAAGCACTCCTACATCCTTACCTATCAGGGCTATATGATCCGAGGAGCGATCCACCTGCACACGTCCCCATCGATCTCGAGATAGATGAGAACATGATAGAACCGATGATTAGGGAGATGATGTGGACTGAAATGCTTCACTACCACCCAGAGGCTGCATCTGCCAATATGCTTAGGTGAACATTGTTTTAGCCAGCCTCATTTCTTATGCTTTGTCGCAATGTACTTTGAGAACCGATATTATTGTTTGAACTCGAAGAACACTATCGAGACTTCTGCTGCGGAACTTAGAAATCGTACCGAGTATTGTTTACTTTTTGACATTCTTGTTTATTGGTATGGCATTGTTGTAGCAAACTTCGGCTCGTGTAACTTGTAAATGTTTATGCTGTTGGATTTAATGCATAGGACTTTTCTTGTTATAGAAAAAAAAGAATTGAGAAGACAGCGAACAAGCAATCTGCCTGTTATTTTAGATTTGTAGTCTATACTCTATATGGATTGATTATTAACTATATTAGTTTTCTTAATGCCTTCTTGTTATTCGGATTTTTTATTTGTACTGTTGAAAAGAAGAAACGAGTTGAAGGCTACTTGAGTTGATTTTTTTTTTTAATTTATAAAATCATGTAATATTTCAAAATATATAAGATTAGAGTTAAAAAAAATATGTGACAGTGGAGGCTCAAGAGGTGGCAAACGGGTTATTCGATTTCAGTTTGGGTCATTTTAGGTTTGATATCATTTGGTTAAGATTTTGTTCGGTTTTAGTTCGGGTCTATGGTAATTCGGGTCAGGTCGGGTCGGTTGATTTCGGGTTTATTAATATTGGTTGGGTTGATTTCGGTTTGAGTCAACTGGAGATCGGTTGGTTTTAATCGAGTTTTTAGGTCGGGTCAGTTTTTTACACGCTATATATGGCTTTATAAAGCCAATATATTTGACTTTTTGGTGACTTTTTGGTCAGTTTTTTAATTGAGTTTTTAGGTCGGGTCAGTTTGGGTTATTTTTTTTAATATCTTTTCTTATTTCGGTTTGTCTTCAGTTCGGGTTACTTTCGGTTCAGATTCATTTAGTTCGGTTGAAAATTAGTTCGGATTCATTTCGATTCCACTAAAATTTTGATTGATTTTAGTTTGGTTCGATTTATTTTGAGTTTCGGATCGAATTTCAGGTCATGTACGAGTTTGGTCTAGCTCTAGGCTCAATCCAAACGATTGAGAAGCTTATAGTGTAGAGAGAAACCAGATGGGGAGAGGAGGAGGTTTGCGAGGGAACTGATTTTTGGATTTTGAAGATTCAAAGGACCAAATTGACATTTTAGCAATAGTTTAAGGGATAAAATAGGTATTAAATTTTTATTGTGTTACTCCATATCATTAACTTAACAGATATTAATAGACGAAATGATTATTTATTATAAATTGAAACATAATTTATCAAATTTCAATGCTGAAAAAGGAAATTATTCAAACATTAGTGACCATGTGTGTAATTAAAAAAAGTCGAGTGGATTCGTTCCTTGTTGCTTGATGACCCATAAAGAGAACCCTGGGAATTTCTGTAAACAAATTAGCTTTGGAGCCCATATAAAATGAACCACAACCAGAAATAACGGTAGCGCGAGATGCGATCGGCGGTCGAGGTCCCGAGACTGTTTTGCTGCTACTTTAGCTGCTAGTCGCCGCCGTTGCCTTTTTTTCTTTTTAATTTTTTAATGAAATGTCACAATCACAGTGGCAATGGGAAACTGCAACCGCCGGTGCGGTGGCGGGCTTCGCCACCGTAGCCGCGATGTACCCTCTGGACATCGTCCGAACGAGATTTCAAGGTTTTCTTACTCTCTCTCTCTCCCTCCCTCCCTCCCTCCCTCCCTCCCTCCGTATTCGCAATAGCTTAGTCAAAAATGTTTGAGCCTTTTTTGCCGGTGATTGGATTGAATTGTATATAGTTAACGACGGTCGAGTTTCCTATTTCCCGACTTACAAGAACACCGCCCACGCCATTTTTACCATCACTCGCCTAGAGGTTCGCACCTTTTCCACTTCCCCCCTCTTTGTTCTTGTTAGTTTAGCTTATCAAATTGTATTGCTTAAATATTAGCATTTTGAAGCTACTGAATTTGTCATATAACCACGAAATTATGTGATTATATATATAACTCAATTAACCAAAATTGCTTAGTCTTGGGTACTTTCTGTTCGTATTGTCTTCATCTAAAGTTGGTCTCTTTCTAGCTTTCATTGGAGATTACAGTTCCCCTTTGTAAATCCCCTTTTTCTTTTGATAGCTAACAGCTTTTGATCATGTAGGGTTTGAAAGGGCTTTATGCTGGCTTTCTTCCAGCAGTTTTAGGATCCACTGTTTCATGGGGTTTATATTTCTTCTTGTAAGTGTCACTATAAATTTACTTGTTATATACTTCAGCTTTTTCTTTGTGTTTTCAACTGCTTGATTACAGTACATCATTTGGCTATTATATCTATATACATATATGAATTATTTTTATAGGTTGAGAAATGTTTTGTGACAATCAATTTATGTGGTTCTATTGTTATTCCTTTTAGCTATGGCAGAGCTAAACAAAGGTATTCTAAAAACAGAGAGGAGAAGCTTAGCTCTGGCCTTCATCTTGCTTCCGCTGCAGAAGCCGGAGCTTTGGTGAGTATATAAACTTCTAATAACATGACTTGGAGGAAAACCGGACAAACTGATAGCTGATATTAGAAGACAAAAGAATTTTCTTTTAACATTAAAATTTGCTAATAACTGAGCTTTAAATCTTTTAAGACGGTATAAGATGCTAACCGACAATAGCATGTCAGTACATGTTGCTGGAGTTGGATGCTAATTGTGTTGTCTTGGTTTAAGTTAGTCGTCTACTCGTATTCTCTCCTCTAATGCTAGGTTGGACTGGTCTGTAATTGATGTTTATTGAGATAGTTTACGGTTTGTATTGTATGAACAAATTGAATCTCTTGGCCTTTTACAGGTTTCTTTGTGCACAAATCCTATTTGGCTTATTAAAACAAGATTGCAGCTTCAGAATACTCCAAATCAAAATAGACGTTATACTGGTATTTATGGTCAGTTCATCTTACCTTAACTTTCTAGCAATATGCTCTGAGTCTGCGATAACCATTTCCCTGGCTAGTTATAGTAACTCTGACTCCAAGTCCTAGCAAGCCATTTGAATTGATACCGTCCTACAGAGATGTCGATGAATGATTTTTTTGAAGACAACTTTTTCTTTGTAGATTTCTTGTGCCGGTTGATATTTCTATAGATGATTTAACTCTATTAAAAATATACGAGTTTGAGCACTGATGAGAAATCAGCCACTTTTGAAAACGAGTGTTTATATTTTTCAACATGAAACCTTTTAGTGCCTTAATGTTTTCTTCCGGAATTTTAATCCATGCAAAATGGTTTTCTGGTTCATTTATTGTCCATTTCTGTTGCTGCTATTTCCTCGATATTGTTTTATCTTAATTATTTCAGATGCCTTAAGAACAATATTGAGAGAGGAAGGATGGACTGCACTTTATAAAGGACTTGGTCCAGGTCTGTTGATGGTAATTTTCTGGCTGTTTTACTCGTATTTTTTATCCTGCTTTTTACATCACTATATGCTTATACGCGCGCACACACCCCTTCCCACCAAATTGTTCAAGTAATGTGAGTGCTCGACTTGGGTATGTATCCGACATGGGTATGTTCAAATCTTTTTCTAGCTTTTCATTTATTTGGAGAGTTTTTTGCAATTTACTGCATATTTGGATTTTGGACTTTAGCAGGTCTCTCATGGAGCTATTCAGTTCACAACATACGAAGAACTGCGTAGGGTAATGGTTGATTATAAAGCAAAAAAACAGAAATCTGAAACTGCCAGTAATTTGTTGGTATGTAAATTCTGTTCCCCTTTGTCTGAAATTCGGATTTACATGCATAACAAATGACATACAAACTCGTGATTTGTGCCATGTGCTTGTAGTGTCTTTATTGTGTTTTCAGGCATGCATGGTTTAACAAACTCAAATAGATCTGGAGATATTTAATGACTGATAATTTGAAGTTGATAGTTGATACTATCAAGATCTTTTTCAGTCTCCTCATGGTTCTATCATTTTGCACAGAACTCATTTGACTACGCTGTGCTTGGGGGGTGGTCTAAAATTGCCGCCATTCTTATTACATATCCATTTCAGGTGTGCATTGTTATAAGTGGTGTGAAGTGCTTGTATGTAATAATCTTCTCTGAGCTAGCTGGTCATGGTGCCTTACAATGGTGAATTTTTTTTTTCAGGTTATTCGAACTCGAACACAGGTAAAGGAAAATTTATAACCTTCCATTTTTTAATACAATTGGCTTACTGAAATTCTTTAATTAGGAATAAACAAAGCTGTCATGAGACTTCATGGATATTTCCTAACACATTGATGAATAGACTGGACTACTTTTGACTGACACATTCGGATATGATTTGCAACTAGCTGTTGGTTTGTATCAAAGGATGTAATTTGAAATGACCTCTTTATCTTTTTCAGCAAAGACCTAGTGACGAGGGAATTCCAAGATATATGAATAGTTGGCATGTTGTGAAGGAAACTGCACGGTGAGAACATGTCGTAACACGAATTTTCCATCTTATAGCTGAGGATAAACTATAATCTGTATTTAAACACTGTGAATATTATTATTTGCAATTTCCTTCCTCAAGTTGATTTTTTTTTTTTTTGTATTTGAATGACTTGCAGATTTGAGGGTCTTCGCGGATTTTACAAAGGGATAACCCCGAACCTTCTAAAAAACGTCCCTGCTTCTTCGATAACATTTATTGTTTACGAAAATGTGCTCAAATTGTTAAGACCAACAAGAAAGAATGATTGAAGAAAACATCAATCTTATTCTTATTTTTCCCTGCACTCTTTCTATTGGTCAACATCAACAGTGAATACATGAGACTTAGAAGGAAGGAAGAATTCCATTGATGTGAATATCATTGAACTACAGGTATGAAAATTATACCTTTTCTTCTATTTTCATAATGTTTTGCATTGATTGGAGAAATAACAACCCAATTTTGATCAGTGCACGCTAAGAAAGATTCAAGACACATCAACTTAAGTGGAATACATTTCGATCTTCACATTCTATGACTAGACCAATTTCTGTGTATGCTATCAGAAGCCATGCCCTTTGTTAGCTAAATCAATAGTCTTCATGGAAACTGTTTGGATCTTACACAGTTGCACTTTCCCTATTTTCATCTCACCTGCACTGTGACTTATTTTTTTTTTCTTTACATATTCGAAACTTTTACGAAAACCAGAGGCATACTAAATCTGAAATAAAGCATGTACTCATATAGCATGAGTGAAAAGCAGATCAACATCCACAAATATATTGACAGTTGCAAGCAATTACCCTTGGTTGTCCAGGAAACATAGCATACAAAAATCTTTCATATATATGGTGTGATGAGCTTTCTTTTCCTTTTTGAAGTGGTTTCATGAGTTCTGAATTGATAAGGATTACCAGGTGTTATTTCTTATTTGTTCATAAAGTCCAATAATGAAATTCATAAGGTCCCTAGTGATCTTTTATTAGTAGGACCACACAGCAGAATCGTGATTTAAAATGAAAGGTCCTTATGACATTATTGTTTGTTATTATAGCAATTTAGCGTTCAGATAATAAAAATTATCGAGTGTTTTTAGTCACAAGACGAACGACGGTCTGATATTTTTCTGATTTCTTTATGGTAGTTTGCCGATGTGCCAAAAACTCACAACGGAAGAATGCTTGATTCATAGAATTTTCTGGTCTAAGTATATTGTTGTTGTATTTCATTTAGAAGACTTTACAAGTTTTCCTGCAAAGTGATGGGTTTTGCTTTTTCATGTTACACCTTTTGAAGCTTATTGTATTTATTTTTCACATTGAATTTTTAATGGTTGTTGTGTGATCTTTTTATAATCCTTTTTACTTTGAATACAAATCGGTAACTTTTCTTGTTAAAAAAATGAAAGGTCCTTGTATATCTATAGTTGGCAAAAAAATAAAAAACATAATAAACAGTTCATAAACGTCATCCATGAGAAATTCAAGGCTAAACAAATGTAAGAATAATTCAACGTACACTTCCAAAATTATATAGTGTTAAATTATATCAGTTTTGCTATGTCATTCATGGTTCTAATTAATAAAATTTTTTTGTTTAAATAATTTTTTTCATGTCATCATTTTATCAAGTGAAGATTCACTCATATTTATTGTAAATCAAATTTAAAAAAATAGTTTTTACTATGTGAATCTTTACTTGATAAAAAATGACATGAAAAATTTTATTAAGATAGATAATTTTTATTGATTGAAACCATGAATGATGTGGCTGGACAGACTATTATATAATTTCTTGTTGTTCAGGGAGCATTTAAAGCTTCAAACTTGAGAATTCGAGTGGAAAAGACATGCCTTTCTGAAGTCGGGTCGAGCCAGAAAGTGGTGCAACGGATAGGAAAGCAGAGGGTGGGAGACACGCTAAACCACGCTTGCCAAAATGGTTTTGAATATAATAATTTAGTATACAAATTAAGCAACATTCCGTTGTAGTCTAGTTGGTTAGGATACTCGGCTCTCACCCGAGAGACCCGGGTTCAAGTCCCGGCAACGGAACATTTTTGCTGCTATATTATTCACATTTCTGGGGAGATTTTGCGGTTGCTGGGGCTTTTCCAAGATTATTTAGTGTTATCCAGGGAGCATTTAATGCTGAAATCAAACTTGAAAATTGGAGTGGAAAAGACATGCCTTTCTGAAGCCGGGTCGAGCCAGAAAGTCATGCAACGGATAGGAAAGCAGAGGGTGGGAAACACACTAAACCACGCTTGCTAAATTTTTTTGGATATAAAAATTTAGTATACAAACTAAATATCATTCCGTTGTAGTCTAGTTGGTTAGGATACTCGGCTCTCACCCGAGAGACCCGGGTTCAAGTCCCGGCAACGGAATTTTTTTGCTGCTTATTCACATTTCTACGGAGATTTTGTGGTTGCTTCAATATAAATTATTAGGTAAACTACATAAATGGTCCCCGACTATGCTTCAATTATCTTTTACGTTCTCTGACTATCATAAGTTACAAACTAGTTCTTTGACCTAAAAAAAAAGTAACATAGTAGTCATGTGCCGTTAAAAATTTAACGCATGATGATGTGGCAGTTAACAAAAGTTGGCATAATAACATATTTAGTTTTCTATATTTATATATTATATCAATTTAATCATAAAAGAACAAAATTCAAAAATTTAATCCTAATTTTAAACTTCAAAATTCATCTTCTCTCAAACTATGATGATCATTGCTCAAATCAGTGTGGTCGCGATATGGTGGCTTTTCATCTTCGTTTAGGCACTTAGCAAGAACCCTATTTATAAATTTTTGAATAGTTTCACATGTCGTCAAATGTTTTTTTTAATTGTTTGATGTTCTTAAAATAATATGGTTGAATCTAATAAAAGTTTTGATTTTTGAAAACAATATATGGGTTTTGAAAACAATGTTTCTATTTTAGGTTTTAAAATTCTCAATTGAAAATTGCAAAAGAAAAAATTAACTTGGCTTCCAAAGAAAAAAAATTACAGATTATGAAATTTAAATGAGAAAAGATTCGTGGTTTAAAGGGTATTAAAGAATAAATTTTAGAGTAAAAATATTTTATGATTTCACATCTTTCAAAGAAAAAAACTTAGAAATTGGTTATGTTCTTAGATCTGTAAATGAAAACACAAATAAGCAAAAAATGATTTTGAGAAATAAGTTTTCTGCAAATCTGCACTTACAGGTGTTGAATACAATATTGAATTTTGCACAAATTATTATTTTGTGTGACGAACTGGAGTTTGTATTTTGTACAAATCAAAATTCATGTTTGTAGCAGTGAATTTTTTGTTTGGGGATTGGTTTGATGAATTGATGGACAATAAAAAAAAGGATAGCTCACTTGATTATGGTGAAAGTCGAAAAGGGGGAAATCGAGTCTTGAGATGCATGATTGAGGAAACTGTCGACAAAATTACTTGAGTACGGTTGGTTGGGGTCGATGTAGTGATGGTGAATGGGTGACGCTGGTGACAAAGATAATAGGGTTAAATGAGTTAATTATGTAATTATATCATTTTATAAAAAAAAGATAAATTAAATTAATAGATTATTAAAATTATGCGGGTTACTTTTTTTAAAATTAGAGTGAAATTAAAATAAGTATAAAACTTGAGAGCTAATTATAGAATTATATCAATTTATATTAACTGTCACATAGCTTTTTTTTAACAAGACGTTAAATTTTTAACGGCGTTGAATTAATTTGTTATTTTTTTAAGTCGGAGAATTAGTTTATAACTTCTGATAATCGAGAGATGCAAAAAACAATTAAAGTATAGTCTGGAGACCATTTATATGGTATACCCTAAATTATAATCAAGAAGCCACGTAGCTTTTTTTTGAACAACTATGTCTTAGCTAGAAGAGCTAAACTTGGTGTAAATTAAAACGCCCTTAAAAGGATTGAAACGAAAGGATTCAAATTCTGGTCTTTCGGGCTAAAAGCTGAATATCCTAATCAACTAAACTAGACTACAACCCATTGTTGTTCTTTTAGACAACCACATACAAGAAACATTCGTGAATAGGAGTGGCTATTGGGCGAAGAATATTTGAAAATTGTAGAAATTTAAATCGACGGAGATAAGAAATAATCGAAATTTTCACTCACGGGGACGAGACGGAGAAAGTGTTATCATCGAAGCTCAAATGGGGACGGGAATTGCTGTATTCGAACCGTGGAGATAACCGAACCGTAATCATATAAATAACTGTAGGAATCCCCGAAAAATATCCACAAAGATCCTCAATATTTTACAAATTTTTTAAAATACATACAATTAACTCTCATTTACATGTATATCTACCTATTTTATCATCACTATTTTAGTTCATCAAGATATTTGTGTCTTTTGTTTAAACTTTATTAAGTTTGGGTGACATTTTTAGTAATTTACTATTTTTTGTTAATTAAGAGTATATAATCTATTTATCCCTCTATTTTTACCGTTCATTTTACACAAAATCCTTGTTTTCTTTCAACCATATGTTTAAGTGTATTGAGTATATGAAAAATTGAAATTGATCATACATTTTGGTTAGTAAAATAATAAATTTTGTTTAACTTTTGGAACGGGGTTCTCCGAAAACCTTGGAAATCCGATGGCTATGGGGATGAAAAATTCACCGAAACATGTAATGAGGATTATCCAAAACTGTACCCGCATGTGTTGGAGACGGAGTGGGGAATACAAAACTGTCACCGAACCGACTGATTCCCACCCCTAATTGTGAAGAGCTGGGAAGGTGAAATATAAAAAACATTTTAACTTTGTTTTAAAAATTTAATGTCTCATCATATTAGATTAACTTATTGTTGAAAAAAGTGTACCTCTTTGGCATTTATTTTTTCACTAAAGTATTGTTGGGTCGAGCCGGAAAGTAATGCAACGTATAAGAAGTGGGAAAACACAATAAACAAGACTCACCAAAAACTGACGGGCCAAAATCAATATTATTAATACTCAACTGAAACTATGTATTCATTATCGGGTACCCGTAATTTTGGGTATCCGAAATTTCAAATATTAAAAATGGTGTCACGCGGCTTGACCCGTAAATATCGAATATTTTAAGTCGAGTATTTGTAATTTCGGGTCACATGATACCCAGATCAAAACCATGCAATTTTTGCGCAAATCTTACCATTTATAGTAATCCAAACATAAAATTAAGAAATTGAAATTACGTACTTCAAAGATAAAACTTAAAAACTCAAGCATTTAGAAGCACATCCAAACTTACTAAAAAGATCCAAATAGGGCAACAATTCTTCTATCGATTTTAACATATTTTTAGAGTACAATTTGACTAATATAACAAAGCACGACAAAATGCAATAGGGAACAAAATAACTATTGTTTTCTAGCAATTTCTACAATCAATTTCTAACACAATTAGAACATAGCACATAAACATGGCAAGTCTATATAGCTACATGGATGATATCCTACAGTTCTAATGTCAGTTTTACAGCCCTAAATAGTCATAAGATGAATGAAACATCCCCTAAATAGAGCAGTTCAATTGCAGATTGATTTGAGTATGAATTTCACACTAATTTAATTAAATAACATGTACAACTACCAAATAAGACATTTATGTGGTTGTTGTTTCGGACTTTCAAATGCACGAATTTAAGGCAGTTGTTTCATTGTAAATTAATCAACTATCATTACTAACATGAATTGGTCCAAATGGTAAGCAGCTTGATATCGCTTAAGTAAGATCTCGAGTTCAAGGCATTGTGTATGTAGAAAATCTCCGCTGGAAGACTCGCCCATCAAAACTAAGCGTGCGACGCGGGCCGGTTCGAATTAGTCAGGGTGAAGGATAGTTTGTGATACATCGAGTAATTCGATTACTCTGCTTTTGATTTGGTGTTTTTTTCTTGGTTTTAAGCTTGGTGTTTTTGTCCTCTTAATATTATTTTGTTACACTCTTTTTCTCCATCATAGGTTTAGGGACATTTAAGGAGATTTTTAATGAAACACACGATAATATTCAATTTGCATGATTTTCCTCTAATAAAATGATACTTACTTGCTGATAAAAAAATATTGAGAGTGACGTATTTTAAATTTGGACTAAAAACTTAAAAATTTATAAATAAAAATATGGAATCAAGTTGGGTACTCGTATATTTCATAAATTATGGCTTATGTTCGATCTATGAACCCGTAAAATTTAATGGGTTCGGTACTCAATCCGGAAAAAAATTAAAATAAAAAAATACCCATTAATTTTTTTAATGAGTCGACGGGTCAAGTATTTTTGAGCACCCTAACAAAGGAATCCACGATTGAGTTAAATAAATGAATAATTTACTTTTACTATTATATATATTTTTAGCAATTTGATAAACAGGAAAATGATATATGTTTTATTTATTTTTTTGTATTTTACTACTAGTTAATCACTATTTTTAGTAATAATTTATTGGTTCAATATCATATTTTCTCATTTAAAAGATATTTTTCATATTTGATCAGACAAAAAACATGTTTTATAAGAATATATCAATAATTCTATATATACTCGATTAGGCTCATAACCAACTCAACTCAAATTGATATGAAGATCCAACTATTAACAAGATCTAAAAACTAACTGATATTGTATTGACCCCACCCGAAAACAAACTAATTTGATATAACCTAATCTGATATAAATCAGACTCGAAACCAAAATCTATCTAACTTATCATAAACTCGAACTAAATTTGAATTAAATTTGATCCAACCCGAATCGACACAATTTAAACCTAAAAATAAATTGGCATAAATTAATCCGAACCCAAGTCAAACTACCCGATTGTCAAAAAAAAACCTTGGAAATTGTATGTAGGTAATAATCCATATCCTTAGATATGTGGAAATTACTCAGATATTGCATTTGAGGTTTTTTTCTAAACTATCACACTTTACTTTTTATTTTCTAATATATAACATTTGTTAGAGCAAGAATAAAGTCGACATGCTTACACATCGACTTCACTGTTTATTCCAACCTTTTATTTTAAAACATTAAAATCTAGTAACACACAAACCAATGTAAATATGCCAGGTGGATTCGGTTGGCATACCAATAAGGGAGATTCTGCAAAACGACACTTAAAAGATAACAAAAAGATGACAAACCGATTAATCTGGTCATTTTTTAACATAATTTCTTATAAAGTTTGTACCTGATTTGTTACAACAATTGTAAGAATAACGATATATACACAATTCCTTATAAAGTAACAAATTGAGTCCAAAACTGAATTCTTTACAATAACTGTAAGACATTAGGTATATACTTAATTTCTTATAATAATGCACAATTTGGTACAAAATAAGTAAGGAGTTGTGTTTGAACACAATTTCTTACCCGATATACCTAATTCCTTACTAAAATTATAAGCAATTAAGTATATACCCAATTCCTTACGAATTTTTTTGTTGGGTAAAGTTGGTCAAACCTTTGTAAGAAATTGTATTTGTACTCAACTTCTTACAAGAATGCACAATTTGGTACAAAATAGGTAAGGATTTGTGTTTCAATACAATTTCTTACTAAATCTACCTATATTCTTACTGAAATTGTAAGAACTTAGGTATATACCAAATTCCTTACGAATTTTTTAATTGAACAAACTTGGTCAAACCTTTGTAAGAAATTGCGTTTGTACTCAATATCTTACAAGAATGCACAATTTGGTACAAAATAGGTAAGAATTTGTGTTTCTACACAATTTCTTACTAAATATACCTATTTATTTTTACTGAAATGGTAAGAAATTAGGTATATACCTAATTCCTTAAGAATTTTTTTGTTGAACAAAGTTGGTCAAACCTTTGTAAGAAATTGTGTTTGTACTAAATTTCTTACAAGAATGCACAATTTGGTACAAAATAAGTAAGAATTTGTGTTTATACACAATTTCTTACTAAATATACCTATTTTCTTACTGAAATGGTAAGAAATTAGGTATATACCTAATTCCTTACGAAATTTTTAGTTCGGTAAAGTTGGTCAAACCTTTGTAAGAAATTGTGTTTGTACTCAATTTCTTACAAGAATGCACAATTTGGTACAAAATAGGTAATGAGTTGTGTTTGTACACAATTTCTTACCCGATATACATAGTTTCTTACTGAAATTATAAGAAATTAGGTATATACCTAATTCCTTACGAATTTTTTGTTGGGGTAAAGTTGCTCAAACCTTTGCAAGAAATTGTGTTTGTACTCAATTTTTTACAAGAATGCACAATTTGATGCAAAATAGGTAAGGAGTTGTGTTTGTACATAATTTCTTACCTGATATACCTAGTTTCTTACTGAAATAATAAGAAATTAGGTATATACCCAATTCCTTACAAATTTTTTGTTGGGGTAAAGTTGCGCACACCTTTGTAAGAAATTGTGTTTGTACTCAATTTCTTACAAGAATGCACAATTTGGTACAAAATAGGTAAGAATTTGTGTTTGTACACAATTTCTTACTAAATATACTTATTTTTTTACTGCAATGGTAAGAAATTAGGTATATACCTAATTCCTTAAGAATTTTTTTGTTGAACAAAGTTGGTCAAACCTTTGTAAGAAATTGTGTTTGTACTCAATTGCTTACAAGAATGCACAATTTGGTACAAAATAAGTAAGAAGTTCTGTTTGTCCACAATTTCTTACCCAATATACTTAGTTTCTTACTGAAATTATAAGAAATTAGGTATATACCCAATTCCATATGAATTTTTGTGGGGGGGTAAATTTGCTTCACCCTTTGTAAGCAATTGTGTACAAACACAATTACTTACAACAAGGTAAAAAAATTGCATTCCAGTAGGTGGCATCGAAACCACCTATACGGGGTTTCGATGCTGGTTTGACAGTATGGGCAAAATTTTCATTCCACTAGGTAGCATCGAAACCACCTATTTGGGGTTTCGGTGCTAGGTTGACAATATCAACAAAATTTTCATTCCATTAGGTAGCATCGAAACCACCTAAGGATGGTTTCGATACCTCTAAAAGGAATCTTCCTTTTCAGTGTTGTGTCTTTTCAATGTAATCACATCCACCGTTTACTGGTCATCCTGTATAAAGTTGGTTTCGATACCCCCTAGAACGAATCTGCCTTTTCAGTTTCATGTCTTTTCACTTGTATCACATGCACCGTTTCATGTACATGTACCTTTGCATTGTGCCTTCTCACTTTCCCTTTTAAGTTTTTAATTTCCCTCCCAACTGAAATTCCCTATAAATTAACAACTCTTCTCTTTACTCTTTACAACATCTTCAACTTAATATACTCAACCCTTCGTTTATTTCTATAATCAGTTCTCCTTCACCTTCACCATCTTCTATTATAGAATGAGTTTGAGCAGAGGTTCTGGTCACAATCCTCAGCCATTGGCAAAGAGGAAACTTGATTTCGAGACATCATCAAACAACGATGATGATGTCTATGTTGATTCTGATGAAGAGGAGGAACAAAGCCATGAGACAATGAAAACCAGCAGATGGTTCAACAAGTTTTTCGAGACATTCGATAGAATGAACACAATCAATGACCCTTCTACTCAATGGCAGTGTCCAGCATGTCAAGGAGGTCCTGGTGCCACTCACAGGTTTCGTGGCCTTCAGTCCCTAGTGACACATGCCAAAACCAAAGGCGGACCAAAGTTAAAACTCCATCGCCAACTTGGTCAGCTATTGGACAAAGAATTGCGTAGAAGGGGTACTTCGGTTGTTCCTCAAGGTTAAGCGTATGAGGAATGGAGTGGTTTGAGAGATAATCAAAATGATGCTGCTATTGTCTGTCCCCCGCCTTCAAACAATGAAGAAGCAGATCACCAAATACTCTGGCCACCCATGGTGATGATAATGAACATAAAGCTTCATCAAGATGCAAATGGGAAGGTAGTTGTATAACTTTTGAATTATGTTTTCATGAATAATACAATTCCTTAACTTCTAATGTCTTGAATTTTCTGCTTCAGTGGGTTGGTATGGGAAACCAAGAGCTTCTTGACTATTTCAGGTCCTATGAATATGTTGTTAAGGCTCGCCATTCTTACGGTCCTCAAGGCCACCGTGGGATGAGCCTTCTAATTTTTCAGAGCACGACAAGAGGTTATTTCGATGCTCAATGTCTGCATACCCAATTTGCTGCCCAAGGTTTCGATAGAGAGGCTTGGCAACGTTGTTAGGGCTTCTTGTATGGTCCAGCCAGACAACGCCAACTTTATGGTTATATGGCTGCCAAAGAAGACATCGACAACTTTAACCGCCATACTCAAGGTTTTTTCTTTTATTTTATACAAGAGGCACTTCTGGTCATACTTATGCATACATGTTTTGTTCATTAGGCAACTATAGGGTGAAGTTTGAGATGCGATCATATGCAGAGCTGGTTGGTCAGCACAGTTCACAATGAGAGGCTGGTACAAGTGCCATGGGCGACAGAGGGCATGAAGGTCGTTTCCCTTGCCAGGGATGAGGATTGATGAGGCTCCATTATTTTAGTTTCATTTTTTTATTTCAATGTGTAATTGAATCACTTGGGAGTTCAGTTTATTTTTATTTTTTAAATATACTTCATCATTAAATTTAATGTGATCCTTCGTGAAACAATATAATTAAAAACGTATATATCATTTTATCTAGGAAAAAATTTACATTCTAGTAGGTGGCATCGAAACCACCTATATAGGGTTTCGGTGCTGGTTTCACAGTTTGGAAAAAAAAATTCATTCCAGTAGGTGGCATCGAAACCACCTATATGGGGTTTCAGTGCTGGTTTCACAGTATCGGAAAAAATTCATTATAGTAGGTAGCATCGAAACCACCTATATGGGATTTCGGTGCTGGTTTCACAGTTTGGGAAAAAAATTCATTCCAGTTTAGCGATCCTTTAAAATTTTTGGCTAGGTTTGCCGTTTGTGTAGCAGATTTGAACATATAATGACATAAGTACAATTTGAATCGTTTCCGAATAAGAAACAAAATTTTACATTGCAATTTGAACATATTTAACAGTGTTTGTTGTATTTACACAATTAAAGAACACTAAGAAACATATAATACATATAAGATTACTCGAATGGGTAAAATTTTTGAAGAATCGACGATTAGGATAACATGCAGTCAATCAAAAAAAGGATGATGCTTGACATACTCTTGAACATTGTCTGCTGCGGCCAAGTTTTCTATATAGACCAGAATGGAACCACCTTTTTCTAAGATCAAATGCAAGTGCATTAATTATATAATTAGCTTTGAGTTTAAGAAAATGGTCCAACTTTTTAATGAAGATGCTTGAGCTCGGAAGTTTTACCTAATGCTTTATCAATTGTCTCATCTAGTTCCTTGTAGGATTTAGGACATATGTAGGTGTTCTCCTGAGACATGAACATAATCGAAAACATAATTACTTTAAAAAAGATTCATTGATTACATGGCTGAAGGTAAGAAGAAATAGGTTGAGTTATTTACTGACCGGATTATTAATCATTTTATCTGGTGAGTCGTCAACCACCACCGTGTTTGTTTCGTTATACTCAGGCATAATAGCCCACACACGGCTCAGATTTTTGACAAATATATATGGGTTTGAGGGATGTTCCTCGCACATATCATGATCCTCCATAATTGAAACGAATGCCTTCAAATGAGTAGAAGTTTATAAAGATGCGTTAAAGAAAAACAGACAGAAGTTACCCAAATGAAGGCAAAGTGGTGTTTAAGACCGCTGACTCTCCAAAGTGCCCAGTTAAAGTTTTGTCTGCAATGATGAACAATATAAGAGAATTGGGGATTTTCGTAAAATATTGGTTAATTCAATTGATTTAGGTTGGAGGCAGAGGTGCGCATTACTTTTTTCTTGAAGACCAAAGAGCCACTTTATAGGCATTAAAACAAAATTCCAGAAAGTCGATAGCACCAGGGCGCAATTGCACACCTGCTAACGTTAAAAATCATTTTATAAACTATTTTCTAAAAATTTTGATTTGAAGAGCGGGAGAAAAGTTATACCTCCTTTCGTAACACTGGAAAGCACGCCATTGTAGTAAAAAATAAGAAGCTTCTTCTTCGACGGGACAACGGGTACGTTTCGGTACCACTCCCCATACATTTGAGAAGCACGCCCGAGTCTCTGAATATCAGAGCCTATTGCATTACTTGGCGTTATGCCAACTCGATGAAGCTTCCTGCGCACGTAAGTTTGACTCACTTCAGGCGTCTTTGTCCGAGCACTCGCATGATCATGCTCTTCAACTGGACCATCTTGTTGATGATACTGCTCTTCTCTTGAATTACATGGGATATAATCTGTATTCAAACAATCCAATGTTATGTTCACGAACATACTCAAAGTTTGAAGAAAAGTAAACAAAATGCAAGGCTAAACCAAAGGCAAAGGGAGCTGAACCATTGTATATTACAATAAACATCGAACAATGTTCATTAAGCAATACAACAAAATATTTTTCGGTACAAGGTGTATTACAAGAAACTCGTTATACAATGCAGAATAGCCTAACCATCTTCATGCTCTGGCGCATACGAAGATGATGTTGGTGGAAATTCATGCCGATGATTATCACACTCCAATGATTTGACACGATCTTCTAAGCTCCCAAGACGAGATTGAGTCTCTGCATGAGTAGAGTGCATAAATGCATTCAAGTTCTGAAAGCCACTCGTGACAACATCATAAAGGGACTCAAGTGTGATGGAAGGTGGAGCATCCGCTGTAGCTTCATTATCTCCAGCAATTCTTGCTTCATCTTTATCTCTTTTATGCACCAATTCAACCCCATTGAACGTCCAACCCGTCTTCCTAGTAGTTGTTTCATCAATTTTACTCTTCAGCAGAATTGGGGTGTCCAAGGTGGTGTTAATATTTAAACACTCAAATATGTGGCTTAGAACACATGCATAATTGATGGAGCCACTTGCAGGGTTGCTAATGAGTTGCACAAGAGACTTGAAGATAATTCGGGCTATGTTGGGTCGCGTTTTCCTCCGAAATTGGTGTAACCACCAGTAATCGGTATGACGCATGCGAGTGCATCGTCCACCGGAGGGCCGAAAGAACCAAGTTGTCATTAGATGCAGAAGCCTTTCAGATATATGAAGATGTGTGGGGCTATCATCATCAAACTTAATAGGGAAACGCTCTGCTTCATACCACTTTCCACTATTTTCGACACCTAGGAATTTAACAATAATGTCTTCAGTTATATTATTTTCCCTACCCTTTAGAAATGACTCAATCGCTACAACCTCGGTTTGTGTTCTTCCATCATAAATAAGGGTAGCATCCGCATAGAAGTATCTGACAAGGTTTTCGTACACAATGGGTTTAATATCTAGATACTTCATCCATCCCCATTCAACAAAAAGTTCCCAAAAATCGAACGGATACTCCTCTGAAGTCAAGAAATCTAAGTCTATGGTTCGCTCATGTCTAATCTTTTTTCCAGCATAAATTTCATGGTAAAGTTGAAGACCATCGTTACCATTAAAACAAAGCAGCAAAATATTTGGGGGTGGAGGAGGTTCTTGAGAACTTGACGAAGCAGCACGTTCATATCTAAGTCGTTTACCTTTACCTTTACCAGGATTCTTTTTAGGAGACATATCTAAGAAAATAAATAGCTACGACTACACGGTTAAGCTTCTCTAAAAACATCATGCAAAACAAGCAAGTTTAAAAGACGTATGTTTATATAAAAGTAACGAAGATGCAAAAAAATACCAGATTTCGATTCATGACGCAACACAGTCACTAATGTTAGATTTACTTACCAAATAGTGTGGATTTTAAGCACCAAATAGTGTGGATTTTGTGGATTTCAAGCACCAAATAGTATGGATTTCAAGTTTCAGTAGAGCTTACTTTGGATTTCAGATTAGATGAGAAACACTTCTTCGAGTCAACGCTGGTATTCTTGCTTTAGGGTTTTCTATTTGGAGTTGAGTAGAAGAATGAGGGGTTCGCGGCTTTTAATATTATAGAAATGTTTGAATAAATAATTGCTCTCCCTCCAAAACCTGCTAACCCGGTTTTGATTCCCCCCACAAGGGTTTGGGTGCTGTTTTTTAGGTTGTGAAGGGGTTTCGAAACCGCGTTGTATGGTTTCGATACTAGTTTGGCAGAAACACATATTTCAGTGGTCCTAAAAGGGGTATCGAAACCTTCTTTTTCTGGTTTCAATGCTGGTTTGGCAGAAAGACTTATTTCGTTGGTCCTGAAGGGGGTATCGAAACCTTTTTTTTTCTGGTTCCGATGCTGGTTTGGCTAAAAGATTTGGTCTTGAATGGGGTATCAAAACCTTCTTTTTCTGGTTCCGATGCTGGTTTGGTAGATAGACTTAGTTCGTTGGTCTTGAAAGGGGTATCGAAACCTCAATTATGGTGGTTTCGAAGCCTAATCCCAACACATTTATTTCATCCAACTAAGACAGTTGGTGCATACAAAATATTACCACCAACTAAGCTATTTCCTTTTTATTACCAGAGAGGGCATCTTCATTAAACTCAAACTCTCTCCTCTTCAAGTGTCAGTTCCATACATCTCTTCAACTCTCTCCTCAACTAGAATATCGGAGGTGAAGGTAAGAAAAATGTCTAAACCTAGTGCTTCCATGTTTTACATATGTGTATTGTACTAATTGATTTCAACGGTATGAAATAAACTTTAGGTTCGTACCCACTCTTCAATATTTGTATCATACATGGATGACAACGTTGGAGAGAATAATATGGCTCATGGACACACATCAAATGAACCGCTTATGCTAGAAAATTTAGATGTTTTGGTGTTTAACTCTCGTGAGGCTGCATGGGAGTATTATAAAGAATACGCAATAAACTGTGGGTTCAATGTGTGTCGATCAACAACAAGGTATGATGGCCTTGGTTCATTAATATCACAAGAATTTTGTTGCAGCCGGGCAGGCAAACGCAGAGCTTCTGTTAATGATGATGATCGTAAACGTGCGCCCCGCGCTATAACACACATCGGTTGCAAGGCAAAAATTGTTGTTCAATGTCGCGATTCGGATCAGTGGCGGATATCATTTTTTCATAATGCACATAATCACGAGCTGTGCCCACATATTATGCGACCGTTTCTTCAGTCGAGTTGAGAAGTTACAGAGGGTGATCTAAATGAGGCACGTGCATTGAAAAATGTGGGGGTGAAAACATCACAGATTATGAATTTTTTCGCCCAACAATCAGCTGGTTTCCACAATATTGGTTTCATAAGGAAAGACTTGTACAACTCACTGCATCAGTCAAACGCTGAAGAAATTCGTGACGGTGATGTAAATGCCCTTCTAACTTACTTTAACTTGAAGAAAGAGAAGGATACCGGGTTCTACATGTAATACGATCTTGATGACTCAGGGGCGTTGCATAATCTTTTTTGGTGTGATTCAACATCGAGGTCCGACTACGCATGCTTCGCTGATGTCATTGCATTTGGTACGACGTACATAGGTAATATCTATTGCCGACCTCTAATGCCTATTCTTAGAGTCAATCACCATCACCAAACAATTGTCTTCAGTGTTGAAATTCTAGCTGACGAGACTGTCGATTCTTTTGAATGGGTACTGAGACAATTTGCAGAGGCAATGTGTAACAAGGATCCAGTTTCAGTTGTCACAGATGGTGATAGGGCATGCACAGAGCAATAAAAATGGTGTTCTCGCTTGCTTGCAATCACATATGCTCATGGCATCTGTCACGAAATGCTCAGGCAAACGTTGGTGACACAAAATTTACTTCCACATTTAAGAGATGCATGTCATCTTGGTGGACAACTGAGGAATTTAACCGGGAGTGGAGGTCAGTTGTTAAACAGTTTAACGTCGAACATCATCCTTGGGTTGTAGAGAAGGATCAAACAACGACTATGTGGGCACAAGCATATCTTACAAGACATTTGTTCGCCAATCTTCGATCAACCCAAAGATGCGAAGCTATGAATGCAGCGCTAAATCTTTTGCTCATTTCTAAAAAGACATATATAGATGTTGTCCGTGCCATTGACAATGGGATCAATGAGATGCGAATTCAAGAATTAAGGGAAGATTTCTTCAGTTCAAATGCGACACCTTTTCCTATGACCAAAGTGAATGAACTTGAAAGGAATGCAGTAGACGTATATACACGAGCATCATTCAAAATTGTTCAGACCCAACTTAAAAATGAGACATTGTATCGTCATATACATCCAACTGTCGAAGGTGGAGGCTTCCAAATATATCGGTTAATAAAGTATAAGGGTCCTTTGCAATTGTATGAGGTGGTTCTTGAGGTCGCAACGCATAACATAACATGTTCCTGCAGGAAATATGAGACAATCGGCCTTCCATGTTGCCATCAGCTGCACGTTATGAAGTTGGAAGACTTCTCTAAGATCCAAAAATGTTTAATACATCCGCGGTGGACGAAAGATGCAAAGATTGCGGCGCCATCATTTGTTGACTTCAACGTGCCACCGGAAATGAAACAAATGACTCGATTCGCTTCTCTGCGAGTACTATCCACGCAGTTGTGCTAATTTGCATATTAGACTGACAAAACGTTTCGGAGCACGAAAGATGAGATACTTAGATTAACTACTGAATTTGATCACTCCATAACCTTGAATGAGTATTCATCAAAGAAAGAAGGCAAACGACCCGTTAGGGACCCGCACCGAAAAGAAGCAAAACGAAAAACCAATGTCAAAAATCAACGTGCAAAGTCACGGATCTTTCATTGTTCCTTTTGCAAGTTGGAGGGACACAATAAAAACACATGCCCTCGTCTTAAGCTTCAACTTCCAACCCCAACATTTGTGGACACAACAGGCCTTTTCGAAGAGGAAATTGATATCTCAAATGCCATCGACATGTTCGCATCTCAACCGAATCTCAGTCAATTTTCACTTGAGGATGACATAAATTTTTTTAATATCCCTCAACCTGGAACATCCATGGTACAGTTTTATACAACTTCATCTTACTTTGCACGATTCTTTTTACTATCACCATACGTTATTAACGTTTATATGATGATTAACGCTTGTTTGCATCCACATTTCTGTTAGGACCAACATCTTCCAAACGAGGATAACATTAATTTTTTTAGTATCCCTCCAACTACAACATCCATGGTACACTTTTATGGAACTTCCTAGATTTTTACATGATTCTTGTTACAATCAACGCCATTGTAATTAACTTTATCTGATGCAGGACTTCTCCTTTTGGAACTAGACCATCTTCAGACAATAGTGACTATGAAATGGACATTACATAAATGTAAGTGCAACCATGAAAAATGTCTATCCTTTAAAGCCACATATATGGAGATATATATATACATATATATATATATGATTTCTCAACACATAATGCATCTTTGCAATACCCTAAACCCTTTACAAGCATAACCTATTTTCGATTCTTAAACTCTGTACTTTATATGTTGTACATGTACAAAATAAGAAATTATCCTATACAACCATATGATGCCCGACTTCTTTGTGTCCAATTCAAAAATTATCTACAAAAATTATCAAAAAGGGGTCTTCTTCTATCTCATGTGCTTTTCATACATACAAAACACATCCCCTTCCAAATAAATGCAACTCCGCTCCAACTTCAATCTGTTCATAACCACAACATATATCAGAAAGATATGAACGTTAGCTGAAATGTTTAAAGGCCAGTTAACGGTTAAGGAACAACACACGTAACAGTAACTCCCTCACTGTTGATGCCAACAAATGCTAACACGGCTGACATATTGTCGTGACTGAAGCTGAGCAACATGTGCTTTCGTTTCAACTGCAATTTCCCGCCTTTTTTTATTCTTATCATGATTCACAAGATCATACAAAATATACATTCTGTCCCATACCCCGACCGTCTAGCAACACAAGTGTTAACAATAGATGCATTAGTTTGGATTATATAATTCGTTCAATAGAACAGTTATTAAAGTGTATACAGACAACAACAGAACATACCACTTCCTCAGCACGTTTTGTGTGCCATAATAGCATCCACTGAATGCAATAAACCCCACAATCATCTCTGTTCAAAGAAATACTACTTTAAACATCAAATTATTAATAAACATATCAAATTCTAGCAAATAAAATACATTTTAACTTTTTGAAGTACAATATACCCATTGCCTTGACGTCTGCATTTAGCCACCATCACTGGGGGATCAGAAATTGCGTTTGAAGGTGAGCCAAAAACATCTACAAACTTTTCATCGAACAAACACTCACCCAGTTTCTTAAGCTAGATGCACAAACACACATACTTTTTTAAATACTGACTAACATAAGTAGAGATTGATAAATTGTTATAAGTTTACGATTATTACCTACTTCTGTGTTACATTCACTCTTGAGGCATTTCCCCGCGTTGTGGGCAAGCTGTCCAGTATCTTCGCTTCCCCCCGCTCGATATCCATAACACACATGTACCAATGAGTATTATTTTTCATTTACAGGGATAAAGACCTGCCATCAATTATATTTCAGTAATAAAACTCCACTTAAGCATACCCCATATAATATATCTACGTAATACATTGCAAAGTTTAGTTAAATGTTTCTTCATACCAATTTGCAGTCGCTAAGTCTACCATACGGTCCATAACTCTTACGCCAATACGAAGCAAGCTGTGAACCATCCAATTCCCTTCGTTGAAGTTGATCCTACAAGACAACCATTATTATTCTCAATGTTTCACAAACCATTATTATTCAACAATAACATGAAAATAAATTTTACGTACACTCAATGAGCAAGGTATGTACCCTCTCCTTGCTTTACATTTTGTCCTACTATCTTCATCAACAATCGACCAACCAACAACATCAATGACCTAAATGTTACCAATAACATAAATAAGTTGTCATTATAAACTACCTTTAAAATGACTTCATTTATTAGTACAAAATGGGTTCTTTACTGACCTTTGAACCAACCTAACAATTTGGTCGTAACGTATCAGCGTCAAATACAGTCAAATAAAGGTGACTAAAATCTACCAGAATTTTCCTGTACATACACATAAAAATTGCATGTTAAATTGAAACAAACTACATTCTATAAGCCATATGGAATGCTTACCCTTCTGTCAAGGTTGTATTCCAGATATAGTCACATGTTGCTTTCGCTGACGGCCCAACTCCATCAGCTATTTCAACATACGTCAACATCTGCAACACTTCAACATTTGTTCCTCACTATTGAATAACATTAAAGCATGCAATATTTAATAAGTTCTAATGTACTACAACTTCTACCCAATTCATATATTATCTTAAACGTACGTTATTTAACAATCCTTCATTATAAAATAGTATAAATAATTAACGTTCTAATCGAACGTAACCCAAATCATCCACCGGTTTAAAAATCAAACTAAAGCATACAATTCATATTACAAATAACTCAATTTCAAGTTTTTTTCATGTGCCTACTTAAACCAACCGAGGCTCGAAATCGCCATTGTGTGCAAACGCCCACTTATTTCATATTTCTCGTTTTCACCCCTACTCGACTCGCTTTCCCATTAACCTTTGACGTTGCTTCGACAATTGGGTTTCCCTACAAGTTGACTGCAAATATATCAACAACAACTACCTCGTACATTCAATTAATGCAACGTTAACCACAACTCTTAAATTTATACTCATCATACCTTTTTCTTTCTCTGCAAGCTTGTTGCGCTGTCTTCTTTAACCAACGTCAGATCCTCTATCATCAACGGGTTAGGGTCACTACTATGACCATCATTCTCCTCAGCCTCTTGTACTTCAGGTTTGTCTGGCATTGCTTCGTCTGCGTCAAGACCTACTCCAAATTTTGCATCAGTTTTGCGCAGAGCCTTCCTCATATACATCATATCCACACACAAACCATCAACCTTTCCACAACATTCTTAGATTCTTCCTTCAAAGTCTTCAAAGTTTCTTCTATTTTATTTTCCTTCTCAACGCGAGCTTCGAGACTCTCTTTTATTTCTCCCAACTCTGAAATTACCTTCTGCAACATCTCCATTATAATATCATTACTACCATTGTTGCTTCCACCGTCTTCTCCCTCCGCGCACCGTTCATCATTAGAGACAAATACCACAAACATTACTAATTAATTCATTTCACGTCATTACAACCATTAATCCAATACAATACAAACTTGTTTTTGACACTTACTTTTAATTTTTTGTTAGGTAGCTCTTCCTTTAGGCGGCCAACAATCCTGCTGACATCCATTTGCCCCCACGCATGTATGCGACCGCGCCCATCAGCAAACGCTAATGCTCTACTTGCAACTTCATTCCAGTAAACGAATAGCCTCACCTACATTTAACAATAATAAAACCATACGATTACTATAAAGGTAAATCTTGCCTCAATCAACTATTACGTTCAAACAATACACAATCTTAATAATACATTACCTCTAAGATAGGAATGCAGCCCATCATATACGCCAACCCATCTCGAGCTTTAACTTTGGCTACTCCATCAAGTAACCTATCGTACACATATTTACAATAATTTAACTTCCCCCTCAATCCGGGTTCGCACAAAAACTTAAAATGTTCCATGGAAGGCACAAGGTTGGCATTCGGACTTAGGAACAAACCAACAACATACAACAGTACACGTGCTTTCAACTCCTCAGCCTCAAAACCTCCACTTAGTATCTCCTCTAAAAGTTCTTTATATGCAATCTTCGTGCTGATTTTGTACTTCTTTGCTAGTTCCTTTCCACTTACATTTCGCGTCGCCCCTTCCACATCTAAACCTTCATTCTTTAAACCCAAAATTGCTTCAACATCTTCTATCAAAACATATATCTTGTGTCCACTAAATTCCATCGTGGACGTTTCAAGATCAAACTTCTCCGCTAACTCCCGACAAAGGTCTCGCGAAATCATTTCCCGTAATGCTCCTAACCCGATGTCGTTAAGAACACCGTCAATTTTCATCTTCTCCATCTCTTTAAACAAGCTTGATACCTTCTTCATACCGCACCTCGATGACAACTCCTACAACATTTAATACAACAAATTTTCCCGTTATGCTACGCTTAAATATATCCAGCAAATGATTCATACAATAACCACTTTCAGTAAAAATAAATATAAACATCTACTTGCCTTTTTAACTTCTCCCTTTTCCACTAATTTCTTCGACTTCCCTTTCCTATTGCTTTCTATTTCAGATCCCTTCAGCTCCTTGTACCTATCCAAGTACGGCTTCTTTTCTTCATCAGTCATCTCCGACCATCTCTTCCCTAGTGCTTTCTTCGCATGTAATATTCACACACTTATTAAATTTGAATAACATGAACACATTACAAACTAATACCAAAACACAATAACAATTTTGTCATCTTACTTACAGTATTGATCATTTTCTTTTTACCACCCTTAAGTCTTCTACATTCACTGAAACTGTTCAAAATTCATTTCGTTGTTAGAGTACAAATTAAATTATGCTTATCAACTTAGAATTTGAACAATGCCACCATCATTCAACTATAACTTACTAGAACAACATATATGCTGACAATTTTCTTCTTGTACCCTGTCCACCATTTACCCCAGCTTCACAAACTTTTTCCATTGCTACCAACTTCAATCTGCAAAATTATGTTAACATTATGTACGTAACGACCAAACTTATACCATTAACAAGGAACATATCTAATAAACACAAAACACTATATTTTTTCTCTTTTTATATGTCTATCGAGAAGAACTTCAAATCACAATCGAAAATTTCTACAAAACCTTAAAAATACTGAATGAAAAACCCAAATCGTTCATGATCCCACAAAACCCTAAAAACATAAATTACTCAAAAAATTCCTTACTTACATGATAATTGGAAACTTTTTCCTCCGAATACGGTATTTGTGTAAGAACACCCAATTCCCCCACCTCTACCAAGCTTCGCGTGTTTTGCATAATCTCCCAGGCTTTCTTCGCGTCTTTTTTTCAATGCCGAATGGAAAACTTCCTATTTTCCCGCTACTATGGGTTTTAATTTCCCCCAATTTTAGTGTAACCGGTTAACCAAGTCACCCACCCTTTTTTTTAATCCAACGGTTGAGATATCTTCAGCTCCAATCGACTTCATCCAACAGTTTATATTACTCTGCCGTTTTTTAGCCGTTGATAATTAGAATTTTCCTACCAATAATGAAGTCGGTATATAAATACTTTAAATTTAACATTTTTAATAAAAAATAAGATAACACAATAAAATCGGTATGTAAGTACTCCGGTTTTACTTTCACTGCAACAAGTGTTACACATAAAAAAATAAAAACACAATGCAATACTTGAAAAAAATAATTTTCACCACTACAATATTTCATTTCACCACGGAAGCCCTTGGATATTCACCAAAATTGCCGTATTACGATATTATCCCCCGCTCGGCGCTCATGCACTTTGTTGAAGCTGAAGTGCTGCGTTTCGGTGAATGTTCACCAAAGTGTCCATAATACCCCCGTGAACTTCGCTGAGACTAAAACGCTACGTTTTGGGCCCATCTGATTCCGATTCTCTTCCGCTACCGTCCTATCCAATTGAGTTGGGAGAGGAGCAAAGACAGAGCAGTCACACAAAAGAAGTGGTTCCAATGGCGTCCGTTTTCAGCCAGCCCGGCTGCTGCTTCAGAATCCATCAACGATGTCGTTTCAACTCTCTTAGATTCTTCTCTTCAACGCCTTTCGCTTCCAATCTCAATTCTCATTGCCATTTCTCTCACAGCCCAATCAAAAAATCCTTCGCGCTCGATGTTTCCAGAAGCTTCTCTCAATCTCACCACCTCCTCGACGCCGACGTCCGCTCTCTCCATCACTTCACCGCTCAATCTTCCCTCACCGCCTCTCAACCGCCGCTCGAGTAAGCCAAATTGCTTTATTCTCTCTTTTTTCCGATTTTTTTTTCGCATATTTTCTGCTTTATGTATGAACATTATAAGTTGAATTTGCTGTGCTTTTGTTTTTGTTTTGGATTTTTAGTATTTTTCCTAGTGATGAATCGGTTGCGGAGGTTGTTTCAAAGGGTAGGATTTATCACGAGACGTATGGATGTCAAATGAATATAAATGATATGGAAATTGTGCTTTCTATTATGAAGAATGCCGGATATAGTGAAACAGTGGAAGTTCCCGAGAGTGCTGAGATTATATTTATTAATACCTGCGCCATAAGGGACAATGCTGAGCAAAAAGTGTGGCAAAGGCTTAACTATTTTTGGTTTTTAAAGAGGTGTTGGAAGAGTAATGTAGATAAGGGAAGGTCGCAGTCTTTGCGCCCGCCGAAAGTGGTGGTGTTAGGATGTATGGCTGAAAGGTTAAAGGATAAGATTCTGGATTCTGATAAGATGGTTGATGTGGTATGCGGACCGGATGCTTATAGAGATTTGCCGAGGTTGTTGGAAGAGGTTGATTACGGTCGGAAAGGGATCAACACTCTTCTTTCGCTTGAGGAGACATATGCAGATATTAGTCCTGTTAGGATATCAAAAAATGCAGTTATGGCTTTCGTGTCGGTGATGAGAGGGTGTAACAATATGTGCTCGTTTTGTATTGTTCCGTTTACTAGAGGTAGAGAGAGGTCTCGTCCTGTGGAATCTATAGTGAAGGAGGTGGGGGAGCTTTGGGAAAAAGGTGTGAAGGAGGTAACACTTCTTGGGCAAAATGTGAATAGTTATAATGATACATCTGGAAGTGAAAAAGAAGTTGAACCGGGAAATTGGGAGTTGAGCGAAGGGTTTAAAAGCACGTGTAAGGTGAAAAATACGGGCTTGCGGTTTGCTGATCTCTTAGATCGACTTTCTACTGAGTTTCCGGAGATGAGGTTCAGATATACATCCCCACACCCTAAAGACTTTCCAGATGAGTTACTGTATGTGATGCGAGACCGACATAATATCTGCAAGTGTATACATTTGCCTGCACAAACAGGGAGTAGCACTGTGCTCGAAAGAATGCGTCGGGGGTATAGTAGAGAGGCGTATTTAGAGCTCGTTCAAAAGATACGTGCAATCATTCCAGATGTCGGAATAAGCAGTGATTTTATTTGTGGTATGGTTTTATTATGTTAGTGTGGTTTACTATTTCAGTTAATATACTCGCATATGAAAAATAGGCAGTTGGCCATTTCTGCCCTTGTTTCGAGCATACTCTTTCAGATCAGTATGAAAATTGCAATGGAAATTTCTGTTTTTTGTTATTGGGAAAATGCTTTTTCCCCCCACATTAACTGTTTAAGGGTATCCATGTTTTAAATCAAGCGAAAGAGACTGCAAGACTAGGCTTGGGACAGTGTGAGCCAAGTTGATACTTATTTTCATGCTTTGTAAAAGTAGGAGTTAAAGCATACATAAGTTTAATCTTCTAATTAAGAGCCTCAGATTCTAGGGTTGGTAGAGAGCATTTTGAGCATATCATTGGTGAATCCTAGGTAATGAAATATGAAAAAATTGTTTTTAAATTTATGCGTCGTGAGTCCATATGTAAAAATCTTCACCTTATACATTTTGGCCTGCAATTTCCTGAGTTGCACTCTTATCATCTGAATTTCTTTGGGCAGGTTTCTGTGGTGAAACAGAGGAGGAACACACAGACACACTAAGCCTAATCAAGGCTGTTGGTTATGATATGGCATTCATGTTTGCATACAGCATGAGAGAGAAAACTCACGCCCATAGAAACTACTCCGACGATGTTCCTGAAGAAGTGAAGCAAAGAACGCTCACTGAACTTATCAAGGCTTTCCATGAGAGTACTTGTCAGCGTTATGACTCTCAGGTGGGAACCATCCAACTTGTTCTGGTTGAAGGACCGAACAGGAAAGCCCCAGAAACGGAGCTTGTGGGCAAAAGTGATAGAGGCCATAAAGTTTCATTTGCTAATCTTCCTTTGCTGGATCGAGATAATCAGACGGATGGAAAATGGATTCCTGCTGTCGGTGATTATGTAGAAGTTCATATAACAAAGTCCACACGAACATCGCTTCATGGAGAGGCACTAGCTATAACCAAATTAACCACATTTTACAACAATGTGGAGAATGCAACAGTTGCCTGTGCCTGTGGTATCTGAAGTAGAGAACTGGCTGCATTTTACCGATGTGCACCCGGTTCGTCGTCTAACTAGTTTCATCTATTTTCCATGAAATTACAACCAGTTTCACTCTTGTTTCATAAATAGCTTCTTGATGTGGAATTGATATTGATTGCCAAGCTATTAGAGTTATTTGCGAGCTGTTGAATTTAATGCGATTGTTGTTTGCTGAATTTAAGTCCTTGAAAGAGAATTTGGTTGAAGATACGTGAATGAAAAATGCCGTAAAGATACAACTGGAAATAGCAACTCTCTTTTCTTTCTTCCCTACCGTTGTTCTTCTTAATTTTGTTTTCTTTTGCACTGTCAGCAGCTATACTAGTTCTATGTTGGTTGTGATCGATGGTGATTTTTTATTTTCTTTTATTTTCTTTTATTTTTTATTTCCAATAAGAATCTCCTCCGTTTGAATTCCTCCATTTCGTACATCTTGTCTTTTGTTTCGTCTGTATTTGTAGCATGATTTTCTTCTACCTTGTGGCATCTATTTTATGGTACGTTTTTCGTCTGTCTTGTAATTCTCATCTACTTTTTGTGGTAGTTTAAAATTTGTGTAGGGATCATCATGTCTTTGATTAGGGAAGATCGACGTTCTCGTATGATTTTGTGCCAGTTTGTCGATGCTTTCAAAACTATCAATGGAGCAGTCTATAAAATAGATTTATTGATCATCTCTCCCGTGTCACTACTTAAACGTCTATTTGGATAAAGACAAGATTTGTTTGTTGGATTTTTTTTTGTACTCTCTTGATGAACATAGTTGTCAATTTTTTCTCATGTTTTTAAGTGTGTTTTGTTGTACATTTTTTTAATTTAATAAAATATAATTTCTTGTTAAAAATATAATTGGAAATGCTATTATAAGATATAAATGCTGAAATATGTATTCTGCTTAAAAATGAAAATCCCAGATAATAAAGATAAGGTCCAAGAACATTGAAATATAACAGGACATAATGAGGAGATCTTTAATGATAAGTTCCTCCAGATTAGGGTGAGTAAAATTCGACTCGATTCGAAAAAACCGAATAACTCAACTCCACTCAAAATTTCATAAACTCGAATAACTCGAAAATAATTTCAAATAAAGTTTGAGTTGTAAAATAGAAATTCGAATAACTCGGAATTTTTAGTAATTAGTGGATTTATTTTTAAGTTCGAGACGAGTCCCTCTATTTTTTATGATGTATACATACTGATATATAAAAATATAAAAAAAATATTGTCACATGTGAAAAAATATATATATGCATATCTTATATGATTAGAGAAAAGAGTTTAAATTGGAATCAAACCTTACTATGACATGATAAATAATTAACTATAACATGATAAATAATTATAGTTAAATTTTTATAGGAACTCGAAAACTCGACTCTAATCGAAAAAAATTCAAATAAAGTTTAAGTTATAAAATATGACTCGTCAACTCGAAATTTTTTGACTCGACTCGATCGAACGCTCACCCCTACTCCACTCCAGATAGTAGAACTAATCATCATGATAATCAATCAAGCAGAAGTAGTAGTACTACTAGAAGCAGCCATATGCTTCAACACAGTCTGCTGAAGCTCATCTTTCTTTGCTCCTACCACTCTGTCCAGAATCTTACCCTCCCTGAGGAACATGAAAGTCGGCATCGCCTCGACAGCCCAATCGGCGGCAACATCCTGAGAAACAGCCAAATAAATCTGATCAACTCTGTACATATCCAACACACATGAAAAACAATGTTGCTGATTTTGATTCTGGGTTTCTACCTTCAACTCATCCACATCCACCTTAAGAAAGGTGACAGAGGGGAACTTCTTGGCTAGCTCCGCCAGGAAAGGTGCAATAAAGCGGCAGGGTCCACACCATGATGCAGTGAAATCAACCACCACCTTCATTTTTACCATATTACCTCAAAATTCATAAGCCATTCTCAATAGAGCATAAATAAAAGCTGAAAAAGTGGTAGGAAAAAATGACTAGAGACAAGGACGGACACATGATTTTATGTTAGGGGATGAACCTATAATGATAACCTGGCCCATATACGAATTTCAAATTTCTAGCTCCCTCGAACCATCCTGACTAGAGAGAACAAGCTACGGTATCCGATTTCAGAGGTTTTTCTTCTTCTTTTTTCAGGATATTTTTGTTTAACAATCATGAACAAGTTACAAACATAAATGCTCTAAATTTCTATAACAGGGGAAGATTTAACTCATATACGTTAATCCATTCAAACCAAGTTCTAACATGGAAATTGGACTGGTAAAGATTGCATTCTTTGAGATATTATTTGAATTAAAAAAAAAAGTTCCCTTCACCCCACGGCAGAAACCCTTTTCTTTTTCATGAAGTCTTAAACGTGACATGGTAAATTATTTAGATTAAAATTCTAAATCCAGAATCAAATGGAAACAGAAAGCAGATCTGAAAAAAAAACAAAATAATTATAAATGTAAGCTAAATGAAACACAAAAAAATATTAGAGAAAAAGAAAAAAAAATACCAATTTTTTGGATTGGTTGCATATTTGAAGCTGCTCGTTCCATGCCTGAAGAGTGTGGCAACCGATCACTTGGCCTTCCTCTGCTGCCATTTTAAGTTGCTTCTTCAAAGGAAAATTAGAATCCAATTCAAATATATATATGTATATATATATATATATATATATTGTGAAACGGATGGATGAGATTAACAGTAAAATATGTGAAGATTATTACTTGGGAATTAAAAACACGGAGTTAATCTCAACCATCCATTTCTCCCATCCAACGATCCAAAAAAGGTGTAAAACTTAAAAGAGTTTTACACAGTGTAAGTTGATCCTAACCCTATATATATATATATATATATAGGGTAATCTTCACTGATGGTCACTTTTGTTTTGGGTTTGTTTTATTATGGTCACCCGAATTCAAAAAGGATGATTTTGGCCACTTACGTTTGAAACCGTTTCTGTTTTGGTCACTGGACCGTTAACCCTCCGTTAATTAAAAATAAAAATTTTTAATTTGACCCCCAAACTTTCAAAACTTCATATTTTACCCGAATCCACTACACTCATACTCCCTTGTACAAAAAATTTAGACATCCATGAAAGCAAAACTCACCTCCTACTTACACATATCATCCCACGCTTACATAGCCTGGTAAAATTGCTATCAACGCCTTTTCTTTAATTCGATATCCTCGACTATGCACGCTGGATCGACTGGAGCGTCATTTTATGTAGGTTGATTTACCTGCAATTCAAAAATAGGGTCAAAAAATTGGTAAAAACAAGAAAGAGAAATGTGGATCAAAAAGGGGAAATGAAATGAAAGAAAGGGTTGATGATGGAATAATAAAATGCTTCAGAGTCAATAAAAGTACCGAAACCAGGATCCAAACATTGTTTTGATTGCTACTAATCCCCCAACTGCATCAAACCTACCAAGCAGTATGTTTGAACAGAGAATACGACCCGAGAAGGAAAAAAAAGGATGGTTTGATTCTAAAGGAGGATAGGATGATTTCACTAGACTAATTGCTATTCAAATTTGATGATGTATAAAAAATGTAAGGCTCAGAAATAAACCCTGGATCAACTGCTTTTAATGGATTTATGTGGCCTGCACCCATCTCGAAAGGGGTCGAACCGGCCGTTGATCCACCGGCAAGAATGGTGTCATCGGTCGTGTCTCTCGTATAAGCTGGTAAAATAGCAAAACAAAAACATTGTCAATTTTGTCATTGCTATTTACATCAATGGTTTATTCATGCCATTGACCTTGTTTATTTTTGTACCTGTGGTCATGATAGCAGATCTAATGGCAGCGGGTGACCACTCTGGATGGACAGATTTGAGAAGTGCGACGACTCCCGAAACATGAGGATAAGGAAGCATGTAATATTTGTTTTTTGGTTGTGTCAGATGAATTTTTTACTTGCGGGATTCCGCTAGATAGTTTCCGATCATAGTCCCCTGACTGATGTCAACGTGCACTGTAGGGATATTATCGTCGGCATCTGCGATCGGCTTGGTATAGGGTTCTGCAAATATCAAACCCGATCCATTTGCTCTCTTGACCGCTGCTTGTGCTATTTCGTACACTAGGCCTAGAGTGTAAAAGCATAAGACTACTCTCCCAGTAGCTAGTCTTTGTTTCCAGTTCCCCAAGTTGCACACACTGAATATAAAATACAACACGTCGTAATACGATGTAAGAGAACTTAGACACAAATAATTTTTTCAAATGATTAGCTCTTTGTACTGTTGCATACAACATTAGTACATATCACTCACCCATCAACAAAATAACTGACTGCATTCACCAGTTTTCCTTTGATTTCTTTGCTGATTATGCTTTGTCCCTAGGAATTAAGAATAAATCAGTACAAGTAATACAATATGCATGCAGGAGATAATTGGAACGGTTGGAACAAGTTGGTGTTTAATGTTCATTGCACCAACTTATGCAATGCTTTAGATGATGATCGAATCTCGGTTCTCCTATTGAATGTCTAGTTTGATCTTATGTTCTTACTATCTGGTGAATGGGATTGACAAGTGTTTTTTGTATTTGGTTTTGCTCTCAAACACATCATGGCAGGATTATGGATTATCTTTGGGAACTTTGTCTCTATGTTTGATTTTCGCATTTTTTCAACCATTTCTATTTTGTTAAGCATTGAACATTGTTATTGGCTTGTGCTAAATCTGTGTGTATTCTAATAAAAACCTGTTTCATTTAGGAGTTATAAGTTTTGGCAAAAGATCACGTATGTTACCATCATGGAGAAGTTACTGTTGAGGACTATTTCAGTTGGAAAACTTCGATCAATAGTTGAAGCAGCTACACAAAGGGACCACGGTGCAACATTTTGGACTAGAGATGGCTCTGGACCATCATTTCCTGCAGATGAGACAGAGCTTGGGAATCGGATATTGCAGGCTTTAAGGGCTTGGAGTTCATTGAGTTTTGGGGAAGATGGTAAAAAATGAAGTTTTGAAAGTTTGGGGGTCAAATTAGAAATTTTTATTTTTAATTAACGGAGGGTTAACGGTCCAGTGACTAAAACAGAAACGGTTTTGAACGTAAGTGGCCAAAATCATCCTTTTTGAATTTGGGTGACCATCATAAAACAAACCCAAAACAAAAGTGACCATCAGTGAAGATTACCCATATATATATATATATATAATAGTACTATAAATTTGTGACGCAAAAATTGCTTCTCTCTTTTTGTCTCATTCCAGTTGCTCTGTTTGAGCAAATTCAGCTTTCGGCTTTGGGATGGGCCTAGGGTTTCTGTTTGATTACGATTCTACCATTAGCTATTAATAATAATAAGGGTAACCTATATTGATTTGTGACTGAACTTTTTAAGGTTTTTCACTTTAATTATTAAATTTTACTACTTATATTGAAGTCGTTAAACTTTTAATTCGCTTTTATTATAATTATTGTCGTCAATTGTCGTTAAGAAATATTAATTAAAGATTTCTTTCCAAAAATAAAACTCTAATTTTATAAATTTATATTCGCCACAAAAGTTTAATTTTCGATGAACGAAGTGGTTGCCAATTTCCATTTGTACATAAGATTAATGGAGTTTGGTTTTAAGATGATTTGACAGTTGACAGTGTCGAATTGGAAAATTTTAGGTTTTAATTTTCGATTGAGATTTGAGAAGATTGAGAAATTTTCTGACGAATTTAAACCAATATAAAGGAAAATAAGAAAAATGGGAGTAGTTTGGCAATTTTTTAATCGGTGAAACCACCAAATAACGATGAATATGACAACGAAAGGAGGTAGCAGTCTAATAGAAACTAAAAAATAATTTTTTGATCCGTCATTGTTAACCGTCAGATCAACTTGAAATCAAACTATATTAATCTTCTAACTAAATAGAGTCTTCTCACCGTTAGAATTGACTGGTGACTATTATGTTCATTGAAAAATCGATCTTTTATGGAGGTTGTCAATTCTTAAAATTGAGATTTTTTTTGAGAAAAAAACTTTAATGACAGTTTTCAAAGGTCGTTGATGACATCGATTTCGGTGAAATTAAATTAAAAGTTTAATTATCATAATATAAGTTTTAAAAGTTTAGTGACTACCAATGTAGTTTATCTCAATATATATTATATTACTAAATTGACATTAAAATTATAACGTTTTAATCTATTGTTAACTATTATATAACTATAAAAGTAATATTAAATAAAAGAAAATTCATACAAAATCAATTATTATTATTTGATAGGTGATACTTCCATAAATAGTTGTTTTTTATTTGTTATTTGATATCAGTGGCGGAACTTGGGGTAAGAGTTTGGGGGGTCAATTTAATTTTTTTTTTTAAATTTTGGAGGCTTGAACTAAAATTTTCAAAATTTTTAAGAGATTTAATAAGAATTTTTAAAAATAATGTTAAGAGATTTATTTAAAATATTCAAAATTTTGAAACTATATGATTTTAAAAAAAATAAAAGGAGCTAAATTATTATTTTTTAATTTAGAAGATCATAATCTAATTTTTTAAAATTTGGGGGGGAGGCATGACCCCTAGTCCTTTGTTAGTTTCGTCCCTGCTTGATATGTCTTACTTTTGTTATTGTTGTTGTTGTTAAAATTTAAAAAATAATAATAAATAAATTATAATAAGTGAAATATTAAAATTCATAGGTAAATATATCCAATGAAAAATAAGAGATTATTACCATAATTTTTATTAAAACCTCTAATCTTAATCGGAAAAAAAATACTCCTGATAATAATCACACAATAACGGAAAAAAAACTTGGACAAAATGAAGCATTACAAGCTGAACTCAAACTCAGAGGCCCCTACGAGAAATAACGAAAAAAACTTGGACAAAATGAAGCATTACAAGCTGAACTCAAACTCAGCACTAAGCAGCTGGTAATAATTTTGACTTTTGATGGTATTAGTGAACAGTGTGGTGAAAAGATAAAATGTCTAGCTAAAGTGTGTGACACTCTATCATGTTCATATGAACGTTCAACTGATTGTGTATAATTATTGTACTTAATTCGGTTAATTTCTCCATTTGTTTTAAATTAATTGAGTTCTTTTATATGTGAAAAAAATGAAAACTATGATACATTAAATCAGATCAGATATATCATTTATTTTAAGGTGATATTCGGATTAGAATAAAGACCATATCCGATTATCCGTTACGAAGTATGATATTATAAGATTGGGCCGGGGTAAGTAAAAATATATTAAAGTAAATATCATATCGGTTACGAAATATGAAATTACAATATCAGGTCGCGGTAGGTAAAAATATATTAAAATAAAGACCATATCAGTTACGAAATATGAAATTACAATATCAGGTCGCGGTAGGTAAAAATATATTAAAATAAAGATCATATCAGTTACGAAGTATGAAATTACAATATCATGGGTAGGTAAAAATATATTCAAGTAAAGATCAAACCCAAATTGTAGCATTAGATGGTTATTATCGTCTTGTGGCATTTTTATAAAAAAGAAGAATTACAGGAATAAAGGAACTAAAGTTTGAAGTAATTAGGGATTATAGTTTTGGTGAGCAAGTAAATTTTCCTGTGCAATAAAGGAATCCAAAAACCAGCACAATGGCAACCAAACGCTGTATATAAATTTTGGAATCACATATCAATTTCTTTCCCCAACTGTTTTTTGGATTAATTTATAAAAAAAATTGGATTAATGGAACTCTACTATTTCCTATTGCAATTTTATACGTACACGGAGGAGCAATTTTGAAAGGAAAAAAAGGTACCACGAAACACTCGAATTGGAACGTGATTTCCATGTAAAAGTCTCTCATTCTTCTCATAGTTCCCACAAAGCGAGGCAACCTCCTATACCATTTCGCCCGGCATGACAGGCGCAAAGCTAGAAATTTATTTAAGGTGTGTCATTTTTTCAACAATATTTAAGGAAGGTTAATTATTTATAAAAGAATGTTGTTTTATTTATAAATAGATGTCATTTTATTCGGTGCCATTTGCCTATATTTTTAATTTTTTATAAATAAATTATATTGAAAAAATAAATTTTTAAAAAATTTCGACACTCCATTTCAAAGGGTGGCTCCGCCCATGCCGGACGATGATCATAGCAATAGCTTCTTCCCTGTTACAAATCGCTTCGTCGAGCGCACTCCATCCTTGTTTATTTTGCAACCTCCAATCAGCACCGGCAATCATGAGCATTTCGGCCGCAGTTTTGTCTCCGAGTTTAACAGCAAAGTGAAGAGGAGTGTCCCTGTTAGGAACATCGCGACGAGCAATCACGGCAGAGATCGCATCGGCCTTCTCTTCCTCGGCCAATGAGTCTGCCTCCTTCTGAATATCGGACGGATTCAGAAGACGTGGGAGAGAGGCGAGTATCCTCTTGAGATCGACATAACTCTTCCGGGCAACAGCTTTGTGCATACTCGGAAACATCAATACCCGCCATTGCCACTCGGGAGTTAAAACATGCTATTCAATCCCAAGATTAGAATCCAAATCAAAAATACAATTTCAACAGATTTCAACTCAAAATCCCGGCCCCAACAATGCAAGAACGTTAGTAAACTATTACTCCCTACAAATCAACAAATTATATAGAGAAAGAAAAACAAAACAATCCCTATCCAATTTGCGGTACTAGATAATTTACATATTAACTCAAATTTTAATCGATAATTAAGTTAAATTTTATAATAATTATAATGGTTGAAGAAATTCTAATTAATAATTAAACTGGATTTTATTATAATTATAATGGTTAACTAGTAATTAAGTTGGATTTTGACTAAGTTATTTATTTATTTATTTTTTTGAATATGCTGGTGCGATGCAAGGGCATCTGTTCAACTTTCTTAGTCTTTTCAAAGACGGCACACACAGCATGGTATAACTGGTGCTCGAACCCAGGTCCCAAGGGATGATAAACATCTACCTTTGCCACCAGGACACAAGGGGATGAGCAGTTATTTTCTGAAAGATATTGTATAACAAAATTAAATGACAAAATTAAATTTTAAAAAATTTGAAATTTTACTAGATTTTCAATTGAATTGGTGTCTTGATTAATTTGGGATACTAAGTCACGTGCTCAAAATTAGCTAGGGATATTTAGTTTTGTTCGGGCTTGAAGGTTATTTCTCTATAATTCTTAAAAAGACCGCAACGTAATGGTCGCATCATAATAAAGTCATCGTAATATCGTAATATCGTTACAATCGCTATGTTCGCAATTGTAATTTAATACTATTTGCATGCCTTCATGTACAGTGGAAGATTGAGAGCAGGAGTGTTTGCACAACTCTTTGGAGCATTTGGTACTGTTTTAACATTCTCGAACATCGAATTAAAAATAAATCAAAACCGACAACTTTGAAAATGATTGTTTTATTGATTTTATATAGATTTGACAGTATTGAATATAACATAGGGAAAATGTACATAAGGCAAACTATAAAGATAAAATATTATACCTAATATCGTAAACATGGTTATGAAACACACCGATAAAATATTATACCTAAAATCTACAAGCAGATCTACCTAATGGAGTTGGAGAGTTGAAAACCATAAAAGCTACAACTGGATCAAATTCTTGAAAACCAACCAACAAGAAGGGATGCAAAGAGGGCCAAGAAAAACAGGTAAGTTGTTCCACCAAACACAAGTCGATAACAAACGGTGCTGACATCTATAGTGGTCATTTATGTAGTTTACCCTATAAAATAAAACTTTGAATAATTTAAAATTTTTAGTTGGACTTGGTGAGTGAATATTCAACTATTAGGTCTGACCTGTTTTGACCACTGAATTATAAAAATTTAAAATTCGACCACCCAACTATTTAATTAGACCCAATTTGACTACCGGTCGTTAAAATTTAACAGAGAGGTGACGTGGCAGTTAAAGAAAATTTGTATAATTACACATTTGGTCCTGTTAGTTACATATTATATAAATTTGGTCATAATTTTAATTTAATTAAATAAAATTAATCAACCAATTAGATGAAGACACGTATCATCGCCCGGTTAGATGAATTCATTTTTATTTTTAATATAGTTTATTTAATATATTATTTTTTCTCCAAAGGAAAATTAAAGAATACATAGCATGGGTTGAACCTAGGATCTCTTAAGTAAAAATACTAAGTCATTCGCTCCTCTTCTTTGCATCAAATTACCATCTTTATTCTCTGCAAGTTTCGATTTATTGTTTAAGTTTCTTGTTTTGATCTCTTAGGCAACCACTCATAAATTGATTTGAGGTTCGATCAAATTGGTTCATTTTTTCTATTCATTTTTCTCTTGAACCAGTCATAAATTTAGAACATAGTTAATAGATTAAAAAGAGAGTTTATTCAGGGAGATATTTCAGAAAGTCCGATGTTGCTATCGAAGAAAATGCAAGGAAATCCAAAAATGATAGATCAAAACCTTGTTCTGGAATGATATGTAACTCTCTCCCCTTCATTCCAAACTATCCTACATAACTGAAGCAGATGCCCCAGGATCCATACCTAACAAAAAATGACAGCACAAAACCTGCGGGAAATAAGATAGTGATTTGGTGCATGGAAGAGGAGCGCATATATATAAATTAGGGTACAATTTGTATTAATATGAATAGAGTGGTGCATTGATTATATGTGTCACCACCTAATTGGATAGTGATTAATTTTATTTAATTAAATTAAAATTATGACCAAATTGATATAATATATAATTAACATGGACCAAATGTGTAATTATACAAATTTTCTTTAACTGCCACATCACCTTTTCGTTAGATTTAAACGGCTGGTGGTCAAAATAGGTTCAATTAAATAGTTGGAGTAGTCAAATTTTGAATTTTTGTAATTCGATAGTCAAAATAGGTCAAACTCAACAGTTACCCAGGTAGTTTACCCTTATTTGGTCGATTTTCAAGTTCGTTAGAAGTATTCAACTTTGTCTGATAAAATACGAAGAAATATTATGTACATTATATGTGGTTATAAAAAGTCGTTTAAATTTGTACCATTAGTATAATATTATAAATATTTATAATTAAATTTGAACAAGAATTCGAACAACTCAACTCAAATAAAATTTGAGTTATAAAACAACTCGACTAACTCAATTTTTTTTTTTTTGAAAATCCTATTCTAGTTCTACCTAGAGGGGAGGGGAAAAATCTAGGTGAAGGCAATGCTCCTGGAGGGTCTTGAACTCGGGACCTAAGGGGAAGGGAGTAGAGTAGCCTAGCAAGTGAGCGTGCTCTGACCACCAGGCCGTCATCGCATGCTCTAACTCAAATTTTTTAATTCGACTCAACTCGATCGAATGGTCACCCTAATTATTGTATCAAGTTATTTGTGTATTATTTTTGGGTAAAGTACACCAATGGTCACTAAACTAAGCAAAAATAATCTTTTTGATCACTAAAGCTTAGTAAATTACAAAATGATCATTAAACTTATTGATCTATTACAAAATAGTCGTTAAACTAGTAAACTTATAAAAATTTATCACTATTTTATGACGTGTAGTTATCTATAACAATTCGACAAATTTAATTATCATTTTATATTTTTTTAACAATGATAACTAAAATTTATTTATCACCATGAAAGATACAATACAATACATCAGAAAGAGAAAACAAAAGACAAGTCCACTAAAAGTCTCTTACAGTGGTGCAAAGAAAAGTAGACACTTCCATCAAGATTAGCATACCAAAATTCAGAAAGCTTCCTGAATTTCACTGTCTCTATCCAAACGAGACGTTTTACGGGGTGAAAAGAAGTGGTGAGCGAACCAAGCTATCAGGCAGATTGTTCCGCTACTTATTTTTGATTACATCGACAACTAACTATTAACCGAGTGAGGATTCATCTTTCTAAGACCGCCGACAGAATCATAATCAAAGATTAGCGCCGTGAAGATCTCTGTACGAGCACCAACCGACCTCTAAGATATGCTGAAATCATGCCACAAAAACATATGAAACGAATCACAAAAAATTAAAAAGAAACGTGCTACAAGACAGAGTAAACGCGTGCCGTAAAGGATGGGATTCTTATTAAAATATAAAAACAAGAAGAAAAAAATAGATTCAGTTGTGGACAATCAATATTAAGATTTATTTCGACCACTAACAAAAAAAATTACAAGCGATAGAGATTTGAGAGAGAAGGGCTAGGTAAAAAAAAGTGATTTTATCACTTTATAATTTTTAAAACCTCACTAAAAAAAAATCGCATTTGCTTAATTTATGACAATTTATGTGTTTTTATCTTTTTTTATAAACAATTGTATTCGACTCTTTAGTGAATTAACTAAAATCTAATATTGTCTTTGATTTACATCATTTATAAACAAAATTAATATGGATTCTATTATCGGTTCACAACATTCTTCATTAAACTAATTCCATTGCTTAATCCAATTTGATAACATATCAATACTATAAAAATTACAAAACAGGGGCGTGCTTTATATTCACTAATTTTATAACATATCAATCGACAAAATGATTGTCCAAACCAAACTTTTATTGGTAAAATAAACCAAGAAATGTTGGCTATTCCAACTCAGAGAAGACAGCCTCTGTGTTTCTTTCAACATTAATAATAATCTTACTAAAAGAATTGATTCACATGTTTATGGCATCTATATCTATATCTATATATATATATATATCAATTTGAATAGCAGCGGCTGCTTCATATGATCCCTGATGCCATTAGTGTGGATCAGATGACTGGTTTTACCATGAAGCTGAGGAAGTACCAATGTCCCTCAACTCTGCAATTTATTTCCCAGTGGCTTCAAGCAATGGCCGAATGAAGGTGGATTCGACGTCGTCGCTTTCAGACGTCGAGTAAATCGGTTCATTTTCAGACATGAACTTGCTCTCTTCACTTTTTCCTAGGATCACCAGATACAATCCAGCTATTATTAGTGCTGCTCCAACTACCCTGCAAATGTCACATATGTAGCAACTATATTACTCCAATTCTTTCGTTCTTTCGATATGGCAACTAAAATTCAGAGATCGAATCGAAGTATCAATGCAGGCAACAACGGATGCTCGGATGTTAAGACATACCCTCCCAAGTAAAATTCTTCACCCAATGTAACAGTCGCCAGTAAAGCTGCAAGTAAGGTCTGCAGAGGTAAATACATTGAGACGAACAAAGGACCTCCTCTATCAACAACATATATTTGTAATGCAAACACCATTGCTGAAGCTACAAGTCCCTGCTCAACATCAAAACACAAATTTTAAACTCAACAGATACAAAGGTTAATATTGTTGGGGGTTTTGGTTTTAAGGTTGCCGATACCGACCGCATAGACAATTGTGAAGACTTCACTGCCAGAGTGAACTTGCCAAGCTTGGGGGTCTCTTTCGATGGTGGCTGCAATGGCACCGAATTGCATAACTGCGAAAAAGCAAGCGTACGAAACGAAGGAGAGCCGAGCCGGGTATTTCTTGAGGACTGGTGCTTGTAAAACGATCCAGCTTGACCAACAAAGGGAATGGCCTATGAGACATATGCAACCAATGGTCCAGTTCTTCCCTTTTGCATCTCCAAAAGATGAAAAAAGTGGCTTGTTTGAAGGTGAATTCGGGCTATAAACGATTGGCCCTTTGTAAAGGGTTATAACTAAAGCTCCAGCTACTGAAGCAAGAGTTCCAAGCACCTTAGCTATTCCATCTTTACGATTCAAGTGTACTTGTTCCATCCTTCAAAGAAAAAAGACAGACCATTGTTCTAAAATACGGATACTAGTACGATTCTTCGAATATACGAAGAAATTTAGGGGGAAATCGAGCATACCCGAATCCGATATTAACCCGGAGTCTAAGTAATAAGGGTCTATCTCTCACCTAAGTAAGGCAGCCATGATGAAAGTCACAGCTGGGACAGAATTCTCAGTTGCAGAAGCTAAAGCAGGTGATGTATTGTCTAAGCCAAATATGTAAAATCCTTGATTCAAAGTTATGCTGACAAAACAGAAAAACAAAACAAGATAACTTCATTGGTCGATACAAAAACTGAAAAATTGTTCATAAATGATTCACAGTTCATAGTTCATACCCTACCCTATAAATCCAAGGAGGAAGAATTGTATCAGAAAAGAAATGGTCAGTGGTGGTCTTTTTTTCCTGCAAAACAAACAAGATTTAAGAAGTTGTGGGAAATAAATAGAACCCCAAATAGAAAAGATTCTTGATTTTGTACTCCAACTAATGGCATACTTTTCTAGGAAATATGCAGAGGGAGCCAAGGCAAGCAGGGCCAAGATGTTCCTATAAAAGGGGAAAACAAGCTTGCTTACGCCCATATTGAGAGCAACTCTCATAATTACATGATTCACGGCATAACCAAGCTGAAAAACATTCATGGCAATATGCAGCTTTGCTCGTTCAGGGACTTGGCATGTTCTTGTAGAAGAGGCTGAGACAGAAACAGCTTCAGCCATTGGAGATGGGGAACCAAGAAAAAGGGAATTGGGAAATGGTGAGTATTTGAGAGGATGCTAATATGATATATATAATTGATGAGAAAACGAGGAGTAGGTTTGTAATCAAAGCTTATAGAATAGGCTTATAAAGGTTATTTTATTTGTTGCTGACAGAGACCTAATTTACTACTGGAAATTTGCATCTCTGGATCGACCTCAAGCTTGTCCACTTGCAGTTGCACATGATCAGATTTCTTGTTTTTTTTTTTTTAATTTTGTAGTTCAATCATGTGTGTATGATGGAATACATGATGTAATAAAACAATCACAAAGGGAATTGGAACTTCAAACCCAGTTTTCTCGCCATGTATCCGATCTGTTGATCGTTTAATTCGGATCAGATTTTACAAAAGTTCATTATATGAGCAACCCTTCAAACCTAATTTTTTGCATTTACAATGTCAAGATTCGAACTTTTTATCTTGCTTAAAGAACCAATGTCTTATTCTACTAGATCAAGTGATCAACTGGTTATTGGTAATATTAAAAATATTTTTAATCATAAAAATCTTTTCATTTATGCTAATCCAAGGATGAGGGGAGTTGGTGCAGTGATTTCCAACATTGAATTTGAAGCCAGTCTCATTGAGTGGGCATTTAAAAAATCAGCAAATAATCCTTGCAGCAGCAAGTCAAACAGGTGAAGAATCAGTTGATGCTCATTTACCGGTGTCTGGGCTGCTGGTAGGGTGAGTTTGATCGAGTCGAGTAAAAACAATTTCGAGTTATTCAAGTTGATGCGTTATATTTTACGACTTAAATTTTATTTAAAAAATTTTTTATTCTAATTTATGAAATTCGAGTCAAATTTTCGAATTTCTAAACAAATTTAATTGTAATTATTTTCATATTATAATACAATTTGATTCCAATTTAAACCATTTTCTCTAATGAAATAAGATATGCATATACATTATATTTCTTCATATATTTTTTATATCACTATATATATATATAGCGATATATAAAAGGAAAAATTAAGAAACTCGAACTTAAAAATTAATCTATTTTGAGTTATTTGACTTTTTATTTTACCACTCAAAATTTGTTTGAAATTCTTTCGACTCGAGATAAAACGAGTTAAATTTTTTTGCCTCACTACCGGGGCAAATTTGTAGTGAATTGGTGGGAAAACTTAGGAGATGTTCTCCCAAAGTGCCAACCATTATATTTATGCACAAACTCGGGTAATTTAGCTGAATATTCCCTTTTGAAAATTTATTAGGAAAAATACCACTATAAATAATATTTGAAAAGATACTCTCATTCAGGCCACATAAGGTAAAATCGAGTTTTGTAAAACACGACGCGACTTCTGTGTATTAAAGACTTAATTAACTTTTTTTGTTTTACCTATTCAATCAACACTAAGTCACATTTTGTAAAACGCAATTTTTAAAGTCGCGTTTGCGTTTTATAAAACGTGACTTCGCCCTACGTAGCCTGAATGGAGGGTATTTTTTTAAATGTTATCTAGATGGGTATTTATCCCAATAAATTCCCAAAAGGGAATATTCAACCAAATTACCCCCACAAACACTGGGAAAACCCTTTAATCAGAATGGTTTAATTATTATTCAAAATCTTGTTCAATCCAAGGCAAATTTCTTTCCTTTCAAGACCAAACATTTCCACATGATTCACCATTCAAATCCATGAATCAGAAGGCCAATACATAAACTCAACATGCAATTTTGAATTCCTTTACAGCATTGCAGCTGTTGCATATGGTCCATAGCAACAGCCCCAAGCATTCATCTAATCAAAGGGCAAAAAAGAACTTATAAACACACACAAACACATGTATTATCAGAATCAGATGGTTTGGACAATCTAATGGCCAGCCGGCCGAGGAATCATCTCCATGCCATCAGAAGTCCCATAATTGATGGGGGCGGTATTGTTGATGAGCAAATTATATACTATAACCTTCTCCAGGCAAACAATTTTGACAAAAACCATATACTAAAACAACTTGAATCTCCATTTTTGGTGACTTACTATATCAAGAAACAACAAAATAGCAAAACGGATTTATTGAAAGTAAGTATAGATTATGTGAAAACTAAATCAAAGTCATAGCTCCCTCCCCACTCCTGCATTTACAGTGAAATCAAGACCTAAATCATAGTTTTCCATAACGACGAAGAAATATAAGATAACCTCAAAGAGAGATGCCATTATCACAGAGCACTCAACAATATCTTGATGTGAACTTACTAAATTCACAACCCAAAGGGGACAAAGATGATTCTCCAATTCATAGGCAGCATCATGATTCACGACTAACGAGTCAGATCAAAACAATTGCATTCCCTTCTTTCTAACAGTTCATCAACTTACAGCTAGAAGCCTTTGCAATGTACCATTTTTTACTGCATCCCGGAGATCTACGTAGTCACAGATAAATAAGAAAAATGAAATCAATAAACAATTTATATGTATGAATGTATAATGTCAAGGAAAAACAGATACTATGGAGTCTATGTAGCTAACCATCAGAGCCTCCAACATGTTTTCCATTCACAAAAACTTGTGGAACGGTGCTTCGACCCACCAAATCCAGAAGGACATACTGGATTTTAGCTCCATCATCTAAAACAAAAACTCAACAAGTCAGTGCTTCATTAAAATTATTCTTTTTGTACACACAAACACACATATATCCACAAATACCTCGGAGATCAAGCTCTACAACATAAGGTTTCTCATTTAGTTCACTGAAAATGCGTTTTGCGCGAAGGCAATACCTACGAACAAGACAAAGCGAAAGAATTTGAAGCAACCCATCATATTCATATCATCTAAGCACAAAAACCCAAGAAATGAAGGTCCAATTATCCTTTTTGAAGAATTACCCAGGAAGAAAATGGGGTTAAAAATAGCTACAAGATTGATTATGCGGAGTAATGTAGATAACTATGTTATCCTGATTCAAAATCATGAAATGCAACAGAAATGGAGAAAAACGACGTACGGACAATAGGATTTGGAGAAGATAACGATCTTGTTGGAGAAGATGGCGTTTTGGACAAAAGCGGAAGGTGAATTGTTGGCTTTGGCTAGCCTTAGAGCATTTCCAATCCCCAGCACTACCAAAACTGCGCCGAAGAGTGTAAGGATCAGCCTCGACCGCCTCAACATTTCTTCTATTTCTTGAATTCCAGAGGGGGGAATTTCTGGGGTTTTGGCTGTTGACTCACAAATGAATGGACTTTACCAATATGTAGTGTTTCCTCTTTCCTGTTCTCGATTTGCAGATCAAGGTGTTTGTTTGACTGTCGAAGGTATTATCGCCGGCGGCCTAGGCGGCTAGCCCACAGAATTTGAGGGTAAAGTTAGTCCATTGGACTTCGAAGCTTAGATTTTGACCCAGCAAATACTTACCATATAAATTTGCTTTCAGTATGGACTTTTTTTCTTTGTGAACATATAATATTAGTATGGACTTTGATTATAAAGGGGTTTTCCTCTTTATTAGGATAATCTATCCTAAATATAGTTGAATTTAGTTTCTAAACTTTAGATACATGATAAATTTTTTAATATTCTTAGTATGATCATATAATAATATTTAGTCTTTGTTGAAGTCTTACAATTTATGTATATTTATCAAATAAATCTGTTCAAATTTAAAAATTTTATTGAAAATAATAGCTTTTTTACACCAAAATCATTCATTAAATTCATATATCATTTTTAAACATGATGAAGCCTCATTAAAAACCTCCTTCGAAAACAACTCTCAAAGACAAAGTCGTCAAAGCAAAGGAGGATAAGAATACCCAAGTTATATTATTAATCAAAAGATACAAAGTTCAAATACAACATTTCACGATCATATCCTTAAGACAGTGACAAAAGAACTAACCAAAAACTATAGCAAAAACCACAAATACCTACAACAACAATCATAACTCTTATCCTCAAGATAATTAGTAGAAATTTGCTCATGATATGTAGTTGATTGACAACTTAGTTATCAGTGTAACAAATCGAAAGAAAATCGACAACAATAGAAGAATACTATACATTAGGGGTGTGTAAGATCGAGTACCCAATCAGTTTACTCAAAATTGGTCTCAGTCATGGTAGCCATCAGTTCTTAAAAATCGAAATCAGTATCGGTCCAATTATCTTGGTCTATGAGAAGAACGTCTCCATGCAATGTGACAAGAAATCTATATCTCTCAGGCACATTACGTTCTCTCATAGATCTCCGTAGTGGTTGTGTTTTGAGGACGTTTGGATGTTCCTCAACTATTTGTGGAACTAGTGGTTGTTCAATCTTTGGTTCAATGATTTGTGGTTGATCTTGAATTTCTTCAAGTTTAATATTTCTCCCACTTTCCTTTTCGATAATAAATTTTCTTTCGAAGAAGGCTCATGTTCGAGAAACAAATACTTTGTTCTCAAATGAATTGAAAAAAATAGTATCCTTTAGTTTTTTTAGGATACCCTACAAAATTAAATTTATGAGATTTGAGTTCGAGTTTTGTAGACATATGATGTTAAGCATAAATTTCGCATCCCCAAATTTTCATAAAAGACATGCTAGAACGTTTCTCAATCCACATCTCATATGGTGTCTTTTGAACTGATTTAGACGGAACATGATTTAATGTGAAAGCAGTTGATTCTAGCGCATGTCCCCAAAAAGAAGTTGGAAGATCAGCATGACTCGTCATTGACTGAACTATGTCTAACAATGTTCGATTTCTCCTTTTAGAGACTCCATTGTGTTGTGAAGTACCTGGAGGTGTAAGTTGTGAGACAATCTCACATCCTTTAAGGAGTTTATCAAACTCTAGGCTTAAGTATTCTCCTCCTCGATATGATCGAAGAGCTTTAGCTCTTTCCTAATTGGTTTTGTACTTCATTCTTAAATTTTTTGAACTTTTCAAGAGCTTCAAATTTATGATGCATTAGGTAAACATTCTCATATCTACTGAAGTCGTCAGTGAAAGTAATGAAGTATTGAAACCCTCCTTTGTCTTGTGTATTCATCGGTCCACATACATCACTATGTATTAAACTTAATAAATCACTTGCTCGTTCGTTTTTACTATCAAGTGGTGATTTGGTCATTTTTTCCATTAAGCAAAGTTCACATATATCTAATTGTTCGAAAATAAAAGAATCTAAAAATTCATCTTTATGAAGTTTTGATATGTGTTTCTCACTTATATGACCCAAGCAACAATACCAAAGATAAGTTTGATTAGAGTCATTTGTTTTTGATTTTTTGTATTTATGTTATATATGGAGTTGTCTTGATCTATATTATAGATGTCATTGATTAATTGATTCGTACCATAAAAATATTATTGAGAGAAAAATAACAACTATTATTCTTAATGATAATCTCAAAACCAGTCTTGTCCAAACAAAAAATTATGTTCCTAGGTACAAAATAACAATCCTCTAAATCTAAAACAAGTCCACTAGATAATGACAAAGTATATGTTCCTATAGCTAATGCAGCAACTCTTGCTCCATTTCCCACTCGTAGGTTTACATCTCTTTTTTTCAATTTTTTTACTCATTTTTAGTCCATGTACAGAAGTACAAATGTGTGAACCACAACCGATATCTAATGCCCAAAAATAGATGTTGATATATTAATATCAATAACATAAATACCTGATCCAGACTGTCCATTTTTTTGCCTTCTTGATGTCCTCAAGATAGACATGACAGTTTCTCTTTCAATGTCCAGCATTGTTTCAATGGAAACAATTTCTTCCTTTTGCAATTTCTCCTTTAAGTTTCAATGCAATTTTTCTTTTGTTGGGCTTAGGCTTTGCCTTGGTGTTGAGCTTTCCTTTTCTATTATCCTTTCGGACCATTAGAATAGGTTTACAACCAACATTTTTCATGTTTTTTCTGCTGCTCTAAACAGATCAAGCAACTGGGGCAACGACTTGTTAATTTCATTCATATTAAAATTAAGAAAATTCTAATTAAAACTATCCGACAACTAGGGGTGTATATTTCTGAGTACTCGAGTTTTAAAGTACCCGAAGTACCGGGTACCCAGATCTTTGGGTATCACTTTTTTGGCTTGTTCCCGACCTATTTTTATCGAGTACCTGAATTTTTTAAATCACTTAATTTTATAAAATAAATTCACACCCAATAAAAGTTTGAATTATATAATCCAAGTATAGTTTAAGGTTCAAATTATCAAAATCAAACAACTTTAGAACACAAATATCATAATCCAAAAAAACTTAAAAGTTAGAACAATTTTTCAAAACACAAACAATATTTTTTACTTTTCAAGTTTTCAAGCAACTCGATCTTCTTTGAATCAATTCTCAAATCAAGGATCTTTGTAGTAGTAAAAATGTAAAACCGTCTAGCATCAGATTTGTTCTCCCAAAATGATAAAATATGCTACAAAAATTCAAACAACCCACCATGAGTAATGTAAGAGTTTCATTAATGTGGTATAAATTTTGCATAGACCACCAAAATCTTTAATGTCTCATTTCATGATCACATCAAATAAACTCACAGAAGAAATATATGAATGATACATATTATTAAAGTCGTTTTCCAGAAATAAAAAGGAATAAATGATATTGATGCATGATGATGCAAGTTGAAAGGATCAAAATTAAAGCCTTGGGCCACTTGCTGAAGTAGCATTATTGCTAAAAGTTTTCATCAAGCCCGAGATTATTGTATAAAATAACTAGACTTTTTAAGTCTTTAACATGAGCAAATTGTTTCAGCAACAAATAAAATAAAAATCTCGCATAAAACAAAAATAAAACTAAAAATTGATCACAGAAGCCGATACTAATTTCCACCTCTTAAGCATTTTTGACAGGTCAACTTGATTAAATTGATTCATAACTATGTATGCAAGAAAACATAATTGTCGTATAAATGACAGACCAAGTAAGAAAGTATTTAATAAATTTGTGGGTGCTTGTTCAAAATGTATAGTCTAAAGTTGCAAATTAAAAAGTTAAAGAAAATGAGAAAGTAAGAAAGATTGACAACGATATTATAATTTTTAAAATAGTTCAAATAATATAATCTAAAATTTATTGCTTACCAAAGTCTAGGACTCTTCATATATGATGTCTGAAACTTCATTTATCTCGTCAATAATAATTGTTGGTTGCACCAAAGTCAAATCATGCATCTCTGCATAAAAAATTTCATGTATACAATGTATTATGTTTGTTTTGAAATATAAAATATTTAATCTTAGAATTTGAAATAGAAAACAAACATTTTTCTATATTCTCCAGTGCTAACAAGTTCTCCTCTATCAAAATAGAGTCATGAGAAGAACGAACCAAATCTTGAGTACAAATGAGAGCTTCCACCAACCTAGGAATCAAAGAGGTGCGAAAAGAATCAAGAACACGTCCTCCCGTGCTAAAAGCGGACTCCGAAACAATAGTAGAAACTAGAATTGCAAGTAGATCACGTGCCATTTTCATGAGAATTGGATAATTGTTTGTTTACATAGACCACCAAGCCAATATATCAAAATCATCATTCTCACGAGCACATTTGTCCGTCAAATATTAATCTAGTTCGGTTATTGATTCGAAAGTATCAAAAGATTCTATCTAAATCACATAGTCCTTTTTCAAGTTTGTTCCTTTTAACTTTCTTATTTCTCCTTTACCACCTTGACCACTAAAATTAGGATTCATAGAGCAAGATGTCTTTTGTGTTGGCGAGGGATGTGTGGAAGCATAAACATCAAACAACGATGTCAAAGTGTCTTTAATTCGTTGACACAAGACATAAGATTTGCTAGGATCATAGGAACGACGAACGATCCACTCAACATATCTTAACTTATGCCTAACTTTAAGAACCAAAGCGATGAACATTAGCACATTCAAATTGTGTAGATTCGCTCAATACTTATCAAGCTTTGGCATGCCATGCTGTTAAGCCCATCATTCAAGTCGTCAACATGACGATTGATTGTATACCCTATATCATATATTTCTTTCAAAAAGGTATTATCAATCACAAACCATGATCCAAAAAAGCTCAATGTAGCCTATAAAACATTTCGAAAAAGGGCAAGGAAGAAGAAACTTTGTCCCAATCCTCTTCATCAGGAGCACCACAAATCCTCCTAAGCTCCTTTGCGTAAGAAAGGTACTTTTTTCATATTTTTAAATGCCTTCCTAAACACCGAAAAGATTTTAAGTGTGAAATAAGTGGAATTCCACCTTGTTTCAACATACAAGCAAACAAGAGCTTTGCTATTTATATTATCCTCTGCAGCACAAGATTGAAACTTTTGAAGTCTTGTAGGGGAAGACCTCACATATTTCACAGCAGCACGAACTTTCACAACATAAGCATCAACATTTTTCAGTACATCTTTAACAACCAAATTTAGAACATGTGCAGCACATCTCTTATGCAAAAATTCACCATTCAACACACTTTCATCTCACAAGTTAAGAATCTGCTTTAAATACTTGATTGTTAGATCATTTGAACTAGCATTATAACCTTTATCGTCAAGATCTTCTTAAGACCTTATTTTTGTAGTCATTTTTTAACTGCCCTACCAATAAGCTCTTCAGAATGACCGACAATTGGGCAAAAATTAATGATCATCTTATGCAATTTTCAAGTATCGTCAATGAAATGGGCAGTAAGACACATATATGACAAGTTTTGACCAGATGTCCATGTATCTGTCGTAAGACATACCCTAAAGGATAAATTCTTGAAAACATTCTTCAATGCCTTATTTTTTTCAAAGAAAAGAGCATAACAATCTCTTGTAACAGTAGCACGTGGAGGGGGAATAAATTTAGAAATGACGATCTTGCACAACATATGAAACTCTTCACGTTCAACAAAACTAAATGGTAATCATCAATATCACCATTTTAGCCAGTGCTTGTCTAATTACATCTTGATCAAAACGCCATAGTTTAGGAACACTAACAATTTTTATGGTCCCATCAGCGTTGCACTTTATATTAGACTCAGAATCTAAGATAATTTGTGATTTATTCAAGTTAAAATGAACTTTCTTGCATCGACTAGTGTGACGCTTCATGGCATTTGTTCCATTAGTAGTTGAACAAGAAATCTTTCGCTCACAATAGATACATTCAACATGTTCTGTATCATCAAAAATTGGTTCAAAATGATCCCAAGCAGCATAAGTTTTTTTCCTTTTACCTCCTTCAACCGATGAAGCTTTTGCAGTTTTTTGTCCCTTCTTTTTGTTTTATGTATTTGTTGAAATCTCCACAGTTTTAATCTTTTCAGCTTCTTTAGACGACCCATTCGAAGAAGATAGTATATTGAAATCATCAATATTTTCTTCCATCATTGACATAATCTGAAAAAGGTGAACTTGAGATTGGGTTACAATTTACATTATGAATTGCAATACTACAAAATTTACATGATCCGAACAATTATAATATAATATGATCCGAAAAGAGGTGAATTTAAGTTTAGTCAATTTTGATACCTTACCAACAAGTTAAAAATATAATATGTAACTTCATATATTAACATGTAAGATGTAACTTAATAAAGGGTCTATAAAACTTTAAGAATCATGCTGAAAATCAATAAAAGAACTAGAAAAAATTGGATAAACCATTATATGCAGAGCTCTTTATTTTTTCAAAAAGAATATATATATTTAATATAAATACCCATCAGACATCAATCTTGTAATTCAAGTGAATGAACAATCCAACTAGTATTCAATTGAGTGAGATTCAGTACTTTCTACCAAAACATTTACTAGTGAATGGAAAATTCAAAACTAAAAAAGAAAAAAACACAATACACACAGATTTTTTAGGTAACATGGAAAAAGAGGTCATCAATCAGCATGAAGCTCTCCAACGTGGTTTTCTAAATCTCGATTTCTTATCAACTCTTAACCCTATGTAGAAATATTCTAATTCTAGTCAAATATACCGGAGTGCTATTGATGTTGCAGATGAAACAAGAGCAAATTGTAGACTACTAAAAATGGGATATATACCAAGGTAAAGAACTGTGAGAATGAAACAAAAGAATGTGAAGGCAATAGTTTAAACCAAAAATTAAAATATAATTTCTCATTTCATTACCATATGATTTAGTAGCAAAGTCAAATAAATCACGACAATATATCATTTCTGAAACAACTCTGGAACACTCAATTACCCGTCAAAATATATTAGGAGGGAAATATATTCCAACTCCACCATTCCATATATCAATATAATATATGAGGATATTCTTTAATAAGATAGAGAAGAACCTGATAGGTATACAAATTTTTACCCAGTCAAAGTTGGAGTGCTACTGCCTACTGCTGAATCTGATCGAGGCTCGAAGGGCGAATGGTAACCGCCATCGGAACACGGGCCGACCAACGATGATAGAGAGTGGCGAGAGAGGGATTGCAAGAGCGATTCAGGAGAGGGTGGGTGATTTGGTGAATGTTTAGGGATTTTAGTTTTTTAGGGAATTTTGAACGTTAAAAAATAGTAAAATATAATATATTGACTAGGTCATCGGGTACTCGATAAGGGGTAATCCTTCAGCCCGGGCCCAACCCGGGAAAATGTAATTTTTAGCGGGATGGGTACCTGACCCGAGAGAAAGAAAAATTTGAGTAATTACTTGGTTACTTATGTTCGGGTAATCAGGTCGGGTCAATTAGGTCGGGTATTTTTGAACACCTCTACCGAAAACGATTGCAGGATAACAATAGTAGCCAATTCAACACTTAGAGGAAAGCTCAATTTTTTAAGGGTCTGAATATACGCTATCATTTTGAGAACATGTGTTTCCACTAGTGTTCCATCCAACATTTTACAACGAAACAAATCCTTAGAGGTCTCATGCCTCTCTTGACAAGCTTGCCTCTCATATAATTCTTTGAGATTTTTAATCATCTCATAGGGAATCATGTCCTCATGTTGCTTCTGAAGCTCAAGGGTCATGGTCGCAAGCATCAAGCATCCAACATCTATCATGTCATTTGAGTATTTCTCAAAGGCTTCCCTTTCATCTTTGAAGGTATCATCCGTTGGCTTTTTAGGGACAAATTCTTCGACGATTTGCAGTTTTCGTTCTTGTTTAAGGACAATCTTTAAGTTACGGAACCAATCAAAGAAGTTCAAGCCATTCAATTTGTCCTTCTCAAGGACGGATCACAATGATAATGTGTTTGAGTTTGTCATAAACATTTACAATGATAAAATATGATTTATAAGTACCTTTTTATCATGTTTATAAAGAAATTACATTCTCACTATTAAAAATCTTCAAAATTGAAAAACTTACTATAAGTATTTCTAGCGGGTAAGGATCCATATTTCATTACATCCTAGGCCGGCTTTGGCTTTACTCATAGAATTCAGTTATTTAGGTAAACAACACTTGCTAATTACATCTCATGTAATTTCTATATTTGGTGAAAAACTATTTGTCCAAAACAAAAGTTCATATGGTCTAATAGAAAGCACAATAATGAACAATGCACCAGGTAGGTAACTTATGAGGAGAGAGGTGGTGTACTAGGCACGCTTAAATACCAAGTCTTTCAAAGAACTAATCCTAGACATGTACTTTTGTATTGTATTTCAATTACAAAAGTCTTTAAACAATCATTAGTTTTTAGGTTTCTAATCTTATTAAAACAACCTAGTTTAACCAATATTACTACCATTAAATATCACTTGCTTATTCTTAGCGTTTAATCAAGATAGATCTAAGTATTTTGCTTTGGCAAAACCTATATAGTACCGATAGAGGTTTAAATGTTGGTTAATATTGGATGGCTAATTTTATTAAATTTGGAGGGCTTTTGTTATATTAATCTCACCATTCTATTATGATTTAAGCAGTTACCATCATGTTAAAGAAATACATTGTATCACATACATGTAAAATAGTAAATATAAATGCAATGGTTATAGCCCTTAAAGCTAAGGTGGCCCATCCCAAGACAATGGGAGAACCAAAATTACTAAAGATAAAACTTGCTTCTCAAGCACCTAGTCCACATTTGATCGGCCTATCATTCTGCTCCTTTTTGTCCACGCTTTCTCTGTAAATATTATAATTTTTCAAAAATTCATTTTTCATACGAGGGAGTAAGATGAGAAGAGAATTACAATAGAAAAAAAGACACGACACGCAGGCCGTATTTATTTAAAACCAAAATAAAAGGGCTATTGGACTATAATCATGCATTTCAAATACCGTGCATATCGAACATAACATCGAGTGGTTTATTATTGAAGCCCCTTGCGGGGTCCAGCGGAAAAACCTCACGATTTCATAACTTTTATCAACATTATAGCGTTTTTTAAGATTTTAAAATCCACGACGTTTTTACTTGAACAACTCTTTGTTACTTTCCCCGCACGTTATCTATAAACTAACCATTAGTCTGAATATAGTTGTTACCCATATATGTTAATGGTTAACATCGGAAAACCCTAACATATATGTGACTAACTCTTTAATCACTTGGAACAATCAATTTAATTTATTCAGATTAGGCGTAAAACGATCTAATGTGTGAAAATATTATATATTTGTTAAAAATCGAATAAACTCTAATCTAATAACATGCATCTCATACAAAAGCATCATCCAATTATTTAAGTTCGAATTCGTATCGTATAAGTGGCTCTAATATCACTATTGGGAAATGCCGGTACACCCTATGGCACAGCGAAAAATTATCTAGCGAATTCCGCTAGTGATCCATGTACAAAGGACGAATTCGGGTGAGTAGGGATGAAATATTACTTTAATAAATCAGGTATCTTGATATCCTTTGGGAGTTAGGATAAACCAAATTGAATCTGAATCGTCATAATAGTGCTCCGACCTTTACGCAGTCCACCCGAACGAAACGAACAATATTTTCTCTTCTCTACTGTTAGAGAGGTTTTCAGAAAAAGCATACTTTGGCTGCTAGACATTATGCCTTTATATAGCATTCAAAAACCTAATTCTAATTAAATTCGGATTCTTTAAATATACAATATATTTAACTGAATATAATTAAATATGTAGAATCTAATTCTACTTTCATTCGAATTCATTAAATATATAATATATTTAACCGAATATAATTAAATATGTAGAAACTGATTTTAATTAGGTTTCTTAGGGATATATATTTTAATAGTGTTTGATAATTACAATAATTATCTAATTATTAAATATATATATATATAAACGATATTATCTATAATTACAATAATTATAATAATTTCGCATTAATAATTATTACGTGTACAACAAGTTTGTACACATGCTATCTAGTCGATATTTGTTCGTTTCAATCATAGATTGTGACCCTTGTATGTTCATGTAACGTTAATATTAATATCGAGAACAATTCTAATATTACAAACAATGAGTGGCATCTAGCAATACATCATTGCTACCTAAGTTACATGAAGTCGTGGTTCGACTTTATCTTTTTCCGTAATTAACTTCTTTTATGTATTACATCATTTTGTCCTTATATCTAGATCGAACACAAGTCATGGATTAGTCACACTTGTATAGTTCATCTAATATTTCTTGATGTCTTGAGTAGACTATGATAAACAAATAACTATGATATCTCATATCAATTTATTCGAGCATGGCCATGCATTTTCTAGTCTCACTCAATCAAGTGGCCTATGATATTACTCCTATTATGTAGGAGGGAAAATCTTATCTTGATCAACCATATTTCGCTATATAGAGTGTGACATATCTAATATTAGTCTTTATAGTGTAGTCTGTTACAACACACGTTTGACTACATCAAAATATGTCACTCTCGATATTGGAATAATAATGATCTCAAGTTTGAGGATCATACACTTAATTACCACAATGAGCAATGTTGTGACTGTCACATAATAATCCAAGAAACATGCTCATAGCGGGTCAGTATGTCATTCTCTAACACATACTTATGTATTGATTTTTGACATCTCTATGTCAATAATAACACTTTGTTATCAATCAACTACATATTAGTCTTAATATATTATTGTTGTTCACGCCCACAATAATTCTCAACTAAGGACATTCAAGAATAACTATATCATTCTAAGGACTTTAATATAATTTAGTTTATTTATAGATGCACAAAATAAGACTGAAATAATAATAATAGTTTTATTAATAAACGAGATAAAAATAAATATGTCCTTAGATTTGATCGTATGGTTTATTTCTTGTCTTTTTTTAATTCATGTACATATTAATTATTAATTCTTCTCTAATTTTTTAAATCAAATACTTAACATGAGTCTCTCTCATTATGAATTTAAGTATTTTTTCTTTTAATATTTGATCGTATATAAGCCTAACATAAAATAATCAAGAGTGGCATTAAGGTGGTTCAACTAAGACCAAGAGAGTGAAATCTAATATCTTTATCATTATCTTTTAAATTTTTGACAACATATTTAACTTTAACATTATCTTTTAAATTTTTGAATGATTACAAAAATATTTATCAATTAAAACTAAATTTGAAGAAAAACTACAATTTGAAAAGTTTTTCTCTAAGCAATTTTTTTTCCATATATTTTGGATTTTTTCTTTTAAGTTGTTTTCGGCGATGATTTTGCCGTCGACTGGTTTTGTAAATAAATAAATCTCATTGTTTTGATGAGTGTTTGTGTTGTTTTTTCTTTTTCTTTTTATTTTGCTTTTAGTTTTCTGTGTTTTACTTCGACGAAAATATTTTTATATATGTTTTTCTGTCAATCTCTTATATGCTTTCATGACAGTTTATATGTATGTAATTTTTACAATTTCTATCTCTGCGTGACACGTATGCCTTCCTTCATGGCAGTTATCTCCTTTGAGATGGTCGGTGGTCTTATTAATATTTGATGTCTTTTTATGGTTGTTTTGCCGATGTGTCTAGTGCTTGCGGTGAAGAGTATTAAGAATTTCTTGGAGCATTCTGGTCGAAATTTTACAGTTGCTTAATTTTTGTTTGAAGACTTTGCACAGTCTTCTATGGAGTGAAAGATTTTGTTTTAATTTTTTATACCCTTCTTTTTTATGTATTTTATGTACTATGTGTTTCTGTTGCTATGGGTATAACTAGTTTGTAATCCCTTATCTTGAAATGAAATTCGACGACTCTTCTTTATTTTAAAAAAAATACATTTATCAATTATTATTAAATAATATCAACTATATATACTTTTCAACTGGTTTTTATTCATTAAATTAGAAATGTTTACCACTCAAGTATATATATAAATAATATACTGCTTGTAAGAAGCTAATAACCAAGGTAACTGACTAATTGAGTCAACATCCATCACATACACTAACGTTGTATTCGAGGTTAACTATGTTTTTTCTTAATTATAGTTTTAGTCACTTTATTATAATCGAATTTGAAATTTAATCACTTTATTTCAATTTGTCATACTTTAATTATATAGTAATTTGATAATATTAAAGTGGTGACATGTTGTACTTTTCTATTTACAGTAATTTGGTATCATGTTTAAAGCTACATGAAAATTCAATCAATTATAGAGTAATCAGTAAAAATAAATGTACACATTAATTGGATGCTTATGTTTTTTCTTTTACAAAAAGAAATCAATTAAATTATCAATTTAGAACCATTAACTAATGATATTATCAATTTAGAACCATTACATTATAACAATAGAAGTATTAAATTAAGTCAAGTTAAAGAAAATAGATTAAATCCTAAATTTCAGCATAACAGAGGGACTAAAGCATGAGTTATCCATTTCTAAATACAAGGAATTGGGTAAAAACTATGGGTGCTTATCGAGCGAATCAATTGCGAGTTGAGTAATGCTTAACTCGTGCTCGTTAAAAAATTTTGTTGCTCAATTCAACTCGTTGCTCGTTAAGCTCGCTAAAATTTTGCTCGAGTCGTGCTCGTTAAAAAATCTCGTTGCTCGTTAAGCTCACCAAAATTTTCATCTAATTGTTTTTAAATATAGGTAAAATCTAGTAATGCTATTAGAGTTTAATATAAACATACAAATTCAGAAGAAGAAAAAAACTCGTGAGGACTGAAAAGACAAATAAAAGAACATGTCATGGCTGAGTTAGAAATGAAGTCGATGTTCAAGTGTGAAACTCTTTTTAGTTTCTCAACAATCTTCGATGAACTAAAAAGGAGAGAATGCTTTCGAGTTTTTAGTGTTTTGACTTCCAATCGTATTTTTTGTATGAGAACTAAAGATTCTTTTTTTCTCTTTTCAACTTTTATACATAAAATAATATCATAAAAAATGCTTTAATAAAAAAAGACTAATATAATTTGATTTCTTATTAATACTAATAAACTTTCGAGAAATACAAAACGTTTTAAAAAATTAAAATTAAATATTTTATTGGTAAATTATCTAGCAAGTCACTACATTTTTTTTTAAGTTTTCAGCTAGGATTTAAACTTCTTCGAACATAATTTTTTATTAAGGTAACACAAAAAAACATTAAAATTTTATTAAAATATATAAAAAGTTACTCGCGAACTTATCGAGTCGAGCCGGACTTTACTAAACTCGACTTATTAAGATCTCGAACCGAATTAATTCGAGTCGAACATTAATAGAGTTTTGACCGAGTTAATCTCGAGCTATTTGCAAGCTGCTCAACTCAATAAACACCCCTTACCCGAAACCAGTATAAATGTCCGAGAAAAACACTGGCTAACATCCATAGTTCCAGTTTCACAAAGACACGAAATTTTCATGTCTGCAGTCCAAACCATGGAACCGTTACCAATGGCACTGCTTTTCGTCATCATCCCTTTCCTCTTCCTCCTACGTCTAATTTATCAGTTCCGTAGAAAACCATTTCCTCCGGGACCCAAAGGGCTGCCGATCATCGGCAACATGCTGATGATGGACCGGTTAACTCACCGTGGACTTGCCAAGCTCGCACGCAGATACGGCGGCATATTTCACCTCAAGATGGGGCATTTACACATGGTCGCCATTTCAAACCCCGAGATGGCCCGACAAGTTCTTCAGATTCACGACAATATCTTCTCGAACAGGCCAGCCACCATCGCCATCCGCTATTTAACGTACGACAGGGCCGACATGGCATTCGCCCATTACGGACCGTTCTGGCGACAGATGAGGAAGCTTTGCGTGGTAAAGCTTTTCAGCAGGAAAAGAGCCGAGTCATGGGAGTCCGTGAGAGATGAAGTGGAGAATCTTGTTAAAGCTGTTTCGGGTTTGGCCAATGACGGGAAGGCAATAAACGTGGGCGAGTTGATCTTTAACCTGACCAAGAACATCACTTACAGGGCGGCGTTTGGGTCCATTTCCCGAGAAGGCCAAGGCGAGTTTATTAAGATCCTGCAGGAGTTTTCGAAGCTGTTTGGTGCTTTCAATGTTGCTGATTTTATTCCTTGGCTCGGTTGGGTTGATCCTCAAGGGCTCAATGCGAGGCTCGAGAAGGCTCGTTTTGCGTTGGATAAGTTTATTGATACCATCATCGATGATCATATCCAGAAGCGGAAGAGATACGTTAATGGCGGCGGCGGCGGCGGCGGAGATGGTGGTGATGACACCAACATGGTTGATGAGTTACTTGCTTTTTACAGTGAAGAAGGAAAACTAAATGAGTTGGACGATCTTAATTCAATCAGACTCACCAGAGACAACATTAAAGCCATTATCATGGTATGTCCTTTAACGCGGTTAAAAACTTAAGGTCGAATTCTGGTTTTGGTCCTTCTCGGACACTCAAATTTATTTTTTCTCAGCAAAGATAAATTTTTATTGATAAAGAAACATGTTCCTGAAAAAGACAAATCAAACATCCGAACATACCGAAACGCAAACGCGATAAACACCTAGAAAACTTGAAACTCAAAGGAACACTTACTTAAAAGATACAATTTGAGATATAGTTTCTAGATTTTAGTCTTGCATAATATGTTTCATTTGTCTCTAGTTGGTCCAAATAATTCGTATGATCATGAACGAAGTTATGTTGTGATTGAGAGGAGTGGTGGAGCCAAAAATTTTATATAGTAGGATCAGAGTGAGATATGTTGCATGAGAAATTTTTATATTAATACAATAAGTCAACAATGATCTAATTTCATAGCCCAACAAATTAAGTGATGTCAATTTTAATATTTCTTATAAAAAATATTAATATTTTATATAGTGAATACTTTTTAATAGGATCAATTGCATCCTATACTTTGCGTATACATCCGCCCTTGAGAGTGTTGGGAGGGCTATTGTCTCTCTAAAATCTTTTTGGTATAATAGTATTTTAGGTTTTTCTAGATTAAATGTTAGTTAAATGCGTCACTTTCAATTTTTAGATTTAAAAGCTTATTAAACTTTTGACAAAAATTTTCTACTTTTTTTTGTACTTCTTTTTATGTCTCAAAATTAAAAAATTAAATTCTCAAGCTCTAACCTTAAATTTTAAATCCTAAAACTATAAACTCTAAAAAAATAGACTTACCCCTAATTCTCTAAAACTTAACCTTAAATCTTAACTCTAATTCTATTCTTTATCCCTCTTAATATTTAATTATAATTTTGTCTCTAAATAGGATTAATATTCTGGTTAAACTATTGATATATTTTTCTTAAAGAATTGATAACTCTAACAGACTAACATGCATACTTGGATTTATTTATTGTTGTTATGGAAGGCTGTTTTTAAAAGGGCAAAAGAAAATCTCATCATTTTTTTTATCCGAAGAAAATCTCATCATTTTAAGTGTAAAAGTTTGACGGTTTTAAATTTTTTGGGGATAAATTACGGTTTTAAATTTTGGAAAATTAACAGAGGGATCGAAATAAGAAATTATTCAAATTAAGCGAAACTTTAATTCACCTTTTATTTTTTTGTTAGGATGTGATGTTCGGTGGTACGGAGACGGTGGCATCGGCGATCGAGTGGACATTGTCGGAGCTGATGAGAAGTCCGGAGGACATGAAGAGAGTTCAACGGGAGCTGACGGAGGTTGTGGGCCTCGACCGTCGTATGGAAGAATCCGATCTCGATAAACTACCCTACCTAAAGTGCTGCCTCAAGGAAACACTCAGACTCCACCCACCGATTCCACTCTTGCTCCACGAGACGGCGGAGGAGGCGGTGGTGGCAGGGTACCGAATTCCGGCCAAGTCGCGCGTTATGATAAACGCCTGGGCTATTGGCAGAGACAAGGATTCATGGGAAGATCCCGAAAGTTTTAAGCCATCGAGGTTCCTAAAAGAAGGCGTGCCGGACTTCAGAGGAGGCAACTTCGAGTTCATTCCGTTCGGGTCGGGGCGGAGGTCGTGTCCGGGCATGCAACTGGGGTTGTACGCACTGGATTTGGCTGTGGGACACTTGCTTCACAGTTTCACGTGGGGGTTGCCTGATGGGATGAAGCCGAGTGAGCTCGACATGAGTGATGAGTTTGGACTCACTGCACCTCGGGCCACTCGACTCTATGCCGTACCAAAGAAACGTCTCGTTTGTCCCCTCTTTTAATGGAAATCCCGAACTCAAACAAAATCCATTTGTGTTTTAATGGCTGCTGCTTTTTCAAAATAAAACGAGGACAATAATGTAGCAGACTGAGGTGATAACTGATAAGTGATCTTTGTTTTTCCAAGGAAATAGAAGGCATAATGCTAAAACAAATCCCTTAAAGTTTGACAGAATTATACTTTGATTCATTCTTTATTTTGAAGTAATTTAGCTATTAATATTTTATTTTGGGTCAAAATAACCCCTCTACATATGAAAACTGTTAGTCAACTGATGATAAACAACTTGAAATGATTTGGCAGAATGATGCGTTAGAAAAAAATATTTTATATTTTATATAATTTTATAAAATTATTTTTTGATTGATATGTCATTTTGAAAAGTCAGTATATTTGTCTATATAACATTACTATCAAGACGAGCATTGCCATGTCAGTTTTTTTTTTGAAAAGTGTCATGTCAGTTTTTTATATTATTTCAAGTCATTTGCCGTTGGTTGACTATCATTTTTTATCCGTAGAAGGGCCATTTTGACCCAAAATAAAACGTTTAGGTGGGGCTAAATTACTTCAAAAAAAAATAAAGGCTAAAATAACAATTTAGTCAAACGTTAGGGGTATTTTTTAGTATTATGCCAAAATAGAAATATGTTGAAAACCCGGAAAATGCTAAGGTTTTAGGTGCGGCTAAAATGCAACACTACACAAATTCAAATTATTTTGGTAAATTTTTTTGTAACATTAGTTAATAATTTAGATAGAACCAATTTTTTTATTAACTGAATAAAATTTTGTATAATTACATAAATTTTTATTAATTAGGTAAGAATTTGTGTAGATTTTATCTTATGTTACACAAATTCTTACCAACTAAATATTAATTTATGTAGGACTGTCTCATTTAGCCGCACCACAAGAGTACATCACAACAGAATTTCCCAACAGCCTCAGGAATATATTTTCAGGGGTTAAAATCACAAAAAACATAAAAATTCAAAGTATGCTTTAAAAATCAATTCAGTTCATTTCTCATTTTCAATATTTAAAAATAAGAGTAAAACACAAATATTAGAAAATAAAAAATTAATAATCATTCTTATTTTTTAAAATATAAAAAAAAACAGAAATAAAAACACAAAAGAATTTCGAGCATGAGAGGTCAAGAGTCCCTCCCAACGAAAATGTGGCATTGTTCCTATCCAATTCTGATTCTCGATTTTTTATTCGATTATAGTACAAATTTCTCTATTTATAAAGTAGCGGAGTTAAAATTTTTATATAATAGAATACAAATAAAGTATGAAGTACGAGAATTCTTATAGTAATATAATATAAATATTGTTGACCACGTATCTAAATAAATCAAGTGAGGTCAATTCTAATATTTTCATAAAAAAATTATATTAACTCCTAAAAAAGCCTATTTAACTCTTTAAAAATATCATACCACATCAAATCAAGTAAGATTAATTGACCCTCTAATCTACATGTGGCTCTACCATTGTATCCCTATACAAAGATGAACTTAGAGGAGGGCTGGAGGGGGCGGTCGCCCCCCTAAAAATTTTAAATTCCTATACAATTTAGTATTTTTTTTAAAAAAATTTATGTACTTTCCATTAAAAATTTATTTTTGTCTCCCCTAAAAATTTATAAGTTCGTCCCCTCTAAAATTTAACAAGTTCAGCCCCTAACATAAATTATGCTATATATATATATATATATGAATTAAATATTTAATTGATCAATCCAATTCAATTATGATAAATTAAATCTTTAGACATCAAATTAATTTACTGTTTACGGTTACAATACGATACAACCGAAATATTACAAAACACAAAACTTAAAATGTTATCCACCAACTTAAAATATTATATTTTTTATAATATTTTAGTTTGGTGATCTCACGACAAGTGTCGATTACTTAATAAATTTTGACACATAACATAAACCTAAAATGTTTTTAAAAGTGACAAGTATCGATACTTTGGAGTCAAGTTTCGATACTTGTCACCACCCTAAAATGTTACCTAAAAGTGTAACATTTTAAGTTCTGGGTAACATTTTACATTCTGTGTTTTATAACATTTTCAGTTGGTGTCGCACCTTAGCCGTACCGTAACTATGCTACACTTTAAAATTACTTTAATATAAAGAGTCTAATATATAACAGGGTGACGGTATGGCTACGGTACAACACAACCGAAATGTTACATACAAAACAAAAACACGAGAGTTGACGGAGGTACGTGGGGTGGAGAAGGGCAATTGCCCCACCCAAAAAATTTTTCTAGCTTTGTCCTCCTAAATAATTTTTTAAAAAAATTAATTTATTTTTAAATTTATCCTCTGTTTTGCCTTCTCAACTCCAAACCTAACTCCATCCCTAAATTAAAATATATATTGAACATCAATAAAAGAATGCATCATAATATTATTATTCAGAAATACTGTTCTCAATAAAGATTGGGGATATGTGACAACAAAGCCAAAAACACAATAATTAACTAGGGTACATACGAAACCCTAAACCATAAGAAACAAGAACGATAACAAAATTAAATACAAATACAGCCCAACATGACCATGTCTACAAAGGATCCCATGAACACTAAATTTCCAATACCAGCTAGGGATTCAGCCATACGCAACAAAGAAACATGGTATCATTAAACGCATCAACATGGCCTCATCAAGTCGATCTCATAGAGGCATGCCTGATTGAACCAGCTTCATATTGAGGGGCCATTTATCTTCGAATGACAGCCACAACTCTTCTGACCCAGAGACCCCAATTGTCTCATTGGCCGCTGTCTTAATTTTAAACGGGCGCAAAACGCACCGAGACACAAAAAACCCTCGGAGCCTAAACGCAAGGCGAATCTACAGTATATTTTGTACTCAAACCAACATGATAAATCATCTATGGTACATCAAAATACCATCACTCCAAATCAAAGAAATAATAAAAAGAAGAGAAAGCAAAGCAAATAACATCATCATCGTAATGTTTTGAGTTGCGACACTTAACAATAGAATGCAAAGCAAACTACTCCATCACTCCAAATCATCATCATCGTCCTCATCCTCGTAACCATCTCCATCATTTCCATTATATTCTTCATCTTCAGCAATTTAGGTCTTCTCCCAAATTATCGAGAAATTGCAGGGGGCGAGGGGTTTGCTGGGTTGGTTATAAACCCACATGATATTTTTGTTCTTCTTTTTTTGACCAAGCAGGCAAGCACGTGATGTTTTCTTTTAAATTCCCAAAACTCTAGAGCGCCGCCCCTTGCGCCCGGTCGAAAAGCTCTTCAGGCAAGTGCCTCCAATTGCCATACGTAAGTAGTTGCGCCTCTGCCATGGGAAGCGTTTTTCCTGGCTCCCTGCTGCGTCTGGCACCTTAGGCTAAAACAAAGCATTACTTTTGAAAACTAAGGTCATAGTCGACTGAGATGACATTCGTAGATCATTTGTTGAGCTCAAAGCATCACTTTTTCCTGGATCAGGTGCAAGGCTAAAACAATCAGGTTCAGCACCTTGACCCAACTCTCCATCGCAACGTAAAATTGATGTAGGTGAAGTCAAACCATTAAGAGACTCCATCGCTTCAACTTCGGCCAAGAGATCAGAAACTGACTCATCGCCAAAAGAATACTCATTGGGGTCAGGAATAATTGGATCCCAACCAGATGCATTTTCTGCAGGATCTGTGAGACAAGAATGTGCCAATTGACCACTTCCTGAACTTGGAGTAGCAGCATGATCATTTCCCAAGATAGTTCGTTTCAAAGAAGACTCGGGAATAAGGTCCGAGTCCCATTCCTCTGCAGATGGTTTCACTAGGGTGGACGAATACCCACCCCATTCACTAGCTACTTCAGAAAGCAATGGTACATTACCAGAAGCTGTACTCCAACTAGGACCCGAAACATGATGAAGAGCACTCGCAGAAAGACACTGTTTGTTTTTAGTAGCCTGTGGTTTTGAGTCTTCGTGATTCAACTTTGATGTTGAGGTAGGAAGATCCAGGAAATCAAAATCATGATTCTGCTCTGCTGCTTCAAGAGCCCTGGCCAGAGAAATAAGACCACAATTGGCATCCCATCCATTTGAAGCATTATTTAAAGGAGATCTCCAGCTGTTCCCACAAGATATGCCTGATTGTCCCTCAGTATCATCTTGCTTCACATTTCCAGCAATAATTTGACCTTCGGAGGTCTTGTTTGAATTTTCGTTCAAGTTAATGGAACTGCAGTCCCATTTTTCAACCCCATGACCTGTGACAACTAGATGAGACTGTATTTCACTTGGTTTCCCAGAAAATGTAGACGACGGAAGTGAACTGCTCACTCGAGGCTGGCCAGGGAAGTAATTATCACCCTTCGCAGACTCCCTGTGTGGCAAAGGACTTCCTGTCTGTACTGCATTGGAAGTGACAATATCTATGGGAGTAGTACAAGAAGAAGATTGCGAGCCCAATTCTTTGCTCTTTGCAGATTCATTGTTACCACAACAACGACCACTTACATCATTCTGCATCGAATTCGAGCTCCCCTCCACCTGTTTATTATCCATCTGATCCACATTCAGATCCCAACTCTCCCTAACATCTCCAACCCTGTTCTGACATCCATCATTAGGGGCAAACCTTACATCGTTATCTGGTACGCAGCTTTTATGAAACAGCTGTTGCACTTGGCTGTACCGCCCAACCAAAGCATCTGTCAAGAGAGTGGAATCCTCTTGCCTTTCACTTGTTCTCCATACTCTAAAATCAGGTGGGAAAAGACCCGTCATGCTCCACCTACGTAACATTGCCATAGGAAATGGCCCATGAATTTTCCCAACTGGATCTTGATAGTGCCATATTTTATCTGTCTCAATATTATTTACAGATAGCTCCGTTTTTGTAGAATGCAGTGCCATGCTTGATTCTCTGCTTCCTATATCACTCAAGACATCATCTCCCTTCAGTGGAGAGGTGGGCACCTTTTCCTTCAAATTAAGCAACAAAGGATACTCTTTTGTGTGTCCCTCCTCGCTTGCGCAATTTCTGCCTTCAGGCAAAGGCATCCCTTCCACAACACCTGATTTATCTGCTTCTAGAGGTTCAACTTTGTTCAAATACATCTGTTGTTTCATCGTTTTTCTTCTCTTGGAAAAACTAGCTCCTAGGTCTCCAAAAGACCTTTCCGTGCTAGCACCTTTAGCAATTTCTTTCCACGGATTTTTAGCTTTAATAAGCTCACTTAAACTTAAAGATAACTTCTCTTTCAGTAAAATCCAATACATCTTGAAGAGATACTCCCAACTTGTTTGATCATCAAAATCTACTTGAACCTGCACATCATAAATTAAAAGGCTTTTAAGTTAGACAAAAGCTCTTCAATCTTCGGTAACCTAAACATTCCAATTATAATGGTTACCAAACAATGAAACACAATTAATGGGAAAAAAGGAAACAATTGTATAAGGAATAGTTAATCATACCATCTCTTTGGTTCCTAAAGCAGTGCTTTCAATCATCATTATAGTTTTCATGCACAATCCACAGAATCCTTTATTTCCTCTCACGTTCACATAATCGGCATCTTTAGTACAATTCTTGCACAAGGAATATGTACAAGTATAGCACATATAATAAGAAGCCTTCTGACAAGTGCTACATATGTGCCACCCTGAAATGCGAAAATTAACGGAACAAACAACTTAGTCATTACTAATAATTGAAATAAGAAAGCTAGCATATTAACAGTTCGATATGCAAGATTCCGACTCCTGAACAGACAAGGGAGCTACCGTTCAATATACATGTGGAGACAGTATGAAGAAGCAGAAAAGGTAATGTAATAAGATAACTACTTCAGAAGCAATAATCCAAGTCGATGACAGACACCAGACGCCACCACTCAATCGGCACATATTAATGGTACGATACCATATCCCATATCATAATTAAGATAAATATAGTGAATCCAGTAACTACACAAGAACAAAGAATCCAAACCAACAACAGAATAACAGTTAGCTAAGTGCAAAGCAAGCAAAGAGGAACATGAATCTAGATAAGCTAACACGGGCTTCGACACTTCGCAGCAATTATATTGATTAAACTTAAATGGAAGTGACATATATTTACAAGTTACTAAAATGCAACATACCGCAGTTCCATTTCGCCGTCGATTTAAAGAATGCCTCATCCCTTTTGATACAAGCCGGATGGTATGCCTTAGGACAGCCTCTGACCCATAAAATACAATATAATCAGCAATAATAAACAGCGCAAAAGAGGAAAAAAGAAAAGGAAAGAATACACAAGTCAAAATAAACAGAAGATTAAAAAAATTAAACCAAATTTCAGTCGATAAAAGAAGACCATGAATTGCAATATATGAATTATCAGTATCATTAAAGATCAAAGGCATCGACAAAGAAATTCCATATTTAGCTGAAAAATTAGCTCCAAATTCAAATTTTCCAAAATAAAAACCTCAGATAAGCTGGATTGAGCAAAAGGTTAATAAATTTTCAGCTCAATCTCTAGATATCAGCCAGCTAGCTAGAACTCGTCCATTTTCTGATCATCACAAAATAAAAATGGAGAAAAAAAGCCTATAAAAACAGCAAAATTTCCAGACTCACCGGCGATCACAAAGCACGAGACTTCCGCCATCAAAGCATATGAAGCAAACATCTTCTTCTTCTTCCTCCCGGTTCACTCTTAGAGGCGGCGGGGGCGGCGGCGATGATGAATCGACTTTCCCTTGATTTCTGGGCGGCCTTCCGCGTCTGCGCTTCCCAGCTGTCATCTCAACAACTTTGACTCCATTAGCCGCCACGTCAGCTTTCCCAACGATCATATCCGGAATCTTCTGGCATTGATCTGACCCCGTCAACTCCTCCCCCCGTAAAGAATCACAATTCAGACAATCACTATTATTCCCAACATCGGCACAAGCCATGACGATCAATCCCCGATATTAAAAATCGGGGGGAAACCGTTCTTCCAAGAATATTCCGTACAAAAAGACAAAACAAATGAAAACTTGAGAACCCTAGAGATGAAAACGTGGGTTAGAGTTAGGGAAGCAGTGGTGGTGGAGGAGGAGCTATGAGTAGTCGTAGGCACATGGAAATGGAGAAGGGGGAAAACAGGGAAGGGACGTGACAAGGCGTTGTTTGGCAGCCAAAAAAGAAAGAAAGAAGGAAACTTTAATTTACCTTTCCAAAAAGCATTTTGGTTTGAAAGATATAGGAGAGGGAGAGTTGTAATGAATTAAGTTTGGGGTGGTGAAATGTGTTACGTCAAACGCGGTTCAATGCCAATGGTAAGGACTAAGGAGAAATGGGGGATTGATTCTCTCGTCCGAGGCAGCACCACGTGGTTTAGTGGGCGGCAGTGGTAAGTATAAGTAGCAAAGCAAAGCAATTGAAAATATAAAAGTGGGGCCCATTTGGTTTGGGTTTCAAATTTCAATTTTCAATTGCTGGCTGGCTGGGTCGGCTGCCTGCCTAATCACATAACGTGGAATACGTGAGTCTATAGATCGGCTTTAATTTTGACTTCCTGCTCTTAATCTGTTTTATATTATGCTTGACCTCCAATGTTGAAAAATGCACAGCTTCTGCCTGAAATTTATGATTCTCAATCTCAATAATATTGTAAGTAGGGATGCTCGTGACTCAGGTTGGATAACAGTTTTGATTGATCTGTCTGATTTTGGGATGAGTATTTTATTCGGCTCGATTGAGTGGATTTTTTTGTTGTAAAAAATTAAGTTTGGGTTGGGTTGAGTTTTTATTGAAAGTGAAGTTGGGTTGGGTTGGGTCGAGATTGAGTTTACAGTGAAAAATATTCAACCCAACCTTGGATTGATAGTGTGATTTTCCCTATACTTTTAAGGGATATTTTTAATAATGCACACTCTTTATATTTTATTTTATAATTTGGTCTCTAAAGTTATTTTTTTTACAATTAGGTCCCTAAAATTAATCTAGTTAGAATTTTTAAAGACTTTGGGTCGGGTTTAGAGTAATTATTTTTGGGTCAGCCAAAAACTTGATCTGACCAGTTCCCTTCCCTAATCTAATCTAAAAAATCAAAAGTTTTCATTTGAATTTGATTTGACCCGAGTTTGATGATGTTCCATTCAATCTTAATTTTAGGGGTAACAGTTCAACTCCCATTTTTATTCGGAAAAATCGAAAGATAATTGAAAAATATAGGCAATGGACATTATAATAATTATCTTAATTTTATTCGACAAAATATAAAAATAATCGACAAATAGAGATAAGGGCATTATAGTAGTTATCCTTAAATATTTAGAATATAATTATACTATTATATCGGTTCATTAGACATTTTTTATTTTAAGCTCAAACTTGACCCAATTTATCATTATAAAAATTCAATCCAATTTAAACTTAATATATATTTTTAAAAATGACCTTTAATCTTATAAGATCAAGTCGGGTCACTCTCTCTAATTGTAAAAAGGACTGAAAGCAAATGTTTTACTTTATTGGTGCTATCGAGGAATTGACAACTCACACTATGAACATTTTGCCCTTGTGTTAGTGTGTGCGCTTTTCAATTTGTCTTTGGAATTTAGTGCAAACGTTGGATAATTATTGTGCCATACTGCCATCCTTGTTGATTGATAAGATTTATTTTAAAATAAAACAAAATGATCCAATCAAATGGAATTGTATCAGTATCCCATTTTTATTAGATTAAGGTTCTTATTGAAAATAAAAAATGTTACTTTTAATTAGTTGAATCATCGATTTAATAATAATCAGATAAAAATTAAAATATTAATAAAATAAAAATTGTAAAAATAAATTTACTCAATTGATTATCAATTTTTAAAATGATTTTCAATTTTAATTTTCAGTTTTACTCGTCGGTTCAAGTGATTGAACTACCGGTTCCGTTCAAGAACCCGAGTAAGCCACGGTGTCAACAATTCGTGAGCCGATACTCCCGGGAGTCATAAGCCGGTTCGTTTTCAAAGCATCGGCTTTATATATAAAGCATTGCGCGCCATGGAATTTCTTTTGCGAGAGTAACAAAGACTTGAGCAAACAAACAAAGTAAACATGGATAGGGAAAAAAAAGAGAGAACCGAAAATCCAATGTTGCAGACTGCAGAGACCTAGAGGACGCTGTGAAGGCACCGCTATGGGCGCCATCGCTCTCGATCTCATCCCTGGTTTTGGCATCGGATCATTCACTCTCGGTTCGTCTCCTCTCAGTAATTTCTTGACTTCATTTTCTTCTTCTAAAAAACCGATGGAGAATGTATTGTGAAATTATTTAATCTGGCACGGATTTTGATTGATTAATCGCGATTTATTATAATCAAAGTATCAGATTATGTTTTCTGAATAGAAGACTATCATTACTAAATTTCAAAAGAGTTTGTTGGAAACACGAAACGGATTTAAATCGCTTTTCGGATTTGAATAGTGATTATTTTTAGCTTGTTCACTGATTTTATCTCGTTTTCAGTGTATCTGCTTACTTGAGAAGTTGAAATTACGATCATAAGACTGTTTGCTTTTGTACTGTTTATTTTAGGGATGCCGATATGTGAAGATTTTGCTCAAATAGAACAACAGCTTAACGTTTCCGATGTTGTTCATGTGAACTGTTAAGTATTATGATGAGGTATGGTCTGAACCATTAAAAATACTATTTCCTTATTTTTTGGCGATTCTGTAGTTTGCTGAATTTCCAGTAGAAGGTGAACTCTTTAACGTGGAATTCAGATATTCTACATAAATTGTACTCACTCCGAGATGCTTGCAATACATATTTGTTTGGCTGGTAAAGTTGTCCAAAGGAGATGGACCGAGGGGACTAAAGGGGACAATCACCCCTAACATTTAAAATTTGTATATTATTTATATGTAACTTTTATTAAAAAATGTTTTTACCCCTTAAAATTCTGCGTTCGTCCCTACTTAAGCGTATGTTATGTTACTATATAGGCATGATAAATTTAACATTCATGCCAACAGTCAACCTTCAACATTATGTTTTTGTTGTGTGGTAGCCTCTAAATAGAAATCTTCTTCTTTTTTTGGTTTCTTACTAATACCTCACCTTAAAAGATTAAGTCTATAATTCATGATTAAAGTTTAGTATTAGAGTTTAGAAAATTAGGGGTAAGGTGTATTTTTAGTGTGTGAGATTTAAGATTTAAAATTTAGGATTAAAATTTAAAATTTAATTTTTTAATATTGGGACATAAAATTAGTACTGAAAATAGGCCGAGATGATTTGTTTATAGTAACTTGTTTATTTATTTTTCATTTTGGATTCTGTATTAGGGATTACACCTTATGCAAAATTTTCATATATTATGACTTCAGGTGCATTATGTTAATTTTTTTGGAAAAGTACATGTCTATTTTATGGTTTATATTTGGGTTTGTAGCTCTCTCTCAATAATGTCGCTTTGAAAGTTTAAGTTTAAATTTTTAATTTAAGAGAATAATGTGTCTTCTCATTACTCCTAAACATTTTAAGTGCTTTATGCGCATTGAAGGTTTATTTATTTATTTTTATACATGCTTTAGTGATCAACCTTGTTTCTGCATTCAGTGGACCATCCACTCTATCCACTTTTCTACCTGTTATTCTCTTTTTGGTCCAACCTATTGTGGAACTTAATAAGGAATAAGGATATAGATATTTACACCTACCCGGTATGTGCCCTGATTATTTACATACCGGTGGCGGTGTGCTGTCTATTTCAGTGGTTTTAAACATGTATCCAAATGTCCAGCTCGTTATTTGCAACGCCATTCATTTGCTTGTCCTATTCCAATTCAGTATACAGATTGCTGCCATGACAGTGAAGGTCTTATTTTTTATTTTCCTGCTTACATGATTACTTCTCATGCCTACTCTTCAACTTCCAATTCGTTGATTTTTTTTTCCTATTTTACTCAACAGCGGAATTGCCTTTGGGGTTTCCAGATGGTTCCACTGCCGTTACTTGCCGTATATGTATAATGTATATCAATATATAATGTTTCTTTAAGAAAAGGGATGAGTCATTCCGCACTTGGTATTTTCATTGGCCTGTTGCTTCAGTGGGTTTTAGAGTACCAATATTTTGACTCTTACCAAATTCCTATGTGCCTGTTGCCAGATTGGGGAAGAATTGTTCTTCACTGTTGGACGCAGCAATGTTTCTTTTGGCATATCACCTCAGATAAATCCAAAATTGATTTCATGAGATTTATCTTCTCTTTTTTTTTTATCCAAAAAAGTTTAGGAACAAGAGTGGCGCATTGATTTGCCTCCATTATGAATGGTAATAGCAAGAATGGTTTCATCGTCGAAAACCGTAAAATAAACAATCGGTTGTAGTCTAGTTGATTATCTTCAGCTTTTAGTCCGGAAGACCAGTATTTGAATACGGTCGTAGTAGGTATAAATAGAAACATCAAAAAGGGTCGGGCAAAAGATTTTTATTCCTTTTATTTACACCAAGTTTTGATATTTTAGCTAAGACATACTTGTGTGGTGTCTTGATTATATGGACGTAAAGTTCTATTGTTGAGAATGCAAGTCAACCAAAAAATGACATAGATGATACAAAGACAAATTTCATCTGATTGCATCTCCGGTGCGGCCAGTTTCTCTATAATTTAAAGAAGATTCCAACACACTGGGGTACGATGGCATCCAAAGGCACCAAGCACTCCATCACCCCCTTCCCCCCCCCCCCCCCCCCCCCCCCCCCCCGGTATTATCATGTGTTGGAATTTTTTTCTCTCAATGTCTTTGCCGATTAGAGGTGGTAAACGAGTCGTTCGGTTCGGGTCATTTTGAGTTCGACTGTATTCGATTTAAGTTCAGGTCAGTTCGATTTTAATTCGGGTCATTTCGAATTCGACTGTATTCGATTTAAATTCTAAATTTTAAATTATAAACTCTAAAAAAAATATCCTATCCTTAATTTTTTTAGTGTGAGTATAGAAAGTTACAGATGATTTCTATTATGTAGTGTATTATCTTAGCAGCTAGTTGATCCAAAAATAAAGAATAAAAGCCCCAGCAACCGCAAAAACCCCAGAAATGTGAATAATATAAGCAGCAAAAAATTTCCGTTGCCGGGACTTGAACCCGGGTCTCTCAGGTGAGAGCCGAGTATCCTAACCAACTAGACTACAACGGAATGATATTTAGTTTGTATACTAAATTTTTATATCCAAAACCATTTAGCAAGCGTGGTTTAGTGTGTTTCCCACCCTCTGCTTTCCTATCCGTTGCATGACTTTCTGGCTCGACCCGGCTTCAGAAAGGCATGTCTTTTCCACTCCAATTTTCAAGTTTGATTTCAGCATTAAATGCTCCCTGGATAACACTAAATAATCTTGGAACTATATGTTGAATTACTCTTACATTTGTTCAGCATTGAATTTCTTAATTTATGTTGCTTTCTAGCTGTGGTTAATTAGTGAAGATAAAATTGCAGTCTTTATTGGGATTTTAGCTGAAGAGATGTTTAGTTGATTATGGATTCTTCTTCTTATTGGCGTTTTGAATGTATATTCTTAAGGCCTTTACAAGCTGCCCTGTTAATTGGGTAACAGGGAAAGGCAATGAAATGTTTCTTTTTAGATGGTTTCAAGCAGTTTGAACGAATGAATTCATTTTAGATTCAAGGTCGGCAGTTGGTTTTCCCAACTCAAGTTTACTGGCATGAGTTGAATTAAAAATTTTCAGAAATTTGATAGCATGACTGTGTTTTTCTGAATATAAATCTCACCATTTGTGCTCTTCGTGACTGTTTCTCCTTGGCAGTTGTTTAAAGGTAGCAAATAGCAATGGTCATTTTTATTTTGTTCTTCATTCCTTTCAAGTTGCCAATCCTTGATCTGTGGAAAACAGCTGATCGAGGTTGTTATAAGAAAATTCTTCTCATTTGTCTGTTTTTTTTAAGCTTTGAACTGTGAATGAGTATTTATACAACAATAGAAAATTTATCTAGACAAATAATCTTCTTGTTAGTCTAATTGCAAGCTAATTACACCCTAATTTAGCCTAAAAGTCCATCAACATAATCACTAAATTTCAGATTTTAATTTGGTCAACACTCTCCCTAAAGTTGGTGCAAAGATGTCACAAATGTCATGTTTCTTTGATGAAATGTCATTGTGTTTCGATCATGTTAAAAATTTCAACAACTTTTGCTGTTTTAGCTAAGAGCTTTTTTTTTTTGGAGTTGTGCTGGCAAACCGCTGTTGACTAAAAGCTAAAAAAATCAGCTGTCTCAAAACGTCCGATTGGACATTAAAATAAGCGGCTAAACGCCTGTTTAAAGCCAAATCAGGAGTTGTTTGGGGTTGCCGTGGCCGGCCGTTTGAGACAGCAACCCAACCAAAAACGCAGTCATAGTTGTTTGGTTTCTTGATTATATGCAAACAAAGTTGTATTGTTGAGATTTGAGAAGGCAAATACGCCAAAAACTAAAATGGATACAAGACATAAATAAAAAGCAAAAATTTCCGTTGCCGGGATTAGAAGAATCAAAATGAAAACTTGCTGCAATTAGAAGAATCGTTCAACATCAAAAATTGAAAGAGAAACACAACTTTTAATTTAATTTAAACATCAAACAAATTTAAAATACAAAACCAACTTCTTAAACTCAAACTCAAATCTGCATGAATGATGCCGAATTCCAATAAAAATAATGAAAAGGGGTGTAAATTAAGGTTGTTGCTGGGCATCCATGTAACCTGCATCAACAAGCACTTTCTCCCTCTTAGCCAACTCAACATCTTCATCAATCATCATCTTCACCAATTGCTCGAATCCAACTCTGGGTTTCCACCCAAGAACCTTCCTCGCCTTACTCGAATCACCTTTCAAGTTATCCACCTCCGCCGGCCTGAAGTACTTCTTGTCGATCACCACATGTTCTTTCCACTTCAACCCCACGTACCCGAATGCCACTTCTAGAAATTCCTCCACCGTATGCGACTCCTCCGTCGCCACCACGTAATCGTCCGCTTTCTCTTGTTGCAGCATCATCCACATTGCTTCCACGTAATCCCCGGCGAAGCCCCAGTCCCTCGATGCTTGCAGGTTCCCCAGAAACAACTTGCTTTGCAACCCGATCTTGATCCTCCCCACGGCCCGAGTGATTTTCCGGGTCACAAAGTTCTCCCCTCGCCTTGGGGACTCGTGGTTGAACAGGATCCCGTTGCAGGCGAAGATCCCGTATGCTTCCCTGTAATTCACGGTGTACCAATGCGCGGCGCATTTGGAAGCTGCGTACGGGGATCTGGGGTGAAACGGGGTGGTTTCGGATTGGGGCGGGGGAGTGGATCCGAACATCTCCGAGGATCCAGCTTGGTAATACTTGATGTGGCTCCGACCCGTGGCCACAACGTGGGATCTGACGGCTTCCAACAACCGGAGGGATCCGGTGGCCACCACGTCGGCGGTGTAATCCGGGATTTCGAAAGAGACGGCCACGTGGGATTGCGCCGCCAGATTGTAGACCTCGTCGGGTCGGATCGTGTCGAGCCACCGACGAAGCGAGGAAGCGTCGGTGAGGTCGGCGTAATGCAGCTTCATCCGGGCCTTGTGGGTGTTGTGCGGGTCGATGTAGACGTGGTTTATGCGCTGCGTATTGAAGTTTGACGAGCGGCGGATCAAGCCGTGGACCTCGTACCCTTTGTTGAGGAGGAACTCGGTCAGGTACGAACCGTCTTGGCCGGTGATGCCGGTGATCAGCGCAATCTTGCGGTCGGAGATCACGTCACCGTTAATGGCGAGAGATCCAGACCCGGATCCGGCCGTGGAATTTTCATTTTGGGTTGCCATTGTTGTCGGTGGATTTTGAGAGGAAAATGATAGGAAAAAAACGAGGAATCGCGGCGTCTGTGACTTCTAACTTTGGTGGTTTTATAAGTGAGCGGAATTTATGGAGGGAGATATACTGAGGATAAAATGGTCAAGAAGTTTCGAATGGGTAAATCAACATTCACTGTCAATTTCCTTCAATTTTTCTTAATTTAATCACTGAACTTAGATTTTTAATCTTTTAATTATGGAAGAAAAAATAGCTAATTAATTTAATCAATTTTTATTTTCACTTTACTCGATTAGCTTATTTGATGTGGATGGTTAACGGTGATAAAATGAGTTCACTGCTATAATTTGTTTTATGTTGATTGATAATTTAATGAGTAATAAATGAAAATTATATTAATGGGAAATTATAAGGTGAGACACCCAAAATGTTGTTTTACATCTGATATTTTTGTAAAAATTTGTGTAGTACAAGGTAAATAATTTACGTAGAACTGAAATTTTTACTAATTAGGTAAGAATTTGTGTAGATTTTATCTTAGATAAAAATTTGTGTAAATCGGTCTCATTTTAATTGCACCTTTCGGATATCTCACCCTAAAACTTCCCTATATTAATGATTGTTTCTTATGATTAAAAGATTAGACTCATTCTAACGCATTTATGTGACACTTCATATTTAACTGGACCATGTGAATCAAATTTGAGGTGTTACGTGATTTCTTGTAAAAGTATGTCATTTTTGTTAGAAAACATTTCATTGATACAATGATATCTACAATGTAAAAATATATGACGATTATTTACAGTATATGATTTTTTCTGTACGTTGCTATATCAATTATGAAATTTTTTATATATATATATATATATATATTGAATATGTATTGGGAGTTATATATTGTGGGGGCTCTTCCCCTCCCTAACTTTTTTAACCTTTAATATATATATATATATATTAAATTAAATTAATTATGAATTTGCTCTCCTCCAAATTATTGTCTTGCCCTTCTAATTTCTAATCTTAGCTCCGTCACTAATTAGAGCTATTTTTTATACATAAACGGAGTAAAATTTATTTTATAGAACATGCCTATTTTAAGCATAAATTCTAAAATCTTTGAACCATGAATAACAAATACTAAAATTAAAACTTTAAATCTTAATTAAGATCTATAAACGCTAAAACTTATTTTTTTCATTATTTCTAGTCGGAATTGGGTTCCGGTGATCAGAAATCTTACATCGATAAGGTCTAAATATTGTATCGGCTTGTTAATTATTTGATATTGGACTCTAATTGAGTTAAACTATCGAGTACGGGCCTTATTAAATTCATTAACAAGCTCTTAGTGACTAAATTATAGTCATTAGAAAATTCGAAGACAAAATTATAGAGAATTAAAAGTTGAGGGACTAACCTTGCGATTGGCCCCTTCATATGAAGGAAAGCTAAATTGCCTAAAAGATAAATAAAACAAGGAATTGGGCATAAGAAATCTTACCCGAAACATTGAGAAGCAAGCACCCCCTTTATCATCTTCTTCTTCTTCACCTAAGCAAGCACCTCTATTGGAGCTAGTTTCAAACATCGTTTTTCCTTCATTCTATTATTATCAAATCATTATCATCGTTCGGGTAAGCTATATTCCCTAACCAATCATCAAAATCTATGGATATATCAAGTTTAATCTTAAGTTAGGGTTTTGCTTATCCAGGACTATATTGATAACTAATGATTATTGTTGGTTTTGATATCGATTTTGATATTGTTATTGCAAATACGATATCGTAATCTTGTTTTTAACATGTTCCTATTAATTTTTTAGCTCAAGAAGTGGAGAGAGAGGTTTCGTCATCTCATCGAAAGCTAGAAACAAGGGAGTTGTCTTCCGAGAGCCATAAGAGCATAAAATATCAATGTGAGTGTAGTCGGAGTCTCGGGGTTAGGTGAAGAGCCTTCCCGAATTCATTATTGTCGATTTTAATCAAATAGCTAACATTTCTCTTAAGGGAGTTGCATCAGATTGTTAAACGAATATATTGACAAGCATCAGTAAGTTTGATAATGAACATCAGACATAATTATTGACATCATTATTGTGCATTGTTATCGATATAGTTATTGTTATTGAAACATTGTAAATGAATCATCGGACATTGACATTGATATCGAAATCATGGAATATTGATATGGAAACATGGTTACTAAAAATAACATTGAAGTCATTGGATATCAAAATTATCATTGAATATTGAATATAGATATTATCATTGAAACCTTGGATTTGAATGGACTTTGAATACAATTGGCATGCCATAGAATTCGTGAGCTCAGTATATGGGTGGACTACGGTCCTAAGGCTACGACCTATATTGATTTGGCGAGACGGAGGGATGTGTATTATTCTTGGTCATTGGCGAGGCGAAGGAACTAGACCATTTATTAATTTAACGAGGCGTAAGAATTCACGTATCCACTATCTTGATACAATCCAAGAGTTAATAATGATTTTGATATGTTAAATATTGCATATTGGAGCATAACATTGCTATTGTTAAGCACGAGTTTATGTATATATAACACTCATTGATATTTACATTGTATATGACTACCTCACTAGGCAATGTATGTCTAATGTGTCTTATCTCATGCGTTTCAGGTTAAGGAATCAACCTTTGTGGAAGATCGAAAAAGTCAGGGCAAGACAAGTCACTACAAGCTAAGAGTAATGTATTTTGACCTTATGAACTCTTAAGAAGGTGACAAAGTAGTTGAACTAGTCTTATGTGCCCATTTTGGTATGCTTATAATGTGTATAAGTGGTAATGTTGTTAAAGACCTAATATTGACTTTTGGTGTTGTTAAAAGTTAGCAAAAATGACATATATGGCTCACCTAAGTGAAAATCTAATAAACATATTCGAATGATTATGAAATTTGACATGCCAGTAGTTTATAGTATTAAAATATTGTGTGTAAAGTTTCATTGCATTTGAACACCTTTTGGTAGGTCAATTTGATTGAAAACCAGCAAAAATCTGTCATTACATGTCAGGCCGTATCGATACGGGGTAATATTGTATCGATACGAATAAGCATAATTGAACCTAAGGAACATGGTGTATCGATACGGTTTGGGGCTGTATCGATACGTTTTGCCACTGGAATTCTTTGTTTCGATACGGGCCTAACTTGTATCGGAACGTGTCAAAAGTCAAAGTCAATGCAAGTCAATCCGTACAAAAGAAAGGGCCTACTTGTATCGATACGGGGTATGAGCAAAGTCAACCCAGGTTGAATATTGTACACCTGTATCGAAACGACATCAAGATGTTTCGATACAGGGTTAGTTAAGTTGGTTAAAAGGCATAAATTGAAAGTTTACAATGTTCACAAATTAGTCACTGAATTTAGGATGTTTCAATTGGATGAGTAAATGAACTCCAAATAGTATGAAAATTTACAGACTTGCTATTAAAGTATTGAATTTCATTTTGGTATAATCAATTGCATTGAAGGACACCTAAATTATCAGATTTATAATTTAGTTCCTAAATCTTGTAATAGCTATGAATTGGTCATAAATGATTAATTATTGTTTCATAAAGAGTAAATTGGATTAAGATGTATATTCGGTAATGTTTTATTAATATAACATTGATCATATGTTGCTTATCGATTGAAATTTTATCGCACCAATTATCGTACTATTTATAGGTAGCACCTTTCGACTCGGTTCTCGACCAGGCCAGAAAGGGAGTGTTACAAAGGGTGCCTTTGTCTCTGACCAGAAACCACGTTTCACTCGTTTTTTACTACTACTATTGTCATGAAAAATAACTTTTAACAATTGATATGAACAAATACTACCTTATAATCACCTTTAGACCATTAAAAAAAACTATTAAAACATGTGCCAACAACAATACCAGACAAACCTTTAAACATAGGGGGTGTTCAAACGGTCGGTTAAACCGAACTAACCGATCAAATCAAACTAGTTCGGTTAAACGGTCGGCCACCGAACTTTTTTCGGTCGGTGAACGGTTAAAAAATTATTCAAAGTTCGATTATCGGTTAATTCAGTAAGAAATCCGTTAATTAACCGAATTACCTGAATTAACCGAAATATAACAAAAATAAATATATTATACCTACTAAGCCCATACCCATTAAAATTCTAAAACCCACGTCTAACCCAAATAAAAAAAATCTAATGTTTAATCTAAAATTTTAGTGTTTTATCTATGTTTAGTTATTGTTTAAATTAAATACAAATTATCATTGTGAACAAAAAACGTATTTCCAATGATTTTTATTGTTTAATAATTCGGTTCGGTTAATTTTTTCGAAAAAAGTTCAGTTTAATTAACGGTTAATGATTTAAAAATTTCAGTTAATTCGGTTCAGCCACCGACCGAATTAACCGTTTGAACACCCCTACTTAAACATATATTTCAAAGCTTGCATTGTTTTTTAACATCTCAAGGGGCTACCTTAAGGGACCTAATTGCCCTACCTGCATCACAAGTCATTTCGACCGGGAAATTGGTGGTAAATATAGGAAGCTCCGTCTCCGAGAATGAAAATAGGAATCTCCCGGTTTTCTTTTTGTCGAAATAGAGCAAAGATACAGTAAAACTTCAAACACTCATTCATCATTTGAACATGGCATGATTATTGAAACATAGAATCGACGGAGAGGATCCGGGTGGGGGCAGGAAGTGATTTCACAATCGAAATGGATTGGAAATTAAATGCCCCCACCATACTTGTCCCAAGCATCTAAAAGGTCATTTATCAAGTGGTAAATATCACTCAAATAGGCCATAGGCAAAATCGGAAGTAATTTCAGACTTTAGACATAGTCACATAAACATCTAACTACATTAAGAACAAAATCTACGTACTACTTATTATAGTATGTTGGTTAATTGTGAACGCCACGAATACCGGGTTACTCATGTTCAAGGTTCTCTTGCAAATTTGATGTCCTTGCTGCAAGCAAACGCTTGTGGCCAAGGCGCCATTAGGCTGTAAATTCTTTTTCTTCTTCTTGATCTTATTGTTTATCAAATAAAACAATGACATAAAATGAACATAATTGCAAAATGTCCGAGAATTCAATTATAGCTAGGTTATGTTCCAACGTGGAAGAACTAGTTTGCCTTGGAACCTAGGGATCAACTCCTAAAGTAAAAGCTCCATATGGATAAGAATCAAGTAGAGTTAGGAAAAAATAAAAGTCATTTATATATGTATAAAATATAGATATTCATTTTATTTTTTTTTATAAGAAAATGATACTACTATAGGCCTTGTTAAAAATCTCTAAACTTAAACCGGAAAAAAAATATCTATAGAAGTATTTACAAAAATCACCGAGATAAACTCGACATCATAAAGCTAAATTAAAGACAAACAACCAGCAAGATTAACCTAAAGAAACAAGACTAGAACAAACTATGCAACAGAAACATTAACAGGGACGATCATGGTGTGATGACCCTGTAGACCATCATCAATCAACAAACCAGCAATCTCTCCCGGGGATGACCCAACCCAAGTGAGTTGTCTCAACTCTCAAGCGTTGAAGAAACTGCCATCTTAGCTAATGCGTCGGCAATCTTATTACCATACCACTCCTAGGAACATGTTGAAATTTCACCCTCGAGGCTCCATTGAGGTCGGCACAAATCCTGAATATATAACAAAAGGTCCTGATAATATCATTTGAATACCCAGAACTGTGAATAAGCAGAGCTAAAAATTCCGTTGCCGGGGTGAGAGCCGAGTATCCTAACCAACTAGACTACAACGGAAAGACGTTTTACTTTTGTATTGATACGTTTAAGTTTTTTGTTTCATTATATTAGTTTCCGGTGAGCTTGTTTTAGTGTGTTTTCCCACTTCCTATCCGTTGCATCACTTCCCGGCAGTCCCTCACTTTACCTTAAGCCACCTGAGGTATGCACCCAAATTTCGCAATTCCAAACTCTATCGTGTGAGGTAGTATTACATTTACAGTAACATGAACTAGGAAACTTCGAATTTGATTGTATTAGGCCATGGTTTTCTGTCTCCTTGTTATGATGCAGAGGCCGTGGAAGACACAGAAGACTTGCCTGATCAAATGTGCAACGGATGCTTCCTATGGTGGTGATATGGCAAAGTGAATCAGCTGGTAAGTATTTGTCCTATATAACAAGTTACTGATTGCTGATTGAACTCGAGATGAAATATGTATTTTATGATTTTGGGATACTGTTAGCTTAACTTTAGCATAGTGTTTGTTCATTGATTCGACTCGAACAATCCGTGCTCTACATTATATTTATTGTTGTAACCTGAATTGTTACAACATCATCAGGTCTTTTAGTAATCAACTTGTTGTTGCACTGCAGGGCTGGAGCTTTTACATTTTCCTGGTTGGTGGAAACATTTTTTATGGTATCTGTGATTCCACCTATACCTATTCTCAAGGGTCCGAACAGCTTTGAAGTGCTGGCCGGCATCATTAATAAATAATACGCTACTCCGGGTTTCGTCGACATATCTCAAGTGGTGCTAAAGAAGAACCAGGTATCACTTTTCGAAGTAGTGGATTGGTCAAAACTCAAAAGCACTGTTTTGAAGAGGAAAAAAGAGAGAAAAAAGCAGTGTGGATACAATTGTTTGTTGTCTGGTAAAAGAAACAAAACAAATGTTTGTAAGGGATAATGTTAGATAGGTTGTTCGAATCAAATCCAGAGAAGAATACAGTAGTGATGGTTGTAGAGTAATCGAAAAATTTAGCAGCAAAAAATTATCATTCCGTTGCCGGGACTTGAACCCGGGTCTCTCGGGTGAGAGCCGAGTATCCTAACCAACTAGACTACAACGGATTGATGACATGCACGGGAATTATAAGTGACTTATTGGTTTTACCTTAGTTTCCTTCTAATTTCCCGTTTTGATTTTATATCCTTAAGGTTTTCTCAAGCTAACCTTTTAATAGGAAGATAAGAGAAGGCAATGAAATGTTCATTTTAGATGGTTTCAAGGGGTTTGAACGAATGAATTCATTTTAGATGGGTTACTCTTCCTTCTTTGAAACCGTTAGCTCAACACTGGCGTAGTGTATGTTGATGGAGTTGGACCTTAGTTTAATTGGTTTCTTAATGATTTTGGTTATACCTGCTATGTTCATTCAACTTGTTTCTGGACCTTAGGACTTTTTTACTGCCTTTGCAGGATCAGCTATCTTTCCTAGAATTAGTAAATATGGAGGGCACAAACCAAGTGTTGATGCAATCGAAGCAGCCCATATGCAGAAGTTATATGAAAGGAAGAACCCAAAAGTTGACATCAAGAGAAAGGTCAGTGAAGTCAGCAAGGGTTGTTAGTTTGTATTCGAATGGGAGAGCGCGTGAGAAAATAGCCAGCGACTTTGAAGGATTTTACTTGCTTTAAATAAACCCTTCAGGGGAAATCTAGCTATATATATGAGAATGTGTTCTTTGTACTGGCATGATGAATATTATAACAAATTCCTTTCTTCTTATTGCACATGTGTACCTGCCATATACATAACCAAGTGCATTTTCACACATGTCACAGCTAGGAATATCACTTGGATTTGCCAGACCAACCCGAATATGCCGGCTGGCAATCTTATTGCATATGTGGACCTGCCATATCCATCAACAATGGAAAGAAAGGTTTCAATCTTCCAGGGAAATCTAGAACAATGAAACAATCCTTATTCTAAGACATGACATCAAATGAAAGAGATGGAAGGTATGTTTCGATTTGTCGACTTTTGGTTTGATTCAATTTGGTATTGCTCTCTTGATGGAATTGACATCACAAGTTTTTCAAAAACAGTGTTGGATTTTGGTAGTTGTTTTATAGCAAAAATGCAGCAGCTGCTGCAAAACTCACATTTCACAAACAACACTGGCAACTCTCAGCTTTTTACAGATCGTTTCTGTTAATGTCGCGGTTCGACGATAGTGTCGAAATCGTCGATTGATGGATTCTCAATCAAGTGTATGCCGATGCCATAGTTGTACAACCTGCATTAGATCACGAAGGACGATGATCCATTTAATGTCGTCTCATCGAAAACCGAAAGAGAGGGGGAGTAAGCTTACCAAGCTCCATTGAACTTGAAAGAAGAGGGGCGTTGGATGGGAACAAAGCCTAATACTTGTTCATAGAACCTCATAGAATCCCAAACTGATCTACACAACAATGACACATGATTCAGTGAAAGAAGTGGAAATGCCTCATAGTTGCTTACTCCCTCAATCTCTGTCATCATTTTACTCTTACACTAATTTGCTTTCTCTTCTTCTTGTTTGCACACTTTGCTTTGTGGTCCTTTTATAAAGCAAATGTTTGGGGATTCAAATTCAAGTAATTATCATTTATCAGGAACTTTCCTAGCAAATTCTCTATACACCAGAGAAATTGCCTTGTGCTGTACTTAAATATCATTGAGCATCAGTGCATCACTATTTAATTATAGGGTAAACATTACCATTGGTCACTAAACTATTCTCGCTTTCCTGTTTTGGTCACTAAATTATTATTTTTTGCAAAATAGTCACTAATGTTATGTTTTTTTCTTCCTATTTCGATCACCCGCCGTTTAAAAACTCATGAAAAAACAGGAAATGAGAATAATTTAGTGACCAAAATAGGAAAGAAGCAATGAATTGATGACCAAAACAGGAAAAATGTAATATTAATGACAATTTACACAAAATAATAGTTTGGTGACCAAAACAAGAAAGCGAGAATAGTTTAGTGATTACCCTTAATTACATTGTTGGCTCCAAATTTAGGTAATTAACTGGTTAAAAATATCAAAACAACCATTGGACCACTAATTCTTACCAAAATTTTCAACGAGCTTTTAATTTAAAGGCTATTTAAAGTATAAATCCACTTAATTGCACCGAAAATTTTACTAGTATTTAATATATATTATTTGAGTTCCGTGTAGGGCTAGCGATTATTTATGGATGGCGGTTTACATGATCCACCCAATTTAATTAAATAGATAAAAACTTGATAAAACGTGGATTTGATACGTTTAAAGTGGGTGGCGGATGGAGCGGGTGATAGTTTCGGGTGAAAAATTTTCAACTCACTATCCGATCTGTCACCTGCCTCATCCATCGATATATTATTAATTTTAAAAAATATTTTGAACATTAGATTTTTTAACTTTTGTTTATTATTCGGAAATGAGAATTTTGTTTATGTAGCTTCTGTTGTATGTAAGATAATTTGAAAATTTAGAACTTAAATAATAGTTGACTTTAATGTATTAAATATTAAATATTTTTAGTAAAATGTTACATGTATTTTTAACTATAATTTTCTAATAATAAAATTCATTTATGATCCGATCCACCCACCTCATTTGCGGTTGATGGGTGGGGCGAATTTGGGTCAATGATCAAGCGGGTGGTGGGTGGGTTGAGTGACGATTTGGGATACGGGTGATGGGATGAGTGAAGCTCCAACCCACCCAAATCCGACCCGTTGCACGTAAGGTAGACTCGCGTTTGGCTAAGCGCAAGTTTGAGACTCGTTTTTGGTTAAACACGAGTTATTATTGAATGGGTAGTTAAAAAATAAATTTACCAAGTTTTTTTTTACACAGAACTCGTTTTTAAGCGCGAGTTTAAAATTCGCTTTTGGCTAAACGCGAGTTTACCTTACGTAGACCGAATTAGAGTATTTTTTTTACATAATCATTAATGATGTACTTTTTTTAATTAATTCCCAAAAAAAATGGAATGTTCCCTCAATATAGCCGCGAGTGTGTGACACATGTATATGTTCCATATGTGTTAGCGTGCGAGAACGCAATGTCCTTGGAAGACCATTGGACAATCAAATTCCATACACATTTTCACTGGAATTTGAGTGAATTTCATTTAATTTTCAAATAAAATGTAGTATACTTTTGGCTTTGAAGTTTGAAGATACTTCAATTTGTGGATTTCAATTAGCTAGTTACTGCTTTAGCACACGGTTTCTACACTGTTCATTCATATGGGTATTACTTATTAGCACATGATGCTTTCGAAGGCTAATACCAAACAAACATCAAGCAAGAGCAAAGCCCTTTGAGGCATCCTAAGGACAGAAAGTAGAAAGTTCCAAAAATGGGGGAAATTTCTTTGTTGTTTCCTCCATTAGTATTACAACCTAGAGGTGGTAATTGGGTCGTTCGGTTCGGGTCATTTCAGTTCGGGTTGACGTTCGGTTCAGATTGATTTCAGTTCAAGTTTGTTTCGGGTCGGATCAGGTTTGAATCAGGTTTAGCTTGGGTTTATGGTATTTCGGGTCAGCTCAATATCAGATCGATTGACACTTTAGTTCGGGTTAATATTGGATCAGTTGACTTTTCGGTTCGAGTCAATATCGGATCAGTCGAATTTTGAGTTGGGTCAATATCAAATTTGTTGATTTTTGGGTTAGATCAATCTTTAGATGTTCGGAGCAATTCAAGTTGATTTGGGTATTTGTCCAAAGTGTATATATAATTATTGATATATTTTTGTAAAAAATGTGTTTTTTGTCAATCTTATCATGTAGGCTCAGTTTCAACTCTTAATTGTTCAATGTTTCGAATTCAATCAACATTAAGGGATGTCAATTTGATCCAATTGAACCTATAAGGCGTGTTAGAATTTATAATTTGAATTCCTTAATGTGACCGTTATCGAGTTTTAACTAGCTATTTTTTATTTTTTAAAATAAAATTTTATATTAATTAACATAATTAGAATTTAATTATGTAAAAATTATTTAATAAAAAAAATAATTTTATCATATTTATTTATGAATAAAATTAGTTTAAGTATATTTTAATTTTTAGACATTTAATTGGGTATTTAAATTTTTTACTTGGTTATTTAATTAATATCATAAATTAAATAAACGACCAAATCATACATACATACATATATATAAAGTTAGCGTGAATATACATATATATTAAATCCAAAGTTAGATTTCAACTTTTTCACTCCAACTTTATATATATTAAAAATTGTATGATGTACTTTGTCTTTAAATTGGTATATTTTTGTTTGAACTAGAATAGTACTTCTAAATTCTAATTAATTCATGTAAATCAAATAAAGGACCAAATCAAATAAGAAAAATTTTATAACGCTCGACGAGCACGATTGAGCATTACTAACGATGAACACCATTAAATTAATTTATAAAGATTAAAAATATAAATGACTCAATGTATAATTATAAATTATTTAAAATAAAATATTAATTAAATTATTTTTCATATATATAATATTTTTAGTTTTTAAAATACTTAGATAATCTCTACTTGTGTCCGGGCGAAATGGTCTTTGATAGATTTCTTCATTCTATCAAATCGATTCTGTGTCTCCACCCGATTATTCTCCAGATTGACAATTCTATCTTCAACAACCATGACTTTAGAGCGCAGGCGAGTTCCGTATGAATGCGGTATGATTGCGGCTTAAAAGTAAATTGCCTTTAAATCATTCTTCATTAAACTCCTTATTTTACAATGTATATTACGAAGTTAAATACGTGAATAAAGAAAAAAAGAAGGCGTCAAATTTTAGGAACTAGTAATTTAGAAATATCCATTTGTTCGAAAGTTCAAATACAAAGAAAAGACAACTTTCCTACATTAAGCTGCTAGCCCTAATTCTTAAGTTGACCACCTCATTTAATAAGCGAGTGATAACTTCTTCATGGTCCAGCTCGATGTTGGGTTGCTCCAACAAACTTGTAGCTTGCCTTGACAATATTTGGACGTACGAGGCAACACTCCTGACCTGTTTCTTCATCATTCTAGGTCGTACCGAAACGATGTTGCTCACATTTGAATCTGCCAAATTGCGTATCGAAATACTTAAGGGGTGTATCGGAACGTGTAACAAATTTTTAGGTATTTTAGATTCCAATAACTGACAAGTAACGACTATATCATTAAATCTCAGATTTGAAAAATCTTAACCTCGTATCGATATAGTGAAGGCCGTATCGAAACGTTGTTCAAAAACTAAATGCTCAGATGAAGATTGTATCGAAACGGAGGAAGGCATATTGAAACGTCTGTATCAAAACGAAAATTTCCAGTAAGCTCTTAAGTTCAATTCGTATCAAAACGTCTGAGCGATTTTATGAAATTTGAATTTAAAACACTTAAAAAATTTATACGATTTAAGTTTTGACTTTAAAACATTTTATGTCTAAAATATACTTGTCAATTGTGAGTCTTTTGAGTACTTAAAAATTTATTTACTTTGCAATTTGGTCTTTATACTATTTATTATATCAAAATCAAACATTGATTTTACACTTTGACATGTGACATGTAGACTTCTTGTCAAACTGGAGATATTTGTGTTTGATTGCTCATTATGTCGATGCGAATTAAAAGTTAAATAGTAGAGTTTTAAACTTTTGTTATAATGATTCACCGCACACTGGACATCATGTATAGTGTTGTGCTAGATTTGCTTCAGGAATGGAGAATTGACTATTAAATTTTTTCCATCACATTGGATAATACTTCTAGTAATGTAAAATGCAAGACAATTTAAAGAAAACTTTTAATGCTCGAAGGAATTTATTACGTAAAGGGGCTTATTTTCATGTTCGATGTGTTACACATATGTTGAATCTAATTGTTAAAGATGAACTTAGAGCATCTTCAATCTTGTTCATTTTTTCACACAATTTAACTAAAATAGTCTATTTTGGTCACTATTCATTCTTCAACTCAACACCATATTCTAAATCCCATGCCACCATTTTGGTGTTGTCTACAGAGTCACGCCATATTTGGAGCAGAATTATAGCAACACTAAACCATTTTTAATTAAAAAAAAAGTCAAAATGATGCAAAAGTGTTATAATGTAAAGGTTGGAGTTGGTCTCTTTACACCAAAATAATATTAAATATCTTAGTTTGCACCATTTTAATATAAAGGTTGGAGTTGGTCTATTTACACTAATTTCACTTTTTCACTTTTTATAATTTTTGACACAAACATTATGTTATAGTGTTGGTAAAGGTTGGAGATGCTATTAAGGTCATTGAACATATGTTGTCAAGATAAAAGAATGCGTGAGGTACATAAAATGGTTAGAATCAAGAAAAAAAATATTTTTCGACATATTGTGGCTTATTGTTTCTACAAGATAGAACTCTATGTATATGATGCTTGATAGGGCTATTCTATATTGTGAAGCTTTTAAGCAAATAGTTGTTTTAAATTCTTCTTTTCATCATTGTCCAAACACCCAAAAGTGAGAAATGCTTGAGAAAATTCGAGATATTTTAGAACCATTTTCTGATACACTAAATTATTTTTAGAAAGTGATTATCCTACTGTAAATTTATACTTTGAGAATGTTTAAAAAATTGTATGCTTTTAAAACAGTTAACATGAAGTAATGATGTGATTTTAAAAACAATGGCAATTGATATGAAGAAAAAATTTGATAAGTATTGGTTTAACTTGAATGAGGATGACTATGGTACATTATTTACCTTTGCAGTAATTATTTATCCTCGATTTAAATTATTTTTTTTAAATATTATTACGAAAAATTATTTGAAGATGAAACATAAGTTGTTATGAAGATTCGTGATGTCAAAGTTAAGCTAAGAAAGCTTCTTAAAGAGTGTAATCCAGAAACACATGCTTACATGAAACATTATTAGAATCAAGCTCAAAGTCTAATACCGAGAGCTCATCTAGAAACCAGAAGCGCAAATTTGATTTTTTGTAGTAAGTTTAATATTTTTTTAAATATTTTATTATTTTCATATTCTTTTTGGTTTCTATTTGTTTATTTACCTGTTTTTTTTTTTATTTTATCTTGTATACTTTTCTAGGAGGATGACAAGAAAGAGACCATGCTTTTGGACTATTTAAAAATTGTAACACCCGTGTCTTGGGCCTAGGAGTTAACTGGGTTTATGGTTCGAGTCAAATAAAACTTAATTTAATCAATTTAACCTAAATAGTGACCTAATTGAGCTTTAGTAAAAAGGGGAGGACCTAAGTTGTAATTAGACCCAAAACTTTCAAAAAGCTAGACCACTTTATAGAAAAGTTGTCATCTTTCTCCCCCATCCCTTTTCTCCAACGCCATTTTCACTAAAACCATCTCCAAAACCCCTTCTTGCCTTGGTTACTATTCCATTCCATATTTTCTTCAAATCAAGGTGTTTCTCAGAGGTAAATATGTTTTCTAAACCTCCTCTTTGCCCTCTACTTATCTATAGTCTTGGATTTCAAAAATATGGAGTTTTGAAAATTAGGGTTTATATTGAAGTTTGGATTTTTAAGGGGGTTTTCCAATTCGTTTTGATAAATTGTGTAGGGGTTTTGTTTAAGCATAATGAAATACACAATATATACCAATTTGGGTGAATTTGGATGAAATTTCGTAGTGGGTCCTTAGGGCAAATTTTAGAGTATGAAAACTTGGATTTTTGGGAGGTTTAGTGTTGAAATTGAAGGGCTGATGGTCTACCTAGGTTAGGATGGTGATTTGGGATGTTTTGGAAGTCATTTGGGTGTTTGGAAATGGGTGATTCAGCCAAGGATTGTTGGAATACGAAAATTGGGTTTTTGAGATATTATGTGGTTTGGGAAATTGTGGAAATTGGGTTGTGTTTGCAAAGTAAGTTGATGGTTGAGTGTAGCATTGAATTGGGAAGTAATGTATGTGTTTTGTTTGACTAGAAGCAAGAGGAAACGTGGAAGAGGCTTTGGGACCGAATCCGGGAAGTTGAAGGTGATTGCTTGCTTGGTCGTTGAGCTTGGAAGCTTAGGTGAGTGGTTAATTGTTTTAAATGGTTTTAAAATGGTTGGTTCGAGTATATGGACTAGGTTGGGCTTGGTAGACCCACCTAGAGTTAGGATTAGGGTGGTAGCCTAATCCTAAGCTTGATCTAGAGCCCTTGGATGAACTCATTTATGTGGTTGTGTATGTCTCGTATGAAATGTGATATGAATGCTTATGTATATTGTATTATACATGTGAGATGAGATATGGCTTGTGATGCTTGAGACATGCATGATGATGGTTTTTGGTGAGTACGTGCTAAGCACGAAATTGATCGAAAGGGGTAATGTGAAATGAGTAAATGTTGGCACTAGTATACTTGAATACAAATGATCGATCATTAGGATGTTAGTGTGTACACATGAGTCAAAAGTCGCGCGTGGCCTTGGTGGCGTTGAGTCACCAAGGAGGAGTACGGGTTCGCCCGGAAATTGTATTTAAATAGAGTCGGTGATGAGTGGAATCCCATCGACGGGGCGTGAGGATGAGTGGAATCCCCTCCGCGAGACCGGTGATGAGTGAAATCCCACCGTGAGGTAATGTGGTTGTTGGATGTGAGTTCCAACATGTCTATCCGCGTATTCGGGTCATAGCTAGGTGTCAATGTTGTTTGATAAGTATATCAATGTGTTGAGGTTTATGATCTTTGATGGGATGCTTGAATGTGCTTACATGTATTATGGAGTTAAGCTTATGATCATGGCATTTATAATGTACATTGCTCATGCATCTTATTCTCATGACTCTTGTGGATCCTTGGTATGTTTGTGAAATGCCTTGGCTAGATCGTACTCGGACCCTGCAATGTTGAGGTTTGTTTTTAGAGCTTACCCTCGCTAAGCATCATTGCTTACGCTCTCCTTGTTCAACATTGCAGATCCTTAGTTCGCGGGTTGCTCGAGCAAGTGGAGGGCCTCCAAGTGTGGTTGTTAGCCTTGAGTGCTTCAAGTATGGGTTTTTAATGTTGGACATGTAATAGTTTGAGCAATGGGACATGTATTGTTTTGTTGGATAGTTGTTGGTTGTTAGGAGCATGTTTAGACTCCTTGATACCTTGCTTTTGTATGGTTTGTGTTGCCATGTTGAATTGTAACTCATGCCTAAATTGCTCATTTTGAATGTTAGCCATGTGCCTTAGATGTTGTCTTTATGTTGGAATGATGTTGAATGAATGCATGTCTTGTGAGGTCTTACCTTAGTGTTAGACTTGTCTTAATCTTGTTGAAGCATGCTAATATAGTTGGGTTGCCTTAAAACAACCAAAACGAGTCTGCAGACAGGGGGCGTTTCGGAACGGGTCACCCTGTTCCGATACGGTTCCTTTGCAAATGGCCTGCCGTTTCGAAACGGATGTGGGTCGTTTTGGAACATTTTTGCTACTGGAATTTTGAGAAATTGACGAGATAAGGGCGTTCCGAAACGGGCCTTTGATGTTTCGAAACGGTCAAATCTCGTTGACCACGAGAAATTGACCGTCAAGGTCGTTTCGATACGGGTCACCCCTGTTTCGAAACGGTCACCCTATGTTTGACCCTGGCCTGTTGGCTAAGTCAAGGCGTTTCGGAACACCCTAAGGGCGTTTCGAAACGGCCTGCTGTAAAAGACTAAAATGAGCTGTTTAAGGTTTGGTTGGTCGGAGTATGTTACATTGTTTGTACTTTCCGCTGCTGTTAGGGATGTAAAAACAGGTAATCGGACGGGTTTCAGGTCGGGTACTGTCAGGTCGGGTAAAATCGGATACAGGTCATTTCAGGTCATTTTTCTGTTTTGACTCGACTCGGGTCGGGTGCGGGTCCATTTCAGGTCGGGTCTATTTCAGGTCGGGTCCATTTCAAGTCAGGTCCATTTCAGGTCGGGTCTATTTCAGGTCGGGTCCGTTTCAGGTCGGGTCAAAACAGGTTGGGTCCGAAGCAGATAATTGACAGGTTAATTCGGGTTCGGATACACTTCAGGTCGGGTCCATTTCAAGTCGGGTCCATTTCAGGTCGGGTCCGTTTCAGGTCGGGTCCGTTTCAGGCCGGGTCCATTTCAGGTCGGGTCCATTTCAGGTCGGGTTCATTTCAGGTCGGTTGCATTTCAGGTCGGGTGCATTTCAGGTCAAGTAATTTCAGGTCGGGTAGTTTCAGGTCGGGTAATTCAGGTCAGGGTATTTTCGGATTTGGAATTCGTATTGAGTTTGAGTTCGGTACAACCGTATAAGTAGTTGATAGACTTTAGGTTGGCCTCCATCAATCGTCATTGATTTTGAGTTAATTATTTAAAGTCATATCAAATTAAAATTATAAAACATTGTAGTAATTAAAAAATAATGAAAAGTGTCAATTTGGACTGAAAAAGGGGTCAATTTGGATTAAAAATAAACTTTCACAAATTATAATGAACAAAAATATCAAATTAAAATTATAAAACATTAGATAAATTTAAAAGAAAACAAGGAAAATGGGTCAATTTGGAATAAAAATAAAGTTTTGGGACTATAATGAACAAAAATATCAAATTAAAAGTATAAAATTAGAGTAATTAAAAAAACAATAAGTAGAGGTCAATTTAGAATAAAAATAAAGTTTTAGGGTCTAGAATGAACAAAATTTCAAATTAAAATTATAAAACATGATGAATTAAAATATATACAAGGGTCAATACAGAATTAAAATAAAGTTAAGGGACTAGAATAAAGAAAATATTAAATTAAAATAATTAAACATTGGACAAATTAAAAAAATAAACGTGGGTCAATTTGGAATAAAAATAAAGTTTTAGGGTATAGAATGATGAAAATATCAAATTAAAATTATAAAATATTGGACGGATTAAAAAAAAACAATGAATATGAGTTTAGGGTTCATACATTTATAGGTACACTTACATACATACATTAGGGTTTAGGGTTTAGCGAAAACTTATTAATGGTTTAGGGTTCATACATTGATAGATACAAACATACTTACATACATTAGGGTTTAAGGTTTAGAGTTTATGTTTTAAGTGTTTAGGTTGTAGATTTAAGGGTTTAAGGTTTAGAGTTTTATGAAAACTTCATTAAGTGTTTATGGTTTAAGGTTTAGGTTTAGTGTTTATGGTCTAGGGAGAAATTCATTATGGGTTTAGGGCTCATACATTGATAGCTACATATATACATACTTATATATATATTAGGGTTTATGGTTTATGGTTTATGGTTACTTGTTTAGAGTTTATGGTGTAGTGAAAACTCATTAAGAGTTTAGGGTTCATATATTGATAGATACAAACACACTTACATGCATAAGGGTTTAGGGTTTAGAGTTCATGGTTTATGGGTTTATGTTGTGGATTTAAGGGTTTAGGGTTTATGGAAAACTATATTGAGGGTTTAGGCTTTAGACATTGATAGATATATACATACATACTTACATATATTAGGGTTTAGGATTTAGGGTTTAGTGTTTAGAGTTTAAGGTAAAACTCATCAAGGGTTTAGAATTCATACATTGATAGATATATACATACTTATATACATTATAGTTTAGAGTTTAGGGTTTGGGGTTAGGGTTTAGGGTCTATGATTTGATGAATTTAAAGTGTTGATAAATGTAAAATATTAACTATTAACTTTTTAAATCAATTTAAAGTGTTAAATAATATTTCTGTTAAATATACATGTATAATCAATTTAATATATATGTATAAAAAATTGTATTTAAATATTCATTTCACGCTTCTAAGTTTTAAATTTTATTAAATTGATGGGGGGAAACAAATTTGGGGGGGGGGGATTTTAGATTAAAAAGTTGGAGGGAAAATTGATGGGGGAGGCGGCAAATTGAGTAAAAATGGATAGGGAGTTTTTTTTTTTGAATTTGTTATTTAAGGGTTAATTAGCTTTTAGGCCCTTCCTTAATTAGATGCTTAGGGTTTAGATTATTTAAGTTTTAGTTTGTTTTTTTAGTGCTAACTTTTGGTATAGTTTCTTTAGATTTAATTAAACATGGTTGAACTAAAAGAAGGATTAGCATGTCACAACTCACATGTGTCCTCAATTTTCTGGTCTAATAACAATTTAGGTCTATATAAGTATAATTATTAGATAAACCATGTATTGTCCCTAAATTTTGAGTTTGAATACTTATTAAGTCCTTGTAATTTTGAAATTCAATATTTTAATTCCACCAAATGTTTAATCTTGATTTCTCCTTTGTATTGAAATAAAGTATTTTATGTGAGATAAATTATGTCTTTGCTATAAGATCTGAGAGCTAATATTATTACAAACAAATTTCTTGTATTTTATCAGTTCAAGTCAAGAACAGGTCGGGTCACTTAACAGGTCGGGTCCATTTCAGTCGGGTTCAAAACAGGTCGGGTCAATTTCAGGTCGGGTCCATTTCAGGTCGGGTCCATTTTCAGGTCGGGTCCATTTCAGGTCGGGTAAAATCGGATATCGGGTCAATTCAGTCAGGTAATTTCAGTTATTTGCCAGGTCGGCTTCGGCTTCGGGTTCTTTTCAGTCGGACGCAGGTCGGGTTTCAGGTCCAAATTAACAGGTCCAATTCGGGTTCGGGTCGTTTTCAGTCGGACGCAGATCGGGTTCAGTTGCTACAGTAACAGGTCAAATTCGGGTTCGGATCAACAACAGTCGGTTGCAGATCGGGTTCGGGTCAACAAAAACTCGGGTCAAATCAGGTTCTGACTCGAGCAGGTTTCAGTCAGGTTACCAGGTTCTGACTTGTTTTTACATCCATAGCTGCTGTGCTTCACATAGGGTTTAATTATGCCTATAGACAAGATAAAATAAAAAGAAATTTTATGGGTCGTTAACCGAAGGGAAACCTTAACGGGTTTCGCTTCGGTTTTTCCCGTGTGGCCCATTCGGATCGGTCATCCGACCAGACCGGGACGAGGGGGTTACAAAAATATATTTGGATGTTTAGTTAGAAGATCCTAAAATGGATAAGAAAGTAAAACTTGACATCCTTAATTTTTAGAAATAGAATGAACAGTGATAAAGGCTTTCTTATCTTGTTAGAGATATTTTGACTGTGTCCTTCACCATTGTTGCTTCAGAATTAACTTTTAGCATTGGAGGTCGAATTTTGAATAAGTGGAGAAGTTCTTATATCTCTAAAAATGTGGAGCCTTTGATAACAACTCGTAGTTGGTTGTTCAGTTGTGAATGTAAGCTTTTTATTACCTCTTAAATTTGTTTTTAATTTTCCATAAAAAATCTTGTTTACTATATAATCTTCTTGCACTGCTAGTCTGTTGTATTTTCTTACTTTAACTTAAAAAATACATTTACTTAATTTCTTATTTCACTAGTAAACAAAATAATATTTTTTTCTATTGTTTATGTAGCTACAGAAAATGATGAGTTTCTTGGCTCTAATGTGAATTGGGCTGCAACAAAACCAATCAATTGATGCATACATTATTTATGTTTATTTTGAGATCACTTTATTGATTTTTTTAAGTTTAATTTAAAAATTTTAATATAATTGAGTTTGATATGTATAGGTAGTCTTTATTAACTTTTTAACTTGGTTTGTAGCAAATATTACTATTATTTAGTTCGTTAATCATCACGTTTAACACATTATGGAGTATAAGTTTTGACAAAAAAAAAAAACACCATATGTTCACGAGATTGTTGCTTGGTTATGTTTGGATTCTATTATAATTCAAGTTGGGTTTTCTTATATTTGTCCACACAAGTAATTTTAATCTTATTTGAATTATTTGCCTTAGATTCTATTACGGTTCAAGGTGGAGTATTATCTTATATATTTTAAGTTGCGATTATGGTTGGATTCTGGATGGGCAATTGGAATAAAAGAGAGTTTAGCTTTTTTGTATAGTTTACATTCATTTTGTGGTTTATGTTTGAGATTCGTGGTTTTCTTTGTCAATAATGTTGTCTCCAATGTTCAAATTTAAATTCTCTCTTTAAAAGTATAATATATCTTGTCAATACACTCAATTCTGATTGATGAGATAAAAATAATGTTTTTAATTTATTTTTTAATAATAAATTTTAATGCTAGTTTTGTTAAAATAGACATAATAGTGTAATATCACTTTTAAAAGAGAATTCTTTATTTGAGACTTGTGTTTCATGTTAATTTGTGTTTGTAAAAAAAAATTCTTTTAAAGTAAACAATACTCTACCGTCTAAAAGATGTAAACTAAAATTAACCACATCAATAAAACTTTTGGGTAGTAACTAGTGATTAACTTTATTTTATAATCCTTCTTACCAAATACTATTGAATTCGATTTGAAAATGATTTTTAAAGGTTAAAAAATGATATAAAGAAGAATAAAATATAATATTTACTATTTATCATATTACTAAAATTATCTGTTCACATCGACTCAATTATCGAGTCAAAATCGAGTTGATATGTGGTTTATACGCTGCGTATTGAAGTTTGACGAGCGGCGGATCAAGCCGTGGACCTCGTACCCTCTGTTGAGGAGGAACTCGGTCAGGTACGAACCGTCTTGACCGGTGATGCCGGTGATCAGCGCAATCTTGCGGTTGGAGATCACGCTACCGTTAATGGCAAGAGATCCGGATCCGGCCTTGGAACTTTCATTTTGGGTTGCCATTTTTGACGGTGGATTTTGCGAGAAAAATGAGAGAAAAAAACGTAGAATCGCGGCGTCTGTGATTTCATAATTTAGCGGAATTTATGGAGGGATATATACTGAGGATAATGTGATTTCATATTTACTCTCAATTTCTTTCATTTTTCTTAGTTTAGTCATTCTTCTTTTATTTTGGGACGTGGCGTTTTGATTTTACTAAATTCGTAGGTGTGTGCTCTATGGGGATACCGAGCTATGAGGTGCTTATATTGGAGCTTGATAATTTAAGGGTAAACTAACTCAATAATCATCATATTATGATAAATGTATTAAAATGACCACATTAAAAAAAATCGACTCAAAACCATCAAACTATTTAAATGATATCAATGTGACCACCAGACATTAAATGTTAAAGGAAGGGTGATGTGGCAGTTAAAAAAAATAAGGGTATAATTACACATTTGGTCCTTATTAGTTATACACTCTATCAATTTAGTCCTAATTTTAATTTAATAAAATAAATTAATTATTTGGTGACACGTGTCACCACCTTATTGGAGGACTTTAATTATTTTTATTTATTTAATTAATTAATTAAAAATAAAAATAATTAATTAATTAAGATGGTGACACGTGTCACTAAGTATAAGTAATAAGGACCAAATGTGTAATTATACCCTTATTTTTTAACTGTCACGTCACCCTTCCGTTAACCTTTAACGGCTGGTGGTCACATTGATACCATTTAAATAGTTTGGTGGTTTAATTGAGTCGATTTTTTAATGTGGTCATTTTAATACATTTACCATAGTATGGTGGTCATTAGATTAGTTTACCCATAATTTAAAGGTGATTCGAGTTATTCGACTGGGCTACTCCGGGAGCCATGCTTTACATGGGCTTCTGTCAAAATTCTGGAGTCAACAATGTGTCATACAATTACAACATGCTATGAAACATGTGTATTTCAATCTAATGTCGTACCACGTACTCGATAAGTCTATGTACCGAAAATATATTGGGTATAGCTTGGGTATTCCCCAATATTTTATCCCCTATTTTTTTTAATTCTTCTATTATCTCACACTTTTTCTGTCGTTTTCTTGTTTCTTTTCGACACTATTTTGCTCACATAAATTAACTATAAGTATATAAGTAAGTGAGATGTCATACTCACATGATTTTTGTATGACTTTTTTTTTTACATTTTTTAGAATATAAAATTTATTATATATTTGCCGTATCCTAATCGTACTCGTACTTTATAATTTTAAAAATTATTTTTTCATGTTCTTGTTTTCGTACTCATATTCGCATTTGAATCTGTATCAGTGCAACATAGACAATATGTACATATGCTGGGATGATAATAGGGATGCAGATGATTTGGCTAAAAATGCCAAGGTTGATAGACTCGAGCTGTATTTCTTCGCAGAACACCGGATTGGATCGAACCGATTCTGCATGAGGATTTTGTACCTGAGTGAGATCGTGCATCTTGGTGCTAGTGATGTGTGGTTTGGTGCTGTTTATTTAATTAGTTATTCAAAGTTATTGTTTGATAAAGAGAAGTTTAGGTAAAAATTAGAGGTTTGACCAGTCAAATCTGTTAATATTGTTGTTTGGTGAATAACGGATTCAAAGAGCGGATTATGGTAAAACCGCTAATTTTGAAAAAGCTCATAATAAGAGCTTTTTGAAATTAGAGGTTTGATATTATAATTATAAAGACTCTTTTACCTTTACCAATTACCAAAAATCTCAAAATAACTTAAATTAAATATTTTTCACCCTATTTATAAGTTAATCCTATTTGATGTCGATGGTTAATGAGGATAAAATGATTTCACTGCTATGATTTGTTTTATGTTGATTGATAATTGATGAGTAATGAATGAGATGTGTACTAATGATTGTTTAAAAGATCAGACTCGTAATAACTATTATTGTTGGGTGTATTGGTAAAACACATTACTTTTTTAAGGAGTGATGTATATTCAATTTTTGGAGGCAACATTCTTAAGAGAGTCAATCTTACACTCTAAACATAGACCGTAAAACAGACATATATATTACAAAAAATATAGACTTGTTCCAAAACGTTTATATGATACTTTATATCGGACTGGACCATGTATTTATGGTATGTGTTTTTTTGTCTAAGAGTTGCTATATTAGTTTTGAAATTCTTTGTATATATTTATTTACATATATTAGTTTGATTATATGATAATATTTATTTATATTTTTTCTTAATCATTTGACAACGCACACACTTTGTACACATAATACTTAAACCTGAATCTCTTAACATAAACCTCACATTTTTTCTACTAGAGTCACATATTGGTTTTTTCTCTCCAAACATCACGATTGAATTGGGTTCATATGTTTTTATATGTACAATTCTACCAAGATGAGTGAGAAGCTCTCCCCTATCTCTTATCATTCTTTCCCTGCCCATCCGTCCCCTTTTTCCCTGTTACTTTCTCTAGTCTACAAATTTGTTGGAGGTTCTGCTCGAAAACTACTTCGTTTGCGTGGCCTTTCCCCGATTAGTGGCCTCGTCGCTCCTCCAAGGTGTTTGAGGTGGTGAAAGAAGCTGGGTGAAAGGGAGTGGTGGTGGATCAGTGGAATGTAGTTCGAATGGGAGAGACCTCGAGAAAGGTCACCGACCAAATTCACCTTTGGAAAGAAGACCAAGATGAAACTTTTGTTTGGTGGGGTTTGGTGTTCCGTCAAGAGGTTTTCCAACTCCGGTGGAACATGTTTCGTCCGACGCAAAAAAGAGCGGTGGAAGGGTTAAATATTTCAGATCGCGCATATAGGAGTCGAAGCCCGCTCTAAGCTGATCACATTTGGCCTTTCCATATCCAAACAAAGGATCAAATTGGGTATGGATGGTCCGAATGGAGGAGTCGGTGATATCTATGGTGTCTCTGAGCTTAGTGCAGAGGTGGTCGGTTTTATGGATTTCACCGGCATTTGTACTCTCTATCTCAGCGGGCAGTTCCCAGTTCAAAGTGAGATTTTCGAGATGGGTGGTTTTGCATGGGGGAAGCTCTTGTTTCCTTGAAAAATGTGCCACTCTTGAATCTGGGGATTTTTCCCCCAATGTGGTTGGGTTTGGTGGTTTCCTTTTTCGGGTTTCCATTGGATGAATCGTACTTTTTCAATATTGAACCAATGGATAATGGCTTAATATTGTATGTTGCCTTGACCTTAATATCCGAGATTTTTGGATCTGTGGCAGTCTCATGTTCCTTCAAAGCTTTTATCTTCTCATTTGAAACACTCCAACCTCCTGACATGTTCTTCATTTCATTGGAGATAAGATATAATTTTAGGTGTTGGCATGATTTCTCTAAACTGTCTTTCATAAAGATTAAAGGGGGCCGTTTTTTATCTGCTTTACCTAAGATCAGTTTTCACCCTATCGTCATCGATAGGGGGGAGGCTCTAAGGGTGGTTGTGTCATCAAGGTGTTTTTTTGTGATCAATGATTTCGGTTCGAGCTTCGTTGCTGTGGCTTCTGTTCGTAGTTTGTGTAAACAGTGTTTCGACAATGATGGATTGTTGTCTCCCGTCTAGGGCCTTTTCATGGTCTAGCTTTCGCGTATATCAGCAAAGCCTCCTCAATCCTCACCTTTATTGCAAGAACTGATTCAGTCGATGATGACAAGACCCTCTTTTGAAGGAGCCTGCCTCCGGATGGAGCTCTCACATCGGTTCAATTCTGTTCGCTTTATTGCTTTAGGGTGGTCTCTGTCCACTGTTAATCTAAGGTCTTCCTGTAACACCCGTGTCTTAGGCCTAGGAGTTAACCGGGTTTAGTTCGAGTTAAATAAAAATTTAATTAAGATAATTCAACTATAAATAATGGCCTTTTTGAACCATAATAAAGAGGGAGGGACTTATATCGTGATTTTACCCAAAACTTTTAAAAGTAAGACCACTTTATTGTAAAGTTGTCTTCCCTTTTTCCCATTTTCTTCCTCCAAACCGTTGGAACACTCCCCCCCACCATTTTCAAGCTTCTTCAACTTTGAGTTACTATTCCATCTATTTTAGCACCCGATTTCAACCCCATTTTAAGAGGTAATTATATTTTCTTAACCTCCTCTCTATTCTCTACATATCTATTGTTTTAGATTTCAAAAATAATGAGTTTTGGGAATTAGGGTTCATATGAAAATTTGGGGTTTTGATGGGGTTTTCCAATTTATTTTGAGAAATTGTTTTGGGGTTATGTTTAATCACAATGAAATATGCAACATATGTTAATTTGGTTAATTTTGGATGAAAATTCGTAGTATGGTCTTAAGGCTAGTTTTAAGGTTGTAAAACTTGAGTTTTTGGTGGGTTTTATGTTGAAATTGAAGGGCTGTTGGTCTACCTATAGTATGAGGGTGTTTTGGGATGATTTGGAAGTTATTTGGATGTTTGGAAATTGAATTTTCATCAAGCTTTTAAAGGAGCACGAAAATTGGGGTTTTAGGAGGCTAGGTGATTTGAGAAATTGAGGAATTTGGGTTGTGATAGCAATGTATGTTGATGGTTGAATTAGCATTGGGTTGAGAAGTAATGTATGTGTTTTGTTTGATTAGAATCAAGTTTGGGCATCGGTGAAGCATCGGAAGTGAACCCAGAAAAGTGAAGGTTATTGCTTGCTTGGTCTTGTGCTTGGAAGCTTAGGTGAGTGGTTGTTTGCTTTTAAAGGTTTTAAATTAGTTGGTTCGAGTATATGGACTAGGTTGGGCTTGGTAGACCCACCTAGAGTTAGGATTAGGGTGGTAGCCTAATCCTAAACTTGATCTAAGCCTTTGGATGAACTCAAATGTATGAATGTATATGCCTCGTATGTCTTGTGGTATGAATGCTTATGTATATTGTTTTATACATGTGAATTGAGGCATGGGTTGTATTGCTTAAAGCATGCATGGTGATGGTTCATGATTGTGTCCATGGTGAGTACGTGCTAAGCACGGAAATGATTGAAATGAGTATTGTGGAATGAGTAAAATATTGGCACTAGTATACTTAAATACAAATGATCGATCATTAGGATGTTAGTGTGTACACATGAGTCAAAAGTCGCGCGTGGCCTTGGTGGCGTTGAGTCACCAAGGAGGAGTACGGGTACGCCCGGAAATGGTATTTAAATATAGTCGGTGATGAGTGGAATCCCATCGACGGGGCGTGAGGATGAGTGGAATCCCCTCCGCGAGACCGGTGATGAGTGTAATCCCACCGTCAGGTAATGGTTGTGTTGTTGGATGTGAGTTCCAACGGTTGTCCGCGTATTTGAGTCATAACTAGGTGCCAATGTTGATTGATGTGTGATTCAATGTGTTGGGATATATGAGCTGTTTGGATGTTTAAATGTGATTACATGTATGGTAGTGTTGAGCTCATGATTATGACATATATGTGATATATTGCTCATGCATCTATATTTTTGTGGACTCTTGGTATATGTAAATTGCCTTGGCTAGATCGTGCTCGGACCCTGCAATGTTGAGGTTTGTTTTTAGAGCTTACCCTCACTAAGCATTATTGCTTACGCTCTCTTTGTTCAACATTGCAGATCCTTAGTTCGTGGGTTGCTCGGGCAAGTGGAGGGCCTCCAAGTGTGGTTTTGGACTTGAGTCATCAAGTATGGTTTTAATGCTAAGACATGTAATAGTTTAAGCAATGGGATGTGTAAGGTTTTGTTGTTTGTTGTTAGTTGCTAGGAGCATGTTTAGACTCCATGTTATGTCGCTTTTGTGTGGCTTGTGATGCCATGTCTAAGTTGTAATCCATGCCTAATTGCTTACTTCGAATGTTAGCCTATGCCTTAAGAGTTTTTACATGTGTTTGAATGTTGTTTGAATGAATACATGTTGTGGATTGTTGCTTTAGTATTAGACATGTCCAAACCTTGTTAAAGCATGATAGTAATGTTGTTGTATCTTGGGTTTAAATGCTTGGCTGTTGTATGGTGTTTTGGAGATGTTTCGGGGCATCCTTGTGCCTCAAAACAGCCCAGAAAAGTCTGTAGACAGGGGGTGTTTCGGAACGGGTCCCCCTGTTCCGGAACGGTCCCTGTGTAAATGGCTTGCCGTTTCGAAACGGATGAGGATCGTTTCGGAACATTTTGGCTACTGGAATTTTGAGAAATTGGCGAGATGAAGCCGTTCCGAAACGGGCCTTTGAGGTTCCGAAACGGTCAAATCTCGTTGACCACGAGATATTGACCGTCAAGGTCGTTCCGATACGGGTCTCCCCTGTTTCGGAACGGTCACCTTGGTTGACCCTGGCCCGTTGACTAAGTCAAGGCGTTTCGGAACACCCTATGGGCGTTTCGAAACGGCCTGCTGCAGAATGTTAAAATGAGCTGTTTAATTGTTGGGTTGGTCGATGTTTGATGTTATGATTGTATCTTCCGCTGCTGTGCCACACTTAGGTCTAAATTATGCATATAGACAAGATAAGATAAAAAGAAATTTTCTGGGTCGTTAACCGAGGGGAAGCCTTAACGGGTTTCGCTTCGGTTTTCCCCGTGTGGCCCACTCGGACCGGTCATTCGGCCAGACCGGGACGAGGGGGTTACACTTGTTGGTATCAGAGACAGGTTACCGAGACCTTGGGCAGGTAAGTGAGGTAAGTTTAAGTTTTTAAATTAAATTGCACGGTGTTTGCTTGTTTTGCAAGAATGATTACTTATGTGACAAGTATGTTGATTGTTTTATTTTAAAGCATGTGTGTGTGGGTCCCATTGCTACTATTACATTGGAAAAATGATTTTTAAGTGAGGAAACATACTTGGACACTTGGAAGCCTTGCCTTGCTAACCCAACTTGTGTGTTGTTGTTGTGGTTGTAGTTAATATCTGAGAGAGCAATGTCTAGACCGAGAGGTAGACCGAGGTTGGTTCGTCAGGAACCGCGAGTTGTAGCTCCTGTTGAGCCGGTAGTTGGTGCGGGAGCTCACATAGAACGACCGGGAGCCGCGGGAGTTGGCGCTCCTCCACCACCTCCACCACCACCACCTCCTCCACCTGGAGCTGGGGGCGAGGATGGAGCTGGAGGAGAGGGACCTCAAGGTGGCCAAGGTGGCCAAGGTCCAGCTGGAATTGATATGACTCCGCTTGTGCAAGCAATAGCGGGAGCGTTCCAGGCCGCAGTTGCGAGAGCTCAGGCTGCAGCTCAGCCTAGGTGTGATGATGCTAGCTTACCTTTAGAGAGGCTCCGTAGCTTGGGAGCCGAGGATTTTAGAGGATCTACTCCGGAGAGGTCGGAGTTATGGTTGGAAAAGACAGTTCGTATCTTGGCTCAGATGGGTTGTGCGGGCGCACGTAGATTGGGTTGTGTGATCTCACTGCTTCAGGGTGATGCCTACACCTGGTGGGTCACCATCACTACCGGGGTTCCAGAGACAGAGATTGATTGGGAGTTCTTTGAGTCTGCCTTCAAGAAGAGGTACTTGGGACCGAGGTACCTAGATGAGAAGAAGAGAGAGTTCATGGCTCTCACTCAGGGAGATGCTTCAGTGACTGATTATGAGATTCGTTTCGTTCGTCTGAGTCAGTATGCTCCAGAGTTAGTACCCACTGAGAGGGCTCGATGTGATCGTTTCAGATACGGACTTCATGAGGAAGTTAAGAGGTATACCTTGGCTTCTGATTATTCTGACTTTGATGTCTTGGTTGCTAGAGCCAAGGACATTGAGCACAGCTTGGGGCTGGCCAAGCGTTCCGGGGGATCTAGTTCTGGTAAGAGGCACAACAACTTTGATGGTAGAGATGCTAAGAGGCACAGAGGTGGCGGACATCAGTTCGACCAGAGACGTGGCGGTGGCCACCATGGTAGGGGCCATCAGGGCCATAGAGGAGGAGGGCGCTTGCCCGAGTGTGCACAGTGTGGGAGACAGCACACTGGAGAGTGCTGGGGTAACTTTCATGCTTGTTGGAACTGTGGTTCGAGGGACCACTTTAGGAAGGACTGTCCACGTCAGGCAGCTCAGGCACCCAATATAGCCCAGGCTCCTGCGAGAGGTAATGATTTTTAGAGAGGCCGTGGGCGCGGTCGTGGCTACTTCCAGCCGAGGGCTGATGCACCTAGGGTAGATGCTCAGAGGAACCTTGCACATGTTGTGGCTGTGCAGCCAGAGGCGGGAGGACCAGCGAGGGTCTATGCTCAGAGAGAGGCCGGGAATGACACCGATGTGATAGCAGGTAATTTTGAGTTACAGTCTATGTCTTTGCTTTCTTTGGTTGATTCGGGTTCTACGCATTCCTACATTCTGAGTAAGCATGCACAGAAGTTAGATATTCCTGTTGAGATCTTAGATGTAGGTATGCATGTTACTAGTTCTTTTGGTGAGACAGTTGTGGTTAGACGTATGTATAGGAGGTGTCCACTGAAGATTCAGGGTCATGTGTTTTCAGTTGATGTGATGGAACTTCCTTTCTACGGTTTTGATATTATATTGGGTATGGATTGGTTGGTCGAGCATCGGGCTAGTGTGGATTTTGAGACAAAGAGAATTTCCTTGAAGCTTTCGGATGACTACGAGGTAGTGGTAGTGGGCGAGAACATTAAGTTCTTGTCTAATGTGGTGTCAGCTTTAGAGGCTCATAGGTTAATGGACTCTGGATGTGGGGCCTATTTAGCTTATGTTATGAATCCGGACATGAGTGAAGCTAGACCGAAAGATATCAGAACAGTGTGTGATTTTCCAGATGTGTTTCCTGAAGAGTTGCCTGGTTTGCCTCCTGACAGAGATGTTGAGTTTGTGATTGAGACAGTTTCAGGGTCAAATCCAGTTTCGATAGCTCCGTATCGCATGGCTCCGAAAGAGTTGAAGGAGTTGAAGAGTCAGTTGCAAGAATTATTAGACCGTGGTTTCATTAGGCCTAGTAGTTCTCCGTGGGGTGCTCCAGTGTTGTTTGTGAAAAAGAAAGATGGTAGCATGCGCATGTGTATTGACTATAGGCAGCTGAATTAGTTGACTGTGAAGAACAAGTATCCGTTGCCTCGTATAGATTATTTGTTTGATCAGTTGAGAGGTGCTTCAGTATTTTCGAAGATAGATTTGAGATCCGGGTACTACCAGTTGAAAGTGAAGGAGTGTGATGTTCCGAAGACAGCTTTTAGGACTAGATATGGTCACTATGAGTTTCTTGTGATGCCATTTGGGCTCACGAATGCACCAGCAGCATTCATGGACATGATGAACAGAATTTTCAGAGACTATCTAGACCGTTTCGTAGTTGTCTTCATTGATGATATACTTGTGTACTCGAAGACAGAAGAAGAGCATGATGAGCACTTGAGATTTGTTTTACAGAGATTGTTGAGCAATCAGTTGTATGCGAAGCTCAGTAAGTGTGAGTTCTGGATTCGAGAGGTTGTATTTCTTGGCCATGTTGTTTCGGCCGAAGGCATTCGAGTTGATCCATCGAAGATTGAGGCTATTGTTGAGTGGAAACAACCTAAGTCCGTGACCGAGATTAGGAGTTTCCTAGGATTAGCCGGTTACTATAGGAGGTTTGTTGATGGCTTCTCTAGAGTAGCTGCTCCCTTGACTAAGTTGTTGCAAAAGGGAGTCAAGTTTGAATGGTCAGATGCAAAACAAAAGGCCTTTGAGAAATTGAAAGAAGCTTTGACAAATGCTCCAGTGTTAGTGCAGCCTGTTTCAGGTAAGGAGTTTGTGATTTACAGTGATGCTTCCTACGTAGGCTTAGGGTGTGTCTTGATGCAAGATAGGAGAGTTGTTGCTTATGCTTCTAGACAGTTGAAGATTCATGAGAAGAACTATCCTACTCATGACATAGAGCTAGCCGCAGTTGTGTTTGCATTGAAGATTTGGCGTCACTACTTGTATGGTGAGAAGTGTGTTGTTTACACCGATCACAAGAGCTTGAAGTACTTGATGACACAGAAAGAGTTGAACTTGAGACAGAGAAGATGGCTAGAGTTGTTAAAAGATTATGATTTGACCATTGAGTATCATCCGGGTAAAGCAAACGTAGTAGCCGATGCTTTGAGTAGAAAAGTGGCCGTTGAGCTGAGAGCTATGTTTGCTAGATTGAGTGTGTCCGATGATGGTGGTTTGATCACCGAGTTGCAAGTGAAGTCTTCTTTGATTCAGTTGATTAGAGAGAAGCAGTTGCAAGATGCGAGCTTAGTTTCTCATGTTCAAGACATAGCCGAAGGAAGACCGACTGAGTATAGTTTCAGTGGTGAGAGTTTGTTGTGCTTTAGGGATAGAATTGTGGTACCGGAAGATGTTGAGCTGAGACGTCAGATTTTGAGTGAAGCACATTCGAGTCCCTTTTCTATGCATCCGGGTAGTACCAAGATGTACCGAGATTTGAAGAATGATTACTACTGGGTTGGTTTGAAGAGAGATGTAGCCGAGTATGTGAGTCGTTGCATGGTTTGTCAGAGAGTGAAGGCAGAACATCAGGTTCCTTCAGGTTTGCTACAGCCTTTGAAGATTCCGGAATGGAAATGGGAGAGGATCACCATGGATTTTGTATCGGGGTTGCCTTTGTCTCCCTCGAAGAAGAATTCAGTTTGGGTGATTGTTGATAGTTTCACTAAGTGTGCTCACTTCTTAGCAGTGAACACTACGGATTCCTTAGACAAGTTGGCAAACTTGTACATTCGTGAGATTGTGAGACTTCATGGAGTTCCGAAGTCTATAGTTTCAGATAGGGATCCTAGATTTACTTCGAGGTTCTGGAGTTGTTTGCATAGTGCCTTGGGTAGTCGTCTGCATTTCAGCACATCTTATCATCCGCAGTCCGATGGGCAGTCAGAGCGAGTGATACAGATTCTAGAGGATATGCTTCGTTGTTGTGTGATTGATTTTTCAGGGTTCTTGGGAGAAGCACTTACCGTTGGTTGAGTTTGCTTACAACAACAGTTATCAGTCTAGTATTCAGATGGCACCTTACGAGGCTTTGTATGGTAGACGGTGTAGAACTCCGATTTGTTGGGCTGAGACAGGTCAGAGGTTGTTACCTATGCCAGACTTGCTTAAAGGAACCACTGAAAAAGTGAAGTTGATTTGTGACCGTTTGAAAGCAGCTTCCAATCGTCAGAAGTCCTATGCAGATTTGAAGAGGAAAGAGGTTGAGTACTCAGTGGGTGAGAAAGTGTTTCTGAAAGTATCCCCGTGGAAGAAGGTGATGAGATTTGGCCGAAAGGGCAAGTTGAGTCCGAGGTTCATTGGTCCGTATGAGATAGTTGAGCGGATTGGGCCTGTAGCTTATCGGTTGAGGTTACCTTCTGAGTTGGAGAAGATTCATGATGTCTTTCATGTATCTATGCTTAGGAGATATAGATCAGATCCTTCTCATGTGATGCCCGTTGAGGAGATAGAGTTAAATCCGGATTTGTCTTATAATGAAGAGCCCGTTGAGATACTTGCTTCTGATAGCAAGGTGTTGCGTGGCAGGACCATAGAGTTGGTCAAGGTGTTGTGGAGGCATAGAGGTGTGGAAGAGGCCACGTGGGAGAGAAAAGCGGATATGGTTGAGCAGTTTCCGTATCTGTTTCCACCAGGTAATTTCGGGGACGAAATTCCTTAAGAGGGAGAGAGTTGTAACACCCGTGTCTTAGGCCTAGGAGTTAACCGGGTTTAGTTCGAGTTAAATAAAAATTTAATTAAGACAATTCAACTATAAATAATGGCCTTTTTGAACCATAATAAAAAGGGAGGGACTTATATCGTGATTTTACCCAAAACTTTTAAAAGTAAGACCACTTTATTGTAAAGTTGTCTTCCCTTTTTCCCATTTTCTTCCTCCAAACCGTTGGAACACTCCCCCCACCATTTTCAAGCTTCTTCAACTTTGAGTTACTATTCCATCTATTTTAGCACCCGATTTCAACCCCATTTTAAGAGGTAATTATATTTTCTTAACCTCCTCTCTATTCTCTACATATCTATTGTTTTAGATTTCAAAAATAATGGGTTTTGGGAATTAGGGTTCATATGAAAATTTGGGGTTTTGATGGGGTTTTCCAATTTATTTTAAGAAATTGTTTTGGGGTTATGTTTAATCACAATGAAATATGCAACATATGTTAATTTGGTTAATTTTGGATGAAAATTCGTAGTATGGTCTTAAGGCTAGTTTTAAGGTTGTAAAACTTGAGTTTTTGGTGGGTTTTATGTTGAAATTGAAGGGCTGTTGGTCTACCTATAGTATGAGGGTGTTTTGGGATGATTTGGAAGTTATTTGGATGTTTGGAAATTGAATTTTCATCAAGCTTTTAAAGGAGCACGAAAATTGGGGTTTTAGGAGGCTAGGTGATTTGAGAAATTGAGGAATTTGGGTTGTGATAGCAATGTATGTTGATGGTTGAATTAGCATTGGGTTGAGAAGTAATGTATGTGTTTTGTTTGATTAGAATCAAGTTTGGGCATCGGTGAAGCATCGGAAGTGAACCCGGAAAAGTGAAGGTTATTGCTTGCTTGGTCTTGTGCTTGGAAGCTTAGGTGAGTGGTTGTTTGCTTTTAAAGGTTTTAAATTAGTTGGTTCGAGTATATGGACTAGGTTGGGCTTGGTAGACCCACCTAGAGTTAGGATTAGGGTGGTAGCCTAATCCTAAACTTGATCTAAGCCTTTGGATGAACTCAAATGTATGAATGTATATGCCTCGTATGTCTTGTGGTATGAATGCTTATGTATATTGTTTTATACATGTGAATTGAGGCATGGGTTGTATTGCTTAAAGCATGCATGGTGATGGTTCATGATTGTGTCCATGGTGAGTACGTGCTAAGCACGGAAATGATTGAAATGAGTATTGTGGAATGAGTAAAATATTGGCACTAGTATACTTAAATACAAATGATCGATCATTAGGATGTTAGTGTGTACACATGAGTCAAAAGTCGCGCGTGGCCTTGGTGGCGTTGAGTCACCAAGGAGGAGTACGGGTACGCCCGGAAATGGTATTTAAATATAGTCGGTGATGAGTGGAATCCCATCGACGGGGCGTGAGGATGAGTGGAATCCCCTCCGCGAGACCGGTGATGAGTGTAATCCCACCGTCAGGTAATGGTTGTGTTGTTGGATGTGAGTTCCAACGGTTGTCCGCGTATTTGAGTCATAACTAGGTGCCAATGTTGATTGATGTGCGATTCAATGTGTTGGGATATATGAGCTGTTTGGATGTTTAAATGTGATTACATGTATGGTAGTGTTGAGCTCATGATTATGACATATATGTGATATATTGCTCATGCATCTATATTTTTGTGGACTCTTGGTATATGTAAATTGCCTTGGCTAGATCGTGCTCGGACCCTGCAATGTTGAGGTTTGTTTTTAGAGCTTACCCTCACTAAGCATTATTGCTTACGCTCTCTTTGTTCAACATTGCAGATCCTTAGTTCGTGGGTTGCTCGGGCAAGTGGAGGGCCTCCAAGTGTGGTTTTGGACTTGAGTCATCAAGTATGGTTTTAATGCTAAGACATGTAATAGTTTAAGCAATGGGATGTGTAAGGTTTTGTTGTTTGTTGTTAGTTGCTAGGAGCATGTTTAGACTCCATGTTATGTCGCTTTTGTGTGGCTTGTGATGCCATGTCTAAGTTGTAATCCATGCCTAATTGCTTACTTCGAATGTTAGCCTATGCCTTAAGAGTTTTTACATGTGTTTGAATGTTGTTTGAATGAATACATGTTGTGGATTGTTGCTTTAGTATTAGACATGTCCAAACCTTGTTAAAGCATGATAGTAATGTTGTTGTATCTTGGGTTTAAATGCTTGGCTGTTGTATGGTGTTTTGGAGATGTTTCGGGGCATCCTTGTGCCTCAAAACAGCCCAGAAAAGTCTGCAGACAGGGGGTGTTTCGGAACGGGTCCCCCTGTTCCGGAATGGTCCCTGTGTAAATGGCTTGCCGTTTCGAAACGGATGAGGGTCGTTTCGGAACATTTTGGCTACTGGAATTTTGAGAAATTGGCGAGATGAAGCCGTTCCGAAACGGGCCTTTGAGGTTCCGAAACGGTCAAATCTCGTTGACCACGAGATATTGACCGTCAAGGTCGTTCCGATACGGGTCTCCCCTGTTTCGGAACGGTCACCTTGGTTGACCCTGGCCCGTTGACTAAGTCAAGGCGTTTCGGAACACCCTATGGGCGTTTCGAAACGGCATGCTGCAGAATGTTAAAATGAGCTGTTTAATTGTTGGGTTGGTCGATGTTTGATGTTATGATTGTATCTTCCGCTGCTGTGCCACACTTAGGTCTAAATTATGCATGTAGACAAGATAAGATAAAAAGAAATTTTCTGGGTCGTTAACCGAGGGGAAGCCTTAACGGGTTTCGCTTCGGTTTTCCCCGTGTGGCCCACTCGGACCGGTCATTCGGCCAAACCGGGACGAGGGGGTTACACTTCCTCAGATTGGTCTTTGTTTACCATCGTCTCCAGCTTCAGACAGAAGGCTATGTCTGTCGTTGGCTCTTGTAACCGCGCCATCTTCACTTCCAAGACTGGTTTTTCGACCACCTCGCACAAGTTGACAAGACCCATGTTTACCGACAAGGGAGCCTGCCTCCGAAAAGAGCTCTCACTTGGACGCTGCAATCGAGTTTCAATCCAAGAATCCTAGGACGACGAGGACCTTTGTTCTGTGTTTGTGCTTTTGTCTCAAGTTAGGGTTCACCCTATGGCTAGGGTTTAACCATGTCTGTGTTTGTTGCTTTTTTGTTGTTCAAGGATTTATTTTCCTGTGTCTCGTGTATGTTGTCCAAGGCTTAGTTTGCCCGCGTCTGTTGTCTCTTGTTTCTTCCCCCAGGGTTGTCCCATGTTGAGTTTCGATCGTTACGTTTTGTTTCCCCTTGTGCATGGCTCTGCATACATTTTGGTTGATGCACGTGCAACATGGCTTGTATTTCTCGTTCCTTTTTAATAAATTTCCTTTTTTCGGATCAAAAAAAGGAGGACTAACCAGCATAATCCTATGAGTAGACCTTTATTTAGTAATAGGGACAGAGCTCTCTTCGAGCCTTAGGGGGCTCAACCCTTGTTATAAAATTTAATGATTTGTTGATTTTGGTTTAATAATAATTTAGACTCTGTAAAAAATAATTATTTAAATAAAAAAACATAAGAGTTTATTAAATATATAATCAAGTTGGGGTTAAACTAGGGGTGTAAATGAATCGAGCTTGAACAAATAAGGTTTTGTTTGTATTTGTTTATTTATATGTGAAGGTGTTTATGGTCGGTTTAAATTTTTAATATCATGTTTGTTTTATTTATTTTTGATGGTGTTCGTGTTCGTTTGTTTAGTGTTCACGAACATTTTCGTTTAACGTTCGTGAACATATCTGTGTAAAGTTCGCGAACATGTTTATTTATATGTTCGCCAAAATAGTGGAATTACATCACTAGTCTTTAAGTTCATTAGACTTCACAGTTTGAACTCGAAAGTTCATAACGTGCTCAATTTAGTCTATACATTCACCAATATTTAAAATGTAAAAAAAAAAATAAAACTGAAACCAAGTAAATGGCCTAATAAATGAACCAATAAACGAGCTTGTACGTGAACATAAACAAACAAAATACACCTTTGTTCTTGTTCATTCGTTTATTAAACAAACATAAAAATTTGTTCATACTCATTTATTTAGCTTAATAGACTAACAGTTCATTAACAATTCATCGAACGCTCTATTCATTTACACCTCTAGGTTGAACTAAAGAAGAATGAGTATGTATTCTCAATTTTTTTGCTCCAATAACAATTTAGGCCTTTATAAATTTAAATATTAGACAAATTAGACCTTACCCCCCATGAATTTTGAGTTTAAATACGTTATAAACCCTTGCATTTATGAATTTCTATACTTTAGCCTCTATCAATGTTCGATCCTGGATCAACCCCTGTTTAGTAGGTTAGTGATCCCTTGTCGTATAAGGTAAATGATATTTGGCAGAAATTTACTTATAAGTATGGCATCTTATTTTTTTATTAAGTATAGATATATTTACATTATCAAAGTAAATGTTGAGATTTGAATCCATATAAAATAAGATAATATAAACATCTTTAGACAAGGTGATCGAGCGAGTCATTTTCATGTTTTATTAATGGCAAGTTCAATTAGTTTTGTATAGGAAAAGTTTGGGTAGAAAAAAAAGTGCGAACAAAAATTGTGATTTTAAAAAATTTAGGGTCCGTTTGGTTTTAAAAAATATTTTCTATTTTTATTTTCTATCTCCATTTTCATAAAATAATTTTTTTCAGTTTTCCAAAAATTAGAAAACATGCTTGGCTAAATGGATGAAAACTTGTTTCCAAAAATTGAAAACAGTGAAAATGTATTTGGTATCTAGTTTTTCAAAATAGAACTGAAAAAATAATTATTAAATAACTAAAATAAAATATATTTAAAAAATATAATAATAATAATAATAATAATAATAATAATAATAAAAAAACAAAATATGAGTACAACACGGGTTAAAATAAAATTGAAATAAAAAACATTTGTTTTCATATTTTCCATTTTCCTAAAACGTTTTCAATGAAAACAATGAAAATATCTTTTTTATGTTTCCAAATTTCATTTATTTTTGTTTTTATTTTCTAAAAACCATTTTTTAATTTTACAACCGAGCACGTTTTCTTTATTGTTTTCTATTTTTCAAGAAAATGAAAACACACTTCATTCTCTAGAATCAAACGAACCGTTAGTTCCATATTAATGTAAAAAAATATAGGCTAAAGGGTCAAATTTGCCCTTGTAGTAATTCGAAATCAGCAATGTTGCTCCTACATTTTTTTCTTCGTAATTTTGCCCTCAAAGTCAGTCAATTGTAGCAATGTTGCCCTTTGACCGATTTTGACCGTTAAATGCTGACTTGGCCGTTAACGGTGCTGACGGGGCAATTTTACCCTCGAAGTCATTAATTGCAGCACTTTTACCCTTGGTTTATTTAGTTTTTGAATAAAATTGGATAAATAATTTGATTTTTACGAGTTGAACTTTAACAAATAGAATATATGAAAAATCGATTAACAAATTGATGTAAATATCCTTTGAGTCCCTAGTAATTTTAAAAATAAGCAAAATGAGAACTCTCACAAAAAATCAAAATATTATTCAATTTTTGTAAAAAATCTATAAACTTAATAAAAAATAAATATGATATTCAAAAAAAATTATTGAAAATAAACCAACGAGAAGCGTGTTAATTGAACGGTGAACGCGAACTATTCTATTCGAACGACGTTCGATTGACACACTTACCGACGATGGGTTGTTAGGAAAAAATGTACGATGATCTCAGAAAACGACATTAGTGGTGTTCGGCGAAAATGGCATGGGAGATAAGGGCATGGGAGATAAATACAAGGATATCCAGAAGATAAAGCAGAATTCAACCCGAGCCACATGATTCGAGTTCACCGTACATTTTTTCCTAACAACCCATCGTCGGTAAGTGTGTCAATCGAACGTCGTTCGAATAGAATAGTTCGCGTTCACCGTTCAATTAACACGCTTCTCATTGGTTTATTTTCAATAATTTTTTTTAATATCGTATTTATTTTTATTAAGTTTATAAATTTTTTTTTTTTAAAAAAATTGAATAATATTTTGATTTTTTGTGAGAGTTCTCATTTTGCTTATTTTTAAAATTACTAGAGACTCAAAAGATATTTACATTAATTTGTTAATCGATTTTTCATATATTCTGTTTGTTAAAGTTCAACTCGAAAAAACCAAATTATTTATCCCATTTTATTCAAAAACTAAATAAACCAAGGGTAAAAGTGCTGCAATTAGTGACTTCGAGGGCAAAATTGCATGAATGACTTCGAGGGTAAAATTGCCCTGTCAGCACCGTTAACGGCCACGTCAGCATTTAACGGTCAAAATCGGTCAAAGGACAACATTGCTACAATTGACTGACTTTGAGGGCAAAATTACGGAGAGAAAAGTAGGGGCAACATTGCTGATTTCGGATTACTACAGGGGCAAATTTGACCCTTTAGCCAAAAATATATTGTTTAACTAATAAGTATTTGGTGCATTGGTAAGGCACATTGGACTCTCAAGGAGAGGACACGAGTTCAAACCTTGGAGACGACATTTGGGAGGGGCAACGTCACACCCCGAATATGGATCGTATGCCATATATGCATACTATTTATATAACTTTCATCATACAACCGTCCAAAAAACTTAATCATTTACTATCATCATCCAACAGTCCAAAAAAGTAATTGAATTTTACACAACGAATCTTAACCTCCAATTTTTTTAACCATTTATTTTCATCATCTTCCCCGCTCTCCAACTTTTTTTACCTTTAATATATATAATTTTCTTTAAAAAATTGTGTTAATTATCAATATGTTCCCCCTTTTCTAAGTTTACGTTATTTCCCTAACCTCCAATCCTGACTTCATCTCTTATTAGAGCTATATTTTATACATAAACAATGAAAGATTTATTTTATATAACATGTCTATTTTAAACATAAACCTTAAAATCTAAAATCATAAACACTAATCACTAAGTCCAAACCTTAAATCCTAATTAGGATCTATAAACCCTAAAACTAACATACTCCTAATTAAGATCTATAAATCTTAAAACTGATATACTTACACAATTTATGTGTCAAAATATTTTCTAAAACAATTATAAAAGTTTAGATATGTGATATAATTATGGGTAAAGTACAGAAATAGTCATTAAACTATGCTGAATGAATTTTTTGACTATTGTGTTGGGCTCGAAGCGATCAACCGAATTCGCCAAGAGGGTTGAAATTGCTTCCCGGATGAATTAGCTAAAACCGAAAATAATGGAAAATATTGCATGAAAATTCCTTATTTGATGATGATCATCCTCCCACAGTTTCAGAAACTGTTCCTTCATCCTTAATTCCTCAGGTTGTAAATTCTAACCCTTCCTCAAATACTAATTCTTCTTCAAATAAGGATTCTGAATCTATTCCAAATATTTCTGATACAGGATCTTCTTCAAGGCAAAATTTGAGGAATATTCCTTCCAAGAGACCTTCCAGAACTGTTAATCTTCTACAAAAATTTAGAGATTATCAGGTTTCTTTACCTAGTGCTCATACTTCTCCTCACAATGTTTCTTAGGTGATATCATATGATTCTTTATCTTTTGCTTACCATTCTTACATCTTGAATGCTGCCATTCTAAGTGAGCCTAAGTCTTATAAGCATGCTATTCTTCATGATTGCTGGAAAACAGCAATGAATGAAGAAATTCAAGCTTTATAAAATAATGATACTTGGGATTTGGTTCCTTTACCTTTTAATAAAGTTGCAATTGGTTGTGAGTAGGTCTACAGAACTAAGCTGAAGTATGATGGGTCCTTAGATAGGTATAAAGCCCGATTAGTTGCTAAGGGTTATACTCAGCAGTCTGGATTAGATTACTTACATACCTTTAGCCCTATTGCTAAGTTAACTAGTATTAGAACTATCTTAGTTGTTGCTGCTGCAAAATGATGGTTTTTACAACAACTAGATGTAAATAATGCCTTCTTGCATGGTTTTTTAGATGAAGAGATTTACATGAAACCTCCACCTGGTTTCTTACCTCAAAATTCCAGTATAGTTTGTAAGCTTAAGAAAAATTTGTATGGTCTTAAGCAAGCTAGTAGGCAGTGGAATGCTAGGTTAACAGAATCTTTACTATCTCAAGGCTATAAACAATTAGTTTCTGATAATTTCATCTTTGTTAAAGGAACTGAATCTGACTTTATTGTCCTTGCCGTATATGTGGATGATATTTTAGTTGCTAGTCCTAATAATGTTCAAATACAAGCTGTGAAGTCTTTTTTGCATGATACTTTTAAGATTAAAGATATAGGAGATTTGAAATATTTTTTAGGCCTAGAAGTTTCTAGATCTAAGCAAGGAATTAATTTGTGCCAAAGGAAATATACACTGGAACTTCTTAAAGAAACAGGTTTCATTGATTCTAAGCCTATGCCAACACCTCTTTTAGCTAAACATTGCTTATCTAAAACTGAAGGAAGACCTCTGGTTGACATTACTGAATATAGGAGGCTTATATGCAAGTTACTTTACTTAACAAACACTAGACCAGATATTACTTTTGCTGTACAATAATTGTCTTAGTTCTTATCTTCTCCTACTGACTTACATCTTGCTGCTGCACATAGGGTTTTAAGGTACCTAAAAGGGACTCCTGATCAGAGTTTATTTTTTCCTGCTAATAATGATTTAAAAATTAATGGTTTTTCTGATTCTAACTGGGCTACATGTCCTGATTCTAGAAGATCTATTACAGGGTATTGCATATTTTTGGGTAAGTCTTTAGTTTCATGAAAATCAAAGAAACATGCCACTGTTTTTAGATCTTCCAGTTAAGCAGAATATAGGGTTATGGCTTCTGCAATTTGTGAAATTTAATGGTTAACCTATCTTTTAAATGATTTACATGTTTTTTCTTCATCTGCAAATTTATTTTGTGACAACTTGTCTGCCATAAAAATTGCAGAGAATCCAGTTAGCCATGAAAGGACCAAGCACATCGAAATAGATTGTCATCTAATTCGAGAAAAGATTCAAAATGGAGTTATAACCTTGTTGCCTATTTCCACACATCATCAGCTGGCTGACTGCTTCACCAAAGCTTTGCACACCACATCTTTTAGGACTATGGTTCTCAAGTTGGGCATACAAAATCTATATGCTCCAACTTGAGGGGTATTAAGTTTGTTGTACAGTTAATAAACAACTAGGATTAGTTACAAATTAGTTTATTTTCTTTAAGTGATTCTTTATTAGTATATATATGTATATTATTCCATCTGTATTATTATTCAAGTTTTCATAAATAAAATAGAATTTTATTTCCTCACGTGCTCTTTCTTTGTATTCAAGATCCCCAATTATCCTCTCATCTCAAATCGACCTCTGAGAGTGAAATCCCTAAAATCTCAAATTCATCATGTATCAACACCCTTCTAAAATATACCCATTACAAACTTAAATTTAATTTTTTGACAGCTCGATATCGATAAGTGAGCAGTGCGTATCAGTACGTAAACAATGCATCGTATCGGTACGTGAACATTGCATACATTTAGAAAATATTTTATTCAACTTAAAAATATTTTATAATTATAAAACAATTAATAACACAAATTTTTGAGGTTTTAAAACTTTGAAATATATTTTTCAAGTTTGTTGGACTTTGAATTATCTTTACAATGTTTAATAAGTCCAAAAATGTTTTTCTCTTAAATTATTATATCAAAATATTTATGTCAACACATTGTACTTTCAAGGGTTAAAAATGATCATTAAATTGTTACAAAATGATCCTTACTAATGATAAATTTTGGATAAATTTTGAAAAATTTTAATGATAATTCGTAACAGTTTGAATGATCATTTTATAACATTTAGAAAAAGGGTAAAGTACACCGACGGTCACTGAACTTTGATGCAAAAAACAAAATGGTAACCAACCTTTCAAAAATCACGAAGTAGTAATTAAACTTTAGATTTTGAAACAAAATGGTAATTAAGGCGTTAAACCCCGTTAACCCTTAACGGAAATCTGACGTGTATACCACATCCCACCCAGTTTTCCACGTCATATATAAAAAATAGGGTAAACTACATAAATGACCACCATACTATTGCAAAAGTCGCGATTTGACCACCTTATTTTTTTTCGAAGCAATTAAACCATCATACTATTAAATTGGTTGCAATTTGACCACCAGCCGTTAAAGGTTAACGGCAGGGTGACGTGTCAGTTAAAAAAATAAGGGTATAATTACACATTTGGTCCTTACTACTTATACATTCTTTTAATTTAGTCATAATTTTAATTTAATAAAATAAATTAATTATTTAATTAGGTAATGACACGTGTCATTATCTAATTGGAGGGATTTAATTTTTTATATTTAATTAAATAAATTTATTTTCATCCTCCAATCAGGTGGTGACACGTGTCACCACCTAATTAAAGGAAGAAAATAGAAAAGAACCTCAAATGCAAGTGGGGGGAGTCGGCCCTACAACTCTTAGCAAGGAAGGGTGATAGCTTACCAACAAGACAAACGCTACATTGTGACAAATTTCCTGCAGTATAATATGTGTAAATAAACATCAAAAGAGACGCAGACAACTATCATAGTGCAGAGATAGCTTGCCAACTGCTGATGGGATAAGTTATTTAGAAGCCAAACATTTGTTGCTTCTAAACTATTGTCAATCACTTGTGTATTATTTACTTCGCAAGGTAAAAGGGTATTCAATTGAGGGACATCCCGTTGTTAGGAGTCTTGTTGAGATTAGATTGTTTCTTGAAAAGGTTTGGACGATCTTTGCTTTTCTGTGTATTTGGTATTTTGTTTGATTTTTAGGTTGTGGCCTGAATAATTGTTGTTGTTTTTGTTTTGTTGTAAAACAGATTAGGCCGATTGACAAAAAACTTCAATATCAAATTCAAAAGCTTACAAGGGTTTGTGGGAGTACAACACAGCAGCAATCAGCTTTGAATGAAGCATCAAATGGACCTGAGAAGACAGAGGATCCTTTGAATTACCGCCCGAACCCGGATATGCTTATTAGCAAAGCAGATATGATATCAGATGTTGGTTTTGCTAGAAATATTAGCTATTGAGTTGAAATTTTTGCTGTTTTACTACGTTTCGTGTTTAATAAGCCTTTGTCTGTGTTATTGTAGGATGGTACTGGTGTTTATAGACCGCCTAAATTTGCCCCTGCAGTTGTGGAAGAGGACCATAAGATGTCGAGAGAGGAGAGGAATGCTTTAAGAAGGGAAAAGGAAGCTTTGCGAAAAGCTTCTCGGAGTGCTTATATTAGGGAAATGATGGATGATTTAGAAGGAAAGCCTGAAGAGGTCTGTTGTCACTGTTTTTCGTATCATTACTTGGTTTCACTTTTATTAATTCAGCTAACACTTTTCTGTATCTAATTGCTCCAGGTTAGAGAAATTATTGGAACTGAAAGTAGAGAACTCACTAGGTATATGGAAAAGATGGAAAGGCGTGCACAGCAAGAGGAAGAACTTTTCACTCGAGCTCCTGTTACAAAGAAGGACAAAAAGATAGAGAAACACTTGAAGAAGTCAAGAAATGGGTATGCATCTTTCTTTCAGTGCCTCAGTGACAATTTTGGTGAATGTTTTTCACGCGGAGTTTTTTTGGTTGTTTCATGTAATTTCCTTGGTGTGACCGTCTATCCCTTGTTTGTATCAGGTTGCTTGGTCTGACCGATAATTTCTATGACGAAATTAAAAGTTTACAATTGGGGGGTGATGCTGCTGGGCAACCAACAAGCTTTGGTAATGGTAGCAATGGAATGGGGAAGATCAAAAAGCGCAAGGTGTGTTGTTTGAACGTTTCTGTTGTCTTTCGTCATTTACCCTTAATTTCCATACTCTACCGCATCTAACTCTAATATGATTGACCTGAATAGCACCAATTTATAGCATTTGCTGTGGTTAGTTTTTCAGTCTTATGTTGGGAGATTGCAGTTATGCATGTAATGTATGATTCTAATGACCTAATGGCTGCTGCATTGTGGATTGGCACAAAGCAGTTCGTATATTTTAAGAAGCGAGATGGAGAATCCTCACTGATCTTATTTACATATAATATACTGCAGGAAATATGTCACAATGTAGCATTTGGCGTGGTGGTAAGCTATCACCCTTCCTTGCTAAGAGTTGCAGGTTTGACTCCCCCCACTTGCATTTGAGGTTTTTTTTTTCTATTTTCTTCCTTTAATTAGGTGGTGACACGTGTCACCACCTGATTGGAGGATGAAAATAAATTTATTTAATTAAATATAAAAAATTAAATCCCTCCAATAAGGTAATGACACATGTCATTACCTAATTAAATAATTAATTTATTTTATTAAATTAAAATTATGACTAAATTAAAAGAATGTATAAGTAGTAAGGACCAAATGTGTAATTATACCCTTATTTTTTTAACTGACACGTCACCCTGCTGTTAACCTTTAACGGCTGGTGGTCAAATTGCAACCAATTTAATAGTATGATGGTTTAATTGCTTCGAAAAAAAGTAAGGTGGTCAAATCGCGACTTTTGTAATAGTATGGTGGTCATTTATGTAGTTTACCCTAAAAAATAATAAAACAATATTACACGTCATAATTAATATAAATAATTTTTAATCCCTTTTTTCATTTCCTTCCCTATATTCACGCCACCGTCGCCGGGCACTAACGAACCTGACAATCGACCGCCGACGGAGATTCGGTTCTCCCGCTGGAACAACGCTAACGCCGAAAAATTCAATCAACGCCGGCGGGCCCAGCAAGAAATCGAAGACGACATTCGCCGCAGCCGCCGCTTCGATTCCTCCACCAAGATTGCCTCCACCGTTGAAACCTCCTTCGCCGCACCACATCAACCAGCAGAAACCTATAGATCCTTCGGCTCCCCTTCCTCTCCCTCCAGGCCTTCAATTCCAGGCAAGAAATCCAAGTACTCCAAACCCGCAATCCACCCAGCGTTTCGCAAATTCCCCAAAACAGCCAATCCTCCGCCTCCCTCTCCACTCGATAAGAAACAAGCGAATGTTGCAATGGGATAATTAGACCAAAACAGGACCGATTCGATCCAGCTCGTTTCGAAACAATTCTCAGGCAATAAACCCAATTCTGGGAAATTTTGATTCATTACTGAAATCAGTTCTTCAGCATTACCAAGAAACAATCCAATGAACTTAGCTTTAATGGACTGCAAATGCTTTTTATTCACAGGTAAGAGAACAACTCTAATGAACAAATTTTCCTCAATCTTATCAGCTATGTATTGTCATTGATGAACTATATCAGTTGCACCTTGATCTAAATTCTTTTCAATTCTAAAAACTGTAACAATTTCAGGGACGGAAACTAACTTGATTTTTCATGAAAGTATCACTCCAAAGCTAGCTCCACCGCCTCCTCTGATAGCCCAAAACAGATCCTCCCCCATTGATTCTCGATCCAAAACATTGCCGCCGACATCAACCAGTTTTGCATCCACAACATTATCGACAGACAACCCATGTTTCCTCATCATGTTACCATACCCACCGCCGCTAAAATGACAACCGACACCTACTGTCGGACAAACACCAGCGGGGAAACCATGGGTCTTGCTTTTTTGACCGATTGCATAAAAGAGTTCACCCAAAGTGGCACCTGAATCAACCCAAGCAGTTCCATTTCCATCCTCTGTGTTGACACTCACGGATCGGAGATTGAACAAGTCGAGGATCATGAAAGGGGATTCGGAGACATAGGAGAGTCCGTCGTAATCGTGGCCGCCGCTGCGGATTCTCATTTCGAAGCCATGGGTTTTGCAGCAAAAGATGGAAGCTTGGATGTGAGAGACGTGGGAGGGAGCCACGATGAAGAGAGGGTGTGGTGTAGTGGGAGAGATGAATCTGAGGTTTCGTATGTATGATTGTAGAGTTGATGTGTAGGAAGGATCGGCGGGGAAGTAAGTAAACGAAGCGATTGAAGGGAAGCTACTGAATGATTGGAAAGGCATTGAAGGATGATGCTTTGCTGGAGATGATTAAAAATTATTTATATTAATTATGACGTGTAATATTGTTTTATTATTTTTTATATATGACGTGGAAAACTGGGTGGGATGTGGCATACACGTCAGATTTCCGTTAAGGGTTAACGGGGTTTAACGCCCTAGTTACCATTTTGTTTCAAAATCTAAAGTTTAATTGCTACTTCGTGATTTTTGAAAGGTTGGTTACCATTTTGTTTTTTGCATCAAAGTTCAGTGACCGTCGGTGTACTTTACCCATAGAAAAATGTAATGATAATCTCATAACTGAATCAAAATTTTAATGACCATTTTTATAATTTCAAAACAATAATGGCAAAAAAAACCCTCATTCAATGGTCATTTCTATATTTTACCCTAAATTTTTTTCATTCAAAAACCAACTTCTGAAATTCGCAAACACGAATTTTTTAGGTTTTTTATTTGATTTATCAAACCATGATATTTATTGCAGAAGACAAAATGTTTAGCTCATTTTGTATTTTTATTGCCATAGGAAGAATCAAGATAAAATTATTACAAAATAGAGGGGCTAAAGTTAACAATTTTTATTTTTATTGCATCACAGGTCATTTTGAATGGTAAATATAAGAAGCTAGACAATGAAAATAGAGCAAAGATACAGTAAAACTTCATCATCTGAACATGGCATTCCGTATCAAACTTAAACTGCAAATTTCAGCAAAATGAAAACTTGCTGGAATTAGAAGAATCGTTCAACATCAAAAACTGTAAGAGAAACACAACTTCTAATCTAATTTAAATTTAAAATACAAAACCAACTTCTTAAACTCAAACTCAAACTCAAATCTGCATGAATGATGCCGAATTCCAATAAAAATAATGAAAAGGGGTGTAAATTAAGGTTGTTGCTGGGCATCCATGTAACCTGCATCAACAAGCACTTTCTCCCTCTTAGCCAACTCAACATCTTCATCAATCATCATCTTCACCAATTGCTCGAACCCAACTCTGGGTTTCCACCCAAGAACCTTCCTCGCCTTACTCGAATCACCTTTCAAGTTATCCACCTCCGCCGGCCTGAAGTACTTCTTGTCGATCACCACATGTTCTTTCCATTTCAACCCCACGTACCCGAATGCCACTTCTAGAAACTCCTCCACCGTATGCGACTCCTCCGTCGCCACCACGTAATCGTCCGCCTTCTCCTGTTGCAGCATCATCCACATTGCTTCCACGTAATCCCCGGCGAAGCCCCAGTCCCTCGATGCTTGCAGGTTCCCCAGAAACAACTTGCTTTGCAACCCGATCTTGATCCTCCCCACGGCCCGAGTGATTTTCCGGGTCACGAAGTTCTCCCCTCGCCTTGGGGACTCATGGTTGAACAGGATCCCATTGCAGGCGAAGATCCCATATGCTTCCCTGTAATTCACGGTGTACCAATGCGCGGCGCATTTGGAAGCTGCGTACGGGGATCTGGGGTGAAACGGGGTGGTTTCGGATTGGGGCGGGGGAGTGGATCCGAACATCTCCGAGGATCCAGCTTGGTAATACTTGATGTGGCTCCGACCCGTGGCCACAACGTGGGATCTGACGGCTTCCAACAACCGGAGGGATCCGGTGGCCACCACGTCGGCGGTGTAATCCGGGATTTCGAAAGAGACGGCCACGTGGGATTGCGCCGCCAGATTGTAGACCTCGTCGGGTCGGATCGTGTCGAGCCACCGACGAAGCGAGGAAGCGTCGGTGAGGTCGGCGTAATGCAGCTTCATCCTGGCCTTGTGGGTGTTGTGCGGGTCGATGTAGATGTGGTTTATACGCTGCGTATTGAAGTTTGACGAGCGGCGGATCAAGCCATGGACCTCGTACCCTTTGTTGAGGAGGAACTCGGTCAGGTACGAACCGTCTTGGCCGGTGATGCCGGTGATCAGCGCAATCTTGCGGTCGGAGATCACGTCACCGTTAATGGCGAGAGATCCGGACCCGGATCTGGGCGTGGAATTTTCATTTTGGGTTGCCATTGTTGTCGGTGGATTTTGAGAGGAAAATGAGAGAGAAAAAACGAAGAATCGCGGCGTCTGTGACTTTTAACTTTGGTGGTTTTATAAGTGAGCGGAATTTATGGAGGGAGATATACTGAGGATAAAATGGTCAAGAAGTTTGTAAATGGGTAAATTAACATTTACTCTCCATTTCCCATTTTTCTTAATTTAATCACTGAATTTAAATTTTTAATCTTTTAATAAGGAATAAAAAATAGCTAATTAAATCGAATTGATTTAATCAATTTTTTTTCAGTTTACTCGATTAGCTTATTTGATGTCGATGGTTAACGAGGATAAAATGATTTCACTGCTGTGATTTTGTTTTATGTTAATTGATAATTGATGTGTAATAAATGAAATTTATATTAATGATTGTTTTTGATGATTAAAAGATCAGACTCGTTTCAACGCGATTACGTGACACTTCATATATGATTGGACCAGTTATGAAATTCTTTGTATATTTTTTTGAGTTTATTGATTTAATTATATAGTAATACCAGTTTATATTTGTTTTTAATGTTTTGACAACGCGTCTTGCACACAAAATTTTCAAACCTAAATTTTATAAAATGAACATCATTTTCTTTTTTACTGGAACCACTTGCTGAATTTTTTCTATGTATATATTACTAGATAGTATAGATGTGGCTGGAAAATATATTATCGATTTCACGTAAGTATTGTTACGGTTGATTTGGGTTCATATGTTTTTATATGTACAATCTTGCCATCTTAAGGAGGATTAATCAGCATAATCCTATGATCTTTATTTAGTAGGTTATTGATCCCTTGTCGTATAAGGTAAAGGATATTTTGAGATTACTTTTAAGTATGATTTTTTATTAAATAAAAATATTTAAATTTTCAAAGTAAATATCGAGATTTAAATTTATATAAAATAAAATAAAATAATAACAACATCTTTTTAGACAAGGTGCTCAAGCGAGTCATTTTCAGATTTTGTTGATGCTAAGTTCAATAAGTTTAGTTTATGAAAAGTTTGGATATAAAAAAAAGTATGGTGAAAAAAATATGATTTTAAAGAATTTAGTTCGATATTAATGTAAAAAATGTTGTTTGAAAATATTAGATTAATTATGAATGTGTCCCATTCTTTAATTTTTTGTTTTACCCCTCAATTCTCGATTCTAATTTTGTTCTGATTAAAGCTATTTTTATACACAGACTGTGTAAAATCTGTTTTATACAACATGTTCATTTTTTAATATGAGTACGCTGGTTTTATTAAAAGAGGAAAAATCCAAATATACAATGAGAATTTACAACTCGTGTAAATAAACTTAATCCGTACATATTAATAAAAGCACGAAAACTAACGCCTCTAGATCATAAACAATACCATGTAAAGAAAAAGTAAAAACACTTACTAAAAAGCTCGAAATAAAATAGATACATAACATCACTAAAGCCAGAGATAGAGCCATGATTTGGGGTTGAGAGGGGCAAATTCAAAAATAAAACCAATTTGTAAAGAAATTTATATAGGAGGACAAAGCTGGAAAAAAAAAATTTGGGGTGGGGCCAATTGCCTCTTTCCACCCCCACATACCTTCGTTACTGACTAAAGTTCGATGATGAAAGGTAAAATCCAACAACAAACAACTTTAAAAATATATATTACAATAATAAGGCATGTTGACAGCACACAATTATTACCACAACTCAATCACAGACAAAAGTGGTGACTGTGAGCTCGTATCCAAATCTAGTTCGAGGGTCCAAAACAGGGAGATCAATAGGATAATCAAAAGAGCACCGGCTTAATCAGTCATGACGACGTCAAATCCAACTCTGATAAAAAATTAAAAGAAAAAAGAAGCAGTTAAACGACCGATTAAGATAGAAAAACGTACTCAAAAACAGAGAATACGTACCAAAAGGTAGATGAAAGCTTGTCACACGGATATAATTATTGAATTTAAAAATTAAAAATAAAAAAAATTATTGACGATCAACAACCAGCATTAAAATCGGTGCCATAACCGACTACATAAAAAAACAAATTGCAGAGGGAAAAACTTTGAGAGAGCGGCATTCAAAACATTATACAACATGTCCATATAAATTCTAAATTCTGAAATCATAAATACTAAATTTTAAAATCAAAATTTCTAATTAAAATCTATAAATTATAAAATTAACATACTTCTAATTATGACTCTAAATCCTAGAATTGATATAATTACAACTTGTGTCAAAATATTTTCCTTAAAACTATTAAAGTCTAAATATGTAATAATATAATTATGGTAAAATACGGTAACTAAACTATGTTGAAATGAATTTAGAGTTGTAAATGATAATTGAATTTATGATTCAATTATAAAATGATCTTTATTAATGACACTTTTTAATAGATTTTGATAAGTTTAATGACTATTTTATAATATTTAAAAAAATTAATGATAACCTCGTAACCGAATCAAAGCTTTATTGACATTTTTTATAATTTCAAAACATTCACTGGCAAAAAAAGTCCTTACTCAATGGCCATTTGTATACTCTACCTTATTTATTTTTCCATTCAAACACGAATTTTTAGCTTTTAATCGATTTATCAAAACCATAATTTTTATTGCAAAAGGCAAAATGTTTTTACCCATTATGTATTGTTATTGTCATGAAAAACAACTGTTGGTCTTTAAAACATTGCCAATACTAAAGAAACCTTTAATCATGGGAAGAATCAAGATAAAATTATTAAATAAAAATAGAGGGGATAAAGTTAACAAAATTTATTTTAAAAAGTTTAAATTAAATAATTAATTTTTAGAAGGGTCAAAAAGTACAATTTTTTTATATAACTAAAGAATTAAAAAAACTTAAATTAAAAGTTAGAGATTAAAAATACAAAATTTCCATTAACCAAGGGGAGGCCAAGGCTATACTACCTTTGTCTCTGACCACGTTTCACTCGCTTTGCATTGCTATTGCCATGGAAAACAACTTTTAACTATTAAAACATGTGCCAACAACAAGCCCTTAAACATATATTTCAAAGCTTGCATGGTTTTTTTAACATCTCAAGGGGCTGCTCAACATAAAACCTTCCATTCAACCATAAAACTTTCCAGTTTTCTTTTATGTCGAAATAGAGAAAAGATACAGTAAAACTTCAAACACTCATTCATCATTTGAACATGGCAACTCCACATCCAGTTTACATGATTATTGAAACATAGAATCGACGGAGAGGATCCGGGTGGGGGCGGAAAGTGATTTCACAACCGAAATGGATTGGAAATTAAATGCCCCCACCATACTTGTCCCAAGCATCTAAAAGGTCATTTATCAAGTGGTAAATATCACTCAAATAGGCCATAGGCAGAATCAGAAGTAATTTCAGACTTTAGACATTGAAATCTATGTTGTACTGAAACGGAGACGAGGACGGGAAACAGCAATTTCTAAAATTACAAGGTACGGGTACGGCAAATATACGATATATAAAATAAAATTTAAAATTCTAAATAGACATAAAAAAGTCATAAATATTCATTAAAGTTCATACTTTATAGTAAATAAGAAAATAAAATCCATAAACAAATCACAATATTAAAGTGTTAAATTTCAAGACTCAAATAATAAATTAAGTCTAGAACAATATTAAACAACACAAATTTATACTAAATACTAATAAAGCTTTAAGCAAACAGGAACACGAAACACTACCTACCAAATCTGATACGATAGGGTATATAATTAATAATAAATAAATAACTTTCATTTTCCTCTTCAAATTTAGAAGAAGAAAAAATTAAACTTTAAAGCCTTACAAATATAGCATTAATTCATAAATTAGTCTTCATATGACTTTCATTTTTCCTCCTAAAATTAGTCTTCATTTTCTTTTAAATTGGGAAGCCTAATTTTGATAGGACTGATTTATAAACATTTTTGAATTTTGGGACTAAATTAAACAATAAATCAAGTTCAGTGTTTTAATTGAACTCAATTTGAAAATGTATAGGCTTTTTTGTAAAGAGGATTGAAATTTGGTGTCTTTTCGTGAAACATGGAAAGCTAGGGCCACGCCTTGCTATTTACCCAATAGTTTTAAAAGATAAATCCCATTCGCTTTCTTTCCTTTCTACTTGCGTTCAGCCGCTCATTTTTATTAATTAATAACCCAAAACTACAACAGTGTCGTTTAGTTCTTATCTGTAACCCCCTCGTCCCGGTCTGGCCGAATGACCGATCCGAGTGGGCCACACGCGGAAAACCGAAGCGAAACCCGTTAAGGTTTTCCCTCGGTTAACGACCCAGAAAATTTCTTTTTATCTTATCTTGTCTACATGCATAATTTAGACCTATGTGTGGCACAGCAGCGGAAGATACAATCATAACATCAAACATCGACCAACCCAACAATTAAACAGCTCATTTTAACATTCTGCAGCAGGCCGTTTCGAAACGCCCATAGGGTGTTCCGAAACGCCTTGACTTAGTCAACGGCCAGGGTCAACCATAAGGTGACCGTTCCGAAACAGGGAGACCCGTATCGGAACGACCTTGACGGTCAATATCTCGTGGTCAACGAGATTTGACCGTTTCGGAACCTCGAAGGCCCGTTTCGGAACGACTTCATCTCGCCAATTTCTCAAAATTCCAGTAGCTAAAATGTTCCGAAACGACCCTCATCCGTTTCGAAACGGCAAGCCATTTACACAGGGACCGTTCCGGAACAGGGGGACCCGTTCCGAAACACCCCCTGTCTACAGACTTTTCTGGGCTGTTTTGAGGCACAAGGATGCCCCAAAACATCTCCAACACACCATACAACAGCCAAGCATTTAAACCCAAGATACAACAACAATAACATCATGCTTTAACAAGACTTAAACATGTCTAATACTAAGGCAACAATCCACAACATGCATTCATTCCAAACAACATTCAAACACATGTAAAAACTCTTAAGGCATAGACTAACATTCAAAATAAGCAATTAGGCATGGATTACAACTTAGACATGGCATCACAAGCCACACAAAAGCGACATAACATGGAGTCTAAGCATGCTCCTAACAACCAACAACAAACAACAAAACCTTACACATCTCATTGCTTAAACTATTACATGTCTTAGCATTAAAACCATACTTGATGAACTCAAGTCCAAAACCACACTTGGAGGCCCTCCACTTGCCCGAGCAACCCACGAACTAAGGATCTGCAATGTTGAACAAAGAGAGCGTAAGCAATAATGCTTAGTGAGGGTAAGCTCTAAAAACAAACCTCAACATTGCAGGGTCCGAGCACGATCTAGCCAAGGCAATTTACATTTATCAAGAGTCCACAAGATATAGATGCATGAGCAATATATCACATATATGCCATAATCATGAGCTCAACGCTACCATACATGTAATCACATTTAGACATCCAAACAGCTCATATATCTCAACGCATTGATACACATATCAATCAACATTGGCACCTAGTTATGACTCAAATACGCGGACAACCGTTGGAACTCACATCCAACAACACAACCATTACCTGACGGTGGGATTACACTCATCACTGGTCTCGCGGAGGGGATTCCACTCATCCTCACGCCCCGTCGATGGGATTCCACTCATCACCGACTATATTTAAATACCATTTCCGGGCGTACCCGTACTCTTCCTTGGTGACTCAACGCCACCAAGGCCACGCGCGACTTTTGACTCATGTGTACACACTAACATCCTAATGATCGATCATTTGTATTTAAGTATACTAGTGCCAATATTTTACTCATTCCACATTACTCATTTCAATCATTTCCGTGCTTAGCACGTACTCACCATGAACACAATCATGAACCATCATCAAGCATGCTTTACGCAATACAACCCATGCCTCAATTCACATGTATAAAACAATATACATAAGCATTCATACCACAAGACATACGAGGCATATACATTCATACATCTGAGTTCATCCAAAGGCTTAGATCAAGTTTAGGATTAGGCTACCACCCTAATCCTAACTCTAGGTGGGTCTACAAAGCCCAACCTAGTCCATATACTCGAACCAACTAATTTAAAATCATTTAAAGTAATTAACCACTCACCTAAGCTTCCAAGCCCAAAGACCAAGCAAACACAACCTTCAATTTCCCGGATTCTCTTCCGATGTTCCACCGATGCCCAAATTCGATTCTAATCAATCCCAAACACAAATAAAACATCCACAATCAATAACTTATCATCGAAACTAACCCGGAATGCAATTCAACCACAAACTACTATGTTGCAAGCATGAACAATATCCATTTTTCACCAATTCGGATGGCCCCAAAACCTTGTCCAAAAACCATGTTTTCAACTTCCATTACACCCACCGATGATCCCAATTCAACCCCTATCCATAGCACTATCAAAAGCCTATCAAAACCCACTTAAAACAGCCCCCAAAACTCACCCAAAACCTCCCAAAAAACCCATTTTCACCCAAGTTCGAAAATTGCTCAAAACCCTTTGAAATTCATATATGCTATACCATTTGACCTCTATATAACTTATCTAAACATATTAAATCAACACATTTACTTTAACAACATAAAGCTTTCATTTTTAATCCCAACTTCCAAAAATTCCATTTTCTAAAACTCTTATGAAAATGAAAATAGAAGGTACTTTTAAAGAGGGGAAGATGGGGGGAAGTCAAAAACATCCTTACCTTTCGATTTGGAGTTGAAATGAGGAAGCTTTGGGATGGAATAGTAGATTGGGGAAGAAAACTCTATTTCACGTTGGAAAATCTGATGAAGAAGGTGAATAGTGGAAGTTTGATAGGGAAAAGGGGGTTTAAATTTGAAGTGGGGTAAATTACCCAAAAGACCATTAATGAATAGTTTTCCTTGTTTTTAAATTAGCTCCTCAACTTTGAGTCTAAAACATTTAGGTCCCATTTTAAATGGTAAATTTTGTAACCCAAAATTTTAAAAGGATTATTTCATAAACCAACCCGAGCCCAAATAATATTAAAATATTATTTTTACCTAACCCCTAAACCCGGGTGTTACATTATTCTTCAACCAGTTCACCTCTCATCAACCTTATTTTTTTTTCTGATTTCTTCCTAATACTTTCATCTTCATAACAAATTGTTACTGTCAGGTTTGATGAACGGCGCTCCGATCGCCGAAAAACAAAAGAAAAACCTGTAAATTTATTGAGGACGCACGTAAAAGTCATGTGTCGTCCCCGAAACGTCCCCAAAAATATTTCAGCCGTCTCTGGTTACTTTCAGGCGTACCTCATGAACGTGGGACGTCCCCGGTACGTACCTCAGCCGTCCCTGTGCCAGAGACGTTTCGGGTACTTGAAACGGCATGGGATTGCCGTACCCGTGCTTCCCAGATTGACATCTAATTACAATAATAACAAAATTTACATACTAACCATTGTAGTATGTTGGTTAACCGTGAACGCCCTAGATACTAGGGTTACTCATGTTCAAGGTTCTGCAAATTTGATGTCCTTGCTGCAAAGCAAACGCTTGTGGCCAAGGCGCCATTAGGCTGTAAATTCTTTTTTTCTTCTTGATCTTATTGTTTATCAAACAAAAACAATGACATAAAATGAACATAATTGCAAAATGTCCTAGAGTTCAATTATAGTCAGGTTATGTCCCTACGTGGAAGAAGTAGTTTGCCTTGGAACCTAGGGATCAACTCCTAAAGTAAAAACTCCATATGGATAAGAATCAAGTAAAAACTCCATACAGATACAAAGAAAAAACAAATACAAAGTGCTTCTGTCAAATTCTAATACACTAAAATACCATATCTTAATTGCTAAAACAGAGTAATTATGCAGAATGCTAAAAAAACATAAGATTGGTTTGTCATGTTAAAAGAAACAGATGAGGCTTAATATCAAAATAAGTGCTCAAACTATACGTTTTTCTCTTTTAAGTGCCGAAATATTTTTGTGTGCCCAAATTATAATTTTTTTGTCAAAATAGATGACAAAATTTGAACTTAAAAAGGGTGCGCAAAGAAAAGTTTAGACCCTACAAGAGCAAAAAAAATGAGACAATTTTAACACTTATATTAAGCCAACAGATAACTTAAGCCTTTAAAGGAATATGCTTGCACACAAGTAAATAGTCAACAAAACTAGGGCTATCTTTTCAATTGTTAACCCAAATATTATTTTTTCCCTCCTATAATTCAGATTTTGAGAAGTTTCTAAGCAACCAAACAGAAAAAATCTAATTAAAAAACAACTAGAGTTCCAAATCAGAGTCCTCTTTTCTCATATCTAAACGAAAATCAGCAAAATCATTTAAAAGCTTCAGCTTTTGCAAAGCAATCAAATGAAAAAGCCTACCGAGATCCCCGCCGCGTTTAGCAGAGCTGCAATCGGAGTATCGAGAGGCAACGTCGCCGAACTTAGCCTTTCCGAAAACGATGTCATCAAGGAGGGCTTTGAGCTGTGAGATGGCGGCGTCTCGGATGGTGTTGGAGATGACGTGACCTTCTAGATCCTTCCAAGAAGCCTTACGGCGGCCGGGATAGTAGGTGTGAACAAAATTTGACTCGACTCAAAAAAACCGAATAACTTGACTCGTGGTAAAGATACTCGTCTTGACTCGACTCAAAATTTCATAAACTCGAATGACTCAAAATAATTTCAAATAAAGTTTGAGTTGTAAAAAAAATTCGAATAACTCGAAAATTTTATTAATTAGTAGATTTATTTTTAAATTCGAGACGAGTCCCTCAATTTTTATGATATATACATACTAATATATAAAAATATGAAGAAATATTGTCACATGTGAATATATATATATATATATATATATATATATATATAGGATTTTGCCATTGACAGCCCTAAGGGCTGTCAATAAAAACTCTATAAATTCTTATAATTAATGTTTGTTTTGCTTTGTAATTAATATTTGTTTTGTTTTATAATAAATGGTTGTTTTGTTTTGTAATGAAATCTAGTAAAATGTAATTAAATATATTCCTAAAAAATCATGTTTAATTAATTTTAGGTTGTTTAATGTAATTAATACTCACTTAAAACGGTTTATTGTTTAGGGTTTAGGCTTTGAGGGTTTGTATTTAGGGTTAGTGTTTAGAGTTTAAGGTTTATAGTTTAAGTTTTAGGGTTTGATGTTTAGGGTTTAGGGTTTATAGTTTAAGTTTTAGGGTTTGAGTGTTTGGATTTAGGGTTATGGTTTAGGGTTTATGGCTTATGGTTTAAGTTTTAGTGTTTGATGTTTAGGGTTTAAGTTTGAGGTTTGGAGTTTGAATTTAGGATTTTATTGTTTAATTAAATTAAAAAAATTTAAACTAATAAAACATAACTTTTAATTAGGAATGTAATTAATTACATTATACTATATTTCTTTAAAAAATTAAAAAAACATTAATTACAAGAATCTTTAGTGTTCTTATTGACAGCCCTTAGGGCTGTCAATAGCATAACCCATATATATATATATGCATATCTTATATGATTAGAGAAAATCGTTTAAATTCGAATCAAATTATACTATAATAGGATAAATAATTACAATTAAATTTTTATAGGAACTCAAAAACTCGACTCGAATTTCTTAAACTCTACTCGAATAAAAAAATCAAATATAGTTTGAGTTGTAAAATATGAGGCATCAATTTAAATTACTCGAAATTTTTTGACTCGATTCGATCGAACGCTCACCCCTACCGGCGGGAGCCTTGGTGCTGATAAGTATGTGAGATGCCCTCACTTTATCGGCCGCCGATGAAGATGACATTTTGCTCTTTATCTTTACGTTTATGATTTATCCACCTTTGCCACCGGTCGGTCTGCGTATGAGATTGGAGATTTCTTCCCCCTGCTATTCGAATTTATATTGGCGGCTTTTGAGAGACTGACTAATAAATAAACGATTAAAAAACAAAAAATAAAAGGGTAAATTACGCAAATTATCATTAAACTTTATTCTCAAACTTACTTTGGTCACTGAAGTTTCAAAACGTTCAATTTACTCACTAAAGTTTAGATATCGAATGTCTTTGTTCACTAAAGTTCAAAAATTGAACTTTTTTGTCACTTTATCATTTATTTTCATCATCGTTCAGTACCAAATTTCACCGTTCAATTTTAGATTCGATTTTTATTTCGTCAAAAAGTGCCTGAAGTCCACGAATCAGTAAAAAATATTTCGATTTCTCTCTCGTCGATCTCCCTTCTCTGTAGTGGCGAAGTCACATATATTCTTGGGTGAGCACAGGCCCACCCTGAACTTTTCAAAGTTCACACATTTAGCTTTAATTTTCTTAATTTGTATGAATTAGTCCTTAAATTTTATGACTTGTACCCACCCTGAAATTTGAAGATTTTTATGACTTGTGTCCGCCCTAAAAAATATTTTGATTTGTGTCTACCCTCAAAAAAATTTGGTTCCACCATTGCTCCTCTATCGTCGAATGGAGACTCTTTCTAAGTATATTGCTTCCCATGTGTTAATGAAGCTTTATACCGTTCAGATCTTAGAGAAGTTCCTCCATTCGTTGGTAAATGAACGTTATAAGTTAACGAAAGAGTGACAAAAACGTTAAATGTCTAAACTTTAATAAATAAATTAAATATTTTAAAATTTTAGTAGCCAAAATAAGTTTGAGAGTAAAATTAAGTGATGATTTATATAATTTACCAAAAAATAGAAACAAGACTGTTATTGTGGTTAGCGTGAATAAGCAGGTAGTTTTGTTGTGCGGCATCCAAAACTAAGGCTAATTTGTCGTGAGTTTTAACTTTTTAACATAAAATGTTATCGTGTCTAATATAAAATGTTTTAGGTAGGATGCAAAAAAGTGTTTATTATTTTCTTGAATGGTTATTCTATACATTACTAGTGATTTTTTTATACAAGCAGAATTATTTATGGATTTATGACTTTAGTTTAGATATTAGGGTTTAATGATTAAGTTGTAAGCTTTAGAATTTAAAATTCAGTGTTAGAGTTTAAAATTTTAGAATTTAAAATTTAGACTTTAGATTTTAGTTTGGAAATAAACACGCTTGTGTAAAAAAATTTACATTGTCAATGTATCAGAAATTCACATTTTTTAAAATAAAATACATATAATGTTATTTTTAGACTTAATAATAAATATATATTTTTCTTTAAAAAGTAATAATTTAGTTATTTAATTAAAATTTTGTAAAAAACATGTTATTTTACCGTTAGAATTGAATCATACCCTGATATAATAATAGTTTCAGTCGCAAAACTTATACATTCCATTACTTTAGACTTAATTAAGAAATAATTCAATGAAAATAACCTCCATATTTAAAATTTTTTGACATTGCACATTCCTAATACAGTCTATGACCACTCCCACACTCCATGTTACTGTTTTTCAGCTCGATAATCAAAAAATGTTATAGCTCGACTGACACACTCACTTCATTACTGGACAACTAATAGATTGATGGAATAGACCAACTATGACCTTAACGCCGTCTGCCAGTAAACTCATTCATTTCACCAACTAAACTTTTAAATATGAATGGTTAAATCTATTAAATTATTTTGAATTAGGACCACATTAATAGAATATATAAACTTTAGGGACTAAAATTATCATTATACCGAGTTGTCCATTTTTTTTTTTGAAAAATACTGGATTGAATTCAAATTGATAGGATTACAAAGATATCACACCACAAACATTGTAAGTTCAATGTATAAAAATAAATACAAAAAAAATTTAAGGGTATGAAAGACATTAATATACATAACATATCACTTTCAGAAGGAGTTGAGGAAACTTTTGAATGAAATCCAACAAACTACTACTTTGACCAGAGTGCTCTATGAAGAAAGCAAATTCTTTCGATACTTGTTCTTTGCATATCGGCACAATCACAACAGAAAATCATAAGCATATATAGATCGACCTCCTTCGCTGAAAAAATGCTCGCCGATACTCGTCACCTGAACGTTAAACTGTCAAAAGATAGACAACTGTCACAAAGACAGACTATAACTGTTATAGAAGCAGACGAAGGAACTTCCATAGAAGCAGACAAAAGAACTGTCATAAAAATAGATTTGATATGAAACTGGCAAAAAAAATAAGAAACAAAAAAACATAAAAAATAAAATATTCATCAACAAAAATAAATTTTGTTTATACACAAAATGGCCAAAGGCCGTTGCCGGTGAAGAAGAAATACAAAGAAAAAGAAGAAGAAGAAGAAGAAGAAGAAGAACTTGAAAAATTTTATTGTAACCGCTGCAGAACAAATGCGAGGAGTGAGATAAAAGAAACGAATTAATGACAATATAAGTATTCTTAATCACTCAACCAGAGTTGTCCATTTTAATTTTAATGTCAAAGTAACTTGCTTGTTACAAATTTTAATTAAGTGACTAAATACTTTTAAAAAAATGACATGTTTATTACCAAATCTATAATTAAATAACCGATAATATTTTTTATTTTTAATATTCTTATGATTTTTTACTTATTACGTATTTTATGGATAAAATTGTCCATGGAGATTACTCCCTGAAATCTTAATTCTATATTTTAATTCTATTTTGTTTATACTAAAAATCATTATTCTTAATGGTATTTTGTTTGATATAAGAAAAATAATTAATTAAAAATACAGTTATATATTTTCGTAATGATATTTTAAAATATTTTATTTTAAACTTAACCTTATTTTAAAAATATACTTCTAAATATTTATTTAATAAATTATTGAAAATTTTCATTTCTTTAAAAATATTGACATTTAATTTTTTGTTCAGTAAATTATATATACATGCATACGTTAAGGTTCATTTAAAAGTCTTTATTAAATAAAAAATTCTATTTGAAAAAATCACAATTATTTAATGTATTAAAAACCTTAAAAAATTCCAGTGAAAAAAATACTCATTCAATATAATAAACTCTAAACCTTAAAACAAAACCCTAAACCCTAAAACCCTAACATTAAACCGTAAACATAATTTAAATCCTAAAATCCTAACCTTAAACCCTAAACCTTAAAATCTAAAGACTAAACCCTGAAATCATAAACAATAAACCTTAAACATGAATCTTAAATCATAAACCCTAAAACCCTAAATCATAAATCTTAAACTTTAATACATTAAATGAGAATTTTTTTCAAGAGAATCTTTTAGGCTTTTGTAATTGTGGTTTTTTCAAATAGCATCTTTATATTTAGGGTAAACTACATATATGACCACCTAACATTGGAGTTGGTGTCGAAATGACCACTATACTTTCAATTTTGGCAAATACACCATTAAACTATTTAATTAGTTCCAATCAGGCCACCAACCATTAAAAATTAACGGAGAGAATGAAGTGGTTGTTAAATAAAATGGTATAATTATACATTTGATCCTTGTTATTTACACAATCTATCAATATGGTCCTATTTTAATTTAATTGGATAAATTATTGATTTAATTAAATAGTGACATGTGTCATCACATGATTGTAGGAGAAAATAAACTAACCTTGGGAGGATTCGAACCAAGGTCCTCACTGTGTAAAACAAGCACGCTTACCACTAGGCTAAACTTGATTTTGTGATATGTAATAAAATATATAGTATATGTGCTAATTAGTATTTAATGGCGCTAGAAAAATGAAAACAAAGAAACTAGCCCCAGGAGGATTCGAACCCAAGTACTCAAGGTGTAAAACACGCATGTATACCATTGGTTTAAGCCTGAATTTCTAATAAGTAATACAAAATATACTATATGTGTTAATTAGTTATTAATGCCAGGAAAAAAAGAAGTAAATGTAGTTTCAGGGGACTCGTACATAACACACTTATGATGCATAAAAACATCTAACCCAATTAAATAAATTGTGAAACCAAAATTGATTTTGATATAACATCAAAACTTATGGACTAATTTGCAAAACAATAAATTTTTAAGTACTCCTTAAAGTCTCACTATTGACAAGTCTTTTAAACAAAATAATATCTCAAGACAAATTGTTTTTAAAAATGATAAATATTTCCAAACCTTTTCCTATGTGTTTTCAAGCCAAACTACACCAAAACGCCCAGGCGTATGGATACCCTTAAGCGTATCGATACGGTTTTTAGCCATTGTAATTTTAATGGGCATAGTGTACCGATACGGTATTACCTCGTATCGATACGATATTCATCTGGGCAACACTTTCAATGATACCGTACCGATACGCTTTGCAACTGTATCGATACGATAAGCTTATCTTTGCATTTAATTTTTGACTGTTGACTTGTCAATTAGTTGGTATCCCAATATTTAAATGACCGTTATACCGTACCGATACGCTAAGTATGTGTCGATACGCTTTTTATGAAAACCAAACTTGGGATTCCAGTGAACAAATCTAGTATCGATACGCCCTTTCGTATCGATACGCCCCTTAAAACCGTACCGGTACGCCTTCTAAGCGTATCGATATGCGATGTTTTTCAGTCACAACGGCTCTTTCCTCTTTGATAAGGTACCGATACGCCCCCTAGCCGTACCAATACGGTAGGCAACAGAGCTACATTTATTGCGGGAAATTGCTTCTCAACGGCTCTATTGATGATCCCAACTACCCAAACGGCTAGAATTCAATACAAGGGTATAAAAACAAGTACCAATTGAACATGCAACAACTATTGAACCTACAAGCATCATCAAAGCACTCAAATCCAAACTTTGCACCCTTAGAGTCAAATTCTAGTACCAAACTCTTGTGTTTTCAATTGTTATCTCTTTATTGTGAGTTTGGGGAGTGTAAAATTGTAATTGGGTAAACAATTATCCTTTGAGAGGAATTTGTAGAGTTTACCAAAAACTTCTCTTTGTAAAAGTGAGTGGATTAAGCTTTGGGTAGAAAGCTTAATCAAATTGTAAGGTTACCTCCTCATCCAAGAAAAGAGGAAGAATTAAAGTAGTGGATTTGTTGAAAATCCTTAATGGGAACTAAGGTAGTGGATGTAGAGTTCGTTTGGAGAACTTGAACCACTCTAATTGCTTTGTGTCACATTCAAATTTTTTATATTCTTACCCACCAAAATTTGTATCGCCAATTCACCCCCTCTTGGCCATTTGCAATTGTGTGATCAACTCAACAATTGGTATCAGAGCTACACTCATTGAAAGGATTACAACCCTCTTGACTCGATTCTAGGAGAGTTTGATCAACAACTAGTCAAGCAATAACATCCACCTCCAACTCCAACCTCTACGAGTCTCAATCTACTACCAAGCCACCATTTTTAATGGGGATAACTACCCGTATTGGAAGAATAGGATGAGGCTCTTCATCAAGTCTACCGACTACATGGTGTGGGATGTGGTTGAAAAAGGTCCATTCATACCAATGAAGAGAGAAGGTGAAGGAAGACTTGTCCCAAAGGTCAAAGCCGAAATGACGGAAGATGATCGAAGAAGGATGCAAGTTAATGATAAAGCTCTTCATGTCATCTTTTGTGCACTTGGTCCGGATACCTACTCCAAGGTGTCTTCGATTGAGAATCCCAAGGAAGTTTGGGACACCCTCGAGACAATATATGTGGAAAGTAACGATGTCAAGGAAACAAAAATCGGGCTACTCAATCTAAGCTATGAAAATTTCAAAATAGATCCCGATGAGAGTGTTTCCAAGATGTTTGATCGATTCTCGCTCATTGTCAACGGATTGAAGGGTTTCAGTGAGATCATCCCTGAAGACAAGCTAGTGAGGAAATTGTTGTACTCTCTTCCGGAATCATGGGATAGCAAGAGAACGACTATTATTGAAGCTCGAGATTTGAAGACTCTCAAGCTAGATGCTCTTGTTGGATCTCTACTCACCCATGAGATCATGAGGAAGGAAAGAGAAGAAGAAAAGAAAATGGAGGAGAAGAAGGTTGAGAAGAAGGATGTTGAGAAGAAGAAGATTGGAATCGCCCTTAAAGCTTCATACCATGAAAGCGATTCTAGCGAAGATGAAGATGAGGAGATCGCCATGTTGTCCAAACGATTCACTCGCTTTATGAAGTCCAACCGTGGGAGAAAGTTCATTAGAAAATGAGACTTCAAGAGCAAGAGTAAAGAAGAGGAGAAAGACCAAATAATTTGCTATGAGTGCAAAAAAATTCAGCCATATCCGTTCCGAATGTCCTCAATTGAAGAGGAAGAGCTTTGGGAAGAAGAACAAGCTCAAAGCTCAAGTAGCAACTTGGAGTGACAAGGAGTCATCCGAGGAGAAGGAGGAAGTGGCCTATCTTTGTCTCATGGCCATTGATGATGAACCAAAGGTAAACCTTAACTCATCTAATTTTGATTTTACCTTTGATGAACTTCAAGATGCTTACGATGAATTGCAGGAGGTTTATGATGAGTTAGTTGGAAAATATAAGGAGTCTATTTTGAGAAACAAGAGAAAACATTTCTGATTTGAAAACTCAAAATGAATTTATTTCAAAAACTAACTCCGAATTAGAAAAGAATGTTTTGTACTTAGTAAATCTTTCAAATGATCTTAAAAAGAAAAACTTTGATCTTGAAAAACTTCTTTCCGTTTTTCAAGATTATCATACAAAGGAAGTGGATAATCTTAAAACATCTATTGCTATTGGGAAAAACCATTTTGAAAAGGGAAATTCTTCTAAATCCCAATATGTAAAAAGAAAACCTTTTATTCCTAAACAAAGAAATTTTCATTAGTAATCTAGAGGTCAAAGGATTAGGAGTGTTTGGGTTCCTAAGGAACTCATTATTTCTAATAACATGAATGCTATTGCTTCTTGGATCCCTAAGGGAACCAAAGTTTTGAGGGCTAACACACATGAACCCAAAATGATTTGGGTACCAAAAATCAAGGCCTCATTTCTTTGTTTGTAGGGGAGCATTGCTACAAGGCCATAGCTTCAAGCCAAAACTCATGGTACCTTGATAGTAGATGCTCAAGACATATGACCGGTGACAAGAGTAGATTCGTGGAACTAAAGTCAAAGAGTGGTGGAGTGGTAACTTTCGGTGACAACTCCAAAGGCCACATTGAAGGAATAGGCTCCATTGGTAATCACTCTTCTATTTTCATTGAAAATGTTTTGTATGTCAACGGTCTTAAACACAACTTAATGAGCATTAGTCAATTATGTGATAAGGGTTTTAATGTTTTATTTGATAGAAGTGGTTGCAAAATTGTGAACATTAAAAAATCAATTGATGCTCATAGGACATAAAATAGGCAATATTTACATGGTGCATCTAGATGACATCCATACATCTCATACATGCTTAGTTGCACATGATGAACATGACTCATGGCTTTGGCATAGAAAATTAGGACATGCTAGCATGAGTGTTTTAGAAAAATTGATTTCCCTTAATCTAGTTAGAGGTTTACCCAAACTTAAGTTCTCTAATGATAAAATTTGTGATGCATGTTCTAAGGGTAAACAACATAGAACTTCATTTAAATCCATTAATAATGTCTCTACTAGTAGATGTTTACAATTGATTCATATGGATCTTTTTGGGTCTATTAAAACTATGAGCTTGAGTGGTAAATCATATGCCTTTGTACTTGTTGATGACTATTATAGGTTTACTTGGGTTCTATTCTTAAGTACAAAAGATGAGGATTTAGAAAAATTCATCACATTTTCTAAAATAACTCAAAATGATCTTGAACTTAAAATTTCTCACATTAGAAGTGATCATGGAACCAAATTTCAAAATCTAGGTTTTGAAGAGTTTTTAAATGAAAATGGGATTAGCCATAATTTTTCCGCACCTCGCACTCCTCAACAAAATGGGGTAGTTGAGAGGAAAATCGGACTTTATAAGAAATGGCTAGAACCATGCTTTGTGAAAATAATTTACCTAAATATTTTTTGGCGGAAGCCACAAATACCGCTTGCTACATTATAAATCGAGTAATGATTAGGCCAATTTTGAAGAAAACACCTTATGAGATTTTAAAATCTAAGAAGCCTAACATTAGCTATTTTCATCCATTTCGTTGCAAGTGTTTTGTCTTGAATAATGGTAAAGAAAACTTAGGTAAATTTGATGATAAAAGTGATGAAGCTATTTTCTTAGGGTACTCTTTAAACTCTAAAGCCTATCGTGTATAAAATAACTTTAGTAGTAGAAGAGTCTATTCATGTTGTTTTCGATGATAACCTCCTTCCGAGGAAGGAATCTTGTGATGATGATGATGTAGGAATTCTTGATGTCATTGATGGAGGACAAACGTCAAAGGTGGATGAGATTCCAACTAAGGATGAAGATGCACAAGATCCACCTCTTGAAGCCTTGAAGGACTTGGCTCTTGAAGAAAAAGAGGTATCTTACCCAAGGGAGTTCAACTATGTCAAAGGTGGTGAAATCTTGGGTGATCCATCCAAGGGGGTAACTACTAGATCCTCTCTCAAATTAATGAACCATGTTGCATTTCTTTCATGCATTGAGCCTAAAAATATTAAAGAAGCATTAAAACATGATTTTTGGATTTTGGCCATACAAGAGGAATTAAATTAATTTGAGAGAAGTAAAGTTTGGACATTAGTTGAAAGGCCTAGTAATCAATCTACTATAGGAACTAAATGAGTCTTTAGGAATAAGCTAGATGAAAATGGTAATACAGTGAGAAGCAAGGCTAGGCTTGTTGCTCAAGGCTATACCCAAGAAGATGGAATTGATTTTGATGAAATATATGCACTCGTAGCTAGGATGGAAGCCATTAGGATGCTTTTGACATTTGCATGTTATAATGATTTCAAGCTTTTTCAATGGATGTGAAAAGTGCTTTTCTAAACGGTTTTATAAATGAAGAAGTGTATGTTGAACAACCACCGGGTTTTGAGGATTCAAAATTTCCAAATCATGTGTTCAAACTAACTAAAGCTCTTTATGGTTTAAAATAACCTCCTAGAGCTTGGAATGAAAGACTTTCAAATTTTTTTATTGAAAAGGGTTTTGAAAAAGGTAAGATGGACACTACACTCTTCATAAAAAGATATTATAATGACATCTTAGTAGTACAAATTTATGTTGATGATATCATTTTTGGTTCTATTAATGAATGTTATTGCAAAGAATTTTCTAAGCTAATGCAAGGTGAGTTCGAGATGAGCATGATGGGGGAGCTCTCATTCTTTTTGGGACTCCAAATCAAACAAAGGAAAGATAGCACCTTCATAAATCAAGCTAAGTACGTAAACAATATGCTCAAAAAGTTCGGCTTGGAGAATGCAAAGCCTCAAGCCACACCTATGAGCTCTTCCTTAAAGCTTGACAAAGATGAAGGAGGTAAGTGTGTTGATTCTAAGCTTTAGATCAATGATAGGCTCTTTGCTTTACCTTACCATAAGTAGACCAGATATAATGTTTAGTGTTTGCTTGTGTGCTAGGTTTCAAGCTAGTCCTAGAGAATCACATTTAGTTGCCATTAAGAGAAATTTTAGATACCTTAGAAATACACCTAACTTAGGCCTTTGGAATCCTAAAGATTCCTCTTTTAGCCTTCATGCTTATTCGGATGCGGATTATGGGGGGTGTAAGATTGATAGGAAAAGTACCTCCGGGACATGCCAATTTTTAGGTAGTATGCTCGTATCTTGGTTCTCTAAGAAACAAAATAGCGTAGCCTTATCTACCACCGAAGCGGAGTACATATCCTTAGGGAGTTGTTGTGCTCAAGTCCTTTGGATGAAACAACAACTCTTGGATTATGGCGTTGAAGTAGAAACTATACCCCTTAAGTGTGACAACACTAGTGCCATTTGTCTCACTAAGAATCCCATCCAACACTCTAGGACGAAACACATAGAAATTAGACATCATTTCATTAGAGATCATGTGTTGAAAAATGATGTTGTTCTAGAGTATGTTGATACCTTGAACCAATTAGCGGATATTTTTACAAAGCCTTTAGATAAATAGCGTTTTTGGACTATTAGGAGAGAGTTAGGTTTAACTAGCCTTTCTTGACCCCTTTTAGGTCCCAAAGTGTCAAAAATTTTCTTGAAATTGGTTGTGATTCATGCTTATGTTAATTTACCTCTTTTTGCTTCTATGCATGTTGCTAGGGGGAGTATGCATTAAGTTTAGCCATTAACACTTGTTCATATGTCATTCACATGCATTTAGAGACGTTTAAAGTTGGATTTTTGAACTTAAATCTGTCATAAATACCTTATCTGGTAAAGGTGTATCGATACGGCTAAAGCGTATCGATACGGGTTCATCAATGGGAAATCTTTGAAGCTAAATGCGTATCGATATGACCCTGCATATCGATACAGTTAAGTCAAGAGAAGTAATCCAGGTCAAATTGTACTAATACGGTCCCGCGTATCGATACGGTAATAACGCCAAATAAAAATTAGGGTAATAGCATATCGATACGCTCTACAAGCGTACTGATACGGTCTCGACGGAGAGGTTATTTAGGGCTGCATCTAAAAAACACTTCAAAATTAAAAAACCCCTCTTTTCTCTTAAAACCCTAGCCGCAACCCTCTATAAAACTCCCCTCAATCCTTCAATTTTTTCATCAAACTTAAAAATTCTTTGAGGGTTTTTTGATCTCCACATCAAAGCTAAGATTTGTCAGCAATCTTGTGCACTTACATCAACGCATTCACCCAATCTAACAATTCAAGGTATAAAACTTTTCTCTTTTATTTTCTTTTATTTTCGTTTGATCATTTTAATTGTTTCAACTTAGTTTTGTACAAAGCAAACTTTTATAACATAGTTTTTAAACTTTTTGTCAAAATTTTTCAAAAATCAAAAAAATTTCATTCGAATATATTTTCTACTCGTATTTTTTAATCTGTTTTTTTTTTAATTAAAGCTCTTTCTAAAATATGTACATATCTTTTTCTCAATAAATTTTTTTAAAATTAATTACCTTGAATTATTAGAATTTATTGGTTTGGATGAGATGTTAATTGCATACATATTCGAATCGTTTTGATGTGTTTTCAGGGTTATGACACCGAAAAAGAGAGCTAGATGTCATCTTGCCACTTCCGATCCTATTGAGGATGAAGAGGGTAACCCTAAACCTAATCTCATTATATTATCCAATGTAGTTTTCCCGACCCATCCGATATGTCTCGTTACAAACTATTTCAAGGTTTCACTCTTAGGGAAGAACGCATTGTGTCTATACCGTTTTTAAGCTCTGCCCGTTTCAAATTTCAATACCTCCCTTTAATTAGGCAATGGAAATTTCTAACCTTTTTAAGCGTTCCTCCTATTTTATATAGGAATTTGGTCACCATATTCTTTTCAAATGCTAAATGTGTTCATGATGAACCTAGAGAACATGTCATTGCTATCGAGTCATATGTTGTGGGCAAAACTATTAAAATTGATCAAGTGGTTCTTTGCAAAGCTTTTGGTTTTGAAAACGTAGGAATTGATGATGAGAGATCCTTAGGTCAAGGTCCTTTAGGCTCAGTCAAAGTCTTAAATGCTCATGACCGTATTCTTCATCTTCTCATTACTTGGTTTTTGCATTCATCGAGAGGGAAATTTTCCACTATACGTCAAGTAGATGATTTTTGGCATAGGTGCTTTAGGGAGGGTCACCCTCCAAACCTTTGTCAAATTATATTTGTCGACCTTGTCTATCTAGTTCAACACCGTCACATCGAACAAGTCAAATATTTTTACTATTCTACGGCGTTGAGTTACCTCTTCCACTCCCTTGAAATTGATTGTTCCTATGATTATTCTGATCCCCTTGGCCAACCCATAGATGAACGTTCTCTATCTCGTGCCCACTTTTCTTATGTTGACAATGAATGGGTTCGTGTCCCTCATGCTCCTCAACAAGATGCTCCGGTTGATGCTCCTCATGCTTCTTCAAGCTCTCATCGAGCTCCGATTGAGTCCTCTTCCATGGGCACCCTTATGACATTCCTCAATGAGAAATTCACTAACATGGAAGCTGGGTTTACCACCATTGACACTCGATTCACATCCTTGGAAGATCGCGTCAAAGGTATAGAGAATCAAATGAAAGTCATAGCTCTTCAACAAAACTCCATAGATATCTCTCTCACCGCCTTCCATGGTGCTTGGCTCAACCAAAATAGGAGGAATCATCCCACTCGAGACGATGAAGATGAAGAGGACGAGGAAGATGATGATGATGATGAGGTGGACGAGTAGTTTTTGCATACCATCTCATGACATTTAGTTTTTGCACCTATGATTAGTACTTTATGCCTTTTATCTATGTTTTAGGATCTGAGTTTGGATTATTATGTTGCTTTTCCTTTGAAGTTTCATTTGAACTATTAAGTTTGTTATATTTTAAAGTTTGCTTTGAATTTTATCATATGATTGTTGCTATTATCCTTGTGTTTATGTTTGATCTAACAAAAAGGGGAGAAGGATTAAAGAGTCAATTTTTTTATTTTATTTTGAAAATCCATCTTAAATTAAGGAGGAAAAAGTTTTTCAAAAGTTTCAAAAACTTAAAAATTTATATGTGGTTTTGTTATATCAAAAAGGGGGAGATTGTGAAACCAAAATTGATTTTGATATAACATCTAAACTTATGGACTAATTTGTAAAACAATAAATTTTTAAGTACTCCTTAAAGTCTCACTATTGACAAGTCTTTTAAACAAAATAATATCTCAAGACAAATTGTTCTTAAAAATGATAAATATTTTAATGGACAAGTCTTTTCCTATGTGTTTTCAAGCCAAACTACACCAAAACGCCCAGGCGTATCGATACGGTTTTTAGCCACTGTAATTTTAATGGACATAGCGTATCGATACGGTATTACCCCGTATCAATACGATATTCATCTGGGCAACACTTTCAATGATACCGTACCGATACGCTTTGCAATCGTATCGATACGATAAGCTTATCTTTGCATTTATTTTTCGACCGTTGACTTGTCAATTAGTTGGTACCCCAACATTTAAATGATCGTTATACCGTACCGATACGCTAAGTATGCATATCGATGCGCTTTATATGAAAACCAAACTTGGGATTCCAGTGAGCAAATCCAGTATCGATACGCCCTTCCGTATCGATACACCCCTTAAAATCGTACTGGTACACCTTCTAAGCATATCGATACGCGATGTTTTTCAGTCACAACAGCTCTTTCCTCTTTGATACAGGTACCGATACGCCCCCTAGCCGTACCGATACGGTAGGCAGCAGAGCTGCATTGCGGGAATTTGCTTCTCAACGGCTCTATTGATGATCTCAACTACCCAAACGGCTAGAATTCAATACAAGGGTATAAAAATAAGTCTCAATTGAACAAGCAACAACTATTGAACCTACAAGCATCATCAAAGCACTCAAATCCAAACTTTGCACCCTTAGAGTCAAATTCTTGTACCAAACTCTTGTGTTCTCAATTGTTATCTTTTTATTGTGAGTTTGAGGAGTGCAAAATTGTAATTGGGTAAACAATTATCCTTTGAGAGGAAATTGTAGAGTTTACCAAAAACTTCTCTTTGTAAAAGTGAGTGGATTAAGCTTTGGGTGGAAAGCTTAATCAAATTGTAAGGTTACCTCCTCATCCAAGAAAAGGAGAAGAATTCAAGTAGTGGATTGGTTGAAAATCCTTAGTGGGAACTAAGGTAGTGGATGTAGAGTTCGTTTGGAGAACTTGAACCATTCTAATTGCTTTGTGTCACATTCAAAATTTTCATATTCTCACCCACCAAAACATTTATCACCAATTCACCCCTCTTGGCCATTTGCAATTGTGATCAACTCAACATATCTCTAATAAATAAATTTAACAAATACATATATATATATATATATATTAAATTATAGTTAGTGCATGATTTAAAATCAAAATTTTAAAATTATATTAAATTCGTTATTAAATATACTATATGTTTGTGAGTTTGGATTTGCTAAATGAATTTAATATAATTTTAAAATTTTAATTTTTATATTAAAAATAGTAAAAATTTATATTTTATAAAAAGAATATTAAAAAATAAATTTAATATAATAATATTGATTTTTTATATTATATTTTATAAAAAATTTAAAAAATAAATTTAATATAATAATATTGATTTTTTATATTAAAAACGATGATTTTAAAAAATATATTTAATAATGAATTTAATATAATTTTAAAATTTTGATTTTAAATCGTGTACTAACTATAATTTAAAATATATATTAAATTTTGTTAAGTATAATTATTAGATTTATTTAATTGAATTAGATGTTTTATGCATAATAAGTGTGTTATGTTCGAGTCCCCTAAAATTACATTTACTTTTTTTTCTTACATTAACAACTAATTAACAAATATAGTATATTTTGTATTATATATGAAAAATTTGGGCTTAGCCTAGTGGTATACTTGCGTGATTTACACTTGGAGTACTTAGGTTTAAATCCTTTAGGGGCCAATTTACTTGTTTTTGTTTTTATTTTTTCTGGCGCCATTAAATACTAATTAGCACATATAATATCTTTTGTATTACCAATCATAAAATCAGTTTTAGCCCAATGGTAAACATGCTTATTTTAGATAGGGAGGACTTAGGTTTGAATCCTTTTAAGGCCAACATCTTTGTTTGTATTTTTATTTTTTCAATTAGGTGACACGTGTCATCATCTGATTACATGAGAAAAGTAAATTTATTAAATTAAATAAAGTCATCCAATCACATGGTGACATGTGTCACCACCTAATTAAATAAATAATTTATTTTATTAAATTAAAATTAGGACCAAATTAATAGATTGTGTAAATAACAAAGATCAAATGTGTAATTGTACCATTTTATTTAGGGTAAAGTACACAGACGGCCACTGAACTTTGGTAAAAAAAAACAAAATGGTAACCAAACTTTCAAAAATCACAAAATGGCAATTAAACTTTATGTTTTATAACAAAATGGTAACTAGACGTTAAATGTCGTTAAGTGGATGTTATAAACTTTGGCATAATTACACATTCAGTCCTTCATATTTATAAATTCAATCAATTTAATCCTAATTCGAAACAATTCACTAAATTTAGCCCTCGTTATTTACGCATTCTTTCAATTTGGTCCTTAAAGCAAAATTCCAAAGTATGGTAACATGATAAATAATTACAATTAATTTTTTATAGGAACTCGAAAACTCGACTCGACTCAAATCGAAAAAATTTCAAATAAAGTTTGAGTTGTAAAATATGACGCGTCAACTCGAATAAATTAAAACTTTTTGATTCGAATCGATCGAACGCCCATCTTTATCTTAAGATATGACGCGTCAACTCGAATAACTCTATATTCGAATATTTTAAATCGTTTTTTTCTTTTAAATCGAATATTTTTTAAAATAGAATATTTAATATTTTCATATTTAAATCACATTGATTATTTAATAACAACTTTAATTATTCGATTTAAAAGAAAATGATTTAAAATATTCGAATATTTAATTAAATTTTTATAGGAACTCGAAAACTCGACTCGAATCGAAAAAAATTCAAATAAAGTTTGAGTTGTAAAATATGACGCGTAAACTTGAATAACTCGAAATTTTTTTACTCGACTCGATCGAACGCTCACCTCTATCTTAAGATATGACGCGTCAACTCGAATAACTCGAAATATTCGAATATTTTAAATGATTTTTTTCTTTTAAATCGAATATTTTTAAAAATAGAATATTTAATATTTTCATATTCGAATCACATCGAATATTTAATAACTAATTTAAATATTCAATTTAATTTAAAAATATTCAATTTAAAAGAAAAAAATTGATTTAAAATATTCGAATATTTAATTAAATTTTTATAGGAAATCGAAAACTCGACTCGAATCGAAAAAATTTCAAATAAAGTTTGAGTTGTAAAATATGATGCGTCAACTCGAATAACTCGAAATTTTTTGGCTCGACTCGATCGAACGCTCACCTCTATCTTAAGATATGACGTGTCAACTCGAAATATTCGAATATTTTAAATCATTTTTACTTTTAAATCACATCGAATATTTAATAACTACTTTAAATATTCGATTTAATTTAAAAATATTCGATTTAAAATATTCTAATATTTAATAAAAATTTAAAGTAGTTATTAAATATTTGAATATTTAAAAGAAAAATATTTAAAATAGTTATTAAATATTCGAATATTTTCAATCATTTTTTCTTTTAAATCGTATATTTTTAAATTGAATTGAATATTTAAAGTAGTTATTAAATATTTGATGTGATTTAAATATTCTATTTTAAAAAATATTCGATTTCAAAGGAAAAAATGATTTGAAATATTTGAATATTTCGAGTTATTCGTGTTGACGCGTCACATCTTAAGATAGAGATGAGCGTTCGATCGAGTCGAGTCAAAAAAATTCGAGTTATTCGAGTTGCCGCGTCATATTTTACAACTCAAACTTTATTTGAAATTTTTTCGATTCGAGTCGAGTTTTTGAGTTCCTATAAAAATTTAATTGTAATTATTTATCATGTTACCATACTTTGGAATTTTTCTTTAAGACCAAATTGAAAGAATGCGTAAATAACGAGGGCTAAATTTAGTGAATTGCTTCGAATTAGGACTAAATTTATTGAATGTATAAATATGAAGGACTAAATATGTTATTATACCACAGTTTATAACAGCCACTTAACGGCATTTAACGTCTAGTTACCATTTTGTTATAAAATATAAAGTTTAATTGCCATTTTGTGATTTTTGAAAGTTTTGTTACTATTTTGTTTTTTTACCAAAGTTCAGTGACCGTCTATGTACTTTACCCTTTTATTTAACAACCACATCATTCTCTCCGTTAATTTTTAACGGTTGGTGGCCTGATTGGAACCGATTAAATAGTTTAATGATATATTTGTCAAAATTAAAAGTATAGTGGTCATTTTGACACTAACCCCTAGTTAAGTGGTCATATATGTAGTTTACCCTTATATTTAATGAATGCTCTTAAATAAATCTTAAGCATAGATTAAGAAAATCCTACATGTTAATAAAGCTCTTAAATAAACCTTAAGCATAGATTCACTAATTAATTGAGTGATTCTTTTGTTGTCTCTTTTTATGTGAGTTTGAATAACATTTCCTTTAGCAACATAATACACCTTTACTTAATAAAAATGCTTAATACTCAAATAGGTGCCCAAACTATGCTTGTGGATCACTTTTGGTGCCTAAACTATTTTTAGCTCTAAATAGGTGTCTGGCGTTTCAATTTTGGTCATTTTAGGTGCCTAACCGTTAACTACGGTTATTTTTATTAAAAAAAATATTTTATTTATTTTTTAATTTGTTTTTTTAACTTAATTTTTTTAAAACCCCTAAATTTCACAAAACTCACAAAATGACCCCAAATTTTGAAATCCCTAACTTCCCCGGCTGAACCCGCCGCCAATAGTTTCACGGCCGCCTCTATATCCGTCGTCGGACTATCAAGATCATTTCTTCAACCACCCATCGCCGATAAACGGCAGTAGGTGTGTCGATCGGCTTCCTAAAGTCGAAAGAAGCTAAAATCGCGAAAGGAAGTCGTCAGCACACCTACCGTCGGTTATCGGCGATGGATGGTTGAGGGAAACGGTCGTAGTGGTCCGAAGGCGATAGTGGTGGCCTCTGGTGAGGTAGTAAACGGCGACAATGACGATAATTTGGGGATTTGGGGTTTTAAGTTAGGGATTTGAGACTGTTATAAATATTTAAAACTGTTAATTTTTTTAGAAAATGAATTTTCAATTTTATTTAAAAATTAATTAAAAAATTAAAAATTAAAAACATGCCACTTGTCACAATTTAATTGACTAACAATTTTTTATTAAATTCTTTATTAACGGTTAGACACTTGGTCACCTATTTAGAGCTAAAAGTAGTTTAGGCACCAAAATGATCCACAAGCATAGTTTGGGCAGCCTAATAAAAAATAGGGTAAAATACAAAAATAATAACTCAACTTTTGCCTCTCTCCTATTTACTCACTCATCTTTAAATTGAGTCGATTTAATCACTCAACTTTTAACATTGGATTTTTATCATCACCCAACCGTTATATTATAGATGTCGTTAATGATATGGCATTTTTTATTGATTTAGCCGCCACGTAAGCACAAGCACGTGTTAAAAAACCAAACCAAAACGACATATTTTTATCACGTTTAACCTAAACGCATTTTAATGTGTTTTGTTCTTCAAACAAATCGTAATCTTTAGGTTTAAAAAATCAGTGAATTTGAAAAGTTTTTTAGAGCGTGAACATGAAATCCTCTGAGTAAGTCGTGTGGGTTAATCGTTTGGGGAATTTTTCGTTGTGTTTGCCAATTACAAACAACGCTGAAAGGGTTTTCATCATCAGAAAATCGTTTGGTGAAACCTTACTGTGCAACATTTACAAACCGCTACAAGAAATAGAGGTAAGTCTCAATTTACGAAATCATTTGGGTTAGGAAATTGAAAGGGTGAATGGCATTGGACCAAATTTTTGGAAAGCATTTTGGTTTCGTATATGTATTAACTTGTTGGAGTTTTAGTTTTGTTTCAGTTTACTTGTTGAAAGGGTAAAATGTTGAATTTTCATCGATTATAATATGGTGATGTTTTTAATTTTAGTTTACTCATGGAGAAGCGTGTGCTGCGTTCGAAGGGGATGATAAGAGTGCCATATGGTAAGTTTTATATTTCTATTAACTTGTTTGAGTAGTTTATAGATAAAACAATGGTGAATTACTTTCTGGATTAAATTGTTCCAGTGGTTTAGGGATAAAACAATGCTAATTTAATGTATGTCTGATGGTTAAAGGGTATTTGTGTTTGAAAATATAATGTAAGTTTTGTATTTGTATTAACTGGTTCGAGTAGTTTAGGGATGAAACAGTGGATGCCCTTATATGCTAGTTTAAGGCCTGAAAAAGGATAAAATAGGTGCGTGTCTGATAGTTATGACCATTTAAGGTATGTTTGATGATTAAAGGTAAGGTATGTCTGATAGTTTAGGGTGGGGACTATGGTGGATTAAAAAATGTCTACTTGTGTGCTGGTGGGGATTAAAAATGTATTTGTGTGCTGGTGGGGGACCATGGTATGGCTATATATATGTTTGTTTAAGGTATTTGTGTGCTGGTGGGGGACCATGGTGGATAAAAAAATGTATACTTGTGTGCTAGTGGGGGACCATGGTGGATTAAAAAATGTCTACTTGTGTGCTGGTGGGGATCAAAAAAATTGAAACCATTAGTTACTTAATGTGCTATGCTTTATTAGTTAAATTATTACTGATTTTCAATTATTATTCTTTGACTATGTGAAATTATTACAATATTTTACAGGAATCGATTCAGAGTATTGCACAATTGTTTTTCAATATGGTGGTTTTATTTTAAACAATCAGAAAACCATGTATACTGGTAAAGAAGTTAGCTTCTTTGATATGTGTCACATTGATAGTATGTCCATGCTAGAAATAGATGATATGGTTAAGGAGTTAGGATATTCTACCCCACGTTATATTTATTGGCAAAAATCAAGGGGTGTCTTAAAAGTTAGTCCACTGAAAAATGACAGTGAGGTGCTAAGTATGTTAGCTGCTTTACCTAGGCAGAAATACGTACATGTGTACCTAGAAGAAATAGTGGAACCTCTTACTAATAGCAATGTTAGGACTGAAACTATTAGGACTGATGAGAATGCTACGAATGATGAAGTTGAAATTGAGTCTAATGGGTCTACTGATGTAACCCCCTCGTCCCGGTCCGGACGCTTGACCGGTCCGAGTGGGCCACACGGGGAAAACCGAAGCGAAACCCGTTAAGGTTCCACCTCGGTTAGCAACCCTAAAATTTTCTTTTTATTTAATCTTCTCTAAAGGCACGTTTACAAACCTACGTGATCACGGCAGCAGAATAAATCAAGAAGGGCATGCAACTGGACACTAAACAACAAGTAAATAGCCCAATTTGAAGTTATTAGGCAGGTCGTTTCGAAACACCCTTAAGGTGTATCGAAATACCTTGACTTGGTCAACAGCCCCAAGTCCACACGAGAGGGCTGTATCGAAACGGAGGCCAACCGTTCCAAAACACCCTCAACGGTCAACTTCTCGTGGTCAACGAGATATTGACCGTTCCGAAACACCTTGACCCGTTTTGAAACCCCATCATCTCGACAAATTCTCAGATTTCCAGTAGCCAAAGTGTTCCGAAACTTGTTTCGAAATAGGGGTTCACAGTGGCCAAACTGTATCGAAGCGAGTTCCGATATGGGGTCCCTGAAGCCAAACCCGTTCCGAAACAGCTCAGCCCGTTTCGAAACATTGGCTGTCTGCAAATTCCCAAAATCAGTTAGACATTCCCAAGTGATTCCAAACGTCCGAAACGACTCCACGATGCATACAAGTCATAAAAATACATTCTAGAGGCATGCTCCTTAGCAACCATACTCGACATACACAAGATATACAAGAAGCATCCACACCGAGGACCATACATGGCATTACAATTAGCATACTTCAACATGGTCAACACTTAGACAAATTTAAGCTAAGCAAATACCAACATGGTTTACAAGCAAGGGCATACATCTCAAAGGCCAAGTTAACCAACATATCAAAGGAGTCTAATATGCTCCTAAACACAACATCATCATTCAAAAGTATCATAGCACGAATACATGTCCCATTGCTTGACCATTACATCGTAACTAAAAACCATACTTGATAGCTAGCACCACAAAGCACACACACTTGGAGGCCCTTTTCTTGCACTTAGCAACCCACGAGCTACTGATCTGTATTGTCGAACAAAGAGAGCGTAAGCAATAAATCTTAGTGAGGGTAAGCTCTTTAAAAACAAACCTCGACAATGCAGGGTCCAAGCACGATCTCAACCAAGGTAAATGCATGACCATACCTTCGATCCTCAAGAGCTAAAATGTCAATGATGCATGAACAAATATCTAATAACATGTCATGCTCAACAAGCTCATTTCTACAACATATGTAAGCACATATATACATCCAAATAGGAAACACATTTCCACATCATATTGATACACATATCAATTTATATTGGCACCTAGCTATGACCCGAATACGCGGATAAACCCGTTGGAACTCACATCCAACAACCACTTTACCTCACGGTGGGATTACACTCATCACCGGTCTCGCGGAGGGGATTCCACTCATTCTCACGCCCCGTCGATGGGATTCCACTCATCATCGACTAATATATAAAACAATTTCCGGGCGAACCCGTACTCCTCCTTGGTGACTCAACACCACCAAGGCCACGCGCGAATTTGACTCATGTGTGCACACTAACATCCTAATAATCGATCATTTGTACTCAAGCATATTAGTGCCAACATTTAACTCAATCCACAATATTAATTCCAATCAATTCCGTGCTTAGCACGTACTCACCATGACCACAATCATGAGCAATCCACATGCATATCACAATGCATCACAACCATGCCTCATCTCACATGTATAACACATTATACATAAATCATCATATCATAATATCTCGAGGCATACACATCAAATAAAAGTTTAACCAATGTCTCTAGTCTAAGCTTAGGATTTGGATACCACCCTAATCTTAACTCTAGGTGGGTCTACCAAGCCCGACCTAGTCCACATGCTCGAACCAACACTTAGAAAACACTTTGAAAACACTTTGAAAACATTAACTACTCACATTTACTTCCAAGCTCAAATACCAAGCAAGCAACCACCTTCAAGCTTCCGGATTCACTGTCGATGCTTCACCAACACAATTTCTCGCCTCTAAACAACCTCAACACAAACCAAACAACTTCCAATCAGCCCAAGCATCAAAATAGTTAACCCGGAATACAATTTAAACATCAAACTCAACATTTCAAGCCATGAACAAACCCCAAATTTACCAAACTCGTGCAGCCCAATAACCTTGATCAAAACTCATGTTTCCAACACCTTTTATACCCTCAAATGATCCCAAAGCAACCCCCAACCATAGTACTAACATTAGCCCACCAATTGAAACCTAAAACAACCCCAAAAACCACTTTAAACCCCCTCAAAAAACCCCTTTAAACCCAATTTCGGGAATGTGTTCAAAACCATGTAAAATTCATATATGTTGCATCATTTGACTCATAGACTTCATAACTAACAACATTAAATCGAAATTTTAAGTTAAACATAATAAAGTTGTCATTTTTAATCAAAATCTCTAAAAACTCAATTTCTAAAACATTGAGGAAAATGAAAACCATTTGTACTTTTGGAGAGAGGAAGTTGAGGACAAGTCAAAAATGATATTACCTTTCAAAAACGAGTTGAAATGAAGAAGCAATGTGATGGAATAGTGGAGGGGATGAGAGAGCTCTTCTTCACGTTAGTTTTGGTTTGGAAAAGATAATGAATAGTAAAAAGATGATAAAAGGGGATTTAAATTGAAACTTGTGTTATTTACAAGTTTGCCATTAATGAATGGTTATTTTCCATTTTCTTTAAAATCTCTCCAAATTGTAATTCATTCATTTTAGTCCAACACAAAAATATTTGTTTTTGAAACCCGATGCCCAAAAGATTATTTTAATTATAGAACCGAACCCAAAATAATATTAAAATATTATTTTCACCCGACCCTTAAAACCGGGTGTTACAACTAATAATAGCAGTAGTGAGGATGTTGATTATGTAGCTTGTAGTGATCATGATTCTGATAGTCCTTTAGAAGACAGTGAGAATAATTTGGCTGACAGTGGTGATGAAGTATGTGATGTGCATATGGGTGTTGGGAGGGATATATCAGGTTTTAGTGCAGCTGTAAGGGTTGAGAATGAAGATGTATGTAGTGAAACTGACAGTGAGGGTGCAGACTCATTGCACAGTGCAAGTGATAGTGAAACTGATGGCAAGGGAAGAAAATATCCTGAATTTAATAGTGAGACAGACTTGTAGAACCCTCAGTTTAAAAAAGGAATGATGTTCTCTCACCAGAGTGTACTTAAAGCTGCTGTGAAGCAATATGTTGTGGTGAATAGATATAATGTGAGGCTAAAGACCAATGATTTCAGAAGACTTCAAGTTGTTTGCAAGGATGGTTGCCCTTGGATGATCTGGGCATCAAGATTGAATCCAAAGATAGTGAAAGAAAGTAGTTGGCAAATTAAAACATACATAGGGGAGCATACTTGCATTAGGGATACTGTGAATGCAAATTGTACTTCTACATGGTTGGCAGAAACATACATGGAAAAATGGAGGGTTGATCCCACCTATTCTAGTGGCTCTCTTCAAAAGGATGTGGAAAATGATCACATTTTGCATGTGCCATTAACAAAATGTTGTAGATCAAAGAAATTAGCTCTGAAAAAGCTTCATGGGGACGATGAAGAGCAACATACAAGGATATATGACTATCTTGGTGAGTTGAGAGGAACAAACCCTGGGACAACCACTATATGCCGTTTAGATAATAAGGTTTTTTAGATAATGTACGTTTGTCTACAAGCTTGCAAAGATGGCTTTAAGGCTGGATGTAGACGAATCATTTGTGTTGATAGGTGTTTTCTCAAAGGCCATTATCAAGGATATTTGTTGGCAGCAATTGGGATAGATGGAAATGATTGTATCTATCCCTTGGCATATGATGTTGTTGAATCTGAAAATACATCTTCTTGGTCTTGGTTTTTTCAAATTTTAGAAGAAGATTTGGAAATAACCAACTCCCATCACTATACCTTCATGTTTGACAAACATAAGGTAATGAGCAGATTTCTTTAACTTTTACTATTAACTGTTTACTATTAATCATTTCTTTATTGTCTTGCAAGGTCTAATTCAATCCATTTCAGAGTTGTTTCCGAATGCTGAGCGTAGAGGTTGTGTTAGACTATTGTATTCGAACTTCAAGAACAAAAGAGGGTTCACTGGCAAAGCATTAAAGGATGCCCTCTGGAAGGTTGCAAGGGCCACATACATGAAGGAATTCACTGAAGCTATGAATGAAATGAAAGCAATTTTAGAAGATGCATTTGAGTGGATGCAGAACAAAGATCCTAGGCTATGGTCCCAGTCACATTTTGAAACACATTCAAAATCTGACTTGCTCCTTAACAATTTGTGTGAAAGCTTTAACAAGGTAAACTTCAAAATCAGTTCCAAATTTGTTATCTCTAAACTATGTTGTCATTTGTTATTTATTGGTAATTTGTTTGTTTCTATTTTACTTTTGTAAAGATGATATTAAAGGCGAGGGATAAACTAATTTTGACATTAATGGAGATGGTCAGATGCAAGATAATGAACAGGTTTGCTAAAAAGGCTGAGGATGCTCAAAAGATTGTTGGGACTCTTTGTCCAAAGATTCAAAAGAAGGTTGACAAACTTATTGTGCAATCAGTAAGTTCAGTATTCAATTTTCTCAGTAAACTATGCTACTGTTTTTCAATTCAATTTTCACTTGAACACTTAAACTTTGCTACTGTTTTTTCAATTCATTTTTCACTTGAACTCGTATGTGTATATTGCATATGTTGGCCTAGGAATGCTGGGGGAAACAGATATGAGGTCCCTGCTGGATATGATGATCAACACATTGTAGACTTGGGAGCACATTCATGTAACTGCAGAAAGTGGGATCTGACTGGTATAGTTCACTTAACAATATTTTAATCTTATTTAAACATCTTTGACTATGTACTATTACAGTAATTTATATTTTTTTATCTTCACATGAATCGCTTGTATACATGCCACATCAACCATTTTAATGAAAGGTGAAAGACCTGAAGCTTATGTCAACAACTACTACAAGAAAGAAAATCAGCTTCAGATTTATTCTCACATGGTCAAACCATTAAGAGGACTGAAACAGTGGGCACACCATGTAACAAATGAGCCCATCTTGCCACCTATTATTCGAAGATCTGTTGGACGACCTCAAAGAAGTAGAAGAAAGGAGGCAGATGAAATTTTAACTTCTACTGGAAGAATTTCGAAGAAGAAACTTGTTCGAATGACTTGTTCAAAATGTGACAATGCAGGACACATCAAAAGATCTTGCAGGGGACAAGTTGGTGGCAACAACCCCTTGTCTTCTCATAACAATGTGAGAAAACCTAGAAGAAATGGTCCAAAGGCTTCAATTTCCAATGTCTCTCAGCAAACATCAAGTTCAAATGCAGCAGGTCCACCTATGAATTCATCCACTGTCCAAATTACGGATTCATCCATTGCATATGTTTCACCAATACAGAGGCCTAAACTTGCTGTAAGTTTAGACATTTTAATTTGTTGTTCTTTACAATAGATATTTTATACAATAAACTGACTGCACATGTTTCATTTTTATTTATTTTAGGTTAAAATAGCACCAACTTCAAATGCAGCAGGTCCAAGCAGTCAAGGCTCAGTCACCACTGTCAGATGGATGTCTTCTCAAAGCACTCAAGGCTCAATCCAAAATCAATCACAAGAAGACCCTGCTTCAAAAAAGACTAAATGGAGATGAATTTCATAATATAATTTCTTTTGTTAATGGTGTTTTATAAAAACAATTTGCCTTTAGGTCACTAGTGAATGGAACTATTTTTTTGTGTAGGTATTTGTGTATATGTGGCCAAAGACCTAAGTAAGTTTAGGTCACTCACAGTCATGGTCACTAGTGGATATTTTGTTACACAATTGTGATCACTAAAGGTGATATTTTGTTAATGCTTCAAATACTTTGGTAACTTGTGATCACTAATGGTGATATTTTGTTACACAATTGTAAAGATTACATTATAAAGTTGGTATACGAATGCAATTTACAAACAATGATTTTGCCATTATACTTTACTTATTTTCCCTTTCATTATTTTTTGTATTTTTTTTAAAATATGAATATATCACTAATCTATAACACAACCATAACAGAACCGTCAAATGTTAATAACCATTCCACATAATGTTAAGAAAATAGTTCCCTTTCATAACACAACCATAGAAATTTCATCAACATAACACATCCATATTTGATGTTCATCCGAATTTTACATTCGAAATACCTATTCTACTTAAGAAATACTAATTCACAAAATACTCAGTAACATTACTATTTCTCCCCTTCTACCTTCGAAATGTTCATTCACAAAATATACAAATTCTTACTCAAAATACCTATTGAGATAATATCCTTCACAAAATCTTTCATTGTTATCTCTAATCTTCCTTCATTTGATACCCATAAAAAACGCAGTCAAAATAATAAAACCTATGATTGCACAAAACCAAACAAATCTTTCATTTCTTCTCTCCTTGTCCTTGATTTTGATTTAGTTTAGCAGACCAATAAAAAGAATCTTTATACGAGAATCCAATGGAGGATCGTACCATTCAAAAAAAATAGCATGTAAAATCAATTACCGTAATTCAAACGCCCATTAAATCGTCGACCTGGATTGTTGTTAGTCCATGCAGTCTTCAATACTGCTTCCTTGCCACACCAACAACAAATAAAGATGTCGTTCCCCCATCCTCTATAGCCTCTCGTTTCAACCTTCTCATTCCTCTGTTACCCCCTCTCTATATTCATTTCAGAACGCAAACAGAGAAATTAGGGATTCATTTGAGTAAAGGGGATTTCTATAACGGTTTGATTTTAGGTTAAACAGGATAAAAATATGTCGTTTTGATTTTTTAACACGTGTGTGTGCTCACGTGGCGGCCAAATCAATAAAAAATGCCACATCATTAACAACATCTATAATATAACAGTTGGGTGATGATAAAAATTCAATGTTAAAAGTTAAGTGATTAAATCAACTCAATTTAAAAATGAGTGAGTAAAATAGGAGAGAGGCAAAAGTTGACTCATTATTTTTGTATTTTACCCTAAAAATATAACTTTTTAAACTGTCTATTTGGTGGGTATTCTAAAACGACAATTAGGGCAATAATAGCTGAGCATAGATTGATGAATACAATTACCATGAAATATATTTGAACAAGGCATTCGAGAAATATGGTTAAAACGTGTTAATTCAAAAATAAAATAAACAATAAATAAAACATTGATATTTTTATTAGATCCTACAAAACAAATTAAAACAATATATCAAAAACTTAAAATTAAAAGTAAAACCGTATTCAGATAGAAAATAGATTGAGCATAGTCGTTGAGGCAGGTGAAAACACAGTTTCTTTAAATCAGTTTCATCCCAAATCTCATTGGGAACCAACACTGCTTACCTCTCATAACTTCATCAAGATCCAAATATTTTGGAAAATATCAATTGATCAAAGCTACAAATAGATCAAGGATGACATAAAACACTTTCAAGTAAAACCCCAACTTCACAGACAGTCTCAAAACAGTAGCATTGTCTGAAAATTTAAGCAAAATTTCTAGCATAATTGTGCTTTAATAGTCTTGAACAAAAATAAACATAAACGCCAATGAACTGAAACAACAACTGGTAGTATCCTACTTCACCTATGCCTTGTCGGCTTTGGAAGCAGTGGCAGCAGCTTGCCCTCTGAGCCTACCAGTCCTCCTTGCAGCAATAAGACCAACCTTTTGACCGGGTGGAGCATCACGTCTAACGGTACTAGCATGACCGATATGTTGATGGTTACCACCTCCGTGGGGATGCTCGACTGGGTTCATAGCCACACCACGAACCTTAGGCCAGCAGTTCCTCTTCACTCTGTACTTGTGGAAAGCATTACCAGCCTTAAGTAGGGGTTTCTCAGTCCTACCACCTCCGGCAACTTGGCCAATCATGGCACGGCAACCACTTGGAATAATCTTCTTTGCACCCGATGGAAGCTTGATCCTGTAAAATTACAATTCAATAATCTAAATACCATGTTCATCTATAACTAAACACCACCAACTTCCAAGGATTAAGCAAAAATATCATATTCAGAACACAAGAACATTAAGCTAAAATGAAAGTGTAATCCTTGTGCCCAAGCCCCAAGAGATGCTATTTCATTTTACATCCCATCAATTCATAATTCAATCAGGGTCAATCTCAGTTCTTTTTCATATGCTAGGGCTAAATTTAAGCATATACAGGTTGTAAACCGTAAGATTGTTGGAAAGTCTAAGCAATAATCAAAGCAATATAGGAGCAGATTCAGATAAAAATCGAACATAAAACATATCCATATCCAAATCCAAATCAAAACCAAAACATTGAAAGAATCAAACACCTGGATGTATCGTTATCAGGATTGTGACTAATAACAATGGCGTAATCACCAGAAGCCCTAGCGAAAACCCCACGGTCACCGACATGGTGCTCGACATTGCAAACTACAGCTCCTTCAGGGATAGATCTAACAGGCAAAACGTTTCCGACCACAAGGGTAGCCTTCTTACCACAATACACGAACTGTCCGGTGTACATACCCTCGGCGGCAACGAAGAGTTCCTTCTGCTTCTTGTAACGGAACGGGTGACGGAAGACGACGCGGGCTAATGGGGCGCCACGGCCGGGGTCGTGGATAACCTCGGTGACGACACCCTTGAGGTAGCCATTTCGTTCGCCGAAGTCGAGGCTGCGGAAACGGGCGGGACCCTTGCGGTGGTGGGTGTGGGACTTGAAGACGGAACCGGCACCCTTACGCTGAGCTCGGATGACTCGACCCATTTAGTGAATTTTGTGTGTGTGTGCGGCTGTGAGGAGATCCGTCTCTTGGAGACGATCAATTGAAGGGTATGGAAATGGGGGAAATGAGTTAGGGTTTGCGTAAACATATGTTATATATATATATGAGGACTATTCTTCCTAAATCTAGGGTTTTGAATTCTGGGCTTTTGATTTTGGTTGTTTGATATTGGGTTGGGCCTAATATCGAATTGATGTAGTGCAATCTGTAAATGCATAAATCATAAAAGACGCACACATTTATTTACAAATATAAATTTAACTTTTATTCTAAACTATCTAAAATAATATAAATCATAAAGGACACGCACATTTATTCATATAATTAAATTTAAAATAATAATGATAACTTAAGGAGACTTGAGTTCAAATCGTTTTATCTGTAAAGTAAATGATGTAAATGATGAAATTATTATATAATTAAATTTAAAATAATTAAGTCTAAAAAATAAATATTTTCATATATAAACTTATTTTTGTAAAATAATAACATTTAAAGTAATTTTTTTGAATGATCAAAATGTGATTACAAGATAATATATGTTCGTATATAATATTAACCCTTTGACAATGCACATACACCTTGTAGACAAAACGATTTGAACTCGTGTCTCGTATGATGAATATCATCTACTTTTCTACTGGAACACTTGTTGAATTCAACATTTAAAGTAATTGATTAAAGTTTTTACTAAATTTATTTATAAACTTTATTTAAATAATAATGATAACTAAATTATGGTTGAAAATTTAGGTGGTGGTTATTCCTAAGGAGTAGATAAATATTAAAAATGAATAATATTTAGCGTATCAGAATTAATCAAGAATATATATACATATATTAATATATATAGTATAGGTTACATTAATAATATTTTTTTAGATAAAAGTCACTAATTTTTTTATTAAATTCATAGAAAAAATATAATTACAATGCATTTAAAAAAAATTTGGATTAAACAACCCAAAAAATTCTTACAACCCAAAAATAAAGAAAAATGAAATTTTTTATGGAAATAAACATACCGACAAAATTTAGCAGCCTCCTGAATCTCATTGTCTCTGTCCAAACGAGACGCATAAAGAAAGAAGAAGGAATAGTGCGCGATTCAAATTGTCAAGCAAAAAGTATCGCTATCAAGGACTGATTTCATCAGCAAAGAACCATTGACCGAGTGGGGATATAACTTTCCAAGTGACCACCGACAAAAACATAAATTAAAAACTAACGCTGATTGAATTTTTGTGCGAACAACAATCGATCGCTAGGGTATACTGAAACATGCCACGGAGACAAATGATGAGATGAACCAAACCACAAAACAAAAACAAAGACATGTCACAAGGACAAAGGAAAAAACGTGTCACAAGGATAGAGAAATGAATTCTTATTAAAATAAAAACTTGATTATAGTTGATTTTTGACATTATATAAAAATAGTTAATGAATTTCAAAATCCAAAATTTACTATTATAAAATAAGAAAACTTGTGATATAGTATATTTATAACCAGTTTAAAAGCACTAATTTCTTGCACAACAATTTGATTTTTCAAATCCAGAAAACATTTGCTAAAAACAAGAACTAACGATTGATTAGTATTGTTTTAGAACCTTAATTGATTAAGTCAATCGATAGTAGTGAGTAGTTTATATGGAACTTGGTAGGAGTGAATATTTGATCAATTCAAATAAAAAAATTGAGTTAATCAAGTTGACGAGTTGAGTCGAATAATTTATTTTATAATTCAAAATTTATTTAAAATTTATATGGAACTTGGTAGGAGTGAGTAGTTTATTTTATTATTCAAAATGTATTTAAAATTTTTAGAGTTGAGTCGAGTTGTTCAAATTTTTATATAAAATTCAACATGGTTCTCTTACTATTATGAATGTCATGCCTTAGTCTAAAATCATTAACACTATAAAAATAATCCAGTTGATAATTAGAATTTTTTTTAAGTTATTAGTGATTTGTATTAAGAAATAACAGTAACATTAGCCCCAAGTTAAAAATAGTACATGAACTAAACCATATTTTGACATATAAATTACAACATTCCTAGTAACCTTTGAGAAGTTTTGTTGGTTGTTTTAGTTTCATTGATTGATGGGCTAAATTGATAGTACAAATAATTTGCAAAGAGTTAACGAATTGAATAAAATGAAAGATAAGAGATTATATTGTAAAAAAGAGGATACTTATTTTGAAAAGAAGAATTTAAGTTACATAAATATTCTACATTGATTTAAGAGCATGTGGCTCAAATTTGGTCAAGTATAAGTTTAAAGTAAAGGATGAGTTGAAGAAACAAAAAAAAAATCATGTAAAGTTAAGAGACTAAATTAAAAGAATAAAATTTTTTTGTCAAAAAAAGTGAAATTGAAGTTACACAAGTATTAAATTGAAGAAACAAGAAAAATAAGGAACGAATTGCAAAACAAACAAATCTAATTTTTCCGATTTATTGAATTGGTAGAATCCGAACTCGACTAGAAATAAAAAAGATCGAGTCACTAATTTGTGTTTACTCAAATAAATAAATAAAATATTATTTTTCATATTAAATCGATTTTTACTCAATATCCTTATTGATTGATATTACTTATTAGTGCCAAATTTATATGCAATTAGTACTTTGATTACCGACACATAGGATTCTCCTGACATTTTAAGTTGAATCTTTACAGATTTCTACTCTAATCTAACCTAATCACAATCAACCAATCACGTGTCTAATATTTTAGAGAGTTGAGGACATTAATTTTATATTGAAATGGAAAAAGGAGAAATTTATAACATTACATATTTTATCATATGTCTTTTGAGAATAAATTAATCACTTTGTGATAAGTGGTATCTAAATTGCCCTCTTGACTGCTCGATTTTAAGCTGAACTCTCTAATAAATAGTGTAATTTATATACTAGCAAAAAATGGCGTGACAAGGGATAAGGATTTCAGCTGGGAATTGAAACAAGGGAACTGTGCAGATTTGAGATTGGTACAGTAAGTGAAATTGTGTTTTTAAGTACTACTGCCTATTGGAATCTTTCTTCCTTTCGGTTTGACAGTGGTGCAATGTTATTCATTGCCTTAGTCTCTAAATTACAAGTGTGTCAAATTTGTATTGCACTACAGTATGTAAGACTTTATATCAAAGTCGAATTGGTGCACTCTTTTTCCTCCACTTTAGATTAGGGAGATTTTTAACGAGGCACCTCTCGATCTTTTAGCATCTTGAATAAAAAGCTTATAATTTTTTTTAAAAAAATAGTGTAAACAAGATGGACAACTGTAATGATAACATTTGGCGAAAGTCTCACGACATTAGGTGAGAAAAAAATGTAACATAGAGCATTAACCTCGCGCACACACACAAAAAAGAAAAAAATGAGAACATTAATTTCCACATCGAAAAAAATGAGAGGTTCTGAAATATAAAAACAATACATTTTGTCATACATATCTTTTAAGAAAGACTATAATTTTATAACAGCATACGCATGGTTGTCGCTCTACTCTATCACAAAAGATTAACATGTAAAAAATATTCTTAATTTAACCTTATGGGATTATCTATCACAAAAGAATCAACATATCCTCTACTCTACATTGATTTCAAGTTTTCAATTGAGGTTTGGTCTCAAGTTCAAACTTTAAACCTAAACATCAAATGTTTATCAACCATGTAAAAACCTTACCTAAATTAATATAATCAATGTTTATCTACTTTAATTACTTTGCGGCAGACAACCAAACCTACTTTCAGATCTGTAACAAAGAGTATAACAAAGAAATAGATCAGCATCAATATTGGTGAACTTGAAGGAGACCTCTAGCTAATATAGGAAAAGCCATCTCAATTTATGTTGCACTCATACGAATATAGATATGGGTACGGAAACAAGGATGAAAAGCAATAATTTTTAAAATTATAGGATACTGGTACAATAAGAGTTCGAAATATACAAAAATTACAATGGAATGATAATGAATCCGACAACTTCTGCCCTGCTTCGTTCCATAACAGTCCCTACAACCGGTGGCTGATGGCTATTGAACTCCATCAAGGCAAACGAGTCCATAAAAATGGCTGTCCCAGCTTGAGCCATTAAAGAGCACTAACATATAAAATGTGACAGACAAGGAAAACAAAATTTGAACCATTTAATGTGCAGGACCATCACTTTGAATGCCATATAGTCTTGATGACAGATAAAGTGTCAGTCAAAATCAGCTGCTTTCTGGACTGCTTAAATGGGAAGGGGCAAAAACCTTGGAAGTTTGGTCAAGGAACCCTAAGGTAGCTAAAAATGGACCCCAAATGCATGTGCAAAGTGTACGGGATTGATGACAAGGAGATTAGGCAATGTAAACACTTGACCGTATTTATTAAGGTCTCCATCTTATCAAAAGATAACACTTGCTATTAATGAGTTGGTCCAATACCTTGAGTGATAGCTAATTTGATATCGCTTAAATAGATTTCGAGTTCTAGGAATTGTGTATGTAAAAAATTCTTGCTGAGAGATTTACCCACCAAAATTAGGTGTGCGACGTTGATCGGTCCGGATTAATCAAGACGAAGCTCTGAAAATTGGAAGTGCAACAACAACAAAAAGATTACACATGTTGATTCAACAGAGGGGATAAAAATTATCTGCCCCTTTTCGGTGCTCATACTTAAGCCCCAACACTAAAAAATACTACAAAATTAAATTCTAAGTCATAGCCCTAAATTCTAAATCCTAAACCCTACACCCTATACCCTAAAAAAATACTTTCTACCATAAATTTCCTAAAACCTAACTATAAACTTTAACCTAAAACCCTAAATTTAATTTTGAGCGTAAGACATAAATAAAAACATAAAAAGTCATAAAATTATCATTCCATAATAGGAGGGGCAGCGTGTAGACATTTGCATTCATTTTAGATATTCGGATCTAAATTAAATATGATTATCCATCGGATTTCCGAATTTAGACCCATTAAAATTTGGATTACCCAAATTTGAATCCCTATAGAAACAAATATACTATTTGTTTTATAATTTAAAGTCGAATTTAGATATTTGAATCTACATAAGTAACATAAATTTGAATAATGAACATGTTACGTTGTCTATTCATATACTCTAAATTTGTAAATAGAAATTTTCTATCATTTTAGTGTCTCTATTTATACTCTCATATTAAAAATTAAGTTTAGGGTTTGTGGGTTAAAATTAGAGTTTAGGGAATTTGAGTCATAGTGTATTTATAGGGTGTATGGTATAAATTTTAGGATTTAGAATTTAAGGTTAAAGCTTGTAATTTAATTTTTTAGTATTTTTTAGTGTTGGCGCATAAAAAATTACCGAAAAAGAACATAAAATTTTTATCCCAAATTCATAACGGGTAAGTAATTTTAAAATTCAATTTCCACTTTTGTTCAGAATCGCAAAAAAATAAATTAAATATCTACAAATATTTAAATTTGTAATATGAATCTTCGTCCCTACGCATAAACATAAAAGAGGGACTTACATCTTTCACTTTATGTCCTTGTGGTTAAGTACTAGTTGCTTGGTCTAAAAGATTAGCCAGGCAATGTTGGAGATGACTTTTTTATTAGGGCTGAGTATGGTTAACTGAAAAACTTAAAATTTAGGTGTTTAGACGGTTTATGATTTATACATTTATGAATTGTGGTTATCTAAATTGAATTGGATTGAATTAATTTTAATTTTTTATTTAATTTATAATTATTTTTATAATATAAAAATAACTATTCTATACTTAAAATACAATAGATGCATTATTAATTATTTTTTTACTTAAAAAATTAAATTTTTAATAAATATTTATGAAACACTTTAAAACTTTACCAACTAATGTTTAAAAGTAATAAAATAAAGCTATTTTATCATAATAAAATACAAAAATTCAAAAATTAACGTTATAATGAAAAAACCGAAAACCGAAGTTAACTGAATCGAAAACCGATGATGACTAAAATAGTCTTATTGAATTAAACCGAAACCGAACATATACATTCTACTTTTTATGAATCTTTATTACAATGTTAATAGCTTGATATGCTATTCAACATATGCCGGAGAAACATATGTTACAATTCAAGTGTTACTGGTCTGGTTTTAAATGTCTATAAACTCTTCACTTATTAGAATCTTTAAGATATCAATGACATAAGAAGTAGAACAAGAAAGATAACACAACCAAAGTAAAAGAACATGATTCTCCCATGATTTTTTTTTATCATTATTCAATGTCACTCGAGGTATGAACATCATACAAACTGTAAAACAATTAAGAAAAAAGAAGGAAAATGTCAATCGGTTATTGTCAGCAAAAACCCCTCATATTCCCTGAACCCACCCTATCAAACTTTGTTCATCTGAACATTGCCGTTAGCGATCGGAAAACGTCTTCTTCACAAGGGATTCGAAGGTCGGTGTCGTGACCGAACCCGAACTCCTCTTCGGCCTTCTGGAGCAAGACCCGAAACTCAGGGTGATCCAACCATGATATCGGGATTATGTATCTGCTTCTGTTTTCCCCAACATACACAACAAAATGGCCTTTAGGTACATCATCCGGAAGGCTTCTTTCGAGACCGTAACCATCTTTCCGGCCGAAAGAATTCGAACACTTCTTCAGAACCTGCTTGATAGCCGCCCTCTGAGACAGTTTGCTGGATATCTTGATGGCCATATCTCGTATCTCAGAAGAAAAATAAGCACTCTCTGGTTTGAACTTTGAGAAGGAATATAGGTATTTATATAGAGGTAGCGTGGGAAGTGAGGATTTTGGTGTTAGAAAACAATGGCATGTGGCATGCGGGGAGAAGTGAAATGAAACAGACCAAAGTATGAAAATGTTAAAGGCATGCATGCAGGGTTTTTAAGTTGATAATCAGTGGGACTTGGCCAGCCTACCCTTTTGTTTCTCTTGTGGACAACATTGGTCCATTGTTTTTCTGTCCAATCAATTTTGCTTCTCGGCTATATCCACATATATGGCTTAACCTTCCAATATGATCTGTAATTTTGTTGTATTAATTGAAGTAAACTGTCACGCAGGAGAGAGGCGAGTCACATTAATTTTACATTAAAAAAAAAACAGAGAAGTTTTTGGGATATAAATGTAATGACCAGGGGTGGAGCTAAAAATATATTTAAGGGGTGTTATTTTTTTAACGATATTTAAAAATTTTTAATTATTTATAAAGGGGTGTCATTTTATTCATAAAAGAGGTGTCATTTGTTCATATTTTTAATTTTTTATATACAAATTATATAGAAAAAATAGATTTCCTAATGAGACCCCAATTCAAAGGGTGGCTCCGCCCTTGATAATGACGCTACATATCCTATAACATATGTCTTTTGGGGAGAGAGTAATAGTCTCGTGACAAGTGGTATTAGAATGATCTTTTGATTGTTCGATTTTACCCCAAACACCCCAAGAATGGGGTAAACAGATGATCAACCATAACTTCTATCAAATGTTGCATGTGGGTTTCCCGGATTCAAAAAAATATAAACTTACGCATAACCTTCCAATATTATATAATATATGTAAAACATATGTTTGATTTTGATATAATTAAATTGTTAAGAATTAAATTGAAAACTTGAAATTGATTTCTAAGTCCCTTTAATAATTTATAAATCACCAACACTTTAAAACTGATTTGAAAAACTCAAACTCCAAATATTTTATAAGTGTTCTAAGGCTAAAGTATTGAAAATCGTCCAGGTGTATCGATACACTTCCAGCCGTATCGATACCTTTTTTTACAAAATTGGCTACTGGAAAGACGTGTTTCGATACGTTCTTAACCGTATCGAAACAACATATCGAAACAGATTCAATCTGTATCGATACGCCCCTCTACAAAACTGAAGGAGTTTGAATGGTGTACCGATACGGCTTGACCCGTATCGATACGGTTTTAATTGAATTTTTAATACGAAGCGTTTTAAATATTTTCGACTGTTGATGTCAGTCGTTAGGTAACTAACATTTAAAGTGACAGTTGACCCGTATCGATACGGTAAACCCTCGTATCGAAAGGAGACTTCCAGTAAGCTAAGTTGAGAAAAAGGTATCGATACGGTCTCTTCCGTATCGAAACGGTCCATGTCCCGTACTGATACGCTTACGTGCGTTTCGATACGCCCTCTTTATTATGTACAACGACTCTTTCTGTTTTGAGACATGTATCGATACGGCTCCCCGTGTACCGATACGGATAGCTACAAAAGTGCATTTATGGTGGAAAGAGAGGGTCTCAACAGCTATAATCAATTCCCTAACCACTCAAGCGGTTAGAATTGATAGAGAAGATATAAATTGAAGTTCTTTGAAGACCAACAACAACTATTGCATAAAAGACAAACATCCAAGCAAAAATTCAACCTCAAGTGTGCCTATTTTCCAATTTCTTGTAAACCTCAAATTGAGTTGTATTTAATTCTTATTCTATCTTTAAATTTGGGTTGAGTGTTGTACTTCAAGGGACAAAATTGTATTTGAGAGATATATTTTTTGTCAAATTATTCTTTGTTTATTTGTGAGGGTATGGTCAAATTTTGGGTAGAAAATTTGACCGGTTGTGTAAAGGTTACTTCCAAAGCCTTGAAAAGGGGAAGAACAAATAGTGAATTGTTGCAAATCCTTAGTGGTAGCTAAGGTAGTGGATGTAGAGTTCATTTGGAACTTGAACCACTCTAAAATCCTTTGTTCTTCATTTTTAATTGTCCATTCACTCCCACAAAGTTTTAAAATCTTAATTTACCCCCTCTTTTGGTCTTGATCATTCAATCGATCCACTCAACAATATACAACGACGGAATTCAACATTATTTATTAAGAGAATCATTTAAAAAAATTTAAATTTATTGAGGGCAACAATACGTTTTATATTTTTTGAGGGGTTAAAAACAATTTTACCATAAATTCTTTTAATTTTTTTATATTTTTCTGAGGCCATGACTCACACTAGTCTCTCTTGTGTTCTGCATAGGGATGTCAATGGGGTGAATTTTGCGGGGATTCACGCTATTTCGCATTCAACTGGTAGGAATAGTTTCAAATTTCGTGGGTTGTGAGGCGGAGATGAAGATAAAAATCATATTCGCAGTAGTTGGTGTGGAATGCATGAATATGCCTTTGTACCTGCCCCACATCGTCCCCACCCGTCCCGATCTTATAATTATAAATATTATTAAAAATATAATATCAGTTTGGATCATAGTCAAATTTAAGAAAATTCATATTGACTTGCCTTAGGATATTAATGAAAAATTCAATATACAATTGAGTTTGAGATTGAGATTGATCAGATCAAATATATATATATATATATAAGTGTCAAATTTAAGATAATTTATATCGATTTATCTTAAAATATTATATAATATTTATGTTTATTGGTTTGTTCTTTACTGTTGTGCGCAGTTGAGCCTTCCTTCTATGGTTTGTTTTCTTCTCTTAAGTCTTTACTTAACTACAAGTATATTATTATTCTATTTTTTTAATTTTAATTTTATAATATTGTATTTTTTTAATTATTATTTTCTTTTTAGTTATTCCTATATTGTTTATTTCTTACAACAATTGAAATGTTATTTTACATGTTACTTGTGTTGTTCTCGGTCCTTTACAATAGACTTTAATATTTTTTGTTGAACAAAATTTAATTTTATATATTATTATTTTTAAAATGGTGACAGTTAGAATAATGTCACATATGTTGTGAGTCTCCGAATGACGTGTATTTCATACTTTTTTCATAACAAATTTAATTTATATTTTTTTAATTAATATTTTTAAATATATTAGACGAATTAGTCATGATGATAGTAAAGAGGGGATTAAGTGGGTCTTAAGACCTACGTGGGTGATGAGGCATGAATGAACCACGGGTCATTGACTCATGAGGCGGAGATGAAGATAATTTTTTTAATGAAAATGAGTGTTTGAAGAGTAGTCTTCACACTCTCCCCGCACAATTGACATCCTTAGTTCTGCATTAAGATATGAGACCCTATTATTATATATAAAAGCAAATTAATTTGCATATGTATGGCATTGAATTATCATCGTACATGATCTGCCATAGCAGCTGGGTAGCTCTCAAACTTTGTCGTGGAAAAGGACCAACAATGTTTCATGTTTTGCTGGTTCCATCGTTTCATTTAAACCTATAAAGGACCACTTTAGGTCAGTTCGCCCCCACTCTTCGTATCGTGGTACAATGTACGTGAAAGAGATGAAGACTGTATTAGGAGTTTAACACATCGAATGCCTGTCCCAAACTCATGTAATGTCCATAATTTCTGGCCCTCTCCTTATGGTAGGACTTTGTCCATCCAAAGAAATAGTTCTGCGAGTTCAATTAACTTTCTTTTCTTCGATTTTTCGTGTTCGGTAGTCAATTTTTTTAATTACGTCCAGAATCAGTGACGTAACATGATAAGAGTGGGGGCACGACCCCTCCTAAAATTTGTAAAACTTTACATTTTACCTTTACAATTAAAAAAAATATTAATTTGGCCCCTATAAAATTTTTAAAAATTCAAATTAAGCTTCAAAATCTGGTGATTTTTTTAATTAAACCCTTCCCATAATTCTTAAAAGTTCTTGTTAAGCCTCTCAAATTTTCAAAAATTTTAGTTAAACCCCATTTTTTTTTGAAAAAAAAAATTAAATTTAAGCCTTAAATTTTTTCAAATTTTTTATAATTAAACCTCTATTTTTTATAAAGTTTAAAGTTGCCACAAACTCTACCATCAAGTTCCGTTACTGCCCAGAATCAAATCAGGTCGAACTTTGTCTTGAGGTAAGTTTCTCAAATAGTTTTTCATCCCTAATACTCCAACTCGAAAATCTTATCCCGAGTAGAGATTAATTAACTACCATTCTTAGGAAGTAGCATTTGATTGAATACAAGGGATCGGTTTATTTTTCCTCCCAACTTAACACAAAGTTTGGTCTCTTTCGGCACTTAAACTTGGGCTAAATTTGAGCTGCCTAGTGACCCTTTTATGGACAAAAAAATTTATGCCACTCTCTGGTGTTTTTGTTTTGCGCCCTAATATTAAAAAATTAAATTTGAAGTCTCTAAAATTATACTTTATACACAATACTCTAAACTCTAACTTTAAATCTTAATCTTTAAACCGAATTTTTTAAATAATAAAATATAAATAAAGTTACCGTAAAAGTACATACGATTTTTATTTTCTTTATTGGTAATGAAATTGAAAGCTTCCGACAACAACAAACAATGGTTGGCCCCACGTAATAACAATGTCATTGAAAGGGAAACATGTGCTTCTCGTCCTAAATTCCTCTTATTTCATCCACACCATACAATCCCAATTGGTTTAGACCCTACGTTTCAGCACTACATGTCAGCATTCTGGAAGGCTAGCTTAGTTGGCACCTGAAACCATGGGGTGCGGTGCCAAGTGTTAAGGACTTTAGGGGTAGGGGGCTAGGGGCCAACAAACATAATTTTGTGGACTTAATCTACCATAGAATGGATGTGCTTAAACACTTATGGGACTTGCCCATGTGCTTCTGCCAAAACAAACATCAATTACAACCTTTTATTCATCTAATCGAAATCCAAGTTTGAAGCTAAACCATAACTTAATATAAGATATAACTTAATATTAAATACGGAAAGCATAAATTCTAAATTTTTGGTATTAATCTTTTAAAAAGATATGTTATCTCTTGACGTAAAACTCTTTGAAGGAAGTAAATAAAAACAAGTTAATTTATTTCTTGGACTACTACCTATTTATATAGTTAATTATTAAATCGACTATTAAGTGTTTATAATTTTGTCCTCATCAAATTATAAATACAACTTATGGTGTCTACACTTTTATTTTCATGACACTTTATTACCTAGGACACGCTTAACATAACTGGTCATTTAATCCAACTTACATATGTATACCTCAATACTGAAAAAAAAAACTAAACCTACACTCTAATCTAAAATCTTAAACCTTAAAAACTAAATCATATTTCTAAACTTTAATCCTAAATTAAATTTTTTAACGTTAAAATAGAAACACTAGAAAGTAGCATGGATTTCTATTCGGGGTTTAAGTTGTTTCTTTGTTTGAGTAATAAAGTGATGAACTATTGGTAATCAAAATGTTCCAAAATGATGATGATGGCACATGCATGTGAATAGGCCATTTTACTTTTGTCCAACCAGACCTCTCAGCCGGTGAAACTTTCGGCCCTGCCAACCTTACCCCCAATTCAAGACTTCCTAGAAATGACAATCTCTTAATCACCTGTCCGTCCTGGCTACCATGTGGTTTTTATGTAGGAATTAGGATAGAATTTGGGGGTGTGGGGACGTTAAGGCTTTTGTTTACATTATTTACATTATTAAACATATTTTTCTCAATAAAAATAATTTAGCAATCATTCAACTATTTATTTTATATACGGTTATGTAGTCGATTTTTATAAACTGTATTGCCGAGAATGTTCTTTCCACTGTTATAATTGCAACCGGTAGAACTAAAATCAATTTTAAAAGTAAATACGCAAGTGAGTATACAACATGCTTCATTATCTCAACTACTTTTTTTTCTTCAAATAAATCAAAAAGTACTTTTAGACCACAAAATTTTTAATTAGAACAAACATTAACAATAAAAGTTGACAATAAAGTAACATAAGGTCTTTTATAACAATTCATAAAGATCAAGGCAAGACGAATTAACTTTTTCTTATTAAAAAGAAAGATACAAGTTTCTTGGACTCAAACAAGCCACACAAAGAAGTAACTTTGTACTTATTTAAAAAATAATTATTATGCTCTTGAAGTTGTCTATCAATCATCTGATAAAATTATTTTGGGTAAAGTACATAGACGGTCACTGAACTTTGGTAAAAAAAAACAAAATGGTAACTAAACTTTCAAAAATCACAAAATGGTAATTAAACTTTATGTTTTATAACAAAATGGTAACTAGACATTAAATCTCGTTAAGTGTCTGTTATAAAATTTGATATTGTTGAGTTGATCACACAATTGCAAATGGCCAAGAGGGGGTGAATTGGCAATTAAAAATTTGGTAGGAGGTATGAGTGAAAAATAAAATGTGACACAAGTGGTAGACTGGTTCAAGTTCTCCAAATGAACTCTACATTCACTACCTTAGTTCCCACTAAAGATTTTCAACTAATTCACTACTTGAATTCTTCCCCTTTTCTTGGATGAGAAGGTAACCTTACAAATTGATTAAGCTTTCTACCCAAAGCTTAATCCACTCACTTTTACAAAGAGATGTGTGAAACAAATATTTTAATTTTGATATAACTAAAAACCTAAGGACTAAATCGAAAAAGTCAAAACGAATTTTAAGTCCTTAAAATATCCCCATATAATTTTAGTATTATGCCCAAGTTAAAAACATACACTTTCAAATAATTTTTCTAAGTGTTTCAAACCAAAGTAGTGTTTTTCAAGTACCCGTTTCGAAACGGCCCTAAGGCGTTTCGAAACATTTTCACCACTGTCGACCACCGTTCCGAAACGTGTATCGAAACACTTGAAAGCGTTTCGAAACGGCACAACTCGTTTCGAAACTTCTCTTCATGTTGGATTTAAAAAGGGGTAAATTATTTCAAAATATTTCAGATTTTTAAGTATAAAAGGGGTGTTTCGAAACGGATCAAGCCCGTTCCGAAACGACCCTTTGACAGTAGCCATTCCGTTTCGAAACGGATCACTACCGTTCCGAAACAGGGGCTAGGTTTCAGTTTGAAAATATGACCGTTGTATGTTTTAACTGATTTTATCAAAACCGTTAAGGCGTTTCGATACGGTCTAGGACCGTTCCGAAACGACCCTTTTACAGTGGCAAAACCGTTCCGAAACGGCCATAAGGCGTTTCGAAACGGGCTCTTAAATGCACCCCAACGGCTCTTTCTATTTTAGTCCGTTCCGAAACAGGTTTCCCGTGTTCCGAAACGGTTTGGTGCAGACAGCATTAATGGTGGCAAGAGAGGGTTCCAACGGCTCCATTTATGTTCCCAACCACCCAAACGGCTAGAAATCAATGAGAAGGTATAAAAGGGACATCCAAAAGCATCAGCAACAACTATTGAACTTCAAGCAAACATCCAAACATCAAATTCAAGCATTTGAGCAAAAATCCCAAATTTGTGTAAAATCCCAATTTGTGTTCTTCATTCATATTTTGTAAAATTGGGTTGAGTGCTTGTATTGGGGCTATCATTTGTATTGAGAGATACCTAATTAGCCTTCAAATTTCTTTGTTTTATTGAGTGAGAGTTGGGTTGATTTTTGGGTAGAAAAATCAACCGATATTGTAAAGGGTTGCCTCCTTGTCCTAGAAAAGGGGAAGATCAATTTAGTGAAATTGTTGCAAATCCTTAGTGAGACTAAGGTAGTGGATGTAGAGTTCATTTGGAACTTGAACCACTCTAAATCCCTTGTTCTTCAATTTTTATTTGCCAATTTCCTCTAAAATCCTTTAAATTTCCAATTCACCCCCCCTCTTGGTAAATATCGATCTTTCGATCCACTCAACAATTGGTATCAGAGCTTAACTCTTTGAGGATTAACAACCACAAGAGGAGATCCTTGGAAGAGTGTGATCATCAAAATATCAAGAGATGGCTTCAACCTCCGGTTCCAGCATGTACGAGTCACAATCAACCACCAAGCCTCCTTTCTTCAATGGTGACAACTACTCCTTTTGGAAGAACAAAATGAGGCTATTCATCAACTCAAGTGACTACCTTGTATGGGATGTCATTGAGGATGGGCCATACATTCCATTGAAGCAAGATGGTGAAGGCAAGATGGTGTTGAAGAAGAAAGCCGAAATGAGTGAAGAGGAGAGGAAGAAGATTCAAGTCAACGATAAAGCTCTCCACATGCTTTTTTGTGCTTTCGGTCCGGACATCTATTCAAAGGCCTCTTCCATTGAAAATGCCAAAGAAGTGTGGGACACACTTGAGACCACTTATGAAGGCACCAATGATGTCAAAGAAACTAAGATTGGACTTCTCAATCTTAGTTATGAAAATTTCAAGATGGAGCCCGATGAGACGGTGTCAAAGATGTTTGATCGATTCTCCACAATTGTCAACGGGCTAAAGGGCTATGGAGAGATCATACCGGAAGACAAGCTTGTCCGGAAGCTACTCTATTCACTTCCCGAAGCTTGGGATGGGAAGAGAACCGCCATCATCGAAGCAAAGAACTTGAAGACATTAAAGCTTGATGAGCTTGTGGGTTCTCTCCTTACTCATGAGATCATGAAGCAAGGAAGGGAAGATGAGAAAAAGAAAGAAGAGAAAAGAGTAGAGAAGCTTGAAGTTGAAAAGAAGAAGAAGATGGGAATAGCTCTCAAGGCAAAAGCTTCACAACATGATGAGAGCTCATCTTGTGAGGAGGATGAACTTGAAGAATTGGCTATGATAGCCAAACGATTCTCACGCTTCATGAGGTCCAACCGGGGAAGAAAAATCCAAAGAAAGATGGACTTCAAAGGAAGGAACAAAGAAGAAGGGAAGGATCCCATCATTTGCTATGAGTGCAAACAATCCGGTCACATCCGTTCGGAGTGCCCTCAACTCAAGAAGAAGGGCTTTGAGAAGAAGAAGAAACTCAAAGCCAAGCTTGCTACTTGGAGTGATGAGGAGTCATCGGAGGATGATGAACAAGAAGTGGCCAACCTTTGTCTCATGGCACTTGAGGAAGATTCCTCCTTGGTAACCTCTAACTCATCTACTTTAGATTTTTCATATGAAGAATTAAATGATGCATATGATGAGTTACAAGAGGTATATGATGAATTAGTTGAGAAGTTTAAAGAGTCGGTCATTAAAAACAAGAAAATCATTTTAGAGCTAAATGAGAAAAATGATTCACTCACTCAAGCTAATTCTAAATTTGAGAAAAAGATTTTAGGATTAAAAGATGAACTTAAATTCTTTCAAGATGAAAATGTTGATCTTAATAATCTTTTGTCTCAATGCAATAGTGAACACCAAAAGGTGTTAGGTGAGCTAAATGAGCTCAAAAAGTCCTTAAAAAATGTTGGTAGTGTCAAACATGAAGTAGGAGAATCCTCTAGAACACACCAACCTAAGAAAAGGACTAATTACTACAAACAAGGTAGCTACCCTAGACATAGTAGAGCTAAAAGAATTAGAAGTGTATGGGTTCCTAAGGAACTTGTAAAATCTAATAATATTATTGCTATGTCATCTTGGATTCCTAAGGGAACCAAGGTTTTGGGAGCTAACACTCATGGACCCAAAATGATTTGGGTACCAAAAACCAAGGTTTAATATCTTTGTTTGTAGGGGGAGCATTGCTACAAGGCCAAAGCACAAAGTCAAAACTCATGGTACCTTGATAGTGGATGCTCGAGACACATGACCGGAGACAAGAGTCGATTCATGGATTTAAAGCCAAAAAGTGGAGGAGTAGTAACATTTGGTGACAACTCCAAAGGCCACATTAAAGGTATTGGCTCCATAGGTAATCACTCTACCATTCTCATTGAAAATGTCTTATATGTCGATGGTCTTAAACATAATTTATTGAGCATAAGTCAATTGTGTGATAAAGGATTTAATGTTTTATTTGATAAAAATGGATGCAAAATTGTTGACATTAAATCTAATAATATTATGCTCATAGGTCATCGCATAGGAAACATATACATGGTGCATTTAGATGACATACATACATCTCGTGCATGTTTAGTTGCTCAAAATGAAAATGATGCATGGTTGTGGCATAGGAAGCTAGGACATGCTAGCATTAGTGTTTTGGAAAAACTAGTCTCTCTAAATCTAGTTAGAGGTTTGCCCAAAATTAAATTTTCAAATGACAAAATTTGTGATGCATGCTCTAAGGGTAAACAACATAAGTCTTCCTTTAAATCCATTAATGATGTTTCTACTAGTAGATGCTTACAATTAATTCACATGGATTTATTTGGGCCAATTAGGACTATGAGCTTGGGTGGTAAATCTTATGCATTTGTGTTAGTTGATGATTTTTCTAGATTTACTTGGGTTCTCTTTTTAAGTACTAAAGATGAGGCTTTGGAAAAATTCATCACATTTTCAAAATTAACCCAAAATGATCTTGAACTTAGAATTTCACACATTAGAAGTGATCATGGAACCGAGTTTCAAAATTTAGGGTTTGAAGAATTTTTGAATGAAAATGGTATTAGCCATAATTTTTCGGCTCCTCGAACTCCTCAACAAAATGGGGTAGTTGAGAGGAAAAATAGAACTTTACAAGAAATGGCTAGAACTATGCTTTGTGAAAATAATTTACCTAAATATTTTTGGGCGGAAGCCACAAACACCGCTTGTTATATTGTAAATCGAGTAATGATTAGGCCAATTTTAAAGAAAACACCTTATGAGATTTTAAAATCTAAAAAGCCTAACATTAGCTATTTTCACCCTTTTGGGTGCAAGTGTTTTGTTTTAAATAATGAAAAAGACAACTTAGGTAAATTTGATGCAAAAAGTGATGAAGCTATTTTTATAGGTTACTCTTTAACCTCTAAAGCCTATCGAGTATTTAACAAAAGAACTTTAGTAGTAGAAGAATCTATTCATGTTGTATTCGATGATAACCTCCTTCCTAGGAAGGATTCTTGTGATGATGATGATGTAGGAATCATAAATGCCTTTGATGGAGGTCAAACTTCAAAGAAGGATGAGATTCAACCAAAGGAAGAAGACACACAAGATCCACCTCTTGAAGCCTTGAAGGACTTGGCTATTGAGGAAAAGGAAGTGAGCTACCCAAGGGAGTTGAACTATGTCAAAGATGGTGAAATCTTGGGTGATCCATCCAAGGGGGTAACCACTCGTTCTTCTCTTAAATTAATGAACCATGTTGCATTTATCTCATGCATAGAGCCTAAAAACATAAAAGAAGCATTGAAAGATGACTTTTGGATTATGGCTATGCAAGAAGAGTTAAATCAATTTGAGAGAAGTAATGTATGGACATTAGTTGATAGGCCTAGTAATCAATCTACAATAGGAACTAAATGGGTCTTTAGGAACAAACTAGATGAGAGTGGTAACATTGTGAGAAATAAAGCTAGACTTGTAGCACAAGGTTACACTCAAGAAGAGGGAATAGATTTTGATGAAACCTATGCACCCGTAGCTAGGATGGAAGCCATTAGGATGTTGCTTGCATATGCATGTTATCATAATTTCAAGCTTTTTCAAATGGATGTTAAAAGCGCATTTTTAAATGGTTTTATAAATGAAGAAGTATATGTGGAACAACCACCGGGTTTTGAAGATTCAAAATTTCCAAATCATGTTTTCAAACTTACCAAAGCTCTTTATGGTTTAAAACAAGCTCCTAGAGCTTGGTATGAAAGGCTTTCAAATTTTTTGATTGAAAAAGGATTTGAAAAAGGTAAGGTGGACACTACACTTTTCATAAAAATGTATAAAAATGACATCTTAGTAGTTCAAATTTATGTTGATGATATTATTTTTGGTTCTACTAATGAATGTCATTGTCAAGAGTTTTCTAAGCTAATGCAAGGTGAATTTGAGATGAGCATGATGGGGGAGCTCTCATTGTTTTTGGGACTCCAAATCAAGCAAAAGAAGGATGGCACCTTCATCAACCAAGCAAAATACATAAAGGATATGCTCAAGAAGTTTGGCTTGGAGAATGCAAAGCCTCAAGCCACTCCTATGAGCTCATCTACAAAGCTTGACAAAGATGAAGGAGGTAAGTGTGTTGACTCTAAACTTTATCGTTCTATGATTGGATCTTTGCTTTACCTTACCGCAAGTAGACCGGATATATTGTTTAGTGTTTGCTTGTGTGCTAGGTTTCAAGCTAGTCCTAGAGAGTCTCACCTTATAGCCGTTAAGAGGATCTTTAGGTATCTTAGAGACACTCCTTGTTTAGGTCTCTGGTACCCTAGAGACTCTACCTTCAACCTTCATGCTTACTCGGATGCGAATTATGGGGGTTGCAAAATTGATAGGAAAAGTACTTCGGGAACTTGCCAATTTTTAGGTAGTATGCTCATATCTTGGTTCTCTAAGAAACAAAATAGTGTAGCCTTATCTACCACCGAAGCCGAGTACATATCCTTAGGGAGTCGTTGTGCTCAAGTTCTTTGGATGAAGCAACAACTCTTAGATTATGGAATTAAAGTTGGAACCATACCCCTAAAATATGACAACACTAGTGCAATATGCTTAACTAAAAATCCCATCCAACACTCTAGAACCAAACATATAGAAATAAGGCATCATTTCATTAGAGATCATGTTCTTAAGGAAGATGTGGTTATAGAGTATGTGGACACCTTGAATCAATTAGCGGACATTTTTACAAAACCCTTAGATAAAGAGCGTTTTTGGTCCCTTAGGAGAGAGTTAGGTCTAGCTAGCCTATCTTGACCTTTTTGGACCTCTTTTGTGCTTAAATTTGCTTGATCTTGTGAAATGCCATGTTGATGTGTTTAAACTCCTAATTTTATCCATGCTTATAGTTAGGGGGAGTATGTTTATGCTTAAATATGTTTTGCCTGCTCATTCATGACATTTATGCATGTTAGGCCTCTTAAAAGATCATTTTTCTGCATTTTTAGAGCCTCATCTGCACTTCCAGGCCCAGGTGTATCGAAACAGGTGAACCCGTTTCGATACGGATACCTTAAATCCAGCTCTGAGAGAAGGGCGTTTCGAAACGCCTCAAAAGCGTTCCGAAACGTTTTTGATTCTGCCAAGGGGGTGTATTGGAACGCGTTCCGATACGAGTCAAATGGTGTTTCGATACGGTCAACAGCGTATCGAAACGTTATGTTTATGGTTTTAAAATGGTCAAAACCCTAGCCGCCCGTTCCGAAACGGTCATGACCGTTCCGAAACGGCATCGCGGAATGCTTTATTTAGGGCTTTTAATGACATAATTTCACTTTTTATCAAACACCCAAAACCCTAAACCGCCTCCCTCTCTATAAATACCCTCTAAAACTCTTTGATTTTCACAAAATTGTGAGGGGTTTTACTCTTCAACTCAAGTCTAAGCAAGTTTCATCAATCTTGTGCAAGGATTTCTTCAAAATCATCCAAAATCCCAAATTAAGGTAATTTTTCAATTTTTTTCTTTCTTTCAATTCATGTTCGAATCTTAGGTTAGAATTTTTTTTTGTATAAATTATATGTTTTTGGTTGTGGGTTTTCAAAATCTTGTAAATTTTTTTTCAAATCTCAAAATTTTTTATTCGAATATAAATTTTTTCAATCGTATTTTTTTAAAACTGTTTTTATTTTAATTTTGTTTTCAAAAACCTAAGTGGGATTTATTATTGGATTGATTTTAATTATCAATGCATATACTTAATTTTAAAACACTTGCTTAATGTTTTTAGATGGCGGATCAATCGAACAAAAAGCGCAAGGCCGTTCAATCCGGTGATTCAAGCATTCGTCCGAACATCACTATGCTCTTTCAGAAATCTCTTAAAAATTCGGACGCGCGTGCTCGCTTTGCTTATGTCAAGGATTTCGCGGTTCGTAAGGAACGAGTCATTGATCTTGAGTTCCTCAATTCCGAGCGATTCCTTTTTCGTTATCTCCATCGTTTGGATGAGTGGAATCTCATGGATTTCTTGAGCCTTCCGGATGTTTGCTACAAAAATATGGTACTCATCTTTTACTCCAATGCTCGTTTTCTTTATGATGAGTCAAGAACCGAGATCATAGGAATTGAGTCATCCTTGCTAGGCAAAAAGATTGTTATCAATGTTGCTCTTTTGGAATCTGCTTTTAATCTTAAGAATATGGGTCTTGAGGATGAACGCCATTTTGGCACTTTCACCGGTAAAGCACTTAATTTGGATGTGCATGATCATGTTCTTCATTTGATGGTCTCTTGGTTTATTCGCCCTTCCAGTGGTAAATATTCCCATATCCGTCAAAGAGATCATTTTTGGTTAGAATGTTTCCGTAGGGGTGAGCGCCCAAATGTCCCTAAGATAATCTTTGCCGAGATAGTCAATAATATCAAGCTTATTGACACAAATGAGTTGACGTCCTTTACTTATGGCATTGTCTTGAGCGCCCTATTTCATCATCTTGAAATTGATTGTTCCTATGACTCTCCGGAACCTCGAAAGACCAAGATTGGTGAGTCATCCCTTCGTAAGTCCGGGTTTCAATATGTGAATGGTATTTGGGAAAGAGTTGATAGAGAAGCGGATCCTCCTCTCGTTGCTCCTCCACCGCAAGTTCAAGCCGCAAACAACGATGCCCTCACGGCCTTCCTTATCGAGCGATTCAATGCCTTGGACACTCGGATGAATGCTTTGGACACTAGCATTGCTTCGGGCTTTGAGACTATGGGCAATCGGTTGAAGAATGTCGAGGATCGTCTTCACTCTCTTGAAACTTCACATTCCAACTTGGACCTATCCTTCTCCACTCTTTATGGGCAATGGACGAAGTTTCACCGTTCTCAAACCAAGAACGATGATGATGATGATGACGAGGATGATGATGACGAGGCTTAGGAATTTCATATCATATCATATCATATTATTTATGCTTTTTAGGATTAAGATTGCATCTTTTTGTTTTCTCATGTTTTAGGACCTATGCTTATGGCTATTTTATTTTGGGATTTTATGTTTGAACTTCATGTTTGAATTATGTTTTGGATACTTTTATTATGAATTAATTCTATGGTTGCTTATTATTGCTTATTGGTACTAATCTTTTATCTTCTCTATGAGCTTATATTGTTCTTTTTGATCTAACAAAAAGGGGGAGAAGAAATTTAAGAGCCACAACACTAAAATTCGTTTTTAAATTTTAAAAGGTTTTTAAACTTAAACTTCAAATCAAATTTTTTTTTTCAAAACCTATCTTAAATTCAGGGGGAGTTAGAATATTTTCAAAACTTTCAAAATTCTCAAAAATTCTAACTTTGGTTTTGTTATATCAAAAAGGGGGAGATTGTGAAACAAATATTTTAATTTTGATATAACTAAAAACCTAAGGACTAAATCGAAAAAGTCAAAACAAATTTTAAGTCCTTAAAATATCCCCATATAATTTTAGTATTATGCCCAAGTTAAAAACATACACTTTCAAATAATTTTTCTAAGTGTTTCAAACCAAAGCAGTGTTTTTCAAGTACCCGTTTCGAAACGACCCTAAGGCGTTTCGAAACATTTTCACCACTGTCGACCACCGTTCCGAAACGTGTATCGAAACACTTGAAAGCGTTTCGAAACGGCACAACTCGTTTCGAAACTGTTCTTCATGTTGGATTTAAAAAGGGGTAAATTATTTCAAAATATTTCAGATTTTTAAGTATAAAAGGGGTGTTTCGAAACGGATCAAGCCCGTTCCGAAACGACCCTTTGACAGTAGCCATTCCGTTTCGAAACGGATCACTGCCGTTCCGAAACAGGGGCTAGGTTTCAGTTTGAAAATATGACCGTTGTATGTTTTAACCGATTTTATCAAAACCGTTAAGGCGTTTCGATACGGTCTAGGACCGTTCCGAAACGACCCTTTTACAGTGGCAAAACCGTTCCGAAACGGCCATAAGGCGTTTCGAAACGGGCTCTTAAATGCACCCCAACGACTCTTTCTATTTTAGTCCGTTCCGAAACAGGTTTCCCGTGTTCCGAAACGGGTTGGTGCAGACAGCATTAATGGTGGCAAGAGAGGGTTCCAACGGCTCCATTTATGTTCCCAACCACCCAAACGGCTAGAAATCAATGAGAAGGTATAAAAGGGACATCCAAAAGCATCAGCAACAACTATTGAACTTCAAGCAAACATCCAAACATCAAATTCAAGCATTTGAGCAAAAATCCCAAATTTGTGTAAAATCCCAATTTGTGTTCTTCATTCATATTTTGTAAAATTGGGTTGAGTGCTTGTATTGGGGCTATCATTTGTATTGAGAGATACCTAATTAGCCTTCAAATTTCTTTGTTTTATTGAGTGAGAGTTGGGTTGATTTTTGGGTAGAAAAATCAACCGATATTGTAAAGGGTTGCCTCCTTGTCCTAGAAAAGGGGAAGATCAATTTAGTGAAATTGTTGCAAATCCTTAGTGAGACTAAGGTAGTGAATGTAGAGTTCATTTGGAACTTGAACCACTCTAAATCCCTTGTTCTTCAATTTTTATTTGCCAATTTCCTCTAAAATCCTTTAAATTTCCAATTCACCCCCTCTTGGTAAATATCGATCTTTCGATCCACTCAACAAGATGGATTTGGTAAACTATAACAATTCCTCTCAAAGGATAAATGTTTACCCAAATACAATTTCAAACTCCCAAAACTCACAATACAAGATAAGAATAAAATCACAAGAGTTGGGTACAAGAATTTGACTATGAAGAGTACTAGGGTTTGAAATTTTTGTTTTGATGTTGCTTGTAGGTTCAATAGTTGTTGCTTGGTCAATTGAAGCTTGTTTTTATACCCTTGCATTGAATTCTAGCCGTTTGGGTAGTTGGGATCATCAATAGAGCCGTTGGGAGCATTTTTTCCGCAATAAATGCAGCTATGCAGCCTACCGTATCGGTACTCGAATAGGGCGTATCGATACCTGCATCAAAGAGGAAAGAGTCATTGTGTCTGAAAACAGAGCGTATCGATACGCATAGAAGGCGTACCAGTACGGTTTTAAGGGGCGTATCGGTACGGATGGTCGTGTCGATACGGTGTTTACTCACTGGAATCCCAAGTTTGATTTTCTTAAAGAGCGTATCGATACGCATACCAAGCGTATCGGTACGATATAACGGTCTTTTAAAAATTGGGAAACCAACCAACTAACAAGTAACGGTCGAAAAATTAAATGCAAAGATTTTTCAAAGATATGCTTATCGTATCGATACGGTTGCAAAGCATATCGGTACGGTTTCATTAAAAGAGTTTCCCATATGAATATCGCATCGATACGGGTTAACACCGTATCGGTACGCTAAGTCCATTAAAATTCCAGTGGCAAAAGCCCGTATCGATACGCCTGAGGGTATCGATACGCCTGGGTGTTTTTGTATAGTTTGGCTTGAAAATCAAAATTCCAGTGGCAAAAGACAGTATCGATACGCCTAAGGGTATCGATACGCCTGGACGTTTTTGCATAGTTTGGCTTGAAAAACATAGGAAAAGACTTAGAAAATTTTCATATGTTTAAGAGCTTGTCTTGAGATATTATTTTGTTTAAAATACTTGTCAATTGTGAGACTTTAAAGAATACTTAAAAATTTATTGTTTTGCAAATTGATCCTTAAGTTTATATGTTATATCAAAATCAATTTTGGTTTCACAATCTCCCCCTTTTTGATATAACAAAACCACAAATAAATTTTTAAGTTTTTGAAACTTTGAAAAGCTTTCTCCCCCTTAAATTAAGATAGATTTTCAAAAATAAAAAATTGACTCTATGATTATTCTCCCCTTTTTGTTAGACCAAATATAAATACAAGGATAATAGCAACATAATAGCAACAATAATTCATTAAACTTAAAGCAATCATACGAGTTCAAATGCATAAACTTCAAAGTAAACATAATAGTCCAAATGCATAAACTTCAAAGCAAACATCATAATTTAAACTTTAAAATCCTAAAACATAGATAATAGGCATAGACTTAGATCCTAAAAACAAGAGTGCAATAACAGAATATAAAAGACAAAATGCCATAAGATGATATGCATAAACTACTCGTCCCCCTCTTCATCATCATCGTCCTCGTCATCTTCTTCTTCATCATCTTGAGAGGGTTGATTCCTTCGGTTTTGGTTGAGCCAAGTACCATGGAAGGCGGTAAGAGAGATATCCATGGAGTTTTGGCGAGAAGCCATGGTTTCCATTTTCTTCTCCATACTTTTGACGCGATCTTCCAAGGATGTGAATCTAGTATCCATCGCGGTAAACCCGGCTTCCATGGAAGTGAACTTCTTATTGAGGAAAGTCATAAGAGTGCCCATGGAAGAGGAATCAATCGGAGCACGGCGAGAGCTCGAAGAAGCACGAGAAGCATCGACCAGAGCATCTTGTGGAGGATCTTGAGTGGTACGAACCCATTCATTATCAACATAAGAGAAACCGGAACGAGCTAGAAAACGCTCATCTATGGGTAGGCCAAGGGTTTCGGGATAGTCATGGGAACAATCAACGTCAAGGGAATGAAATAGATAACTCAAAGCCGTAGAGTAGTAAAAGGATGTGACTTGTTTGGTGTGACGGTGTTGGACTAAATAGACAAGGTCGGCAAACATAATTTGACAAAGATTTGGACGTTGACCTTCTCTAAAACACCTAAGCCAAAAATCATCTGTTTGACAAATAGTTGAAAATTTCCATCCCGATGGATGAAAAAACCAAGAGACAAGAAGATGAAGGATACGGTCATGAGCATTTAAAACTATTGCTGAGCCTAAAGGACCCGTACCCAAGGATTTCTCATCATCAATGCCAATATTTTCAAAACCAAAGACATTACATAAAAGTTTTTGATCAATTGTAAAGGTTTTGCCCATAACAGAGGATTCAATAGCAATGACATTCTCCTTAGCTTCATCATGAACACATAAAGCATTTGTAAAGAATACGATGACCAAATTCCTATAGAGAATAGGAGGAATGCTTAAAAAATTCAGAAATCTCCATTGCTTAAGTAAAGGGAGGTATTAAAATTTGAACCGGGCAGAATTTAAAAACGGGACAGACACAACACGTTCTTCCCTAAGGTTCATACCTTGAAAAAGTTTGTATCGTTCTATATCGCCAACAATGGGAAAACTTAATTGGATAATATAAGGAAGATTAGGTGTAGGGTTACCCTCGACATCCTCATTAGGATTGGAAGTAGAACGATAACGCTTAGTTCTCTTTTTCGATGGTGCCATAACCCTGAAAACACATCAAAAAGCGATTCGAATATGTATGCAATTAACATCCTATTCAATCCAATAAATTCTAATAATTCAAGGTAATTGTAAAAAGAAATTTAATTGTAAAAATATATTCACAAGTCTAAATTTTTTTTAAAAAAACAGTAAAAAAATACGAATAGAAGATATATTCGAATGAAAAATTTTGATTTTTAAGAAATTTTTTTATGAAAAAGTTGAAACCCATAAAATAAAAACATGTTTTGTACAAAAATTAAGTTGAAACAAATATAAAAATCAAACGAAAATCAAAGAAAATAAAAAAAGAAGAGTTTTATACCTTGAACTTTAGATTGGATGAATGAGTTGATGTGAATGCACAAGATTTGTTGACAAAGCTTAGCCTTGATTTGGAGATTAAAAACCCTCAAAGAATTTTTAAGATTGATGGTAAAAATTGAAGGATTGAGGGGTTTTTTATAGGGTATTACGGCTAGGGTTTTGGAGAGAAAAAATGGGTTTTTGTTTTTTAAAGCTTTTTAACAATTGCTGCCCTAAATAGCCTCTCCGTCGAGACCGTATCGATATGCTATACACGCGTATCGATACCCTTTAACCCTAATTTTTTATTCTACGTTACTATCGTATCGATACACAGGACCATATCAGTACGACTTGGCTTTGACTATTTCCCTTGACTTTAACCGTATCGATACGCGGGGTCGTATCGATACTCTTTCAGCTTCAAAGTTTCCCAGTTATGAACCCGTATCGATACGCTTCAGCCGTATCGATACCCCTTTACCAGATTAGGCATTTTTGACAGATTTAAGTGCAAAAATCCAACTTGAAACGTCCCTAAATGCATGTACATGTCCTATGAACAAGTTTCAAGGGCTAAACTTAATGCATACTCCCCCTAGCAACATGCATAGAAGCAAAAAGAACAAAATTAACACAAGCATGAATCACAAACAATTTCAAGCAAATTTTTGACGTTTTGGGACCTAGAATGGGTCAAGAAAGGCTAGTTAAACCTAACTCTCTCCTAAGGATCCAAAAACGCTCTTTATCTAAAGGCTTTGTGAATATATCCGCTAATTGGTTCAATGTGTCAACATATTCTATAACAACATCATTTTTCAACACATGATCTCTAATGAAATGATGTCTAATTTCTATGTGTTTAGTTCTAGAGTGTTGGATGGGATTCTTAGTGAGACAAATGGCACTAGTGTTGTCACACCTAAGGGGTATGGTTTCTATTTCAACACCATAATCTAAGAGTTGTTGCTTCATCCAAAGGACTTGAGCACAACAACTCCCTAAGGATATGCACTCCGCCTCGGTGGTAGATAAGGCTACGCTATTTTGTTTCTTAGAGAACCAAGATACGAGCATACTACCTAAGAATTGGCATGTCCCGAAAGTACTTTTCCTATCTATCTTACATTCCCCATAATCCGCATCCGAATAAGCATGAAGGCTAAAAGGGGAATATTTAGGATACCAAAGGCCTAAGTTAGGTGTGTCTCAAATGTATCTAAAAATTCTCTTAATGGCAACTAAGTGTGATCCTCTAGGACTAGCTTGAAACTTAGCACACAAGCAAACACTAAACATGATATCCGGTCTACTTGCGGTAAGGTAAAGCAAAGAACTATCATGAATCTATAAAGCTTAGAATCAACACACTTACCTCCTTCATCTTTGTCAAGCTTTATGGAAGAGCTCATAGGTGTGGCTTGAGGTTTTGCATTCTCCAAGCCGAACTTTTTGAGCATGTCATTTACGTATTTAGCTTGATTAATGAAGGTGCCATCTTTCCTTTGTTTGATTTGGAGTCCCAAAAAGAATGAGAGCTCCCCCATCATGCTCATCTCGAACTCACCTTGGATTAGCTTAGAAAATTCTTTACAATAACACTCATTAGTAGAACCAAAAATGCTATCATCAACATAGATTTGTACTACTAAGATGTCATTGTTATATCTTTTTTATGAAGAGTGTAGTGTCCATCTTTCCTTTTTCAAAACCCTTTTTAATTAAGAAATTTGAAAGTCTCTCATACCAAGCTCTAGGAGCTTGTTTTAAACCATAAAGAGCTTTTGTTAGTTTAAACACATGGTTTGGAAATTTTGAATCCTCAAAACCCGGTGGTTGTTCAACATACACTTCTTCATTTATAAAACCGTTTAAAAAGGCACTTTTCACATCCATTTGAAAAAGCTTGAAATCATTATAACATGCAAATGCTAAAAGTATCCTAATGACTTCCACCCTAGCTACGGGTGCATATGTCTCATCAAAATCAATTCCCTCTTCTTGGGTATAGCCTTGAGCAACAAGCCTAGCCTTGTTTCTCACTATATTACCACTTTCATCTAATTTATTCCTAATTACCCATTTAGTTCCTATAGTAGATTGATTACTAGGCCTTTAAACTAATGTCCAAACTTTACTTCTCTCAAATTGATTTAATTCCTCTTGCATGTCCAAAATCCAAAAATCATCTTTTAAAGCTTCTTTAATATTTTTTAGGCTCAATGCATGAAAGAAATGCAACATGGTTCATTAATTTTAGAGAGGATCTAGTAGTTACCCCCTTGGATGGATCACCCAAGATTTCACCACTTTTGACATAGTTGAACTCCCTTGGGTAAGATACCTCATTTTCCTCGAGAGTCAAGTCCTTCAAGGCTTCAAGAGGTAGATCTTCTGTATCCTCATATTTAGTTGGAACCTCATCCACCTTTGACGTTTGTCCTCCATCAATGGCATCAAGGATTCCTACATCACCATCATCACAAGATTCTTTCCTCGGAAGGAGGTTATCACCGAAAACAACATGTATAGACTCTTCTACTACTAAAGTTCTTTTATTAAATACACGATAGGCTTTAGAGTTTAAAGAGTACTCTAAGAAAATAGCTTTATCACTTTTAGCATCAAATTTACCTAAGTTTTCTTTACCATTATTCAAAACAAAACACTTACAACCAAAATGATGAAAATAGCTAATGTCATGCTTCTTAGATTTTAAAATCTCATAAGGTGTTTTCTTTAAAATTGGCCTAATCATTACTCGATTTATAATATAGCAATCGATATTTGTGGCTTCCGCCCAAAAATATTTAGGTAAATTATTTTCGCAAAGCATGGTTCTAGCCATTTCTTCTAAAGTTCGATTTTTCCTCTCAACTACCCTATTTTGTTGAGGAGTGCGAGGTGCGGAAAAATTGTGGCTAATCCCATTTTCATTTAAAAACTCATCAAAACCTAGATTTTGAAATTCGGTTCCATGATCACTTCTAATGTGAGAAAATTTAAGTTCAAGATCATTTTGAGTTATTTTAGAAAATGTGATGAATTTTTCTAAAGCCTCATCTTTTGTACTTAAGAATAGAACTCAAGTAAACCTAGAATAGTCATCTACAAGCACAAAGGCATATGATTTACCACCAAAGCTTATTGTTCTAATAGGCCCAAAAAGATTCATATGAATCAATTGTAAACATCTACTAGTAGAGACGTCATTAATGGATTTAAATGAAGTTCTATGTTGTTTACCCTTTGAACATGCATCACAAATTTTATCATTAGAAAATTTAAGTTTGGGTAAACCTCTAACTAGATTAAGGGAAATTAATTTCTCTAAGACACTCATGCTAGCATGTCCTAATTTTCTATGCCAAAGCCATGAGTCATGTTCATCATGTGCAACTAAGCATGTATGGGATGAATGGATGTCATCTAAATGCACCATGTAGATATTGCCTATTCTATGTCCTATGAGCATTAGTTGAGTTGTTTTAATGTTCACAATTTTGCAACCACTTTTATCAAATAAAACATTAAAACCCTTATCAAATAATTGACTAATGCTCAATAAATTATGTTTAAGACCGTTGACATACAAAACATTTTCAATGAAAATAGAGGAGTGATTACCAATGGAGCCTATTCCTTCAATGTGGCCTTTGGAGTTGTCACCGAAAGTTACCACTCCACCACTCTTTGGCTTTAGTTCCATGAATCTACTCTTTTCACCGGTCATATGTCTTGAGCATCCACTATCAAGGTACCATGAGTTTTGGCTTGAAGCTTTGGCCTTGTAGCAATGCTCCCCCTACAAACAAAGAAATTAAGCCTTGATTTTTGGTACCCAAATCATTTTGGGTCCATGTGTGTTAGCCTTCAAAATTTTGGTTCTTTTAGGAATCCAAGAAGCAATAACATTCATATTATTAGAAATACTGAGTTCCTTAGGAACCCAAACACTTCTAACCTTTTGACCTCTAGATTGCTTATGAAAATTTCTTTGTTTAAGAATAAAAGGTTTTCTTTTCACATATTGGGATTTTGAAGAGTTTCCTTTTTCAAAATGGTTTTTCCCAATAGCAATTGATGTTTTAAGATTATCCACTTCCTTTGTATGATAATCTTGAAAATCGGAAAGAAGTTTTTCAAGTTCAAGATTTTTTGTTTTGAGATCATTTGAAAGATTTACTAAAAATAAAACTTTCTTTTCCAATTCGGAGTTAGTTTTTGAAAATGTTTCATTTTGATTTTTCAAATCGGAAATAGTTTTCTTGTTTCTCAAAATGGATTCTTTATATTTCCTACTAACTCATCGTAAACCTCTTGCAATTCATCATAAGCATCTTGAAGCTCATCAAAGGTAAAATCAAAATTAGATGATTTAGGATTTACCTTTGGTTCATCGTCAATGGCCATGAGACAAAGATTGGCCACTTCCTTCTCCTCCTCGGATGACTCATCGTCACTCCAAGTTGATACTTGAGCTTTGAGCTTGTTCTTCTTCCCAAAGCTCTTCCTCTTCAATTGAGGACATTCGGAACGAATATGGCCGGGCTTTTTGCATTCATAGCAAGTGATTTGGTCCTTCTTCTCTTCCTTACACTTGCTCTTGAAGTCTCCTTTTCTAATGAACTTTCTCCCATGATTGGACTTCATGAAGCGAGTGAACCGTTTGGCCAACATGGTCATCTCCTCATCTTCATCTTCACTTGAATCGCTTTCATGATATGAAGCTTTAAGAGCGATTCCAACCTTCTTCTTCTCAACATCCTTCTTCTCAACCATTTTCTTTTCTTCTTCTCTTCCCTTCCTCATGATCTCATGGGTGAGTAGAGATCCAACAAGAGCATCAAGCTTGAGAGTCTTCAAATCTCGAGCTTCAATAATAGCCGTTCTCTTGCTATCCTATGACTCCGGAAGAGAGTATAACAATTTCCTCACTAGTTTGTCTTCGGGGATGATCTCACCGAAACCCTTCAATCCATTGACAATGACCGAGAATCGATCAAACATCTTGGAAACACTTTCATCGGGATCCATCTTGAAATTTTCGTAGCTTAGATTGAGTAGCCCAATTTTTGTTTCCTTGACATCACTAGTTCCCTCATATGTTGTCTCGAGGGTGTCCCAAACCTCCTTTGCATTTTCGATCGAAGACACCTTGGAGTAGATATCTGGACCAAGTGCACAAAAGATTACATGAAGAGCTTTATCATTCACTTGCATCCTTCTTCGTTCGTCTTCCGTCATCTCGGCTTTCACCTTTGGGACAAGTCTTGCTTCACTATCTCTCTTCATGGGAATGTATGGACCTTCTTCAACCACATCCCACACCATGTAGTCGGTAGACTTGATAAAGAGCCTCATCCTATTCTTCCAATATGAGTAGTTATCCCCATTGAAGAATGGTGGCTTGGTGGTAGATTGGGACTCGTAGAGGTTGGAGTTGGAGGTGGATGCCATTGCTTGACTAGTTGTTGATCAAACTTTCCTAGAATCGACTCAAGAGGGTTGTAATCATTCCAATGAGTGTAGCTCTGATACCAATTATTGAGTTGATCACACAATTGCAAATGGCCAAGAGGGGGTGAATTGGCAATTAAAATTTTGATAGGGGGTATGAGTGAAAAATAAAAGGTGACACAAGTGGTTAGAGTGGTTCAAGTTCTCCAAATGAACTCTACATCCACTACCTTAGTTCCCACCAAGGATTTTCAACCAATTCACTACTTGAATTCTTCCCCTTTTCTTGGATGAGGAGGTAACCTTACAAATTGATTAAGCTTTCTACCCAAAGCTTAATCCACTCACTTTTACAAAGAGATGGATTTGGTAAACTCTAACAATTCCTCTCAAAGGATAAATGTTTACCCAAATACAATTTCAAACTTTCCAAACTCACAATACAAGATAAGAATAAAATCACAAGAGTTGGTTACAAGAATTTGACTATGAAGAGCACTAGGGTTTGGAATTTTTGCTTTGATGTTGCTTGTAGGTTCAATAGTTGTTGCTTGGTCAATTGAAGCTTGTTTTTATACCCTTGCATTGAATTCTAGCTGTTTGGGTAGTTGGGATCATCAATAGAGCCGCTGGGAGCATTTTTTCTGCAATAAATGCAGCTCTGCAGCCTACCGTATCGGTACTCGAATAGGGCGTATCGATACCTGCATCAAAGAGGAAAGAGTCATTGTGTCTGAAAACAGAGCGTATCGATACGCATAGAAGGCGTACCAGTACAGTTTTAAGGGGCGTATCGGTACGGATGGCCGTATCGATACGATGTTTACTCACTGGAATCCCAAGTTTGATTTTCTTAAAGAGCGTATCGATACGCATACCAAACGTATCGGTACGGTATAATGGTCTTTTAAAAATTGGGAAACCAACCAACTGACAAGTAACGGTCGAAAAATTAAATGCAAAGATTTTTCAAAGATATGCTTATCATATCGATACGGTTGCAAAGCGTATCGGTACGGTTTCATTAAAAGAGTAGCCCAGATGAATATCGTATCGATACGGGTTAACACCGTATCGGTACGTTAAGTCCATTAATATTCTAGTGGCAAAAGCCCGTATCGATACGCCTGGGCGTTTTTGTATAGTTTGGCTTGAAAATCAAAATTCCATTGGCAAAAGACAGTATCAATATGCCTAAGGGTATCGATACGCCTGTGCGTTTTTGCATAGTTTGGCTTGAAAAACATAGGAAAAGACTTAGAAAGTTTTCATATGTTTAAGAGCTTGTCTTGAGATATTATTTTGTTTAAAATACTTGTCAATTGTGAGACTTTAAAGAATACTTAAAAATTTATTGTTTTGCAAATTGGTCCTTAAGTTTATATGTTATATCAAAATCAATTTTGGTTTCATAGATATAATAACACATTTAGTCCTTCATATTTATACATTCAATCAATTTAGTCATAATTCGAAACAATTCATTAAATTTAGCCCTCGTTATTTACGCATCCTTTCAATTTGGCCCTTAAAGAAAAATTCCAAAGTATGGTAACATGATAAATAATTACACTTAAATTTTTATAGGAACTCGAAAACTCGACTCAAATTGAAAATATTTCAAATAAAGTTTAAGTTGTAAAATATGACGTGTCAACTCAAATAACTCGAAATTTTTTTACTCGACTAGATCGAACACTCACCTCTATCTTAAGATATGACACGTCAACTCGAATAACTCGAAACATTCGAATATTTTAAATCATTTTTTTCTTTTAAATCGAATATTTTTTAAAATAGAATATTTAATATTTTCGTATTTAAATCACATCGAGTATTTAGTAACTACTTTAAATGTTCGATTTAAAAGAAAAAAATGATTTAAAATATTCCATATTTAATTAAATTTTTATAGGAACTCGAAAACTTGACTCGACTCGTAAAAATTTCAAATAAAGTTTGAGTTGTAAAATATGACGCGTCAACTCGAATAACTCAAATTTTTTTGACTCGACTCGATCGAACGTTCACCTCTATCTTAAGATATGACGCGTTAACTCGAATAACTTGAAATATTCGAATATTTTAAATCATTTTTTTCTTTTAAATCACATCGAATATTTAATAACTACTTTCAATATTCGATTTAATTTAAAAATATTCCATTTAAAAGAAAAAATTGATTTAAAATAGTCAAATATTTAAAGTAGTTATTAAATATTCTAATATTTTAAAAAAATTAAAGTAGTTATTAAATATTAGAATATTTTAAATCATTTTTTCTTTTAAATCGAATATTTTTAAATTAAATTGAATATTTAAATTAGTTATTAAATATTCGATGTGATTTAAATATGAAAATATTAAATATTCTATTTTAAAAAATATTCGATTTAAAAGAAAAAAATGATTTAAAATATTTGAATATTTCGAGTTATTCGAGTTGACGCGTCATATCTTAAGATAGAGGTGAGCGTTCGGTCGAGTCGAGTAAAAAAATTTTGAGTTATTCGAGTTGACGCGTCATATTTTACAACTCAAAATTTATTTGAATTTTTTTCGATTCGAGTCGAGTCAAGTCGACTCGAGTTTTGAGTTCCTATAAAAATTTAATTGCAATTATTTATCATGTTACCATACTTTGGAATTTTGCTTCAAAGACCAAATTGAAAAAATGCGTAAACAATGAGGGCTAAATTTAGTGAATTGTTTCAAATTAAGACTAAATTGGTTGAATGTATAAATATGAAAGACTAAATGTGTTATTATACTCAATTTTATAACAGACACTTAACGAGATTTAACGTCTAGTTACCATTTTGTTATAAAACATAAAGTTTAATTGCCATTTTGTGATTTTTGAAAGTTTGGTTACCATTATATTTTTTTACCAAAGTTCAGTGACCATCTGTGTACTTTACTTAATAATTTAACCTAAAAATGATGCAAATTTGAAATTTCGTGGGCCTTTTTCCTAGACCTCCATAAAACAACAAATAGATCTTTCATATTTGGCAGGCTCGTTCTAAAAGTTGTGGAGGCCCTGTGTTACTCTTTAAAATGAGGTCTTTAAAATATTTTAAAATAAGACGAAATTGTAAAATATCAAAATTTATCATATTACGATTGTTTCTTACAAAATAAAAAAATCTAAGCATATGAAACTAAGACAATAAAAAGTGTAACTTATATGAGAATACTGATAAATTTATGATACTAAAAAAAAGAATAACTTATATCCCAACAAAAAAATAACAGAAGAATAAGCACTATACATTCAACAAAACCACCGAATTAGAGAAGAAACAACCTTCAAATTCTTAAAATCTTCAAATTTCCCAATTAGAAATTTAACCTTCAAAACACTAATTAAAAGTTATAGTATGAACTTTCTTTTTCGGTTTTTAAACGATGAATATCACTAATTAATAGTTGAATCTAAAGTAATTGAAGAAGATTGAAACTAGGATGGAAATAAATAAATAAAATTTGTCTGTTAAATACCATAAATTTAGTGGTTCTTTTAAGAAGAATTAGGTACAATTAAGTTCTTAAGATAATAAAAGAAAAAAAATATTTTTTTTGTTGAATCTTGCCATGGAAATAGATAAGGGAGAGATAACAAGTGTTTTCTTAGTTGATGCAGGGAACAAAAAATTGATGAAAAAAGAGAATTGATATAAAAATTGAAATGAATAAATTTTTCACTGAGTTTTCTTCACGCGTGCGTATCATACGAAATATATTTTTTTGAGCTGATTTTTTTTTCAAAGTGTAGTGCTCCTAAATTTTGAGGCCATGTGACATGTCATATGCCACACTTATAAATGGACGGACATGATATTTAAATTCTCAATGTTATTCTTTTAGCAAAATAAAAAATTTTCTTTAAATAAAAATTGTCTCTTTACATCTCTCATCATTTATAATTGTTGCTTGAACGCACTAACTAACTGCATAACATTTATTATGTGTTGATCATTTTATTATAATGCTTAAAATAATTTACTTAAGTGCAAATTAAATACAAACTCAAAAGACATGGGCTTGTGTCTTGAAACCAAAAGAAAGGCCACATAAACAATCACCTTAAATAAAACCAACAAAGAGTATTAACAAGGCCTGATCTTTGCCACGGTTTAGGCCCTGTCCCAAGAAGAAAATTTCGTTTCTTTCAACCCCATATTGAATACGCTTCGCTCGATCCCAACTCCCAAAACTTCCATAAATTGCCGCAGTTTCCAATTTTCGACGGCCTGCCCCCGACCTCCTCCTCCACATTTCTTCAGCTTCCCAAGCAACAACAAGCTCTTGTTTTTCTTTTCTGAATTGTATATATAAACAAACGATTAATAGGTGGAAGGGAAGGAATGGGAGAAGGGAGAGAAGGAGACTGGGAGTGCAGCGGATGCAAGAACAGGAATTACGCCTTTAGATCTTTCTGCAACAGATGCAAGCTGCCTCGTCTTCTCGTTGACACCAAAACCCCTGCTGATTCCAAATGGCTTCCTCGTATTGGTGATTGGATCTGCACTGGTCAGTTCATACTTCTTTCTCTTCCCATCCTTTCTTATTATTATGTTGATTCAATTATTAAAGGTGGGTTCTTTGGTAAAACTTTGGGTTATGTAGTTTATATGTGTTTTGAGGTGATATAGAACAAAGGGCATGCAAAGATTAGATATTTCTTTCCCTAATTGTTGACAAAGTTTCCATTTTTATGAATGCAATCTGTTGAATGAAATATGTAGTGATATGTGTGCTTTGTGAAGTTGAGGTTAGGTAATCAGTATCAATTAGGTTGAGTGGTTTGTGTTTTTTGTATGTGTACTTTGGTACTATGGGATGAACTTGTTGGTGTGCGTATGTGCTTGGCTTCCTTGTCCTCTTCGTCGCTGCATTCTGGGTTGGGGTGTGTGTGGCAAATGGATCAATAGCTTGCACTAACAACAATTATGCATCAAGAGAAAAGTGCAAAAAGTGCGGGCAACCGAAGGAGGTAGCAGCGATGCCGGCAATTGCAATTCCCGGAGCTTCTCTCCCGACTTATTCACATTATTTTGCCAGGCCCCGAGGAATACTGGAACAAAAGATGAATGTTGGATTTGTAGGCTGTGGTTCTCCCCATCAGTTGCTTCCTTTGAGTTCCAACTGGCATGTAGGTAGTGCTGATAATTACGGACTTCAGTCAGCCTCCACATGGCCTTTAGCTGGAAACCAAACTCCCGGGGTTCCATATGCCACTCCTGGTAATCAGCCGCTTTCTGTTCCAAAGGGATGGAGAAATGGTGACTGGATTTGCAACTGTGGCTTCCATAATTACTCTTCACGTTCACAGGTCGTATCTTACTGCCTAAACTGGATTATGTTTTCTTCTTTATGCTTGTTACAAATTCTACAAAGTACTCCATGTCATTATTTCCTGACCAATCTGGTTATATTGCAGTGCAAAAATTGCAATGCTTCCATACCACCAGGTACATTCATTTGCTTTGTTTTGGTTTTAATGCTTATATTCTGATCTGCCTGTTGGTTCTACTACTACTGATTGAATCTTTACCCTTTTCTTTGTTTTCCTTTTTTGGGGTTTTATAGCACTTGGAACTAAGCGATTAGCATCTGAAGAATTTGTACATGATTGGGATCATAAAAGATTGAATTCAGGACATGTAAGTAATCAGTTTCTGTTGTGACATGTATAATTAATGTTATTTTCCAGCAGTTTTTTTACTTTTTTATCTACTGAACTACTGTTGCTCTTTTCTGTGTTTGCAGGGACCTGGATTAGATCAAATAGTAGGAGCCACCAGCGACCCGAAACCCGGAGCATATCCTTCCTATCCAAGTCTAAACCCTGTTGTCGCTTCAAATTGGCCAGGGCCCGTTCCATTCCCTCCTCAAGCTGCAACAACAGCCCTTCTTGGAAAAGGGTAAATTTCAATTAAGCTGATCTCTTATATACATGCTTTTCATATATGTTGGACAAATTAGTGATTCATTTCGTTTGGTAGATAATATCTTTATTTTATTATACTTTTCAATCCTTTAATCTTGTTGGATATTGTAACTGATTTTTAGCTTCTGGAACTGCTTCTGGGATTGATTTTGTTTGCTTCTAGAGTGCAATTTTCAGTTCTCTTGCTTCTTACTGATTGTATGCTTCAATTTAGTAGTCTAAAGTGATGGTCACTTAGTTGGTAACGTATTATGAACTTCTGTGTTTAGAATCCAATCAGGTTTGTGTTCAGTTTTTTGCGTTAAGATGCTGAGTAATATGTCTAGAAAATATGATATTTTTCATGGGATTCAGATGATTGCTTTTGAAATCTACAAATTTTAACATCCTCCATATATCAGAGCAAAGCAATGGCGAAGTGGAGATTGGATGTGTGCAAAATGCAACAATCACAATTATGCATCTCGAGCTCAATGCAATAGGTCAGTAGATATATTAGTGGCTTTTACATGCTGAATTATGCAAGCATTGTGAACTGCCGAGACATGATGTTATTGATGTGCCTTGTACCCATCAATAATTTGATCATTTGATGTCTGAAGTGATTTACCATTAGAAAAGATTAATGGTTGCCTGCTCAAGATTTTTTTCTTTGTTCTGTTGGTTTCTCGGACACCAATTACTTAAAGCATTGCATGAAATGTATAAGATAATTGTGGAAACTTTTATATCATAAGACATCCACTTCATTGCTTCTTTGTAAAGCTAGGGGTGAGTCCCTAATGCTCTGATCCTTGACCCTCATTGGGAGGGTAACACCAATAGGTTGACAGTTTGACACTGCAAACTTCACTCGGAAGATCATGCACTTTATTTCGGAGAAAACTCACATGTCGGTGGTTAATTTTCCTTGTACAGGTGTAAGACTCAGAGAGACACTGTGACTCAGCCGGTAAATGCTACATTGTCACCATTTAATACCGGTTTTGATTCATGAAGATTTCTCTGGTACATCGCTCAGGTTCTTTTGTTTTTCTTTCTCCTTATTTTTATGTACAACAAAAAACCAAAAGCTATAGGTTTTGCTTTTCATTAGCTATGATAGCGATTAGGAGTTTTGAATTGAGTATGGTGCAGAGCTTTATATAACTTTTGTATAATACTAAATTGTATAATTTGACTTGTATTTCATGTATAAGTGGTTGAAAACCTTGTGGTGTATATGCATATAATTCGTCGGACTGAGATCTAACTGCTATGGCAGCTTTCTATTTGTTTCTTTGTTGATCTGGTAGTGATTATAAAGAGGGGTTTGGGAAGGTGAGGATGTCCGATGAGGATCACGGTCTCGAACCTTGGATCCTATGAAGGATTTATTATTATCGAAATGAACAAGGCAAGTGGTAGAGATGTTATACTAGCAATATTGAGTAGATTTTTTCGGTATTATATTTTGGATGAGCTTTGAGTTTTATTAACCAGAGCACTCTAACACCGGACATTTACTGTCCGAATATGGAATCGATAATGTCTGTCTTCAATGCCTTCGAGTCTCGTAGTTTCTCATTTTGAAGAGCTTACAAGACAGATATTGCAAGAAAAGCTTGTAGATAATTTGTGGAAGCAGTGGACAACAACAAATAAAAGCTTAATCAACCATTTCAGGATCATTTAGGAACCAACAACTAGTGGATTCAGGTCTAGAAATTTGGGGCCGAAGCTTGCTCAAAGAACGTAGAATATGCAAGAACAGTCTCGCCTTTGGGTAAATGAAAGGAAAAGGTTGTGTTACATACAATGATGAACAAAACAAAAATACAGAAACAAATAGAAAGTGGCACCCAAGAAACACTTGTACTGTTCCGGGAATGTTTTCCCGGTGTCCTAAAAGCCACTGTAGCACCCATCGACGCCGCTCCCTCCACGGTTGCTTCTATAATGGATAAGAGAGAAAAAGCTGCTGGCCGTCTTCGACGAGTATTCTCACAAGGTGGATGGTAAAATGGTTTTCCGTTCAGGATCCACCGGATTGACATCAAGTACACCAAACCACTATCTACTGTTATCCGGTTCGAACTGAATTCTACTTTTTAATTTATAATTAATTTTAGTTTTTTATAATGTCAAAATAAATATTTTATATTTAGAGTAATGAAAATAACGTTAAATTATTAATTAATTAATTTTAATTTTAATTCTACATTTAGAATATTATTGTTATTATTAATAAACTAATTTTTCTTCAACTACAAACCATATATCATTATTTGAATATATCAATCTCGATATTTTATTAGTTCATATATATTATCAATTACAATCTGAAACAAATGATTCTACTAATTTACAAATCTACATCTCATAAAAATATAGATTACTTAAATCTTCATACTGAAACCAGAAGTTTAATGTAAAACAAACTCACATTTATATCATGAAAATGTTTTCATATATCAAGTAATTGGAACTGGCATAACCACTTCATTACTGGAGCTGCTAGCACTCGAGACCCGATTCCCCTCCCCGTATGCCTTTTTCTTGATGAACTCGATGCAATCCGCCACGGCTTCGCTATGGTGAGCGTCAGCCGGCCGGTAATATTTCCACGGGGTTGCAGTAGTACTGGCAGATGAGGTAGCATGTGGATGTGTGGCCGCCTTCGTGAGAGCCGATAACACTATGAAGCGAAAAACTGCTTCTCGGAAACGCTCGAGCAGACTCATCGGTGAAAAACGTCTGGTCTTGTTTCTCCCTTTCATCTTCGGCATGCATAGATTACTGCTCCTCATTTTCTTGGGGCTGCCTCTGGTTTTTCTCTCCATATTCTTTGCTTGTTTGCCTTTGATAGTAGAATCTAATGCATTATATATAGGTGCATGATTTTTTGTTGTTTAGCTTTAGCTTACCAAATTAAACACACATGTTGTTTAGTTTTGTTTCCTGTGGGACCTGGAAAGCTTAATCAAAGTGTCAGAAACTTTGCTGGAAAATGCTAGGAATCAGTTGGTTAAGACTTAAAAGTCAATACTAATCAGAATAGAACAGCAGGCAAAACCAGGTTTTATAGTATTAGTTTGTCTTGTAATGTCTCATGACAACTCAACAATGCATGTTAGAGTTAAAACACACCATAACCCAACTTGGTCCTAAATTGACTTGTTTCATAGTCAAGTTCATGCATAGGAAACTAGGAATTCCATGATCTTAACAGCTGCATTACAATGAAGTAACCTTGAACTTAGGGTTTAGTCCAGTTGATTCATACAATCACTTTTAGACACGGCGTTCATCGGTATTGGAGCTCGAATCTGCAACCCTTTGCCTTGAGTTCAAGACTCAAGTTGTGCATATTGACAGTTTTTTTTTGGCCTTGACTGGTACTGTGCTAAGGCACATGGTTACATGTGCATACGTTCATGGCTAGCCACAACTACATTAAATTCAGACCAGCCGACTTACCGACCATAGAAGGACCCTTTTTTTTTTGTATTTTACCCTCTTTGAATAAGACATGAAAAAATACAGTGTTCTTGCAGAATTAGAGATACTGAAATCAAGGGTGTGTCATAAAAACATGGAGCCTGCTTGGTGGGACGTGAAAGAACAGTGAAACCTTTATCCACCATGGCTTGAATTGAATTTGCTGTCCCCTGGGTGTCTAGTTTTTGTTTGCAAGATTTGTAACCTTTGAGGAGACTTGTTGTTTTTGGATTCAGTTTTGTCTGCTGTAACATGAATGCATCGCCGTTTCTGATATCAATCACATCATCTTTTCCCTTGATTCTTTTTTTTTGTTGTTGTTGATAATTTCCTCAAATACTTTTGAAGTTTTGGTAAGGAGAGAGTAAGGACATGTAAATATAACATTCATGAACACAGATTACAAGTTACTACTACTACTACTATTATTATTATTATTATTATTATTGGGGTTGGTGTATTGGCGTCCACTTCACTGGATTTCAGTTAATTAATTGAAGAAGTTGAGAATGGAAAAAAAATCTTGTCATTTTTGATGTTTTTTGTATGCTCAAATACTAACTATTTAAATTTTAGTCTTAAATTTTAAATCTTAAACCTGAAACTCTAACAAATATACAATGTCTTAATTTCCTAAATCTTAATTTTAAACCTTAACATTAGACCTTAACCCTAAATCTAACTTTTTAGCATAAAAATATAAATAGAAATATCAAAAAGTGGTAGAAAATTTCGATTCTTGATAATGAAGGCCAGGTGGTTAGATCCTCCATCAACCATGTTCTTCGTTTTGTTAGTCATAATGTCTCGTAACTACCGGCGGAGCCAGCTTATACACCTTAAAATGTTTTAGAAATTTTTTCACTATAAACTTTATATAAAAAATAAATATAATATAATTTTAAAATAATATTTACAATATATATATATATATATTTTAAATTTTGATATTGTTTGATGCTATCTTTTTTAAATTTTAATGCCGTAATTTAAAATTTTCTAATTACGTCACTGCTCATAACTGAAGCCTTGGTAGTTCCCAGCTTCCCACCCCCTATCGTTGCATCTTTTAGCCATTAGTGAACCATAAGTTTGGCATTACTAGAAAGACATAGATTTGTCAATTTTGACATGAATCTCTCTAATAAAAAAAACTTAAAAATGATTCGATTTTAAAATCAAAGTAATTAGAACTCGAAATTGACTTAAATACGAAACAAGTCTTAAATTTTAAATTAATATGATACAACACGACACGACCCGACTTAACCAACAACAAATACAATCCGTCTGATTTTGGAAAGAATGAATTTGCAAACTGAACTTGATTTACAATTGGGGATAACCCTAAACCCTGTTTGCTTCGAGATGTGGGGAATTTCGGATGTCCAAAATTTTAAGGCCAGAAATCTGTCCATCACGTTTCCACACCCTAACTAACTCAAACTTAGTAGGGTACATTGTACTAGCGGAGCAAAACACGACTTAACTTGAAATTTATTTTTGACTTAACTCGAAGTGAAAAAACTCGACTTATAATTTCATAAACTTGACTTAACGTGAAAATTTCAAATAAAGTTTAAGTTGTAAAATGAAAATCCGAATAACTCAAAAGTTTGAATAATTAATATATCAGTTTTCAAGTTAGAGTCGAGTCCTTCAATTCTACGCTATATGTGTATGTGTGTATTGTAGACCACATATGAAATGAAGAAACATGTGTATTATATATGGATATAGAAGACCATTTAAATTGGAATTAATATGTATTATAACATTATAAATAATTATAATTAAATTTGTATACAAACTCGAAAACTCGACTTGACTCAACTCGAACTCAAATTTTATAAACTCGACTCGAATAAAAAATTTAAATAAAATTTAAGTCGTAAAATAAGACTCGTGAACTCGACCAACACGAAAACTTTTAACTCGACTCGATCCGATCAAACACTCACTCTTATATTATACCCATAGAAAATGAATTCAAGTTTAAACATGAGAGATAGTGTTAGAAGAGACGATTCTAAGTTTCATACATAAATAGTAAAACGAACCTCACGAAAATTAAAAGAAAAAAAGATTAAAAAAAGAAAATTAAAAGAAAAAAAGTGTTTGCTTTAATTACTCTTTGATTAATGCTTAAAATACATTGTACGCAAATGATATAATCTTTTTAAACCTTTTATAAAATAATATTATCAAATTAATCAAAATAAGCTCAATAAAGCAACTCTGAAATTTAAAAATAAAACAAGGATGAAACTATAATGAAAATATTAGAGACGTAAAAGGTTGACCCGACTTAAAAATTTGACTGAAACTTGCTCGAGTCAGAATCTAGTTTGATCCGAGGATGCGATGATTCGAAGTCGATCTGTAACCGACTGTTGTTGACCTGAATCTGAGTTGGGCATATTACTGTAGTAACTGAACCCGACCTGCATCCGACCAAGAACGACTCGAACCTGAATTAAACATGTTACTGTGGACCCGAAACCTGCACCCGACTGAAACGAACCCGAACCTGACCTGACAGATAATCGATATTACCTGACTGAATCGACCCGAGATCCATTTTGAACCCGACCTATTTTGAACCCGACCTATTAATTAACCCGACTTGTTTTGAACCCGGCCTGTTATTTACCTGAATTGATATTGACCTGACTTGATATTTACTCGACATATAATTGAGGAAGTCTATGATTTGATGAATTTAAAGTGTTGATATATATAAAGTATTAAGTGTTGATAAATGTAAACTATTAATTTTTTGAATTAATTTAAAGTGTTAAATAATCCTTTTGTTAGATACATATATAATCAATAAAAAAATATATAAAATTATAAGTCAACAAACAATCAGCAATAGCCAGCAATCAGCAACAGGCAGCAATCAGCAATAAAAAACAACAACATTAAGTCGGTAACTCATTAAATTAATACGTTTAATTTTATATATATATATATATTATAATATATAAAAATATTTAAAAATTTTATTAAATTAATAACTTGAGATTAATAAATTTAAAATAAATTATTCAAAATTTTAATTAATTTGTTAATTATGATCATTAAATTAATAGATTTATTTTTATATTAAATATGATTATTATATTTAAAAAATTAATTATAACTATTAAATTAATTATATTAAACAATTCATTTATTAATTATTAACCGAAGCATTTGAGGGTTTGAAAAAAATTAAAGCATTGAAATTCGGAGGAAATTTGCTCGCCCTTTTTATTTATTTTAAGTAAATTGCCTTTTTAATTTAGCTCGCCCTTTAATTTGCTCCCGCTAGGAGGGAATCAGCCCACATTTTTAATTTATGGTATTTTTACACCTTAGGTCCTTTTATTTTTAGGTAGCATATCATTTAGTTCTCTATTTTGCATGCTAAGTTTAATTTCTATTCAATTGAATCTTAATTTTAGTCTTTGTGCCTTAAATTTAGATCCTCGTTTTTATGATTAATTTAATTAGCTCATTTTAATAAAATTTATTAGCAATTAGTCTTCGTTGCCCGCCTATTATTTAGGTTAGAGATTAATTACCGTTTAGGTCCTGTTGCATTTAAAATATTACATTTTAGTCCTAACATTCACTTTTAAGTTTAGTTTAATTCAATCCAATCACATGTATCCCGCGGTTTGGACTTCGAATATAGAAATCCCCACCCCAGGGTGATATTTAGTCCTTAAAAATTTACTTTCAGCCAAAATTGACCCCTATATATTTCTAATTTTTGTAATTTAGTCTAATAATTTCAATGTGCTGATATTTTTTTTTCATTTTAGTTCATAAGAACTAATTTTTAGCCGAAATTGACCCATATTTATTTCTATGGTAAAATTGTGAAATTGGTCACTAGACTCTCAAATTTCTCCACTTTCAAATTGTCAAATTAGTCCCTAATTTCGGTTTTATGATATATTTTATGGTAAAATTGGTCACTTGACTCTCAAATTTCTCCACTTCAAATTGTCAAAATGATCCCTAATTTTGGGTTTAGGCTATATGTTGGGCTCGAATTCTTCAACCGAAATGCTTGCCAAGTGGTGGAGAATTAGTTTCTTGGGGTGATGGTGGTGGAAGCCAAAAGATAGAAAAATTAACACAAGAATTTAAAGTGGTTCGACTTTCTAACCAAAGCCTACATCCACTACCTTAGCTTTCCCACTAAGGATTTCAACCAAATTCACTACGAATTTCTTTCACTTTTTTAGGCTTAGGAGGCAAGCCTTTACAACACTCAAAGCTTTCTTCCCAAAGCTTGAGCAAACCCTCTTATACAAAGAGAAAGACAAAGTAAACTGAAATCCGTTACAAAGGTATGCGTTTGCACTTTAAAGCTCTCACCCAAACCTATTACACTTGAACAAATATTGCAATTAAAGTTCACAAGTGTTTGTCTTTACAAAAATATACAATTTGAGTACTAAGACACTTTTTTAATCATAATGATGTTGGATATTGAGTCATTAGTTGATTCCAGTGCTTGAAGACTTCTTTTAAGCTCTTAAATAAGATTCTAGTTGTTGGTGACCATTGAAGATGATTTCCAAGCAAAATTTTCCAATCTGGTGCAGAGCGTATCGATACACGTGTGTCCGTATCGATACGTTCCTCTTTTGGGAAAGAGCTGTTGAGCCTAATAAGCTTTTTCATATCGATACGCCTAACGGTTGTATCGGTACGACCTATCATGGAAATAGCCGTTGGGGTTGTTTTGAAATTAGGGATCGGTACACTTATAAGCGTATCGAAATAGCCCTCTCTATATCGGTACAACTAAACGTGTACTGGTACGAGTTTTTGCTACTAGAATTTTGCTATAGTTGAAACCCTAAAAGGTATCGATACAGTGTGTATCGTATCAATACATGATTGAGAAAATCACTAGTTTGGCTGATAAAAATTGTTTTAAAACATGCCAAAAATCCTTAAAACATTTTCAAACATATTTTCAAGTTGTTTGGACTTTAATACAAGTTTGCAAAAATATTCAAACAAGTCCAAAAACATTTTTGAAATTATTATATCAAAACAAATATCCTAACAATCTTCCCCTTTTTATATAATAAAACCAACTTGAAAAATTATTTGTAGAAAATATTGAAAGCTCCCCCCTTTTGTTTTGAAAATTCAAAATTTCAAATCATTCTCCCATTTTTTGTTATATCAAAAAGAATTTTGTAACTTGAAGTTTAATAACAATTGAGGGTTTAAAGGGATTTTGCAATTTAAAAAATTGGCTCCCTCTTACTCAAGCATCAAATATGATGTTAGTCCAGCAATTTATGATTAGCTAGTTGAATTAAAAGAAATAAATTAAATTAAAACAAATAAATTCAACTAAAATTACCACTTGAACCAAAGGTAGGGTGTGAAGCCTTCCTTCTTCAAGTGATCTCTCTTGTGTGTGTAGAGCTTCCATGGTCCATTACTTTGTTGATCAATGCTCCATCACACCTACAAAAAGACAATCAAGTAATTTTTGGCATCTAAATTGTTTTGGATCCAATGGCATTAGTAGCACAAATTTTAGTCCTCTTAGAAATCTATTTTTCAATTTCATCCTTTTTATTTGAAGTAATTAGTCATTTTGGAACCCAAATACTTCTAAAGCATTTACTGTTAAAAAATCTAGGGGCACTATATCGTCTTTGATAAAAGTTTGATTTTTTAAAATTGTTTTTATATTCAAGTTCCTTAGAAAACAAAGTTTTTTTCTTAAGATCATGCATCCACTTCTTCTTGATGATCTTTTCCTATTTCTTGAAGCAAAATTTGCAAATTTAAGATTTTAAGTTCAAAATCCTTAAATTTTGCTTCAAATTCAAAATTAGTTTTTAAAAGCAAATCATTTTCGGTTTTCAATTTTAAAATCAACTTTTTATTTTTCGAAAATGAAGCCGTGAACTCAAAAACCAATTCGTCATAGGCTTCTTGTAACTCATTGAAAGTATAAGAATTTAAATTAGATGAGTTAGAAGTTACCTCTCCCTCTTAGAGGGTCACTAAGCATAAGTGGGCTACCTCATCATCGGTGGAGTCTTCTTCATCACTCCATGTTGCCACATACGTTTTCTTTGAAGATGATCCTTTTTTGTTAAAGCGAGGGAAATCGTATTTGGAATGTCCTTGCTTCTTGCATTCAAAGCTCTTGTGGGTATCCTTAATCTTCTTCTTTAATTCATGCTTGGATTCTTCTATTTCACTCTTCATGAATAAGACAAACTTCTTAAAGAGATAGGTCATCTCTTCATCTTCACTTTCCTCCTCACTTGAATCTTCTAGATGACTTGTGGAGGATTTAAGAGCAACGTTGTTTAGATATTCTATTCCTTGCTCTTTGATCTTCTTCTTCTTCTTCCTTCTCAAGGGTTTAGACATCAACTCATGGGTAAGAAGAGACCCAATTAGCTCATCAAGCTTGAGTTCCTTTAAGTTCTTGGCTTCAATGATAGCCGTCCTCTAACTCTCCCATAATTTGGGAAGTGAATAAATCAACTTTTGAATGAGTTTATCTTTCGAAATCTCCTCTCCAAGACCTTTGAGTTGATTGAGGATTGTGGAGAAACGGTCGAACATACTCTTGATGTCTTCATTCGGTTCCATCTTGAAGTTTTCATATTCGAGGTTGAGTAGACCAATCTTTGTCTCCTTCACCTCATTTGTTCCTTCGTATGTGACTTCAAGCTTGTCTCATACTTCATTGACACTCTCACAAGAGGACACCTTTGCATATTCTTCCGGGCCAAAAGCACAAAAAGAATGTGTAATGCCTTGCAATTTAGCTCAATCTTCTTGTGATCATTCGCACTCCATTCCGCCTTGCTTCGTTGTGGCACGAACAGTCCATCGATAACTATATCCCAAAGATGATAGTCCTTTGCTCTCATGAAGAACATCATCATATTCTTCCAATAGGCATAATGTTGATCGTTGAAGAAAGGTGGTTTGCCAATGTATTGCGCCATGAAAATCGGTTGATAAAATGGTTGATCGAGCTTGCCGAGATCACCTCAATAGGATGTTAATTCTCTCTATTGAGCCTCTCTCTGATACCAATTGTTGGGCTCGAATTCTTCAACCAAAATGCTTTCTAAGTGGAGGAGAAGTGGTTTCTTGGGTGATGGTGTTGGAAGCAAAAAGATAGAAAAATTAACATAAGAATTTAGAGTGGTTCAACTTTATAACCAAAACCTACATCCACTAAATTAGCTTCCCCACTAAAGATTTCAACCAAATTCACTATGAATTTCTTCCCCTTTTCTAGGCTTAGGAGACAACCCTTTACGACACTCAAAGCTTTCTTCTCAAAGCTTGAGCAAACCCTCTTATACAAAGAGAAAGACAAAGCAAACTGAAATCCATCACAAAGGTATGCATTTGCACTCTAAAGCTCTCACCCAAACCTATTACACTTGAACAAATATTACAATTAAAGCTCACAAGTGTTTGTCTATATAAAAATATACAATTTGAGTACTAAGACACCTTTTCAATCATAATGATGTTGGCTATTGAGTCATTAGTTGATTCTGGTGCTTGAAGGCTTCTTTTAACCTCCCCAAATAAGATTCTAACTTTTGGGGATGAATTGGAGCCGTTGGAGATGATTTTCAAGCAAGATTTTCCAATCTAGTGCAGAGCATATCGATATACGTGTGTCCGTATTGATTTGGTCCTCTTTTGGGAAAGAGTCGTTGAGCCTGATCAACCTTTACGTATCGATACACCTAACGGTCGTATCGGTACATCCTGTCATAGAAATAGCTGTTGGGGTTGTTTTAAAATCAAGAATTGGTACGCGTATAAGCATATCGAAACAACCCTCTCCGTATCGGTACAACTAAGCTTGTACCAATACGAGTTTTTGTTACTGGAATTTTCTTGTAGTTGAAACCCTAAAAGATATCAATATGGTGTATACCGTATCGGTACGGGCTTGAGAAAATCACTAGTTTGGTTGATAAAAATCGTTTTAAAACATGCTAAAAAGCCTTAAAACATTTTAAACATATTTTCAAGTTATTTGGACTTTAATACAAGTTTGCAAAATATTCAAACAAGTCCAAAAACATTTTTCAAATTATTATATCAAAACAATTATCCTAACACTATATTTATGGTGAAATTGTGAAATTGGTCCCTAATTTTGGTTTATGGACTAGGGTTTAGACTTTAGTGTCAATGGTTTAGGGTTTATGGTGTAGTTTAGGATTATTGGTTTATGAGATTAATTTCCATGGCTTAGGTTTATAGTTTAGGATTTAATGTTTAGTATTAATGGTTTATGATTTATGGCGTAGTTTAAGGCTATTGGGTTATGAGATTAATTTGTATAGTTTAAGGTTTAGGGTTTATCTTAGTGTATGAGATTATTTTCAAGTGTTATAGTCTATAATCTATATATAATATATCATACGCAATGATGTTATTATTAATTATTACTATAGTCTACCTATATGGTCTATACTTTATATTGATACGTGTAAAGTGAATACGTCTCATACGTGTTACATGATTATACTTTTTAGTGGTTATAGCTTATAGGTTCATGTGATTAGTTTAGGGGTTATGGATAAAATTTAGGGTTTAGGAGTTTAGTGTTCAATTATTTCCCTACAAATCTGTATTTAAACGAAATTAATCTTTATTTATTTTTAAATTGTGTAATTTAATCCAATATTTTTAATATGATGATATTTTTGTTCATTTAAGTCCCTAAAAAGTTAATTTTAACTAAAAGTGACCCATGTTTATTTCTAATTTTTATAATTTAGTTTAATAAAGTAAATTTAGAACTAATGTTTTGATATAATAATTGAAAAATGTTTTGGACTAATTTGAAAAGAATTTAAAACTTGGTTTTAAGTCCAAACAACTTGAAATTATGTTTGAGGTATTTTTAAAAGGTTTTTGGCAATATTTTTACTAATTTTAAAGAGCCAAACTTGACTTTTCAAGTTACCCGTATCGATACGGCTATACCCGTACCGATACCTTTTTGCCCCAGTTTGGTCACTGCCAAAACCCGTATCGAAACATGCTTGGCCGTTTCGATACGGATCGGGATCGTTTCGATACGCCTGGTAAGGGTACCGATCCCCTTTCAACCACCCCAACGGCTACTTTTCCAACGGTCATTTAAAAGTGAACCCGTACCGATACGCTCTCAAGCGTATCGATACGCCTAGGCTGGCAAGAGCCCAACGGCTAGTTTCTAATGAAGGTCGTACCGATACGGATCCAAGCGTATCGATACAAAAGGCTGCATAACAGCATTAATGAAGGGAAATAAAGTCCTCAACAGCTCCAAATCATCCCCAACGGCTAGTAACGGCTACAAACTCAATTGGGAGTATAAAAGGGACCTCCAAGCATCAAGTAAAGGCTAATGCTCATATTGTCAATCAAAAAATGATCAAGAATTGTCGTAGAGCTTAAATTGTCATTTATTGTATAGAAAAACACTAGTGAGCTAAAATTGTCAAATTTGCTCAAGTGTTTTAGGTTTTGGGTGAATGCTTAATTGTGCAAACAAACACCTATTAGAGGGTTTTAAGTTTGCTTCTTGTTTCTCTTTGTAAGAGAGTGTTTCAATCAAGGCTTTGGGTAGAAAGCTTGATTGTGTATAAGGGTTACCTCCTAAGCCTAGAAAAGGGGATGAATCAATAGTGGATTGATTGGAAATCCTTAGTGGGGAGTTAAGGTAGTGGATGTAGACCTTGGTTAGAAGGTTGAACCACTATAATTCATTGTGTCAATTTTCATTTTAGCTTCCACAACCCTTCCACCAAAAAATCCACCTCTCCACCACTTGGTGAGCCACATTGGTTGAACGAATCGAGCACCTCACAACTCAACAATTGGTATCAGAGCTTGGCTCAATCGAAGAGGAGTCACATCCTATTGAGAAGATCCGGCAAGCTCGATCACTATTTCATCAACCGGCTCAAATGACACAATCAATCGACAAACCGCCTTTCTTTGACGGAACCCACTATGCCCATTGGAAGACAAAGATGAAGTTCTTCATCAAATCTAGAGATTACAGGCTATGGGATATAGTTGAAGATGGTTCGTTCGTGTCTTAAAGAAGCAAAACAGAGTGGAGTGCCGACGATCGCAAGAAGATGGAGCTTAATTGCAAAGCCTTGCACATCTTATTTTATGCTTTTGGCCCAACCATCTATGAGAAGATGTTTCATTGTGAGAGTGCCAAGGAGGTATGGGACAAGCTTGAAGTCACATACGAGGGAACCGATGAAGTCAAGGAGACCAAGATTGGGCTCCTAACCTTAGAGTATGAGAACTTCAAAATGGATCCGGAAGAGAACATCGAGAAGATGTTTGATAGGTTCTCCACTATCACCAATGGTCTCAAAGGCTATGGAGAAGCCATCCCAGAGGAAAATCTTGTTCGAAAGCTCATCTACTCACTTCCCGAGTCATGGGACTCAAAGATGACCGCCATCATCGAATCCAAGAATTTGAAGACTTTGAAGCTTGATGAACTCATGGGGTCACTCCTTACTCATCAAATCATGAAGAAGAATAAAGAAGATGAGAAGAAGAGGGAAGAAATTAGAGCTATGGGAGAGAAGAAAATCAAAGGGCTTGGCATCAATGCAAGTGCCATGGCTCTCAAATCCTCCACTTGCCATCATGTCTACTCAAGTGAAGAGGAGGATGAAGATGAAGAGATGGTTCATCTCTTCAAGAAGTGTGCCCCGTTCACGAAGAAAGCTTTGAGAGAGCTTGAACGAGAACCTAAGAGAAAGGAGAGGGCAAGCACTTCAAGCCATAAGAAGAAGGTACATGTGGCTACTTGGAGTGATGAGGACTCCACCGACGATGAACAAGCCAACCTTTGCCTTATAGCCATCGAAGAAGATTCAAGGGTAACTTCTAATTCATCTACTTCATGTTCTTATTCTTTTGATGAATTACAAGATGCCTATGATGATTTGGTTTTAGAGTTTAAAAATCACATTTTGAAAAACAATAAATTGATTTCAAAGTTGAAAATTCAAAATGATTTGATTTCTAAAACCAAACTTGAACTTGAAGCAAGACTTGAAGAGTTTGAACAAAAATGTTTTGATTTACAAAATTTGCTTCAAAAAGTTCAAGAAGAAAAGGATTTGATTTCCAAAGAGCTAGAAAAGAAAAACAATTTTGGAAAATCAAATTTCTATGTAAGACAATCTAGTGCCCCTAGATTTGTAAAAGTAAAATATTTTAGAAGTGTTTGGGTCCCAAAAGGACTAACCACTTCGATTAAAAAGGATTACATTGAAAAATGGATTCCTAAGGGGACTAAAATTTGTGCTACTAATGTTCATGGATCCAAAGCAATTTGGATACCAAAAATTACTTGATTGTCTTTTGCTAGGTTTGATGGAGATGTTCAACAAGTCAAACATTGAAGGGGAGCTCCATGCACACAAGAAAGAACACTTGAAGAAGGAAGGCTTCACATCCTCCCTTGGGTTCAAGTGTTGGTAAAAATTCTAGTTGTTTTTTATTTCATTTGTTTATTTTAGTTTAAATTCAACTAGATGATCATATATGTTGGACTAACATTTTTGATGATGCTTTGAGTAAGGGGGAGTCATTTTAAAACCAAATTTGTATGTTTGTCAAATTTTACCTCTATTGTTATTTTGAAACTTAATGTTTTAAATTCTTTTTGATATAACAAAAAGGGGGAGAAATGATTTGAAAAATTGATTTTTCAAATGAATAAGGGGGAGCTTTATTTAATTTCATATCTTTAATCTCTTATTCACATTTTTAAAGTTAAAGGGGGAGAATCCCAAACAATTTTTCAAGTGAGTTTTATTATATCAAAAAGAAGGAGATTGTAGAACTAATGTTTTGATATAATAATTGAAAAATATTTTGGACTAATTTGAAAAGAATTTAAAACTTGGTTTTAAGTCCAAACAACTTGAAATTATGTTTGAGGTATTTTTAAAAAGTTTTTGGTAATGTTTTTACTAATTTTAAAGAGCCAAACTTGACTTTTCAAGTTACCCGTATCGATACGGCTATACCCGTACCGATACCTTTTTGCCCCAGTTTGGTCACTGCCAAAACCCATATCGAAACAGGCTTGGCCGTTTCGATACGGATCGGGATCGTTTCGATACGCCTGGTAAGCGTATCGATCCCCCTTTCAACCACCCCAACGACTACTTTCCCAACGGTCATTTAAAAGTGAACCCGTATCGATACGCCCTCAAGCGTATCGATACGCCTAGGCTGGCAAGAGCCCAACGGCTAGTTTCTGATGAAGGCCGTACTGATACGGATCCAAGCGTATCGATACAGAAGGCTGCAGAACAACATTAATGAAGGGAAATAAAGTCCTCAACGGCTCCAAATCATCCCCAACGGCTAGTAACGGCTACAAACTCAATTGAGAGTATAAAAGGGACCTCCAAGCATCAAGTAAAGGCTAATGCTCATATTGTCAATCAAAAAATGATCAAGAATTTCTTAGAGCTTAAATTGTCATTTATTGTATAGACAAACACTAGTGAGCCAAAATTGTCAAATTTGTTCAAGTGTTTTAGGTTTTGGGTGAGTGCTTAATTGTGCAAACAAACACTTATTAGAGGGTTTTAAGTTTGCTTCTTGTTTCTCTTTGTAAGAGAGGGTTTCAATCAAGGCTTTGGGTAGAAAGCTTGATTGTGTATAAGGGTTACCTCCTAAGCCTAGAAAAGGGGACGAATCAATAGTGGATTGATTGGAAATCCTTAGTGGGGAGCTAAGGTAGTGGATGTAGACCTTGGTTAGAAGGTTGAACCACTATAATTCATTGTGTTAACTTTCATTTTAGCTTCCACAACCCTTCCACCCAAAAATCCACCTCTCCACCACTTGGTGAGCCACATTGGTTGAACGAATCGAGCACCTCACAACTCAACAATAAAGATGGTGTTGTTTTTGTTCATTTTAGTCTATAAAATTATATTTTTATCCAAAATTGAACCATATTTATTTCTAATTTTTTTTTAATTTAATCTAAACCTAAAATTTTTGTAATTTATTCCAGACCATATAAATCATATTTCCCTATAAGAATTCTAAAAATAAAGCTCGAAATTCAATTATAACCTAAATTGAGACTCGATTGAATTAAATTAAAAGCCAAAAGTAAAAATTTGGGACTTAAACAAAAAAACATCTAAAGTTATAATAACCAAAAAAATAAATTTTCCCTAACCTAAAAGAACAAGCGGGTTCTTTCCCTCCCAAATCCAAATGGAATATTTTTTAATTTGATCCAATAATTAATTGCCCATTTGGAATTTGCCGCCATTTTTTTGCTTAGTGATTAATTACCCTTTAGGTCCTCAATCATTTGAATTTTTTTATTTTAGTCCTAACATTCACTTTTAAATTTTAGTTTAATTTAATTTAGTCACCAATATATATATATATATATATATATATTAAATTATAACATATTTCGGCATCCTAAGGGGTATTTTGGTGAGTAGTTACAATTTAGTCACTCGAAATGACCCAACCCAAAGTCTGTCGACTATTTGTACCAAACTCAAACTTAATATGAATTTGAAATCTGAATTAACTCGACCTAAAGTCTACCCGAGCCCGAATTAACCCGTCAATTAACTGATTCAGACATGAACCTTTTTGACCCGACCTAAAATAAACCCGACTCGAAATGAACCCGACCTGAAATGAACTTAACCTGAAACTGACCCGCATCTGATCCGAATCGAGTCTAAACATCAAATCAACCTAAAATGACTTGTATCCGATTTTACCCGACCTGAAACCCATTTGATTACATGTTATTACATTCCTAGAAAATATCATGTCCATCTATTCAATTTTAAAGTTGACAAAGAGTTGAAAAGTATTTAAATAAAAAAGACTAAATTTTTATGTCTAATTTTAAACTTTTTTTTTGACTGAAAAGCCGGCTTGTAACACCCCAATTTTGGGCTTAGAAGTTTTGGGTTTGAACTGGACCGGTCGGATTTTCGGTTCGAATATAAAAGGTGGTTTTAAGGAAAACCTAGTTCAGGATGCATTAAAAATATGGAAAAATATCTAAAAATCCTCTTTTATTATATATAAGAGAGTGGTGAAATCAATTTTGCGAAATGAGGTTTGGAAATAAGACATTTCGAGTTAGTGACTAAAATGTAATTTTTGAAAAGTTGGTGACTGTTTTAAAAGGATTGAAACTTTGAATCTTTAAGGAGCTAATTTACCCAAGAAGAGTTTTCTCCAGATTTTTCTTAATATTAAAGATTTAATTAATGATTTTTAATAAAAGGAAAAAATGGGAAATAGATATTTTTGACTTCATAACTAACTTTTGTCAAAACTTTCCCATTTCTTTTTCTCTCATTTTTCTCTCAGCCAAACACATTTCCCCAGCCACTTTTCCTCTGATTTTTACATCTAAAGATGAGATTTTAATCTCTATTTGATCTCTAATAATTCCTACACCAAATTCTCATCATTTGCTTATTGAATTTTCAAGAATTTCGGCTCTAAACAAGGAGAAACTCACATTTAGAGGTATGAACGTCCTTCTCCTCTAAATACTCAGTTCTTTACTGAAATTCTCAAGTTCTCAATCCTTGATTTGAGTTTTATTAAAGGTTTTGATGTTGTGATCTTGATTTTGGCTTAAAATGCAAGATTTGGATTTAATTTTGAAGAAATTCGTAATAATTGATTGGGCTCTGTTTTGAGATGTCTTTTTGATGTAATTTGGATGTCTAAATGATGTATAATTGAGGTTTGATCAATGCAATCCCGAATAGGTTGATTTTCCTAAGTTTTTACTTGTGAAAATGGTGGTTTTTAGGGTGATCTTGGTGTTTTGTTAATGCTGGAGGTATAAGGACGTGTTTGGGATCATTTTGGATGTTAATTGATGTTTAAAAATGGTTAGAAGTGATGGATCTTGGCTGGGTTAAGTCTTGGAAGTGTTTGGAGGTGATTTCGGTTGTGTTTGGTAGCCGAAATGTTGGATTTGCAAAGAGCAGCGAGTTTAGGTGTGTTGCTGGTGTTTTTAATGCATTATGATGCATTAATCCTCTGTTGTTGTGTTCTTGAAACATGAGAGAATGATCCGTGAGCAATAGAGGTGGCGTTGAAGGTTTCAGATGCTTGGAAGGCTTGTTGGCTAGCCTTGTTTTGTGTATCGGTGAGTGAAGTTGGGTTTTCAGCTTTAAAACCAAGGTTTGAAGGTTTTGGGAGCTTAGTTTAAGTCTAAACAACTTAGCTAAGCTCAAGAGTAAGTAAATGGAGTTTCTCTATTGGTTTGTGTTATGAATTGGTTTTTAAAGCACTTGTGATTGTTGGATGCAATGCATGTGTTTTGCATGTTTTAAATTCTGTTTTGGAAGCATATTTTAGCATGGTTTAATGATGGTTTTGAAAGCCATGTGTGAAGGATGCTCAAGGTAAGATATCCTTGGTTTTGTACATTGGAATTGTGGAATTGATGCATAGTGTTGCATGTTGTTTAATGGCTTTGTGTAATGCTTCAAAAACAGTGGATTGATGATGGTAATTGGTGGTTTTGGCATTTTGGTTATGCTTGTAAAACAATGGATTAATGTGGTAAAATGGTTATATTGGCAAGTGATGTAAGTGGTTCTTGGTTACTTTAATCGGATATAGTTAGCCGGCTATAGGATTGGGTGCACCGTGAATTAAGTCACCTTGGATGTTGAGGGGTTGTGATTGTACCGTAGACTCCATCCAAGAATCCTAGCGATTGAGGAAATTGGTGTCACCACGATGGAGGTTGGCTCTCGTGAGTGGGCTTGGTTTAGTGCCACTACGATGGAGGTTGGCTCTCGTGGGTGGGCTTGGTTTAGTGCCACCACGATGGAGGATGGCTCTCGTGGGTGAACCTTGTTAAAGTCACCATGATGGAGGTTGGCTCTCATGGGTGGACTTTGTTAAGCGTCACAACGGTTGAGGGTTGCTCCCATGTGTGAGCTTGGTTAAGGTGATTACAATGGTTGTGGTAGCTTCCATGTGTAAGCCTTGTGATGTGTCCCGGCTCTCGCTAGTTTATTATACAACTTCCGATGAGTGATGTTGAGGGGTTGTGATTGTACCGTTAAACTCCATCACGGGTGTTGAGGGGTTGTGATTGTACCGGTAAACTCCACCTTGTGTTGTTCGGAAGTGTGTATGAAGCGTATGGGACAACGCTTGTAATCCGCGTATCCGATTGTGTCTTGTGTTATGATGGTTTGTGAATTATCACTTGGAAGCCAATATAATGTTCTTGAATATGATGAAGCATGAGATGCTTGAAATGATGCATGGTTGCATGAGAAGTGTGTAATGTTCTATGAATGCATGTTTTACTTGTTAGCTTGAACAAGTGTTTATCTTCTATTGAGAATGTTGCATTGTGTGCATGGAATCACTTTGGTGCATTGAAGTCTTGTGAAAACTTGTTTTAAAAAGGCATGTAATGCAAATGTTGATTTTGTGGTTCATGTATTGCATTTGTTTAATGCATGAGATAGAATTGAGGGTGTAAGTGTTTTTTAAAGGTTTCTTGCTTTGAAATGATTTTCAAGTATGAGAAAAGTATGATGTGAAGTGGAAGTGTTTTCCAAGGATCTTGTATTTAACTTTGCATATGATGTTTGTTGCGTGTAAAAGAGTCTATCGCAATTGTAGTGCAAGTGTACACGACGCAAGTAGTAAAGTGATACGAAGTATCGGATATTGTCTCCACAGGGATTGGGCTAATAGCTTCACCTTATTTCACTGCACGAAGTAAAGAAAATAGTTTAGAAATTTGTCACGAAAATAATAAGGAAAAATGTCAATAAAAGAGTTGGAATATCAAGATAGAGAGAATGGGCTGGTATTGAATTGCTCGGTAGTGCAGGTATTGTATTGCTTAGGAACTCCAGTTCTGTCGTCGCGCCTGTCGCAGCAGCACCTGTCCGTTGGCTGTCGCGGCAGCAAACACACCAACTCCGTACTTCAAGTTTGGCAAGAATCCCAGATCTGCTTTGGCCTATCCCTAGGTCCAAGTCTGTCGATGATCACGTCTTGATGATACCTCCCGACGTGAATCGAAGGATGAACACCGATGTGTATGAATTCTTCTTTAGCCACTTAACCTTGCCCTATCCCTAGGCACAAGATAGTTCAACTATAAACTAGAGAACTTGCTCTTATTTCTTTCGTATACTTAACTCTCCCGATGCTAAGTAAATGGATAACCTCACAATGCTCTCCCGATGCTCTTGCAAGATATTAAAACCAAAATAAGAGAACTTGAAGTTTATTTTATTGAACTTGGAAAATCCTAAAACAAAACAACCCTTGCAACTACTTTACAAAACAACCCGTGGCCCTAGGGGGAATTTAGAACATGTCGACGACGGGTAAACGGCGGAGGGGTTTGGTTATCGGTTATAGGGTATTGGATGATTCCTAGGTTAAATCTATGCCCTTATATAAGCTTTGGGCTCAAGTATTCTAAGATAACAAGGATTACAACTTTAATTAAAAGTAAGATTCTAATAAAGACTTAATCTCTAAGGATTCCTACTTTTCAGACGCCTCCTTGTTTCATGGGAATTCCTCTCCTTGAGTTTTGGCTTGACATATCTTTTGATCCGGGGCTTGGAAAAATATTTGGCTTTCACACGACAGACGAGCAGATTTTTCTCTATCTATCGAGGTCCATTTTACTTTTCCTCTTCATAAGGCTGTTGTCACCTTGCTGTCACGACAGGTCTATGGCAGCTTCGTCCTCGTCGTCTACTTGTCCAGTTCAGCTTTCCTGCTTCTCTGCCCTGCGCCCGCCTTCTCCGTCTACGATGGCAGCAACCTGCAAAATAAGCCATCTTTTAGTAGAATCCGTGCCTTTAATCCATTTGTGATGTTTTGCTGTAAACTGACCTAAATGCAGTGCAATGATGCTTGAATGCAACATAAATATGGGTTAAAAAGGGTGTAAATAATAGAACTTTTACACACTCAACACACCCCCAAACTCAAGTTTTTGCTTGCCCTCAAGCAATTAAGACTTAAAAGAAAAATGAAAATTTTTGTGTTGGCCTTCAAACAGTGAACTGTCCCTTACCCGTCGCTCACTCTCTATGGCGGCAGCAACCTGTCGGAAAGGTTAGGATCTGTCCGGAATCTCCCTATAGTTCTCGTGCAGTGTGTGCATGCTTGTGAACAGTTATATGCTAAGACTCTCTTAGTTTCACTAGAATATTCAACTTTTTAACTCGAATTTTTATGCCAAAGTTTATTTTCTTGAAGACACATTTTCATGCTTCTTTTTCTTCTATTTTCAAGCTAAGTTTTACTAGAGCCAGTTTTGGGAACCTCTAGTTAGCTTCCTAGAGCCGGTTTCGGGCACCTCTAGGTTTTTGATTTCCTTTTGCTAAACTTCTTTCCTAGAGCCAGTGTTAGGCACCTCTAGGGGCTATTCAAGTACTAAGTATCCTATTCTAGTTTGGCTAAAAGAAATCTAAGCAATATAACAGTCACAAAGGTGTTTAAATTTTCAGAACTATAGAAAGGCTCTAAACTTCTCCTTAAACTGTCCTAAAGATGCTGCCACTACAGAGCTGTCATGACAGGTAAGTTAACTTCACAGTTTTAAGCCAACAGTTTAATCTTTTCTATTTTTTTGAGAACTTAATTAAATAAAAGACACAACAATTAATTTAAGATGTACTAAGACTCCATTAATATGGAGGGTGCCACCCCCAAACTCGAGGGTTGCATTGCCCTCAATGTAAAATGACAGATAAAAATGAAGGCAGATACATCACAAAACAAGATAAAGCAGGCAGCAAGAAAAGAAAAATAAAAGACTTAAATTTCAATCGCTGTCCTCGCTGCTGCTGCTGACACGGATCTGTCTGCCACGTGCTTCTGCCTCTTGACAGGCGTAAACTCCCTCTCTAAATTCCTCATGATCAGAGGGCTGTCATCTGAGGTAGGTCTCTTCGTTCCTCTGGCAGAGGTTTCGGCCGTTGGACTGCCGGCTGCCGTCGGGGCAGGTGATGGGGTGGAAGCAGCAGAGTGTGCATGGGGGGAGGCAGGTGGTGTAGGTGTGTGGACAGGGGAGGGGATGTGGAAATAATGGGCAGGAAAAGTAGGGAAATTAACATCGGGATAATTTAAAGTGTTGGTAATGAAGTTTACCGTCGAATTGGTGAAATCCCGGATGAAGGTCATCAATCCCATTTGTCGCTCTTCCACCCGTTGTATCGCAGCAAGGATGTGTGCAGACTGGTCTGTCGGGGTGGTGGCGGCGGCAGGTTCAGGGGCAGGCTCCTCGGATGATTCTGCTGGGGAGCCGGCTGGGTTGAAGGAGGAGATAGGGGTTGCCACTATCAGCTCCATAAGGCTGGTGATGTTGTTGTCGGTCCAGCCTCGACCTCAGACTAGTTTGTCGGTGGATGCCTCGGGGACAGCAGCACAGCGGCATAGGGAAGTTATTGTGAACGGCAGGCAGAGGCGAGAGTTTGTTCGATAGGTGCAATCCAAAATGCTCTCCCTCATATAACGGCCCACGTTGATAGGCCTGTCGTGCATGATTGAATGGATGAGGGCGAGCCGCTGCTGGTTCACCGTCGTGTGATGGGATGAAGGCATGATACGCTTTTTGATGAAAGCGTTCCAGAGTTTAGCTTCTGGGAGCAGCTGCCCCCTTTTTACGGAGTTTGGGTTTTTCTTGCTTGTTGTCCACTCCATTCCTCCTTCCGTCACCTCCGCCATGACATCACCATAGGCGGCAGGATCGAGGGTGTCTAGAAATTTCTGGTGGGCATCATCATCGGGGCCAAAGTATAGGCCATACATGTGATTGATGCTGTCAGCCGTGAATGGTACCTTTACTCCTCGGACGGTGACAGATGTTGTCGTTCTGCTGTCGACGGCAGCATAGAACTCCCGGACTAATGTATCATTCAGTTTTGCGGGTTGTGCTGCGAACTGTTCCCATAACAAATTCCTTATCGCCCTAGCAATGAATGGCCGGAGTCCCATGTTGGGTGCCTTTCGGATGTAAATGAAACCCCTTTCCTCCCACAATTCTTTGGTGGCGAAGGGCGACGCTGCTGCTGAAGAAGAGGCTGAGGCAGCACTGCGGCGGGTCTGTCTAGACGACATATTAGTAGCAAGGGTTGTGAAAATAAAGAAAGCAAATAAAAAAACTAGAGGAGAAAGCAAGGAAGAATAAGCAGAAGTGAGAAAAATGAAAATGAAAACGGGGTTTTATAGCGGTCGAGTTGCTGCCCATTTAATGCTGTAACGGCAGGCGTGAATAACGGGGCGACTAATGAGTTTTGGCGTGTCTGACGCGTCTGACACGTAATTATGCGTCTGTTACGCGTCTGCCACACGCTTCTACGTCTGTCGTGTCAGTCTGTTGACAGCCTGTCTTATCCGTCTGCGGCGGCAGCCAAAACGACATGCTTCAATAAATGGGCTCTGTTGGGCTGATGGATGGGTGGTGGGCTTGGGTCACTTCTCCTTTTCTTCTTGACTCCTTTATTTCCTAAAAACAGAAAATATAAAAAAACATTATTCGAATAAAATAAACCTAATTTCCTAATAAATAATAAAAATAAATAATAAAAATAAAATTTAGGTTAAATTAGGGATGCCTTGTGGGGCATCTCCTAAAGTAACCACTTCCTGTATTCCTGGGGCTTCAGTCCCCTGATAGTGCTTAAGGCGCTGTCCATTGACTTTGAATTGGTGCCCGTCTTTTAATGATCGGATAGTGATGGCACCATGGGGAAAAACTTGTACCACTTGGAACGGGCCAGACCATCTAGACTTTAGCTTTCCTGGGAAGAGTTTAAGTCTAGAATTAAACAACAACACAAGCTGCCCTGGGCAGAACTGTCGTGGCAGCAGTTTCTTGTCATGCCACTTCTTAGTCTTTTCCTTGTAAATTCTTGCATTGCCGTAGGCCATTGTCCGTAATTCCTCAATCTCGTTCAGATCTAATAGCCTTTTCTGGCCTGCCTTGTCCAAGTCCATATTCACTGCCTTGATTGCCCAATATGCTTTGTGCTCGATCTCGACAGGCAGATGACAGGTTTTCCCATAAATTTATCGGTATGGAGACATGCCTAATGGAATTTTAAAAGCTGTCCTATATGCCCATAATGCATCATTTAGAAGTAATGACCAATCTTTCCTAGTTAGCTTAACCATCTTCTCAAGAATGTTCTTAACTTCCCTATTGGATATCTCAGCTTGTCCATTGGTCTGTGGGTGGTATGCTGTCGCGATCCTGTGCTTGACACCATATTTCTTCAAGGCGACAGCAATTACCCTATTATCAAAATGTCTCCCTTCATCACTGATAATCGCCTTAGGGATGCCAAATCTAGAAAAAATGTTTTTGTGCAAAAACTTTTGGACTGTCTTGGCATCATTCTTTTGAGTGGAGATGGCTTCAACCCACTTAGAGACATAATCCACTGCTAGGAGGATGTAAAGATTTCCACATGACGATGGAAAAGGTCCCATAAAATCAATCCCCCAAACGTCGAAGATCTCGATTTCTAGAATGTTTTGCAGTGGCATCTCGTTTCTCCTCGAGATGTTACCTGTCCGCTGGCACCTGTCACAGTTCTTGTAAAAGTCTTGTGCATCTTTATACAGTGTCGGCCAGTAGAACCCTGACTGCAGCACCTTGGCAGCAGTTTTATTGCCTCCTAAGTGACCTCCATATTGTGAAGCATGGCAGTGATGGAGAATGTCTTCTTGCTTTTCTTGTGGTACACACCTCCTTATAACCTGATCTGCACATAGCTTGAAAAGAAGAGGTTCGTCCCAATAATAATGCTTAACATCATTTTGGAACCTCTTCCTGGCTTGATAGTTAAGATCAGAAGGAAGTATTCCGCTAACTATAAAATTAACGAAATCAACATACCAGGGGAGTTCAGAAGACTTACCTGCCGCCATGGCTGTCGCGGCAGCGATTGCGGTAGCAAAGAGCTACTCGTCTGGGAAGGTCTCCAGTATATTTGTCTCGTCTATTGGTAGACTCTGTCCCTTCTCCAACCTTGACAAGTGGTCTGCCACCTGATTTTCTGTCCCCTTTTTGTCCTTGATCTCAAGGTCGAATTCTTGTAATAGCAAGATCCACCGTATCAATCTAGGCTTTGCATCCTTCTTTGCGTACAAATATTTTAGGGCAGAATGGTCGGTGTGTATTATTACTTTCGTCCCAAGTATGTAAGAACGAAACTTGTCGATGGAGAACACCACAGCTAACAGCTCCTTTTCTGTGGTGGTGTAGTTCACTTGGGCGTCATTTAATGTTTTGCTGGCATAATATATGACATGAAACAGCTTATCTCTGCGCTGCCCAAGTGCTGCCCCGACAACATAGTCACTAGCATCACACATAATCTCAAATGGCTGTGTCCAGTCTGGTGGCTGTACTATGGGGGCTGTCACTAGTTTTTCCTTCAGAACCTTGAATGCTTCAGTACATTCTTCATTAAAGTCAAAGGGTCGGTTCTGCTCTAAGAGGTGGCATAGGGGCTTGGTGATTTTTGAGAAATGTGCAATGAATCTCCGATAAAAACCAGCATGCCCTAAAAAACTCCTTATGCCCTTGACTGTGGTCGGCGGCGGCAGCTTCTCTATGACTTCTATTTTAGCCCTGTCGACTTCTATCCCACGGCAGCTAATCTTATGGTCAAGGACTATCCCTTCGTCCACCATAAAGTGGCATTTTTCCCAATTTAGAACAAGATTAGCTTTTTCACATCTTTCAAGTACCTTTTGAATATTGCCGAGGCAGCTCTCAAAATCGTCTCCAAAGACGGAAAAATCATCCATAAAAATCTTTAGGAAGTCCTCTACCATGTCGGAGAATATAGCCATCATGCACCTTTGGAAGGTGGCAGGTGCATTACAGAGTCCAAACGGCATCCTCCTAAACGCGTATGTTCCGTAGGGGCATGTGAAAGTCGTCTTTTCTTGATCCTCCGGTGTGATAGCAATTTGGTTGTAACCTGAATAACCATCAAGAAAACAATAGTAAGGTTTACCCGCTAATCTATCAAGCATTTGATCAATAAAGGGTAAAGGAAAATGGTCTTTTCGGGTAGCTTTGTTAAGCTTCCGGTAGTCCATACAAACCCTCCAACCGGTCACAGTCCTGGTTGGGATTAACTCATTGTTCTCGTTGGTTATCACGGTCATTCCTCCTTTCTTGGGAACACATTGCACCGGGCTCACCCATTTGCTGTCGGAGATGGCGTAAATAATACCAGCATCTAACCATTTAATTATCTCTTTACGCACCACCTCCTTCATCGCATGGTTTAACCGCCTTTGGGCATCAATAGTCAGCTTATGATCTTCCTCTAGGAGGATTTTGTGCATGCATAACGCCGGACTAATGCCTTGAATGTCTGCTATCGTCAATCCAATCGCCTTTTTGTGCTGCCTTAGCATGCCGATTAGCTGTCGTTCCTGTCCCTGTGGCAGCTTAGCAGAGATGATTACAGGCAGTGTATCATTGGAACCAAGATAAGCATATTTTAACTGCCCTGGCAGGGGCTTAAGTTCTAAGGCAGGTGGTTCAACAGTAGATGGCTTTTGGATTAAATGGTTATCCGAAGTGTAATTCAAAGGTTCGAATAACTTACCTGGACGATGGCCTAACCAGTTTACCTTCTCCTGATCTTCAGTATCAGATGTATCGGATTCAGAGGAGTCGCTGTCGTCGGTGCTGTCATCGTTGCTGTCGTGACAGGCCTGTAAGTGGCTGTCGCGACAGTGACCAAATTTTATATCATGGCAGCCCGACCTGATGCAGGGTTGATCAAGGGTCACCTCAATGATAGCCTTGCATTCCTCATCCACATCAGCATGTTTCATCGCTTGGAGAACATTCAAATTTATCTCTTGATCGTTCACTCGCATGGTAAGTTCTCCTTTCTCCACATCAATCAGTGATCTTCCCGTGGCTAAGAAGGGTCGCCCAAGGATGACTGGTGCGTTTTCGTCTGCCTCACAATCCAAGATAAGAAAGTCAGCAGGAAAAATAAGCTTATCCACTCTTACCAGAATATCTTCAATTTTTCCCTCGGGATGAACGTAAGAGCGGTCAGCCAGCTGCAGAGTTACTGTCGTGGGCCGCGCCTTTCCAATACCTAATTTCTGAAAAACAGACTTTGGCATTAAATTAACACTAGCACCAAGATCACAAAGTGCTTTACCCACGAATTTATTTCCGATTACGCAAGGTATGATGAAACTCCCCGGATCCTTCTTTTTCTGGGGCGGCTGTCGATGAAGAATACTCATGCAACCTTCTTTCATCTTTACCGTTTCAAATTCCCCAAGTTTAGATTTTTTCGACATAACATCCTTGAGAAATTTAGCATAACCGGGCATCTCCCTAACAGCATCTAACAATGGAATATTAATATGAACCTGCTTAAAAATATCATAAATCTTTTTAAGTTGAGATTCATTCTTAGCTTGCTGTATTCGTTGGGGAAAAGGTGGCGAAGAACGGTAATCAGCAATACGTCCTTCCCACTGCATGCGAATCTGAGGACGGTAATCATCTTTTTTCTCCTTTGTCGCTTCTGCTGTCGTGACAGGCTCATCGACAGCAGTCTGTTTATCACATGTCGGGGCAGCTTCCTGCAGGTTTATCCAAGGCAGGTTCCTTTTCTGTTTCAGCTTCTTTTTCCGGCCCTGGTAGTTTCTTCCCACTCCTAGTAGTAATTGCCTTACATTGCTCATGTGTGGGCGGTCTAGCAATTTCAGTATTGCTAGGGAATCCTCCATTCTGCCTCGGCTTAATATGTTGAGAAACCTGACCCATTTGTGTCTCTAGAGATTTCAAGGTAACTTCATGATTTGTCATCCTCATCTCGGTTTTATCCATAATGGTTTTCGTTTTCTTGACAAACTGATTCATATTTTCCATATATGTACCGGTCTGAGACATAAAGGTGGCCAGAGTCTGTTCCAATATACTGCTCGTGGCAGGTGGTGGCTGCTGTTGCTGCTGCGGCGGCAGGTGCGGCGGCAGTTGCGGCAGCAGTTGCTGTCGCGTCAGCAATCTAGGTCCTCCCTGATTCTGATTATGTGCTTGCGGATTCAGGGCATTGTTAGGATTACTCTAGGAAAATTTGGGATCCTTCCTCCAATTAGGATTGTTGAGTGTGTAAAAGTTCTATTATTTACACCCTTTTTAACCCATATTTCTGCTGCATTCAAGCATCATTGCATTGCATTTAGGTTAGTTTTCAGTAAAACATCACAAAGGGACTAAAAGCACGGATTCTACTAAAAGATGGCTATTTTTGCAGGTATCTGCCATAGTAGACGTTGAAGGCAGGCGCAGGGTAGAGAAGCAGGAGAGCTGAACTGGACAAGCAGACGAAGAAGACGAAGCTGCCATGGACCTGTCGTGACAGCATGGTGACAGCAGACTTATGAAGAGGAAAAGCAAAGTGGACCTCGATAGATAGAGAAAAATCTGCTCGTCTGTCGTGTGAAAGCCACATATTTTTCCAAGCCCCGGATCAAAAGATATGTCAAGCCAAAGCTCAAGGAGAGGAAATTCCTAGAAACAAGGATGCGGCTGGAAAGAAGGAGTCTTTAGAGATTTAGTCTTTATTAGAATCTTACTTTTAATTAAAGTTGTAATCCTTGTTACTTTAGAAGACTTGAGCCCAAAGCTTATATAAGGGCATAGATTTAACCTAGGAGACACAACCGAATACCCCATAACCGAAACCTAAAAACCCCTGTCGTCCACCCGCCACCGACATGTTCTAAATTCCCCCTAGGGCCACGGGTTGTTTTGTAAAGTAGTTGCAAGGGTTGCTTTGTTTTAGGATTTTCCAGTTCAATAAAATAAACTTCAAGTTCTCTTATTTTGGTTTTAACATCTTGCAAGAGCATCGGGAGAGCATTGTGAGGTTATCCATTTACTTAGCATCGGGAGAGTTAAGTATACGAAAGAAATAAGAGCGCGTTCTCTAGTTTATAGTTGAACCATCTCATACCTAGGGATAGGGCGAGGTTAAGTGGCTAAGGAAGAATTCATACACATCGGTGTTCATCCTTCGATTCACGCCGGGAGGTATCATCAAAGACGTGATCATCGACAGACTTGGACCTAGGGATAGGCCAAGGCAGATCTGAGATTCTTGCCAAGCTTGAAGTACGGAGTTGGTGTGTCTGCTGCCGCGACAGCTAACGGACAGCCGCCGCGACAGGTGCTGTCGACGACGGGCACGACGACAGAACTGGAGTTCCTAAGCAATTCAATACCGGCCCATTCTCTCTATCTTGATATCTCAATCCTTTTATTTACGTTTTTACTTTATTATTCTCATGACAACTCTTAATTATTTCCTTTACTTCGTGCAGTAAACTAAGGTGAAGTCATTAGCCCAATCCTTGTGGAGACGATATCCGATACTTCGTATCACTTTACTACTTGCGTCGTGTACACTTGCACTACAATTGCGATAGACTCTTTTACACGCAACAAGTTTTTGGCGCCGTTGCCGGGGATTGGCAACATAACTACATCTTTCTTTTATTGCACTTTTCGTTTTTTATTTTTATTTTCGTTTTCGTTTTTATTTTTTTCTTTTATTTTTCTTTTGTGCTTTAAACTCTCGCTTTTCACGAGGTTTTCTGGTTTATGCGCAGATCTAAAAGAGGTGAAGATCCTGAGTATCCATTAGATCCGGAAATTGAACGTTCTTTCAGTCTCAAGAAACAACTTTGCCGCCTTTTAGACAGAAACGAATACCTCGAGGAACAGCTAGAGCAGATGGCACGTAATCAACCCCTTGGCGATAATAACCCACCTGTCGGCGACCCGCCCGCAGCAGATGGACGACGGTCATGTCGTGACTACATGCTGAATGATCATGTAGAGCTGGAGACCACGCTGCCGGATATTGATGTTGACAACTTCGAGCTTAAACCTGTCATGTTTAGTATGATCAACAATGCCGGACAGTTTAGTGGTTCTGCAACAGAAGATGCTAGAGAGCATCTCAAAACGTTCCAGGAGATATGTGGTTCGTTTAGACTGCCAGGAGTTAGTCCGGAGATACTGAGGCTTCGGTTATTCCCCCATTCATTGAGGGACAGAGCTAAAACTTGGTGGAATAAACTTACACCGGGTTCCATTATGACTTGGGCAGATCTAACTCGTGAATTTTTATCTCGTTTTAATCCTTCGCATTTATCTGAGCGATTACGTAATGAAATTGCTACTTTTCAACAGGAAGACGACGAGCCGATGCACGAGGCCTGGGACAGATTTACTACCCTTCTTCAGAACTGCCCAATGCATGGATTCCCTGTCTGGAATCAGGTAACTAAGTTCTATAATGCTGCTAACTTACAAACTCGCATTCGGATTGATTCTGCAGCAAATGGACTATTATTGGATAAAGATCCAGACGAGGCATTGCAAGTTTTGAAAAATCTAGCTAAGAATGAGGAGCAGTTTCCGACAGTTAGAAGAGGGGGTAAACGGGTACTTGCTGTCAAGGACTATGAGGCCGACAGCACTATGAAATCACAGGTAGCATTCCTTACTAAAGCAATGAAACGATTATTGAATGAAGATGAATTACAAGGATTTGCTGTCGAGGAAGTTTGTACTATCTGTGAGGGAAATCATAGTAGGGATGAGTGCCCAATAAATGTAGAAGAGGGAAAATATGTTGGAAATTACAAGCCGAACTACAATTCCAACAACTACAACCCTAATTGGAGGAAGGATCCCAAATTTTCCTGGAGTAACCCTAACAATGCCCTGAATCCACAAGCACATCATCAGAATCAAGGAGGACCTAGATTGTTGACGCGACAGCAACTGCCGCAGAACCTGCCGCAGCACCTGCCGCCTCAGCAGCAACAGCAGCCACCACCTGCCACGAGCAGTATATTGGAGCAGACTCTGGCCACCTTTATGTCTCAGACCGGTACGTATATGGAGAATATGAATCAGTTTGTCAAGAAGACGGAAACCTTTATGGATAAAACCGAGATGAGAATGACAAACCATGAAGCTACTTTGAAATCTCTAGAGACACAAATGGGTCAGGTTTCTCAACATATTAAGCCGAGGCAGAATGGAGGATTTCCTAGCAATACTGAAAATGCTAGACCGCCCCCACATGAGCAATGTAAGGCGATTACTACTAGGAGTGGGAAGAAATTACCAGGGCCGGAAAAAGAAGCTGAAACAGAAAAGGAACATGCCTTGGATAAACCTGCCGAGGAAGCTGCCCTCAGATTGCTAAAACAGAAAAGGAACAGGTGATAAACAGACTGCTGCCGATGAGCCTGTCACGATAGTAGAAGCGACAGAGGAGAAAAAAGATGATTATCGCCCTCAGATTCGCATGCAGTGGGAAGGACGCATTGCTGATTATCGTCCCCCACCACCCTTCCCTCAACGGATACAGCAAGCTAAGCATGAATCTCAACTTAAAAAGATTTATGATATTTTTAAGCAAGTTCATATTAATATTCCATTGTTAGATGCTGTTAGGGAGATGCCCGGTTATGCTAAATTTCTCAAGGATGTTATGTCGAAAAAATCTAAACTTGGGGAATTTGAAACGGTAAGGATGCAAGAAGGTTGCATGAGTATTCTTCATCGGCAGCCACCCCAGAAAAAGAAGGATCCGGGGAGCTTCATCATACCTTGCATAATCAGAGACAAATTCGTGGGTAAGGCACTTTGTGATCTTGGTGCCAGTGTTAATCTAATGCCCAAATCTGTTTTTTCAGAAATTAGGTATTGGGAAGGCGCGGCCCACGACAGTAACCCTGCAGCTAGCCGACCGCTCTTACGTTCACCCCGAGGGAAAAATTGAAGACATTCTGGTAAGAGTGGATAAGCTTATTTTTCCTGCTGACTTTCTTATTTTAGATTGTGAAGCAGATGAAAATGCACCAGTCATCCTTGGGCGACCCTTCTTAGCCACGGGAAGATCATTGATTGATGTGGAGAAAGGAGAACTCACCATGCGCGTGAATGATCAAGAGATTAAGTTGAATGTTCTCCAAGCGATGAAACATGCTGATGTGAATGAGGAATGCAAGGCCATCATTGAGGTGACCTTTGATTACCCCTGCATCAGGTCGGGCTGCCGTGATATAAAATTTGGTCACTGCTGCGACAGCCACTTACAGGCCTGTCACGACAGCAACGACGACAGCACCGACGACAGCACCGACGACAGCGACTCCTCTGAATCCGATACATCTGATACTGAAGGTCAGGAGGAGGTAAACTGGTTAGACCATCGTCCAGGTAAGTTATTCGAACCCTTGAATTACACTTCGGATAACCATTTAATCCAAAAGCCCTCTACTGTTGAACCACCTGTCTTAGAACTTAAGCCCCTGCCAGGGCAGCTTAAATATGCTTATCTTGGTTGTGATGACACACTGCCCGTAATCATCTCTGCTAAGCTGCCGCAGGAACAGGAACGACAGCTGATCAACATGCTAAGGCAGTACAAAAAGGCGATTGGATGGACGATAGCAGACATTCAGGGCATTAGTCCGGCGATATGCATGCACAAAATCCTCCTAGAGGAAGATCATAAGCCGACCATTGATGCCCAAAGGCGGTTAAACCTTGCGATGAAGGAGGTAGTGCGTAAAGAGATAATTAAATGGTTAGATACTGGTATTATTTACGCCATCTCCGACAGCAAATGGGTAAGCCCGGTGCAATGTGTTCCAAAGAAAGGAGGAATGACCGTGATAACCAACGAGAACAATGAGCTAATCCCAACCAGGACTGTGACCGGTTGGAGGGTTTGTATGGACTATTGGAAGCTTAACAAAGCTACCCGAAAGGACCACTTTCCTTTACCCTTTATTGATCAAATGCTTGATAGATTAGCGAGTAAACCTTATTATTGTTTTCTTGATGGTTATTCAGGTTACAATCAAATTGCTATTGCACCGGAGGATCAAGAGAAGACGACTTTTACATGTCCCTACGGAACATACGCATTTAGGAGGATGCCGTTCGGCCTCTGTAACGCACCTGCCACCTTCCAAAGATGCATGATGGCTATATTCTCCGACATGGTAGAGGACTTCCTTGAGATTTTCATGGATGATTTTTCCGTCTTTGGAGACGATTTTGAGAGCTGCCTCGGCAACCTTCAAAAGGTACTTGAAAGATGTGAAAAAGCTAATCTAGTTCTTAATTGGGAAAAATGCCATTTTATGGTAGATGAAGGGATAGTTCTAGGCCATAAGATTAGCTGCCGTGGGATAGAAGTCGACAGAGCCAAAATAGAAGTCATAGAGAAGCTGCCACCGCCAACCACTGTCAAAGGCATTAGAAGTTTTTTAGGGCATACGGGTTTTTATCGGAGATTCATTGCAAATTTCTCAAAAATCACGAAGCCCCTATGCCATCTCTTAGAGCAGAACCGACCCTTTGACTTTAATGAGGAATGTACTGAAGCATTCAAGGTTCTGAAGGAAAAGCTAGTGACAGCCCCCATAGTACAGCCACCAGACTAGACACAGTCGTTTGAGATTATGTGTGATGCTAGTGACTATGCTGTCGGGGCAGCACTTGGGCAGCGCAGAGATAAGCTGTTTCACGTCATATACTATGCCAGCAAGACGTTAAATGACGCCCAAATGAACTACACCACCACAGAAAAGGAGCTGTTAGCTGTGGTGTTCTCCATCGACAAGTTTCGTTCTTACATACTTGGAACGAAGGTAATAATACACACCGACCATTCTGCCCTCAAGTATTTGTTCGCAAAGAAGGACGCAAAACCTAAGTTGATACGATGGATATTGCTATTACAAGTGTTCGACCTTGAAATTAAGGACAAAAAGGGGACAGAAAATCAGGTGGCAGACCACTTGTCGAGGTTGGAGACGGGACAGAGTCTACCGTTAGATGAGACACACATACTGGAGACCTTCCCAGATGAGCAGCTCTTTGCTGCCGCAATCGCTGTCGCGACAGCCATGGCGGCAGGTAAGTCTTCTAACCTTCCCTGGTATGCTGATTTCGTTAATTTTATAGTTAGCGGAATATTACCTTCTGATATTAATTATCAAGCTAGGAAGAGGTTCCAAAATGATGTTAAGCATTATTATTGGGACGAACCTCTTCTTTTCAAAATGTGCGCAGATCAGGTTATAAGAAGGTGTGTACCACAAGAAGAGCAAGAAGACATTCTCCATCACTGTCATGCTTCACAATATGGAGGTCGCTTAGGAGGCAATAAAACTGCTGCCAAGGTGCTGCAGTCAGGGTTCTATTGGCCGACATTATATAAAGATGCACAGGAATTTTACAAAAACTGTGACAGGTGCCAGCGGACAGGTAACATCTCGAGGAGAAACGAGATGCCACTGCATAATATTTTAGAAGTCGAGATCTTCGACGTTTGGGGGATTGATTTTATGGGACCATTCCCATCTTCATGTGGAAATTTGTACATCCTCCTAGCAGTGGATTATGTCTCCAAGTGGGTAGAAGCAATCGCAACTCAAAAGAATGATGCCAAAACGGTCCAAAAGTTTTTGCACAAAAACATTTTTTCTAGATTTGGCATCCCTAGGGCGATTATCAGTGATGAAGGGAGACATTTTGATAATAGGGTAATTGCTGCCGCCTTAAAGAAATATGGTGTCAAGCACAGGATCGCGACAGCATACCACCCACAGACCAATGGACAGGCTGAGATATCCAATAGGGAAGTGAAGAACATTCTTAAAAAGATGGTTAAACCAACTAGGAAAGATTGGTCTTTACTTCTGAATGATGCATTATGGGCATACAGGACAGCTTTCAAGACTCCATTGGGCATGTCTCCATACCGACTGATTTATGGGAAAACCTGTCACTTGCCTGTCGAGATCGAGCACAAGGCATATTGGGCAATCAAGGCAGTGAATATGGACTTGGACAAGGCCGGCCAGAAAAGGTTATTAGATCTGAACGAAATTGAAGAATTACGGACAATGGCCTACGACAACGCAAAGATCTACAAGGAAAAGACTAAGAAGTGGCACGATAAGAAACTGCTGCCACGACAGTTCTGCCCAGGGCAGCTTGTGTTGTTATTTAATTCTATACTTAAACTCTTCCCAGGAAAGCTAAAGTCTAGATGGTCTGGCCCGTTTCAAGTGGTTCAAGTTTTTCCCCATGGTGCCATCACAATTCAATCATTAAAAGACGGGCACCAATTCAAAGTCAATGGACAACGCCTCAAGCATTATCAGGGGACTGAAGCCCCACGAATTCAGGAAGTGGTTACTTTGGGAGATGCCCCACAAGGCATCCCTAATTTAACCTAATTTTTATTTTTATTTATTTTATTATTAGTATTATTATTTATTAGGAAATTATGTTATTTTATTCGAATAATGTTTTGTTTTTCTAATTTCAGTTTTTAGGAAATAAAGGAGTCAAGAAGGAAAGGAGAAGTGGCCCAAGCCCACCGCCCATCCATCAGCCCAACAAAGCCCATTTATGGTAACCTATCGTTTCGGCTACCGCCGCAGACGGATTTGACAGGCTGTCAACAGACTGACACTGCAGACGTAGAAGCGTGCGGCAGACGCGTAGCAGACGCATAAATGCGTGTCAGACGCGTCAGACACGCTAAATCCAATCTGCCGCCCCGTTATTCCCGCCTACCGTTGCAGCATTAAATGGGCAGATACTCGACCGCTATATAACCCCGTTCTATTTTCATTTTTTCTCACTTCTGCTTATTCCTACTTGCTTTCTCCTCTAGTTTTCTTTGCTTTCTACAGATTTCACAACCCTTGCAACCAACATGTCTACTAGACAGACCCGTCGTGGTGCTGCCTCAGCATCCTCCTCAGCAGCAGCAACGCCCTTTGCCAACAAGGAGTTATGGGAGGAACGTGGCTTCGTGTACATCCGACAGGCACCCAACATGGGACTCCGGTCATTCATTGTAAAGGCCATCACGGCTCAACTATGGGAGTACTTTGCTGAACAACCGGCAGAGTTGAACGATACCCTGGTCCGGGAATTCTACGCAGCCATAGACAGCAGAACGGCGACATCCGTCACCGTTAGAGGAGTGCACGTTCCCTTCACTGCCGACAACATCAATCACATGTTTGGCCTTTTCTTTGGCCCCGATGATGATGCTCACCAGAAATTCCTCGACTCCCTCGACGCTGCCGCTTATGATGCTGTCATGGTGGAATTGACAGAGGTGGGAACATCATGGACAACCAGCAAGAAGAACCCCCACTCCGTCAACAGGGGGCAGCTCCTCCCCGAAGCAAAACTTTGGAACGCTTTCATCAAAAAGCGTATCCTGCCTTCTTCCCACCACACGACAGTCAACCGACAGCGGCTGGCCCTTATTCACTCCATCATGCACGACAGGCCCATCAATGTGGGCAGATATATGAGGGACAGCATCCTGGACTGTGCCTTCCGCTCCGACTCACGCCTCTGCCTGCCGTTCACCATAACCTCCCTCTGCCGATGTGCTGCTGTACCCGAGGATCCCTCCGACAAAATAAGGAAGGGCAGAGGTTGGACAGACAATAACATAAACAGCCTCATGGAGCTAATCGTGGCTACACCTGTCTCCTCCTTCAACCCTGCCGGCTCCCCCGCAGAATCATCAGAGGAGCCTGCCCCAGAACCTGCTGCCGCCACCGCTCCGACAGACCAGTCTGCCCTCCTCCTTGCTACGTTACAACGGGTAGAGGAACGCCAAATGGGATTGATGACATTTATTCGGGACTTCACGAGCTCAACGGTAAATTTTATTACCCAAACTTTAAATTTTCCCGATATTCAATTCCCTACTTTTCCAGCCCATTATTTCCGTATCCCCACTCCTGTCCACACCCCTGTTCACACACCCACCCCACCCGGCTCTCCACATTCCCAATCTACCGCTTCCACCACATCACCTGTCCCGACGGCAGCAGGCGGCCCACTGGCAGACACCTCTCCCCGAGGAACAAAACGACCTGCCTCTGATGACAGCCCGCTGATCCAGAGGAATTTGGAGAGGGACTTTACGCGGGTCAAGAGGATTAAACACGTGGCAGACAAGAAAAGGCTGCCCAAAGCTAGCACCACCACCAGCAGCTCTTGGGACAGTGGCAGCAGTTCCGATGTCCAACTTGTAGAGCAGCCTGCCCCTGCACCTGCCCCTGAACCTGCCCAGCCTCCTCCACAGCCCAGACGCCGCCGTCAGATCCGTGTCAGCAGCAGCAGCGAGGACAACGACTAAAAATTTAAGTTTTTATTTTTCGTTTACTGCTGCCTGCCTTTATCTTTTGTGATGTACTCTTCTTATTATTTTTGTCTTTATTTTTCATGTCATTTTGCATTGAGGGCAATGCAACCCTTGAGTTTGGGGGTGGCAACCCTCCATCATTAATGGAGTCTTAAGTACATCTTTTTATTAATTGTTGTGTCTTATTATTTAATTAAGTTCTCTTAAAAAAATCAAAAAAATATAAAACTGTTGGCTTAAAACTGTGAAGTTAACTTACCTGTCATGACGGCTCTGTCGTGGCAGCATCTTTAGGACAGTTTAAGGAGAAGTTTAGAGCCTTTCTATAGTTTTGAAAATTTAAACACCTTTGTGACTGTTATATTGCTTAGATTTCTGTTAGCCAAACTAGAATAGGATGCTTAGAACTTGAATAGCCCCTAGAGGTGCCTAACACTGGCTCTAGGAAAGAAGTTTAGCAAAAGAAAAACAAAAACCTAGAGGTGCCCGAAACCGGCTCTAGGAAGCTAACTAGAGGTGCCCAAAACTAGCTCTAGGAAGCTAACTAGAGGTGCCCAAAACTGGCTCTAGAAAAATTTAGCTTGAAAATAGAAGAAAAAGAAGCATGAAAATGTGCCTTCTAAAAAAAATAAACTTTGGCATAAAAATTCGAGTTAAGAAGTTGAATATTCTAGTGAAACTAAGAGAGTCTTAGCATATAACTGTTCACAAGCATGCACACACTGCACGAGAACTATAGGGAGATTCCGGACAGATCCTAACCTTTCCGACAGGTTGCTGCCGCCATAGAGAATGAGCGACGGGTAAGGGACAGTTCACTGTTTGAAGGCTAACACAAAAAATTTTCATTTTTCTTTCTTCATTGCTTGAGGGCAAGCAAAAACTTGAGTTTGGGGGTGTGTTGAGTGTGTAAAAGTTCTATTATTTACACCCTTTTTAACCCATATTTCTGCTGCATTCAAGCATCATTGCATTGCATTTAGGTTAGTTTTCAGTAAAACATCACAAAGGGACTAAAAGCACGGATTCTACTAAAAGATGGCTATTTTTGCAGGTATCTGCCATAGTAGACGTTGAAGGCAGGCGCAGGGCAGAGAAGCAGTAGAGCTGAACTGGACAAGCAGACGAAGAAGACAAAGCTGCCATGGACCTGTCGTGACAGCATGGTGACAGCAGACTTATGAAGAGGAAAAGCAAAGTGGACCTCGATAGATAGAGAAAAATCTGCTCGTCTGTCGTGTGAAAGCCACATATTTTTCCAAGCCCCGGATCAAAAGATATGTCAAGCCAAAGCTCAAGGAGAGGAAATTCCTAGAAACAAGGATGCGGCTGGAAAGAAGGAGTCTTTAGAGATTTAGTCTTTATTAGAATCTTACTTTTAATTAAAGTTGTAATCCTTGTTACTTTAGAAGACTTGAGCCCAAAGCTTATATAAGGGCATAGATTTAACCTAGGAGACACAACCGAATACCCCATAACCGAAACCTAAAAACCCCTGTCGTCCACCCGCCACCGACATGTTCTAAATTCCCCCTAGGGCCACGGGTTGTTTTGTAAAGTAGTTGCAAGGGTTGCTTTGTTTTAGGATTTTCCAGTTCAATAAAATAAACTTCAAGTTCTCTTATTTTGGTTTTAACATCTTGCAAGAGCATCGGGAGAGCATTGTGAGGTTATCCATTTACTTAGCATCGGGAGAGTTAAGTATACGAAAGAAATAAGAGCGCGTTCTCTAGTTTATAGTTGAACCATCTCGTGCCTAGGGATAGGGCGAGGTTAAGTGGCTAAGGAAGAATTCATACACATCGGTGTTCATCCTTCGATTCACGCCGGGAGGTATCATCAAAGACGTGATCATCGACAGACTTGGACCTAGGGATAGGCCAAGGCAGATCTGGGATTCTTGCCAAGCTTGAAGTACGGAGTTGGTGTGTCTGCTGCCGCGACAGCTAACGGACAGCCACCGCGACAGGTGCTGTCGACGACGGGCATGACGACAGAACTGGAGTTCCTAAGCAATTCAATACCTACACTACCGAGCAATTCAATACCGGCCCATTCTCTCTATCTTGATATCTCAATCCTTTTATTTACGTTTTTACTTTATTATTCTCGTGACAACTCTTAATTATTTACTTTACTTCGTGCAGTAAACTAAGGTGAAGTCATTAGCCCAATCCCTGTGGAGACGATATCCGATACTTCGTATCACTTTACTACTTGCGTCGTGTACACTTGCACTACAATTGCGATAGACTCTTTTACACGCAACAAGGATTATAATTGTTGGAATTGTAGTTCGGCTTGTAATTTCCAACATATTTTCCCTCTTCTATTTGTATTGGGCACTCATCCCTACTATGATTTCCCTCACAGATGGTACAAACTTCCTCGACAGCAAATCCTTGTAATTCATCTTCATTTAATAACCGTTTCATTGCTTTAGTAAGGAATGCTACCTGTGATTTCATAGTGCTGTCGGCCTCATAGTCCTTGACAGCAAGTACCTGTTTACCCCCTCTTCTTGCAGTCGGAAACTGCTCCTCATTCTTAGCCAGATTTTTCAAAACTTGCAATGCCTCGTCTGGATCTTTATCCAATAATAACCCGTTTGCTGCAGAATCAATTCGAATGCGAGTTTGTAAGTTAGCAGCATTATAGAACTTAGTTACCTGATTCCAGACGGGGAATCCATGCATTGGGCAGTTCCGAAGAAGAGTAGTAAATCTGTCCCAGGCCTCGTGCATTGGCTCGTCGTCTTCCTATTGAAAAGTAGCAATTTCATTACGTAATCGCTCAGATAAATGCGAAGGATTAAAACGAGATAAAAATTCACGAGATAAATCTGCCCAAGTTACGATTGAACCCGGCGTAAGTTTATTCCACCAAGTTTTAGCTTTGTCCCTCAATGAATGAGGGAATAACCGCAGCCTCAGTATCTCTGGACTAACTCATGGCAGTCTAAACGAACCACAGATCTCCTGGAACGTTTTGAGATGCTCCCTAGCATCTTCTGTCACAGCACCACTAAACTGCCCGACATTGTTGATCATACTAAACATGACAGGTTTAAGCTCGAAGTTATCAACATCAATATCCGGCAGCGTGGTCTCCAGTTCTACATGATCGTTCAGCATGTAGTCTCGACAGGACCGTCGTCCATCTGCCGTGGGCGGGTCGCCGACAAGCGGTATACCTCCACCAGCGGGCGGATTATGGGCCATCTTCTCTAGCTGTACCTCAAGGTATTCGTTCCTGTCTAAAAGGTGGCGAAGTTGTTTCTTGAGATTGAAGGAACGTTCGATTTCCGGATCTAATTTATACTCAGGATCTTCACCTCTTTTAGATCTGCGCATAAACAAGAAAACCTTGTGAAAAGCAAGAGTTGAAAATACTAACAAAAAAATAGAAAAATAAAAATAAAAAGAAAAACAAAAATTAAAACGAAAAGTGCAATAAAAGAAAGGTGTAGTTATGTTGCCAATCCCCGGCAACGGCGCCAAAAACTTGTTGCGTGTAAAAGAGTCTATCGCAATTGTAGTGCAAGTGTACACGACGCAAGTAGTAAAGTGATACGAAGTATCGGATATCGTCTCCACAGGGATTGGGCTAATAGCTTCACCTTATTTCACTGCACGAAGTAAAGAAAATAGTTTAGAAAGTTGTCACGAAAATAATAAGGAAAAACGTCAATAAAAGAGTTGGAATATCAAGATAGAGAGAATGGGCTAGTATTGAATTGCTCGGTAGTGCAGGTATTGTATTGCTTAGGAACTCCAGTTCTGTCGCCGCGCCTGTCGCAGCAGCACCTGTCGCGGCAGCTGTCCGTTGGCTGTCGCGGCAGCAAACACACCAACTCCGTACTTCAAGTTTGGCAAGAATCCCAGATCTGCCTTGGCCTATCCCTAGGTCCAAGTCTTTCGATGATCACATCTTGATGATACCTCCCGGCGTGAATCAAAGGATGAACACCGATGTGTATGAATTCTTCTTTAGCCACTTAACCTTGCCCTATCCCTAGGCACAAGATAGTTCAACTATAAACTAGAGAACTTGCTCTTATTTCTTTCGTATACTTAACTCTCCCGATGCTAAGTAAATGGATAGCCTCACAATGCTCTCCCGATGCTCTTGCAAGATATTAAAACCAAAATAAGAGAACTTGAAGTTTATTTTATTGAACTTGGAAAATCCTAAAACAAAACAACCCTTGCAACTACTTTACAAAACAACCCGTGGCCCTAGGGGGAATTTAGAACATGTCGACGATGGGTAAACGGCGGAGGGGTTTGGTTATCGGTTATAGGGTATTGGATGATTCCTAGGTTAAATCTATGCCCTTATATAAGCTTTGGGCTCAAGTATTCTAAGATAACAAGGATTACAACTTTAATTAAAAGTAAGATTCTAATAAAGACTTAATCTCTAAGGATTCCTACTTTTCAGCAGCCTCCTTGTTTCATGGGAATTCCTCTCCTTGAGCTTTGGCTTGACATATCTTTTGATCTGGGGCTTGGAAAAATATTTGGCTTTCACACGACAGACGAGCAGATTTTTCTCTATCTATCGAGGTCCATTTTACTTTTCCTCTTCATAAGGCTGCTGTCACCTTGCTGTCACGACAGGTCCATGGCAGCTTCGTCCTCGTCGTCTACTTGTCCAGTTCAGCTTTCATGCTTCTCTGCCCTGTGCCCGCCTTTTCCGTCTACGATGGCAGCAACCTGCAAAATAAGCCATCTTTTAGTAGAACCCGTGCCTTTAATCCATTTGTGATGTTTTGCTGTAAACTGACCTAAATGCAGTGCAATGATGCTTGAATGCAGCAGAAATATAGGTTAAAAAGGGTGTAAATAATAGAACTTTTACACACTCAACAATGTTCATGCATGGAATGGTTAAATTGATGGTTTTGCAAGGTTGTGCTTTGAAGTGAATTACTTAGCTTTTCTAAGCTAAGGGTTGGTTTTCATGTTTGAGCAATGCATGATTTAAAGCATGTTGTAAAAAAAGGGTTTTCAAACATTGCTTTGGTTTATCGAATTGTGTTTACTTTTAAAAGAGGTTTTATGACTCGCTGCATTGATGGTGTTTTGGTTTTGAGCATTCCTCTCTAAGCATTATGTGCTTACGCTTCTTTTTGTCCATCAATGCAGATATTTGAAGTTGGAACAGCGAGAAGCAAGGGATTCAAGGAGAGCTCCACTTGAGATGTATGTATCGGTTAATAGCTATAGATAATAAAGGCAATGGGGGGAGAATCTCTTATGTTGATGTTTAATGAGATTGTGTATGTTGGACAAGTTTGGTTTATGATTTTGAACTATGTGGTTTAACGCTTGCAACGTTTGAATTTTCTTATTCTTAAGTCGTTATGCTATGCTTATTGTTTTAAAAGCATGATTGAGTGTTGGATGTGTTGAATGAGTTGGTGCACCTAGGGGTGGTTTTGTATCTATATTTTGATGCAAATTGGTAGGTATGATGCTTGGCATGTTGTTGATTTATTGTGGAATGGTTTGGAGCATGTTTGATGGGGTTTAAAGGTGTTAAAACAGACCTATCTGCTGTTTCTGGGCAGGGTGTTTCGAAACACCCTTGCCTGTTTCGAAACAGGCCCTTGTTTTGGCATGGGTGTTCCTGAACGGCCTAGACCGTTTCTGAACACTTTGGCTACTGCCAAGGGGTGTTTCTGAACGGCCTAGACCCGTTTCGGAACACTTGACCGTTGGGCATAAATTTTAAATGGTTTTGAGGTTTGCAAGCTTTACGTTTTAGTCCTGATTCTTGTATGTGCAATTGCTTGAGTTTGAGATGTCCGTTTGAGATGAAATTTGGCAGAGAGGCATGAAACATGACTAATTTCATAATGGTAACTTAAAAATTGGTAAAATCTTCTTAATTTTCAGAATTTACAAATTGGTCCCTAAATTCGTATTTTGTGCAATTGGGTCCCTTATCGTTTTCCGATTGCTATGATTTTTGAGTATGTTTATCTCAAGAGTATGCCTAGGTTTAGTGTGCATCTAGACAAGTTTAAAAAGAAAAAAAAGGGTCGTTAATCAAGGTTGACTTTCGGGTTGACTTTGGTTTTCCCTGTGTAATCTTCGTAGTTCGGGTCAACCGTCTAGGCCGGGCTACGGGGGTTACATTTGGTGGTATCAGAGCTGAGTTGCGAATGCTTTGGGAAATGGTAAATTGTTGTAATAAGTGTTTAATGTTTATTCTGATGTGTGGTTGAAAGTCGGTTGGAAAGTGTGTCTTTGAGCGAATTGTTGATGTTTTTAGCATGCTTTTTGATTGTGAATTTTCATTGAGCTAATGTGGATTTGTGCTGATGTTATGCTGGTGATGTGAGCTGATTTTATGAATGATGAAAGTGTGATGGGTATGATATGTTGATATTATGCTGTTGCGAGTGAATGTTGTTTGATGAGAGCATGATCGAAATATGTTGATTGATATGCTCGATGTTGTGATGTCCATGTTTTTATTGACTGTTATGTCATGTAAAAGGGGAGAATTCGGGATACCCATTGCCTTATTATTATAGCTATTGTGTTATTTTGGAGTTGGAGTTTTGAATCCTTGCTTAAAGCTGGTCTGATCGATTTGTTTATTTTGTTATGATTGTTTGCTGTTAATAGCATGGTGAAATCAATGAGAGAAAGGCAGTTAGGTGAGATGGTTGCTGCTTTAGAGCAGGTTGTTAAGGCGTGGAATTCACCTTTTAATGGAGGTGTTTCGTCTCAGTCTTCAGTGTCTGGAGTTGAGGTAGTAAGGCAGGAGGGAGAAGTTGGTTCTGTGATGAAGAGTTCATCACCTATAGTTCAAGAGGTGTTGGGAACATCTTAGGCTGTGGCAAAAGTAAGGCCTGAAGACGTGCCGGCTGTGGGATGTGCGGGTTTGTCGAAACAACGTTTACATGATTTGGGAGCTGTGGAGTATCATGGTTCGACACCTGAGACGTTCGAAGCCTGGTTGGCCAGTGTAATTCTGATTTTGGATCAGGAAGGTTGTGACTATGCCTGTAAGCTGGGAAGTGTTGTCTCATTGATGTTGGAGGACGCTTGTGCCTGGTGGACATCTGTGGCGGTGGCATCGCACATCCACGATATAGATTGGGACTTCTTTGTGTCTGCCTTTTATGAAAGGTATCTTGGAGAGAAATTCCCAAGGGTTAAGAAACGTAAGGGTGTGGTTTCAGTTTATGAAGGTGAGAAAAGTTTAAGCAAGAGAGTTGTGGGTACTGACCTCGGGAGCGATCAGCGTAAGAGGCGACGTGATAGAAGGTTTTGCTTGAATCAAAGCTTGGATGGTAGTGCAGATTTGGGGCAAGTGCTACGTGATCAAGGAGGGATAGCTCGGTTGCCGATGTGTGACCGATGTGGGAAGTGTCAGGTTGGAGGTTGTTGGGGCGCAGGAGTTTGTTGGAACTGTGGTTCTAAAGAGCATGTGATGCGGAATTGTCCTCATGTGGTAAGATTGGCTTCAGTGGTAGCAAAAAGGTCTATGAAGGGTAGTGGGCGCGGCCGAGACAAAGTTCGAAGGTGGCAGGAAGGGCATAAAGGTGTGAGGAGCTTGGAGAATGAAACCTGTTGGAATTGTGGGTCTGTTGGACATTTGAGACGTAATTGTTTGAAGTTGGCTCGGGGTATTCAGGGTTCTTTACCGCAGGGAGATGGTGATGACCTTAATGTGTTAGCTGATGCTGCAGCGGTGCGGCTGGAGAATGATGGTTCTGCGAGGAAGAGAGCTTGTCTGTTGAAGCTCCGGGGCAGTGAGGTGTTTACAGGTAACCTTATTAAGTAACCTTTGCCCTAGTATCTTAGTTTGGTTTCAGTTGGTATTTCCTTGCGTAGTGGGTATGGTCTCGTTGCTAGCATGTTTGGGGTAGTAGTTGGTGTTGTTTTGAAAACAACTTTAGTGTGAAGAGGGCATTAGTGAGTATCTTGTGGATAATGGGTTGTTAGAATGATGGAGTTGGTCAAGTTAGAAGTGAGATAGGAGGTTGTTTTTAGGCGGATTCTGAGGATGTTATTGGAGGGTGTGAATCGACATACATGCACAGTTAAAATCATTTGTTATATGCTATATTATATATGTACTGGTCCATGCATACATGTGACATGACATTAGAGGTTTTGCATGCATGTACATCAGGCATTGATAGGGCATATTGGTGACCATGCATACAAACGTTCACACTCGCTGATAGTTAATCAGGTCCGTTAGTGTTGTTATAGGGTTAGATTGGATGGGGGTTTTAAAAGTTGTGTTGGTGCTAGGAGAATGTTAGAAGTAATGGAGGGTATTAAGCGAGTTGTCAGTAATAGTGAGTGCGATATAGCATGTTGGTAGAAGGAAAGTGTTTGGCGCTTAATGAGTTTAGCGGTATGGTGGTGATGAGATTACCGGTTGAAGTTAGAATCGGTTAGAGTGGTTGTGAATAGCTGGTAGAAGTGGTAGTTTTTTTGGTGTTAAGTGATGTAGTAAGTTAGTGGATGTGTTCCAAAGTGCTGAGGTAACTTGGCATTGATGTTGTAGTAGAAGGGTTGTTTTTGTAGGTGATGGTTCGTAGCAACCTTCGAAGAGTTGAGAAGATGTTATGTTGTAGGTTGTAGAAAAGGGTTAGCCTGGGAGAATAGAAGTTTCGTAACCTAAATATGTATGTATAGGTTGGGCGATGTTCTAGTAAGGCAAGTGTTGTTGTCAAATCTTGAAGTGGAAAGGCAATGTAAGATCAAAGGCCATTGTTGGTTGGACGGGTTCTTGTGAGAAGTGGTTGGCTGGTTGTGATTAAGTAAATTCCGTCTGAAGACAGCTGGTGGTGTATGGAACGGCTGGCGAAGTCAAGGTTGGGGTTTTGTGATGTGATTTTCGGATGTTAGGTGAGTAGTCCTGGTGAATCGTTATGGTAATGATAGCGGCGGATGTGAAGGAATGTCAGCAATACGTTGAGAAGTTTGGGTAAGCAGTTGATGCTTAAAAAATTTTGCTTGTTGTGGTAGTCTTTGAAAGAGGTTGAGTAGTTTTACAAGGAGTTTTAGAAGCAGTGAAGGTTGTGGGTCACATGGTGGCTGAACTGGATTGGTTGGTGTCACTGTGTGAACAAGTTTTGGGAGTTATGAGTTAAGGTGGTGTATGCTGTAAAAGTTGGAGGTTCTTCAGGTTGTTGTTGGGGCTATGTGCAGTCCGGAAGTGTGAAAGGTTAAGATGTGGTTAACATTTGAGTGTTCTGGAATTCGTGAACAGTATGTGGTGGCGTTGAGTTTTGGTGGAGTTTTGTGAGGAGAGTGTTCAGTGGTGGTTAAGTCTCCTGTGTTGCCTTGTGTGTTGCTTTGAGAAGTTTGGTTGTTCTCTTTTCGCCAGTTGAAATTTCGAGGACGAAATTTCTTAAGGGGGGGAGAGTTGTAACACCCCAATTTTGGGCTTAGAAGTTTTGGGTTTGAACTGGACCGGTCGGATTTTCGGTTCGAATATAAAAGGTGGTTTTAAGGAAAACCTAGTTCGGGATGCATTAAAAATATGGAAAATATCTAAAAATCCTCTTTTATTATATATAAGAGAGTGGTGAAATCAATTTTGCGAAATGAGGTTTGGAAATAAGACATTTCGAGTTAGTGACTAAAATGTAATTTTTGAAAAGTTGGTGACTGTTTTAAAAGGATTGAAACTTTGAATCTTTAAGGAGCTAATTTACCCAAGAAGAGTTTTCTCCAGATTTTTCTTAATATTAAAGATTTAATTAATGATTTTTAATAAAAGGAAAAAAGGGGAAATATATATTTTTGACTTTATAACTAACTTTTGTCAAAACTTTCCCATTTCTTTTTCTCTCATTTTTCTCTCAGCCAAACACATTTCCCCAGCCACTTTTCCTCTGATTTTTACATCTAAAGATGAGATTTTAATCTCTATTTGATCTCTAATAATTCCTACACCAAATTCCCATCATTTGCTTATTGAATTTTCAAGAATTTCGGCTCTAAACAAGGATAAACTCACATTTAGAGGTATGAACGTCCTTCTCCTCTAAATACTTAGTTCTTTACTGAAATTCCCAAGTTCTCAATCCTTGATTTGAGTTTTATTAAAGGTTTTGATGTTGTGATCTTGATTTTGGCTTAAAATGCAAGATTTGGATTTAATTTTGAAGAAATTCGTAATAATTGATTGGGCTCTGTTTTGAGATGTCTTTTTGATGTAATTTGGATGTCTAAATGATGTATAATTGAGGTTTGATCAATGCAATCCCGAATAGGTTGATTTTCCTAAGTTTTTACTTGTGAAAATGGTGGTTTTTGGGGTGATCTTGGTGTTTTGTTAATGTTGGAGGTATAAGGACGTGTTTGGGATCATTTTGGATGTTAATTGATGTTTAAAAATGGTTAGAAGTGATGGATCTTGGCTGGGTTAAGTCTTGGAAGTGTTTGGAGGTGATTTTGGTTGTGTTTGGTAGCCGAAATGTTGGATTTGCAAAGAGCAGCGAGTTTAGGTGTGTTGCTGGTGTTTTTAATGCATTATGATGCATTAATCCTCTGTTGTTGTGTGCTTGAAACAGGGGAGAATGATCCGTGAGCAATAGAGGTGGCGTTGAAGGTTTCGGATGCTTGGAAGGCTTGTTGGCTAGCCTTATTTTGTGTATCGGTGAGTGAAGTTGGGTTTTCAGCTTTAAAACCAAGGTTTGAAGGTTTTGGGAGCTTAGTTTAAGTCTAAACAACTTAGCTAAGCTCAAGAGTAAGTAAATGGAATTTCTCTCTTGGTTTGTGTTATGAATTGGTTTTTAAAGCACTTGTGATTGTTGGATGCAATGCATGTGTTTTGCATGTTTTAAATTCTGTTTTGGAAGCATATTTTAGCATGGTTTAATGCTGGTTTTGAAAGCCATGTGTGAAGGATGCTCAAGGTAAGAGATCCTTGGTTTTGTACATTGGAATTGTGGAATTGATGCATAGTGTTGCATGTTGTTTAATGGCTTTGTGTAATGCTTCAAAAACAGTGGATTGATGATGGTAATTGGTGGTTTTGGCATTTTGGTTATGCTTGTAAAACAATGGATTAATGTGGTAAAATGGTTATATTGGCAAGTGATGTAAGTGGTTCTTGGTTACTTTAATCGGATATAGTTAGCCGGCTATAGGATTGGGTGCACCGTGAATTAAGTTGCCTTGGATGTTGAGGGGTTGTGATTGTACCGTAGACTCCATCCAAGAATCCTAGCGATTGAGGAAATTGGTGTCACCACGATGGAGGTTGGCTCTCGTGAGTGGGCTTGGTTTAGTGCCACTACGATGGAGGTTGGCTCTCGTGGGTGGGCTTGGTTTAGTGCCACCACGATGGAGGATGGCTCTCGTGGGTGAACCTTGTTAAAGTCACCATGATGGAGGTTGGCTCTCATGGGTGGACTTTGTTAAGCGTCACAACGGTGGAGGGTTGCTCCCGTGTGTGAGCTTGGTTAAGGTGATTACAATGGTTGTGGTAGCTTCCATGTGTAAGCCTTGTGATGTGTCCCGGCTCTCGCTAGTGTATTATACAACTTCCGATGAGTGATGTTGAGGGGTTGTGATTGTACCGTTAAACTCCATCACGGGTGTTGAGGGGTTGTGATTGTACCGGTAAACTCCACCTTGTGTTGTTCGGAAGTGTGTATGAAGCGTGTGGGACAACGCTTGTAATCCGCGTATCCGATTGTGTCTTGTGTTATGATGGTTTGTGAATTATCACTTGGAAGCCAATATAATGTTCTTGAATATGATGAAGCATGAGATGCTTGAAATGATGCATGGTTGCATGAGAAGTGTGTAATGTTCTATGAATGCATGTTTTACTTGTTAGCTTGAACAAGTGTTTATCTTCTATTGAGAATGTTGCATTGTGTGCATGGAATCACTTTGGTGCATTGAAGTCTTGTGAAGACTTGTTTTAAAAAGGCATGTAATGCAAATGTTGATTTTGTGGTTCATGTATTGCATTTGTTTAATGCATGAGATAGAATTGAGGGTGTAAGTGGTTTTTAAAGGTTTCTTGCTTTGAAATGATTTTCAAGTATGAGAAAAGTATGATGTGAAGTGGAAGTGTTTTCCAAGGATCTTGTATTTAACTTTGCATATGATGTTCATGCATGGAATGGTTAAATTGATTGTTTTGCAAGGTTGTGCTTTGAAGTGAATTACTTAGCTTTTCTAAGCTAAGGGTTGGTTTTCATGTTTGAGCAATGCATGATTTAAAGCATGTTGTAAAAAAAGGGTTTTCAAACATTGCTTTGGTTTATCGAATTGTGTTTACTTTTAAAAGAGGTTTTATGACTCGCTGCATTGATGGTGTTTTGGTTTTGAGCATTCCTCACTAAGCATTATGTGCTTACGCTCCTTTTTGTCCATCAATGCAGATATTTGAAGTTGGAACAGCGAGAAGCAAGGGATTCAAGGAGAGCTCCACTTGAGATGTATGTCTCGTTTAATAGCTATAGATAATAAAGGCAATGGGGGGAGAATCTCTTATGTTGATGTTTAATGAGATTGTGTATGTTGGACAAGTTTGGTTTATGATTTTGAACTATGTGGTTTAACGCTTGCAACGTTTGAATCTTCTTATTCTTAAGTCGTTATGTTATGCTTATTGTTTTAAAAGCATGATTGAGTGTTGGATGTGTTGAATGTGTTGGTGCACCTAGGGGTGGTTTTGTATCTATATTTTGATGCAAATTGGTAGGTATGATGCTTGGCATGTTGTTGATTTATTGTGGAATGGTTTGGAGCATGTTTGATGGGGTTTAAAGGTGTTAAAACAGGCATATCTGTTGTTTCTGGGCAGGGTGTTTCGAAACACCCTTGCCTGTTTCGAAACAGGCCCTTGTTTTGGCATGGGTGTTCCTGAACGGCCTAGACCATTTCTGAACACTTTGGCTACTGCCAAGGGGTGTTTCTGAACGGCCTAGACCCGTTTCGGAACACTTGACCGTTGGGCATAAATTTTAAATGGTTTTGAGGTTTGCAAGCTTTACGTTTTAGTCCTGATTCTTGTATGTGCAATTGCTTGAGTTTGAGATGTCCGTTTGAGATGAAATTTGGCAGAGAGGCATGAAACATGACTAATTTCATAATGGTAACTTAAAAATTGGTAAAGTCCTCTTAATTTTCAGAATTTACAAATTGGTCCCTAAATTCGTATTTTGTGCAATTGGGTCCCTTATCGTTTTCCGATTGCTGTGATTTTTGAGTATGTTTATCTCAAGAGTATGCCTAGGTTTATTGTGCATCTATACAATTTTATAAAGAAAAAAAAGGGTCGTTAATCAAGGTTGACTTTCGGGTTGACTTTGGTTTTCCCCGTGTAATCTTCGTAGGTCGGGTCAACCGTCTAGGCCGGGCTACGGGGGTTACACGGCTGCCTTTATTGGTACTTTAAAAAAACATTAAAGAAGCAATACAAAACAAATAATAAAAAAACATAATGGAAATAAAAAAGAACCACGGAAGGTTCCAGAGCTCAAGTAACTAAAGAGACTCTGGTTCCCTAAACTTGAAACGCCAAAAAAGAAAGTACAGCCAACACCATCTTCCTCTCAAACGGTGCGATCTGGAGGGCTCATTTGGGTAGAATGGGGGATGAGGGTTTTGGCCCCTAGCCAGGTGTTGAATAAAAACCCCTTAGAAATGGAGTGAGAGCACGTCTACGACAGATCTTGGAAACGACGATCCTCCTCGACCAGAGTCTGAACGGAGAGCGGGGCTTCCTCGATCCATGCCGCATCCGCCGTCATCGCCAGGCCTTCTTTCGCCATTGCATGTGCAGCTTTGTTTCCTTCTCTCCTGGTGAAGACGAAACGGCACGAGACGAGGCGGTGAGAATAGTGCTTTATATCCCTTGTTATTTGCCCCATCTCTGATAAATCAGTGACACCATTGTTTACTTTTTCTATCACCGTTCGAGAATCACTTTCCACCACCACCGATCGGAGTCCTAGGTCTTCTGCAAATTCAAGTCCTTGGAGCACAGTTATGGCCTCTGTTACAAACGATGAGGTAACATTGTGATTTATTTTATAGGCAGCCCCCATAATCAAACCTTCATTATTTCGGATGATTAAACCTGAGCTTGATTGTAGAGACTGTGATTTATAATCCGCATCCACATTTACCTTCATGTCAGGATCTGTCGGAGGGCACCATCTTCCCGATTGGGTGTGGTGAAGTTGTCGCGTCGGGTTTGTGTGAGAGATGATTTTCGAACAATAGCTCTTTATCAGAGTAAGGACATCCTCGATTTTGTGTTAACCTTTTCATGCACAAGCTTATTTCTCGAGTTCCATAAGGCCCAAACTGTAACTATATGCTGTCTATGACTATGATATGCTGTGTGTTGAAAAAGATGTAAAAACCAATCATAGAAGCTGTAATCACTTACTATGTTAGGCCAGGAAACATTTAGAGCGAACCAAATCGCATTCGCGAACCAGCAATCCCTAGTTACATGTTCAATGTCCTCTGACCCTATTCCACATCTAGGGAAAGTAGAGTTAAAAGCCACTCTCTTTTGCATCAGGTTTTGTAAAGTAGGAACATAGTTCTTCGAAAACCTCCATGCAGTAATTCTCATTTTTAGTGGACAATCAGCACTCCAAATGAGCTTGTAGAGACTAGCAGTAGGGTTGATTTCTGGATGCTCCTTAATAAGTAGCTTGTATCCACTACGCACAGTATAAATGCCTGACTTTTCTCCATACCACCGAAATGTATCTACCCGAGAATAACTCGGTAGACGGATGCTGAGAATTAGGTTAGCTTCATTCTGATTAAACACTGAATTTATCAGTTTAGTGTTCTACTCCCGGCTTACTAGATTGATCAAATCCGAAACCTGATATACCAGATTGTTTACCAGAGATTCCATTTTCCTTACTGGTAGCACCAGCAACCAGTAGTCGTTCCAAACTGACACGGATGTCCCTGAACCAATGGACCAGCTTAAACCTTTTTCCAATAGGCCTTTAGCTGACCAAATACTTCTCCACATTAGAGACGGGGAAGAACCTAACCCAGACTAAAGGAAGCTCGAGCCCGGGAAATACTTTGCACGCAGGAGACGGCCCACTAGTGACCCAGGATTCTGGATTAGCCTTCATCCTTGCTTTGCCAATAGGGCAATATTAAACTTCCCCATATCTCTGAAGCCCAGCCCACCATCCTCTTTAAGTTTGCTCAGTTCAGCCCAAGTGCACCAGTGCACTCCCCTCTTCGACTGGGAATGTTGCCACCAATATCGTGCGATTTTTGCCTCTAATTCTTTGCAAAAAAACACCCGGTAAGAGGAAACACAACATCACAAATAGTGGAATCGATTGTAGGATTGATTTTATTAGGACTTCCTTACCTCCTTGCGAAAGGTTCCTAGAGCCCAACCCACTCGTCTTAGAGTCCACACGATCCAGTAGGTATTTAAACTCTCTCCTTTTATTCCGCCCCACAACAGCAGGAAGGCCCAAGTACCTCTCCGGATTACTTTCTTCTGTTATCTGGAGGACTATACACACTGCAACCCTCTCCTGTTGGGTGACATTTGAGCTGAAAAAGGCATGGGATTTCTCATAGTTTACCAACTGTCCAGAGCATCCTGCATAGGTACTCAATAGATTTTTAAGATAGGTAGCACTCTCAATCGAAGCATTACTGAAAATCAAAGAGTCATCAGCAAAAAGAAGATGCGAAACAAGTGGTGCACTACGGGCAATTCTCGCCCCCTGAATCATACCAGTTGTAGCCGCGCTACGAAATAAGGAAGATAGGCCCTCCCCGCAGATGAGAAACAAATACGGGCTTAGGGAGTCCCCTTGGCGTAGGCCTCGGGACGGAGTGAAACTCTCAGATACCAGCCCATTAACCACCACCCCATACGAAACTGTACGGACGCACCTCATGAGGCCATGAATCCAATTATCAGAAAATCCCATCTTGCCCATCATAGCTTCTAGGAAATCCCATTCAACACGGTCGTACGCTTTGCTTATGTCCAACTTTAAAGCAAACGAACCCTTCTTGCCAGTACGTTTTTTCTTAAAAGAGTGCAAAACCTCATAAGCCGCAATTATATTGTCAGTTATCAACCTGCCCGGCACAAATGCACTCTGGGCTTCATCAATGCAGCTTCCTAGCACCTCCTTGAAACGGTTCGCTAAAACTTTTGTAATAATCTTCAACAGAACATTACATAAGCTTATTGGACGGAAATGTTTCATATGTTGGGCATCACTTACTTTGGGGATAAGGACGATGTGTGTCATGTTTATCTCATCAATTGGTTCAAGCCCATTAATAACGTTTATACAATACTGCGAGACCTCCTCCCCCACCAGAGCCCAGTATCGTTGGTAGAAAACAGCTCCTATACCATCAGGCCTAGAAGCTTTTAAAGGGCTCATAGCCTGTAAAGCAGAATACACTTCTTCTTTGGTAAAGCTCCTTAACAGCCGGTCATTATCCTCATTCGAAATACACTGCGTGACACCTTGTAGAACAACATCCAGATTGCACATCCCAGCAGTGGTGAAAAGGTTGGAATAATAATCCATAGCTATGTTGAGAATCTTCTCCTCATCCTCGTGCACCAGTCCATCATCGGAAACAAGCCTGCTAATTTTATTCATCCTCTTCCGCTTGTTTGCAAAATTATGAAAAAACCTCGTGTTTCTATCTCCATTTTTTAGCCAGTTCACCCTTGCTCTCTGTTCCCAATATATCTCTTCTTTCTCTAGCTCAAAATTCAAACTGAGCTTTGCTTCCATGGTATCGAACAAGACTTCATCTGTAATCGGCTGAGCATTAAGCGCATTTATTTTTGCCAATAACTCTTTAACTGATAGACGCTTTTCACGACGTAGTCTCCGAAACCATTTCTCCAAACCCCTACTCATGAATAACAGCTTTTCCGGAACCGAACCCGTTCCTTGTTTCCACAACTTTTCAACCTCTGCATCACAGGATTCTTCCATCAACCATACAGCTTCGAATTTAAAATTCCATACTCTATTGTGAGTATGGAGTCCTGCATCTGTATTAAGCAGAATCGGGCAGTGATCCGAAAAGGGGTGAGGAACATGCTCCACTTCATAATCCGGAAAGTAATCTAACCAACTACTGTTGGCTACACCCCTATCTAGCCTCTCCCGAATATTATTCGTTGCCGACCTCCCCCATTGCCATGTAAACCAATTTCCTTTGTATCCTAAGTCACTGAGGTTGCAGTCGGACAATGCCTCCCGAAAATTCTCTATTTGCCACTGATTCCGTAGGGGGCCACCTTGTTTTTCCACCAAGCTCAGAATCTCATTGAAGTCCCCGGCTACACACCAAGGCACACTTGGGCAATCATTTAATTGTCTTAGTAAATCCCACGAGTCAACTCGAGCACTCACCTCCGGAGCGCCATAGAATCTCGTAAACCGCCAGCACTTTCCTTCATCATCCGCATTAATAAAGATATCAATATGAGAACTTGAGTAAGATCGAAGTGAAACAGACACCGAATCCTTCTAGCCCAATAATAGTCCTCCACTTCTGCCCCTAGCTGCCACATCAATACCGTTATTGTAACCACACAAACGACGAACCCGTTCCATACGTACATTCGGTAGCTTTGTTTCCATGAAGAAAACCACCGAGGGATGTAAGTCTCTTAAGATTCCTTTGAGACGTTTTACCGTTCGGGCCATCCCTAACCCCAGAACGTTCCATGCTAGTAACCTCATTGGGCCCGGCTGGCCCGTTCAATAGGGTCTGCCGATATAATAGATTGGTTTCCACTACCATCTGATGTCCCACTCTCATTTCCAGTAGAGTCCCCAAATCTGGGCCTCTTAGCGTTATCACCCGTCTCAATTGGGCTTTCCTCACCCAAATTCCGCATGACAACATCAAAACCATCCAGTACTTCATTTTGTCGTTGACTTTGCAGTGTCTGTGATTCCATGAGTTGTCCCGGATGATTTCCCGCACTAGAATCAATTATTGAAATCCCTTTTGATTGAGGAAAATCTGCTTGTCTGCGTTCAGAAGATTCTAATTTCGACTTTCCTTTTAAGCCCCGGTTCTCTATATCACCGGTCCGTAACAATGTTGGATTAGCTTGCTTGAAGGGATTTTGGTGCCCAATAGCTGGCACTAAATGCGCCGAGTTAGCGCCCGAGAAAAAAGGCCCATCAATTCCTTCCTCAATCAGCCATTTACTATGCGTCGGCCTTGCTCGCCGCGGCGGTGCCCTAATGGAGGCATCCCATGTCAGTGGTAAATCTCGACCACCTTCAGTGAAACACAGCGGACAGAAACTCTCCCCGTGTCCCAGTTTTCCACAGAGAAAGCAAAACAACGTTAATTTCTTGTACTCAAAGCGCACATACTGCGATTGACCATTAGCAAGCATCAGTTTCTTCCTTCTCTTTAATGGTAATCTGATATCCACTAGCGTCCGAATTTTCATTATACGCTTATATCCCAAATTACCCGGCGTTGGGTCATAATCAATAAAAGTTCCAATAAAATCTCCAAGAACTCGGGCCACTTTTGCCGACATACATCCTACCGGAATATCATAAACTGACACCCAGAAAGCAACATTAATAAGAGGAACCGTCATTGGATCCTCACCAATTTGTAAACGATGTAGAATCAATAAATGGGAATTGAAGCTCCAAGGACCATCCTTTTCAATTCTATCAGCATCAATGGCATGGTAAAATCAAAATAAATACCTCCCATCTCCCAGCTCCGAGATAGATATTCCCCCTGATGGATGCCATATGTTTGCTAACGTTGTACGCATCGCCGGAGTGTGGATAACACTCGAGGTTAGAAAAGTGCCCACAAAACAGTGGGCATGGGATAAAGCAGATTCGCTTTCCTCCAACTCAATCTGGACACTCTCGTCTTCATCATCATTGCCAGATTTTCCTCAACATTATCTGTAGCCATGATTCAGATTCGAACAGAGAAAAGTCAAACAGAAAAAGCAAAGAGAGTCGTGGAAAAGTACCAGAGAACAAAGAGAAATACGTGCCACAAGAGCAGAGAAAAAACGTGCCACAAGAGCAGAGAAACACTAATACATGATAATTAGTATCAACATTTGTGAAAAAAATAATAGACGTCTAATTTTAAACTGATAGACGCTTAAACTGAATTTAATTAGAAAAATTATGGAGCATAGATGTCACAGCTCGAAATGAAAATAATTTGGCAGTTGGACTTGTTTGAAAAGTTTGTTTTTAGTTTAATTTCGTTGCTTATCTGTTTAATGACACGGTGCGTTTTGGTCGTGATTTTCCTTTGTGAATATTACGTCGTTTAACAAATTTAGGGCTATATGTTGTACAACTGATACAGTTTGTTCTTATCCTGAAAATTGAATGAACTTGGCTTCTATAGGAGAATCTGCTTCTTTTATCATCTTGCTCTTCCCTTCTCATCTCGATTTTGATCTTCTTTAATTCGATCTTTGACAAAGGTATTAGAGCTCACTTTGATCCTAAATCATAATGGAAAGTTAGATGTCTTAAATGAGGACTTTTATTCTGACTAATATACAAAAGCTAATTGCTATCCCTCTAGGTAAAACGCCAGTTGAAGCTGTTATTGGGGTTTCGATTCAAGGTCCACCAGGGTTATTAGGTTCTCAACCAACGACTGGGTTGGGCACTAAGGTTACTCAAACGAACAATCAACAGAGATTCCTGTAGTGACCGTGGAAGATGATGAAAAATGAGCCGTGGCTATGGGAGTGGTCCAATCTTCGATTAACTTCGCATATAAGTTAGGGGTCAAGACCACCAGATTGCTTTAGTGGATGAACATACAGTTATTAAGGTTAAGCCTTTGAGATACCTGACGCACCGAAAAGATAAAATAGAAAGACTTATCAAAGAAAATATACAGGCTGATATAATTAGGGACAGTAGCAGTTGTTTCTCTTCACCCATTGTAATGGTGAAGAAAAAAATATGGATCTTTGAGAATGTATGTAGATTATAGAAAACTAAATCAGACCACTATTAAAGATAAGTTTCCAATGCCAGTTATTGAGAAATTGCTGGATGAACTGAGGGTCAATTTTTTTTCTTTCAAAACTAGATATGAGATCAGGTTACCACCAAATTAGAATGAGGGAATATGATATGCACAAAATTGCTTTTAGGACTCATGAGGGGCACTATAAATTCTTAGTCATGCCTTTAGCTTGACAAATGCCTTTGCCACATTTCAAGGCTTGATGAACAAGGTATTCAAATAGGTACTAAAGAAGTATGTATCGGTATTCTTTGATGACATAGTAGTATACTCCAAGGATTGGTATTTTCATCTACTGTATTTGGAGAAAGTGTTGGACTTACTAAGGAAAAATTAGATATATATCAAGAAGAGTAAATTTTGATTTAGGTTTGTAATTTCAAATGGGAATATTAATATGGATAAGTCAAAGGTACATTGCATTGGGGATCGGCCTTCTTCAATTTTAGTTAAGGAGTTAAGAGGATTTTTGGAACTTTTTGGCTACTACAGGAAGTTTGTGAGGGGGTATGAATGTATAGTTAGGCCCTTAACTAATTTACTGAAGAAGGGTGCTTGGAAGTGGGAGGAACTAGAGAAGGAAGCTTTCAAGGCTCTTAAACAAGCTATAATTTCTGCACCTGTTCTAGTCATTCCCGACTTTTCAAGTGAGTTTATTGTTAAGAAAGATGCATCAGATTTTGGAGTAGGGGTTGTATTGGTTCAGAATGGAAAACCCTTGGCTTTTTTCAATAAAAATTGAAGGGTCAAACATCAAAGATTGTCAGTATACAAGAAGGAGATGTAAGTGTTAGAACCAAAAATATTCATACGAATATTAAACCCAATATCCATACATGCCAAACCATTAAGAACAAAGACTAGATTTGCGGAAGCGTACCTGAATCCATTGATGGAGATTTTCCAGAGAGGGTTTGATCTTCCAAGATGATAGGTTACCTCTTGCCACACAACTCTCTGACGGGGAAGGAGAGATATGCAAGTTAACCTAGATCTCGGAGACCACTACCCTTTATATAAACTGAATTAAAATCAGTTTATTAATATTTACAACTCTGCCCCTCATTGAGTTATAAATATAACTTACGGTATCTACACTTTTAATTCCATGACAATTTAATACCTATAACACGTGTAACATAATTGGTCACTTAATTTTCGTGTTAAACTTTATAATAGCAACATACATTATACATATGTGCCAATTATTATTGGATAACCCAACAATCTCCCACTTGGGCTACATATGTTTCCTGACAAATGTATAACCTTATGAGCTCAAAATTTGCTATCATACAATAGGTATTCTTTAATAATCTCGTCCATCAACTATATCTATATAGGATCAAAGCGGTCTTCGCCATATCAATCATGACTGGACCCATCAATGGTCACGTATACAAACGCAATCAAATGACATAGATCAATCATGGATGCGTAGCATGGAAATTACATGTAAATGTGAACCGAACATGCCTATTTCCAACTGGTCCTCTTTAAACTTAAGTGAGGTCCTTATCAAAATAAGAAAAGAGTGAATAAACTGAATACTTAATTTCAGATCAGAAAAAATAACTGAATACATAAATGTCCAAAATAAAACATAAAGCAAACAAATAACAAACTCCCACTCAAACAATAATATCCTCAAATGATACAACACCCATATGAGCAGTGTGCTCATGAAAGACCTTGGGTGGTAAACCTTTTGTGAGCGGATCCGCTATCATAGAGTTTGTCCCAATGTGTTCTATGGATATTTGTCCACTTTGCACTCTTTCTTTTACAACTAGGAACTTTATGTCTATGTGCTTTGACTTAGACGAGCTCATATTGTTGTTGGAATACAGTACTGCTGACTTATTGTCACAAAACAATTTAAGCAGTCTTTCTATGTTCTCCAAAATACGCAGCCCAGTGACAAAGTTCCGCAACCATATTCCATGATTGGATGCCTCATAGCATGCTACAAACTCTGCTGCCATAGTGGAAGAAGCTACAAGTGTTTGTTTAGCACTTTTCCAGGATATAGCTCCTCCAGCTAATAGATAAATATAGCCTGGTGTAGATTTTCTGCTATCTTGGCACCCAACGAAATCAGAATCCGAATACCCTACGACCTCCAAATGTTCTGATTTCCTATAAGTGAGCATGTAATCTTTTGTTCTCTGAAGATACCTCATAACCCTCTTGGCTGCTATCCAATGGTCCATACAAGGGTTGCTTGAATATCTGCCTAACATCCCAACAATGTACGCAATATCCGGACGCGTACAAATCTGAGAATACAATAAACTCCCAATAGCCGATCTATAGGGAATCTTATGCATTTCTTGAATTTCAAGGTTACTTTTAGGGCATTGGGCAAGACAAAACTTGTCTCCTTTAGCGACAGGGGTGTCCATTGATTTACTATTTTGCATGCCAAACCTTTTAAGTACTTTATCGATATAGTTCTTTTGTGACAATCCAAGAATACCTCGAGATTGATCTTGATGTATCTGAATTCCTAAAACAAAAGAAGCGTCCCCAAGATCTTTCATTTCAAAATGCTTAGATAGAAATCTCTTGGTTTCGTGCAATAAGCCTATATCATTCGTGGCAAGCAAAATGTCATCGACATATAAAACCAAAAATATATGCTTACTCCCACTGAACTTGTGATACACACAATCATCAACGATATTCATCTCAAAACCGAATGAGACAATTACTTGATGAAACTTATGGTACCATTGACGAGAAGCTTGCTTAAGTCCATAGATGGATTTTGTTAATTTGCAAACTATACGCTTTGGGTCTCCCGACTCAAAGTTTTCTGGTTGCACCATATAAATTGTTTCTTCAATGTCTCCATTGAGAAACGCAGTCTTAACATCCATCTGATGTAACTCAAGATCAAAATGAGCTACAAGTGCCATGATTATCCTAAAAGAGTCTTTCGATGAAACCGGAGAGAAAGTCTCTGTAAAGTCAATGCCTTCTTTTTGAGAATATCCTTTAGCTACAAGACGTGCCTTATACCTCTCCACATTACCATTTGCATCCATCTTGGTTTTAAATATCCATTTACAACCAATTGGTTTTGCACCTTCAGGTAATGGGACAAGTTCCCAAACTTTATTGTCTTGCATGGATTTATACTCTTCATGCATGGCATCAATCCACTTTTGAGAGTTAACACTTTGCATGGCATGATGAAAGTTGATTGGGTCATCTTCCATCATTCCATTATCATACTCATTTTCTTGGAGAAATACAATATAATCATCTGGAATAGCATTTCTCCTTTCTCTCGTGGATCTCCTTAATGGCACTTGTTGTTGAGGTTGTTGAATTTGTTCTTCTGGAACAATTACCCCATCCTGAATAGGAGGAAGTTGTTCAACATTATCTTGTTGAGGTTCCGGATTCACTTCTTGATTAATGACAGGTATGGGAACCTGAATATTATCAAAAGTGATAGTAGGAATTGAGTTGGAACTCAATTCCTCCTCAAAAGTAATGTCTCTAACCTTATTTCTCCCTCCAAATTCAATATCCTCAAAAAATGTTGCAGTTCCCGTCTTAAAAATATTTTTAATTGTGGGATCATAAAATTTATAGCCCCTAGATCGCTCAGAATATCCAATAAAGTAGTTGCTCACAGTTTTAGAGTCCAATTTCTTTTCATGTGGCCTATAAGGCCTTGCCTCAGCTGGACATCCCCAAATGTGAAAGTGCTTTAGACTAGGTTTTTGACCCATCCAAAGCTCATAAGGTGTCTTTTCAGCTCCTTTAGTTGGTACTCTATTCAGAATGTACGATGTTGTCTTTAATGCTTCTCCCCAGAGGGACTCGGGTAAGGTAGAATGAGCAATCATACTCCTTACCATATCCTTAAGAGTCCTATTACGTCTCTCAGCTACACCATTCATACTAGGTGATCCTGGCATGGTGTACTGTGGGACAATACCACATTCCTCTAGGAATTTCGCAAATGGTCCTGGACGTTGTTCACCTGAGCCATCATATATGCCGTAGTACTCACCACCACGATCAGATCTAACTTTCTTAATTCTTTTGTTGAGTTGATTCTCAACTTCAGCCTTATAAGATTTGAACACGTCCAAAGACTGAGATTTCTCATGAATGAGATATAGGTACCCATAACGTGAGTAATCGTCTATGAATGTTATGAAATATTGTTGACCATTCCAAGATGCCGTAGGGAATGGCCCACAAATATCAGTGTGAATTAATTCTAAGACGTCTGTAGATTTGTTGGCACCTAATCTCTTAGTTTTGGTCTGTTTTCCCTTGATACAATCAACACAAACATTAAAGTCTGAAAAGTCAAGGGACTCCAAAATACCATTAGATATAAGTCGCCCAATCCTACATTTTGAGATATGACCTAAGCGCTTATGCCATAATGATGCTGAATTTTCTTTATTTAATTTGCGTTTAGTACCACGTGATTCCACGTGCAAGGTTTCATTATATGATGCAACTGTATCTAGCAAATAAAGGTTGTCATAAGCATTTAAATAACTAGTTCCGAGAATACTTGAATTTAAAGACAAAGTAAACTGATTGTTTCCAAATGAACAAGAATATCCAAATTTGTCCAATAAAGAAACTGAAACTAAATTCCGCCTAAAAGACGGAACAACAAAAGTGTCTTTCAAATCCAAATAAAAACCAGTTCCTAATAACAACCTAAAATGCCCAATTGCTTCAACGTCTACCGATTTTCCATCGCCCACAAAGATGTTTTTTTCACCATCACTTGGTTTTCGGTAGCTCAAGCAACCCTGCATAGAAACACTTATGTGAGTAGTAGCACCAGAATCTAACCACCAAGTGTTTCTAGGTACTGAAGCTAAATTAACCTCAGAACAGACCAAAGTAAGATTCATACCTTTCTTAGCACGCCATGCGTGATACTTGGTACAATCTTTCTTCAAGTGTCCAGGCTTCTCACAAAAGTAACAATTAATTGGAACTCGCTCTTGTTTCTTTTGAGCTGGACCCTTAGCAGCTTCATTCTGATATATTCTTTTCTTGCCCTTATCCTTAGAGGCACTGGCCAAATGAGCACTTTCAGTTTTATCACGCTTCAACCTATCTTCCTCTTGAACACAATGAGAAATGAGCTCATTTAGAGTCCATTTCTCCTTTTGACAGTTATAACTAATTTTAAATTGTCTAAACTGTGCAGGAAGCGATACCAAAATCATAAGAACGAGCAAGTCTTCAGAAAGCTCGATTTTAAGTGCCTTAAGTTTTGAAGCGATATGGAACATCTCTATAATGTACTCCCTTATATTTCCTTGACCCTTATACTTCATAGACATCAAAGAATTCAGAAGTGATGTCATTTCAACCTTATCGTTTTTAGCAAAACGTTGCTCAAGATCGTCAAGGAAAGACTTAGCCTGAGTAATCTCTTCAGATTCAGTGCCCCTAAAGGCTTCCGGAATGTTGTGTTTCATGATCATCAGACTCATACGATTAGAACGATCGCACCTCTCAAAATCCCTTTTAGCATCAGGGGTGCTATCCGCAGTGAGAGGTGCAAGTTGTTCTTGCCTTAATGCAAGGTCTATGTCCATACAGCCAAGTACTATAAGTACGTGCCTTTTCCATTCCTTGAAAATTGTCCCATTAAGCATGGGTATAGAACTGATATTAGCAGATATTGTGGCAGCAGAAGAACTAGCTGAATATAAAACAAAAAATAAAAATAAACAGGCTCACATCAATATTCCATAATAAACAAATAAATTCAAAGAAGTGACTAATTCCCCTCAAGATACCAAACACAACATTAATATCAAGTCTTTGGACAATAATATTAACAGTAAACGGTACTCTTGTTTTAGTAATCAAACATTGACAATAAATTATGTCGAACAACAGATTAATCTTTGGACTAATGTATTGCACACATAAAATATCTTATAATTGTCACACGTTTATTACCACAGGTGTCGTTGAAATTCGGCCAAATATTAATTTTTCTTTGGGCCAATTAATAAACGCATGAATTACAAAAACACAAACATCTTAATATTTTAAATAAGTTAATCTACGCAGAAGCGGTCACTTTGGTGACATTGTGTTTCAATTAACCCACTAAAATATTAGACATAGCTAAAACATGAATTTTATTCGTTTCTAAAGATTTATCTTAATACCCAATGATCAAAACTAAAATTTTGATCCAACCGAATTAAATATATATTTTAAATCAAATATATATTTCATAACTTTAATTACATTACGCATGTACTAAAATAGCAGTAAGGTAAAAAAATATATAGGAGCATGAATTTCCATAATTAACTATTGCTGCAAAACCAAAAGTTAATCAATTAAGAAATGCAAAACAAATAATTCCTGGTGAATTAATTCCATTCAAACGCAAATTCCAATTGCCGATTGAAAACCAACGCATATAACCCTAATTCAAAATCAAATTCCAGTTATTAACAACTGAATCCAAATTGCAAATATAACGCAACACCCAAACACATATATCACCATAAATACACGCGCAGTGAATTTTGAATCGACAAAAAAATGAAAGATTAATAACCCAAAGATTATAATCTTAATGATTTGACAAAACTTGGCTCTGATACCACTTGTTAGAACCAAAAATATTCATACGAATATTAAACCCAAGATCCATACATGCCAAACCATTAAGAACAAAGACTAGATTTGCGGAAGCGTACCTGAATCCATTGATGAAGATTTTCCAGAGAGGGTTTGATCTTCCAAGATGATAGGTTACCTCTTGCCACACAACTCTCTGACGGGGAAGGAGAGATATGCAAGTTAACCTAGATCTCGGGGACCACTACCCTTTATATAAACTGAATTAAAATCAGTTTATTAATATTTACAACTCTGCCCCTCATTGAGTTATAAATATAACTTACGGTATCTGCACTTTTAATTCCATGACAATTTAATACCTATAACACGTGTAACATAATTGGTCACTTAATTTTCGTGTTAAACTTTATAATAGCAACATACATTATACATATGTGCCCATTATTATTGGATAACCCAACAGTAAGATGCTCTAATGGCAGTAAAAAATAGTCTGTTTATTTGGTGGGAAGGCACTTTGTGATAAAAACTGATCACCAAAGCCTCAAATTCTTGTCTGAGGACCAAGCCATCTCCTCTTTTTAACAAAATGAGTTGTGAAGATGATAGGATACGATTATGAAGTAAGATATAAGAAGGGAATATATAATATGGTTGCTAATGTTTTATCAAGGAAACCTGAATTGGGGGAATGCAAGACTATGACAGTGAGTGGGGTGTCCACTGATGTGATGGCTAAATTGGCAACAACTTGGTAGCATGACAAGAAGTTGAAAAAGATTATAAGTCATTTGGAGCAAGATGCAACAACACACCCAAAGTACGTGTGAAATGGCGGAGATGAAAATTTGAGAGTTGAATTAATAATATTTTTTCATGTTAGTGTTGTGGGTGGTCATTCAAGAGCACATGCTACAATCGAAAGGATCACTAATTTTTTTTACTATAAGGGCTTGAGAAGAGAGGTAAAAGAATGGTCAGGGAATGTGGGGTGAATCAAAGAAACAAAGGGGGCCTTATTCATCTTAGAGGCCTATTACAACCCTTGACAATTTCAGAGAGAGAGAGAGCATGGACTTCGATTATGGTTGTGGTGAACAGATTAACAAAGTACATTAATTTTGTGGCAATATATCATCTTTTCACGGCCAAAAAAACTCAAATATTCTTAGAGAACATTTTTAAGCTAGGAAATAATTTGATCGTTGGACTTGTTTTAAAATTTTGTTATTAGTTTAATTTTGTTGTTTAGATGTTTAATGACACGATGTGTTTTGACCGTGATTTTTCTTTGGTGATACAATTTGTTCTTATCCTGAAAATTGAATGAACTTGACTCTTATGGGAGAATCTGATTCTTCTCTCATCTTGCTCTTCCTTTCTCATCTCAATTTTATTCTTCTTTAATTCGATCTTTGACAATAGACTTAATTTCATTGTTTTGAAATGAGAACCAAAAGAATAATTGAATAAAAAAATTAATAAACTAAAACTTAATTTCATCAATGTATAAATAACTTTTTTTTGATAAATTTTAATTCTAAGAGAATATGAGAGAACAAATATGAATAGTTTGGCCAACTGACCAATATGTTTGTTAAAAAAAAATCGTACGTAATTATATCTCTGGCCGCACTTGCTAGATATAAAACAATGTGAATTATCCTCGTTTATTATGATTTTTTTAGCATATTTTGTTCTTCTAAGCCAACTTCTTAAGTCTGACGAAAACCCTAAATTAATGTATTTTTAAGGGACAATTGCACAAATTGTGCAGAGTTTAAATTCCTTTTCCTATCATTTTAGTGGCATGTATATGTGTTGATAGAACAGTAGTAGGTAATCACATATACGTTATATTGCATGAGTTTCGCTAAAACATATTATCTGAGTCGATTTAAAAAGTTTCAATATTTGATTTTGGTGTCGGTATCTGGTTTCAGAAATAACATAACTTGATGAAAGAGTTTAGGGATCAACTTAAAACTTTTAAAAGTAGAGGTTTAAATTAAAAAAATTAAAAACTTTTGAAGGGTTCAATTTTCATTTTGTTTTTTGTTTTTTAAATGAGTCTAACTAAAATTTTTAAATTTTGAGAGGCTTAATGAGAATTTTTAAAAATTATGGGAATGATTTAATTAAAAATATTAAAAAAATTGAAACTTAATCTGAATTTTTAAAATTTTTATAAGAACCAAATTAATTCTTTTAAATTTTAAAAGTATAAATTATAATTTTTCAAAATTTAAAGCGTCGTGGCCGCCGCAAGTCTTCATTGTCTTTCGCCTCTAAATTTCAAGTATCAATACCTTAAATTAAATATCATACTTTCATACAGGTATCAATACCCAAGATATTTATTTTGAACTTTAAAATACACGGACTTGATTATGACTAGGAGTGTTCATTTCTGAGTACCTCAAATTTTTGGGTACTAAAATGTCGGCCCATTACCCGGGCCATAGAAATTGGATACCCATAAAATTCGGGTACCCACTAATTCGAGTAATAGGTACCCGTTTTTTTCTTTATTTATTTTTTATTTTTAAAAGTAAATTAAATATTACAACCAAATATAATTTGAAGAAACCTGCCTTCATTACAAACTTAATTTGAAAAACATGTACAACTTCATCACTGTATGACTAGTTCTACATACATACATACATTCCATTTTCCTTATAATTAATAATATTGTTTGTGTATAAATATAATTCAAACAAAATGTAAATATAAAACACATGGTTTAAGTAAAATAGCGGGTATCGCTGACTTGGCAAGAGACTGGGTGAGTGACAGTGAGGTACATAGAAAATGAGTTTTAGATTTTAAGTAAAATAATAAAAAATAAAATAAAAATAATAACTAAATCGGGTATCGGATAGTCGGGTACCCGACTAAGAGCTATTTTGTCACTCAGGCCTGACCCAGATACTTGAGAAAAATAGCGGGTCGGGTACACGATCCGAAAATTCGGGTGTTTTCAAAAAAAATACCCAGTAATTTTAGATCAAGTATGCGGGTCAGCGGGTCGGATCAATCGGACCGAGTACTTTTAAACACCCCTAATTATTACATTGCTACTCGTAAAGCATGTCAATACTCAAGTATCGATATTAGTACTACCAAGGCTAGACCAAGAGGATGGAAATTGTCTACCCCAAATTATACTTTTTTTATGTCCCCACACTAAAAATTAAGTTTAGGTTTTAGGGTTAGGGTATAAGAAATTGAGGATATGGCGTATTTTTAGGGGTAGGTTTTAGGGTTTAAAATTTAATTTGTTGAGTTGAGAGGTGCTCGATTCGTTCAACCGATGTGGCTCACCAAGTGGTGGAGAGGTGGATTTTTTGGTGGATTAGGTGAGGAAGCTTAAAAGATAATTGACACAATGATTTATAGTGGTTCAACCTTCTAACCAAAGTCTACATCCACTACCTTAGCTCCCCACTAAGGATTTCCAATCAATCCACTATTGATTCGTCCCCTTTTCTAGGCTTAGGAGGAAACCCTTATACACCGATCAAGCTTTCTACCCAAAGCCTTGATCGAAACCCTCTTTACAAAGAGAAACAATAAGCAAACTTAAATCCCTCTAATAGGTATTTGTTTGCACAATTTAGCACTCACCCAAAACCTAAAACACTTGAGCAAATTTGACAATTTTGGCTCATTAGTGTTTGTCTATACAATAAATGACAATTTAAGCTCTAAGACAATTCTTGATCATTTGTTGATTGACAATATAAGCATTAATCATATCTTGATGCTTGGAGGTCCCTTTTATACTCCTTGATGAGTTTATAGTCGTTACTAGCCGTTGGGGATAAATTGGAGCCGTTGAGGACTTTATTTCCCACCATAAATGCACTTCTGCAGCTCACCGTTTCGAAACATTCGTGCCCGTTTCGAAACACCCTTTAAGTAGAAAGAGTCGTTGCAGTCTGATGAGGCACTCGTATCGGAACGCCCTTTGCCCGTTTCAGAACACGTATCGAAACGCCTAGTCCCGTATCGAAACGACCTACATTTAAATGTTAGTTGGGAAATAGTCGTTGGGGTTTATGACCGTTGTGGTCGAAGCTACGTAGGCGTATCGAAACGGCATAGCTCGTTTCGAAACGCTACTCAAAAATCTCATCCAGGGAAAGCCTGTTTCGATACCCGTATCGAAACACTTTTGCTACTGGAATGCACCGTATCGAAACACCTTAAGGTGTTTCGAAACGCCTGGAAGGTTTTGTGTATTTTGGCTTTTGAAAACATGCAAAACCCTTTATAAAATATCCCTAAACATAGTTTCAAGTTATTTGGACTTTTGAAGTTGTTTTGAATTCTTTTTAAATCAGTCCAAAACATTTTTCAATTATTATATCAAAACATTAATTCTACAATCTTCCCCTTGTTGATATAATAAAACTATCTTGAAAAATTGTTTGGGATTCTCCCCTTTAACTTTAAAAATGTGATATAATAAGAGATTAAAGATTTGAATTCAAATAAAGCTCCCCCTTATTCAATTGAAAATTCAAATTTTCAAACTATTTCTCCCCTTTTTGTTATATTAAAAAGAATTTAAAACATTAAGTTCAAAATAACAATAGAGGTAAAAAAATTGACAAAAAAAAGAATTTGGTTTTAAAATGGCTCCCTCTTACTCAAAGCATCAATAAAATGTTAGTCCAACATATATGATCATCTAGTTGAAATAAAAAGAAATAAATCAAATGAAATAAAAAACAACTAGATTTTACCACACTTGAACTCAAGGGAGGATGTGAAGCCTTCCTTCTTCAAGTGTTCTTCCTTAGTGTGCATGGAGCTCCCCCTCAAAGTTTGACTTGTTGATCACTCTCCATCACACCTAGCAAAAGACAATCAAGTGATTTTTGGTATCCAAATTGCTTTGGATCCATAAACGTTAGTAGGACAAATTTTAGTCCTCTTAGGAATCCATTTTTCAATGTCATCCTTTTTAATTGAAGTAGTTAGTCCTTTTAGGACCCAAACACTTCTAAAACATTTTCCTTTTACAAATCTAGGGCCACTAGATTGCCTTACATAGAAATTTGATTTTTCAAAATTGTTTTTCTTTTCTAGCTCTTTGGAAATCAAATCCTTTTCTTCTTGAACTTTTTGAAGCAAATTTTGTAAATCAAAACATTTTAATTCAAACTCTTCGAGTTTTGCTTCAAGTTCAAGTTTGGTTTTAGAAATCAAATCATTTTGAATTTTTAACTTTGAAATCAATTTATTGTTTTTCAATATGTGATTTTTAAAGTCTAAAACCAAATCATCGTAGGCATTTTTTAATTCATCAAAAGAGTAAGAACATGAAGTAGATGAATTAGAAGTTACCCTTGAATCTTCTTCGACGGCCATAAGGCAAAGGTTGACTTGTTCATCGTCGGTGGAGTCCTCATCACTCCAAGTAGCCACATGTGCCTTCTTCTTATTGCTTGAAGTGATTGCCCTCTTCTTTTTCTTGGATTCTCGTTCAAGCTATCTTAAGGCTTTCTTCATGAAGGGGGCACACTTCTTGAAGAGATTAACTATATCTTCTTCTTCTTCATCCTCCTCTTCACTTGAATAAACATGATGTCAAGTGGAGGACTTGAGAGCCATGGCATTGGTGTTGATGCCAAGCCCTTTGAGTTTCTTCTCTCCCATAGCTCTAATTTCTTCCCTCTTCTTCTCATCCTCTTTGTTCTTCTTCATGAATTGATGAGTAAGGAGTGACCCCATGAGTTCATCAAGCTTCAAAGTCTTTAAATTTTTTGCTTCGATGATGGCGGTCCTCTTTGAGTCCCAAGACTCGGGAAGTGAGTAGATGAGCTTTCGAACAAGCTTTTCCTCCGGGATTGCTTCTCCATAGCCTTTGAGACCATTTGTGATAGTGGAGAACCTATCAAACATCTTCTCGATGTTCTCTTCCGAATCCATTTTGAAGTTCTCCTACTCTAAGGTTAGGAGCCCAATCTTGGTCTCCTTAACTTCATCGGTCCCCTCGTATGTGACTTCAAGCTTGTCTCATACCTCCTTGGCACTCTCACAAGAAGACATCTTCTCATAGATGGTTGGGCCAAATGCACAAAACAAGATGTGCAAGGCTTTGCAATTAAACTTCATCTTCTTGCGATCGTCGACACTCCACTCCGCTTTGCTTCGTTGAGGCACGAACGGACCATCTTCAACTATGTCCCATAGCTTGTAATCTCTAGATTTGATGAAGAACTTCATCTTTGTCTTCCAATGGGCATAGTGGGTTCCGTCGAAGAAAGGCAGTTTGTCGATGGATTGCGCCATTTGAGTCGGTTGGTGAAATGATGATCGAGCTTGTCGGATCTTCTCAATAGGATGTGAATCATCTTCGATTGAGCCAAGCTCTGATACCAATTGTTGAGTTGAGAGGTGCTCGATTCGTTCAACCGATGCGGCTCACCAAGTGGTGGAGAGGTGGATTTTTTGGTGGATTAGGTGAGGAAGCTTAAAAGATAATTGACACAATGATTTATAGTGGTTCAACCTTCTAACCAAGGTCTACATCCACTACCTTAGCTCCCCACTAAGGATTTCCAATCAATTCACTATTGATTCATCCCTTTTTCTAGGCTTATGAGGAAACCCTTATACACCGATCAAGCTTTCTTCCCAAAGTCTTGATCGAAACCCTCTTTACAAAGAGAAACAATAAGCAAACTTAAATCCCTCTAATAGGTATTTGTTTGCACAATTTAGCACTTACCCAAAACCTAAAACACTTGAGCAAATTTGACAATTTTGGCTCACTAGTGTTTGTCTATACAGTAAATGACAATTTAAGCTCTAAGACAATTCTTGATCATTTGTTGATTGAAAATATAATCATTAACCATATCTTGATGCTTGAAGGTCTCTTTTATACTCCTTGATGAGTTTATAGCCGTTACTAGCCGTTGGGAATGAATTGGAGCCGTTGAGGACTTTATTTCCCACCATAAATGCACTTCTGCAGCTCACCGTTTTGAAACAGTCGTGCTCGTTTCGAAACACCCTTTAAGTAGAAAGAGTCGTTGCAGTCTGATGAGGCACCCGTATCGGAATGCCCTTTGGTCGTTTCGGAACACGTATCGTAACGCCTAGTCCCGTATCAAAACGACCTGCATTTAAATGTTAGTTGGGAAATAGCCGTTGAGGTTTATGACCGTTGTGGTCGAAGCCACGTAGGCGTATCGAAACGGCATAGCTCGTTTCGAAATGCTACTCAAAAATCTCATTCAGGGAAAGCCCGTTTCGATACCTGTATCGAAACACTTTTGCTACTGGAATGCACCGTATCGAAACGCCCTAAGGTGTTTCGAAACGCCTAGAAGGTTTTGTGTATTTTGGCTTTTGAAAACATGCAAAACCCTTTATAAAATATCCATAAACATAGTTTCAAGTTATTTGGACTTTTGAAATTGTTTTGAATTCTTTTTAAATCAGTCCAAAATATTTTTCAATTATTATATCAAAACATTAGTTCTACATAATTTTTAGTAATTTTTTAGTGTTGGGCATAGGGATGGGCATAGTTAGGGGCAGAGGATTTTTGTTGAGACCGAGGGGTGTTGGGAACTGCAGCACCCCTTAAAATTTTTAAATTTCCTTATAGTTTAGATGTTTTCTTAATATTTTTTATTATTTATTAACATTCTAATTTCTAATATAACTTCCTAATAATTTGTACATATTACATAAAATCATGCGTCAGTCCCACAGTACCACCTTATATTTTCTTAAAGAGACAATTTGACCCAATATTTCAACAATTTTACAACCAAGTTCCTGTTTACAAAAAATATTTATGGCTGATAGGTTAATTTTTCATGCATGGTTAGATCTCACGAAAACCATACTAGCTTTTATGGTAAATCTATTTTCATCTCTTTTTCTTTATTTAAGATGTTAATTTAAATTAACTAAAAGTCAGCCCTAAACTTTTCAATAATTATAAATTGGTCCCATTTTCCCTCGTATTTCCTATAATACATTCCGCTCATTATTCTTTTAAAAGTGTCATGAATTTAACCGCATGGCTTAGATAAGATGATATGAGTCTTTTCTACCATAAATAATAGTAGAAGATTTAATTCTCGCCATAAACATAAAATATGAAATAGTTTTTAAACTTATGACCATAATCTACTCTACTATAAACCAACAAATCATGAAAAATTATTCTCTTTAATTAGTGAACTCCCGTAATTAGAAAGAATTATGACGTAAGATATTGAAGTTTAACTATTTAGGTTTTGAATTTGTTAAATATTATATTACTTTTAACTAGTAAAAATTATTAAATGATTCTAACTTATCACATTATTCATTATCCTATTCAATGAAATTTTTCTATCATATTTTTTTCTATGGCAAATCTTTATATTTTTCTTACGTGTAATGAAGGAGTAAATAATTATTAGAAGGTACATCGAAATGCATGAATATTATTAGATAGATAAAATGACGTTACTGAGTCAGATATATCTAACAATTTTTCATTAACCTGATTGCTATGGGTTTTGTATGAAATATTTTTAGATGCTGAAATCTAGAAAAATGGATGACAAAACAGCTAATTTAGGTAGCGGAATAAAATATTATCAATCAAATTGTTAGACAGATAGTTTTTTGGGGCAAAAACAATAAGAAAATAGGAATCTAAAAATGAAAATCTGTTTGATACTATTTTGTACGATAAAAAATCATTTAATAAAAGAAATATAACTTATTTTGATCAGCGTATCAATCAACCCGTCTTCTTCCTCCTTTCTTCCTCCCCTGTTTCCTTTGATTTCTCTTCCTGTTTGGGGAGGTTTAATCATTTGTCCCCTTTTTTTGCTATTTATTTTCTTCTCTTTTTCCCACCTTATGAAATTGCATCTCTAAAGCTCATTCCTTTGATACCCTTCCCTCTTTGTTATCGCCATGGGGAGCTGTCTCTCCACCGCCAAAGTCTGTGGCTCAAGCAGCACCGCCAACAACCGCAAAGAAGAACAGCCCACCCCCGAAGTGCCGACAGCAACGGCGGCCAATGAGAAAAAAGAGTCCCATAAGCCATCGACTAAGCAGGATCAGCAACAACAGGCGAGGAATTCTCAGCCTCAAAAGCCCAAAGCCATGGCTCATTCGAGGAAACAAAGCGGGTCCGTGCCCTGTGGCAAGCGTGCGGATTTTGGGTACCGGAAGGATTTCGATCAGCAATACACGATTGGGAAATTGTTGGGGCATGGACAATTTGGTTATACCTACGTTGCCACGGAAAAGGGAAATGGGGATCGTGTGGCCGTTAAGAAAATTGATAAAGAAAAGGTATTCATTTCATGTTTTTATTAATCCTTTTGGTTCATTATGCTTCTGGGTTGATTGTCATATTCAAGATGGGTTTTTTTATATATAATCATTCTTTGGTTAATTACTTAAAAGATGGAACTTTTAGGGTTAATTTGGATTGGAATTTTCTATATTGGTGGGGATGTGGGAAGTTTGACTTGTGTTTTGGATTCCTTTTTGCTTATATATATAATTTCCTTTGTTTTGTAATCTAATGTGGAGAGTTTGTTCTTTTCCCCTTTTGGTCTGTCTTATTTAGAAGCATCATTGCCCAAGTATGGAAACATTTTGGTGGGGTATGTCCAATAGTCTAGCTGAGCTATGAGGATCTTGCATCTGTTTAGCAATCTTATTAAAGTTTTAAGATTTTACTATGTAAAATTTGCTAATTATGATTTTCGGGATTGCAATTTTGCAGCAGTTGAATTTGATCGATATCATGATTTAACGTTTAGTTATCTGCATTCTTCTGTAGTTTGAACTGACACTGAATTCATATAAGCATATTGGGACTTATTATTTCCGTCTTTTTTTTTATTTTGAAACCCCTGGATTGGGTGCAGATGGTTGCTCCTGTTGCCGTCGAGGATGTCAAGCGAGAGGTCAAGATATTGGAGGCCCTGAAAGGCCATGAGAATGTGGTTCAGTTTTATAATGCATTTGAGGATGCTTCCTATGTATACATTGTTATGGAGTAAGTTTCTACTATATTTTATCTTTGCTTCTGGTATTCAGTTTTTGCATAAAATAGTTTTGTTTTCCTGGTGATACATCTTTGACTATATTCTTTTCTATCTTGACTATATTATGTGCTGACGCTATCTGATTACAGGTTATGCGAGGGTGGAGAATTGCTGGACCGGATATTGGCCAAGTAAGGATGCTTAATTAAGTCATACTTTTTGTCGATGTTTTGAATAGTCACTTCGGGTAGTAACTTATGCTTGCCATCTTCTATCAGAAAGGATAGCCGCTATAGTGAAAAAGATGCAGCAGTAGTTGTAAGGCAAATGCTCAAAGTTGCTGCCGAGTGTCATTTGCGTGGCATGGTTCATCGTGACATGAAACCTGAGGTATGCTCAAGTACATTAACATGGCTTGTAAAATTTCCTTTTCAGGAAGTCCTGCTGCATGCTTATTGTTCCCTCATTTCTTCTTGTCTATAGAATTTCCTATTTAAGTCCACCAAAGAGGACTCACCTCTGAAGGCTGTAGATTTTGGTTTGTCGGACTTCATCAGACCTGGTAAGTGGCATTTTTTGCTTGCTAATGTTGTAATCTTCATGTGACAAACATCAAAGCTATATAATCTTGAACTACGAGTAAATGCAGGGAAGAATTTTCAAGATATTGTTGGAAGTGCCTACTATGTTGCTCCTGAAGTACTAAAAAGAAAGTCGGGGCCAGAATCAGATGTATGGAGTATCGGTGTAATTACCTACATTTTGCTTTGTGGGAAACGGCCCTTTTGGGATAAGACCAAGGACGGCATATTTAAGGAGGTGTAGTCCATTTTCTAATCATGGATCTTGATTTATTCTTTTATTGCTTTCTACCGTTTATGCATTCGTGCTATGCCTGTTTCTGCACCATGCACATGTCACATGAACTGGTGACCTTACTTTTGGACACGTGTGCTCTCCATTTCTGGATATTTAGTTGACCTTCCAAGTTACTTTACCGTCTTTTGTTTTCCCTGAATATCCATGCTTTTTCCTCAGAAATTCACTTGACAATGTGTGTCGTAGATGTGTTATCTTCTGGTTTTATTTATTTAATGGATTCATTTTCTGGATAATTCATCTGCAACTGTCTATAACTTCAGGTTTTGAGGAACAAGCCTGATTTCCGTCGCAAACCATGGCCAACAATTAGCGACAGTGCTAAAGACTTTGTGAAGAAGTTATTGGTGAAGGATCCCCCGGCTAGACTGACAGCTGCTCAGGCCCTATGTATGTCTTTTAACCATCTCTTACACGCCAAGTTAAAATATGGCTCCTAAAATAAACATTCTACTTCATTATCAATTTATCCTCCGGTTATTTCTCGAATATCTGATCGGTTTCAACTTCTTCAGCACACCCATGGGTTAGGGAAGGAGGAGATGCATCCGAGATTCCTGTTGATATATCTGTTCTGAGCAACATGCGAGAATTTGTGAAGTATAGTCGATTGAAACAGTTCGCTTTGAGGGTAACCTGTTTTTTTTTTCTTCCTCTTGAAGCATTACTATAGGCACGAGAGGCTTCTTTTTCTTCCTTTGGTTGTTCATCTCTTGATGCATAAGTATTATTATTATTATCGTTTTCTTGTAGGCATTGGCTAGCACACTTAATGAAGAGGAGATAGCCGATCTTCGGGATCAGTTTGATGCAATTGACGTGGATAAGAATGGTGCTATTAGTCTTGAAGAGATGAGACAGGTAAACATTCATGCCTAACATCTATTATGTTGCACAGAGTCTTTTCTTTTTTTCCCAGCCTAATATGGATGGTTTAATGCAGGCCCTTGCTAAAGATATCCCATGGAAGATGAAGGATTCCCGAGTCCTAGAGATTCTTCAAGCGGTGAGTACAGGTTTCCTGTTCTTAGGCTGAAGGTCGTTCTTTTCTTTTTCGTCTTTCACTTTTATTGGTTTTGATTTTTGTGGGGTTGTTTATTTCCTTTGATCTCAGATGGATAGCAATACAGACGGGCTTGTTGATTTCACCGAATTTGTTGCAGCAACTCTACATGTGAATCAAATGGAAGAACACGATTCCGAGAAATGGCAGATGCAATCGCAGGCAGCTTTTGAGAAATTTGACGTAGATAGAAACGGATTCATAACAGCGGAGGAGCTTAGAATGGTAAACATTTTGTTTTAGTGTTATTGCTAGCTTAACTTTCTATGAAGAATGTTTTCAATTATGTTCCCTTATTCACATGGTGCAATTGTTTTCCAGCACACGGGCTTAAGAGGCTCCATTAACCCTTTGCTCGAGGAGGCTGACATCGACAAAGATGGAAAAGTAAGCCTCGAAGAATTTCGTCGACTTTTACGAAATGCAAGCATTGGTTCACGGAATATACCTCGTCCGAATCCGCAGAAAACTCGGATGCAATAGGTTAGAGTAGAATATTTGAGGGTGGAGAGGAAGGAAAATGGAAGATTTTCGGGTTTATATTTCTCCATGAGCACGTTAAGGACCCTCTGTTTTACTCTTAGTTCTGCAGCGGTGAATTCAGCGCTGAGAGGGTGTTTTTGGGTCCAGGTATATATGGGCATTCATTCTGTACACATTTTGATTGGGTGGGTATTTCTTGTTTTACCCTCCAATTCTCTGTAATGATACTATAGATAAATTTATTAATGAAAATATGGAAATCATTCTGACGAGGCTACGACGAAGTGGTAAAAATCTCCTCCTCCTAACCATGTCTCTTTCTATGCTCTTTGTCTAAAAATGTTTCTATGCTCTTTGTCTAAAAATGTTTAAAAATTAAGTCTTATTCCATAATCCTAATTTTCATATTCTAAACTCTAAACCCTAAAAAATACACCTTACCCCTAATTCCCTACACCTTAACCTTAAGCCCCAACCTCAAACCATGAACCCTAAACTCACTATTTTAAAGTGGAGGCACAAATGGAAACATACTTAGGGCAGATGATTTCCATCTACGACGAAGGAGGATGACTATAACCCCTAAACTACAAACCCCAAACACCAACTTCAATTTCAAAAAAGTTAAACAGTTTCGTTAGAAAGAAAATGAAATAAATTATTTATAATTTTACTCTAAAAAATTAAGATAATGTTTAAATTAAGGTAACTTCAAATCTTCCCAACCAAATCAAGTTGAGTTGGACGCCGGAAAAGTCGCTGGAAAAGTCGCTAGGCATGGATACAAGCTTAGGATGCTTGAATCTTCTTTCTGTTGTGCACAAAAACACAACAAAAGCATGATAACCGCAAGACTTGCTAAATACAAATCTTGCTTCAAAAATCCAAATTCCTGCTTACTGGTTACTTCTTTCTAATTTTCTCCTTTATTTTAACATTTGTTTGAACCATGTTAAAAATACTTTTACAACCTTTTCTATACAAAAATAATTTTTTAATTCACTCCATACCAAACATTTACTTATATTGATAAATTAGTTCACATGACACATTGTACATGCACACTAAAACAAAATGGTTTGTTTATTTCATTTTCAATCAACAGCACTACTAAACAAATGTTTATTTAGTTCACTGCACGAGCAACGTTTATTTAGCTTTACGAAAGTAGATCCTTGCACCTTCATTTTTCAAGGATCTGACGGCTTCAAAATCCTGCAAATCATGTTTGACATTAGAACATTAATATCACATCGAAAAACTATGAAACTATAAGTATAAAAATAAAAAAATGGAGCGTTGCATGTACTATTAGACATGTTTTTTGAAAAAAAGTGTAATAACACATATTACGAATTTTTACAGAGCCCGGACGCCTAAAATGGAGGCTCGTGCATAAATGTGAACATTCTTAAACAATCTAATTGATTATATGATGAATGACCCTTCATGTACTTCTAAAGAAACATGAATATTTCGCAATAAACTTGCTTTCAGGCTATGTTTCCTTTTGATTAGACTGTACACAAGGTGGGCTTTGCCAACAAAATAAACTATTGGGACATTAATTGTTCGGTCACATGCTAGCTTTAAATGAATGTAATCCATTGCAATTGCTCTCTAGCATTATTGTCAAAGGGCTTATTTATTCCGAAACAATGTACCACTGCCTAGCCTTAATTGCAAGAGCAAGGCAATTAAGCAGCTCAGCAGCTTGGTTTTGAGCAAACAAACGAGATAGTAGGAAGATATGGAGAATAGTGGGAAGGATTACGTCGACCCGCCGCCGGCTCGGTTGTTGGACATGGAAGAGCTCAAGAGCTGGTCCTTTTACCGAGCTCTCCTAGCCGAGTTCGTTGCTACACTTCTGTTTCTCTACATCTTAGTTGCCACTGTTATCGGTCACAAGGAACAAACTGGCCCTTGCGACGGTGTCGGTCCTCTCGGTATTGCTTGGGCCGTCGGTGGCATGATCTTCGTTCTCGTGTACTGCACCGCCGGCATCTCCGGTATTCTATTCACCAATTGTCTCTTGTCTTTACTATGTGATTGAACATTTAATTTTGAACATGATGTTAAACAGGTGGTCACATTAATCCGGCCGTTACGTTCGGGTTGTTCGTCGCACGGAAGGTTTCGTTGGTTCGAGCGGTCACATACATGGTCGCGCAGAGCCTTGGAGCTATTTGTGGCGCAGGTTTAGCCAAGGCATTCATGAGGCACGCATACAATAGACTAGGGGGCGGTGCCAACACCGTGGCTCCCGGATACTCGAATGGCACCGCCTTGGGAGCCGAGATCATCGGAACTTTCGTCCTCGTCTACACCGTTTTCTCCGCCACCGATCCCAAAAGAAGTGCACGTGATTCTCACGTCCCGGTGAGTAATATAGTAGTAGCACAAAACATCACTGACTCTTAAGTAACGAAGCTTTATGTGTGGGATTTTGATTAGGTGTTAGCTCCCTTGCCAATCGGGTTTGCCGTGTTTGTGGTGCACCTGGCCACCATTCCCATCACCGGCACCGGAATAAACCCGGCTAGGAGCCTCGGTGCCGCCGTGATCTACAACGATGAAAAAGCCTGGGATGATCAGGTTAACTTATTAGTACTAGTTAATTTCATTTTTCACCATGTATAATAATATGGGTTGAATATTAACATTGTGATAAACAAAAACAGTGGATATTTTGGGTCGGCCCTTTCATCGGAGCGATTGCGGCGGCGGCGTATCATCAATACATACTGAGAGCCACGGCCATCAAAGCTTTGAAATCCTTCCGCGGCAGCCCTACAATATAAAAACGCCGATCCCCATGAATTAATAATTATGTTTAAGCATTGTTAAATTATATAAGCTGTAATATAAAATCGTTGTCGGTATGATTATTCTTAAATGAAAGGCCAGTGGAGTAGGTGTGGGGATTTGAATGCCATGGCCAGGCTTATATGATTTTTTTATTAATTCATGCAGCGAGATGGATAGACTGGAAATTACAATAAGAAATCAATGCTTATGAGGCAAATCCACCAACCATTTAACAATATTTACAATTATGTCGCAAGTCAAATTCACTCGAACTTATAATATAATTTTTCGTTCTAGAAGATAAATTTGAAACTTTTCTCATTTTAACTTCTGGTTTTCTTTTCATCTTATCTAATTAGTTAGTACCTGTTTATCGTGGATGGAAATCCTCTCTCTTTTGGTGTCTTATGCTCTCACACTTAAAATTAGGTTTAGAATTTAAAATTTAAGGTTAGAGCTTGAAATTTAATTTTTTAATATTTTTAGTGTTGAGGCATATATAAAGACACCGAAAATGACAAATTTTTTTATCACTTTTATTGTGCTTCTTGTTGTCCTCATCAATATTTTCTTTTTCTAATGTAATCATTTTAGTCATTGTTGACATTAAATTTTAGAGATCGATCCCGGATATTTTTTTTCTTCCATTTTTCATATAAAAGACATTTTCACAACATTTATGAAGGATATAGTTGAACGGTGTGAATAATGATGGAAAGAAACCTTGATTTCAGCCCTATTTGTAACTAGAGTTGAATTGGTTCTTTGTAAAGATGAACCATTCAAAAAGCTTTTCAATGCATGCATGCTTATTGCGAACTCTATTGAGACGGTTAGTTACGTTTAAGTTTGTTCAATCTTATGTTTTCAAATTGTTTTTTTATTTAGCAAATATGTTTTTATTAAAGAAGGGAATAGAGTACTCCTACACCTGAATTGTGACCCTTATTAAAAATTTCCCTAATTTAATTAGAAGAAAAGAATACTCATAATCAAACAACAAAACAGTCCAATAAAACTTGAGTTGAAATCAAACAACATAAAAACAAGGAAAGATCATGCGAGCCCCCAAATGCTTTATATAGGATACAATATCATTCAAGGTAAACTCAATCGACAACTTTAACTTTTTATTCATTATTCGGGTACGGAGTGATCCCACATTGTATAATGTTTAATAACTAATTTGTTTAGGATTATTATCCCATATATACGGTGTAATTTTTTATTTCCACAAGTGTTTTAATTGTAGGGTTTAGGGTTAGAGTATAAGTTTCAAGGTAACATGGTTAGGGATTTAAGTTTTAACCTATAAGCTCTAAACTCAAATTCTATCAACAACTCTTAAATTCAAAATCACTCCACTTAAACCCCTAAACCCTAATACTAAAACGTTTGTGTAAACCAAATTTTTACACACGCTTGTACATGTAATAATTACCTATGTATTTATTCTTATACATATTATAATTGTAATGGATACCTAAACATTTAATTCTTAATACCATGCATCCTAATATAATGTAAACTCTACAAATATATATATATATAAATATATATATATATATTCTTAATTTTGAATTGGATATAGGGATGATAGAAGATCATAAGAAAAGGGGCACTCCTCCCTCTATAAGAAAAAGGAAATGTACAATCATTCAAAACGAAAAGACTCGAAAGAACAAACAAATTGAAACAATGGACTGATTGATGAAAATATTATGTACAAGAGACATCTGATCAGTCCACTTTTAACTCATGATATTTACAATTAGATTAGAAAAATAAAAGACTACCAAAAAGACCCCACAAGAGGGTACATTTCCCCTCATTTTCAAGGCTGCTGTTGCTTGCTATGGAGGATTCCGATTAATGCTCAAACGGGGGAGGCGGAGGTGATGCCGAATTTATCCGAAAACTTGGGTCGGGCAAAGGGTGAGAGAAGCTCCACTTGATGAACGAAGTGCACGTCGTGAACCAAGGGATTGTCCGTTCTCCCCGGAGGTGATGAACAGGATGGCCAGCAGCCGCAGCAACTTGATTCTCTTCCCTCGCTTGTCTGCACACCAAATCCATTTGATCAACTTATAAATTGGGTACCACTTGAGATAATAGTAGATAAAACTCTAACAATAGGACAATATCAATTATTGAAGCTTGGATCAACTACATTTCACTTGATTCTATGTAAAAAAAAAAAAAACACTTCTCTTATTCAAAAGTTGACTCAACACAATTTTTTTTGTATAAGTATTTGTATCTAACCCATTAACTGACTAATCAAAGTTAGAAACTACATAAACCTATTATGGGACGATCATTTTAATTTAATTTATTACTTTTATAATGTCAATATTCAACCATCTGACCTTACTTAAAGAATCTAGGGTTTAACATCTCCGTAAAAAAAATTTTGATCAACTAACCTTCACAGCAATCATGTTCAGAACTCCACACCGCCCATCAGTATAGGATTGGCTGCCATTGTAGATACGTTATACTACATACATATCAACCGACAAACTAAAGGAAAAAGATAGTGGACTCAAGTCTCAACAATGGCAATCAATCCAAATTCCAAACCTGTGTTTGCTACATCTGAGGGGCTTGAGAAACTCAGGAACAGCAGCAGGTCCAACAAGGCGACGAGGCTTAGGGCAAACCGGCTGCTCATTACCACCAAAACCAAACTTGGTCGTCGTCGATTCCGAATCATGGCCATTGCTTCTAACAGGAAAGCGCTGCATGATATAACAATAAGATCCCAAGTCACAAGCAAAAATAAAAAACACAACAGTAACTTGTGACTTTGTTTGTGTTTTGTCCCCCTCCTTAAATATGATTCAATCTCTCATTCCAATGGACGTAAACAAAGAAGAAATGTATTTAAAATGAATAGTGGGGAGGCAGTGTCATCCATTGAAAGAGAGAGAGAGAGAGGAGTGAAGATGAATGAAGGTGAAGACACATTGGGTTTGTAGAGAGAGCTTTGCACAAGTGAAAGGAGAGAGGCAAATTGCTTGGCTGAGAGTGGATTTAGGACATTTTGCTAATACCTGGCAATGGCTTTCAGCTCCTAGTTTTCCTCTATTTCTCTGTTTTTTCACCTATAAAGATTGCGCATAGGTTTCCTAACGTGGAATTTTTCTCCAACCGTTTTTAGGATTATGAAATATAAGTTGATTATTTGGTAAACTACAATAGAGGTCACTTAATTATGAGTACGGTTGCATTGGGTCATCTAATTATTAAAAGTTATATTTTGATCACACAATTATTAAAGGTTACATTTGGATCACTCAATTATGGGTAAAATTATGTTTGGGTCACCCTTCATATTTAAAAAAGTACATCAATTTAGTCATTTTTTCTTCCAAATCACTTGTGCATTCTCGTTAACATTAGAGTACTTCATTTGAAATTATTAATTAATCTAATACATAAATTGATATGCCTTTTTTTAAATACGAAGGGTGACCCAAATATAACCTTACCCATAATTGAGTGATCTAAATGTAACATTTAATAATTGGGTGACCCAAATGTAACTTTACCCATAATTGAGTGACTCAAATGTACTTTTAATAATTGAGTGACCCAAGTGTAACCTTATTTATAATTGAGTGACCTTCGTTGTAGTTTACCCAAGATTCAAACCGATTTACCTGATTTGAGATTCGATATCAATCTGAATATGATGATATGAAACTCGAAATAAATCAAACCGAACTGAAACTGATCTAAATTTTAGTTGAATCGAAATGGACTCAAACTGATTTTTCAACCGAACCGAGTGGACCCTAACTGATTTCACCAGGACTGAAGGTAACCTAAATTAAAGAAAATATATTAAAAGAAATAAAGAAAGATGAGATATGAACTGCCGCACAACTCACTAAAAAATCAAATTTACTGGCTTTGTAAAGCCATATAGAGGTGTAAATTAAAAATTGACCCAATCTACAAACTCGAATGAAATCGACCAATCTTATATTGGCTCAATCTATAATCAATTGACCCGATACTCAAACCAAATCATTAAAGACTCTAACTAAAACCAAACTAAACTCAAACATAACTGAAATTTAACCGAAAGAAATCAGATAAAATGATTCGTTTGCCACTCTTGATGTGTATATAATATTATTGTCAAAAAAAAGTGTTGAAAAAAGTTTAAATATTAATATGTTAAAAAGTCTTTCAAAAAAATTAATATATTAAAAAGGTATAAAAATGCTAAAAAGGTTGGTTTTAGGATAAAAATCATTTGTCTTTTATGCCCCAACACTAAAAAACATAATAAAATTAAATTTTAAGCCATAACCCTAAATTTTAAATCTTAAACCCTACTCCCTATACTCTAAAAAATACATTCTACCTTAAATTCTCTAAATCCTAACCATAACCCCTAACCTAAAACCCTAAACCTAATTTTAAATGTGGGGCATAAATAGGAACACCGAAAAGGGGTAAAGGATTTCCATCCTTAATTATTTTTATTAAATCTACAAGTACTTGTGCACATGACAATAGAATCCTACTTAATAAATTTATCGACTATATTTTGATAAAGTTAAAATTTAAAAAGTTCAAAATAGTAATTAAAAATGACTAACTTACACACAGTTAATACACACAACAGATGTATGGCTATTAGAATCATAGAACTTACGTGTTTGAATTAAAATACAAAATGATTTGTTAAGATTGATTCACTAACCTAAGGATAAACATTTGATGTTCATCTATCAAACAGTTGAATGTTGTTTTTTCCTCTTAAATGAGGAGTCCTAGATTCCTTTGTTTTCCTTTTCTTCCATGTTCATCTATCAAACAGTTGAATGTTGTTTTTTTCCTCTTAAATGAGGACTCCTAGATTTCTTTGTTTTCCTTTTCTTCCATGTTCATCTATCAAACAGTTGGATGTAGTTTTTTTTTCTCTTATAAAAAATTATGTTACATGATACATTTTTATTAGTCTATTCTGTCACATTAATAAGAGTCTAACTATAAATAAATATATCAAAATTGTAAATCATATAAGACGTGGTATGGTGGTTGTTCACCCCATCTCTGAACTATGAGGCTAAGAGTTTCATTCCTACGAATAGAAATGAAGTACATTTCATGACCTGTAGTTAATCTCTTAGCGAGAGCACCCGTGACGAGGGGATTAGTCACTACTATTGACAGTGGTTTCATTTTAGGACATCCAGATTCAATCGTCTTATCTGCAAGGCATGTGTGTATTGTTAAAAGGTTAAGAATATCTATGAACATAAACTGAAGCTGAGGTCAAGCTTATGGACACAATGAAATTAAGAATCGGATTTAATATTCATATTTAATTATATAATATATTATATATATATTAATTTATTCACTTAGTTAATTATCTATTGATTTGAGAACTCAACGAGTAGTTTCAGTGTAAGAAATGATGATTATCCTAAGAGATCTCAGATTCAAGTATCTATATGTGTTAAGTGTGTGTACTTTATCAAAGTATTTAGAAAATATATAAACTGAAATTATCATGCAATCACATCGGTATATAAAAAATTAATCTATCGATTTTAGCATGGCATAACATCACATAGGTAAAAATAAAGAAAATATTGGTCATGCTTACTTAAATGGATGGTGAAAACTCACTGTAGTCTCTAATCAATTTCTAGAGAAATATCTAACTCCATTAAGATTTACAACCAATCCAACGCACTCTTTCTTAGTTTAAAATGGATGGTTTTGGACCAAACTCGTGCAATTAGAATTGTAATTTTATTTGCAATTGTAAGCTTTGAAATCTTCCAATGGATCCTCTCATGCAGTACCTGTTTACCATATGCTGCACCCTTACTCTTTTAAGTTGTATTTACTTTTATCATTCGTCCGAGATACGAAGCCGAAGCTGCCGTGCACCGCCACAAGCCGGTGGCGCTTTACCGATCATCGGCCACATGCACCTCTTGGGTGGTCAGCAACTCACCCACAAAACATTTGGTGCCATGGCCGACAAATATGGACCTGTTTTCTCCATAAGGCTAGGATCAAACAAAGCGTTGGTTCTAAATGCTTGGGAGATGGCCAAAGAATGTTTCACCGTCCATGATAAGGTCTTTTCCACGAGACCGAGCATCACTGCTTCGAAGCTTCTCGGCTATGATTTCGCTATGTTCGCATTCGCTCCTTACGGTCCGTATTGGCGTGAGATGCGCAAGATCGCTACACTCGAGCTTCTATCGAGCAATCGGATCAATATGCTCGAACATATACGAGTTTCGGAGGTGAAGACTGCGGTAAGAGAATTGTACATGTCATGGCTTGGCAGAGGTAGTGGACAGAGTGGAGTGTGTGTCGATATGAAGGAGTGGTTTGGGGATTTAACTCATAATATTGCTTTGAGAATGGTGGGAGGGAAAAGATACTTCGGACCGAACGCCGATTGCGACGAAGCCGAGGCACAAAGATGTAAGAAAGCATTGAGAGATTTCTCGTATTGGTTCGGCGCGTTTGTGTTGTCCGACGAAATACCGTTTCTTGGGTGGCTGGATTTTCAGGGGCACAAAAAGGCCATGAAAAGAACAGCGAAAGAATTGGATAGCATTGTCGGAGGGTGGTTAGAGGAGCATAAACAGAGGAGGCTTATGAGTGGTGGAGTGACACAAGAGCAGGATTTCATGGATGTGTTGCTGAAAATCCTCGACGATGCCGACATCGGTGGTTTCGACGCCGATACAATCAACAAGGCTACTTGCTTGGTAAGCAACCAAATTTAATTGAACTCCGCGTATCGGTTTGTCCATATTAATCTTAATAATGTTGTATTGTTTTGGTAGGTTTTAGTCTTTGCGGGGAATGACACAACCATGGTGGCACTCATTTGGGCACTGTCTTTGCTACTGAACAATCCCCGCGTGCTAAAAAAGGCACAGGATGAGCTAGACATGCACGTTGGCACGGATAGACCGTTGCAAGAGTCCGATATCAAAAACCTTGTCTACCTTCAAGCCGTCGTCAAGGAAACCTTGCGCTTATACCCTCCGGTACCGGTCATCGGCCTTCGGGCTGCATTAGAAGATTGCACCCTCTCAACAGGCTACCGCATTCCGTCCGGCACACGACTACTAATAAATGCTTGGAAGATTCAACGCGACATACGTGTATGGACGGACCCCCATGAGTTTCGACCCGAGAGATTTCTGAGCAGCAACAAGGACATAGATTTTTTAGGCCAAATTTTTGAATTCATCCCTTTCGGGTCGGGAAGAAGAGCGTGCCCCGGTGCCTCGCTTGCCCTCAGGATGTTGCACTTCATCTTAGGCAGCTTCTTGCACGGTTTTGAAGTCGCTAAGCGATCGAAGATGGAGGACATCGATATGACGGAAAGCAGCGGGTTAACGAATCTGAAAGCAACCCCTCTTGAAGTTGTCATCACTCCGCGTCTTGAATCCAAGCTCTATGAGCTGTAGGCTATACCATGCCCAAGGAGCCTGCTTCAATTCGTAGAAGGCTTTTATCAACTTGTACACCTTTATTTCTTTGCCTTTAATTATATAAACTTTCTTTAGTTAATATATTTTGTTATGACTTGAAGGTTTTGCTTATGGAAGTTAATATTTTAAAAAATAAGTTTTTATATAATCGTGATTTATGTTTATAATACTTTAATTCAAATATATAAAATTTATATTGTATGATTATCAATTTATTTTATAAATACATATTAATGAAAATTTTAAAAGTTTAAAGAGAAAGATGGAATTTTTCAAATAATTTAAAGGATTTAATTAAAATTTAAACAAAATTCAGAATGCTTTATTAGATGTTTTTCAAAATTTTAGGCTGTCAAGGCTATGGATTTAATAACGGTCCAAAATCATAATAGTTGTTATTATATAGTAATTTTGGTAATGTTTGAAATCACGATACCCGCATTCGTTATATCTGTGATTGCATATATTTTTTAGAAAAATCACGATCGCAATATCTTTAGTAACCGCAATGTTATGTCTACAATCAAGGCGGGTCCATAAATTAAAAATAGGCCGAAGAATTTTTTTTACCATACTAGCTTAAATTATTGAATTATTTATATATGTGTATAAATGTATCTAAGAATTTTGCAGGGCAACTATGATGACGAAAAGAGCATATATTCGGTCTTTTTAATTTTAGAAAATACTTTTTGTTTTTGTTTTTTATTTTTATTTTTAAAAGATAATTTTTAATTTTCTAAAAATTAGAAAACATGTTTGATTAATAGGGATGAGAATTTGTTTTCAAAAAATGAAAATAGTAAAAATGTGTTTGGTATTTTAATTTTTGAAAATAAAAATGAAACAAAATTAAATAATTAAAATAAAATATAGTTAGAAAATATTATAACAATAATAATAAGGGTAAATTATACTAATGACCACCGAACTATGGGATTGGTGCCGATTTGACCAATATATTTTCAATTGTGTTAAATATACCACATAACTATTTAATTGGTTCCAATGTAACCACCTGCCGTTAAATTCTAACGGAAAGAAGATGGGACAGTTAAAAACAAATTAGTATAATTACACATTTAATCTCTATTACTTACGCATTCTATTGATTTAGTCCTAATTTTTATTTAATAAAATAATTAATTATTTAATTAAGTGATGCCACGTGTCATCACCGCATTAGTGGACTTTAACTATTTATATTTGAGTTAATAATTTTATTCTACCCTCCAATGAGATGGTGACACATGTCACCACCTATTAAAGGAAGAAAATAAATTTTACTCTACAATGAGAGTAGCAAGATTTAAACCAAGGTCCTCTTGATAAAAAATGTGCCAATTTATCATCAAGTCAAACACATATTTGTGATTTGTTGTACAACATTTATTATTTATACTTAATTACTTTATTTTTAGCTTTTGATTTAGCACTTGTCAGATTTATTCCATGCTCATTTGAAATACCCCATCTTTCATGAATTTCTCGCAAACAGCAAGCAAAGTCTTCGGCCCTGTAGTTATTATTGATGTGGGTGCCGAAGTTGCAAGGTCCACCGTGGATGGCCTGTATGAGTTTGCAGCTCTTCTGAATCTTAATCTTGCAGTCATTAATCTTCTCCCTTTACCTGCTTTGGATGGCGGTTCACTGGCCCTGGTACTTCTAGAAGTCGTTAGAGGCGGTCGGAAGCTTCCTCTAGAGCTGGAGCAGCGGATTATGTCATCTGGTATCATGTTTGTTTTACTCCTTGGGTTGTTTCTTATTGTCAAAGACACACTAAACCTTGAGTTTTTTGTTAAAGATTTATTATGATTATCAAATTGCCTTTTGAAGTTCGAATACCACTTGTGTTGAAAACACTTTTATGGAGATAGAATCAGATGAATCCATTCCATGCATACGGTGTTTCGTAAAAAAGATGAATATTTGTGATTCTTGGTTCTGCAAATAAGGATAGATAATAAATGTTGTACAACAAATCACCAAAGGGATCTTGGTTCAAACCTTGCTACTCTCTTTGTAGAATAAAATTTATTTTACTCTTTTAATGGGTGGTGACACATTAGATGATAAAATAAAATTATTAACTCAAATATAAATAGTTAAAGTCCACCAATGAAGTGGTGACACGTGACATCACTTAATTAAATAATTAATTGTTTTATTAAATAAAAATTAGGATTAAATTGATAGAATGTGTAAGTAATAGGGATTAAATGTGTAATTATACCAATTTGTTTTTAACTACCACATCATCTTTCCTTTAGGATTTAACGGCAGGTGGCTACATTGGAACCAATTAAATAGTTATATGATATATTTAACACAATTAAAAATATAGTGGTCAAATCAACACTAACCCCATAATTCGGTGGTCATTAGTATAGTTTACCCTAATAATAAAGAAAATATGAGTAAATAAACCAATGTTTAAAACAAACATTAAAAAAATTCAAACTCGGGTTAAAATAAAGTTAAAATTAAAAAAAAATATTTTCATATTTTTTACTTTCCCAAAATATTTTCCGTTTTCTTCACCATTTTTTATTTTCTAAAAATAAAATAAAAACAAATTCTATTCTTTAAAATAAAACAAGAAGAGCGTGCTCCCGGGGAGTATTTTTTGGGAAACATTTTATGAGATTTCAACTGTGAATCTGTGATAATGTGTTTGGAAATTTTGCACGACAACTATGATGGTGATAAGAGCATTGAAAGTAATCTCATAAAATGTATGCAAGTGCATTTTTAAAATATTGTCAACTTGTTGATAATGCTGCGCTCTATTGCACCAATGCTCTAGAAGGCTCAGCAAAGGTAAAACGAATAATGTCTTGAGTGGAAAAATAAATAAAAACATTGATTCAATATCACTAGTAAATTTCATATCAATTCTTTTTTAAAATAAATAGCTCGGAATAGGAAAGTCTAAAAAACCGCTTAAATGCGATTAAAATATGGTTACCATAATTTTTTTATAAAAAAATAGTAATATTTTTTACTAAACTAAAATTTTTACCAATTGAGTAAAATTAGTGTAATTACATAATTTTTTACCAAGTTAATAAGAGTGCTCATCCTAGAACAAAATGAAGAATAACTTTTAGTATATTGACTAAAATTATTGGGTTATTTGTCTGGAAATCTTGCAGTACAAATGTACAATTATAATGGTGAAAAGAACATTGAGAGTAAATTCGCGGTTGATATCTCATAAAATGTTTGGCATTTCCAAGATACTGTAACTTGTTGTCTGTTGATAATGTCGGGCTCTGTTTCACCAATGCTCTAGGAGTCCCCACCAAAGGTAAAAATAATAATGTCTTGAGTGAAAAAAAATGAAACAATCGAAAATTGATTTAATATCACTAACAAATTTTAAATATAATATACAAATAAATCTAGTAACTATTTAATTTTATGTTTATATTATAAAAAATAGATACCGAAGTGTTTTAAAATTTTTAGGTTTGAAGTTAAATTTTGCTCTTAACGAAAAATTAAAAAATTAATTAAAGTCTTATAAAAAATTTGTACTAAATTTAGCTCTCATAATTCAAATTATACTTAATTTGGCCCATTCGTTAGTTTGACCGTGTTGACCGTCAATGCCCTCTAACGGTCAAAATATAGACGGACACATGGCATGCTCTAGGCACGCCACATAATTGATTTTTTTTAAAATTTTAAAATTATAAAAAAATATATAAAAATTTATTAAAAATTGTAAAAATTAAAAATATAAAAAATGTTAAATTAATTTTTTTCTTATTTTCTTTTTTTTATAAAAAACATAAAATAATATTAAAAAAACAAAGTTTCATTTGTAAAAAAAAATCATAAATTCTTAAATCAAGCATTAGCACTGATTCAACCATCGGCCACTCCCCGTCGCAGAAAAAACTCCGTTCTCCCTCAATATTTCTTCTCACTAGCACCGTTGTATGTCACAGTACCAACAACTTCTATCGTCAATTAAACTGATTTGATGAGTTAGGAATGTAGGGTTAGGGTTTAGTGTTAAAGATTTGAAATTTTTGGGCATTTTAAAAACTTTTGAAATTTTAGGATTTTATAATTAAAAATATATTTTTTTTAAAAATTATACAAATTTTAAATATTATTTCATTATAAATATTTATATATTTTTTAATAATTATTACAATTATTTATATTTTTTTATTTTAAGTAAAAAATATTTTTTATGATTTTATACATAATTTTAATTTTTTACAATTTTTTTTTATATTTTTCTTGATTTTTTAAATATTTTTTTATATTTTTTAATATTTTTCAGGTTTTTAAATATTTTTATATTTTAAATATATTTTAAACTTTTAAATGATTATTTACAATTTTGATGATGTGGTACGTCCAGAGTGTGCCACGTGTCACCACCATAATAACTACTTTTGAGTTAACGGTCAACTTAACAAAAGGGCTAAATTGATTATAATTTAAATTTTGAGAGCTTGATTAATCGTAATTTGAATTTTGAGGGCTTAATTGGGTACAAAATTTTCATAAGGACTTAATTGAGATTTTAATTTTTCGTTGAGGGCCAATTTGATCTTTAAGCCAAATTTATATTATTAAAAACAAATTTATATTCATATTTACCAAACATTTTAAATTTTAAAATCATTTTTAAAAATAAAACTGAAAATATTACCAGAAACCAAATAAAACTTAAAATTTATATTCATACTTACACTTTTTTTTTCCGATTGTTGGACGGGGTAACAAATTGGTAAAATTATTTTTGTTTTTTTATGATAATTTTTTTATTTTCTATTGTTAATATCATTCATTTATTTATTTTTATATAATGATCTAAAAATTATAAAAATGTATTATTTTACATGGTATAAAATGATCTTATCTCTACTTTTAATTACGTTTAAATAAATTTTAGGATATTTATTTATAAATATTTTAATGTAATTTATAGATAGCGCAAGAGGGAAATTATTATATGAATTTATTTTATCAAGTCATTTATGGTTTTGATTTTGGATGAGTAAAATTTAACTCGATTATAATAAAAAAATTAACTCGATTAAGAAAAATTATTTTTTTAATTAATTTAATTTGAATTGTAATTTCATAAAATCAAATAAAGTTTGAAATCCCAAGCAACCGGAGCTTCCATATCTGTGGTTGCAGTATCCTGATTTGCCAAAAATCTAGCGAATTTCCAAAATCCAATACACGATCGCTAAATCCTTTCAATGTCGAATTATACACACAAGGTCTGCACCAATATCATCGCTACTCGCCCCCTCATCCATCAACCCTAGCGTCGAATTATACAACCTTAATATTCACATTCAAACGCTCATGATTTTTATCTGAAGTAGAGCTTGAATCACTCGTTACTATTGTTAGACAATGCATAACCGTTTGTGGTGAGGTGTACAATATGACACCTTGCATAATGAGCTGTCCATAGGCTGGTATCAAGTCTGTTAGAGTGAGGCTATTAGGGTAAAAATACGTTTGAAATTCTGTTATCCTTGTGCTATAAAAGGACAGCTACTGTAACGTTGAAATCATCTTGAATAGAAATGAAATCCTTTCTACTATCTTTCTTTTATGTTTAACATGGTATCGGAAAACCAGGGTTAGCTTTTCGCTGCTCTTCTTTTTTGTTCTTGTTGTCATGGCTCCTTCACCCTCAGTCTCGGCGTCATCCGTTGATGATGTTGTGGAGCAGTCGTTCTCCAACAAGCGAATCAATATTCAGTTGGATGACTCTAATTTTCTGCTCTGGAAACAGCAGGTCATTCTGATGATGCGTGGCCATGGTTTGGAGGGCTATCTTGACGGCTCTATTTCACCTCCTGCGAAGCTTCTTCCTCCTGTTGATGGTGTTGCAAGCCCTAATCCAGCGTATCTTCGCTTTGTCAAGCAAGATAGTTCTCTTGCTTCGTGGTTGCTGTCCACCATCGGCCCTGATATCCTTCCCAATCTTGTTGGAGCGGACACTACTGCCTCGATTTGGGCTGCCATCACTCAACTCTATTCACAGCTCTCCACAACTAGGGTAATGCATCTTCACTGTCGTCTCCGATCGCTTAAGAAAGGCTCCCTCTCGATGCGTACGTATACAATGCAAATCAAAGAGATTTGCGATTTGCTCGCGTCGTGTGGAAATCCAGTGTCTTCAGTTGAACAGATTGCCACTATCCTCAATGACTTGCCATCCGAGTACGACCCCTTTGTCGCTGTTATCTCATGCAGTCGTGAACCTTTCTCCGTTGAGGCTGCTGTTTCTCTGCTCGTTGATGCGGAAACCAGAGTTTCAGATCCATTACGTTCACCAGTTGGGATCCATGCTACCAGATTTGAAGACTCTAGCTCTCCTTCCTCGTTTTCACCTCAGAGGTCCTATCGTCCAGATGATGCTTGTGGTCGTTTTTGTGGCCGCCCTCGGTCCCAGTGTCAGCTGTGTGGAAAATTAGGGCACCTCGTCACTCGTTGCTGGTATCGGTTTGACAAAAACTTCAAAGGTGCTCCTCCTCTTCCTTCCTCAGGTCCACATGAATCGGATACTACTCAAGCTAATGCTGTGAACTTTGCTCCTGACACGGTTGAGGTGGCGTATGATCCATTTCTTTCTTCTACTTCTCCGAGTGATGCTCAGGATTCTTCCCCAGTTCTGTTTACTCCTCAGATCAACTCTCTTACTGGCCCTAGCTCTGTGTCCTAGTTCCCTGACTCTGGTGCTACGCACCACGTGACCAGTCAACCATCTACAATCCATGGTTCCTCTCAGTATACTGGTAAAGGTACAGTACATATCGGAGATGGTTCTTCCTTGTCTATATCTAGCATTGGTCATGCCTCCATTTTGACTTCTTCTCGTGAGCTGCATCTTCATTCTCTATTACATGTTCCACGCATAACTCGTAATTTGCTATCGGTTTCCAAGTTCACATCTGATAACTCTGTGTATTTTGAGTTTCATGTTGGGTATTGTTGTGTGAAGGATGAAGCTACAGGGGCTCTACTTATACATGGCTCACAACAAGATGGTTTATATAGTTTTTCCTCTTCACCTGCCGTTTCAGTTTGCGCAGCGTCCGTCAGTGGTGACTCCTCCTTCACGTTGTGGCATCAACGATTGGGGCATCCCTCCTCTGAAGTGATTTCTTCTGTTTTAAATAAGCATGTTTGTTTACCAAAGAATACTGTTTGTAAAGCCTGTCAATTAGGCAAGAGTCATACTCTTCCTTATCGAATGTCTTCTACACTGTATTCAGCTTCTTTTGAACTTATTGAGGTAGATGTATGGGGACCTGCTTCAGTTCGAAGTAATGGATATCAATATTACATATCGTTTGTTGATATGTTTACTCGTAATACATGGGTTTATCTGCTCAAAGCTAAATCAGAAGCATCTAAAGCCTTCATTGTGTTTCACTATTTGATTAATACTCAGTTTCATACAACCATTAGAGCTATACAATCAGATGGTGGAGGTGAATTTCATTTTTTGGACACTGTTTGTGCTGAGCTTGGCATCATTCATCGGGTCACATGTCCACATTCATCTCAGCAAAACGGCGTTGTGAAACGTAAACACCGCCACATCGTTGAGACTGCTCTAACTCTTTTGGCTCAGGCAAATCTACCTTTAAAATTTTGGGCATATGTTGTGTTAACTGCCACGTTCCTCATCAATCGTCTTCCCTCTCGAAGTCTGAGTGCTATCTTTCCTTATCAGAAATTGTATGGTCGACCACCTGATTACAGTTTTCTTCGAGTTTTTGGATGTGAATGTTTTCCTCACATTCGCCCCTTCAACAAACATAAACTGGAATTTCGTTCCACTTCATGCTTATTTTTGGGTTACTCTCCTAAGCACAGAGGTTACTATTGCCTTGATCATACATGAAGGCTATATGTATCTCGAAATGTAATCTTTAATGAGACTGTTTTTCCATGGGGTGTACCTACAGTGTCCTCTTCTCCCACAAGACCTGCGTGTGTGCAGTTTCCTACCAACGTTACATCACAGTCTATTCATTCTATTCCTACTGAAGAATTAGTTGAAGAGCATGTTCCTGCTTCAGTTGACCAACATGCTAATGATCATATTGAAGAGCTTAATGAAAATCTTGCTCACACCCCTGAACTTTCTGCTCCAGCTGAGCCAACTATGGATCGAAATGAATCTCATATCTCTGAGTGTACATCAAGACTTGCTTGTGAGCCCTCTGACTTACCTGCTCCCCAAGCCTCTTCCTCAAACAATGCTACAATTTTACCTCCTTCAGAAGCCATTGCACAGAATCAACATCACATGATCACTCGCAGCAAAGTAGGGATTTTCAAACCAAAGCTATATCATCTCACATATAGCTCTACACCTGGCTCAATTCAAGAAGCCCTTCAACATCCAGAATAGACTGTTGCAGCTGTCTCTGAATTCACTGCTCTTGTAAATAATGACACATGGGATCTAGTGGAGCTTCCAATTGGTAAAAAGGCCATAGGGTGCAAATGGATTTTCAAACTCAAATGCAACCCTGATGGCTCTGTCAACCGCTACAAGGCACGATTGGTTGCCAATGGCTACACTCAAGTTCCAGGTCATGATTTTCTTGATTCCTTCAGTCCAGTAGTTCGTTTTTTCACTGTCAATATTGTTCTCTCTATTGCTGTTACAAACTCGTGGGCAGTACGTCACATAGATGTTGACAATGCATTTTTTAAGGGTGATTTGCATGAAGCAGTGTTCATGCATCAACCACCTGGGTTTGTCAAGCATTCAACGACTGATCAACCTCTTGTATGTCGTCTAAAGAAGGCAATATATGGACTGAGGCAGGCACCACGCAATTGGTATCTCAAACATAAGGTTTTCTTGGAATCAATTGGCTTTCGAAGATCCTCAGCTGATAATTCAATGTTTGTCTACAAAAAACATGCTACCACAGTATACTTAGTCGTATATGTTGATGACATTCTTGTCACAGGAAGTTGCCCAGATTATGTTCAGCACATTATTGATGAGCTGCATACAAAATTTTCCATCAAGGATCTTGGTCTAGTCACCTTTTTCCTTGGAATTGAGGTTCTTCACTTTGGTAGTGGTCTTTTCTTGACTCAGAAGAAATATATTCGAGATCTTCTTGAAAGAACTGGTCAGTTGGATGCCAAACCTGTGTCTACACCGATGGTCACATATCCTAAGCTCAGCCGCCATGATGGTGATCCTTTAAGTGATTTTCAAGGGTATCGCAGTGTTGATGGAGCTCTCCAATACATATGCCACACGTAACCCGACATCTCCTTCGCTGTCAACAAAGTTGCACAATTCATGCAACGACCTTCTAATGTTCATTGGCAGGCAGTGTTGCGTATCTTACGCTACCTCTTGGGAACTATGGACCAAGGTCTCTGGTTTTCTCCTCAAAACAAGGATTCTCTCCTGCTCACAGCCTTTTCAGATGTGGATTGGGGGAGTGACATTGACGACCGTCGTTCAACATCAGGGTTGTCTTTCTCTTGGCTCACATCTTGTTACTTGGAGCTCCAGGAAGCAAAGAGCAGTATCTCAATCATCTGCAGAGGCTGAATATCGCAGCCTAGCCGACGCTGCTTCAGAAATTCTATGGGTTGTTTCTATTCTTACTGACATGGGCATTACTCTTCAAGACACACCTCGTCTGTGGTGCGACAACACGAGCACCGTCTCCAAGGCGGCCAATCATGTTCATCATACTCAGACTAAACATGTCGACTTTGACATTCATTTTATTCGCGAGAAGGTGGCCAATGGTGTCTTGCAAGTAAACTATGTTCCAGCAAGATATCAACTTGCGGATATACTCACCAAACCAGCAGCACTTCAACAATTTGAATACTTACGTGGGAATCTTCATGTTTTGTTACCTTCTCAAGCTCAAGAAGAAGAAGAAAAGAAAGCAAGGGAAATGTTAGACAATGCATAACCGTTTGTGCTGAGGTGTACAATATGACACCTTGCATAATGAGCTGTCCATAGGTTGGTATCAAGTCTGTTAGAGTGAGGCTATTAGGGTAAAAATACGCTTGAAATTCTGTTATCCTTGTGCTATAAAAGGACAGCTACTGTAACGTTGAAATCATCTTGAATAGAAATGAAATCCTTTCTACTATCTTTCTTTTATGTTTAACAACTATCAATGAACTTAGACACTAACATAAATTTTATAGCTTCTCAAATCACCACAATCCCCTGACTTACTGATGGTGAAAACTTAAAACAAAACGAATCCGTACATCATAACTTCTTTACAAGTTGTTCGAACACAACCTCCAATTTCGTTTCAAGAAAGAATAGCATATCAGTACGTTGTTGTCGCAAAAGTATCTGAACCGCCTTCTTTTTTATCGCCGACCCTAGACCTCATATATTCCATGACAACCTTCTTCCCACAATCCTACTGGCCTTGTTCAATAATCCTTGCTATCTCCTTCAATCCCACCTCAGCCTCTTCCAAACCATTATCTCGATCTCCATACATGTTTTCTCCCTCGGACTCATTACAACAACTCGATTGTTCTCCCCCATCACCTCCTTTCTCCACTGGACTTCGCATCAACTCCACCTCCTGTACTCGAACCTTGAACGTCTTACCCTCCACCACCACATCAACCATTGCATCAATTCGGTCAAAGTGATGTGTTACAATTAACAGACGCCCCCTTTGAAAAGACATGGTTCTGTCGTAGCCTCATCCAACCGCGCAAACTGTCCCCAAACTTCGGCCACATTGACAAAAGAAGATCTCGACCATGCATGCATTGATAGTCCACTAATTGATAGCCATGCATGCCGTGAACCAATCGGGAATTTATGCGACCATGCCGATTAAAAGATTGCCACATACCTTTCCAATGCATTCGATCCAATAAATCTCTTACGAATAACGTTCATACATGTCGGCGATCAACCTCCTTGACCTTTGTTTCTGTCATCATCTCATTGATCTCCTTTTCCCTTATAGCCACACTTATTAGGACATCAAATTTTTTAGTATTTAGTTGATTAGTTTTTAAGTTCGAATGAGTCTCTGGACTCTATCTGATTCATGTATATTAATTATCACATATGAAAATATGAACAAATATATATGTATACCAATTATAAATATTTACAATTAAATTTAAACATAAACTTGAACAAATCAAATAACTTTAGTTTTTTATCAATTAGATCAAATACTTACCTTTAATTCAACTAGTAAAAACCACTAATTTTACCATATTCATCCATGTCATTAATTCACTATATTTATTGTATGACATGGAATGAAAAAAAAGAGTGAGGTTGATTAATTGTACGGTTATAATCACTTTTAAACTACTTAAAAAATTGTACGGCAGATATCTAATGAAATAGTTTTATTAATTATATTTTTTTTATTAAGTGTAATTTTATTATAACTATCATTAAAGGTTTTTTTAATTAAAATGTCTAGAACTTATTGTTTTTCGATAGATTATCAAATAAGCATAAATAAAATTTATGAGCGTAAATGAACATAGCGTTCAACGAATTGTTCGTATATCGTTTATTTATTAAGCTAAATAAATGAGCATAAATAAAAAAGAATTATGTTCGTTTATTAAACGAATAGACACGAACATATGTGTGTTCAGTTCATTTATGTTCACAAACAAGCTCGTTTAACCGATTTCCTTTTTTATTTTATTTTTTACATTTTAAATATTGGGAAGGTAAAGACTAAATTGAACACATGGTGAACTTTGGAGTTCAAACTGTAAAGCCTAAGGAGCTTAAGGACTAGTGATATAACTTCACCATTTTGACGAATATGTATGGATGCTAAACAAACAAACACAAACATCTTCAAAAATAAATAAGCGAACGGAACATAAACACTTCCAAAACATAAATAAACGAACACGAATAGTCTTGTTCATTTTAAATCGGTTCATTTACACCCCTATTAAAAATGGATAAATTATAGTAATAATTTAATTTTATTATCTCTAATCCAATTTTAATAGAAACACAATCAAGCTAAAACCTAATTTTATAAGTCCGGAATTTCAAATCTAGATCGAAGCTGCAACTTCTTAGAATTGAGCTCGGCAGTCCGTTCCCACTTCCCAATCTCTCCCCAAACTGAAAATTCTATTTCAAATCAGTGATTGAATCATATCGAATCGATCCTCATCTTCTCTCATTCCACAGATTCGAAGGTACACAATTCATACTCAGTTTCTAATTCAGATCTAATACATGCCCCTTTTTTTGAATTTTCATTGGAAAATTGATTTCCTGACCAAATTCAACGACATCTGTTAAGATAATTTTCGTTTGCTTTAGCGCTTATGGTTTATTCTTGCATGGTTTACAAAAGCATTAAGCGAAAATTTGGACTCCGGAGAAGTTTCTCATCTTAGATTCATCATGATCAAAGAGCGAGCAATTGAGAGCATTACTTGAATTTTTGACTTTGTCCTTTCAGTTTCCAATAGCTCTTAAAGAATGTTTGCTGCTAATTAGCTTCCTGATCTGCTAGCTCTATGGTTAATAGCTTCGAAATTAGTTTTTCATTTATAATCTTTAGGTTGTAGCTGATGTTGGTGCTGATGTTGTTATATAGCTTGTGATAATGTCTGGGGAGGGAGATGAGGAGGTTATTCAAGTGCCTGAAACTCGGGAAGATGATTCTTTGAAGCCTGAGACACAGTTTTCTGAAACAAATGGAGATCTTTCCAAGGAAAATGCTGGGTTAGATGCCAACTTGAGTTCGGATGATGCTCATGATAAGCTTTTACAGACAGTTACAGAACTCAAATTCGAGAATGAATACCTAAAGTCTCAGCTGGAGAGCTTCAAAAATGTCCAATTAGAACGTGATGTTCCATCCCAACAAACTAATGTAAGCGAAAAGGAAACTGAGTTTCCGGCCGATGTAAAAGAACTGCATGATAGAATAGAATCTTTGAGCAGAGAACTTAGTGTAGAAAAACAAACACGAGCTGCAGCAGAAGAGGCTTTAAAGCATCTTCGAGAGGTCTACTCAGAAGCAGATGCCAACGCTCAAGAACTTTCTGACAAGCTTGCTGAAGGTCAGAGGAGTTCATTTTTAAAACTTGCATCTTATTTATATTTTGAAAACATTAAAGGAACATTCTTTGTAAAATTGGCTCTATGTAACCTTGTAAACCAGGAACTTCTTTTCTCTTAGAACATCTCAGAAACAAGTGAAGGATCACTCTGTTTTTAGTGTAATACATGTTCTTATTTCTGTTAAGTCTGTTCTGACCCTTGAGTATATACCATTGATCATGTTGTAGCTCAAAAAAAGTTTGATCAAGAAATAAAAGAGCGCGAGGATAAGTACAATGAGCTTGACTCCAAATTTAACCGGCTTCACAAGCGTGCGAAACAACGCATTCAAGAGGTTCAGAAGGTGAATTTTTCCCTTTGATTATTTCATTTAACTGCAGCACTTTCCTAATTTTGTTAAAATTTTACATCAATAGAAATAATGAAAGGAAGGCATCATTTTTGCATGGGAACTAAATTAGATTTTTGTTTGGAGATTGTTATTTTCAGGAAAAAGATGACATTGAGGCCAGGCTTCGTGAAGTTAATGAATCACTTGAGCAAGCATCATCCCAACAGTCAGGTCTGCAGCAAGAGCTTGAGCGCACACGTCAACAAGCAAATGAAGCATTGAAAGCGATGGATGCAGAGAGACAGCAATTACGAAGTGCAAACAATAAGTACAATCATTGTTGAACTACACAATTCTAACAATGAAGTCGAACCTAAAAACATGCACTTATCCTTTATTATGAATCTCATTGTCTTAACACCGACTGATAGAACCTATAGAGTTTTATTCCTTATTTATCACTTTTTTCTAATTCTGATGCCATTTATACTTAGACTCCGAGACAATATAGAGGAATTGCGCCGTTCAATGCAACCTAAAGAGGATACAATTGAAGCACTGCAACAATCAGTTTTAGAGAAAGAACAGGTACTATAGCTTTACGTGCATACAATTTTTGCGTTTGGTTCTGAACAATATTTTGTGTGTTTCAATATCAAGAGATTTCATGTATCTTTATCTGCTTTTTGGGAGACTATTAAACAATACCTTCTTGTAACTCATAACTTACTGTATCATCAATTTGATCAAGTGCTTATACTTGGTAACTTCATGTGCGAACCTCTGAAAATGAAACAGAGTTAACATTGACATCAACTCCCCTGGATGGATTTATGTTTTGTTGCTTTGTCTTCCTATTGTATTTTTCTGCTGAAATTCTTGATGGAGTCTATCTTATACATGCTCACATTTTAGATGTTAGAAGACTTGCAAGGATTACTACAACTTGCAGAGGAAAAAAGACAAGCGTCAGTGGCAGAGGTAGCTGCTAAACATCAGAAGGTAAGTTGGATATTCAGATGTATAATGTGTCAATGATGGTTAAGATGCAAAGGGTTGTCTCTTCTTTGCGGCATAACTTGCAAGAATTGTACTTCGTTTTCTCTTCTCTGATGCTTCTCTCCTCTTCATCAGAATATAGAGAGCTTGGAAGCACAACTAGCTGATGCTTTATCTGATAGAACTAAGGCAACTGAAACAATTTCTTCCCTGCAGGTAAGATTTATTTTCACAGCATTTCTCCCTAGTTGGAGATTGAATACATTCTTCCTAAAGTCTGAAAAAAGAGGAGTGGGGGGGTCTTGTTCTTTTTCATTCTGTGTGTCATATCTAGGTTCTCTGTAATAGGTTGAGCAAGTATTACTGATACATAATTTTGCAGGTGCTTTTGGCAGAGAAAGAGACTAAAATTGCTGAGATTGATGCAGCTTCGACTGGTGAAGCTGCACGATTAAGAGCTGCTGTGGAATCTATTAGAGGAGAGCTTACACATGTGAAACTTGAGCACGTATGAATCAAACTCTTCAAATAAGTAGATGCCATTAATGAAAACAATATTATTATTATTATTATTATTCAAAAATATAGTGGGTTAACATTTCTTATTCTTATCATCGGCGAACTGTGTGATATTTCAGGAAAAGGAAAAGGAGAGCTGGGAAGCTGCCTCTCAGGCATTCAAAACAAAACTGGAAGCTGCTGAGAGTAACTGCATTCGTGCTGAAATAGAAGCTGCTAAAATGAGAAGTATAAACATTTCAGAGAGAGACTTGTAATTTGAAATCCGTCACTTATCTTCAAGAAAATGAAAATCTATTTTACTTGTTGTACAGGTCAGCTGGAATCAGAGGCATCTCTGCAAACCCAGGTGCTAAGTACTAAAGAAGCTGAGCTAGCAGCTGCCAAAGAAGAGGTTTAACTTCATCTGGAGCTCATTTTTTCCTGCAATTTATATTTTGGTTCTGCATGACCTCCGCTAGATGTTTTTCTTGTTAAGGATGTGAATTTGTTATTTTAGCTGAATTTTGCTCACAACGGAGTATGGACATAAATATGTAGCAGCACCTTATATGTCCTGCTTCTTGTTTTGCAGATTAGCCGTCTTGAAAGGGAATTTTCCTCTTATAAAATTCGTGCACACGCACTACTCCAGAAAAAGGATGCAGAACTAGCAGCAGCTAAAGAGTCTGAACAAACAGAAGCGCTTGAAGAAGCATTAAAAGTATAATATTGTAATACAAGATAGTTATAACTTTGTTATTTACATTTCATCTTTCTTTAAAAGATAAGAAAACCATTTGTTTGGTTGCTGCAGGAGGTAGAAAGAGAATTGTCATTGGTATCTGCGGAAAGGGATAGGGCCCGTCAAGATCTTCAGGATGTTTTAGGCAATCATGACAAAGAACTTGCAGAAAGGTAGCATCATAAGTTAAAAGCCCTGATGAGATAACTATATGTAGTTATGTACCTAACTTATGATCTCAAGGAAACAACTCAGGAAAGAAAAAGGGATGCCAAAAATATATGATGGATTTTAGGCTTTTGCTATGTCAGAACATTATGTTCACCTTTTCTTGTTTGAATTCTGTACTGAAATTATTCACCCTGCTTTATACTAGAGATGCAGCACTTGACAATGCCAAACAGCAGATCAAAAGTTTAGAGACAAATCTTCATTCTGCCAATGCTCGCCACCAATCAGAGAAAGCTGCATGGGAAATGGACCTTAAAAACTTGGAAGAAACTTGGCGATGTAATATTTCAATTCATACAAAATTTTCTTTTTCTTCCTTTCTCAAGTATGCTTCTGTCTTGAACTTTGAATAATGTTACATTTATGATTGCTGATTTTGCAGACAGGTGCGAAGCACTTACTGCTCAAAATGAAGCGTCCTCTGGTGAAGATATACAAAAAGAATTAGAGGAGACAAAACTACAGTATAAGCGGTTGAAGGTACCTAGAATTTGGTATCCTACTTGGATGATGATAGATAACTTTTATTTATGTTTTTATTGATTGGATTCTTTACTTGCAGGAGGAGCATGCATCATTACGTAATCTGGCTGATAGAATGATTGAGGAGAAGGATAATGAAATTTCTAGACTTTTGGATGACAACAAGAATCTTCAACGATCTCTGGAGTCGAGACAACTGGTATGTTTCCCTGTTTTCTTGTATAGTTGTAGACCAAACCTGAAACCTCAACGCCCTTGATAGCTGTTTTGATTTCGTTAAATTTTGGGCTTACAATGAATTGAAAATTTCAGGCTGATCACACTGAGAATTACAACACAGGTATGATGAGTGTTTACGTGGCACTACTTGCAAATATTTATCCTACTTCTAGATAGAAAATTTGGTTTTTATTTATTTATTTTGTATTTTAACCTATTCGGTCATGGAACTCTGAGGTTTACTGTTGGTCTTTTCAGCCATGCAAAAACAAGATGCTCCAAGTCTAAACACCTCTGCAGCAGAACAGCAGATTCTGGTAGCTTTATAGTTCCTTTTTATAAAATTCTTTTTGATAAATGTCTTTTTCTATGGAGTTTTTTTTTCTTTTCAAAACCATATATTACTGAAATGATTTTACATCAACTTGTCCTTCAAATTTAGATATTAGCAAGGCAGCAAGCTCAGAGGGAGGAAGAGCTGGCACAATCACAGCGACATATTTTAGCCCTTCAGGTTAGTAATTTCCATTCCATTTTAATTAATTTCCAGAGTCTGGTTTGTTGATGCATACTCGATGCAGGAAGAGATTGAGGAGCTTGAACGTGAAAATCGCCTCCATAGTCAACAGGTATGAAGAAATCTAGACATACCCTGCTATTTCATTACGTGTTGTATTCGTACCTCTGATTAGTCCTCAGTGTTATCTTTTGGTGTGGGAAATTGCATGTCATTTGGTTAAGGAAAGAGTCCGACAATGTAGTAAAATGAAATGGATATTCTTGTGTCGCATCGAACTCTTTGTTTCTTTGAAATTATCATATTTGTCAACCGAGAAGGTTACATGCTCTCCTTTACATGCTTCACAAACACAGGAAGCTATGCTGAAGGAGGAACTTCGCAACGTGGAAAGATCAAAAAGGAGAGAAGGCGTAGATATGACATACCTGAAAAATGTAATCCTAAAGCTTCTTGAAACAGGTACTAACTTTCACATTTGCAGAAATTGTGTTAACGTTTCCAAATCCCGATGTCAGTGGACATAATTATTTTTGGAACCTTGCTTATTCTTTGAATAGGTGAAGTGGAGGCTCTACTACCTGTTGTAGGAATGCTTCTTCAATTTAGCCCTGAGGAGGTAATTTTCTATTTTACCGCTCGGTGCTTAATTTTGCTGGTTCATGATATTAGGCAAATGGAAATTATAAAGGTACTACCGTAGTCATGAAGAATCTCTTGTTTTATGGCGCCGCAGATTCAGAAGTGTCAACAAGCGTACCGTAGCTATACCGATGTAGCATCAAGCCCAGCGAATGAAGTAGCACCGAGCCTTTCACTTTTCTCAAGATTTTCATTTTCTTAGAGTAATATAACATTCATGTGCCGGATTATGAGTCCGCTTTCCTTCCCGGCTTTGCCCACTGTTGGTGGGTGCTCAAAAGAAATCACAGCTGGTTTTTTAATTTTTGGTTTTGTAACATTTGAGTCGTAAATTACGTAAACGATTCAGTTGTAAAAGAACAGTCAGGAGGACGAATGATATACATACAGCAAAATGTAAAACGTTTGCTTTTGGCCCCATTCAAAATGTACTGATCTATATAATAAAAATCTTCTATTTCTTTTTGGTACTGATCTATATAATAAAAAATAGAGTTTAGGGTTAAGGTTAGAGTTTAAGGTGTATGGTTTAGTTTTTAAGGTTTAAAAATTAGGATTAGAGTGTAGTTTAAAATTTTAGGGTTGGGGTATAGATAGATGCACTAGAAAGGAATGGAAGATTTTTGTTCTTCGTTTTGATTTGCGGGGATATGCCGTAAATATAAAAGAAAAAGGTTCTAGCGATAGAATTAAGAGTTTTTATGGGCAATTTTGGGTGAAAAACCCCTTTTTAATTATTATCTTTAAAAATGGCTCCTAAAAACTTTTATTTGGCAAAATGACCCCTTTCTTGCCAGGTCGGCAGACCTCGCGTTTTGTAGGACGCGAGGTACGATATCACGTTCTGCATAACGCGATTTTAGTCGACGTGGCATTGCAGTTCGTCTTAACGGTTTAACAGTACCTCGCGTTCTGCAGAACGCGAGGTCCCCGAGAAATTGAAAAGGCGGCTGGAATATATCGCACGGACCTCGCGTTCTGTAGGACGCGAGGTCTGTGCATTTCCAGCCATAACCACAAGCAAAAACATGCGTAAGTAGGCCTGTTCGAACCCAATTTCGAGCGTTTAAATGGTATATTTTTAGCGGTCATCGAGTTTGGGGTCGTAGTACTGAAAATTGTCTATCGTATGATAACAACATGGTTAATTTTCGTCCATTCTACAATAGTTTAAAATGGCTTTGAAAACCCTATACTAACATACTTTTTTTGATTGAAGTTGTATTTCAACTAATGTCGATAGGCATGTTCGAGCAGAATTTCATACGTATAAATTTTAAATTTTTAGGTAACATCGAGTTTGGGGTTGTAGTACTGGAAATTCTCTATCGTATGACACTGACACGGTCAATTTTCGTCCATTGTACACTGTATAAATAGAAGTAAACTGACTTTATTGATTCGATTGTAATGGGCGAACTCGCATATACAAATTAAAAACAATTAATTAATACGAGGGGCTGAGCGATTAGGACACTTAGGAGCTGTGTGCCCAGGATTTCGACATATAGAACAATGCTTCTTTTGTCCGGTTTTCTCTCGATGTTCGACCAAATCCTCGGCACAATATATTCTTGTAGAAGGTGGACGTCCTTTGGCTCGTAGTAGTGCTGGATCTGGGCGTATGATCGGTTCAGTGTCCACAACATTTGGATCAACCTCATTTCCGATTGGAGGAAACTCTTTTTCGTAAACTTTAAGCACCGTTTTGAGTAAGTATACCGGATCAACCATATGCATGTATTCTATTCGTTGGTTAGTGCAAGCAGCAATGGCGTGTGCGCAAGGGTATTTGAAAGTTTGGAATATTCCGCACTCGCAGGTTTTTGCCCTCAGATCTACAACGTAAGCGTTGTGATGAATGCCTTCTATCCGCCTGGAAAATTCCGCAACACGAAACAAGTGTCCTTCTCGCGAGAAGAGAGTTGTTTGCACCTGTCTTGATTGGGCCAATTGAATATGCAGTCTTGAGCGGAAATCTGGATGGACTTGGTGTCCACCTGCCATGTACTCAGTTGCTTGCCTGCCCAAGGTCGCAAAAAGGGTAGCTAAACGATAATAGGCTGCTTTGACAATGGAAGTGATAGGCAACTGCCGAACTCCCTTCAGTGATGAGTTCACTGCCTCAGCCAAGTTCGTTGTCATGTGACCAAAACGTTTACCCTCGTCATACGATCGAAGCCATTTTTCCTTTGGGATATTTTCAAGGTATTCAGCGCCCTTTTTGTTTCTCGCTCTCAGTTCCTCGAGCAGTTCAGCCACCTCTTGTTTGTAGTGCGAGTTGCCTACGGGATGACAGTTGAATAGTTATGGTCGAAAAACACATGAAAAAAGGTCGTAAATTGAAGCGAGTAACAAGTAATATAGTAAATGAAAATGACATAAATGACGTACCCATATCGAGCACCATTTGACGTTCATCACGATTCTTGTATTTCAGCAGGTAGTTTGCGGCTATGTGCCTCTGTCAGAAATAACACACACCCCTTCATCCCTTCTTCTTCGTATTACAGGATCAATGACATATTTTCGTAGGTTCGTAAGGAAGAACGTCCAAGACTCCATATCCTCCTTCGGGACGATTGCGAATGCAACAGGAACGCATTTGCGATTGTCGTCCTGTGCTATAGCTAGAAGTAGGATCTGTGTATATTTTTCGTACAACCATGTGCCGTCGATTTGGACCATCGGTTTGCAGTGCTTGAATGCGTTGATGCACTGGGGGAAAGTCCAAAATAACCGGTGGAATTGACAAACACCTCGGACGACACGATCATTTTCGTATGCCAGAACCGTATCAAGTTTGACAACCATTCTGGGGTAGGGGTGTGCAAAACCGGGTTCGGTTAACCATTAGCAAATTATTTCGGTTAACCGATAAGTTCGGGTCACTAAATTCTCGACCATAAATCGTATCCATTCAACCGGTTAACCGTTTAGTCGGTTAACCGAAAAATTCGGTTCGGTTCGGGTAACGGTTTTTTATTTTGTTTATTAAAAATATAAATTTTAATAATATGTTAGAAAAAAGTACATACTTTTTAAAATCGACACATGATATTATTATCTTTTCTAATATTAGCAAGTTAAACACTTAAACTTGATAAAATAAAATTACGGTTTTACTTTTGGAGAATGAGAAAATAAAATTTAATTTAATTTTTTTAATATAAAATAATAAAATAACATATAATATAATAATATATATTATATAATCGATCGGTTCGGTTACCCGGTTTATCTCAAAACCGTAAACCGTAACTGAACCGGTTTCTTTTAAAAAAATAAAAACCCAAACCGAAACCGAATTTTTCGGTTCGGTTAACCAATTTTTCGGTTCGGTTTTTTCGGGTTTCGGTTTTTCGGTTTTTTTGCACACCCCTATTCTGGGGATGTGTTTCTGCAGGAGATTAAGCTACGGGCGCAACTCTATGTAAGATTCCTCCCATCGGCCATACAATTCCTCTTTGGCCTTTTTCCTTGCATACCATGCTTTCGAATAACCTGGACGGAAGCCGGTGACAGCTTGAGCTGCAGCCTGACATGTGGGGACCGACACAGTGGGATTTGTTTTCACCAGTGTGGAAAAGATGTCCGCGAGGTACTTTGCATCCAGGTTCTTGTGATCCTGGTTGAGGCTAGAAACGGTGCATGTATGAGGCCCCTCAAGTTTTGTTATTTTCCAACGGTTGCCTGCCCTCTTCAAATTTGATATACGGATTTTCCATTTACAGCCTTGATCCTTTTGGACGCAGTGAGCCTTGTAGTATTTGGCTTGGGTTTTCTTAACCGTCGTCTCAACATTATGGCGAAGGTTGTACTGCTTAACTGCCGCCACCGCAATTTCCTTCGTCGCGAACGCCATACCAATTCTTAGTTCACCATCAGAACGGTGGACTCGGCCATCTATTGTGTCGTCATGGAGAAAATCAGGGACGTCCATTGCATCCATATCAACCGTTGTGAAGTGGGATGGTGGCTGGAACATAGAATTTGGTCTTGCGTCTACAGGAAAGTTGGTCGCAGTCGGTTCTTCGTCCAAATCTGGTGGTGGAACGACAGTGTCTTCTGGGTCTTCTGGTAACTCTGTCAAGTCTTCTGGTTCGGGATAGAATGGCCCCAGCTCGTCTCCGTCTGGCCCGGGTTCTCTAATCGGTTCTTCGTCAGAAGCATCCTCCGGGAGCTGGAATAGTAGAGCTTCTGGAATCATTACCCTTTGAGGCGAGGATTGGGGTCGAGGAGCGGGAGACCTCTCACGAGATCGCTCAGGAACCTCATTTCCAAGACCAAAATCAAGATCACCATAAGAAGAATGTATTCCCATTGATGGTTGAACGTACTTCGTGCTAGGGACATACGTTGAGTGTCGTCCATATGATGAATCATGGTCGTGCATAGCGTAAGAAGACGACGCTCCCTCACCCCCAAAAGAAGAATGTCTCCCCATAGATGGTTGACCGTAGTCGGTGCCAGAGACATACATTGAGTGCCGGCCATATGATGCTTCATGGTCGTGCGTAACGTAAGGAGCTGACGTTCCCTCCCCCCCAAAACTATAAGGATTGTATGGATTGTACGATGCATTTGTTGGTGCATCGAATTCATCGTTTGGGGGTTGGTTCAGGTCGAACCCGATACTAGCTACGCATGATTGCCTTGGAGGAGCAGATGACGATGCACCAACTTCGTTGTCTCGACAGAGTAGGCCAAAATCACGTCGTAGACCTGCGGTCGGGCACGTTGGCATTCGGATCGAAGTCGAAATTCGCCCGGCCCCAGCTTGGTATTTCGACAACTGGATGAGACTCGGAGAACGATACATACAGCTCGAGGGGGCCCCCGATTGAATACTCGAAGTGGGCTTCCATCATCATTTGCACATCAGCATTTGCCGCAATTTGGCATACAGTGTACCGTAAAGGGTCTATACATATTGGCACTCGATACTTCACGTCGGACAAACGATGATTATTGAAATGAGGAACTTTTGCCTCCAGTTCCTTGACCAACTTCTTGAACGATAATCTCCTCGGAAGCTTTATCGTTACCGGATCTTCGCAGTAAAAAAGGACGCCGAGTTCGGTACCCTCGAATATCTGCCCATCGTAGTAAACTTTCGTAGTAACGCCTCGTCTGGCCATTTGAATATTTTGAAAGACTTTTGAAATTTTGATACTTAGAAAATTCTAGGAATTGATTGCCAATTGAAACTTATATTTTCGTTTTATGGTTAGGGTTCATATATAGGCAAAATTATTGGCCCTTGCAATCCAGGAGAATCTGGTTGTGTAAGGCAAATAATGGTTCACAGAGGTTACTTTGCTTGTCCATTACCTAAAACCGATAAGCGGGTAAGGGATAGATTTGATGGGAGGCAGGAATGGCGTGTGTGTGCCTGGGAGGCAGTCCCCTTACTTTCGACAAGTAAGGGATAGATTTGATGGGAGGCAGGGTAAACCAGTACATCGCGTTCTATAGAACGCGATATTAGTACCTCGCGTTCTATAGAACGTGATGTTCTATAGATATCGCATTCTATAGAACGCGAGGTCACTTTAAATGCTTTGTTTCAGACATTCCGTCAGAAGTTATAATAACCGTACTATTTACTATTTGTTTGTTTGTGTAATTGAGAACATGTTCGAGAATTTGAGACAATTGTAGTCTTGTAATTGAATACTACTACTGGTGCCTATAATGTAATTGAGTACTAGTAGTTTTACATAACTTGAACTCCGTTTAACATTCATAAAGGATGAAATAAGACGTCATATAACATAATTGGAAGATCATTTCATAAGTTAATGGTTAATCTGAATCATCGTAGTCAGTGGACACGTCTGAACTTAGGTTTAGTTCTTCGATCATCTGTTGTTTTCTTTGTCTACGCCTGTACATAAAAAGTTGCAGCTCCTCCACAGCCGCATCAACATCCGGTGAAGACGGTGCGTGTTTAGTGTTCGGAGCAGGTTCTACGGGTGTAGACGTACTACCTTCGCCGGTGTTGACAAACTTAACATTGAAATCGACGTCTCTAGCTCCGACGGCATTAAGCCGGTCATACATGTTACGAACGTCTGTTTCGTTCGTAAGCTTCATAACGTAGTGCGTTTCATTAGCTGACGGTGTTGGGATTCGACATTCCATGGCCGCAATTTGTTTGTCGGTGTGTTTACTAACCTCGATTGTTGTCAACTGTATTAAATCTTTCAGTGACATTTTGCCGGTGATTGTTGACTCAAAATAAGTATCGAGAAAATAAAATTTTGCCTTAAATTTTGCCATAAGGTGAGCAAGGATTGGGTGTTTAGAGAGAATTTGGAATGAGTAAATGATGGTGGAATTCGTGGGTATTTATAAGAAAGGAAAAACACCACATAAATAAATTTAAGTCGAATTTCATTTAACAAAACTTTCAACATTTATTCTTTAATAAGTAAATTCAGACAACTACATAAATTATCTATAAAATTCGAAACAATAAATTCAGTAGCTCTGGCGGGCAAATTTGATCGGAGGTCCCGACTAAAAGAAGCAGAGAGCGAAATCCAGATGTAAATGTTGACTGCCACGCCACATCTGAAATGAGTAAATGGTAGCAGCTTTGATCCACATTAACAAATGTAATCGGCACCCGCCGCATCTGAAAATGTCGATCTGAATCCGCCCCCGCTTCCTAAAAGTCCTTTCTTTTCAAAAATGTAGCCGGGGATCCTCTCGACGGCGGCTACAGAAGCAGCCATCGAAGCCACTACTGCAGCATACAACCTCCAAAATATTATGATATGTCGGTAAATATTAAGGTATGTACCCCCGATGAACACAAATCTTTAAGTGAACTCCAACTATCATAAAGGAACAATATTTCGGACATAAAAATTGCAACGGAAAAAAACTCAGCATTACACGAACTCATATTCAACTGACCTAAACTAAACTTAACTGCTTACAAAAATCCATCTCCCTGCATATATATATATACAAACATCTCATAGACATCGCGTTCTGTACAACGCGATGTAAGAGTGACCTCGCGTCCTACAGAACGCGAGGTTGCCATGTCATCATATTCACCTCTATAAATAGCAAACTCTTGGAGTGGCAAGGAGCACCGAGATAGATTTTTTTCTGTATTCACGTACGCAGATTTCGCTTGAAGCTACTAATGGCAACATAGCGCATATTTTAGAAGTTTTGTTTTAATTTAACTTCCAAAATATTGCGCTATGTCGTTATTTTTAGTTACTACTGAAAATATAACGCGTATTTAGTATGATTCATTGTTGTTATTATTATTATTGTTCTTATTATTATTGTTATTATTATTACTAGCATACTAATAATTTTTATTGTTAGTATCATTTATTATTATTGTTGTTATTATTATTATTATTATTATTATTATTATTATTATTATTATTATTATTATTATTTTAATTATATTTTTAATTTTTATTTTTATTGTTATTATTATAAATCAAAATTGTAAAATTAAATATTATTAAATGAGTTTTCCGCTTTAAAAACTCTAATATTATTGTTCTTAATATTATTGTTGTTATTATTATTATTATTAATATTATTATTATTTTAATTATAATTTTTATTTTTATTGTTATTGTAAATAAAATTTGTTATTATTGTATATTAAATGAGTTTCCCGCTTTAAAAACTAAATTTTAAAAAACCCCACGACCTCGCGTTCTGTAGAACGCGATGTCTTTAGAACCTCGCGTTCTATAGGACGCGATGTCCTTTCTGACCGTTCAGTTCACGCGTCTGATCACTGACGCGCCTTTTCAGTGAACCTCGCGTTCTATAGGACGCGAGGTACGTGAATATCGCGGTCTATAGAACGCGATGTTCATTAACCTCGCATCCCAAGCGCCGCGAGGTCCTCTATAAATTGGAGGTTTTTTTCCTAAAAACCTCCACAGAACGCGATTTCTATAGAAATTTTACAAAAATTTGTCAGCAACTTTTATATATCGTTCGATCACATGGAGCCCTTGCTACGCAACCAAGCGAGTCACTGCAATGAATATTGGCGAAACAATCCAGAGGTATTATTTTTTTCCTATTAATTTCTAAAAAAATTTATTTAATTAAATTTTTTTATTTTACTAACTATTTTTTTTTTCAGGGATACGAACGTAACTTACAATGTTACCTTAATCGTATCACCGTCCAACCCGTTGATGCTGTTATGCGTTTGATTGAGCGGGCTGGTTTTGGGCACATAGCTCGCTATATAGGGGGTGAAGGTTAGACCGCCGTTGATCAGCGCGCTGATAGAACGGTGGAGACCCGAGACACACACGTTTCATCTTCCATTTGGCGAGGCAACAATTACGTTGCAGGATGTTGCCTACATTCTGGGGTTGCCTATAAATGGCAGCGTTATTACTGGTATAGCGATGGGACATTGGCCACTCCTATTTGCTGAACAAATTGGCGTGATGCCCCCTGATGGAGTGTGGGACGGAGGGAAAATTTCTCTATCGTACTTGGAGGACAACTTTGGAACCCCTCCCCCCGATGCGGATGCTGTTACACTTGAGGTATTTTTTTATTATATTTAGTATGCTTTTATTACATTTATTATTAAATTAAAATTATTTATTTGCACATTAGGGTTTAGGGAATTTTTTATGATGAATAGGGACAATATTTAGGATCTTTTTAATAAATATTTAGGATGAATTATAAATATGTAGGATAAATTTTTAGGATGAATTCAGTAACTATTTAGGATACTTTATTAAATATTTAGGTTGCCTACATTAAATATTTAGGATACTTACAATTTTATTATTTAGGATGAACTTACAATTTTTTTAATTAGGATGCCTTTATTAATTTATATTTTCACAGCGGTATGCGCGAGCCCACATCTTGCGCATTATTGGCGGGATATTAATGCCCGACAAAACTCGCAACAAAGTGCACGTTATGTGGCTTCATCATCTCACAAATTTAGACGAGTCTGGACGAAAATCTTGGGGGTCAGCTGTCTTGGCGTTTCTTATCAGAGACCTCTGCAGAAACATTGACGCCTCCAAAGCATCGATGGGAGGATGCTGTTTATTCCTGCAGGCTTGGGTTTGGCTTCGGATCCCTACTTTGGCACCACAGCTTAGGATTCCCAGTCCTCTGTCATTTCCGCTTCTACGGAGGTACTACATAATCTACTATATTTTTTTATTAAATTATTTTATTTAACGATCTTTTTCATTATTTAAAGGTGGACCACCGCACTATCCCACGCCGGCCTGCCGGACTCCCAGAAAGCATACAGATATAGATTCGATGCCTTGACGGAGGACGAGGTAATTCAACAATTATTTTGGTTTTTTCCATACTATTTTTTCCAATAATATTTCATATAGAAATTTTACTAACTTTTTTCATTCTTTTTAGTTCGTGTGGACGCCCTACGATTCAGAGCAGATTCGCCTCATTACTCCAGCAGATATTGTGCAAGAGCGAGACCTCTGTATTTCCGTAGTTCCGCTGCTGAACTACGAAATTTGCGTGTGGCATTCTGCGGATCGGGTACTCCGACAGTTCGGGTACGTCCAAAATGTTCCACGCCCTCCGCAAAATATGGACGAGTTCCACAATCTTACGCGTCAGGGGAAGACGGAGACTGACTGGGCCGAGCACCACGCTATCTGGATAGCGCTTTGGGGTCAACGATTTCTCAGACGCCCAGAGTTTCTCCAACCAATTATTGAAGGGGGTCCTTTGGTCACTTTCAATTATGGTCAGTGGTATAGGGACAATGGGATGCCACATATCCTTACTCCGGCCGAGCTCCAAGCCGGGCTTCCCCAGCAACCCCAAAACTGCCCACGCGGGAGCCGGCGAGCGAGCCAGACCCAGAGCCAGTCCCAGAGCCAGAGGCAGACCCAGAGGCAGTCGACGCAGCGCGGTTCGAGACCACGATATGACACTCCAGGGGCATCATCTTCTGCCCCACCATTGCATAGCGGTCCATCGACTTTCGAGCAGACGATGCCTCCACCCCAGTTCGGCTCCACTGATGCCTATCGCCCCTAGACGCCCATGACTGACCTTCTACTTATCGATTATCCACCTCAGTATGAGTTTCCGATGGTGGAGAATACGCCGATAGGTAGTTTGTTTTACTCCCCGCCTGGGCCCAGCACAGATCCGCAGATCGCGCACGATGGTCAGGATGATAGGGACCAGGGACCACCACACGATGGACCGAGGAGGAATCCGGATCGCCAGCGTCATCCACCCGACTGCGGAACCGGTGGACATAGGCATTTTTAGTTTTTTTTTTTTTTTGTTTTCTACTTATGTTTTTAATATTTATGTAAAACACTTTTAAATTTTATAATGTCGTATTCTAATTTTGTTTATGAATTATAATTTTGTTTGCATATTATAATTAAACTTTATAATGTTTATTTAATTTTTGTTTTTACTAAATTTAATAGGATTAAAAAACAGAAAATCGACATTAGTTGAAATACAACTTCAATCAAGAAAAGTATGCTAGCATAGGGTTTTCGAAGCCATTTTAAACTATTGTAGAATGGACGGAAATTAACCATGTTGGTATCATACGATAGACAATTTTCAGTACTACAACCCCAAACTCGATGATCGCTAAAAATATACCATTTATACGCTCAAAATTGGGTTCGAACAGACCTACTTACGCATGTTTTTGCTTGTGGTTCTGGCTGGAAATGCACAGACCTCGCGTCCTACAGAACGCGAGGTCCGTGCGATATATTTCAGCCGCCTTTTCAATTTCTCGGGGACCTCGCGTTCTGCAGAACGCGAGGTACTGTTAAACCGTTAAGATGGACTGCAACGCCACGTCGACTAAAATCGCGTTATGCAGAACGCGATATCGTACCTCGCGTCCTACAAAACGCGAGGTCTGCCGACCTGGCAAGAAAGAGGGTCATTTTGCCAAATAAAAGTTTTTGGGAGCCATTTTTAACGATAATAATTAAAAAGGGATTTTTCACCCAAAATTGCCAGTTTTTATGTGTAAGGTACACATTTAGTCACTCAACTTTTACGTTTAGTCGGTTTTAGTCACTCAACTTTAAAGCTTGTGATTTTTTTACCTAACTTTTGAACATTGTTTTTTTTGTCACCAGCTGTTAGTTGTGTAATGACAGTATCAAAACATTTCGTTTTGGGTAATTTTATTAACTTTATTGACCTAACATTTTACTCTTTTGTCCCTTGGTAACTTCCTTCTCTATCGCCGCTAGCCATTGTTTAGGACATAATTTGTATCAAAATGTTTCTTCTCTGTTTAATTATCGTGGAATCAAGATCTATTTCTCTTCTCCTCTTCTTTGACTTTCGGAAAACTACTCTTACAAAGTTCTACGGGTGGTAAAAGAAGTTAAATCCAAAAAAACGACACTTAACGGTTAGGTGACAAAAAAATGAGATTTGAAAGATGGGTAGTAAAATCGAAAGTTTACAAAGATATAGCCCTAATCAGTCATCGTTGCCGGCGTGATATTTATCAAAGGGCTTAAGTAAACCATAAGTAATCACCATCGCAATCCACCCTCCAAACATAACTCTGGCTGCCAATACCCTAACCGGGGAGCCCCCGATATAAGCTCCGACACAACCGAACACGAGGAGAGCGATCGATGACACCACTACAATCACTACAATTCGAATAACATGTTGTTCGATCAATCCAGCCGACAATAGAGGAACGACCGATCCGCATAGAAATGCCAGAGTCGATGCTGAAGCGGCCTTATACGGGTTAGGCAGTGTATTTTCCTTGTCATCATCTTGCACCAATGTTACCACTTTTACTATAGGAGACAGACCTTGGGGCAAATTCGGATCTAGAAATATAACGGGAGACATTATTTCATGCTTTTCGACATCATCTCGATGCACGGTCATGTCGGTTTTCAAAGCCTTCTCAATGTCTCTTTGTGTTGAAACGGAAACGAACTCGCCAACAGCCATGCTACATGCACCCGCAAGTGCTCCGGCTAGTCCAGAGAGGATCATGGACCGTCTTTCGTCATTCGCTGCACCTACACCGAGCATTAGCGATGCTGTTGAAAGCAACCCATCGTTAGCTCCAAGAATGGCTGCTCGAATCCATTGAGCTCGTTGCACAAGGTCGGTCCAGCGATCGGTTTCATCGGCTACCGTATTAGTTTGCTCGCAACATGGTTCACTTGTGCGTGGGGAAGCCATGAGAAGAGTTTGAGATAAACACCAATAGGAATGGCAATGGAGTGTGCCTAGCAATGCAGAGGCACACTCAGAACACGTGGAATATGCATATATAATAGAAGAATTAGATGGTGAGAAAAGTGTTCCTACAAAATGGGGTTTAATAGGAAGCAGAGATTCCTAGGTGTTGTCGTGAAGATTCTCTTGTCGGAGCTGTCGTTGAAACATTCTTAGTTGCATCTTCGTTCCTATGTACCCATAAGATGCTTTTGCCTAACCTAACACCATTTTTAACTCTCTTCACCAACAGATTTCCCCTGTCCCCTGTCAACGTGTAAACTATATTTCAGTTTTGTATTCATGTTAATGTTCTATCCTGTTGGGAGAATTTTTTATTTTATAATTAAATTTTGTTGTAATTACAGGTAATGCGCCATATTAGTCAATTATTATAATTTATAAGTATAATAAAATTCTTCCAATTCAATTCATAGCCTAATGTCAATCAAAACTAAAGTGATGTCCTCTACCGATGCGATTTAAAAAGCATCATGGATAATTATGAAAATGTACAATTTAATTATTGAAGTTTATTTTATATTTTTTTGGGATAAATGTGTAGTATTTTATTATCTAAAGAAGCTACAAAAGTTGCTACAAATCACATATCAGTCATCCTAGAGAATCCAGAATCTCTCAAGCAGCAGCACAAAGATAACTATTTACATTAAACATGGACTACTAAGTTGGGAAAACATGTTACACTAATTAACTTGCAAAAAAAAATTATTTTCAAATTGAATTATTATTTAATTTTTTAAAATCATTTAATATTATTTATATATTTTTAAAATAAAATTGAATTTTTTTAAATAAAATATATAAAGTAATCATATTATTTTTTCATTAAAGAAATGTTTTAATTAACAATAACAATACTAAAGGCAGAATCAGAAAATTTTAATTATAGAGTCAAATTTTATCAAAAACTTAAATTGAAAGTTCAAATATCTAACTTTTTTAAATTGATTTGAAATTTTAACGGCGTTAGTCTCAGACTAATTTTGTGTCGACCTTAGGGCCAATTTGATGTAAAAAGATTTCAGATATCAAATTGATAAAAATAATAAAATTTAGGAGCCAGTTGGTATTATTAAGTTTGAAATAATTATATATCTCAAACAAATATAAATACTGAAATAAATATAAGGGTAAGTTGGTATTATAAAGAATGAAACAAACGTATCTCAAACAAATATAAGAAACAAACCAATTCTGCTTTAATGATGAAATTTAGAAAAAGAGAAATGGGAAATTTCTCACAGTGAAAACATGGTGAAGACTTAAAGATCTACTTACCCAGTTTAGCAATATTTAAGAAAGGATCAACCCTTCATAAGATTTTGGGTTATAAATAGAACACATTGTCCACTAAAATGACCAAAATTAAAATATTTTAATCTTTAAACAGCATAATCACTCAAAATAGCTTCAATCCAGGGCAAAAAAATAAAACAGAAAACTAAAAGCAAAGCATTTACCAGAATCCACTACAGTAAAGATCTGGAAACAAAAACTCAGGTGATGCCAAGTTCCTGCTTGTGAGGTTTACTCGTCGTCCTCATCATCATCACCATCTCCCCCAGAAGCCTTCTTGGCAGCTGCCCTCTGGTTCTTTCTCTTCACCCTTCCAGGGCGACCGCCTCCGAATGGACTTGTGAGAGAGAAGTCGATATGTTTTTGAGAGTCAACCCTCACCATGAAAGAGGGGATGTTGACCAGCTGCCTACCAACCCTATCGAGGAAAGAACAACAAACATCAAGATAGACACAGCAATTCATGTCTAAATAATGTACCATTTACATATATTTTTAAGACATTCATGTCTCTCCATATCATATGGTATTTTTGTTTTAGTTGTTTTCAGTGTCATGTATTTAGAGCATCCGTAAATTATCTTTCGGACAACATACACTATTTCCAACAAACAGTTACAATTTAAGTACACATTATCACAGATGGTTAGCAAACATGGGAATGAGTTACAATGGAATAAGATACCAACTAGTTATAATTAACAGATATATCATGCACAATAAAAGATGAGTGATGCACCATTACCTGATATGCCTTTGCCTAATCAACACACGGGCATGGTGAATCGACTTAGCCATCCCAGACTTGAACACTAGTGTTTGCAAGCGGCGCTCAAGGAAGTTCTCAACGGTCAAAGCCAAGACATAATCGAGCTTGTTTTGGCTCTCATCCAAAAGTCCATACCTGTTCATCCTACGAAGAAGCGCTTCACCTTCAAAAATACGGCGAGGGTTCTTCTCATCAAGAGTAAGAAGATCCCTGGCAGCATTTCGAATACGGCTCAAAGCATACTGAACCCTCCACAACTCCCTCTTACATCGGAGTCCATACTCTCCTACAAGCCTCAACTCTGCATCCAATCGCTCCTTTTCATATGGACGCCTTGGCTTCTTAAAGGTCTTCCCATCTACAAGCATGCATCAATTTCATCAAAAATAAAATAATGTGAATCAATCATAACACTTTCTTTTTTTTAATTAGATCAATGAAATACCAAAAACATAAATCTAAACAAGTACATGTGCTCAATTAGGATCCAAAAAATACTGGGAAACAAATCAACCAAATTATACTGTTGTTTAGCTGATATGATCTACAAGATTGTAAACAATAATCTATCACAGAAAAATCCCACCCGGCCATTTCCAAATTCAAAAGTTCGACCTCAATCTGAAATCTTTCCAATTGCTTTAAGTAAATTATACTATAATATTCTCTTCAATTACCAAATAGTAACCTAATTGAATAAATCAACAGATAACAAGTAGATCAAATCGACTAATGAGAAATAAGAATAAAGAAAAATGTAAGGTTAAGATCATTTCTAACATCCTAAACTACATTAATAAACCCAGATTATTAATTAAAAGCAAGAATTATAGTACTATACTAGCTGATACAGAAACACATTCAAGAGAAACCCAAAATAATATCAAAAGAAAAGGCATAAAATGGTAAAACTAATATAAACCCAGTTGAAACAACACATTACATTAAAAAAACACACACAAAATGAAGGTAAAGTGGGGAAAGAGATAATAGCTTACAGTTGCGGTAGAAACTGACGTGAACCATGACGGCGCCGGTTTCTCGTCAGAGGCGAGAAAGATGGGGGGAAAGGGTTAGAGAAAAAGGAAGCTGCCGAAGTAGCGAAGAAGAAAGAGGCGCGGCGTGATCATTATATATGGGAACCCTAAACCCTAATGTTTCCTCGTCCTTTTTAGGGCTTTAAACGGGCTCTTTTCGTGATATTTGGATTCGACGCCTTCTATTTTGGGCCTTTTAGGGTTTTTTCAACTACGGTTCAAGTCCGTGAATTAGAAATTATAATAAACCTGCTAATATTAGACCCAACACGATAGCAAGATCCGGAAATTAGTTGAAAATTAAAAAAATAATAATATAAATAGTAGGATAGCAATTTAATCTGAACCCAACGAGTTTCGACTCGATTTTGTATGGATGGATTTATATTAAAATTAGAATTTGAGACGGGTTTTTGAGAAAGATAGGGTCGAAGTTGAACTCATTCAAATTTAGGATAAAATTTTCTGACTCGTGATATTTTTTTTTAATTACCTATATTCAATATATTGATCGACTAATTCAGATCAATTACTGTAGAATCTTATTGTGGGGCTCATTTAGGGCTACAAATGAACCGAACGTTCAGCAAACCGTTCGGCGGGAATCTGTTCATTTAGATTTATTATTTTTCATAACAAAATTATTATATTTAAAAAAATTAAATTTATTTATACATGTTCGCTCGTTTATGTTCATCTAAATTTATTCACATATTAAAAAAATACTGAGGAAGTTGAATAGATGTTACTTTTGTATCACACTAGCATATTCAAAAAATATATTCACATATTATCTCAAAAAAATTATTCACATATGTTTGTTTGTGTTCACTTACGTTCGTTGATCATTTTTAACAAACGAAAATGAACGAACATGAACAAGTTACATTCCTTAACAAACGAACATGAACAATAAATTATGTTCATTTATTTGTTCGTATTCGTTTATTTGTTCGGTTAAAATTAAACAGACGAACATGAACATACCCTTGTCCGTGTTCGTTCGTTCTATTTTTATACATCCTATCAGATCAAAGATGATGATGAAAATCTCAATTTCATTCCTCCGGTTCATCACTCGAAGTTCCCCGCCAAGTATTTGATCATAACGTTTGCAGTTCTCACGTTTTTGTTTTTGATTCTATGCCTTTATATTTACTATATCAGGTGTTATAAACGCCGATTCGGTGTTGCGAGACTATCGAATTTGCAGCTCGAAACAACCGAGACCCGGTACGAGTTCCTCGACGAAGATCATGGTCCGGTCATTGAACATCACATATGGTACGCCAACACCGTTGGTTTACAGTCGTCTATCATCGACTCTATCGCGGTTTTCAAGTATATGAAAGGTAATGGTATCATGGATGGAACTGATTGCCCTTCGATGAAATTTGGGGGAAAATGGGGATTGTGGTTTTACTCTTCCATAATGAAGAAATAAAGTAACGGTAATTACACTTCAAATTCAAATCCTAGCCTGGTGGTTAGGTGTTTGTGCGTGGATCGATTCCCTACAATTGCACTAGATTATATATTTTAACTTCTTCCCTTTTCCTTAAACTAATTCGATGATGTCATGTGGCATTATTTGATTGGTTAAAAATATATAAAAAATAATAGTTTTAAATATATATATTTTTAAAAAATTTGTGATGCCACGTCAGCAAGTCATGTTATGCATACATGATACGTCATTGAAGAGTGTTAATCGTTAGTTGTCTAACGATTTTCATCCAATGAGGGTAAAATTTGAACGAAAATGAAACGTTAAGGGTTTGTTTGCACACAAAAAAAAAATATGAACTAAAGTGACCAAAAGTTCAAACATTATGTGCTATTTTTGGCTTTATGCCAATAAAAAGTAAACTACATAAATGATGGTAAAGTCGCGATTTGACCACTTTACTTATTTTCGAAGCAATTAAACCGTCTTACTATTAAATTGGGTGCAATGTAACCATCAGCCGTTAGAGATTAACGGCAAGGTGATGTGGCAGTTAAAAAATATGGGTATAATTACACATTTGGTGCTTGCTATTTACACATTCTTTCAATTTAGTTTTAATTTAAAATAAATTAATTATTTAATTAGGTGGTAATACGTGTCAACACCTTATTGAAGGACTTTAATTATTTATATTAGATTTAATAAATTTATTTTCTTCCTCCAATTAGGTGATGACACATTTCACCACATATTTAAAGGAGAAAAATAAATTAAATCATACTTGCTCTTAGATGGAATTAAACCTAGGAGGTGCAAAAGCATAGGCAGTGGCTTAGCCACTGCACCAACACATTGTGCTATGAAACATATGTATTATTGTTTTATACATTTATTTTTTTATTTTTATATATAAAATCATCTAATTATTTTTTAATTTAATTAAAAAATCTCTAAATTATTATATATGTTAAATTATATATAATAGATTAAAAAATTTAAATTATATATAATTTTAAAGATTTTTAGATTTGCTAAATGAATTTTTATTATAATTTAATATTTGTAATTTATTATAATTTAACATATATCAAACTTTAAATAATATACTATTTTTACTTATTTATCACGTTAAATAATATTAAAAAATATTAAAGTATGTATTATTTAATATCAAATAGTACTAAAAGTGCCCAACTTTAAATAACAAAAAACCGAAATATCAAATAATAATGAAAATTGAATTTCTTTCTTACTTTTAAAACAATATGTATTTAAAGTATTATTTTAAGGAGATGGTCAATATGTTTATTTACCGGTTCTACTTGGAAAATGTTTTTTTTCATTTAATGTAACTGGGAGTAATTTAGAATGAATCTTATTATTTGAGGATGAAAGTAAAATATTTAAAAGTTTAAGAATTAATTTAAAAATATTATAATTTAGAGAGTTATGATACAATTAACTTAAAATAATATAATAAACATAAAAAAAAAAACTTTAAGATTTGAAGCATTGCTTTTTGTACTTGTAAGAAGAATAAAGTAAAGATATAAATAAATTTTCTTTTATATTATAAAAAATAGCCTTATCACTTAATCCCATCCACATTAAAGTGCTGCTAAGGAAAATAAAATAAAGAAGACGATTTGAAAAGATATAAAGATGATAGGCTCCCCATAACCTAATAAATTATAAAAAATCATATATTTGGACCAAAAATATTATTATTAGTTAATGAGATATGCTTAATTAATCTTATACAAGATTTTCAACACTTTCTGCTTCTTCTTACGAGACACAAAGATCATGCGCTCGTGTTGCTTCAAGCTTTTTATTTAAAAAAAATATTGCACGAATCAATTTGTCTAAGTGGTTAAGGAAACAATTGTTGTTCCTAGAGATCACGAGTTTGAACACCAGCAGATGTAGCAAGGTGATTGAGTATGTATTGTCAAATGGTTGAGAGTATATTTATCAAAGCATAAAAAGGGTCAAGGAGGCCTTTTAATTTTAATTCGGTCCCTTAATTTTTAAGAAATTCTTATTAAACATAATTTTTTAAAATATTTTTAATTAAAGTATCTAAAATTTTAATCTAACTCCATCAATTTTTTGGTCTAATAATAGTCTAGGTCTTTATAAATTTAAATATTATATAAATTAGGCATTGCTCTTCAATTTTAAGTTTAAATACTTAATAAACTATTATATTTTTAAAGTTCATTAATTTAGCCTATTTTAATATTCGATTCTGACTCCGTCCTTACTGTAACAACACTTATATAAATCAAACCAATATTTTTATAAGCAATCAAACTAATGTTAAATCACTAATCATTAGATTTATGTCAAAAAAGCAGTAACCATTAGATATTTTAAAAATATATATTCATATTGATTTAACACTTGAATCCAAATAACAAGGCATAGGTTGATGAAAGCTACGTTCTTACAACACAGTCTTAGTGAACATCACAGATTTAAAGGTTTAAGTTCCTTTTTTTTACTGTCTGGAAATTACAGAAACCATGAAAGTTTACGATCCCAAAAACCCAGAATTTGAGAGAAATGGTGAAGGAAAGAGAAAATTACTAGCAAAATGATCAAAAGGAAGAAAATTAATTAGTAATTAATAATAAAAAAGCGAGTTAAAAACAAGGTCTTAATACTCTAACAGCTGATCATCTCCACATGAGAAGTAAAAAAAGATGAAGATCAAGAGGATGAAGAAGAGCCATTTGTTCCAATATGAGCAACACAAGCAGCAGTTTCAAAGTGATGGGTCGGATTCAGATTCTGCCCATTGTTTTTGTCTTCGTTGTTGAGTCCAGTGTGGATATTATTGGTCTGATCTTTCTTCCCAAAAGTGTTCTTGTTGTTATGCATCCATACTTTCAACACTTCTCTATGGACCCCAGCTTCATTGCAAAACTCTTGAATGAGCTGTTCGTCTTTTTTCTGAATCCGCCACCCGATTTTCTCAGCAAACTCCAGCATCTTCTCTTTCTGCAACTGACTGAACTTGGTTCTGGATCTTTTCTTCGAGTTCGAACCCAGATTTGAAGTGTTTGTGTTTGAAGGTAAATGTGTGTTGTCTAATGCACCGGTGTTTAGACCACCTGAGAGTGCTAAAAGAACGTGGGGACCTGAAGGGTAGTAGGACGAAGAGATCGGCGGTGGAGAAGCTGAGTTATGAGTACTAACCGGAGGTGGTGGTGGTGGATGGTGGCGGTGTTGAGGGAGGTATTCTAGTGTGGGAATGGCGGTTGTGGGAGGCAGGTCGGCTTCGGGTTCGCGGCGGTGGAAGTTACGGTGGCAGCCACAAGCGGCGCACTTGAGGGAAGTGGGGTCGGTCGGGGTAGATGTCGGGGAAGGCATGAATTCGCCACACCCGTCGAGAGCATGGCCACCCAAAGTGGCTGCATGGTTCTTGAGACACTCTTTGTAGGTCACGACAATGGGTGGCGCGTGGGGATTGTGGGGGTGGTGGAGTTGTGGCTTGTGACGCTTGAGGACACCATTGGTGAAAGAAATTGGCTTCGCCGGTTGGACCTGCGACGGCGTTTCGCTCTCCGGCTCCGGTGATTTGGTAGTGGTACTTACTGGAGCGGTGCTCGTGGGGCTTATCTCCATATCTCTAACATCTAGAGTAAACAAAAAAAAAACTTCAAAAAATAAAGAAAATAAAACAAGGGTTTTGCACTTTGAAGATTGGTTTTGTTTTTGTTTTTTTAGAAATTTGATGGAAAGGATAAAAGAAGAAAGAAAGCAAAAAGATTGGTTATTTTTGAGTTGGTGTTCTTCAAGGAGATGGAGAGGAAAAGGGATAGGAGCAGTGAAGACTGTTGATAATAAAAACCAAGAATCTATTGCCTTTTTGTGGTTGTCCTTCTTAACCCTAGTTTTAATCCATAGTCAATTTCTTCACCTCACTTGGAGTTAGATTGTGTTTGATTTTCTGTAATAAAAAAGTGAATATGATTATTACATGCTAATTTTTTTTTAACAAAGGAAGAATGATTGTTCATGTTGGGAAATGATCCAATGATCTCGGAAATGCTTCTATTAGGTTTAGAACTCATAACATAAGGGAAGAAATGAAGCGGGTGAAAAAATTTTAGCCATCCGGACATTGTTGTATATAGGTTAGTGTATATTTTGTATTTAAACTTTAATTTAGATGCTTAGAAAGTCCTTTTTTTTCTACCTCAAGTTTGTATTAGAGAGTAATTGATACATGAATTTAGAAATCATACATACAATAAATAAAATATATGATTCGATTTATAGTTTTAAACAGTCAATAAATGACACGCGTCTTTGAAAATAAACTCTTAAATTTAATTTAATTTCTCTAATTGGTATATGATTTTGTTCTTACCGAGTTTAAATTATTTTGTAATTATATTAAGACTAATAAAATAATCTTCTATAATTATAAAGAAAGAAAGAAAGAAAAACTCCTCTCATTGATATATTTTGAATTGTAAACCCATGTCAACTTAAAATGATTACTAAAAAATGAGAGTTGAAATATGAATAAGCATATATGTGTGTATATATAAAAAATATTAATTCTCTGTGCTCTGAATTCTTTATTTTCTTAAATCTATATATAATGGCTGGGATAAGTATTTGATTAAGTAGATTCAAAAAATTCAAATTAATCAAGTTGACAAATCGTGTTTTATTATTTAAATTTTATTTAATTTTTAATCAAGTCGAGTTTATAAATTTTGAGTCGATTTTTTCGAGTTTTTGTTCACATTTTATTATAAATATTTATAATGTTATAGCACTAAATGATTTCAATTTAAATGGTTTTTTATAACCATATACAATATATATATATATATATTCATATTTTTTCAGAAGTGTGAGTAAGATTTTTGTTATTTAATACCAAATTTTTTCTAAAGTTATAATATATTTGTAATATTATTTTTAAAAGAAGTGGATTTTAGAGGGAAACATTGATGGAGTATAAAAAAATCAACGAATTAATGGAAAGAAAGAATTTCTGTGAAGAATTACTATCAAAAGACTAAATTGAATAAAGTAAAAAGTTGAAAGATTAAATTGTAAAAATATTATTTTAAAAAATATAATTAAAGTCACATAGATATTTTAGTTGAATTGGGAGTCATATTTTATCATTCAATATTTATTTAATTTTTTTCAAAATGAGTCATGCCAGATTAAATTTATAAAATTTAAATCGAAATAAAAAAATTATTTTTTTAAGTTGAATAAAATTTTACTTGCTATATAGTAGTATTTAGTTATTGAAATCTATATGTTATGATGTTATATGTATTTTTATTCATTTTGCTTCCAAAATTATTAGTATAAAAATGGATATATAGTAACCAATAGTATAATAAACCTGCAAAAGTCTGAATTCTCAGACATTGACTGAACCCATCTTAAATATGTCAAGTGGCATATGGCCTGCTCCGCCTTTAATAGTTACTTACCCTTTCAATTCCCATTCTTTTGTCATCTCCCTTTACTTTTTAATAATTGTTTTGCACAAAAAACCTACCATCTCTTCACTACCAAAATTCCTTTAACTCTAATCATTTTTACTTTGATCAATCTTTTTAATTGGTAGTCGATAATTAATTTTAATATTAATTGTTAATTATCGGATCTATTAGTTTTCTTATTTTTTATTTTAATAAAAATTTCTCTCTGTCATTGTGACACGTTTTTTTCTCTGTCCTTCTAACATGTCTTTGTTTTAGTTTTGTGGTTTGATTCATCTATCTTTGTGGCATATTTCAGCATACCCTAGCGATTGATTGTTGTTCGCACAGAGATTCAATCGGCGCTAGTTTCTGATTTATATTTTTGTCGGTGGTCACTTGGAAAGTTATATCCTCACCCGGTTGATGGTTGTTTGCCGATGAAATCAATCATGGGTAGCGGTACTTTTTGCTTGACAGCTTGGATCGCACACCACTCTTTCTTCCTTCTTTATGCGTCTCGTTTGGACAGAGACAAGGAGATTTAAGAGGCTGCTATTTTTTGGTGGTATGCTTATCTCCATAAAAAAATTTATTTTTATTTGTTTTTGGGTTGTAAGAATTTTTTTAGTTGTTTAATCCAAATATTCTTCTTCTTGGATGCATTGTAATTGTGATTTTTCTATGGATTTAATAAAAATTTAGTGACTTATATCAAAAAAAATTATTTTGCAGATTTACATAATTATCCTTTGTTTTATATATAATATTTGCCTTAAGGCATAAGATGTTTTGAATTTTTGAAAAAAAAAATCAATTAAATTCTTGAATTTATTTGCACTCAATCAAACTTTTGTAAAAAAATTGAATCAATTAAGCCTTTAAATCAATAAATTAAATCAATTAAGTCATTTGACCAATTTTGACTACTAAATCTTGACAGTTTTTTATAGATATTATTGACACATGATACACTATAGTTCTATCATGTTGCATTTATAGATTTTTTTTTTTCAAAAAAATATTTCTTTTATAGGTTCTATAAGTTTTTTTTAGAATTTTTAAAACTTTTAAAGAATTTTTTTAAATAAAATAGAAAATTTGAAAATGTTGAGTGGAAGCACTATGGTACTACACTTTGTTGAGTTGATCACACAATTGCAAATGGCCAAGAGGGGGGTGAATTGGCAATAAAAATTTTGGTTGGAAGAATGAGTGAAAAATAAAAGATGACACAAGTAGTTAGAGTGGTTCAAGTTCTCCAAATGAACTCTACATCCACTACCTTAGTTCCCACTAAGGATTTTCAACCAATTCACTACTTGAATTCTTCCTATTTTCTTGAATGAGGAGGTAACCTTACAAATTTGATTAAGCTTTCTACCCAAAGCTTAATCCACTCAAATTACAAAGAGAAGGTTTTGGTAAACTCAAATAATTCCTCACAAAGGATAAATGTCTACCCAAATACAATTTCAATCACCACAAACTCACAATACAAGATAACAATGAAAACACTAGAGTTGGGTACAAAAATTTAACTTTGAAGAGCACAAGGGTTTGGATTTTTGCTTTGATGACGCTTGTAGGTTGAATAGTTGTTGCTGACACTCAAAGGGCTTCAATTTATACCTCCTCTATTAATTCTAGACATTTGGGTGGTTGGGGAATTGAATAGAGCCGTTGGTGGTGTTATCTTACTTCCATAAATGCAGTCTACAACCACCCTTTTCGGAACGCGGGAACCTGTTTCGAAACGGACCAAAATAGAAAGAGTTGTTGGGGTGCATTTAAGAGCCTGTATCGAAACGGTATTTACCCGTTTCGAAACACTTTTGCTACTGTCAAGGGTTGTTTCGAAACAGCTTGAACTCGTTTTGAAACGCCTTAACGGTTTCTGAAAAATCAGTTAAAAACTTGCAACGATCATATTTTCAAATCAAATGAAGAACCGTTTCGAAACACTTTAAGTCGTTTCGATACGGGTTCTCTATGTTCTAAAGCCGTTTCGATACTTGTTTCGAAACATGGGTTGGCAGTGTTGAAAACGTTTCGATACCCGTTTCGAAACAGGGGTTGATAGTTTCAAAACCGTTTTGAAACGCCTTAGGCCGTTTCGAAACAGTGACTCGAAAAACACTGTTTCGACTTTAAGAACACTTAGAAAATATTTGGAAATATTAGTTTTTAACTTAGGCATATTCTTTAAATCATATGGGGATGTTTGAGGACTTAAAAATTCGTTTTGACATTTTCAATTTAGTCCTTAGGTTCTTTAGTTATATCAAAATTAAAATATCGGTTTCACAATCTCCCCCTTTTTGATATAACAAAACCAAAGTTAGAATTTTTAAGAGTTTTGAAAATTTTGAACACATTCTAACTCCCCTTAATTTAAGATGGGTTTTTAAAGTTTTAAAAAGATTTTAACTTTGAAATTCAAGTTTTAAAACTTAAAAAATACTTTAGACATTTAAAACGAATTTTTGGCTCTTCTTAAATTTCTTCTCCTCCTTTTTGTTAGATCAAAAATAATAAACAAGGCTCATAGAGAAGAGAAAAGGTTAGTACCAATAAGCATTAAGCAATAAGCAACAATAATATTAATTCATAAAATTAAAATATCCAAAACATAAATCAACATTAAGTTCAAAGCATAATCCCAAATAAAACTAAAAGCATAGGTTCATAAAACATAATGAAAATAAAGATGCAAACTTAATCCTAAAATGCATAGATAATATGATATGTCATGAATGTCCTAGGCCTTGTCTTCACCATCATCATCCGAAGTCTCATCATCACTCTTGACTTGAGAACGACGAAACTTCATCCATTGGCCATAGAAGGTAGAGAAGGACATGTCCATGGCTGAGTGTGAGTTCTCAAGGGATAGAAGGCGATCCTCTACACTTTGCAAGCGAGTGTTGATAGCACCAAAACCCGAAGCCATGTTAGTGTCCATGGAATTGAACTGCTCGGTAAGTAAAGCCGTAAGAGCTTCATTGTTTGCAAATGGAGCTTGTGGATGAGGTTCAACGGGAGGAGGTGCTGCTCTATCAACACGTTCCCAAGCATCGTTCACATAGTGAAAACCGGACTTGCGAAGAGAGGACTCACCAATTTTTGACTTGCGGAGTTCCGGAGAGTCGTAGGTGCAATCGAAACCAATCGAGCTAAAGATGTGACTTAAGATTGTTCCATAAGTAAAGGATTTCAAAGCATCGGTGTCAATAAGCTTAACATTGTTAACCATCTCAGCAAATATGATCTTAGCAACATTAGGGCGCTCACCACGACGGAAACACTCAAGCCAAAAATAGTCAACTTGACGGATATGAGAATATTTACCTCCGGAGGGGCGAAGGAACCATGAAATCATCAAATGGAGGAAACGATCGTGCGCATCCAAAGTAAACACTTGACCGGTGTGAGAACCAAAATGACTCTCATTCTCAAGTCCTATATTCTTAAGGGAAAACGTAGACTCAAAGAGAGGAACATTAACAACAAACTTTTTCCCTAAAATATAAGATTCAATCCCAACAACCTCGGTATTTGTTTCATCATTAATAAGGTGAGCATTGGAGTAAAAGATAAGTACCATGTGTTTGTAGCAAATGTCCGGGATGCTCAACAAAGGAAGAAGATCCCATTCGCTCAAACGCTCAAGGTAACGGAAAAGAAATCGCTCAGAGTTAAGGAAGTCGAGATCAATCACACGCTCACGACGAACTTCGTACTCCTTGACATATTTGAAACGAGCTCTCATCTCCGGAGTTCGAAGAGATTTTTAAAGAGCTGACCGAGATTCGGACGCATACTCGAGTCACCGGATTGAACGGTCTTACGTTTTTTGTTAACATTCTCCGACATCCTAAAAATATAAGCAAGCAAGTTTTAAAAAAATTAAGTGTATGCATAGATTTCTAAATTCAATCCAATGATAAATCCCACTTAGGTTTAAAAAAAATTTAAAACAAAAACAAAAAATTTTTAAAAGAAAAACAGTAAAAGAAAATACGAGTGAAAATTTTTATATTCGAATCAGAAAATTGAAGGTTTTGAAAAAAAAATCAAGATATGAAAAACCCAAGCATAAAAACATATAAACTATACAAAAATAAAATTTTCTAACCTAAGATCCGAACATAAATTGAAGGAAAAAGAAAAGGAGGAAAAATACCTTAGTTTGGGATTTTGGATGAATAGATGAAAATCCTTGCACAATATTGATGAATCTTGCTTAGACTAGTGTTTTAGAGAAAAACCCCTCAAGATTTGATGAAAAACAAAGAGGTTTAGAGGGTTTTTATAGGGAAAAATTTGGGCTAGGGTTTTTTTAGGGTTTGGGAGAGTTTTAATTAAAGTAAAATTTATCATTAAAAGCCCTACTTAAAGCTGTCCGCGAAACGCGAGCATAAGAGTTTGACCGTTTTTAGAACTCCAGCTGACCATTTCGATACGGGGTTGACCATATCGAAGCCCCGTTGACTCGTATCGAAACTTGTTTCGATACACCCCTTGGCAGTAGCCAAAATGTTTCGAAACCCTTTTAAGGCGTTTCGAAACGCCCTTCTCTCAGACATGATTTTGAAGCATCCGTATTGAAACAGGTTGACCCGTTTCGATACACTTGGGCCTGGAAGTGCAGATGATGCTTTAAAAGTGCAGAAAATTGAATTTTTCTAAGGCCTAACTTGCATGAATGACATGAATGAGTAGGAAAAACATATGCAAACATAAACATACTCCCCCTAGCTATAGGCATGGATGAAATTAGGAGTAAAAACACACAAACATGACATTTCACAAGATCAAGCAATTTTAAGCACAAAAGAGGTCTAAAAGATCAAGATAGGCTAGCTAGACCTAACTCTCTCCTAAGGGACCAAAAGCGCTCTTTGTCTAAAGGTTTTGTAAATATGTCCGCTAATTGATTTAAGGTGTCTACATACTCTATAACCACATCTTCTTTAAGGACATGATCTCTAATAAAATGATGCCTTATTTCTATGTGTTTGGTTCTAGAGTGTTGGATGGGATTTTTTGTTAAACATATAGCACTAGTGTTGTCACATTTTAGGGGTATGGTTTCAACTTTAATTCCACAATCTAAGAGTTGTTGCTTCATCCAAAGGACTTGAGCACAACAACTCCCTAGGGATATATACTCCGCTTCGGTGGTAGATAAGGCTACGCTATTTTGTTTTTTTGAGAACTAAGATACGAGCATACTACCTAAGAATTGGCATGTCCCGGAAGTACTTTTCCTATCTATTTTACATCCCCCATAATCCGCTTCCGAATAATCATGAAGGCTAAAGGAAGAATCTTTAGGATACCAAAGGCCTAAGGTAGGTGTGTCTCTAAGGTATCTAAAAATTCTCTTAATGGCAACTAAGTGTGATTCTCTAGGACTAGCTTGAAACCTAGCACACAAGCAAACACTAAACATAATATCCGATCTACTTGTGGTAAGGTAAAGCAAAGAACCTATCATGGATCTATAAAGCTTAGAATCAACACACTTACCTCCTTCATCTTTGTCAAGCTTTATGGAAGAACTCATAGGTGTGTCTTGAGGTTTTGCATTCTCCAAGCCAAACTTTTTGAGCATATCATTCACGTACTTAGCTTGATTTATGAAGGTGTCATCTTTCCTTTGTTTGATTTGGAGTCCCAAAAAGAATGAGAGCTCCCCCATCATGCTCATCTCGAACTCACCTTGCATTAGCTTAGAAAATTCTTTACAATAACACTCATTAGTAGAACCAAAAATGATATCATCAACATAGATTTGTACTACTAAGATGTCATTGTTATATCTTTTTATGAAGAGTGTGGTATCCACCTTTCCTTTTTCAAAACCCTTTTCAATTAAGAAATTTGAAAGTCTCTCATACCAAGCTCTAGGAGCTTGTTTTAAACCATAGAGAGCTTTTGTAAGTTTAAACACATGGTTTGGAATTTTGAATCCTCAAAACCCGGTGGTTGTTCAACATACACTTCTTCATTTATAAAACCATTTAAAAAGACACTTTTCACATCCATTTGAAAAAGCTTGAAATTATGATAACATGCAAATGCAAGCAACATCATAATGGCTTCCATTCTAGCTACGGGTGCATAAGTCTCATCAAAATCAATTCCCTCTTCTTGGGTATAGCCTTGAGCAACAAGCCTAGCCTTGTTTCTCACTATATTACCACCTCCATCTAATTTATTTCTAAAAACCCATTTTGTTCCTATAGTAGATTGATTATTAGGCCTTTCAACTAATGTCCAAACTTTACTTCTATCAAATTGATTTAATTCCTCTTGCATGGCCAAAATCCAAAAATCATCTTTTAAAGCTTCTTTAATATTTTTAGGCTCAATGCATGAAAGAAATGCAACATGGTTCATTAATTTGAGAGAGGATCTAGTAGTTACCCCCTTGGATGGATCACCCAAGATTTCACCACCTTTGACATAGTTGAACTCCCTTGGGTAAGACACCTCATTTTCTTCAAGAGCCAAGTCCTTCAAGGCTTCAAGATGTGACTCTTATGTATCCTCATCTTTAGTTGGAACCTCATCCACCTTTGACGTTTGTCCTCCATCATCATCATCACAAGATTCCTTCCTCGGAAGGAGGTTATCATCGAAAACAACATGTATAGACTCTTCAACTACTAGAGTTCTTTTATTAAATACACGATAGGCTTTAGAGTTTAAATAGTACCCTAAGAAAATAGCTTCATCACTTTTAGCATCAAATTTACCTAAGTTTTCTTTACCATTATTCAAAACAAAACACTTGCAACCAAAATGATGAAAATAGCTAATGTTAGACTTCTTAGATTTTAAAATCTCATAAGGTGTTTTCTTCAAAATTGGCCCAATCATTACTCGATTTATAATATAGCAAGCGGTATTTGTGGCTTCCACCCAAAAATATTTAGGTAAATTATTTTCGCAAAGCATGGTTCTAGCCATTTCTTCTAAAGTTCGATTTTTCCTCTCAACTACCCCATTTTGTTGAGGAGTGCGAGGTGCGGAAAAATTGTGGCTAATCCCATTTTCATTTAAAAACTCATCGAAACCTAGATTTTAAAATTCGGTTCCATGATCACTTCTAATGTGAGAAATTTTAAATTCAAGATCATTTTGAGTTATTTTAGAAAATGTGATGAATTTTTCTAAAGTCTCATCTTTTGTACTTAAGAATAGAACCCAAGTAAACCTAGAATAGTCATCTACAAGCACAAAAGCATATGATTTTCCACCCAAGCTCATAGTTCTAATAGGCCCAAAAAGATCCATATGAATCAATTGTAAACATCTACTAGTAGAGACATCGTTAATGGATTTAAATGAAGTTCTATGTTGTTTACCCTTTGAACATGCATCACAAAATTTATCATTAGAAAATTTAAGTTTGGGTAAACCTCTAACTAGATTAAGGGAAATTAATTTCTCTAAGACACTCATGCTAGCATGTCCTAATTTTTTATGCCAAAGCCATGAGTCATGTTCATCATGTGCAACTAAGCATGTATGGGATGAATGAATGTCATCTAGATGCACCATGTATATGTTCCCTATGCGATGATCAATGAGCATTAGTTGATTTGTTTTAATGTTTACAATCTTGCAACCACTTTTATCAAATAAAACATTAAAACTCTTGTCACATAATTGACTAATGCTCAATAAATTATGTTTAAGACCGTTGACATACAAAACATTTTCAATGAAAATAGAAGAGTGATTACCAATGGAGCATATTCCTTCAATGTGGCCTTTGGAGTTGTCACCGAAAGTTACCACTCCACCACTCTTTGACTTTAGTTCCACAAATCTACACTTGTCACCGGTCATATGTCTTGAGCATCCACTATCAAGGTACCAAGAATTTTGGATTGAAGCTTTAGCCTTGTAGCAATGCTCCCCCTACAAACGAAGAAATTAGGCCTTGATTTTTGGTACCCCAATCATTTTGGGTCCATGAGTGTTAGCCTTCAAAATTTTGGTTTCCTTAGGAATCTAAGAAGCAATAGCATTCATATTATTAGAAATAATGAGTTCCTTAGGAACCCAAACACTCCTAACTCTTTGACCTCTAGATTGCTTATTAAAATTTCTTTGTTTAGGAATATAGGGTTTTTTTTTTACATATTGGGATTTAGAAGGATTTCCTTTTTCAAAATTATTTTTCCCAATAGCAATAGATGTTTTAAGATTATCCACTTCCTTTGTGTGATAATCTTGAAAATCGGAAAAAAGTTTTTCAAGTTCAAGATTTTTCGTTTTAAGATCATTTGAAAGATTTACTAAAAACAAAACTTTCTTTTCCAATTCGGAGTTAGCTTTTGAAAAAGTCTCATTTTGATTTTTCAAATCGGAAATGGTTTTCTTGTTTTTCAAAATGGAGACTTTATATTTTCCTACTAACTCATCGTAAACCTCTTGCAATTCATCATAAGCATCTTGAAGTTCATCAAAAGTAAAATCAAAATTGGATAAGTTAGAATTTACCTTTGGTTCATGATCAATGGCCATGAGACATAGATTGGCCACTTCCTCCTCTTTCTCGGATGACTCATCGTCACTCCAAGTTGTTATTTGAGCTTTGAGCTTGTTCTTCTTCCCAAAGCTCTTCCTCTTCAATTGAGGACATTCGGAACGGATGTGACCTGACTTCTTGCATTCATAGCAAGTGATTTGGTCCTTCTCCTCTTCCTTACTCTTGCTCTTGAAGTCTCCCTTTCTAATAAACTTTCTTCCACGATTGGACTTCATGAAGCGAGTAAACTGTTTGGCCAACATGGCCATCTCCTCATTTTCATCTTCACTTGAATCGCTTTCTTGATATGAAGCTTTAAGAGTGATTCCCACTTTCTTCTTCTCAACATCCTTCTTCTCAACCATTTTCTTCTCTTCTTCTCTTCCCTTCCTCATGATCTCATGGATGAGTAGAGATCCAACAAGAGCATCAAGCTTGAGAGTCTTCAAATCTCTAGCTTCAATAATAGTCGTTCTCTTGCCATCCCATAACTCCGGAAGAGAGTACAACAATTTCCTCACTAGTTTGTCTTCGGGGATGATCTAGTCGAATCCCTTCAATCCGTTGACAATGACCGAGAATCGATCAAACATTTTGGAGATATTTTCATCGGGATCCATCTTGAAATTTTCATAGCTTAGATTGAGTAGCCCAATCTTTGTCTCCTTGACATCACTAGTTCCCTCATATGTTGTTTCGAGGGTATCCCAAACCTCCTTGGCATTTTCGATTGAAGACACCTTAGAGTAGATATCCGGACCAAGTGCACAAAATATCACATAAAGAGCTTTGTCATTCACTTGCATCCTTCTTTTTTCATCATCCGTCATCTCGGCTTTTACCTTTGGGACAAGTCTTTCTCCATCTCTCTTCATAGGAATGTATGGACCTTCTTCAACCACATCCCACACCATGTAGTCGGTAGACTTGATGAAGAGCTTCATCCTATTCTTCCAATATGGGTAGTTATCTCCATTGAAGAATGGTGGCTTGGTGGTAGATTGGGACTCATAGAGGTTGGAGTTGGAGGTGGATGTCATTGCTTGACTAGTTGTTGATCAAACTCTCCTAGAATCGACTCAAGAGGGTTGTAATCCTTCCAATGAGTGTAGCTCTGATATCAATTGTTGAGTTGATCACACAATTGCAAATGGCCAAGAGGGGGGTGAATTGGCAATAAAAATTTTGGTGGGAAGAATGAGTGAAAAATAAAAGATGACACAAGTAGTTAGAGTGGTTCAAGTTCTCCAAATGAACTCTACATCCACTACCGTAGTTCCCACTAAGGATTTTCAACCAATTCACTACTTGAATTCTTCCCCTTTTCTTGGATGAGGAGGTAACCTTACAAATTTGATTAAGTTTTCTACCCAAAGCTTAATCCACTCAAATTACAAAGAGAAGGTTCTGGTACACTCAAATAATTCCTCACAAAGGATAAATGTCTACCCAAATACAATTTCAATTACCCCAAACTCACAATACAAGATAACAATGAAAACACTAGAGTTGGGTACAAGAATTTAACTTTGAAGAGCACAAGGGTTTGGATTATTGCTTTGATGATGCTTGTAGGTTGAATAGTTGTTGCTGACACTCAAAGGGCTTCAATTTATACCTCCTATATTAATTCTAGCCGTTTGAGTGGTTGGGGAATTGAATAGAGCCGTTGGTGGTGTTATCTCACCTCCATAAATGCAGTCTACAACCACCTGTTTCGGAACGCGGGAACCTGTTTCAAAACGGACCAAAATAGAAAGAGTCGTTGGGGTGCATTTAAGAGCCCATATCGAAACGGTATTTACCCATTTCGAAACACTTTTGCCACTGTCAAGGGTCGTTTCGAAACATCTTGAACTCGTTTCGAAACGCCTTAATGGTTTCTGAAAAATCAGTTAAAAAATTGCAACGGCCATATTTTTCAAATCAAATGAAGAACCGTTTCGAAACACTTGAAGTCGTTTCGATACGGGTTCTTTATGTTCTAAAGTCGTTTCGATACTTGTTTCAAAACATGGGTTGGCAATGTTGAAAACGTTTCGATACCCATTTCAGAATAGGGGTTGACAGTTTCAAAACCGTTTCGAAACGCCTTAGGCCGTTTTGAAACAGTGACTCAAAAAACACTATTTCGGCTTTAAGAACACTTAGAAAATATTTGGAAATCTTAGTTTTTAACTTAGGCATATTCTTTAAATCATATGGGGATGTTTGAGGACTTAAAAATTCGTTTTGACATTTTCAATTTAGTCCTTAGGTTCTTTAGTTATATCAAAATTAAAATATCGGTTTCACACACTCTACACCAAGAAATCCAAAAAAAAAAACAGTCAAGACTTAATGGTTAAAGAACTTAACTGGTTCAATTTCTTGGATCAATGGCTTAATTGAATACAAAAAAAATAATAATAAGCTTCATTGATTTTTTTGAAAAGTTTAAGGACTTATTACACCTTTAAGCCATAATTTTTGAGCAAGTTTTATAAATACTTTTTAAAATTTAATAGTAGTAGATTTTGTCACGCTCATATTATAAGTGAAAGTTATTTTATTTAAAAATGGAAATTATTCAACAATAACATTGATTGAGTGGTAAAAATTAAATAAAAGTATGAAAATGTAAAAATGTATTGACAATAATATTAATTATTATTAAAAAGTGTATTCTTTAAAATGTAATCATAATAAATTTGGAATTAGTTGAACAATAAATTTAAGTTTTTTTAACTAAATTGACACTCAGCTAATAATGATAAAAATTCAATCAAAGGCTTAATAAATTGTACAGATACATATTCATGTTTTATTTATATTTTTCACATGATATAATATTTATATATTTGTGATTTTTTTATTTCATAATTTGTGATAGTTTCTTTTTTTTTACATGTTAGTCAAAATTATATATAGGATGGAACTAAAAATTGTGCAGTTGAATGGTGGTAAAATAGTCTTTGATGTGGTAGGGAGTCAATCAACCAAAATCCTAGGATTTTTTTTATAGGTAAGTAGAGTGTCCTAAAAGTAAAGTTATGTGACTCGTGAATTGTTCTTTAATAAATATTATAACATTTGAATATAACTTATTTAAAAATTTAACTTATTCTAGTTTTACTTGATAATAATTGAATAAAACTCGGAGTTTTCTCAATCTAACAAACTTATTTAAAAATTTGGATGATTAAAGGATTAAGATCTTAAATTTAAGTTTTCTCAATCTAACAAACTTATTTAAAAATTTGGATGATTAAAGGATTAAGATCTTAAATTTATTATAATTTGAATATAAAGTTTTTTTAATTTACTTTGGATGATTTGAGGATTTTGCCTTAATATTTAGATATTTGAATATTTTATTTATTTATTTATTTATTTTTATTTATAAAAATAACATATCTAGTGATAAAGATATTTTTTGTCTAACACTTAGGTGGCACTGATTTTGGAGTAAATTGATTTTCATAGCAGTAAATAAAAGGGTGATAGCCAATGGGATTCGTACAAACAGGATTATGATGATATAAGCAAACCAATCATCGAAGAGTGTGTATTGAAGTTTGAAACATAATAATTTATTTCTAAATAGAAATCTTTTAACATTTTTAGTACTCTTATTTATACCTACACTAAAATTAGGTTTAAGGTTAGGGATATGGTATATTTTTAGGGTGTAAAATTTATGACTTAAAATTTAATTTTAATATTTTTTAGTATTGAGATATAAAGAGAGACACCGAAAATGAACATATAATTTTTTTTATTTTTTCTACATAAACAAAAAGAAATTAGAATTTATTGGTAGTAGATAGAATAGAAAAGGAGGACAGTTTTTTTTCTTCTCTTTTTTATGTCTTTAACACTAAAAACTTAAATTTAAGTCATAATATTGATTTTTAAATCCTAAATTTTAAATCCTACACCCTAATAAATACAACATACACCCAATATTTTAAATTCTAACCCTAAATCCTAACTTTAAACCATAATACTAAACTATAAACTTAACTTTTTAAGGATAAACTATAAAATAAGTGCTCAAACTATGTCTATTTTTTGTAATAGGTGCTTAATATTTTTTTGTTGAAATAGGTGCCTAAACTGTCATTTTTTGTTTGTTTTAAAGTCAATTTTGGCACATGCTTGAGCACTTATTTCAACCAAAAATAAAAGTTTAGGCAACTATTTCAGCCAAAAATAAAACTTTAGGCGCCTATTGTAAAAAAGAGACATAGTTTGGGCACTTATTTTGTAGTTAAGCCTTTTTTTAATGATGGAGCATAAATAGAAGGGATAATGACACAAATGCTTCCGTACTTTGCTAAATCTGTCAATGTGGTGCCTAAAGTTTGCAAACGTTCAATGTGCCACATGTACTTTGCTTTCGTGTTAAAAATGCTCCCTGAGGCTAACGGCGTAAAGTGCTAACGTGGTAGGGACACGTGGCACTCTCATATGCTGCCACATGTCTTTTTTTAAAAAAAAAAACTTAAAATCAAAGGGCATAAAAACAATTTATCCTTTTTTTTCTTTTTCATGGTAAAAATATAAAAATTACATAAAATAAGGGTTATAGGAACAATTTAACATTTTTTTTGAATTTTTTTCCACATATGTTACGCTTCTTCGTCTTCTTTCCAGGTATAACTTGTTCGTCGCCTGAGTGAACCACTGTCAACGGTAGTATTGGGCTACTGCTGTTAAAGTTTCGTTAGGGGTGAAGAAGGGGATGAGAAGAAGAGGAAAGAGGATAAAAAAGAATAGGAAAATAAAAAAAGAAGGAAAATGGTAAAATTGTAACCATACTCTTGTATTTTTTATCATGAAAAAAGCTAAAATTATAATTATGCCCCTTTTTATTTGAAAAAAAGATATATGGCAGGCTGGCAGCATATAAGAGTGCCATGTGTTTTTGTCACGCTAGCACTTAACGCCATTAATCTTAAGAGACATTTTAAAATACAAAAACAAAGTATAGAGGGTACATTGAACATTTGTAAATTTTAAGCACTACATTGATAAATTTGACAAAACGTAATGAGCATTTGAACCATTATTCTTAAATAGAAACATCGAGCAAAATAGATAATTTCTATTAAAGGATGACGAAGAATTTAGTGTTATGTATTTACAAGTAAAATTCATTAATAGCCTATCGTGTCCACTGCATAAATAGATCTTTAGCTTTTTAAATATCTAATGTTATTTTATAATAATAACCGTTTATATTTTAATATTTTAATAAAACATACACATCTTGCTCAAATCGAAAAAACATACGCACATTATTGATAAATTATTCACTCGTTTCTAGGAATAATAATATTTTATTGTTTCATTATTCACTAAACCACTCAAAATGTTTTAAATCATCTCTAACTAACAATTTATCTTATTTTTTTAGGCTTAATATAAAAATAAGTGTTTAAATTACATTTTTTAGGTGTTTAAACTTTTTTTTGCTTATTTTAGTTGTTCAAATGAACTCGTTTTTCTCTTTTAGGTGCTTAAACTATTTTTGTCCAATTTAGGTGTTCAAACTATTATTTTTTTTACTCCTTTTAAGGTCAAAATGAGGCATATACTTTTGACCAAAGTGATAGTTTGAGCACTTATTTTAACCAAAAATTGATAATTTGGGCGCCTAAAAGGGTGAAAAAAATTTAGGCACCTAAAAGAAAAAAGTGTGATAGTTTGGGCACCTAAAAAGGACAAAAAATAATTTAAAGACCTAAAGAGAAAATCGAGATAGTTTAGACGCTTATTTTAGTATTAAGCTTTTTTAACATAAAGTCACTAGTTTATTAAAAAATAAAATGTCCAAAAATACAATAAAAATTTACAACTATAAACTAAACACATAATCTGGATATTTTCCTATAACCTTTGAAACAAGAAACTAACCGTTACAAGGACCATACAAGGAAAAGATTAAAAATTCATCTAGAGACTGAACAAAAGATATATACTAACAACACTAGTAATCGACAATGAAAGATAAAAGCCATCAAAATTAACATTAAAAAATGCATATATAGTAACACTATCAACGAGGTTGATCTAAGTGGTAAGCAGCTTTGTATCACTTAAGCATGTTTCGTGTTCCAAAAAATCTATGCTGAGAGACTCACGCACCAAAAGTCAGGTATGCAACGCGAGTCTATTCAGATTAGTCAAGACAAAACTCTGGAGAATCGAGAGGGCAACAAAAAAATGCATATAACACTTAAGGCACGTTGACAAAATGATCATTACCACAACTCAATCATGAGCACTAACTATTATAATAAAGGGTAAAGTTCATAAATGATCACTAGACTATTCTCTATTGTACATTTTGGTCATCAAACACTCAATTGTTACAAATAGAGTCACTAAACAGTCATCTTTGTTACAAAATGTTCATTGAGCCCTAACTATCGTTAAGTCGGGTGACGTGACAATTTAGGTAAAATTGTGTAATAGCACATTGAATCATCTATATTTATACATTAAATTAATTTGGTCATATTTCGAAAAAAAATCAATAAAGTCAAGCTCATCTTTTACAAATTCTATCAACTTAGTCCTATTTTTCTTAGAAATAATTTAATATTTTTAATAATATTTAATAATATTATTAAATTATTTCTAATAAAAATAGGACTAAATATTATTAATTTAATAATATAAAAATAGAATACTAATAATAATAATAATAATAATTTAATATTATTATTAAAAGTGATTTCTAATAAAAATAGGGCTAAATTGATAGAATTTATAAGCCTAAATTTATTAATTTTTAATTAGGACAAAATTGATCAAATTAATAAATTTGAAAGATTATTTGTGCCTTTAAAATATCTTATTTAGACTGTCACATCACTCACTTAACCGCAGTTAGAATTCAGTGACTATTTTATAACAAAATCAATAGTTTAATGATCAAAATAAATATTAACCCATTAATTAATGACCATTTATAAATTTTATTCTATAATAAAATCTGGAAATGAAATATAGGTGTATCGAGAGTTGCGACTCATAACGCCAATTCTATTGTTTTTACTCTATTAATTAGTTTTGACCTATACAGTGCACGTTTTAAACGTATGTTAACTTGTATTTTAAGCTTGTAGCATACCTAAATTAAGATGTTGAAATGAAATCTATACACTTATATTTATACATAGTAGTTTGTTTTATATTGGTTCTGGCGTGTTTAATTGTTCATGTATTTATTCATATTAGTGAATTGGAATTATTTTTATATTATAGGCTTAAGAGTTCAACAAGCCTTTAAATTTATATTAAAAAAAATTATTTAAGCACTTTATTTTATGACACCCAATTAAGCCTTTAAATTTAAAAAGAAGAAAAAAATTAATTTAACTATTTGACTAATGTTGACCGTTAACTTTAACGGTTTATTTTTGAAAAAATTTCTTTTGACACGGGTTGCAATATGATAATGTCACTTATCATGTTTAAGATTTTTTAATTTTTAATTTTTTAAAAATTATCTAAAAACAGAAGAATTTTTTATTATTTTTTTTCAAAAATTTCTGGAAAATTATAAAAAAATATTTTTTTAATTTCTAAATTTATTTAAAAATAATATTTTTTTCAAAAGATTAAAATATTTTTTGAAATTTTAAAAATATTAAATATTATTATAGAATTATAAAAAATAACTTGAAAAAAATATAAAACAATAAAAATTATTTTGATTTGTTTAGATGAAAAAGAGATTATTGCTATGTGCCTCATTAAAAAATTTATCTAAACCTAAATAGAAGAAAAAGAGTGCACATGAATATATGATAGTAATTAAAGAGTCCACATACGGGTATAAACCCAGCTAACAAAATCAATATAAAACGCAACAAACTAAAATCGAAACAGACTAGACAACAGGTCTTCCTGCATCAACAACATGATTCCAGGTGGAGAAATCAGTTACTGCACAACAATAAAATTATCAAAACTAGCAGACTTAGCGAAGGCATCAGCCATCTTACTACTATTACGGCGAACATGCTCCAGGCGAACACACCATACACGTTGGCGAAGCGCATCCAAATATAACAAAAAGGAAGACCCTCCCGCCTATGTTGAATCCATCTTCAACATGTTGAAAACAACAAAAGTTATTTGTTAATATTTTAATATTTAATATTTTTAATAATTTAATCTCTTAAAAAAATATTATTTATTATTTATAAATAAAATTTGAAATTAAAATATATTTTTATACTTTTAAAATAATTTTAGAATTTTCTAGGTTTTTTTTAATTTTTAAGATTTTTTCCTTTTTTATATATTTTTTAAAAATTAAAATATAAAAATTCCTAGAACTGACAAGTGTCATTATCATGTTACGACATGTGTCATAATTTAAAAAAAAATGTTAAAGTTAACATTAATATTAGTCAAAGAGTCAAATTAATTTTTTTCTTAAGTTTGAGAGCTCAATTAAGTGAAAAAAAAATTAATAGCTTAATTAATTCTTTTACAAAAATTTAGTAACTTATCCAACCCTTAAGAGAGATGGTGCGTGTAGCAATCTCCCTTGGGCTGTAAATCAAGGGATTGATGAGTAATACGCCATTGATTGGTTGGAACGTGCTTTTAAAATGTGTTGCAGACTGGGATTTTCGATTGCTGGATAATGATTTTGTGGTGTTTTTGGTGATTGAAGATGACAAGTGTACCAACAACTTGTTGATTTAGCAAGATAAAATGTTAGGTCTTTTTAAGTAAAATTATGGATTCGAATATTAGCACTATGAGTGGAGAAAATTAAATTAGGAGAGTCATCTTATATTAAGTCTCGGTAAAAATTCAATTCGGATTAGTCGGCCAACGAGGCAAATACCGAGAATTAAAAAAATACAAGTGTACAAGTAGTAGTGAGTGCCTGCTGCTAAACATTATGTGAAGGAGCTTTCGGAAGCCCCAAATAAAGGTTTACAACAGAAGCAGGGTCCTCCCTTATTTTGCCGAATCAGCTAGAAACAAACCCCCTCTCCGAGTGGGTGGTACCAAGTCAACTTAGATGGGTGGGGGCAATTCATATTATTAAATTGCGGTTGTATCGTCACGGTTGTAGCCGTTGCGGCCAAAATTTAATACTAATAAGGAGGGCCAGGCCACCACTGTCATCGGTGACGACTACGTGGTGTTTGTTGATGGAAGTGCGGCAAGGATCTCTGGTTCTGGTTGTTTTGAAGCCACTGTTTTGTTGTAGTAAAAGCATTGGATGGAGAGGGCTCAACATAAGGTTCCAAGCAAGTTACTGTCGGTATTGGGTGGATGAAATTTCCCCTGGGTGACTCCAACACTAGTCAATGGGGTGAGAATCCTCTACCCAATTAGTGGTAATCCGGTGGACGGTAATGAAAACTACGAGGGGCCGTGGTCCCAAATTTTAAAAATTAATTTGTTCCTCACAATTTTTAAAAATTATTATCAGCTTTTTATATAAAAAAATATTTTTAATTAATTATTTTCATGAATTTAAAAGTTTCTTTTAAGTCTCTCAAATTTTAAATTTTTTTAATTAGACCTCAATATATATATATATATATATATGAAAATAGAAATTCGAATGAAATATTTGAAGACATACGGTAACTCGACTGAAGAGAAAGTTGATACATGTGAAAACAGTAGAGCCATTAAATTCAATTTAACATTTGGAGTGTGTGTGCCCCAACCCGATGAATTTGGAATTACACCCCTGCACACAAAGAAGAGCTTCAACTTGGCCATTCAATAGTTATTAAGTTTAAGGTAGGTAGATAATTTGGTATTGTTTAAATAGTTTAAAAATTAATAACGATTATCTAAGAAAAATATTTCGACGTCGAAGATATAAGCTCGAAAAATTATCAAATTATCCACGTGTTAGTTCAAGGGTTCTTGTAATGAGAGGATACTTTACCCTAATAAAGGAGCCATGATTTGGGGTGAAAAATTAAAAAAAAAATGTATGAAGCATAAATTGTTTGCTAAATGCGATCCAGGCTAATAATGTTAAAAATTTAATGGTTTAATTAGTATTGTTGAAAATTAGTAATTCAGATATATTGGAAGAGATTTGAGGTTAAATTCGATTTTTTAAGAGAGTAATAGTTAAATTAAACCCTTTTTAAAAATGATCAAAACCCAGATCTAAATAAAAATGGGTCAAAATGACCAAACAAACTTAAAATTATCTTTATTTTTATTTAAAATAATATTTTACTCTAATATTTATAAATATTTTATTGTTAAATTTAAATAAATATTTTATAAAGAAGCAATGATAAGGGTCAGAAACGAGGCGAACCGATTTAAGAAGGGAAAAGTGTGGCCAGTGGAGTATAAATGGAATAGATAGTGTGATTAATACATTAAAGGCTAAAGCCACGTATCCTTCGTTTTATTTGAGATTGATACCGACAACACTAACTACAAGCTTCAAACACCCCCCGACATTGCAAACAAATAACACACAAAAGCTATTGGGTAACCAGAAAATTTGGATATTTTTATAATACTGACATGAGAAATTAGTGATTTTAGATTATACAAGGACTATACATGAAAAATATTAAAAATTTAACTAAAAGACTCGAACAAAATATAGATACGAATAAATCTGACTGCATCAACAAACGAACCACGGAAGGGATTAAACTACTGAAAGACCATAGACAACTACAAATCAGAGCCGAGCGTCATGAAAAAACTATTTGTGAATGCAAATCACGTATCCAAATTCAATTCGAAGGTCCAAAGAGTGGAAGATCAAGATGATAACAAATAAGCTTCGCCTTAATCAATTGAGGCGATGACAAATTCAACCCTGACCCTCCGCGAAAAAAAGACCAAATGACCGATAAAGAAGATCGCAAACGTGCCATAAAGACAAAGTTATTTTTTCTTTTGAACAACTTTTCTCTGAGGGAGGGGAAAGAAGAATGTGCTCCTAATGAGTTTCGAACCCACAATCTAAAGGGAGAGGAGGGTATCAACTGAGAGCTTTAATCACTTGCTTTAATTATTCTTATTAAAAATTAAAAATAAAAAAATAAATATAAAAAAAAACAAATGAGAAATAAGAAGTATCAGCCGTTAACAACTAACATCATAACTAGTGCCGCCGCCCACTAAAATAAATATAAAAGTCTAGGCGGCACTTGGAGAGAAAATAACCTAAAAAAGACTATTAGATTCTTTGAAATTTTAAATTTAATACATTAATTGTTTAAAAATAAAGAGTTATTTAGTTTATGTTATTTTTAAAAGTGAACAATTAAATATTATCATCACATTGCGAATGTTATTCATCGATTTCATATAATTTTGATTGATATAATAATAAAATTTACTTTTTAACATTTGAGGTTAATTTGATCGCAATTCAGAGTTATGGGGTGTGTTTAAAAGTTTACCATATGCATAAAAGTTGGATTAAACTAAGTATTTGTAGAGACAAACAATTCCGAAGTTGTACAAATACTTAATAATGGCTCTTTAAGGGGGACGACGGCTTATGATTGTGCATCATATTTGATCAATGTTTGAAAGACAAGTATGGGCAGAACTAAAAATTTACAAGGGGACTAAAATGAAATAAAAAAATTAAAAATTTATAAAAGGGACTAAAATGAAATTAAAAATTTTGAGGGGTTATACTAATTTTTTTAAACTTTAAAGGGATTATAAAAATAATTTTATTTATTTTCTAAAAAAAATTATATTTTTAATAAAAAAGAAAAGTTGACGAGGACCAAACTTCCTTCCCCTATGTTCCGCCTCTTACGAGAAGTGATTATTTTCTACATCATTCGCGAGAGTAACGTACTAGTTGGTGGATTGGCGAAAATAGCGTGACAACATAGTATAGATTTAAAGAATTTTCTAATCTACCGGATATAATCTTGATTATTTTGTATAAGGATTATGTTGTTTAGGAGAAATTATATCATATGCTTGGCTCGCCATGTCATCTGTATATTAGGGTTAGTTAGTTGAGAGCTGTTTACAGCTATTGTAACCGTTAGTTTTTTTTGTATATAAGTTGGTTAGGTATAACTTAGTTTCTCAATTCAGTTTTGATTGAAAATTCTTTACTTGAATAAAATTTCCTTCTTCCTTATCTGTAAAGATAAGCTGTTATATGGTATCAGTTGAGCTTTCTTAATCCGCTTCTCGCTCGTTTCTTGCTTTTCTGCATTCTTCTTCATCAGTTTTCTTTTTCTTGTTTTCTGCTTCTTCTTCATCAACAATGGTGAATGCTGTTAACAATGTTACAGTCGATCCGACTGCTTCCAATGATGAGTTCAGTAATGGTAACAATCCATATTACATTCATCAATCCGATAATCCAGGTGCCTTGTTGGTTACTCAGCCTCTTGGGAGTGACAATTATAATAGCTGGAAACGGTCTATGCTCATGGCGTTATCTGCCAAGAACAAGATCGGGTTTGTTGATGGATCTATTCCTGCGCCTGCAACAACTTCTCCAAATTATAGTGCTTGGACGCGTGCTAATAACTTGGTAAATTCCTGGATTCTCAATTCTGTGGCAAAAGAAATTGCTGCTAGCCTCTTATATCATACAAATGCTTCAGCTATTTGGAAAGATCTTGAAGATCGTTTTTCTCAAAATAATGGCCCTCGTATTTTTCAATTGAAAAAGAAGTTGGTTGAGTTGGTTCAAGGAAGCATGTCTGTTAGTGCATATTATACGAATCTAAAGATAATTTGGGATGAAATAGCTTCAGTGAAACCGATATGCACATGTTCTCAGTGTTCGTGTGGAGGACTTCTTAATATTCTCAATGATCGACAACAATAATTAACTATGCAATTCTTGATGGGATTGAATGAATCTTTTGCCCATGTTCGTGGTCAGATTCTTTTGATGGATCCTTTGCCTACAATTACAAAAGTTTTCTCTTTAGTTGTTCAAGAGGAAAATCAAAGAATTCTGGGAGTGAATAATCCTGTTTCTGAGTCTGCTTTTGCTGTCAAAATGCATTTTAATGTGCATAATTCAAATCCTCGAAAGTCTCGACCACAGTGCAGTCATTGCCATCTTCTTGGTCACACAAAAGAAAGGTGCTACAAGCTTCATGGTTATCCACCAGGGTATTCTCGGTTCAAACAGAATTCCTCTCAGCCAAGTGCCAATGCTGTTAATGCTATGAATCATTCTTCAAATTCGAACATGAATCATGTGAATCTTGGATCAAATCCTAATGTGTCAAATTCTACCAATTTGGGTCATGTGTCTCCAGCAACTGATTCTTTAACCATGACACAATGTCAACAATTGATTTCAATGCTTACCAATCAATTGAACACTGCTTCAAATCAAGAGCTGCCTTCTACTTCAGTTAACATGGCTATGCAAGGTAAAATTTTGTCTTACATTAATTCTTTTCAAGTCTCGAATATAAGTTCTTGTTGGATTATTGATTCGGGTGCTTCTCGTCATGTATGTCATTCAAAGGAATTATTTGAAGAGTTAATTCCTGTTTCTAATGGCAATATTATGTTGCCTGATAAAACTATAATTCCTGTTTGTTTTTCAGGAACTGTTAGGTTAACCTCTCAGCTTGTTCTTAAAAATGTTCTTTATGTACCTGAGTTTTCTTTTAACCTTTTGGCTATTAGTAGTTTGCTTCAAGATACTAATATGCAGGTGTTATTTTCTAAACAACATTGTCTGCTTCAGGACCTGGGCCATGTGATTGGGAAGGCTGATCTTTGTCAAGGATTGTATCTCTTGCGTTTTCATGAATCTGCTGGTGCTAATGTTGTATCTGGTGATTTGTTTTCTTCTATTAATGCTGTTGATTGGCATGTAAGATTGGGACATCCTAGTAATAGAGTTTTAAATTCTCTAAAGAATGTTTTACCCAATTCTGTTCATATAAATAAAGATAAGATCAGTTCTTGTTCCGTTTGTCCTGTTGCCAAGCAACAACGCTTACCTTTTTCTTCTTCAGTTTCCCATACGCATGCTCCCTTCGAATTGCTTCATTGTGATATTTGGGGACCTTTTAAAGTTCCAACTTATAATAATCAACATTTTTTTCTTACATTAGTTGATGATTTTACAAGGTCTACTTGGACATTTCTTCTTCAGCATAAATCTGATGTTGCATCTATTATACCAAACTTTATTAATATAGTTCAAAGACAATATGGTTTTAATGTTAAGATTTTCAGGTCAGACAATGCACCTGAGTTGAAGTTTGCTGAGTTATTTTCAGCAATGGGGATTCTTCACCAATTTTCCTGTGTTAAAACTCCTCAACAGAATTCTACTGTTGAAAGGAAGCATCAGCACTTATTAGCTGTTGCTCGTGCTTTGTTTTTCACATCTCGTGTTCCTCTTAAGTTCTGGGGTGATTGTATTCTAACTGCCACATTCTTGATAAATCGTCTTCCTTCTCCCTTGCTTCAAAATAAAACTCCATATGAGATGCTACATTCTTGTGTTCCTTCTTATCAGAATATTAGGGTTTTTGGATGCATGTGTTTTGTTTCTACCTTAAAAAGCAAAAGGCACAAATTTTCTGAGCGTGCTGTCCCTGGTGTTTTCCTAGGCTATGTTTCTGGTGTTAAAGGATACAAGGTGTATGTTTTGCATTCTCATAGTATTGTGGTTTCTAGAGATGTTATATTTCATGAGGAAATTTTCCCCTTCAAAACTATTTCTACTTCTGATGTTGAGGTAGATCCTTTTCCTGATATTCCTTTGCCTTCCTTGAGTCATGAATCTCGTATTTCCAATGTTTCTAATGAATCTGTTTCTTGTGGTACAAGACTTCCTGAGTCTTTTGACAACAATGACCATGTCAATGATAGTGATATGCATGTTACTGAAATACGCGATAACAATATGCCTAATAGTAATGATTCTAATAATGACGTGCATGGTCATGACATGCATGATTCTCACGTGCATAATTCTGATACACGTGCTTTAAATGAGTTTGATAACGTTTTAGTTAGTGAACCCGTTACTCAAGATAATATTAATGACAATATTTCTTTCGAGACTCCTACTGTTCGTGATGTACAGGATAATAATAATGAGGAACATGTTATTGGTAATGAGATACAAGGTCTTCAAACTCGCAATGCTGATGAGGTACATGATAATGGTAATGTCGATTTGGTTCCTCAACAGCCCTGCATTAGAAGATCAGCTAGAATTTCGCAACAACCTTCTTATTTAAAGAATTATTACACTAATTCTTTTCTTTCTCCAAATTATCCTATAGAGCAGTATGTTTCTTCTTCCAAGCTATCTTCTTCCTTTCTTTCTTTTATTTCTAACATTTCTTCTATTAAGGAGCCATCTACCTACAAACAAGCTGTTAAGTCTCCTGAATGGAGACATGCTATGCATGAAGAACTTCAGGCTATGGAGAATTTACAGACTTGGTCTGTTGTTCCTTTACCAGCAGACAAACAGGCTATAGACTGTAAATGGGTGTACCGTATCAAACATAAGGCTGATGGGACTATTGATAAGTACAAGGCTCGCCTTGTTGCTAAAGGTTTCACTCAGGTTGAAGGAATTGATTTTACAGATACATTCTTTCCCGTTGCTAAGCTTACTTCTTTCAAGGTTTTGCTCACTCTTGCAGCCAAGTTTGATTGGCATTTGCTTCAACTCGATGTGAACAATGCCTTCCTTAATGGAATGCTCGATGAAGAGGTCTATATGAATTTACCTCAGGGGTATGTCACTTCTGTTTCAGGAAGCAATTTAGTTTGTAAATTGCAAAAATCCATCTATGGGCTAAGACAGGCTAGCAGGCAATGGTTTAATGCCTTCTACAAGGTGGTTCTTCAATGTGGCTTCATTCAATCTCCCTCAGATCATTCTTTATTTGTTAAAGGATCGGGTGATACAATGGTTGCGTTATTAGTTTATGTGGATGATATAGTAATAGCTGGAAAGGATCGTGCTCTCTTAGTTGAAGTACAAGACTTTCTTCACCAACATTTCAAGCTTAAAATAATGGGAGATTTGAAGTACTTTCTTGGCTTTGAAGTAGCTCGTAACAGCACTGGTATTTCCCTTTCTCAAAGGCATTATGCCTTGCAACTTCTTGAGGACACTGGTTTTCTTGCAGCCAAACCAGTTGATCTGCCTATCACTGCTAATCGTAAACTTAGTAAAAATGATGGTGAACTTTTGGAAGATCCTCATATGTACAGGCGATTAGTTGGTAGACTTTTGTATCTGACACATACCAGGCCTGACATAGCATATGCTGTTCATACTTTTAGCCAATTTGTTTCATCCCCTAGAAAGCCTCATTTAGATGCTGTGTATCATCTTCTTTCCTACATAAAAGGATCTCCTGGTCTTGGCTTATTTTTCTCCAAAGATTCTGATCTACATTTAAGTGGTTTTGTGGACTCAGACTATGGTTCTTGTCCTGATACGAGACGTTCCATCACTGGTTTTTGCACTTACTTAGGCAATAATCTTTTGTCCTGGAAATTTAAGAAACAGAATGTTGTTTCACGGTCGTCTTGTGAAGCTGAATACCGCGCCATGGCCACTGCTACATGTGAATTGGTGTGGTTGCAAGCCCTGCTTTCTTCCTTCCAGATTTCGATTCCTCATGTTGTCTTGTACTGTGACAACAAGTCTGCCATCCATCTTGCAATGAATCAAGTCTTCCACGAGCGTACCAAACACATTGAGGTCGATTGTCACTTTATTCGTGACAAGATCAATGCTGGCTTTCTCAAATTACTCCATGTTCGATCTGCAAATCAGCTAACGGACATTTTCACCAAAGCCTTACATCTCCCAGCTTTTAGTTCGATTTTGTCCAAGTTGGGACTCTTGAACATTCATCAATTACCAACTTGAGGGGGGGCTATTAGGGTTAGTTAGTTGAGAGCTGTTTACAGCTATTGTAACCGTTAGTTTTTTTTGTATATAAGTTGGTTAGGTATAACTTAGTTTCTCAATTCAGTTTTGATTGAAAATTCTTTACTTGAATAAAATTTCCTTCTTCCTTATCTGTAAAGATAAGCTGTTATACTGTAGTCCCAACTAATAAAATTTATCTATTTTATTAATTTTTTCATGTCATTTTTTACTAAGTGAATCTACAATTGATAAAAAAAATGTTTTTTTTTTAATTTAATTTACAACAAATCTGAGTGAAGATTCACTCGGTAAAAAAATAACATGAAAAAAATTAACGAAATAAATACTTTTTATTGGTTGAGACTATAAATAACGTGGTGAGCCGGCCTATGATATAATTCTCGTTGTTTAGAGTGACCTGGTTGTCTTGATTGAATAGGTTTATTTTCTCTCTTTACATAAAAAAGGTAAATATATCTATTAGCAAATTTTATGAACAATGCAAGTACTAAAATCGTCTTTATTTGTGATCGGTTTTGAGCTTGTTCTTAACTGAATCCAAAAATGTAATTAACATAAATGATGAAACGTTAAAACTGTTAGAAAAACAGGTAAGCAAATGCGAGTCGATCGAGTTTAATTTAATTGACAGTATCATTTATATATTTTTCGATTTATGAATGAGAATGAATTAAATTTTATAAAGATCATAGAATAATTATATGTTAAAAGAGTAATTAAATAACAACCAATGAGATTGGTCTAAGTGGTACGTAATTTTGATTAAAAAAATAAGTGATGCGTAATTTGGTATTACTTAAACAAGTCTCGAGTTTGATGTTTTGTATATACAAAAAAATTATTAAAAAATTAATCTACTAAAATTAAGTGTGCGACGCAAATTGATACAAATTAATTAAGATAAAACATTGAAAAATTGAAAGTGCATCCCAAAAAATTTAATAGCCTTAATAATGGCATTCTGACAAATCTACCAAACCGTCCTCTACATTTTGTATAGTTAATAAATTCGTGGGAGAGAAATCAAATTATGAGGGTTTTTTTTACCGGGAAAATTAATGAGGTTTTGTGAAGGAGAATAGCTACTTAGCATCTGCAATTGGCCCTACTTGCTGCTCCCTGTCACTATTGCACTAATTCTGCTTCATTTTCACCAAATAAAAAACATAATATTAATAATGATAGTGTAAATTTAAATATTGACAAATAATTGGTTATTTTTAATAATTTTTAATGGATTCAAAAGATATCTAGAAAATTATTGCGTTAACTACACCATATACTATTAAACTATAGTTCATGAGTCGAAAATACCACCAAACTTTAAAACTCTTTAAAATTAGCACTAAACTTTAATATTCGAGTCGAAAATGTCACTCCGCCGTTAACTCTCCCGTTAAGTCAAAACGACACCATTTTGGTGCGGCTGTTTCGAAGCCTAATTTGGCCCAAAACGACGTCGTTTTGTTAGGAAAAAAATTAAAACCATGCACTTGGGGTGGTTTGTACCCAGGACCTTTAAAAACTATTGAACCAACATAATATTATATAATATTTTACCACAAATATTATATATCTTAAACTACTTCAAATTAATTCAAATTATTTTATGAAATAAATAATATTAACATATAAAAATATAAAAATATATTATTTGCACATATATATAAATAAAACAATATTGTTTTTATATATTATTAATAATATAAATATATTATTTTAAAAAAACCTCAAAATATTTATAAAAATAATATATTTATATTATTAATAATATATAAAAACCTTAAATCCTAAATTGTTAACCCACAAATCCCAACTCTCGAACTTAAATTCTAAACTTTAGAGTTTAAGATTTAAGGTTTTTATATTTAAATTTTATATTTTTAAAAATAATATAATTATATTATAAATAATATAAAAATAAAATAATTTTATTTAAAATATATAAACTTATCTATTTAGTTCAACCAAATTATTTTATAAAAAATAATTCTATAAATAATATAAAATATATTGTTTTTACATATATCAATAAAAAATATATTATTTTTTAAAAACAAAAGATATTCATAAAATAATATATTTATATTATAAATAATATATAAAAATTTATAAATTTCAAACGTCAAATCACAATGTTTAAGGTTTGAGCTTTGTAGTTTAAGGTTTAAGATTTAGAGTTTAGAGTTTTTATACAATATTTAGAATATAAATATATTATTTATATATAATATTTATATAAAAACAATACATTTTTATTTATATATATTATATACAAATAATATATTTTAATATTATTTATTTTATAAAATAATTTGAATTAATCTGAAGTAGTTTAAGATATATAATATTTGTGGTAAAATATTATATAATGTTTTGTTTGTTTAATAGTTAAGGCTTAGCTTTGCCTTTTAAAGGTTCTGGGTTCAAACCACCCCAAGTGCATGGTTCTAATTCTTTTCCTCCAGCAAAACGACGTCGTTTTGGACCAAATTAGGCTTCAAAACAGCCGCACCTAAACGTCGTCGTTTTGACTTAACGAGGAGTTAATGGTTAACGACGGAGTGACATTTTCGACTCAAATATTAAAGTTCAATGCTAATTTTGAAGAGTTTTAAAGTTCAGTGGTATTTTCGACTCATGGGCTATAATTTAATGGTATCCGGTGTAGTTAACCCTAAATTTTTTAATCTGATCTTTGAATTTTTTATTATCTACATTGTTCCTAAACTAGGTAACCTTTTCTTAATTTGATCTTGAATTTGGATTGTGTCATGTCATAATTCCAATAAAATTCAAATTTATGGACTAAATTGAGAAAAAAGTTATCAAATTCATAGACTATTGTGAAAACAAATACTAAGGATCAAGTTAAAAATGTTATCAAGATTAAGAATTTAGCGTTGTTTTGTCCCTTGAAAATAAACAGTTCGGATCATAATATAACAATTGTTCAACAATTTAGAGTTAACATGAATATTAACTTTCGGATATAGAAAAAACCAAAATCTACATTACTTTTTTTGCAAATAAAAGATTCACATTTCCAAATCTACTAATATGCATTCAACTCAATTTAATATTTTTTTATCTAAACATGTATGATTCTTATTAAAGATGTAAAACCTATGTTTGATTTTGATATAATTAAATCTTTAAGGATTAATTTGAAAAACTTAAAATTGTTTTATAAGTCCCTTAATAAGTTTTAAATCACCAACCTTTTAAAACTGATTTGAAAAACTCAAACTCAAAATATTTTCTAAGTGTTCCAAGGCCAAACTATTGAAAATCGTCCAGGTGTATCGATACGCTTCCAGTCGTATCGATACCTTTTTTACAAAGTTGGATACTAGAGGAACTCGTATCGAAACAGATTCAATCTGTATTGATACGCTCCTGCGTAAAAGTCTAAAGAGTTTGAATGGCGTACCGATACGACTTCACCCGTATCGATACGGTTTTAATAAATTTTAAATTCAAGTCGGTTTAAATATTTCGACCGTTGGTGTCAGTTGGTTAGGTAACCAAATTTTAAATTGGTCATTGACCCGTATCGATACGGTAAACCCTCGTACCGATACAGAAATCGAAAGTGAGCTAAGTTGAGAAAAATGTATCGATACGGTCTTAGCCGTTTTGATACCCCGTACCGATACGCTTATGTGCGTTTTGATACCCCTTATTTATTGCACATAACGGCTCTTTCTTTTCTAAGACAGGTATCGATACGGCTCCCCGTGTACCGATACGGATAGCTGCAGAAGTGCATTTATGGTGGTAAGAGAGGGTTCCAACGGCTCTATTCAAGTTCCCAACCACCCAAACGGCTAGAATTAATAGAGGAGGTATAAAATGAAGCCCTTTGAAGGTCAGCAACAACTATTCAACCCACAAGCATCATCAAAGCAAAAATCCAAACCCTTGAGCTATTCAAAGTCAAATTCTTGTACCCAACTCTAGTGTGTTTCAAATTGTCAATTTGTATTGTGAGTTTGGGGTTATTGAAATTGTAATTGGGTAGACAATTATCCTTTGAGAGGAATCATTTGAGTTTACCACAACCTTTCTTGTAATTTGAGTGGATTAAGCTTTGGGTAGAAAGCTTAATCAAAATTTTAAGGTTACCTCCTCATCCAAGAAAAGGGGAAGAATTCAAGTAGTGAATTTGTTGAAAATCCTTAGTGGGAACTAAGGTAGTGGATGTAGAGCTCATTTGGAGAACTTGAACCACTATAACTACTTGTGTCAATTTTATTTTTCACTCTGTCTCTCCACCAAAATTTTAATTGCGAATTCACCCCCTCTTGGCCATTTGCAATTGTTCGATCAACTCAACAATTGGTATCATAGCTACACTCATTGGAAGGATTACAACCCTCTTGAGTCGATTCTAGGAGAGTTTGATCAACAACAAGTCAAGCAATGGCATCCACCTCCAACTATGAGTCCCAATCCACCACCAAGCCACCATTCTTCAATGGGGACAACTACCCATATTGGAAGAATAGGATGAGGCTTTTCATCAAGTCTACCGACTACATGGTGTGGGATGTGGTTGAAGAAGGTCCATACATTCTCATGAAGAGAGATGGAGAAAGACTTGTCCCAAAGGTCAAAGCCGAGATGACGGATGATGAAAGAAGAAGGATGCAAGTGAATGACAAAGCTCTTCATGTGATATTTTGTGCACTTGGTCCGGATATCTACTCCAAGGTGTCTTCAATCGAAAATGCCAATGAGGTTTGGGACACCCTCGAGACAACATATGAGGGAACTAGTGATGTCAAGGAGACAAAGATTGGGCTACTCAATCTAAGCTATGAGAACTTCAAGATGGATCCCGATGAAAGTGTCTCCAAGATGTTTGATCGTTTCTCGGTCATTGTCAACGGATTGAAGGGATTTGGCGAAATCATCCCCGAAGACAAACTAGTGAGAAAATTCTTGTACTCTCTTCCGGAGTCATGGGATGGCAAGAGAACGGCTATTATTGAAGCTAGAGATTTGAAGACTCTCAAGCTTGATGCTCTTGTTGGATCTCTACTCACCCATGAGATTATGAGGAAGGGAAGAGAACAAGAGAAGAAAATAGTCGAGAAGAAGGAGATTGAGAAGAAGAAAGTTGGAATCGCACTAAAAGCTTCACATCAAGAAAGCGATTCTAGTGAGGATGAAGATGAGGAGATGGACATGTTGGCCAAACGGTTTACTTTGTTCATGAAGTCAAATCGTGGAAGAAAATTCATTAGAAAGGGAGACTTCAAGAGTAAGAGCCAGGAAGAGGAGAAGGACCAAATCACTTGTTATGAATGCAAGAAACTGGGTCACATCCGTTCCGAATGTCCTCAATTGAAAAAGAAGAGCTTTGGGAAGAAGAACAAGCTCAAAGCTCAAATAGCCACTCGGAGTGACGATGAGTCATCCGAGGAAGTGGCCAATCTATGTCTCATGACCATTGATGATGAACCAAAGGTAAACTCTAACTTATCCAATTTCGATTTTACTTTTGATGAACTTCAAGATGCTTATGATGAATTGCAAGAGGTGTATGATGAGTTAGTAGGAAAATACAAAGAATCCATTTTGAAAAACAAGAAAACCATTTCCGATTTAAAAAATCAAAATGAGACATTTCCTAAATCTAACTCCGAATTGGAAAAGAAAGTTTTGTTTTTAGTAAATCTTTCAAATGATCTTAAAACAAAAAATCTTGAACTTGAAAAACTTCTTTCCGAATTTTAAGATTATCACACAAAGGAAGTGGATAATCTTAAAACATCTATTGCCATTGGGAAAAATAATTTTGAAAAAAGAAATCATTCTAAATCCCAATATGTAAAAAGAAAACCTTTTATACTTAAACAAAGAAATTTTAATAAGCAATCTAGAGGTCAAAGAGTTAGGAGTGTTTGGGTTCCTAAGGAACTCATTATTTCTAATGATATGAATGCTATTGCTTCTTGGATTCCTAAGGGAACCAAAATGTTGAAGGCTAACACTCATGGACCCAAAATGATTTGGGTACCAAAAACCAAGGCCTAATTTCTTTGTTTGTAGGGGGAGCATTGCTACAAGGCTAAAGCTTCAAGCAAAAATTCTTGGTACCTTGATAGTGGATGCTCAAGACACATGACCGGTGACAAGAGTAGATTTGTGGAACTAAAGCCAAAAGGTGGTGGAGTGGTAACTTTCGGTGACAACTCCAAAGGCCACATTGAAGGAATAGGCTCCATTGGTAATCACTCTTCTATTTTCATTGAAAATGTTTTGTATGTCAACGGTTTTAAGCATAACTTGTTGAGTTTTAGTCAATTGTGTGACAAGGGTTTTAATGTTATATTTGATAAAAGTGGTTGCAAAATTGTAAACATTAAAACAAATCAACTAATGCTCATTGGTCATCGCATAGGGAACATTTACATGGTGCATCTAGATGACATTCATTCATCTCATACATGCTTAGTTGCACATGATGAACATGACTCATGGCTTTAGCATAGAAAATTAGGACATGCTAGCATGAGTGTTTTAGAAAAATTAACTTCCCTTAATCTAGTTAGAGGTTTACCCAAACTTAAATTTTCTAATGATAAAATTTGTGATGCATGCTCAAAGGGTAAACAACATAGAACTTCTTCTAAATCCATAAATGATGTCTCTACTAGTAGATGTTTACAATTGATTCATATAGATCTTTTTGGGCCTATTAGAACAATGAGCTTGGGTGGAAAATCATATGCTTTTGTGCTTGTAGATGACTATTCTAGGTATACTTGGGTTCTATTCTTAAGTACAAAGGATGAGGCTTTAGAAAAATTCATCACATTTTCTAAAATAACTCAAAATGATCTTGAACTTAAGATTTCTCACATTAGAAGTGATCATGGAACCGAATTTCAAAATCTAGGTTTCGATGAGTTTTTAAATGAAAATGGGATTAGCCACAATTTTTCCGCACCTCGCACTCCTCAACAAAATGGGGTAGTTGAGAGGAAAAATCGAACTTTAGAAGAAATGGCTAGAACCATACTTTGCGAAAATAATTTACCTAAATATTTTTGGGCGGAAGCCACAAATACCGCTTGCTATATTATTAATCGAGTAATGATTAGGCCAATTTTGAAGAAAACACCTTATGAGATTTTAAAATCTAAGAAGCCTAACATTAGCTATTTTTATCCTTTTGGTTGCAAGTGTTTTGTTTTGAATAATGGTAAAGAAAACTTAGGTAAATTTGATGCTAAAAGTGATGAAGCTATTTTCTTAGGGTACTCTTTAAACTCTAAAGCCTATCGTGTATTTAATAAAAGAACTCTAGTAGTTGAAGAGTCAATACATGTTGTTTTCGATGATAACCTCCTTCCGAGGAAGGAATCTTGTGATGATGATGATGTAGGAATCCTTGATGCCATTGATGGAGGACAAACGTCAAAGGTGGATGAGATTCCAACTAAAGATGAGGATTCACAAGATTCACCTCTTGAAGCCTTGAAGGACTTGGCTCTTGAGGAAAGGGAGATGTCTTACCCAAGGGAGTTAAACTGTGTCAAAGGTGGTGAAATCTTGGGTGATCCATCCAAGGGGGTAACTACTAGATCCTCTCTCAAATTAATGAATCATGTTGCATTTCTTTCATGCATTGAGCCTAAAAATATTAAAGAAGCTTTAAAAGATGATTTTTGGATTTTGGCCATGCAAGAGGAATTAAATCAATTTGAGAGGAGTAAAGTTTGAACATTAGTTGAAAGGCCTAATGATCAATCTACTATAGGTACAAAATGGGTTTTTAGGAATAAATTAGATGAAAGTGGTAATATAGTGAGAAACAAGGCTAGGCTTGTTGCTCAAGGCTATACACAAGAAGAGGGAATTGATTTTGATGAGACTTATGCACCCGTAGCTAGAATGGAAGCTATTAGGATGTTGCTTGCATTTGCATGTTATCATGATTTCAAGCTTTTTCAAATGGATGTGAAAAGTGCCTTTTTAAATGATTTTATAAATAAAGAGGTGTATGTTGAACAACCACCAGGTTTTGAAGATTCAAAATTTCCAAACCATGTGTTTAAACTAACAAAAGCTCTCTATGGTTTAAAACAAGCCTCTAGAGCTTGGTATGAGAGACTTTCAAATTTCTTAATTGAAAAGGGTTTTGAAAAGGGAAAGGTGGATACAACACTCTTCATAAAAAGATATAACAATGACATCTTAGTAGTTCAAATTTATGTTGATGATATCATTTTTGGTTCTACTAATGAGTGTTATTGTAAAGAATTTTCTAAGCTAATGCAAGGTGAGTTCTAGATGAGCATGATGGGGGAGCTCTCATTCTTTTTTAGACTCCAAATCAAACAAAGGAAAGATGGCACCTTCATAAATCAAGCTAAGTACGTGAATGATATGCTCAAGAAGTTTGGCTTGGAGAATGCAAAGCCTCAAGCCACTCCTATGAGTTCTTCCATAAAGCTTGACAAAGATGAAGGAGGTAAGTGTGTTGATTCTAAGCTTTATAGATCCATGATAAGTTCTTTGCTTTACCTTACCGCAAGTAGACCGAATATTATGTTTAGTGTTTGCTTGTGTGCTAGGTTTCAAGCTAGTCCTAGAGAATCACACTTAGTTGCCATTAAGAGAATTTTTAGATACCTTAGAGACACACCTACTTAGGCCTTTGGTATCCTAAAGATTCTTCCTTTAGCCTTCATGCTTATTCGAATGCGGATTATGGGGGATGTAAGATAGATAGGAAAAGTACTTCCGGGACATGCCAATTCTTAGGTAGTATGCTCGTATCTTGGTTCTCTAAGAAACAAAATAGTGTAGCTTTATCTACCACCGAAGCAGAGTACATATCCTTAGGGAGTTGTTGTGCTCAAGTCCTTTGGATGAAGCAACAACTCTTAGATTATGATGTTGAAGTAGAAACCATACCCCTTAAGTGTGACAACACTAGTGCCATTTGTCTCACTAAGAATCCCATCCAACACTCTAGAACTAAACACATAGAAATTCGACATCATTTTATTAGAGATCATGTTTTGAAAAATGATGTTGTTATTGAATATGTTGACACCTTGAACCAATTAGCGGATATATTTACAAAACCTTTAGATAAAGAGCGTTTTGGTCCCTTAGGAGAGAGTTAGGTTTAGCTAGCCTATCTTGACCTTTTAGGACCTCTTTGTGCTTAAAATTGCTTGATTTTGTGAAATTGCATGTTTGTGTGTTGTAACTCTTGAAAATATCCATGCCTATAGTTAGGGGGAGTATGTTTCTATTAAAATATGTTTAGAACTGTTCATTCATCATTTGCATACCTTTAGGAGATGTTAAAATCGAGTCTATGGTTGTTCTTTAGGTCTAAAGATGCATTTCTGGGCATACGGTATCGATACGGCTCTACACGTATCGATACGTGTTCTTCGTTTAGATTCCCAGGCTTCTTTTTACCTTAAACGGGTATCAATACGGTTAAACTCGTATCGATACGAGCTTCAAATTGTTTCGATACGGATCTTATTCGTTTCGATACGATTCTTCAACGGGCATTTTTAAGGAAATGACGTTTCTACCCCCGTATCGATACACCCTCTGGCGTATCGATACTCGATTGCGCAGACAGCTTTTAATTTGGCATTTAAAGTGTTCAACTTTTACCAGAACTAAAATTCTTCAAACCTTAAAATCCTTAGCCATTTTTGCCTATAAAAGGGCTCTTCCTCCCTCATATTTTCACACCACAACTCAAAATCTTAAAGATGTTTTCCATCAAGCAAAGCTCTAAGATCCTTTTCATCAAAATTGTGCTAGAATTTTCTTCCTTCTCTCAAGTTCCTATCAAGGTAAAATTCTTTCTTTTTCTTTTTCAATTTTTTTTTGTTTTGTTTTTGTTCTGTTTTTCTATGTTCATCTTTTTAACAAAATTTTTGTTCTTCAAATCTTTTTCTCTTTAATTTTTTTTTTCAAATTTTTTTTTACCTTGGTTCTTAACTTAAATGAAGAAATTTATATGCATAATTTTCTTTTAGATCATGGCACCAAAGGAATCTAGGAAGAGATCAAGGGTTTCTCAAACCGGTGAATCATCCAATCTTGGAGTTGTTACATGTCCGAACTACACTTCTATCTATGAACACTCCTTTGAAAATCCCGCGGGTCTCGCATACTTTCGTCAATTCGAGAATTACAAGATTCTTGCAGAAAGGGTAATATCCATCCCTTTTCTTAACTCAGAGCGTTTTCAATTTGAATATCTTCCTTTGCTCCAATGTTGGAATTTCATGGATTTTCTCTCAATTCCCGGTTTTTATTACCGTCTTTTAGTTTTGATTTTTTACACTAATGCCAAATGTATTTCTCGCAATGGGGTTGTTACCGCCATTAGTTCTTATCTCATGGGAAAGAAATTCATCCTTGATGTCAAATCCATATGTGAATTTTTTAATTTAGAGGATGAAGGCCTTGGTGATGAGGATGCTTTGGGGCATGTTCTTAGTGGCTCCGTAACCGCCCTAAATGCTCAAGATCGGATCCTTCATTTGATGGTGTCTTGGTGGTTTAGGCCCTCCGAAGGAAAATACTCTACCATCCGTCAAGTGGATGATTTTTGGATCCGTTGCTTCCGTGAGCGAAAGCGCCCAAATCTTGCTCGAATCATGTTCGGGGAGACCGTCTATCTTGTGCAAAATCGTCACACCTCTCTCGTCACCTCCTTTACATATGGTACGACCTTAAGTTATTTCTTTATGAAAAAGGATATTGATTGCTCTTTTGACTTCCCAACTCCCCTCACCGATCCCATTGATGAACGATCTCTTGCACGTGGAAAGTTCCATTATTTTAATGGTAATTGGGTACGTCTTTCCGAGCTACCACCCGAGGCCGCCGCCGTATTTGAAGAACCTCAAGGTGATCAAGCTTCTCAAGCTCCTCAACCCTCCATGGATGCTCTCATGACATTCCTCAATGAGCAATTTACCGGGTTGCGCACGGACATGGGAAATCGTCTTACCGCCCTTGAAACAACTTTTGATACAAGGATGACGAGCATGGAGAATCGTCTCACATCTCTTGAAAGCGGTCATAATTCTTTGAATATTTCCCTCTCCGCTTTCCATGATGAGTGGCGCAATAGCATGAGGGATAATGATCCAATGGGAGTTGATGATGAAGATGATGAAGACAACGAAGATGATGCCTAGTCGATTCTTCTTGCATCTCATGCATATCATTTATGATATTTCTATTTTATGCATCTTTGATTTATGTTCTTAGGACTAAGTTTGCTTTATGTTTAAACCTATGCTTTGATTTTCTGTTTTTGTTGGATTTTTAAGATTGATGCTATGCTTAATAATATTTATGTTGCTTATTTATACCTTTGTCTATATTATGCACTTATATCTTGTCTCAAGATTTTTGATCTAACAAAAGGGGGGAGAGAAACTAGCTCACAACACTTTAAAAATTTTGATTTCAACTCAAAAGTTACCTAGCTTATATTAAGGGGGAGTTAACTTTGTAAAGTTTTTCAAAGTGTCAAAAATTTTAAGTTTTAGTTTTGTTATATCAAAAAGGGGGAGATTGTAAAACCTATGTTTAATTTTGATATAATTAAATCTTTAAAGATCAATTTGAAAAACTTAAAATTGTTTTATAAGTCCCTTAATAAGTTTTAAATCACCAACACTTTAAAACTGTTTTGAAAAACTCAAACTCAAAATATTTTCTAAGTGTTCCAAGGCCAAACTATTGAAAATCGTCCAGGTGTATCGATACGCTTCCAGCCGTATCGATACGCTTCCAGCCGTATCGATACCTTTTTTACAAAGTTGGCTACTGGAGGAACTCGTATCGAAACAGATTCAATCTGTATCGACACGCTCCTGCGTAAAAGTATAAAGAGTTTAAATGGCGTACCGATACGACTTCACCCATATCGATACGGTTTAATAAATTTTAAATTTAAGTCGGTTTAAATATTTCGACCGTTGGTGTCAGTTGGTTAGGTAACCAAATTTTAAATTAGTCATTGACCCGTATTGATACGGTAAACCCTCGTACCGATACGAAAATCGACAGTGAGCTAAGTTGAGAGAAAGATATCGATACGGTCTTAGCCGTTTCGATACCCCGTACCGATACGCTTACGTGCGTTTCGATACCCCTTATTTATTGCACACAACGACTCTTTCTTTTCTGAGACAGGTATCGATACGGCTCCCCGTGTATCGATATGGATAGCTGCAGAAGTGCATTTATGGTGGTAAGAGAGGGTTCCAACGGCTCTATTCAAGTTCCCAACCACCCAAACGGCTAGAATTAATAGAGAAAGTATAAAATGAAGCCCTTTGAAGGTTAGCAACAACTATTCAACCCACAAGCATCATCAAAGCAAAAATCCAAACCCTTGAGCTATTCAAAGTCAAATTCTTGTACCCAACTCTAGTGTATTTCAAATTGTCAAATTGTATTGTGAGTTTGAGGTTATTGAAATTGTAATTGGGTAGACAATTATCCTTTGAGAGGAATCATTTGAGTTTACCACAACCTTTCTTGTAATTTGAGTGGATTAAGCTTTGGGTAGAAAGCTTAATCAAAATTGTAAGGTTACCTCCTCATCCAAGAAAATGGGAAGAATTTCAAGTAGTGAGTTTGTTGAAAATCCTTAGTGGGAACTAAGGTAGTGGATGTAGAGTTCATTTGGAGAACTTGAACCACTATAACTACTTGTGTCAATTTTATTTTTCACTCTTTCTCTCCACCAAAATTTTAATTGCCAATTCACCCTCCTCTTGGCCATTTGCAATTGTTCGATCAACTCAACAAAAGAATAACATCATACAATGTATTATCGAGGGTCTCATCAAAAACTTCTCTAAACTTACTTGTAGGAAAAGAATACCCAGATAATATGACAAAAGATAGCACTACACAAAATCAACAACAAACAACGAAACATTAAACTCCACGTAGGCAAAACAAGGTACCTACACAAATGAAACAAAACTAAGGCAGCAACTCAATCCAAAACTCCCTCCCACTCCAAAACCACACCCACAACAAAATCATGACCGTATAGCACAAACTAACATACAGTCTGAAACTATGAATGGCGATCAACACCCCTTGGCCAACGCATCTACCATTCCATCCGCTTCCTGAAACACGTGACTAAAACACACGCCTCCCAAAGTGCGCGTTGTTCATCCAATACACAAGGCGCATATACAAACATCATTCCACAAGCCCAAAACTCCTCTCAATCCAAGATGATTCCACACGAAACCATGATGCTTCCCATATAAGAACAATCCCACCCGGTCGACCCACTGAAGGAGAAAAAAGAAATTCAAAATTATCTGACGGCCATACCTTACGAATTATATGTGGTGTAACATCCTCCAATTTTGTCTCCTAAATGAAAATATCTCGCATTTGTGCTACCGCAACAAATCCTTAATGACTTTCCACTTCGTCGATGACCCTAAACCCCTAACGTTCCACGACAGCACCCTCATCGTACCACCTATTTATCGCGTTCCCTTTCTTCAATTAACCGTGCAATATCTTGAACAACCTCGTTCTCATTACCTAAATGTTTTGCACCAACCAACTCTTCTAACTTCACCGTCTCTTTTGCCTCTCACAAGAGATCTTGTTCTTGTAGTAGAGAATTCGAATCTGATGAAGTCCCACTCGACACCTCTTTCCGGCAGAACCTTGAAACACGCTTCTTTCCCAACTGTTGTTTCTCGTCTAGTAGTTCCTTTGGCAACACAGACTCTACTATCAAATCAGAAAAATTATTTACGTCATTGTTTACACTCTGTTTCTTAATGCCTATCGGTTCCACATCACAAGGCCCAAATAAGTCATCATTCATCGGAACTTGTCCCACAAGGCAATCGACTAATCCACACCTGCTAGCATCAAAAGGACACCAAACCCTCGGACTCGCAATTTCATCCCTTTGTACCATCCCTACCTCCTCACCACTAACTCTATCATTAGATAATAAAGGCAACTCCTCTATCCAACCTCCCTCGCCACAAGTCTCTTCCCATAAAATATTCTGCTGCCAATGATTATTCATAACACCCTCATTTGTCGCAAAAGTTCCCCCTTCCCTTTGTTAATCTCCCGATCATCATTAGATTGTGCCTCCCTATTTTTCCCTTTTTCAGCTCATATTCCTCTATATTTGTCTCTATAGATTCTGCGACGCTGATAACATCACAACCGTAGCATGCCCCTTGTTCACGCCCAATCTCCATTTCACACAATCGAATACAAAATTTGTCATCATTCACTTGAATATCAAGAAATTTATCAATTCGACACACTTGATCCGTCTTGACCAGCATTCGCCCCCTATAGAAGGATTCCGCTTCCAACGTCCCATCCTCCAGACAGACAAGCTTCCCCCACATTGCGGTAACATTCTTAAAAGTACCTCTACACCACGCATGTAGCGGCAAACCACATACCACTAACCAAACCCATCTATTTCCCCTTTTTACTTCCGATGACCAGTCAACCAATTTTTCAAAACACTGATTCCATCATCCATTGCTAACCACTTCTCGTCTCGCTTCATCATTCTTGAACATCAAACGTACTCTCACCCCCTAAAATATGCATAATGGAACACCCTTGGAAACCCAAGTCGTCCAATTCTTTTGCCAGCATTCAAATTCCCAATGGCCGCTGACACCAGCCTATAGCGCAATTTTAAAGCGTCGCAATTTTGTATTCATCCACATAACCCTGCACCACTCTCCTCTGTGATTGTTTATGCAGCATCCTAGTTTCATACGCAACAGTATATGATTTCCCTCGCCCCTCCTCCTTACGTCTCCAATAGGATATACGACTTTCCCTCCTTGCCAATGGCACTTTAATCTTCGATCTATAGAGCCAAAAATTGTCTAGACGTTCTATTGCCCTTCTTGCATCAGTTTCTGATCGCATACGTACAAATTCAAATCGCGCTCCATCCCATGCCCGCTTGATCGGAACAAACACATCCACTACTTTCTCGTGTTGATCAAAACATTGTCATACCCCTTTCCAATGGAGGGACTCATAAATATTATGAATATAGAGGGTCCAAACCTGTCTTTCTCCTTCCACGCCTTCATTGTTTTCCCCGTCATTTCCGTAGTTTTATTCAAATATATTTTTTTATTCTCAAATATGAGAGAGGGTAGGGACGAATATAAAACTTTTATGTTGGGTGTACATCATTTGGAAAATATATTAAAAATTTTGGCGCGCGAAATTACAAAAATTTATAAATGTAAAATTAGATCATCGATAAAATAAAAATTTCAAAAATTTGAAAAATACAATTGTATCCTATCATTATTCGATCCATCTCTGATTGAGGAGTGTTAAAGTTGAATGAAAATGAGATTTTACTACAAAAGTAAACCCTTCCTTAGTGTTGGGTTTTAAGGCGCTCGATTCCTTCAACCGTTCTTGCTCGCCAAGTGGTGGAGAAGTGGAATTTGGGTGGATGTGGTGTGGAAGCTTAAAAGATAAAGTGACACAATGAATTATAGTGGTTCAATCTTCTAACCAAGGTCTACATCCATTACCTTAGCTTCCCACTAAGGATTTCCAATCCACTATTGATTCATCCCCTTTTCTAGGCTTAGGAGGAAACCCTTACACACCGATCAAGCTTTCTACCCAAAACCTTGATCAAACCCTCTTTACATAGAGAAAATATAAGAAAACTTAAATCCCTCTAATAGGTATTTGTTTGCACAATTTTGCCCTCACTCAAAACCTAAAACACTTGAGTAAATTTGACAATTTGGCTCACTAGTGTTTGTCTATATAAAGAAACGACAATTTAAGTACAAAGACAATTCTTGATCATTTGTTGATTGACAATTGAAGCATTAACCATTACTTGATGCTTGAAGGTCCCTTTTATACTCCTCTTTGAGTTTGTAGCCGTTACTAGCCGTTGGGGTTGAATTGGAGCCGTTGGAGACATAATTTCCCACCATATATGCAGTTCTGCTGCTACCCGTATCGAAACGCTCGAACTTGTTTCGATGCGCTCTTCAAGTAGAAAGAGCCGTTGCAACACCCGTATCGAAACACTGTTGGCCGTATCTAAACGACCGTATCCAAAAGCCTAGTACCGTATCGAAACGATTTGCATTTAAATGTTAGTTGGGAAATAGCCGTTGAGGTTTATGACCGTTGTGGTCGATGTCACGTAGGCGTATCGAAACGACATAGCCCGTGTCGAAACGCTGGGCAAAAACCACATCCAGAAAGGACCCATTTCAATACCCGTATCGAAACGTTTTGACACTAGAATACCCCGTATCGAAACACCTAGGGGTGTTTCAAAACGCCTGGAAGGTTTTGTTTAGTTTGGCTTTGAAAACATGTAAAAACCTTTGAAAACATCCCCTAAACATAGTTTCAAGTTATTTGGACTTTAGAAATAGTTTTGAATTCTTTTCAATTTAGTCCAAAACATTTTTCAATTATTATATCAAAACATTAGTTCTACACTTAGAGATTAGCATATCATCAAAACCCAGAAACCATCATGAATCTCTTTGTCTCTAGTTAAACGAGACGCTTTACGAGATGAAAAGGGAATGGTGAGCGAACCAAACTATCAAGCAGATTGCTCTACTACACAGTTCTGATTACATCGGCTAACAAACCATCAAACAAGTGGGGATCAATCTTTTCTATGACCACCGACAAAATAAAATCAGAAAGCTAGCGTCGCAAGAATCTCTATACGAGCACCAAATGACTACTAAGGTATACTAAAATCGTGCCAAACGACAGATGAAACGAACCACAAAAGTCAATAAAAAGCGTGCCACAAAAGTAGAGGAAACATGCACCACAAGAGCCGAAATTTTTATTAAAATTAAAAAAATAAAACATAAAAAAACAAAAAATAATAAATATCAGTGATTGACGACCAGTACTAAAACTAGTTGTAGGGCTATGTGCTCATGTGTTTAAAATTTAGGAAATATGAATGGAAAGAAATTAATGACACTAATGAACTGGCTCCCATTGCATTTTACTACAAAAGTAAAATACAACATTATGATCATAACCTATAATTTTGGTACATATTTCATGAAGAGGGAAATCTTTTTTGTTGCTGTTGTCCTCGTACATTCATTCTTATCTTAATTCAAAATAAACATACATTTCTTCTTAAATAAAATTCAAATGGGAAATATAACTTTTTCACATCAAATTAGGTGTAAACTTAACTGGCTAATACCTTATTGTCCAATGTTTAAAAAAAAACTTTTTCAAACCAAACGGATGCTCGAATCCAATAATTCTTATTATTTCCCATTTTGACACTCAGTTTGATATTTAATACGAAACATAGTCTTTTTTCACTTTAACATTTAATCAGGGATTTATAACAATACATAGTCAATATAAACAATTTAGATAGTCGGATCGAGGTGTTAAATCAACTTAACACATCATTTAAGTATTTTAGTGACCCATGGAACTAACCCGAAGAGGGCTAGGCTTTGAAAACTGGGGTAGCGTAGAGGACATGGATCGGACCGGTCTAGTCCCAAACAATTTTCACATGAAATTCTCTATTTATACCCCCACACCTGCTTTCTTCAACCAACTCCCTCTCCTTTATTTACTTCACTTTTCACTCCATTTTCCTTTCTTTCTGAACATTGTGAGGTGGGGGGGTTTGTTTGATTTGCATAAAAATCCCCAATGGCTAAACTAGTTGTTGCCTTCTTCTTGGCTCTCATTGCCATCTCCATGCTTCAAACAATGGTGGTTCTCACTGCCTTCTTCCTTGGATAAGAAATATTGAAAACCTGATTTCCCAGAACTGACACTTTCTGCTTCGGTTTGTGTTTATGTTTTAGGTAATGGCATCACATGGACATGGAGGTCACCACTATGATGATGATCAAGTAAAACCCTTTTCTCTTTCTTTTTCTTTCTAAAGGTTTTGACAATATGTTGACTTCTTACATTTTTAGTGTGTTTTGTTTTTTATTGATTTGTGTTTGCAGGGACATTATGGACCTGGAAGCCTCAAGAGCTACCGTGAGTGAACTCTTTAACTCTCACACTTTGTTCATGAAACTAGTTGGTTTTTTTGTTTGTTGTTCATTTTATGGTTCACGTTTCTTTTGCTCTCACTCCTAACAATGTTGATTGAATGGGGAATTGGCAGAATGCCCATCGCAGTGCAGTAGGAGGTGTGGTAAGACACAGTACCATAAGCCATGCATGTTCTTCTGTCAGAAATGCTGCAAGAAGTGCCTGTGTGTGCCCCCTGGGTATTACGGGAACAAAGCTGTTTGCCCTTGCTACAACAACTGGAAGACCAAGGAAGGAGGACCCAAATGCCCTTGAACCCTCTTGCCTCTTACTTGTTATTCTCCTACTCCTACTATATTAATGTGTGTAATGTTGCTGTTGCTGTTGGTGTTGGATTGTGTAGCACTTTGTCACTTGGTTATGCTACCCTTTCCTTTAATGAGAATTTTATTTAACTAATCTAAGCTTGAACATTAAGTCATTTTTATACTTATAATTCTTTTTTAATATTAAATGTACAATATTTATATTATTCAGACCCTTTCTCATAATACTAACTTAAGCATGTTTGATCTCACCAATACATTACGACAAAGTCAACAATTATTTATAATTCTTTAAACTTTTAAACTAAAGAATTAATATTTAATACATTGTCAGCGTGAAAAAAATTACACAAGTATATTTATTTTCAAGCATTAAAACCCTAAAAGATAACCACAAATTTTAAACCCTAAATTCTAATAATTGAATTTTAAATTCTAACTCCTACAACTTAAACCCCTAACCTATAAATTTAAATAACTCTAAACCCCTAAATAACTTCGATCGTAGAAACTTTGATTTTCTCCACCGATGTATACGATAATAATCTATATTTAAATACATATAAATTTACGTCTTACAAATTGTTGAATAACCATCAATAATGCAAGAGGTAAATATAATTATAATCTTTTAAGTTAATTTTTTTATTAACCACCTACTTTTGATTTACTAAACGATTAATTTAAATCAAATTTTATGATGTTAAGATTCGAACACTTTACCGCTACTTAAGTGATATTTTTTTTATCTAATGATTAAAGTTAATTAAAATCTATAGACGCACGTATATTTAAATATCTTAAATAGACAGGAAGCAAAGGCAGGTTCTTGTTCAAAAAGCATGTGTCTGAACGCTCTCTGCTTTACTTTTTGACCTTTGAATAAAAAGGTAAAAGTAGTTGGAATTTGAGACATGGGCACATGGTGCCCTCATTATGTTTCAGCTGACATTTCACATTTGGGCTCACAAATTTACTTCTTCAGCAGTTGAGTTTTCCATTCACCATTATTATCTACGTCTTTTTAGAATTTCACAATAATTAAGAATATATTTTATTTCAATAATTATTTAATATATCAATTAAAATTAGTTCGATTGACATTCTCATCGATATAATGTATAAGAGAATATATAATCGAACATATATTTAATAAAAGTAGTTAGTTTTATTAAAAAGGTAAATATTCAAAATTACAATATTGATTTACTAAATATGAGAGTAAACTAAACACATAACCCGAGCATTTTTCTATAAAACAAGAAACAAATCGCTTAAAATCATAAAAGGATAATACAAGTGAAAGGGTAAAGACCCAACTAAAAGACTCGAACAAAAGAGAGATACGAACAACACCATTAACCGATGATGAAAGATAAAAAAACCATCAACACTAACTGTAACACCCTAAACTCAGATGTTACATTTGGGCCTTAAGCCCAACCTATTACCATAAAAATTCTCAACTTGATTTAGCCCAAGTAAAATATTTTTTTCAAAAATATTTAAACTCAACAATTAAAAATATAGACAAGTGATTAAATCGTTACAAATGAGCTCCTATTTAATTTAAAATGTTTAAACATTTGACTTGATCGCTACAATTCCAAAATAAGAGTTACAGACTCGACTACGTAAGGTCCTATGAATACACAACCCACTAAATATAAATGTTGTACTCTGGTCATAACCGCTTGCTGGAATCTCGTACTGATAGTGCTCCTCAATCCCGCGATCCAACCTACGCACGAAAAAACCGATTCCGAGCGTTGATATTACAAAACTCAGTGGTATACATTTACTCTATTATATTTAATGCTAATCATAAACATAAGCATGCAAGCTAGTACGAGCAATAAGGAGAGATAAATAAACACGTGGCTCTACCACTAGTCACCTAAACACAACTAACATTATAGAAATAATCATACATGACTCACAAGGCCCAACCATACCTGAGATCTCGTTAGATCATCTAAGTAAAAGCACACATATCAACAACAACAACAACACTGAAGTGAGGCCCGAGTTACACAACATCGAGAACGTACACTCTATTGGTGAGGTCGAGTCACACAACATCAGAACATACACCTTGGGTGAGCCCGAGTCACATAGCATCGGAACATACACCCATACTCGAAATCCCTCCTCGAGTATCTTCGAATAAGGCTCGGGTCACACAACATCGGTAACCTTCATTCGGTATCTCTAATCATAGTGTTACAACACTCTTTCACTATATATTAAAAATCCCATCAATCAAATGACTCTACCAATCAAATGACTACTCGACATACAAGCAACACGATCCCAAGGATCTCTTTGTTATTGCTAAACTCCGACACATCATTTATTTCACATTACTGAATTGTTAATACATTATGGTGAAATATATAATTAATCTCATTTATTAATTATTGTCTCCATTAATCCACTCTATCCCACTTATCAATGCATACTTTTTTAATAGCATCAAGGCATAATTCAATTATTAACATACACATTAATTTCCATCCTTAATTTGCATTATATATTATTTAGCGTATTAGGTATCGATACTTGAACACGAGTACCGATATGATACTCTCGGGCACCGGTACTCACACGCGCACCGATCTTAAATTACTTACTAGAAATCTCACATTTCTCCGAATACTAATACAGGTCGACCCATACCGATACAACATTGAATAGCGTATCGGTACAACCGAAGTCCGTACCGATATCCTAATCACTAGCTTAAAACGTCTTTGCCTATTTTGAGATTACGAGGCCTTACTCGCTCCTTAAAGCTTATGAAAGTTATTAGGGTTTGTTTACTAGCGCATTTAATCGTTTAATATTAATTACCAGCTTCATGCCCATTTATTCAAATATTTATCTCTTAAGTATAATTTCCATTAATTCGCGTCAAACCATTCGAACTGTCATATAAGGCATCACAATTATCAATCAATCAACCAATCATCAAATAATTATACGAGTATCTCAACCAACCCTACACGGTCTCTAAAGTCTATATGAGTCAAATCATATCCCTAAACCTCATCATGCATCTCATAATTATCGAGTCTTATAATACCGGTCTCTAAACATGCTTATTAATCATCTACCTATTTTGCAGACGCTAACACGCAAAGTAATCATATTTATGATGCTCATGAAGCATTATGAGTTCGAGGAGTACTACCCTCAAGCAATTATCGACAAATTCTCGCTCAAACTTCCCAAACGCTTCTCTTGATCTAATATTTGAGCCCAAATAATCATCATATAAAAACGACTACGAAAATACATTAATTTCATGAATCCCTTATTCAAATCACAAGGTCAAACACATAAAAACAACTTATCGGGTTTGAATTTGATGGAATGGACTACGTCAACGGACTTATAACGTCAAAAAACCCTCAGGGTAGAGTTCCCCGAAAAAAGTCGACGACTGGTCAACGCCGGTCAACAGTTCGATGATTTGGTACGGCACGGTGCATGGTAACCAGGGTACACCCGCGAGCATCGATCCAGTGCGTCAAGGAGCAGATGCACCTTGAGCATGGTGCACCATCCTGGGCAGACACATCCTACTCGTAAGGGCGGCACATAGGGGCGCGTGAGGGGTGCTCTGGTGGTCGGACGACGACGGTGAGATCAAGCCACGCTGTCCCGACGCCGGTTAACACATGGTGACCTTCATTTTTTGTTTTGGCCACCGAAAATGCTTCGTTTCAAACTTGGCCGATTTTTTTTCTCTCACCCCTTTCGATGATAGCTCCAATGACGATGTCGTTGGTACTAACTGACTCGTCTCGGCGAGATTAACGCAATGACGTGGAAGGTGTCGAACACATAAACTCCGATAATAGTAGATCAGACATGAAAGCTTTGATGGAATGAGAGGAAAATAGAAAAAAATGAGGAAGAAAATGAAAAGGAAAGAGGAAGAGAAAGAAATATGATTTTCCCTTCTCTCTCACCCCTCTTTCTTTCAAATAATATTTCAACTTTTAATATTTTATTTTAATTGCCCACTTAAATATCCAAAAACTGAATCTAAAACTTGATTGTTAATCCGAAAATCGGGTCGTTACACTAACATAAAGATGCATATAGCGACGAGGCACGACAAACTTAATACCACAATTCAATCGCAAATAAGAAACGATGATTGTGAACGCGTATTCAAATCCAGGTTGAGGGTCCAAAGCATGAAAGATCAACATGATAACCAAATAAGTGCCATCTAGATCATTCAAGGTGACGTCAAAACCAACACTGAGAAAACAATAAAAAGAAAAGAACGAACAAACGATCGAAAAAGAATACATAAAAACATGCCACGATGTAAAGAAAATCGTGCCACAAAAACATAGTTATTCTTAATAAAAACTAGAGAAAAAATAAAGATTAGATATATTAAAGAAAAGCAAAAAAGAAGGATTATCGACAAACAACAACCAGCACTAAAGCTAGTGTTATCGCCGACCAAACAAAAAATAGAAAAAAAGGTTGTGGTGAGAGCAAATTTTTAGGTTAATTGGTAGGGTAATTAGGACCGAACATACTTAAACATTTATTATTATTTATTTTAGGGTTAACTACATAAATAGTACCCCACCTATTATCGTGTTACTATTTTGGTGCCCCACCTATTTTTTTTGGTAAAATGGTACCTAACGTTACTCTTTGTTTCTATTTTGGTGCCCCACCGTTAAAAAATTAACGACATGCTGACAAGGAGAAAAAAAATCACACGTGGTAGACTGCCACATCATTTTCTCTCTTAATCAGCAAGCCACATCGACTAAAATAATAAAAAAGCACATGTGACAGGCTGAATACGAGTGAGAAAATGATGTGGCAGCCTATTACGTGTGATTTTCTCTTTCATTGTCAGCATGCCATGTGTATTTCTCTCTCTCCAAGTTAGTATGTTGTTAATTATTTAATGACGGTGTATCAAAATAAAAATAAAACGTGACGTTAGGTACCATTTAGTCAAAAATATAATTGAGGTACTAAAACAGTAACGTGAGAATAAATAGAGTAGTATTTATATAGTTAACCCTTTGATTTATAAGTGACGAGGGATTTGAAAGTTTCATTGTTACTAAATTATATTTTAGTAAAACATATATACATATATATTAAAGTCTAAAGTGACCTCTAATTTGAATAACTTAGTTTAATTGATTTATGATTTTTTTATTAAATTAGTCTCCAAAATTTTAAATCATGACATAAGTTAGTTCTTTGTACAAACGATGTTACTTTTGAAGGCCAATTAATAAATTAACCCTTTACCTTGGTTCTTTTTGTCAAACTAGCCCATACTTTTATTTATTTATTTAATTATAATTAATTCAATATTTATTTGATAAAAATAACATTAGTTTAATACATTTATTTAATTGAAAACTTTATTTTTTGTTATTTTTAATAAAAATATGAGTAAACTACATCATATACCACTAAATTTTAAGTCCACTACCGAGTATATCACTGAACTAAAAATCGGTACTATTTTAACACTGAACTTTAGTTTAGACTTCAATTATACTACTAGGCTATTAAAATCGATGATATGGACGGATCTTAATGGTTTGTGTGCGATAATTTGGATGAATTTTAACGACTAAATGATATAATTAAAGCCTAAACTAAGTTCGGTGCTAAATAGTACCTATTTTTAATTTTGTAGTATAATCAGTACTAAACTTAAAATTCAATGATATATTATGTAGTTTATTCTAAAGATATAAATAATATACAATGGTTTAAAAATAGTTTAATTCTTAAAATTAATTAATTTGACACGTCTCGCCACCTATGTGATTCTTGCGACAAAAGTTTTTTTTAAATATTAAAATATTTTTCTGACGTGAACCTTAATTTAAAAATTAATTATTATTTAATTTATAAAACCTCTTAGTGTTATATACATTTTGTTGAGATTTTGTGGGCTCGATTCGATCAACCGTTCTTACTCGCCAAATGTGAAGAAGTTGGATAATTGGGTGTTTTAGTGGGAGGTGAAAATTAGGCAATTTAACACAAGGATTTATAGTGGTTAAACCTTCTAACCAAGGTCTACATCCACTACCTTAGCTCCCCACTAAGGATTTCCAACAAATTCACTAAGAATTTTGTCCCCTTTTCTCGGATTAGGAGGAAACCGTTACAACCCTCAAAGCTTTATACCCAAAGCTTGAAGGAACACTCTCTTTACAAAGAAAGACTTAGCAAACTAAAAATCCCTCTAAAAGGTATTTGTTTGCACTTCTAAGCACTCACCCAAAACTTAAACGCTTGAGCAAATTTAACAATGTAAGCTCACAAGTGTTGTCTAAGCAAGAAATGAACAATTAAAGCTCTAGACAAATTTTGACATCATAATGTTGTAACAATTGAAGCATTAATTATTACAAGATGCTTGAAGGTCCCTTTTATACTCCCAATTGAGTTTGTAGCCGTTACTAGTCGTTGGGGATGATTTGGAGCCGCTGAGGACTTTATTTCCCTTCATAAATGCTGTTCTGCAGCCATTCGTATCGATACGCGTGAAACCGTATCGGTACGACCTTCATCAGAAACTAGCCGTTGGGCTCTTGCTAGCCTGGGCATATCGATACGCTTGAGGGCGTATCGGTACGAGTTCATTTTTAAATGGCCGTTGGGAAATAGTCGTTGGGGTTGGTTGAAAGGGGATCGGTACGCTTACCTGGCGTATCGAAACAATCCCGATCCGTATCGAAACGGCCAAGCCTCTTTCGATACGGGTTTTGGCAGTGACCACACTTGGGCAAAATGGTATCGGTACGGGTACAACCGTATCGATACGGGTACGTTGAAAATACAAGTTTGGCTATTAAAAACATGAAAAATCTTTGCCAAAAACCTCTTAAAATACCTCAAACATAAATTCAAGTTGTTTGGACTTAAAACTAAGTTTTAAATTCTTTTCAAATTAGTCTAAAACATTTTTCAATTATTATATCAAAACATTAGTTCTACACATTTTATTAAAATAAATTATGGTTTTTATTAAATAAGATGTATTCAAATAATCATAATATTTTTCATAAAAATATTTAATTTAATCATAATTAAAATTAAATTAGAAGTTCAGAGGACAATCCGACGCTAATCTTAAAGGCTAACTTGTGTCAAGTTCAGGGGTTGTTTTAGAAAAAAAAAATAATCATTTTTAATATATGGCTAACTTGTGTCATTAAATATTTAATATGAAATTTAGTTTATGATATTTTTAAGAATGTTCAACGATCAATTTGATAAAAAGCTACCAAGTTCGGGGGTTATTTTTAAAAAGAATCATAAAAATAAAATGATATGGAGAAATCTAATTCTTAAAAATATCATAAACTTGTTGGATTTTTAATATATTATTTTCTTCAATTTAACACTTATTTTGTGCCACGTGACATATTCTCAATGCCACGTAAACAAAAACAGGGGTCATTAATTTACCATCAGTTGACCCATTAAAAAAAGACTTATTTGAAAAAGAATGAAAAATTAAGATTTAACTTGCTAAAGAAAAACCTTTAAAGATACAATTGAAAAAGTGACAAACGTTGAGGCCTTTTTTTTTTGCCATTATGCCCAATTTAAAATTAAATTCGGACATATAATGTGTTTGATATAAGCATGAGAAATTATTTCATACATTGACAATAATTTTCTTTTTACAAACGGAACTCTAATATTATCATGTATCGTATGGTTTTAACTCTCATAAAACTCATATACACTTTACAATATTGTAATTGTCTCTCTTTATCACTTAGACCCATAATTTTATTTATGTAGTACTTGTATTTTGTCTGAGTATATATATGTATATATACTCTCTATAAAAAAAATAAAGCCATAAATAATTCTAAATTGTCTAAATGTCCATTACATATACAAAATGTCCTTACAATTTAAGACCCAGTTCAAATTACAATGCCCGTTTTTTAAGTATTTCTCGCCCAAATCTGGTGAAAAAAAGCCCAAACATATACATATCCATGCCCATTTTGTCTCCAAAAATCGACAAAGCCCAAAAGAAACACAAATGTATTTCTTTGGCCCGCCAAAAATGCCACACGACGATCTTTCATTCGTCCATTCCTGATTCACGCGGATTCAAAGCCCGCTGATGTCAGCGCTTACACCAGCTATAAATAGCCACTTGGAGAGAGAAAAAATAATTAAAGAGCTAATCATTGCACAGTTAAATGGAGCCATAATTGAAAAGTCACCGGAGAAGATGTCGTAAGCTCGCTAGAAGCTTGTCGCAACCGCAATCACGCTTCAAGAGGTATATTTCTACCTCTATTTCCTTACATGCGACAAAGCGTAGCCTTAAACTAGAAATATTAAAAAAAACAGTAATCTAAAACCTAGATCTAGAACGAAATACAAATATAAAGTTTAGAGTTATGAATGATTCTCTATTTTATTTGAATGCCCCCAGAGTTAACCTCGGAGATCTGAGAGTTTAGGTTTTTTGGCCGGAGTTGAAAATGATACAATATTTTTTTTCCGGGTAGGTAGCTTAGGACGGGAAAGACGAGTGTTTCTGTTGAAACAAGCACTAGAATAGGTTATAGGATGAAAAAAACGAGTATTTTGAAAGTTTTTAGGTTTCTCACACGGTGGCCAGAAATTACATGTCGGCGGTAACAGTGGCCAAAGTTACAGGTTCAGACGAAAAAGACGATCGGTGATTTAGGTCTAATCGGAGAAGGTGATCGGAGAAGGAGGCTGACCGGAGAAGACGACCGGTGGCTGGTGTCATCTCTGATGGCCGACTAACAGTTCAAGGCTGGTCGGAAGGGATAGTTGAAGATCAAATAGGAATTTATGAAGAACAAGGTTTGATTTTTGGATGAAATGAAGGGTTTGATCCGAAAGAAACTAGAAAAGGAAATGTTTTGGTGTTTGTAATCAATCAAAGTGATGAAAAATGATGAACTGATGATGAACAATGGATGAATTTTGAGTTTAGATCGAAAATATGAGGGAAAATCTGGGTTTGGGTGTTATTAGAGAGAGAGGGTGTCGAGTGAGGAGAGAGAGTGGCCTAGTGTAAAATGGCCGAGCCAACTCGGTTTGGGGCTATTTATAGCCACGGTTAAATGGTGCCGTTTTGGCACCAGGTTGGCTCAACCAGTGAGATCGAGTTGGGTCGGGTAAATGGATTCGCGCCCTAATTTTCGGGCTTTTCAACTTTGCTTTTCATTCAATCTAGTCAGCAAATCCTTGTAATTTGGCTCTCCGAGTTTGAATCCAATGCAGTTTAATCCCATTTAGCTTTGTTTTGAGTTTTAATCTTTTTTAATTTGGTCATTTACGGCTTTAATAATTCAATTGCAATTGTTTAATTTATTTGTATGCTTGTATGATTTTAAAATTAAGCATATAGTGTATTTGTTAGGAAAACTTAATTATCTAATTGTATTAACTAGAGCCTTTAGCCTAGGATCTTTAATTAAATAATTGACTAGGAAGACAATTGTAGAAAATAAATGAGTGCTAAATAACAACTTTAATATCCTAATTTGATTAGTGTCTCAATGTAATGAGATGTTAATCAATGTGTTATTTTAGTTAAATATTTAGCATTTCATTTAAACCTAGAACATGTAATCACATATAGTTAATTTTAATTGATGTAAAATTAAATTAAGATAGGATACAAGTAGTTAGTAACATTAAATAAATAGGAATATTATTAATTTAAGGCCTAATATGTATAATGCCCAATTATTTGGGTATTATCACATAAACCCTAAACTTAATAATATTCATAGTTTCCTTAATTAATTAAATCAATGGAGCCCTAATTAGGATTCTACTTAAAAATGACAAGAAAATAATTGGACATGCATTAATCCTTTTGTATTGAGATACATTTTGAATATAAATTGAAGTGTCCTAAAGTAATTGAATGTTTCAAAGCTTATATTCGTTTAAAATGTATTTTCTTACAAAATGATATCTTCATTCGAAATGAAATTCAATTAACAATTAAAGATTTAATTGAATTTCCATTATTGCTTGAAATGCCAAAATGCCACGTTGAATTAATACGGTATCGATAACAGGCGTTTGTAGGGGTGCTAATCCTTCCCTACACGTAACCGACTCCCGAACCCAAATTTTACTAAATAGAATCTCTGGTCCGTTTTTATGGTGTTTGATCTACCAAAGTGATCGATGGTGACTCCAAGTTGATTTTAAAGAATAAATAAAAAAATATGATTTAATATGGAAAAACCCTAATTTCAAGATTAAATTAAAAATGATAAAACCCCGATTTTAAAATCCTAATCGTCTGACTATTTTTTCACTCAGTTTTAAAATGGTTGTGATAGCTTGGCGACTTCGCTGGGGATGAAATTGAGAGTCAGACCTTTTAAATAATTCCACGTGGCATTTTGGCATTTTAAGCAATAATTTGAATTTAATTTTTTCTTAAGAATTGTTGGATGAATTTTCAGGAAAAATGGAGGTAGTTTTTGTGTATGATATATCTTTCATTTATGCATAAACCCTCGACCCGGGTTTTTCACCCTTAAGTGGGAGAAAGACAATATCCGACGTGATACTCTCCAGCTCCGAGTTTGGATTTTTGTCTTCTTTCGGTATACTAACTTCATGCACCGTGGGGCCCATGCCTCCGTTATAAGGGGACCTATACTACCAAATCGATGTCTTACTGTCATAGTAGAAGGTAACGAAAGTTCGGGAACCAGGAGTCTAGAACAAAGCCCACATTCTATTTTTAGAAGCCCACCCTGCTAGAGCCAAACATGGACCTAGGACATGTGCTGCCGGTTTAAATACATTTCTCCGGTTACTCTCTTTGCTAAATATTATGTGCTTCTCCGAGTTAATAATTTGTTTATTTGCTTTTCATGTTAATTCAAAATACTAACACGTGTTTCCTTTTGTTTTTTTAATGAATCATGTCATGATTGCATTTCAGTCGATTTGGAAGTATTACATATGTCTAGAGAATTCAAGATAGGAGAGGATAATACAACGGTATGGACCTGATCAGAACAAACTCAGCACGAGAAGGGAGACAACTTCGGTAAAGATGGTGTGTCAAATATGAAAGGCCAAGTAAAGATAAATACCAATCAGAACACATGTTTACCCGAAGTCAAAACATTGTGGGATAAGTAGGGTAATGACATAAAAGAACTATTTAGAATGGGATTTGAAGACATAGCTTTGCTATTAAGTGTAAAAATTGATCAGGAGTTTCTTAGGGCGATGGCACAATTATGGAATCACACGTTTAATTGTTTCACCTTCGGACAAGTAGACATAACACCTACACTCGAGGAATACGAGATATTGATTTACTGTCCTAGAATTAAAAGTGACAAAATTTACACTAGACCCAACAACAATTAAAGCTTCAAAAAGAAATTGATATCGATAACTGGAAAGACAAAGGAGTGGTTGGACGCAAAGATGGCTAATAATGTCAGCACCGATCAAAATAAGGATAAGAAGCGTATCAATTGGAAGGTCCTTAAAGAATTAATATTGGCAAGTAACGATGAAGCAGCTAGGATGAGAAGCCTATTCTCCTTGTGTATCTATGGGTTGGTTTTATTTCCATGGACTCTGGAGCATATTGACCCGTCAACTGTAGTATTATTTGAGCGATTAGAGAAAAGGGTCAATCTAGTGCCGGCTATCCTAACATAAACTTATAGATCACTGACTGCATGCAAAAAATCAAGAGAAGGAAGATTTTGGGGGTGCACACAGTTGCTCGAGATCTAGTTTAGAGGTCATAGGTGGGATACTCCTTATAGAGGAATCATATATCTTGATACATACTCACCGATATAAGAAGACCTAGCTAGCTACCCTTTACAGAAAAAGAATTAGAGACACTGGGAAGAATACTTCAAGGACATGAAAGATGCAAATGTGGTATGGAAGGCTCTATGGTTGAATAAGGGAACAAATTTCTTATATCGGTGTGGAGATAGAGATTGGGTCCCGCTGCCAGGAATTTGGGAAGGAACGACTTACTGACCCTTGTTAGTATCTAGACAGTTTGGTTCAAGATAGTTTGTACCAGCTACTTCAGGTAGGGTAAAGTTCGAGTACGCACACAAGACGAATGACCACAAAGGGTTAGTAGTTTAGACTACAATAGCGTGGGAAAAGCCGAGAAGGGTTCAACCATATCAAAATTTGGAAGTAATGACTAGATATGAAGAATGGAGAGCACGAAGGGTTAATGATAACACATTTTAGGAAAGACCGTTAAATGCTGGTTCGTCCACTCAGTCTGATGGAGAAGCGTCCTCAGCATTAGAAAAAATTAGACATGACCAGGAGTCGGATTTGAAGATGTATGAAAAGTTAATCAGTGATCTTACTAAAGAGTTGACTATGGCGAAGCTGCATGTAAGTATGCACGAAGGAAAAGAAAAAGAGCTAATGGAACAAAATAAAAAAAAACTAGTTGAGATCTGGAGGAGATGCAAGAAATACACGATGATTACAAGGCAAAACAAAAATGAGGAACATGCAAAGTGGTGAAGAGTTTGTCGGAAAAACTATATGCCATGACGAAGGAAAGAGATGATTATAAAAAGATGTATGAAAACAAGTCTCGGTCAAGCAAAGAATCAAGCAGTAAGGCGAAAAAAAGCTAGAAGAAGAACAAGCTAGGAACTTTGATCTAACAAGCCAAGTGACACAGTTAGAACAACTAATCACGAGGTACCACAACGAAGACAAAGTTCAGATGGAAATAGAGAAGGAAGGGCTACAGAAAAAGATAACAAAGATTGAAAATGCGGTACATGATCTGAAAGAGAAACTTGCATGATATGAAGGAGCGTTGTATGTAGAGAGCGGGGTATGGAAGGACAAGTATGAAACAACACAATGCATGGTCCAGAACCAGAATAATGAATTAATGAATTTAAAGAAGCAAGTCAGGAGTGTTGCTTCATCCATGCAGATACTGTTGAGGCAAGCCACGAGTTTGTTGGAGCAACCCAATGTTGAGCTGGAGCATGGAGAAGTTATCACTCGCTTGCTGCATGAGTTGGTCAACTTAGGAATTTGGGCTAGTGGTTTCATGTAGGAGAATTTATCTTTTCCTTGTATTTGAACTTTTGGTCAAATGAATGTTTCCAAAACACTACTTCTTGGATTCAATGCCTTTTTTTTGCATTCATGCATTCATGTATACATTCATACATCCACGCATTTTAACATCATATTATATTTTGGAAAACAAAGAGTTTAACAAAGAAAGGTTTAATGGCAGTTTGCTTTTAAGCCGCAATAATACCGCATTCATACGGAACTCGCCTACGCTCTAAAGCCATGGTTGTTGAGGATCAAATTGCTAGTTTGGAGAATGATCGAGTGGAAATACAGAACTGCTCTGATAGAATGGATCAACCTATCAAAGACTATTTTGCCCAGACACATATAGAGATTATCAATTAGCTGACTGCTCTGTTGGGACCAAATGAGTCCGGAAAAGCCAAGATGCATGAAGGTGCTTCTAATGACATGAATAAACAGGCAGAAACCACATCTCACATTAGGATGTAGCTCGAAAAGCTACCTCATGTGAAAAAGGTCCACATCAACCTGGCAGGAGCAACGCCTAGTCACCCAATGAATGTTGGGGCAAATTTTGGAAGTGGTGAGGATGTCCTAGATCTGAACACTTTGAACGAGATAAAAAAGATTCGCACCAAGTTTAGAAGGATGTACGAGGAGCTTTGTAAAGCCTTAGAGGACTGTTTCATGGAGATACAGAAAGCAAATGAGATGGGACTTGGTGCTGTTGAAATGAGTTTAGTGGCTGATTTGATACTTCCTCTAAAATTTAAGGCCCCAAATTTTAAGAAGTACGATGGGACTACTTGCCCGAAGGCCCACCTTACAATGTACTACCGAAAGATGGTCACTCACTTGAAAGATGAAAAGTTGCTGATACATTGCTTCCAAGATAGTTTAACTGGTTCGACGGCCCGATGGTACATACAATTGAGCCGTGTGAACATTCGATCGTGGAAGGATCTTTCAAGAGCTTTCGAAGAACACTACAAGCACATGACGAAAATGATTCCTAGTCGATTTATGCTGCAAGACATGGAACAAAGAAGTGATGAAACACTCCGGCAATATGCTCAAAGATGGAAGGATGTAGCAGCTCAAGTGCAACCTTCATTGATGGAAAGTGAGGTTGCCCACATGTTTGTTAAGACTTTGAGGGGGCCACTTTTTGAGAAATTAATCAGTAATACCACTCAAAATTTTGTTGATATTGTAATGAAGGGAGAATTGATATAGGCTGCGATTAAAAGTGGAAGGAACGAGAGTGGAGAGAGCTCCCAAAGGAATTACAAGGGGAAGGATAAGGAAGTGAGCAATACGAGTGCATATGAGGCTCCAAAGAATGTGACCATTACTTCACTTGGTACAACAACGGGAAATTCACAAAACTCAAACAAAAAAAATTCTCGTAGTCCGAGAAATGATAGGATGAATTTTACACCAATACGGATGACATATGCTGAATTGTACCCACAGTTATATGAGGCGGATTTGGTAAGGCCATACTATCTGACTCCCTTGCAGCCTCCTTTCCCTTTCATGGTATAAATCTGATGCCCATTGTGAATTTCACGCTGTAATACCGGGAAATTTGATTGAAACTTACAATGCGTTCAAAAAGGTAGTACAAAATCTGATCACCAATGGTATCTTGAAGTTTGACGAGCCAAACATTGTAGCAAATCATTTGTCGTACCATGGTGGGCGAGGAGTGAATGCTATAGAAGAAGATGACGAAGCAAAGCGATTGAAGACTGATGTTTTAGAAATTAGATCTCCATTAAAATGGGTATTTGAACAGTTGTATAATGCCAAGATGATTGAAATAGGCATGAAAGTGGAAATGGAGATACAATCTTAGGTGTATTGTGAGTATCATAAGAAATGTGGTCATGAGATTCAACATTGCCCAGAGTTCAGAAGCTTAATACAGAAAATGATGGAGAATAAAGAAATTGAGTTCTTTGAGAAAACATGAATGAAGAAAGAAGTCGAGGTGTGTACTTCTGAGTGTTCAGGGGTTAAATATGGAGTCCACAAGCCTTTGGTTGTTTCTGTTAGACCTAAGGCTGGATGTTCGTCGAATGTAAAGCCGGCAGTAAATCCAAAGGTTGTAATCTCGTCTCTTGCACCGTACACTTTCAAAAGTACCCATAAAGTTCCCTGGAATTATGCAGCTAATGTAACTATACTTGAGGGAGGAAAACCACAAGAGGAGATAAAGTCAACAAATGAAATGAAGGCAGTACCGAAAGAAAAGAAGGGTGAACAACTTGACATGGAAGCAGTAAATGAAGTGGGACACTTTACCTGTAGTGGTAGATGTTATTCTTCTCCTGAAGTATTTAAGGAAGCGGAGAAGATTAAAGGAAAGGCTGCAACAGTACCTGAAAAGATTTTTGGAGAAGATCCTACTTCAAAAATAAACGAGCCAGTAACGGAAGAGCAAGCACAAGAGTTCTTAAATTTTTTGAAACATAGTGAATACAATATAGTTGAACAGTTAAAGAGACAACAAGCAAAAATTTATATCTTGGAGTTGTTGCTAAGCTCTGAGGGGCGCCACAATGCTCTAATAAAGGTGCTCAATCAGACGTTTGTACCAAACGACATATTTGTGAACAAATTAGACAAAATTGTGAACCATATTACTGCTGACAATTACATTACATTCACTGATGATGAGATTCCTGAAGGAGGAATGAGGTCTGTGAAGGCTTTAAACATCACCACACACTTCAAAGGTTACGTATTACCAGAAGTTTTGATAGATAATGGAATGGCCTTGAAAGTTTGCCAATGGCAACTCTACAAAGGTTGCCAATTGATGACTCACACATGAAGACATATAAGAATACTGTGAGGGCCTTTGATGGAACAACTCGAGATGTATTGGGAAAGATCGAAGTGCCATTGCTAATTGGGCTGACAATTTACAACATAGACTTTTGTGGTGATGGTTATCAAGCCTACATACAATTTCCTGTTGGGTAGGCCCTGTATCCATTCAGCTGGTGCAGTCTCGTCATCCCTGCCCCATAAACTAAAGTTTGTAATAAAAGGGAAGATGGTCAGTATTGGAGCGGAAGAAGATATTTTTTCTTCGATAACCATTGATGCCCCATATATCGAAGCAAATGAAAATGCCCCTAAGTGCTCTTTCCGAGCTTTAGAATTTTTCAACGCAACCTTTGTTGCTGAGGGTAAGCCGTTTCCTCGACTGAAGCTGTCAAAATGCACTAAGATGACTGTATGAGAAACACTAAGAATGGGTGCAAAGACTAGAATTGGACTAGGAAAGCATCTGCAAGGTTGCTTACATCCAAAACCTATCATCATTAGAAAGGATCACTTCAGACTGGGATTCAAACCAAACGTACAGGACCGACTGAAAGAATTGAAAAGTAGAAAAAAAGGAGGACCCGTTTTCTAGGAGCCGAAGCTCCTTCCAAGCTAGTAACCTCATTTGACATGGCCAAGATCTCCAAGTCGCGAAGGTTTGAAAATGTTGGTAAATAGCTTGAAGAAGTCAATTGAGAAACTGCGAAGCTACATGAAGAAGAAATTTTTGGCAATAATCTGGATGGGCTTTTTATTGGAGGAATTTTTTAAGGAGCTTAACCTAGAAACTTTTTTGAAAAGATTCGCCCATACTTCCCTAGCGAAGTGCTTAACAACTAGACAACCAAAGAGCTTCTTCTAGTGACTAAGAATAAGACAAAGTAAATATCATGAATAACCTTATACCTTTGCTCGCGGGTGTAGGGGGTTATCTGTAAAGGGCCATCATATTAGTCTATTTTAATAAAGATGCTTTCATGTTGATTCAGAAAATGGCAAACATGTTTCTCAATTTTTTTGCATCCTTTCCAAAATAAATATTATATATTTTTTGCAGGTCTTCAACTATCGACTACATGAATGATCCTAAACCTAATCTTATAGTAGATTCTGAGCGACCAATGTGTCAAATGGAAGTCAATGAAGTTGAGGATGAAACAGAACGTGAAATCTCTGAAGAATTACTAAGGTTGTTGGAAAAAGAAGACAAGCAGATCTTACTTCATAAAGAGGAGTTGGAAGTTCTCAACTTGGGATTAGATGAAGTTGGGAGAGAGGTAAAGATAGGAATTACGTTCTCGTCAAAAGCGAAGCAAAGGTTGATTGATCTGTTACAAGAGTTCAAAGATGTCTTCGCCTGGTCATATCAAGACATGTCGAGATTAAATACTGACATAGTGGTACACAAACTGCCCATAAGGCCAGAATGTAAATCGGTTCAGTAAAAGCCCAAAAGGTTGAGGCCGAAAATGGTACTGAAGATAAAAGAAGAGGTACAAAAACATATTGATGTTGGTTTTCTCGGAGAATACCAATATCCGAAATAGGTGGCCAATATAGTCCATGTGCCAAAGAAAGATGGGAAGGTACGCATGTGCGTGGATTACAGAGACATGAATAAAGCCAGTCCGAAGGATAATTTCCCTTTGCCACATATAGATATCTTGGTCGATAATACTTCGAGACATTCATGGTTCTCCTTCATGGATGAATTCTCAGGGTATAACCAGATAAAGATGAATCCGGATGATATGGTCAAAACAACATTCATAACTTTACGGGGCACCTATTGTTACAAAGTGATGCCTTTTGGATTAAAGAATGTCGAGGCGACTTATCAACAAGCAATGTTACCTTGTTCCACGATATGATGCACAAAAAAGTTGAGGTGTACGTGGATGGCATGATCGCTAAGTCTCATACTGAAGAGGAACATATTCAGAACTTAAAAAAGTTATTTTTGAGGTTGAGGAAGTATCAGTTGAAACTCAATCCCAATAAATGTACTTTTGAAGTAACATCAAGAAAACTCTTGGGATTCTCTGTCAGCAAAAAAGGAATTGAAATAGATCCAGATAAAGTGAAGGCCATTTAGAATTGCCACCACCCAGTTCACAAAAAGAAGTTTGCGGATCTCTTGGGAGGTTGAATTATGTTTCTCAGTTCATTTCACAATTGACTGATAAATGTGATCCAATCTTCAAGTTGCTTAAAAAGAATAATCTCGGAGAATGGAATGAAGAATGCCAGGAAACATTTGACAAAATTAAGAATTACTTGATGAATGCCCCGATATTAGTTGCACCGATTCCAAACAGACCAATCATTCTTTATTTGACGGTTTATGAGAATTCAATAGGATGTGTGTTGGGGCAGCATGATGACACGAGAAAGAAGAAAGAGCCATTTACTATTTGAGCAAAAAGTTTATAAAGTGTGAAGTACGATACCCGCCAATTCAAAAGTTATGTCGTGCCTTGGTTTGGGTGACTCGTAGACTCAGACAGTATATGTTATACCACACTTCCTGGCTAATTTCTTGCCTTGATCCATTGAAATTTATGATGAAGGTGCCAGCATTGACTGGAAAATTGGCACATTGGCAAATGTTTTTGTCAGAGTTTGATATTGTATATGTAGGCCAGAAGGCAATAAAAGGAAGTGCTATAGCAGATTTTCTAGCAAGCTGTGCATCAGAAGATTGTGAGCCCCTAAACTTTGATTTCCCAGATGAGGATATGATGAATATCTCCACAATAGAAATTGGAATCTCGAATAATAAAACTTGGAAATTGTATTTTGACGGAGCAGATAATGTCCTTTGGCATGGAATTGGAGCAGTATTGATTTCTCCAAATAATGTACACTATCCTTTCACAAGCAAGTTGGAATTTCTTTGTACCAACAACATGGCAGAATATGAGGGTTGTGTTATGGGCCTGCGGGCTGCTATTGAAAGAAAGATAGATGTCCTTAAAGTATATGAGGATTTAGCGTTGGTGATCTACCAACTTTGTGGAGAATGGGAAACAAAGGACATAAAGTTGATCGAGTATCGGAATTTGATCCTAGAGCTAATAAAAGAATTTGAAGAAATTACCTTTACAAACCAGAAGATATGATGCCAATTCGAATGCAGAGTTATGAGACCTATGCTCACTTTTGTAGCATAGAAGAGGAAGTGGACAAAATCCTTGGTATTTTGATATCTTGTAATACCTTAAATTTCAAACTTATCCTCTGAGGGAAAATGATAATGACAAAAGAACTATTAGAAGAATGACATCAAGATATGTGCTCGACGGAGAGATCCTTAACAAAAGGGGTAAAGACCAAATCCTACTAAAATGTTTCAATTCTAATGAAGCAAGAAACATTATGGCAGAAGTGCATGATGGAATATGTGGAACACATGCAAATGGGTTCTCAATAACTAGGAAGATCAGGAGATACGACTATTAATAAACAACCGTGGAAGGAGATTGTATCGGATATGCCAAGAAGTGTCATAATTGCCAGATATATGCTGACAAAATTAATTCTCTGCGAGTACCTCTTCATACAATGAATTTTCCATGGCCTTTTTGTAACGCCCTGATTTTGGGCCTAGATGTTTTAGAGTTTGAATCGGGCCGGTCGAGAACGGTTCGAATCTTTAAGGGAGATTTAGGGGACACCTAGTTCGGGATGCTTTAAAAATATGGAAAATATCTAAAAATCCTCATTTATTATATGGATAATTATGGTGGAAACAATTTTACAAATAAGGTTTGGAAATACTACATTTCAGTGTAGTGACCAAATCGCAGTTTTTGCAAAAGTTAACTAGTGACTGTTTTGTAAAGGATTGAAACTTTGAATCTTTAAGGAGCTAATTTTACCAAAACATTTTTAATCAGATTTCTCTTTATTTTGGGTGTTTTTATTAATGTTTTAATTAAGGGAGTTAAGGATTATTAAAAAGAAAATATATCTTTGACTTTTCATAACTACTTTACGTTAGTTTTCTCTCATTTCATTTTCTCTCAATTTCTTTTCAGCCAAACGCATTTCCTACATCAATTAGCCTCTTATTTTCATTCTTTTTGATGAGATTTCAATCTCTTTTTGATTCCTAATCTTTTCCTCATGAAATCCTCTTGTTTTCACTTTGGATTTTCAAGAAAACTTGCCCAAATCAAGGAGAAATCAACCATTAGAGGTAAACTTCATCATTCTCCTCTAATGATCAGTTATTTACTGAAATTCCCAAGTTATCAATCCTTTGTTAATGATTTTTGAGTTGCTTTAATGATAGAAACATGAAATTGTGATAAAACTCAAGATTCTTGAAGGGATCTTGGTGATTTTCGTAACTCTTGGTTAGGCTCTGTTTTGAGGTTGATTTTTAATGTATTTTGGATGGTAATTGATGTTATAAATGAGGTTTTATCAAACAAATCTCGAATAGGTTTGGATTCCTAAGTTTTGCATGCTAGTTTGGTGGTTTTGGGGTGGTTTTGGTGTCCTGTTGTTGCTGGAGATATAAGGACAAGTTTATGGTGATTTTTGGTGTTGATTGATGTTTAGAAATGATTAGAAGTGATAGATCTTGGCTGGGCTTTGTTTTGGAAGAGTTTGGAGGTGTTTTCGGATAGCTGAAATGCTAGTTTTGAGTGGAGCAGCGAGTTTGAGTGAATGGTTGGTGATTTTAATGCATGGTGATGCATTAATCCTATGCTCTTATGTGTTAAAATCAGGGAAGAGTAATCCGGAAGCAATCAAGGTAGCGTTGGAGGTTTCGAACGCTTGGTTGGCTCGTCGGCTTGCGTAGTGTTGTGTATCGATGAGTGATAACGCATTTTCCAGCTTTGGAATGATTATTAAAAGAGGTTTGGGAACTTAAATCTAGGCTTGAAACGCCGGTTTAAGTTCGAAAGTAAAGTGGGTTTCTCTCTCGGTTTGTGCTATAATTGTTTTGAAAATATTAAATTGGGTTTTGATATGCTTGGTTTGGCATTATGATTTAATTTGTTGTTTGAGCATGGTTTTTAAGCAAGAGAGTTGGTTATCAAATTTGGTGTGGTGAAGGAAGCATGAAACTAACGATTCTTGAGAATATGTGGTTGATGCCCTAAAATGTTTTTACATGCTTTTGTTTTGAGATAGACAAATTCCTACTGTTTTATGCATGATTTGTAACATGAGATGATGCTTTGTAGAGATTTCATGTCATAACATGTTGCATTAAAGTGTTTTGAGATTTTGACTTAAAGCAAAGCTTGAGGTGTGATTTTGAAATGAGATGAGAAAGATTTTAGAAATGTTGCATAAAAACAATAGGTGAGATGATGTTTTTGACATAGTACATTGGCATAGAAGATGAGATAATTATCGGATATAATTGATCGACCAATAGGATGTAGAGTGCACTATAAACTAAAAGTTCGTACGTGCTATTGGGATGCATTCCAAAGAGAGAGGCCGATGAGGGGCATTCCATCGAAGTAGAACTTGGTGAAATACCTAAGCCTTATGGCAACAAATGTTATCGCCATGAGAAACCGATGATGGGCATTCCATCGGAGTAAGACTTGGTGAAACACCCAAGCTTTGTGGCGAAGGTAGATACCGTCATGAGAGCCAGTGGCGAGATCCCACCAGGGTAGGACTTGACCTCGAGTCAAGCTGTCCGCATATCCGTGTACAATAGATTATGAAAATGCCAATATATGAGAATGAAGTGTGTTTCACATGTACCAATGCTTGAAGTGTTTTTATGCTATGAGAAATGCATATGAGATTTTGAGATTATGGAATGCTTTTGTATAACAAGCATGTGTGGCCTTGCCATGAGTTTTGCATTGATTGAATGCATGAGATAGGTTAATGGTGCATGTGATTTTTCAATTGACGATTTGCCTTGAAATGATTTTCAAGCTTGAGAAAGAAAGAGCATAATGTGGAAAATGGTTCCCAAGAGAAATGGTTTAAACTTTGCATATAGTGCTCATGCATGAGAATGTTTAATTGGAAGTAATTTTGAGGATGTTGTTTAATATTGAGATACATATTGCACTTGAGTTTTAATGTTGGTTTATGTGTTGAGCTATGCATGGTTTAAGGCAATGATGTTTTCAAATGGAGTTTCAAACAATATATTGAGATGTAGAAATGGATTTTCGGTTAAAGGGAGTTTTATGGTTTTGCTGCATTGATGGTGTTTTGGTTTTGAGCATTCCTCACTAAGCAAGAAGCAAGAAGCAAGGGATTCAAAAGGAACTCCACTTGGGAAGTATGTTTTGTTTCATAGCTATAGATAATAAAGGCAATGGGGGAATTCCTTTACCATGTTGTGTGATGAGGTTGATTATCTAAAACGAGTTGGTTTATTATTTGAGACTTGTAGATGGTTATTGTGTGGTGCTTGAATCCTCATTTTGCATTTTAGTCTTGCTATGCTTTGTGGATGAAAGTATGTTCATACTAGTTGTATAACATAAATGAGTTGATGAGTTGAGCGTTTGTAATGCGTCTAGCTTTTGATGTAAATACGATAGAGTTGATGTTTAATCTTGTGTGAGTTTGTTGTAGTATGAGTTGGGGCATGTTTGAATGCGTTTGAAGGTGAAAAGATGTAAAAAACCAGAAAAATGAATGGTTGCAGGGCAGGGTGTATCGAAACACCCTAATCTGTTTCAGAACGGGGGCTTGAAATGGTCATAGTGTTTCGGAACGGGTAAGAGTGTTTTGGAACACTTTGGCTACTGGAGAGGCCTGTTTCGATATTGGTCTCAGAACGCACCCGAGCATCGGAACAGTCAACTCTGTTTCGATACGGTCGTTTCGATACCAGGGTCGACGTTCCGAAACGGTTGACCGTTGGTCTGCAAATTTGAATTGTATCAAGTTCTCATATCTTACATTTTTGTCCTAGATGTTGTGGATGCAATTGTTTGAGCTTGGAATGTCCTTTTGAGCTGATTTTTGACATAGGAGCATGTAAAATGACTAATTACATATTGGTAAGCTTAAAACCTGCAAAGTCCTTATATTTTCTATAAATTACATTTTGGTCCCTAAATGTATAATTCTTACAATTGAATCCCTAATTGATTCTCGATCGCTGTGCCTTTCTCTCCTATGTTTCTGGAGTAACCACCTAGGCTTTATGTGCATTTAGAAAAGATAAAAATAAAAAGGGTCGTTAATCAAGGTTGACTTTCGGGTTGACTTTGGTTTTCTCCGTGTAATCTTCGTAGTTCGGGTTAAGCATCTAGGTCGGGCTAAGGGGGTTACACTTTTGCTGTCTGGGACGTGTACGTTATTGGGCAGATTCACCCTAAGGCTTCCAATGGATATCGTTTCATCCTTGTAGCCATAGATTACTTCACCAAATGGGTAAAAGAAGCTTCTTATGCCAATATCACGGGAACAACAGTTCGCAAGTTCTTGAAGAAAGAGATAATCTATCGGTATAGATTACCAGAAAGAATCGTTACTGATAATGCCACCCTTTCAACAACAAAGTGATAGCAGAAGTGTGTGAGCAATTCAAAATCATGCACCACAATTTTGTGACTTACCGCACTAAGATGAATGGGACAGTAGAGGCAACAAATAAAAACATCAAGAAGATCATATAAAAACGATAGAGACATACAAGGATTGGCATGAGAATTTACCTATCGCATTGTTTGCGTATCAAACTTCGATACGAACCTTAACTGGGGCAACACCCTACTCTTTGGTCTATGGGACAGAAGCAGTACTCCCTATTGAGGTTGAAATTATATATCTTTGTGTTTTGTCTGAAGTAAAGTTGGATGATGCATAATGGTTACGAGTAGGATTTGATCAGTTGAATCTTATTGAAAAAAGAGGTTGAAGGCAATATGCCATTGCCAGATGTTTCAGAAAAGAATAATGTGGGCATATGATAAGGTCCTACAAATACATCAAGATGGCCGAGGAAAATTGATGCCTAACTGGGAAGGACATAATGTTGTCAAAAAGGATTTCTCTGGAGGAGCGTTGATTCTGACTGAAATGGACGGCAAGAAGTTGCATAAACCATTGAACTCTGATTCAGTCAAGAAATAGTATGCTTGAAGAATTCAAAAAGAGAATGAAAAAAGAAAAAAAAGAAAAAGCGGAGTGAAAACCCGAAAGGGTGCTTTGCAAAATGAAAATATCTATGGTGAAAACCCCAAAAGGCGCCTTAGATATCTAAAAAAGAGAGAAAGAAAGGTAAAAATAAAAGGGGGGTTCAAGATGAAAATCTGTAAAGGGCGTCTTGAAACCAAAGGAAGGTATGGGTTGAAAACCCGTAAAGGGTAGCTTAGATATGTAAGGTTAGGCATCCGAAAATTAAAACCTCTCGGACACCTGGTATTTCGGAAGGGATTTCGCATCTCTAAACATCCTGACAACGTTCAAAGTCTGTTGGACAAGGGCACAAGCTCAGCTCTATATCTGGTTGATGGGGTTGTGTGTATCCTTTATGCTTTGGATGCTCGAAGATTTGACCTTGTTTCTTGATTTTGTTGTTTCAGTTTGCCATGACTATTTCAAATTCCATTGTATTTCAATTTATAAGTTTTAATAAAACTCAAGAATTCACTTTCGACCTTTCTTTTTATTCTAAAGCTTCATAGAATGGTTGATATAATGCATAAATCAGATAATTTCTTGGTATTACTATGTTTTAAAGGTGCATGTGAACTTTAGCACTATGGGATATTGAAGAAGAGTGTATAAAGCAAGATGATATGGGCTCAAGGAAAAAATGCAAGGCTTATGAAAACCGTTGCAGAAAAGCGTCATGATAAGCCTCAACAGAGAATTGTAGATTAATATGGACTGTCATTGATAACAAAGTCCGCCACTCGAAAAACAATGTTTTTTTTTATCTCCGTGCTCATGCTAAGATGATTGGAATCACAAGGCCAACACATTATCATGATTAGAACTTGTCTATTCTCTGTCCTATGTACACTAAAGAAAAAAAATATTGTAGTCATTGTCATTGTTCCGGCCCGTTGTAAACACATGGGAGTATCTCAATTGGGACAGTCTATGGAGTTTAAAGTGGATTCTTAGATATTGACTGTCAGATCCTTAGATTTGCATAATCTTGTTGGAAAAGGAAATGTGAAGTGTTGATTGGCAAGATATCAATGTAGTCAATTTGAGTTCTCAAAAAAAAGGAAAAAGAGAAGAAAAGAAAAAGGGAAAAATCAAGGTGAAAACCTAAAAGGGTGCCTTGAAAAAAAGAAATAAAAAGAAAAAAAAGCCAAAGTGAAAACTCGAAAGGGCGCTTTAGAGAAAAGGGCCAGAAACGCAGAAATGAGATTTTGACGGCCAATCCTGAATGTGAAATGGGAATTAGAAAAGAAACATCAGAATGGATCCTTTGTGAGCAGAAGCTGATTAATAAATCTCAACAAGCTGATTGATGAATCTCAGCAAGTCATGGTTCATGCATCATGTAGGAAATTAGGGTCATGTTAACCCTCATATTTTAGTTGTCTTGACAGGAAATAGATGAAAAGACAGAACTCCTAATGAGAAGAGTTCGCTCAACAAAGAAGAAACCCTAATGGGAAGAGTTCGCCCAGCAAAGAAGAATTTCTAATGAGAAGAGTTTGCGCAGCAAAGAAGAATTCTTAATGAGAAGAATTTGTCCAGCAAAGACAGAACTCCTAGTGAGAAGAGTTCATGCAGCAAAGAAGAACCCCTAATGAAAAGAGTTCGCCCAACAAAGAAGAATTCCTAATGAGAAGAGTTCGCCCATCAAAGAAGAACCTCTAATGAGAAGAGTTCGCCCAGCAAAGAAGAATTCCTAATGAGAAGAGTTCGCTCAGCAAAGAAGAATTCTTAATGAGAAGAGTTCACCCAAAAAAGAAGAATTCCTAATGAGAAGAGTTTGCTCAATTCAGATTAAAAGGCTCATTTTTTAAGTATTTCCCGCCCAAATCTTGTGACAAAAGCCTAAAGATATACATATCCATGCCCATTTTGTCTCATAAAACCGGCAAAGCCCAAAATAAACACAAATGCTTTTCTTTGGCCCGAAAAAAATGCCACGCGGTGATATCTCATTCGTCCATTCCCCATTCACGCGGATTCAAAGCCCGCTAACGTCAGCGCTTACATCAGCTATAAATAGCCACCTGGAAAGAGAAAAATTAATTAATGAGCTAATCATTGCACAATTAATTAGAGCCATAATTGAATAGAGAAGGGGGAAATCGAAGAGTCATACCTGAAGCGCAGAAAGTCGCTGGAGAAGACATCGTAAGCTCGCTGAAAGCTCGTCTGAACCACAATCACTCTTCAAGAGGTATATTTTTACCTCTATTTTCTTCCCTGCAACAAAATGTAGCCTTAAATTCATGTCTAAACTACAAATATAAAAAATAGTAATATAAAACCTAGATCTAGAACGAAATACAAATCTAAAGTTTAGAGTTCTGAATGCTTCTCTGTTTTATTTGATGTCGTCGGAGTTAACCTCGGAGATCTGAGAGTTTAGGTTTTCTGGTCGAAGTTGAAAATGATAAATGGTTTTGGTTTCGGGTAGGTAACTTAGGACGAGAAATACATGTGTTTCTGTTGAAACGAGCAATAGAATAGGTTTTAGGATGAAAAATGAGCATTTTGGGAGTTTTTAGGTTTCCGGCACGGTGGCCAAAAATCGCATGTCAGAGGCAGACGATGGCCGAAAATCGCATGTCAAAGGCAGACGGTGACCGGAGTTACAGGTTCGGTTAGAGTAGACGATCAGAAATTTAGGTCTGATTGGAGAAGGTGATCGGAGAAGGAGGTTGGTCAGAGAAAGCGACCGGAGAAGACGACCGTTGGTCGGCGTCATCTTCGATGGCTGGCTAACAGTTCAGGGATGGTCAGAAGGTATAGTTGAAGATCAAATGGGAATTTATGAAGAACAAGGTTTGATTGTTGGATGAAATGAAGAGTTTGATCCGAAATAAACAAAAACATGAAATGTTTTGGTGTTTGTAATCGATCAAAGTGAGGAAAAATGATGAACTGATGATGAACAATGGATAAATTTGAAGTTTAGATCGAAAATGTGAGAGAAAATCTAGGTTTTGGTGTTGTTAGAGAGAGAGGGTGTCGAGTGAGGAGAGAGAGTGGCCTGGTGTAAAATGGTCGAGCCAACTCGGTTTGGGACTATTTATAGCCACGTTGAAACCGTGTCGTTTTGGCACCGGGTTGGCTCAACCCGTAAGATCGAGTCGGGTCGAGTAAAAGGATTCGCGCCCTACTTTTCGGGCTTCATATTGCAGGCTTTTAACTTTGCTTTTCATTCAATTTAGTCACCAAATCCTTGTAATTTGGCTCTCCAAGTTTGAATCCAATGCAATTTAGTCTCATTTAGCTTTGTTTTGAGTTTTAATTCTTTTTTAATTTGGTCATTTACAACTTTAATAATTCAATTGCAATTGTTTAATTTATTTGTATGCGTGCATTATTTTAAAATTAAGCATATAGTGTATTTGTTAGAAAAGCTTAATCACCTAATTGTATTAACTAGAGTCTTTAGCCTAGGATCTTTAATTAAATAATTGACTAGGAAGACAATTGTAGAAAATAAATGAGTGCTAAATAACAAGTTTAATATCCTAATTTGAGTAGTGTCTCAATGTAATGAGATGTTAATCAATGGGGTATTTTAGTTAAATATTTAGCATTTCATTTAAACCTAGAACATGTAATCACATATAGTTAGTTTTAATTGAAGTAAAATTAAATTAAGATAAGATACAAGTAGTTAGTAACATTAAATAAATAGGAATATTAATAATTTAGGGCCTAATATGTATAGTGCCTAATTATTTGGGTGTTATCACATAAACCCTAAACTTAATAATATTTATAGTTTTCTTAGTTAATTAAATCAATAGAGCCCTAATTAGGATTCTGCTTAAAATGACAAGAAAATAGTTGGACATGCATTAAAGCTTTTGTGTTGAGATACATTTTGAATATAAATTGAAGTGTCCTAAAGTAATTGGATGTTTCAATGCTTATATTCGTTTAAAATATATTTTATTACAAAAGAATATCTCCATTCAAAATGAAATTCAATTATCAATTAAAGGTTTAATTAAATTCTCATTATTGCTTGAAATGTCAAAATGTCACGTGGAATTAATAAGGTACCGATAAAGGACGTTTGTAGGGGTGCTAACTGCTAATCCTTCCCCACATGTAACCGACTCTCGAACCTAAATTTTACTAAAAAAAATTTCTTGTCCGATTTTTATGGTGTCCGGTCTACCACAGTGATCGGTGGTGTCTCCAAGTTGATTTTAAAGAATAAATAAAAGAAATCTTATTTAATATAAAAAAAAGTTTAATTTCAAGATTAAATTAAAAATGGTAAAACCTAATTTTAAAATCTTAATTGTCAAGCTATTTTTACACTCGATTTTAAAAATATCATGAAAATTTCCATGTTAATACTAATCAATTATAATTATCAATCATTTTAAAAAAAACTGACATAACCAGACTTTGATAATCTGTTTAGTAGGTAATGAGGTTAGATGGAAAACCCATTGACATAAGAATGGTTATCCAATGTGTGAGGTAGGAGCTTATGAATATGATTGAAAAAGTCAAAAGTGTAGATCCTTCACTTATATTAAAATAAATACCCACAGTCTTAGGGGCCAATTGCATATATTGCACTTGCCTGGAAATTAATATCTATCTCTTCATTTGCCGTCACATTTCCATATAATTTGCTTTCGCTGTCCTTTTCATCCTTGTGGAAAAACAAAAATATTGACAGGTAAATTAACGTAAAGGGAACTGTCTGTTCATTTGAAAAAAGTCCTCCTGCTTTGTTGATTAACATAAAGGGAATTGTCTGTTATTTTTGTAAAAAAAAATTATGTGCATTATGTAATAATATGATGTGATATAAACGTTAATTTAAGGATAAAATTCAAATGTTTAAAAGTTTAAAAATTGATTTTGAATGAAGGTTTTAGTTCGGGGACAAAACTAGAATATTCAAAGCATGAAACCAATTTAAAGCATGAGTCATGGTTTAAATATTTTTTTTTCGTATCCTATGTATCGACTACCATGAGCACTCTTTTTCCTCCATTAGATTTAAGGAGATTTTTTAACGAGGCTCATGTTTGTCGCTTTTTTTCTCAAAAAAAAAATATCAACTTCAAACATGACTTGAGCAATAGAGAGATTTTCAAGCACATGCTGTGAAAGCTCATTGGGCAATTGCCCAACTGGATAGGATCCAAGTAAGGCAAAACAAACCTAACATTTTCATGCATTAACTAAAAAATGTTAGTCAAAGAGACAAAAAGTATATTATAACCCCAAGCTTCTCTTCCATGAAAGTACAAAGAGAGAACAGTCTTGACCCATCAACAACTCCCAATTTTTCTACCGATTGGTGCAAAATTTTCCAACATGCCTGCCTCCTTCCTTGTTATTTCACTCATTTGTCAACGAGTCAATGACCTCACCTTAGTGTATATCCACTAGAGTTGAGTACAAAATACGAATTTCCAAGTCTAAGAATACGCTTAAAGTACTCGGATTTAGAGGTCACAACGGGTATTTCGGTTCGAGTTCGGGTCATTTCGAGTCTGATTATTGGGTATATGGTGATTTGGGTTATATCAGGTTAGTTAATATCGAGTCAGTTGATTCTGGTTCGGGTTAATATTAAGTCAATAAGAGATCGGTCTGTTTTTTTTAGGTCAACTTTTGGATCAATTGGGTTTTCAGGTCGGGTCAGATTTTTACACCCCTATACATGGTTTTCTGGTGAGTTGTGCGATAATTCACATCTCATCTATCTTTATTTCTTTTAATATTTTTTATATTTCGGGTTGTCTTTAGTTTGAGTCTATTCGGTTCGTTTGAAAATTGATTCGAGTCTATTTCAGTTCAACTAAAATTTGAGTCAGTTTCGGATATGTTTGGTTTGGTTTATTTCGGGTTTCATATCAAATTCAGGTCAATATCGAATCAGGTAAATCAGTTCGAGTTTCGGGTCAAATTTTCCAAATCTACTCAGATTCTAAATCAATAACCAGTTAATCTAATGAAATCAGCTGTTAGGTTTTAAGCATTATTAGAGGTTAAAGTCCTGCATCATGAATGTAAAAAATTGGAATGGTCCCCATATTAAGCCGCTCGAATTCTATGTCTCGGCCTTCACCAAGTTTAAATATGCTATACTGTTTGAGGAAATCAAAGTTACAAGTCTGAGAATGGCTGTCCTTGCTACTTGCTGGCTTATCATAGAATCTATAATCATTCCTCATGGATTCTTTCTCAGATGGTTTTATTTGAGTTTCTATATCCACCCTTTCTTCCTCTTTGCTTTCCAAATCCTTCTGTGTCTCAAATGGCTGAAACGATTCATTTTAACTTTGTTCATTTATCCTTATAGAATCTTTACTTTTCTGGTGTTTTGTGTTTATAGATTTTGTAGATATTGCATCTTCTTTATCTTCTCTTTTATTAGAGTTAAAGAGGATGAACCCAACGTAGAAGCTGCTGATAGTTTTAGTCAAAATCAGCTGATCAGATTCAGTGTTTCTTCAAGCATACCGTCCATTGAGTTCAAGGCTGAATTGGTTGAACCTCAAAGGGGTTTGTTTATAGATGTTAATGGCTGCGAAGACTTTAGCTTTCGTCTTCAACAAGACTTGAGAGCCGACGAGTGTTCGTCTTTCTTCTGCAGCTCTTCTCCTTCGATCAATGGGTCGTATTTGGACGAGTATTCGCCGTTGTTTAGCTCATCGAACTCGCCGTTGATGAAAGAATGTCCGTTGCCGGCTCGCGGTTCGGGTTCTCGAGTATCGGTGAGGGAAATAATAGCTACGGCAAAAGATGAGGATGAATCAGAAGTTTTTTACCAGAAATATTCTGAGAGAATGAGGTGGTTTGATGTGCTGAACCACGATAGGACTCAAGGAATAGGTGAGTTTTTTTTTTTCATCACATGATAGATGCTTAACTTTCAAATAGGAGTGTATAAATAAACTGAATTATATTTTGAATTTTTTTTTGCTATTTTTTTCAAACATATATTTATTATATGAATTAATATTCTATACACAGGCGGTGAAAATTAAAAGTTTTCACAAGCGCCTTAGTTTAGAGTATAAGGAGTTAGTATAGGGTATATGGTTTAGGAGTTTAGGTGTAGAGGTTTAGAATTTAGGGATAGTTGTTTCAATTTAAGGTTTAGGGTTATAATTTAGGGTTTATATGTTAGGGTTTAATTTTTAGGGTAATATGGTGAGAATTTAGGTTTTAACCTATAAACCTTAAATTATAACCTGAAACCTTAAATTGAAACAATTATCCCTAAATTCTAACCCCCTACACCTAAACCCATAAACTCTATAACCTAAACTAACTCTCTATACCCTAAAACTAAAGTGCTTGTAGAAACTTTCAGTTTTCACCGCCTGTGTATAAAATATTTATTCTTATCATATTTATTGGGGTCGTAAATGTACGATATTATAATCAATTAAGATGAATATCGATGATGAAAAAAAAATTGAAATTGTAAAACAATGACCATTGTATCAATCATATACACTTATTGTACTCGTTGACTGATTATTTTTAGGTAGGTTGAGTTGTAGGTGCAATGGGAGGTGTTATGCCTCTCCTAAATGTTTTGGGTCTAATTGTTTTTAGGTCCTTTTAGTTTTGAAATTAGACGAATTAAAATTTGTTACACCCTTAATTTTTTTTTGGATTTAATTGCTTTTTAAAGTCTTATTAGTTTTGAAAGTAGGTAAATTATATCCTAGCCCTCCAATTTTTTGGTTCAATTACTTTTTAGGTTTCTCTTAATTCTGAAACTTGGAAAATTAAGCCTTGACTTTTTTTGTTTTGGTTTAAGTACTTCTTGGGTCCCTATGAATATCAAAATTAAACAAACTAGTCACTAACCCCCAAATTTTAAAATTTTAAATTTATATTCGACTCCTTGAAGTTTCACCGTGGTTTCGTCCCTGATTTCAGGTGCAATATTGAACATGGAAATGGGGAGTCCAAGTTCATTGGAGAAGATCAAGTTAAAGGATTTGACAATCCCCTACATATCATGGAGCAACCATGATAAAAAGAAGCTTTTGAAGAGTTTACAAAGTGATTTTGAGCTAGTTTATGTGGCTCAATCTTGCTTGACATGGGAGGCCCTACATCTTCAATACAGGAAAGTCAAGTTCTTGTGCTTCACCAACTGCTTGTTTGCTGATAATTTGGCCAAGGATTTTGAAACCTTTCAAGTATTGATTGAAAGATTTTTGGATGAAGAAAGGTATTTGTACAAGGGAAAGAGAGCTTGGAATTATGTTCAAGCAAGACATGCTTCCAAGACCCTTCTTCAAGTTCCTAAAGTAACAGGTAATTACGATTTTTAACCAATTGGTACTTGAATTTGATTATTTAGTTTGCATCGGTACTTAGGATTTTTGATTAATTTGAACTAAAACCCAAAGTTATGTACCAATTTGTCAACTTACGGAAAATGTGCACTAAATTCCAACGTGAAGACTTTTCAACTTGAATAAATACTGATATGGTCTTAGGAGAAATGAATTAAAAGGAATCCTGCAAAGGTACTTATCAGCCATATAAAAAAAACATAATGGGTAAAAAAATTCATAACGTTTGACTGAATTGTTATTTTAGCTCTTATTTTTTTCAGAATCAATTTAACCTTCAACGTTTCATGTTAGGTCAAAACTCAAAATAATCCTTATGCGTATGAAAACTAAATAGCTTGAAATGAGTGACAAACCTACATGGCAATGTCGTATAGACAAAGGCGTTTATCGTTACTTTTTCACTGATATGTCATTCTTTCAAGTTATTTCAAGCTGTTTACCATTAGTTGATTAACAGTTTTCATTCATAAAGGGGCCATTTTAACCCAAAATAAAACGTTGAGAATTAAATTAATTCAAAAATATATATATAGGCCAAACTGACTATTTAGTCAAAGGCTCCAAAAAATGCATATAGGAAATTTCATTGGTTTAAATATATGAATGGTCCCCGAGCTATTTCAAAATTTAAAATTAATTCGTCTACTTTATCTGTTTATTTAATTAAAAAAGTTAACCTCAATCTGGCATTGTTACAGGGTATTTGGAAGAAGAAAAAGAAGGGGAAACAGTGGATGCAAAAGATATGTTGAAGGGCATAGAGAAATGCATAAAAGCTTTTGGAAAATTCATCACCAAGGAGAGGAACAAGGGTTGGTGGAAATTTAACACTTCATTAGGGACTTATCCTCCAATGGAGAATCCAAGAGATTTACAGCTGCTGGCTGACCTAACCACAACACTTGCAAAGGTGAAAAAAAACATGGACCATTTCCTAGTGCTTGTATGTTTAGAGGTGTTCATGTGTGGAGTCGAACTAAATTATAAGCCGTTAGCGGAGTTAAAAAGAAGTCGAAATAATTGTTGTTTCTTGATGCAGAAGGAAGTATGGTTGAAAGATTTACAAGGGAAACAGAAGTGCTGGTTTAACAAAGTTGTGAAGCCCATGGAGGAGTCCCAGAAAGAGGCAACGCTGTTTACAATAATAGAGATGAAGCTGATATCAAGAGTGCTGCAGATGTCCATTGTCTCCTCTTCTCAACTCAAGTGGTGCCAACAAAAGCTCAACAATATTCAGTTCCAAAGAGGGAGGCTCTTCAGGACTGCCACTGGCCCTCTTTTCCCTTCCTCTTGATTCCCATATGTATGTATGTATGTATGTATGTATGTATGTATGTATGTATGTATGTATGTATGTATGTATGTATGTATGTATGTATGTATGTATGTATGTATGTATGTATGTATGTATGGTTTTGTACACAAAATGTACTTCACATGTTGAGAGTAGTGTAAAGATCTGTGTATGTAGTTGAATTGTAGAGTGTATTTTATTCTTCACAGTGTGGGTGGCAGCAAAGTAAAATGGCAGATGAAATGAGTTAAATATTGGAGTTGATCTGCCACTCCCATTGTTTTATCCTTTTGCTTTGTCCTTCTCTACATTAAACAAATCCTTTTTTCTAAATGATTACTGTTTTATTTTAGTAATAAAATAAGAAAAAACCCATAACTATATATATGTAACATGCACCATTCTGGCAAGTGGTTGCCGTGTGCAAAGTCTAATGCTCGCCAACGTACTGCACACAGGATTCTCGAGACCAAGAAGATTCTAACACATACAAAGTGGATTTTTTTAGCATTCTAGTTTTAATATTAGTCTAATTTTAATTTTGTATAGACTCTGCATATTGTATTGTTCGAACTCGGGTCATTTAGAAAAAAATTACATTATTATTTAGGTTGTACTTGGTAGAAAGAAAAAGTGAAAGGGAGAAAGGAGGGAAAAGAAAATTGGAAAGAAAATGAATTTAAGGGTTGCTTGGTAGAGTGAAAAATTAGAAAGAAAGAAAATATGAGGGGAGATAGTTTTTCTTGCTCCTATACAAATAATTTTCTCTCCAAATTGGGTGAAAAATAAGAAAAAATAAAAGCTATCTCACTTTAATAATAAAAACTATGAAACTATGTTTAAAAAAATCTAATCTTATTTTAAGCATATTTATAATTAATTTTTATGATTCCATCTAATATTTTTATTATAATTTTATTTTGTTCATTTTAATCCCTATCAATTTTATTTAATCTAAAATTTACCCTTATTTATTTTTTATTTTATTATTAAATTCAATATTATTAATATAATAATATTTTTGTTCACTTTAGTCCCTAAAATATTTATTTAATCCAAAATTGAACTCTATTTGTTTTTATTTTATTATTAAATTTAATATTATTAACATAATAATATTTTTGTTCACTTTAGTCCATAAAGTATTTATTTAATCCAAAATTGAACCCTATTTGTTTCTAATTTTTATAATTTTATCTAATATTTTTAATATGATTTTATTTTTTCAATTTAACCCCTAAAATTTTATTTAATTTGAAATTGACCTCTATTTTATAATTCATTCAATTATCTTATAATAGCAAACTCTATATTTCAGTCAATTATCTTATAATAGCAAACTCTATATTTCAGTCACTAATTTTATAATTGCAATTAAAGACTTGTTTTAGCCCGGATTAACTTGAAACTTGCTCTATATGTCAATGATAATATTTATATCATAAAAGAACGTTTAATTTCACTTTTTGAAAAAATGGAACCTGTATTTTATGATTTTTTTTTCAAAATGGCCCATAAACTACTCTTTTTTGCAATTAACACTCTATTTCAATTTTGATTTCAACGTGAATTTACCATTAAATTTAATTGGAATTAATAAGTCTAAATAAAACCTAAAATTGAGTTTTTAACTTAAAATCCAACTTATGAATTATTTACATTTTAGTCTCTAAACCTCGATTTGGTTAAATTTACTTCGATTTGAACTTCTTTTTTAGCAAAACAGAGGTATACAATGTTTCTACTTATATTAAACTTTTATTTAAGTTTTGGATGTTTTTTGGGTTCAAATCTTGTAAAATTACCAAAATGCCTTTTTGTTAGATTGTTTATTTTCTAAACTTTTTAAAGGTTTATTTTCTCGGTGACTTTAGTTAATCGTTTCTACTTTATGTTCATGTTGGTTGTTTACTTTCATGTAATCAAATATGCTTATTTTTTTATTTGTTTTAGGCCACAAATGGGTCATTTGTAGCATTTGATATTCGGGTTGGATTCGTTTGTACCGTGTATTAGGTGTTACATTGACAGTCAAACTCTCGAAATTATATTACAAAAATATTAGACTAAATTATAAAAATTAGAAATAAATAGAAGTTAATTGCGGATTAAATAAAAAATTTATGGGCTAAACTGGATAAAAATAAAACCATATTACAAATATTGGACTCAATTATAAAAAAATAGAAATACATATAGATCAATTTTGAATTAAAGAAAAAAAAATTAGGGATTAAATTGAACAAAAATAAAACTATATTAAAAATGTTAGATTAAATTATAAAAACTAGAAACAAATATGGTTCAATTTTAGATTAAATAAAAAAAATTGGGACTAAATTGAATAAAAATAATCAAATTAAAAATATTGTACTAAATTATAAAAATTAAAAATAAATTATAGTTTTTAAAGCTTAATTTTTTTTCCTCTCACTTTTCTATTGTACCAAGCAATAGAGAGGGAAAAAACTTATTTCTCTTCTAGTTTTCCATCCTCTCAACCAACCACACTGATGGAAAGAAAAATATATTTTCAATCGTTTCATTTTTTCATCACTTTAATTTTTAATCCTTCTAAATTTTTTTCTCTTTACCAAGCAAAGCTTTGGGTAGAAAGGTAGAAGAGACGAAGGAGGGAAGAGAAAATTGAAAAAAAAACAAATTTAATAGTTGCTGGATAGAGTGAAAAATTGAAAGGAAAAAAAATAGTAGGGGAGGTAGTTTTTCTTGCTCATATACAAATAATTTTCTCTCCAAAATTAGGTAGAAAATAGGAAAAAAAAATAAAAGCTATTAAACTTTAATAATAAAATTATCAAATTATATTTAAAATAGTTACATCCAATATTTTTATTTTTATTATAATTTTGTTTTTGTTTTATTTCGTCCCTAAAAATTTTATTTAATTTAAAATTTACAGTTATTTGTTTTAAATTTTATTATTAAATTTGATATTATTAATATAATAATATTTTTTTTCACTTTAGCTAATAAAATATTTATTTAAAATGACTCATATTTATTTCTAATTTTTATAATTTTATCTAACATTTTTACTACGGTTTTATTTTTGTTCAATTTAATCCCTCAAATTTTATTTAATTTGGAATTGATCTCTATTTATTTCTATTTTATAATTTAATCCAATACCTTTTAATTGTAAACTTTATGTTTTAGTCACTAATTTTATAATTGCAATTAAGGACTCATTTTAGCTCGGATTAATCTGAAACTTGGTTTATATGTTAATGTTGATATTGATTTCATAAAGGAATGTTTAATTTTACTTTTTGAAAAATTGGCCCCTAAAATTTATGAATATTTTCAAAATGGCCCACAAACTACTTATTTTTACAATTAACATTCTATTTAAAATTCGGTTTCAACAAGAATTTACAATTAAGTATAATTGGAATTAATGAGTCTCAAACGGACCTGAAACCGATTTTTTAACTTAAAATCTAACTTGTGAATTATTTACATTTTAGTCCCTAAACCTCTATTCGGTTAAATTTACTTCGATTTGAACTTCTTTTTATTAGTAAAACATATGTATAAAATGTTTCTACTTATATTAAACTTGTATTTAAGTTTTAAATGTTGTTGGGTTTAAATCTTGAAAAAATACCAAAATGTATTTTTTAAAGTGGATGTTGGAAATTAATTACGATTATTTCTTAATTTATTTTATTTGTTCATAATATCCAGATTTAAAATTTTGATATTATTTAAAGAATTTAATGTAATTAGTTTGATTCATGTAATATTAAATTTGAATACGTATAATTGATTAAAATTTGATTTTTTTTCATTATTTATATTAAATTTGATTATAGAGATAAGATTCTCTTACACTACGTAAAATTTGAAAGTTTAACATGTTCTTTGGACCGTTAGTTGAAGATAAATGAATGAATGAGATTAATAGTAAAAAATGTGAAGATTATCACTTGAAAAAAAAGATAAGGAAATAATCTCACCCATTTATTATCATCATCCAACGGTCAAAAAAAAGGTGTAAAAGTAATTGAGTTTTACATAGTGTAAGTGGATCCTAACCATTGATTATAATTATTAGAATTTAATTGTAATTTAAAAAGGCATAAAGCCATAATTAACCCCCAACGTTTGACCGTTTGATTACTTTGGCCCCTATTTTTTTTAGCATTTAAGCCCCTAACATTTCAATTTATGTCAAAATAACCTTATTTGAATGAAAACCGTTAGTTGATTAACAATCAACTTTTTTGCTGATGTGGCATGCCATGTGGACTAGATTGATGACATGGCATGTTTACATGTACCTGGATGATGATGTGGCATTACAAATATTTATAAATTAATCATAAATATTTTTTATTAAATTAATTATAACTGATCTGATGATGACATGTGGCATCATCCGATTGATTTAAAGACAAAGGAAAGAAGCAAAACTTAAACATGTGTTTAGTGGGAATCAAACCTAGACCTTATGCTGAATGGTTAAATACCTAACCACCAAGCTAAGATACTGCTTCAAAGTTTAATTATCACTCATTATATTTATTTATTATTTCATATTTTTAAAACTGAAGAAGAAAAAGATAGTGGACAAGGAATCGAATCTAGGACTCTTGGAAATAAAACCGACATCTTACCACCAAACCAATTAGGTTTCTTCAATTTGTTATTACGAAAGATTAATTTAACTAGTTTAAATTATGATTATCTTTAATTATAACAAAAATATATCTATTTTTCAAATTTATTTCTAATTTATAATTTTTGAGTTTTTTTCTAATTTTAATTAAATATTTGGAAACAATATAAAAATAATTAAAAATAAAGATAACATTAATTATAATATATTGATAAAAACTATCATTATCAATAAATTTAAAATTGATTTTATTTTTTGATAAATGTTATTTTTTTAATTCTAATTGTTTTATAGTGTTGTCAAATAATTAATTAAAATAGAAAATTTTAAAATTTAAAATTTTAAAAAATAGAAAATTTTAATAATTTAAAAATATTACATTTGAAACAAAACACAAAGTCCATCTCATAAATATACTTTAGTTTATGTTATAATTAAAGATAATCACAATATAAACTAATTAAATTTAATGTTCGGTAATAATATATCAATATTATTAGCTAGTTTAGTGGTAAGTTGTTTGTCCTTTCATCCAAGAGTCTTAGGTTCAATTTCCATTATCCACTATTTTTTATTTCTCCACTTTTAAAAATATGAGATAATGAATAAATATAAAAAGTGATAATAAATTACAAAGTAGTATCTTAGTTGGGTGGTTAGGTATTTATCATTTCATGCATAAGGCCAAGGTTTAATTCCCACTAAACATATATCAAATTTTGCTTCTTTCCTTTGTCCTTAAACCAATCAGACGATGTTATGTGTCATCATCTGATCGGTTATAATTAATTTAATAAAAATATTTATAATTAATTTAAAATATTTGTAACGCCACATCATCATCTAGTTATGTGTGGGCGTGCCATGTCATCAATCTAATCCACATGGCGTGCCACATTAGTAAAAAAAAGTTGATTGTTAGTCAACTAACGATTTTCATCCAAATAAGGTTATTTTGACATAGATTGAAACGTTTAGGGGCATAAATGCTCCAAAAAAATAAAATAGGGGCCAAAGTGACAAAACGATCAAACGTTGGGGGCTAATTTTGACTTTATATCTTTAAATAATATTATTTGTTGGATATCCATTTAATATCATAATTTGATAATTTTAAAGAAACTCAAGAAAGAAAAAATATACATTGGTTTTTTTATAACCACCAATATTAACTCATTAGTCAATAAATTCTTAGGTCCCATTCACGAACGAGGTTGGAACGAGCTTTTGGAGTATCACCAGAAAAATTGTGTCAAAAAGCTAAAAATTATGCGTTTTCAATTAGTTTCTGCACCCAATTTGTCTCCCAAACTCAACTTCTCCTCAAACTACTGTTCATGTCATTTCTTCCTAAAATTTCATTCTAAAATCAAATATTACAAAAGTGCGTCATAAAAACTATACATGCTACATATAAAATTATTTGAACTTGAATATGAGTAAATTTACTATAAATAGTAATTAAATATTTAAATTTATAATATTCAAATTCATAATTAAAATAGTGGACCATCTACTGTCTAACAACAATATCAAAAAAGGATGGTCGGTAGATAGATTTGATAATTAATACACGAGATAAAGAATGCTAAAAATAATTAAAATATGATATAAATAAAAATAAAAATATATAATAGAAACAAAACATATAAGAATATAATACAGATGCGCTTCTCGCACTCTTTTTTATATTGAAGTAAACAAAATATACTTTAAAATAGCTTTCATTGGATCTGCAGAAACTTAAAAGCCTGAAAGCTCAAGCATTGCGGTTTTCAAGAAATTGTCGGCGAAAACCCTCAAATTTCCTTTTTCATTCCCAAAATCCTACAAGTACCCATTTCCCAGAATTATTCAAGAAACAATGGGTCGCTCTTGCTTTCTCAAATTGCTTCTTCTTTCTATGCTTTTGCTTCTCTCCTTCTCTCAAGGTAAAGGTATTACTCTGTCTGTTCTTCTCTTTGATGTATTTCTCTGATTCTTTTTGTTTGATTTTGTACTACCTTCTTTTGTTGTTGTTTTCTTAGGATTTTGTGCCAGGAAATTGATGGAGACTGTTGAGTTTGAGGAATCCACTGTTCAATTGGAGGTTGTTGTTTTTAAATTTTTCTCTGGATTTTCAAGTCTAATTATTAAGAATGTTTAGGTTCTAAAACTGGTGTTTTTGAATGTTTGGATGGCAGGAAAGTGCAGAAACATCAAGGGAAATGATTGAAATAATGGATTATAAAGATCCAGGGCCAAATGTTAACCCCAAAACTGGTTACATATTTAGCCCCCCTCCACAATACTAGTATGAGAGAAGTGTAACTTTTTTCCCTTTTCTTTTTCTTATATGTTTCAATGTATCAGAAGCAAAAAAGGGGAAAAAGTTTGAGAAGTTGGGTTTTTTCACTATGTTGATATGTGGTTTAATCTTCTTTAGAAACTATTTATGGATTTTAATCATAAATGTTAATGCTTCATATGTAAGAAAATGGTTGTGTTTTGCCCTGATATAATTTTTCATTATAGGAACTATAGCGATATAGCTGATGTGGTAAAGCAGATCCCTGATATAATTTTTCCAACGCAGTGATTTTTAGTGACATTTTTACTTTGTTTATTTTCTTTCGTTTTTAAATTTCATATAAATTTTTTCTCTATTTTGAGTTCTTATATTTTTAACCGGCTTTTAATATTAAATTTTCTCTATGATATATTTTTAACATGACATTATTTCTCACTTTGGCATATGTGTCATTAATAAATAATTTAAATTTTAAAAATATTTAAATATATATTTCAAAAATATAAAATTATTTTAAAAAATAATAATAATTAAATTATTTTTAAAATTAAATTTATATTCGATTTTTTCAAAGTTAAATTTGAGCGGGGTAAATTAGATGTTGCGCTAAGATTATGGCATTATTGCCACAATTTGCCTATGTGTTGCTTTCAAATTTAATGCTTTAAAAAACAAAAATAAATACTATATCACAATTCCCAAAAACCCAATATAAAATGATTTTGACTTTACTCATTATCTTCTTAGTGTTCTCCCTCATGTGGATGCATGCTTGCCACCTTGACGGCCAAGCTGACTTTATAATCTTCTGTCGGTCCATTATTTGAAATCATGTTGTTTATAATTAAAAATTAATTCATTAATTGAATTCAAGAAATGATCCAGGTTCATTCTACAAGACTCAGATTTAAATCAATTTGTTTGCAAGATGTGTATATTATCAAAAGATTAAAAATATGTATGAACGAATATTATTTTGTAATCACTTTTAAATTATTCGAAAAATATAAATTTTTACTCCGCAAATGCACATCTTATTTTAAAAGTTAAATTTTAAATTCCTAATTTTAATATTCTAAACTTTAAATCATCACTTATAAAATTTAAATTATAACTATAAGTTTTAAATTGTGAATCTTAAAACTAAACTTTTAAACTCTAGAATGACTCACTCGTAGAAAACTTATTTTTTTACCACCAATACATAGTGAAGGATTCAGAAATATTTTTGAGTGTGAATAAACATATATTATTCGTAGATCCAGAAATTTCAAGCTGAACACAAAAAAAAAAAATCATATTTCTAAGTGCATAAATCAGTAAAATAAATAACTACCGAAAGAATTTTAAATTCGTCCACTCTTTATTATATGTGGATCCATCACTACAAATATTCTTCTTATATATAATTACTAACGTGATGTTATTTTATTTTTATCCCTGGATTCTATTACACCTACGTGGATATGAGAAAATATTTACGTTAAAGAATATTTAATGACAAAATTATTCATGGCTCAAACTTTTCCTAAAATATATCAATTTTACTTCATTAAGTTCGAACTTAGAACTAATACTTTCAAGCTCAAAAGCAGACAGATTTTGCCTAAATTTTAATTCATTAGAAAAGTAATTTTGATTTTTAAATAAATTAAATAGAAAATAGTATTTTTTGACATTATTTTTAAAA